>OX422220.1:220195682-221445682 GCA_949130495.1 Sambucus nigra | reverse complement strand
AACGCAGAATTAGAATTACCAAGCTAAGGTGCAAAAGTAAAAAAAAAAAACACCATGAAAGCTTGAGCTTTACTAGTGGATTCTGTGTCCCTAACCTTGAACCATTTTCAAGGTTGGAATACTTGTCCTTAGACTCATGGAAACTCATCCATAAGGTTTAATTTCAGTATAATATGGTTACATGCCCAGAAATTGAGTTTTTTTCATTTCGACAAACAAAATTTCAAATTCAAAATTCTCTCATTAAACTATGAATTGGAACTTCTAACCAAATCCATTTTGTTCCAAATTCACATAGAACAAAACCATGTCGCTACGATGGTTTGAATTTCATTTTAAATCCACGAATATCCAACTGAATTTTTTTGAGGTATTATAGTTTATAAAGAATGAGCTACAGTTAACCTCAACCCTTAAAAGTTATATTTTGGAATACTCGTGAAAAATTAGGAAGAATGGATTATGAATCACCTCATATGTTTTTTTTGTAATGGATTTAATTGATGGTCATAGTTTTAAACTTGAAAGTCAAAATTTGAGAGGTTGAAGATGAAGTGTAAGATGCGCGCGCGAGTAGGGTCAAATCCAACGGATGTGAAGTTTGACTCTGCGCGTGAGAGCGTGTGACCAATTAGAAAATTATAAAAACAATTCCATAATTTTTTTTTCTGGTCAAAATGGTACATCATAACACCCTGTTTGGATAACCCGAAACCTAGTTGTAAACAACGTCTAAAATGGATTTGAAAAGTTTTAAAGTATTTTTGCACATAAACCCAAGAAGTTTTTTAACTTCTATATTTTCACCTCAATTTTTTTTTAAAGATTTTTGACATTATTAGGAACAAAAAAGTCTATAGCACCAATCTTAAAAATCTAAGGAATCTTAAGAAATAAAACCAAACTTTAACTTCATTTTAGATCCCGATATTTATTTTCCACGCAATTTTATAACTTTACCGCACTTCAAACATTTTACAAACCTTATTCTTACATATAAGTACATTGTCTCTTTGCCAGAATTACATGACCTTCCACCTTAACTTAAACAAACTCAACGAAACTTTTCTGAAAACTCTAAACAACAAGTATGTGATTTCTTATTTAGTATTATTTTCACATAATACTTTTGATTACGCCTTTTGTTAATATCATAATGTGATAGACCCAGTATATCATATTCTCATTGATGAACTCATTTGTGAATTCAACCATTTACATATAATTGATTCAAATTTTAACGATGATTATGCAATCATAATATTTCATATGATGCAGTTTTACCCGGTTTTATTATAACATACATTATGACAAGGAAATAATCTTTCGTTACACCCGCGACTATATTATTTGGATTATAGGACTCAAATGATTGAAGGCCTAGTTATTTCTATAATATGGAATGTTTGTGATTAACTTAGCACGATTATCTTTATCTCCAGTTATCAATATTGATTATTTCCCATTTATTTGGATTGATTTTGTTGTATGTATGGTTATTACCCTAAATCCTCTAAATAGATAATTATGGGTTGTTTGTTTAGAAATCATCCCTAACCTTTAGAAGTTCTAGCCAGATATTTCTATTTTTATTAATATCATTACAATAGCACGTTATCTTATTATGTCATTGAATCCACTTTCATATTGAACTTCTTATACCGACTCATCATAAATTATGTTTTAAATTATATAGAATGAGAATTATCTAATTTTGATTACATTTTTGAAATTTTAGTTTGACTCAAGCAATAAAGAAGGCAACATCTCCTTGACCCCGCACAAATCAATGTATCACCTCGTGTTACTCTAGCAATTATATATTCATGGAAAATCAGTCGCATCACCGAAGACCCTGTCATAATTTCCTACGCTACCACGTATTAATTGATGTAATTACTGTTGTACCAAGGCACATGTCATCCTTTTAAGTTTTCCTTTGTATTTTATTTCCTTTTATTTAATATGTAATGAAAGATGGTTCTTCTATCCAGAATGCGTGTAATGAATAATGTATTTCGATACTTTATCTAGTGTTGAAAGATCATCATCATCCTTTCCTTAATTCTATCACATGGGGTCGACCACATTGATTCTCTTTTTCCATTCCAATCTATTATAGAGAATATTATCATTCAAGTTTAATGCCTTAAGATCTCTCCTAATAATGTCCTCCCATAATAGCTTAGGGCAGTCCCTTCCTCTTTTTATAGGTGCATCTATGGTCCACACAACACATATCAGTACTATCTAAGTCTACTTTCTCTTAATTTATCGTTAATGAGAGTTACTCCTAACTTTTTTATCGCATAATAGTTTTTAATCATATCCTTTCTAGTAATTCCTATCATCCATCGGAGCATTCTAATCTCACTACCATGGAGAGTTTGTTCATATTTTTTCTTTAAAGCCCAACAATTCTCTCCATATAGGGTCGCTGGCCTAACAACTGTTTTACAAAATTTTCCTTTTAATTTATTATTTGTCCTCTTATCGTATAACACCCCACTTGCTTGTCTCCATTTCTTCCAACAAGTTGATATTCTACTCATAACATCTTCATCAATATCCCCATTACTTTGTATCACTGAAGTTGATTGATGAAATTTATTAGTTTAGTTTATCACTTTTTTTTTAATCTTTGACATTATGATATCCGACGCCTCATTATTAAATTTACATTCCATTAATTCACTTTTATTTCAACTGATTTTAAGGCCCTTAGACTCTAAGGGATTTTTCCAAGTATCTACTCTCATCGCTAAGGCCTTTTTTGAGGTGTCTACTAAAACTACATCATTCGTAAACAACATACACCATGGGACATCTTTTTGTTTGTTCTTAGTAATCTCATCCAATACTATGAAAAATAAGTAAGAACTTAAGGCCAATCCTTGATGTAGACCCACTTTAATCGTAAAACCATTAGTTTCTCCACAAATAGTTCTTACACTAGTCTCTGTGTTATAAAAAATATCTTTAATAACTTCAACATAACTCATAGGGATCCTTTTCCTCCTTCCCTAGGTACTCTATCATATGCCTTTTCTAAGTTTATAAAGACCATGTGTACATTTTTATTCTTACTTCTACACTTTTTCATTAACCGCCTTAATAAGTAAATAGTGGTTATTCCAGATTGCCCTAGGATAAATCCAAATTGATTGTCCAAAATATTCGACTCATTTCTTAATCTTTGCTTTATAATATTTTTCCATTATTTCATAGTGTGATTCATTAGTTTGATTCCTTTATAATTACCATAATTTTAAATATACCTTTTATTTTAATATAAGGGTATTTCCTCCACTCATCTGACATGTTTTCTTCTTTTAAAATTCTATTAAATAAACATGTTAACCATTATACCCCTATAAGGGTCCACCATACCTTTATGGGTATTTTATCCAGGCCAACCACTTTATTCCTTCCGATTTTTCTTATTAACATATTCATGAATCTTTGTTCTCGTCATCTTTTTTGGGATATTCGTCATTTAATAATCGTTGAAAATAATCTTCCCATTTATCTAGAAATTCTTTATCGTTAATTAATATATTTTGATATATCTCTTTAATACACCTAACTGGACCCATATCCCTTGTCAATCTATCTCTATTTTTTGCCAATTTATATATCTCTTTTTCTGCTTCCTTGGAACGTAATTTACTATAAATATTATCTAGTGCATTTTGCTACACATTTCTAATAATATTTTTTACTTCACTTTTTAACTTCTTATACCTTCCAAAATCTTCTTGATTTTTACTCCTTTTTTACTATTTAAAACTTATTCGTTTCTTTTGTATTATCTTTTGCACTTTCTCATTCCACCAACAAGTCTATTTTTAAATTATTATTTTCCTTTAGTCTCACCTAAAATTTTCTTAGCTATTTTCTCAACATCATTCTTTGTTCTTGACCCAATGTTGTTAACATTATCATCCCTATTACACTTCATGTTTAATATGACCTGTTACCGAAATTATATTTCTTTGTTTCCTTTTAAAACCTTCCATATTATTATGTAACATTCTTATTATTTGTATTTTCTCTATTTAAATATTCATCTATTTCGCTATTTAACCATCAACCCAACCATTAATCACTCTTGATTATTCAGGACGTGACATATTGATTATTAGGTTTTAATGGATAAGAGGGTGATGACAATACCCCACCATGTGCTCCGAGAGTTCTTTTTGGCACGTGTTCGGGTGGTTCCGGCACAGGAGGGGTCTAGTGCGTGAACCAAGGGCAGAATATATGGATCATAAGTCTCTCAAGGGTGATCAAGAGGTAGAGGTTTTACTTGAGGGGGATGTCGTGGCTCAGGGTATAATTCCTGAGGGGATATATAAAAAGGTGATGACGTGCCGATAAGGGATGCGATGGAGGGTGAACGGGTCAAGAGGGATCTCGAGGGTTCGAGGAGATATTTTTCGCAGGTGCCAACACATTTTCTTCAATCGGTAGGGTCTATGGGGGTAGGCTTGCTATTAGGTTCTAATGGGGAATGTCCGTCAGGGCATGTTACTGGGCGTTTGGGGACTCCCTTTCACCTCGAGTTCTTATATTTTGATTGGTTGGTCTAGGCATCAGGATCTTGGATAGGAGAGGAGTACCACCCTCTCCTTAGCATGGGATTGGATGACTTATAGGTTTGGCACCAACAAATGGATGGCGAGGTTTGGTCATCAACCTCTTGAAGATTGGTTCGAGCCTTAGATAAGTCGGCCTCAAGAAGTATAATTTTATTTTCAATCCCCTCTTTGGTATTCCTGAGCTCATCTTAAGAATTTAAGGCAAACTGGTCAAATTAGCTAGATCAAAAGAGATTCGATCGAAATAAAACAAGTGAAATTAATAAGATTCAACTCACCACAAACGCCTTATGAGAAGCAAAGTTCCAAAGATTATCCACATCAAAATTCTACATAAAATGATAGTCAGGGGTATATCACACGTATCCCAAGACTTCAAGTATTAGAATTCATAAGAAGAGAATTTTTTCTGCAAAGATCATCTCCTTTTCCATTAGAGGGTCAAGTTCTTAAGGCTCAACATGACCATAGGGATATAAAGAGTCTACCCACCCTTATATAATCTCTGAGCAGGTCCTCCATCAACGAAAATCATTTATTTGGTGTTAAACTTCGGAAATTTTGGATCCTTGACATTCAAATCATCCAAGGACCTTTTTTTTTTTTTTTTACTATTTTTCCTTTCCTTATATACCTCGTTTTTACCTTTGTCAGCAACTCTTTTCTTCTTAGCCTCTTCAGTAGCCAGTATTGCTGCCTCAACATTTGTAAGATGATGTTTATCATTATTTTTCAGTTAAATACGTGTCTCTTCCTTGGATTTTTTAACAGTTCTTTGAGCTGTTTAACTCGAATTTCCTTTAATTTATGTCGAGAAACATCGGCTAGAGCTAGGGCGAAGGAGATGGAATTTGGAGTTAAAGATGCATAAAAAATAGTTTAATAAGCAAGTTGGCATGAAGTACATAAAGACTTGAAAAAGAAGGAAGACCTAAGACTTGTAGAAATTTCACACCTTCTTCGATCTCATGATCGACCTATTCATAATTTCATTCAACATGGCCAACCTTCACCTCATATTCCCCCTTTTCCTCAGAACTTATCTCATAAACATCTGCTGGCTTTGGTAGCCTACAAGTGTCAACATTAATAGTCATGATGCTCAGGTAGTTCATCATGGACACAAATTTCTTAGGGGAGTATACATCCTCAAATTACTTAGGGCCTGAGGTGAAAACTTGACTATTTATCTTCGTAAACCTTTTGTCCATTGATTGGTCCTTCTTGATAATCAAATCAGGGGAGAACCAGTCTATAGTAATGTCGATCTCCCTTTCGAGGTCATTGGGAAATAACTCCCATGCACCAGAGATGTAGAAAAACTTGGTTTTCTAGTTGTGATTGCTTCTTTGGGTGATGTGCACTACTTTGATATTGGACTTTCGAGGAGAAAATAGTAATAATCAGGGGTTTTGTGGTTATCCTTTAAACCATACATATACCTAAATATATCTCCATTAATGTCAAATCGCCATATGTTTTCTAGTAGATCATGGATCCTACTATGAACCTATAGGCATTTAGAAGAAGCTAGGTAAGGCATAACCCATACCCCTTTAAGATTGATCTTATTGAGGGATGAAGGGGAAGAAGAACTCCCACTTGTAATGCCTAAATGGGAAAGAAAACCTCATTAGCATTTTTACTATCATAGGCCATCTTCTTTGGGCCATGAATTCTGATGGTCACATCATCTAGTATGGAGTATAAAATTCTAATCAAACAAATCCTCAGCTTGGCTATCACGTCGGTACCATATAGAATCAGATGTTCTAGGATCGTAAGAGGTAGTTGGGACATCTCCTAGTTCAACCTCCTTAATATTTAAAGGAAACTCAATAAGTGTGATGGAAGTGAACGGTTAGCCATCAAAGCCTTCTCCTCAGAGTTCAATTGAGGGGATGAGTTGTGTTATTGGTGTCAGCATAATTTCCTCCCCAAGCCTATTATTATGCTATCAAAACTCTCTGAGGTATGGTATTATAAAGTACTACACTTGACACTTGGGGATTGGCATGGATGAAGAATCAAATTTTGGGACGAAATTTGGGTTTGCTAGGTTATCCTCAGGTTAAGAATCTAGAGTGGAATGGAAAACCTCTCAGTGAAAGCTTCTAGAAAAATCTTGTTCAAATCAGTAATGTGTTATGAGATTATCAAAGATTCACTCATGTAGGGACTGCTTACACCCCAAACAAACTTCACTAAATCCTAGAAAAGGAAAACCCTAAGCAAAAATTCCTCAACACAACCCAAAATCCAAAAAACTAAAGAGTAGTAAAAGACTAGAGAAAGATTGGACAAAGAATACTTGATGTTCGAAACAAACTAGAAGCTAAGTCGTAGAAATATTCAAACGCTTGATCTCTCTCTCTCTCTAGAAGTTAAGTCGTAGAAATATTCAAACGCTTGATATTTCTCTCTCTCTCTCTCTCTCTCTATCTATCTATCTATCTAGGAAGCTTGAATGCTTAGAATTTGAAAAGGTTGGTTGATGTTTTGCTGTACTTTTATAAGGGAAAAGAATATATGTGTTAAACGCACCTATCAATGGTCGGCTGGATTGTTGACACATGGCTTGCTTAAGTCAGTTAGAGATTTTTTCAAGAAAACTTGCAAGTTATTCTTCTCGATCGGACAAAGAGAATAAATGCCAATCGCTGAATCAAAAGATGCCAACCCAGAACCATTTGGAAAAAACATAACCCACTTCCTTGCAGTCGTGAGCAAAGTCTTAGGGGCTTATATTATACCATATTTGTAGATATGTAATCACTCGAGGAGAATATAATAAAACCATTTAATAGTAAGTAAACGAACTCTTCCCCGACCGAATAGATACCAAGGAATGACCTCGACTCAACAATAAGGATGACCCCGTTTCCTTCTGAGTGGACTAGGCCGATGCGAGCAAGGCTAACTAATGGAATATAGCTTTAGTTAACTTGTTAAAGGGTGACCAATACCATGTGTATGGCACCATTAACGACCATTATGTACAATAACATTCATTGATGGGTAAAATATTAAACCATTACTTATCTTGGTTGCTCTCTATTAATAAGATGCTTATACCTAACCCATACTGAGGCAGACAAACATTCCCTCACGTTAATTGAAACCTAGTACTAGAAGCTACCATATGGACATTGTCTCATTGTTGATAGATAAACCACATAATTGTTGGTGTAATTCTTCTTATCTCTAACCTCTATCTTTACATATCCACTTTTTAATAATTATTTATTATCTCGGGTTGGATCTCAACTTGCTAAGACTAAATCTTGGTACCAATATTAGACAATAACATCGTAATTAAGATTTTTGGAACACCATTTTAGTCTATGCTCAAGTGACTTTCCATGGCACGATAAACTAAGTTACATGCTACTTGTGCTTAATTATGTATTTTTATGATGAATGATGGCATTTTATGACAATACCTTCCATGGTGGTCTAATCTCGCGACCTTATATGCCCACATCTTATATCATCTCTTTAGAATGTTATACTTCTTTGCATTTTCTAGGTGAAGTAAGGTGTTATCTTATCAATCTCGTCACTTCATTCCATGTACGATAGGCAAAATTATGTAAATAAGAACCATTGGCCTTGTTGTAATTTTTTTAATCAAAATTTGTTGTGCAATGGAAAGGGAGTACAAAAGGAGCAATATCCTTTGCGTTAAAAACCACCATTGAAAAGAGCCTAAAAGAATATTCAAAATATAAAAATAAAATTATCAAGGCCAAATTTTTATCATTGATTCTTCAAAAGATAAATTCAACATATTATATCTTCAAAATGCCGCGGGAGATTGAAAAATGTTAAGTTTGACGGTGTCTTTAAGTCGGAGATAGATGGGTTTGCAAAGTATGTCCTAATATTACATTTAAGAGTGACATTATGAGTCGAAGAATCATTAAATTTTCTAGGTAATTTTTGTATAGGTGAGTCAACTTCTAGTGAGTCCAATTTTTTTACACTAAGGT
Organism: Sambucus nigra; assembly: GCA_949130495.1. Taxonomy (NCBI): domain Eukaryota; kingdom Viridiplantae; phylum Streptophyta; class Magnoliopsida; order Dipsacales; family Adoxaceae; genus Sambucus; species Sambucus nigra. The sequence continues at coordinate 221,437,086 of OX422220.1, read as the reverse complement.
TGATTTGGATACTTATTAGGATTGTTGTTTGGCATTGTGCGCTTGTGCGTACACTTATGTTGATACTCCCATGTGTCAAGTTCACACCCATTCATTCCAGTACCATGTTTAGGATATTTGTTACAAGTCCTTAGTGTGTTTTTCTTTCAAAAACTTATAAATATTTTCTTTCGTTTCCTTTTATTCCTTTTTAATTCTTTTTTATTTTTACTTCATCTTTTGGGGGTTAAGTCGTTCAAACGATACTCCGTACTTCATTCGAATGATGTCAAAAAATGGGCTATTCCTTTTTCCTCAGTGTGACTCCTCAGTTTTTTCAATCCCCAACCCTTGTTTTCATTGCACATGCTTGTGTTTATAGTGGTTATATCTCATTTCATTATTCCTTTATCTTATGTTGATATTTCATCATGTATCTCCCATGATGCACATTGTTTTATATGTGATAGACTGACCTTACAAGTTCATGTTCTATTCCTTTTGTCTTTTTAGAGCAAAAAGGGGGAGAAAAAATTTAGGGATGTTTGATATTATTAATTTATTTATATTATTTGTATTCTCTCAAGTGTCACATGTAGTTTGTTTCATGTGTGTAGGCAGTCTTCTACATATATGTCCTATAGACGTAACACATTGATCATTTACTTCTAGGTTATTAGGTTGTCTTGTGTCTTTTCCTTTTTTGGGTTTGGGATGGACATTAGATTGTCTTGAAGTTCTGGCTTAGTGACTCATTGTATTTTATGTTTTTGTATTTTGTCCTGGAATAGATATAGAGGGAGATTTGTAAGGACAAATTTCAACACTGAGCCAATATATAGTATTGAATTATTACATTGATCAAAACACATAGTTTGTTAGGGTGTCGTATATTCAAGCCCACACATGAAGATAAGTTAGAGGTCATATTTTTATAAGTCACGTTCAAAGATTACATCATGCCACCTACCCAATCCTAAAGGAACACGACCCTTTTGATATTTGGAGAAAAACTTTATGAGGATTTAAAATGTGTTTTGAAAACTTTGAATTTTCCCATTTCGATATAACGGCTTTTGATATGTCGTTCGAATGAGGAACTTTATATCGTTAAAATGAGAGATCAAACGAGTTTAATAAATTATACCTTCGCCTTTTCTGGAACCTGATTAGATAACTCATTCAAAGCTCATTCCAACGAGATTGGTTCCTTCGTTAGATATAACTTCAAATGAGGGATAACTAGCCAATTTTCCCCCTTCGCTGGAATCTCGTTAGATCCTAGTTCAAACGAGAGAAGATATGTTATTTGAACAAGGTACCATGTGATGAGAACGACCTGAATCATTTTTTAGGAAATTGAGTTTTTCTCAGTTTTCCACTCACCCACGTATTTATAAAACGTATTTTACATAGGAATGCTCAAAAGAATTTTCCTTAGACTTTTTCATGCCATATAAGGTCAAAAACACTTTTAAAATCCTCTTCAAATATACTTGATTCTTTATGATCAGGGTTTTCAAATCCAAACCCACATAAACTTTTCTTCATTATATGTTCGTGGTTGTGCGATATATTTTGCACTATTGAAGAAGGTAAAGGATATCGGTGGATACCATGGCAAAGAGTTTCCATGAAGTCATGTTGGATAATATGTATCTACAAGGGAATGTTTTGAATACTACATACGTGTGGTCTTGATGAGTCAATTTTTATAAGTCAATTGATTCTTCTTGTAAAATCACATCTTTAGTGAATTTATCTAGGCTGGATCATTCGAGATTTTTTCCATTTGGTTTTTCTCATCCATTGGCGTCTCGTGGGTTGTCTGTTTATAGTAATTAGGTTAACATTATTAAAATTGGAAAGAAATGAGACTACATGCCTAAACTGATATTTAATTGCTTCAACTGTTCGCAAATTTGGGTAAATTTAACGAAGTTAAACCTAAAATATATAACTAGATTTCTCATTGCCAGGTAGTGAAATCCAAAAACATAAACGGGATTACGGTTCATTCTAGGGTAATAAAGGAATAATTAAAATTGGATAAAATTTAAGAAACATCAAACGAAGTTAAATTCATACGGATGTAATTCTGGATAAAGTTTTAACATTACCAATAAAGGGAATTTAATGGGAATTCAATAAATTCCATGGAAAGAGTCGCACATCACATAATCGTTTGTGTGTATATATACCTCTTTATATACTCGTCCAAGTCCAATATCCACCATCACGTATAAACATATGCATATATTATCGACTTATAAGCCTTATATTATTCATAAATGTGCTATTTACTTCCTTACAAATGCAAAGATAAATAGTTACTAAGCACCACATGCACCCTTAACTTAATTTGTTAGTTTTGGGATCAGAATTGCCTAAAAAAGTACCTAGATGTTTTTTTTGAGAAAGTGTAACACAAAAGTTGTCTGAAATTATATTTTACATCTCTCTATACTATTTTAGAATTTTTGAGCATTTTTATTTTTTGATAAAAAACCCATTTTCTGATAAAAAGATTACATTTTAACTAATACCGGGTCTCTTACAACTTTCGTACCTTTATAATTTGTTAAAAATTACATGTTATTATATAACATTTGTACCGCTTAATGACAAAATAATTCCCAGGTAAAAAATATTCTTTTTCATAAACACCTAATATTTAACCTACCGGAAATATAATTTTACAAAAAATGAGGCTTATTACCCATATATAAAAATAACATTGAAAACATGCATACGACACTTATTATATGTTATTAACACATAAAAGTGGTTCACCCACTTTTATTTTGTCATTTGAGGTCATTTATCCTTTTTTACCACTAATTATCCTTTTTTATGCCCATGCGTCATGCATGCACCAAGCCAAGCCCAAAAACAATATGAAATTTTGTATTCGTTATATTCAACCGTTCGTATAGTACATATACATTTTCTCATGAAAATGTTTATGTGTAACATTCACTTAAGAGATAAATTGTTCTAATTGACATTTATACGACCCGTGTAGTGCAACACGTGACTCTTTTACATAAAACTTTCGCGCGACCAAATATTTAACAACTACATTATTTATTAAAATCAATGATATTAAATTTTTCCGTCCTTTGGAAATTTCATCTTCAAAATTTTGGACTTATGGCTTTCTACTCTCGGATATCACCCATAGGACTTATAAGTACCACCGAATTTTTTTAAAGGATTATCACTAGACCTAAGCTTAAACCTCAATCATCAACATATTCCGACACTTAAATCCTTCCCGAGGAGTTACTAAACCCATGTGTTCATGTAGGGCTTACTTTAACCTCATATACATATCGTATTTTCCATTCATCAAAATCTTTTAAATTTCTATTTTTTTCCATATACCCGGTCATTGTTCAAAATATGCATCCCATACAAAGATAACTATGTCTTATTATTTATACCTATAAATCACATATTCGTGCACTACAACAACCCACATAATGTACGGTATACACAATGCCAAACACAACATTCCATTGGGACATGTAACCAAACAAAGTCGAGCCTCTAAATCTATTACCTTGTTTCCATATCTTAGGTTCTAAATCTTTTAATATCCCCAAATCAACCTTTGAATTATGAAACTAGATACCCAAAGCTTTGGTCGTATCCTATGACCAACCAGTCACACACGGTGGACCATTAGACCCAAAATAATTAATCACACGCACGCATATTTTTTTACTTACCCGTTTTATTAAGAACTTATAAACTTGGATTCTTATGAAACCTAAATGAAATAATCATATAGAATTCACCCTCAATGACCCTAGTGCATCATCCATGCCCGACCTAACTCACACCACACTGAGTCCAATCGCGTCGTATCCAGGTAACCACTGAATAATAATATATAACCATAAGAATCAATGAGATACCATCACGATGTCCCACACTGCCCAACATTCCTTTTCGAAACTCAAAAAATTCCCATATATGGACAACAAAATTTTCCTCGCTCGTCTTGGACCAAACGCCACACATAACTAAATAATATGATGGGTTTGGCTACTGAAAATCAATGTAGTCCTTATCTGGCGGCATACCCTGGCCTAGGGTGTCTACCCATAATGAATTGGATTACGATGTAGTTAATCTTACATAACATATATGAATGTGTTACTATTAGGAGGATCACTACGATATAGACTTCCCTCTTCAGGAGGAGTACCTACCCATTTCGTACCTTTCTTCCGTAGTTGTCACTTCTAAAATGAGGCATGCAGAGCGGTAACTTATTACTTTAGGGGAATCTTGACAAAAGTGTTATAGTATACGCACGATGTAATGTCATTTATTGTGATTACTATGCATACATGGATACCACCCCAAAGGTTCCAAATTGGCATTAATATTACTCTTGACTACTAACTATTCGAAAACCCATAACACTTGAATACCAATTTCCTATTTGCAAAGTCATTACACTACTCAACATATTATGCTTAGCCCGAGTTAATATGTCCAAGACACTACTAAAATGCTAGGCTACATAGAACTTTTGCCCCTAATGATACTATCTAGATTACACAAAATTTTAGCCTTTTGTACAAGTCCCTTCTTAAAAGTCTCCAAAGATGGAAAAACTACATTTTCCTTGTCCTTTAACGATTCACGATCCTTAAAATTATCTTATAACCAAATGATTTCATTTGTAGCAATCTTGTAAAATATTTATATGCAATTCATATCATTTATCGATGATGAACACTTCTCTACTGCTACAACTCCTACCACACGAGCCACATCAATGGTTACCTAATATTATACTTTATCCTTCCAATGACAGTGTAAACACTAATGAGACTTTGGACAACCCAAACGGATGATACAAAGATTCCTTGTTCGAGATTGAATCTTTACTCATCCAAACATTGCACGAGAGAAACCATTTAAAATCTATATACTTTATGCCACCAAAAATTACATATGTGTTGAACCAACAAACGAAATCCTTTCTAACGTTTGAGGCGGTGCATGACACCTCACTACGATTCAACACCTCCCTTGGGAAACATTCACCTTCTCACTGGTCACCAAACCTTATGGGAAAATCTATTCATCGATACATGAAATCCACACCCTTGTACAATAGGGGGTGCTAAGCTGAGTCACCTGTTCTTATGGGTTATGGACTCACCATGCTTCCATTCCGCTTCTCTGATAACCTTACTCCACTAATTGTCATAATTCCTCCTGGGAGACTTACGCTATAACAACCAAAGGCACTATTCGATGATCTTCAAGGAGTGAACATATTTTTACTATTCAATATAGAGTGCTAACCATTTTCCCAAAATATATACTTATCACACCTCTCTAAGGCGAACATTTGCATGACTACTTTTCACTCAATCCGAGGATGTCTAAAAGCTAGTACAAACACTTCAACTTAACCGATCGTCATTAACCAGGAAACATCCAATGATATTCTTATCCTTAGCTCTAACGATGTGGTTGTACATGCGTATAAATTGGACTTCCCAATTTCCTTACAAGGTCAAGCCTTAGCCAAACTTTCAATTGTTGAAGATCAAAATCTGATCTCTCGATGACATGTCACTCCTATAAGTACTTTAAACCTAAAGATATGATACGAAGTTGTAACGCCCAAACCCAGATTTATTGGTCACCCATCGGTCAACCTGAATTCGTCTGGTTGCGTTAAGTGTGGAGTGATGTTAAATAATCCTAGATAATGTTTGTAGTACATTTTATTTTATAAAATTAACCAAGTGAACATTTGATTAAATTTTTAGGCATATAAATAAATAATCGCAGATATGTAACCCATGTGGCCAAGACTTAGGGTTCATATAATCAAATCTATAATGAAAATGGTAAGAATCATTTACCTACGAAACTCTATCAAATGACGGAATATAGCTAAACCTAATATAGCAATGGGAGTGTGTGAGACTATGCTCAGTGGGGTTGCAAAAAATAATACCGTATAATAACAAACAGAAGAAAGGAAAGATGCAATAATTACAATGAAACTGCTAAAACAATGTAGGCGTTAACCCTGCTTATTCAAAAACATTTCCTTCAACTTAGGTTAAAATCCTTTAACCTTAAAAATCTTTACCTCACCGCTTTATTACAAAAAAATTTCTTTAACCCATTAATCCCATTAATCTACACGATTAATAAATAAGGTAGTAAAGACATAAATGACAACAGAGTAGTAAAGATAGATTAATGGGTTAAAAAAACGTTTTTAAAAAAAAGAGGCGAGGTAAAGAATTCTATGGTCAAAGGATTTTAACCCAAGTTAAAGGAAATATATTGTTGAATAAACATGGTTAATGCATACACTGTTTTAATAGTTGCATTATAGTTATTGCATTTTACCTTGCATAGGCTCACACCCTCCCTTTGTTATAGTAGGTTTAATGATGTTCCATCTTTCGAGAGCATTTCGCAAGTAAGTGATTCTTACTATTCACATTAGTAGTCGTGATTATTCAAACCCTAGTGTTTTACCTCATGGGTTTCATTCTTGTTATTATTTATTTATATGCCTGAAAATGGAATATCATATTCACTCATTTAATTTAATAAAATAAAATGTACGAGAAACATTATCTATGATTATTTAACATCACACCGCACTTATCCCATCCTGACCGGTTTGGGTTGACCAACGGGTGACCCATAAATCTGGGTCGGGGTATTTTAACACATAAAAAGCATGTGAACTTCTTCAAAGAATACATGTCTTGAAAAATAGGAGGATCCTTTTGTAAATATCTTTCTATAAGTAATTTTTCGGTCAAATTAATTTTCGGATCTATTTTTTCTACAAAACAAGTCAGTATCATGGTTATTCATGGAGCATTATGAAGCCAATGAAAATAACATAGTAAAAAGTATAGTATATTCCACTGGGCGATGATATTTTGCTCTCCCAAGGCACGAAAACGTTCCCATCTCATTCATGGAGTAAAAACCCCCACTAACCTCGGTTGAAGAAAAATACATTTTCCAAGTATGATTACTGGTTGGAGTCTCCTTCACTTATTTTCACTTTGTTTTCTAGGGGAGAGATACCAGTGACTTAGGACTTACACATTCGCTTTCAGGTCGTGAATGCACCTGAATATTTCCTTTATGATATTGTGGACAAATCTCTCTCTCCAAGAGACCATGGAGCCACAAATCGCCCCTTATAAATTAGGTCCAAGAAAATCCAGGGTAGTCCATACCCCCTAAGAATGCCTCACATAATGGTATGAATGTAACAAGATGCATATATTAATACTATAGTTGATGTGGTTGAGGGTTTTAGTTTGAGTCATAAATGGAAAACCAAATAAAAATCACGTCTAAATTAATTAAATGAGGGTCCAAACAACACACCTTGTGCCTAGTCCAAGGTGCTGTAGACCATCTTTGGCTATGGTTGCGCTCTTTTCACCCGCGATCATGGGACTCATGTAATGGTCGTGGTGGGGTTTGTCATGGTCGTGGGTCCGTTCTTAGGTTTAGCAGCCAAAATCAATTCCATTTCCCTATCTTCCTTCTATTCACACACCAATAATTATACACTATACTATACGCAAGGAATTATCTTCCAAACCCTAACTTAGCCCCCAAGATATACCAGAAGACCAAACTACTCTTGCCTAAATGTGTTAATTCCCACAAAGTAATTCATCAATTAAAGAAGGGCATTTTAACCATTTTACTCTGTTACCTTCATCATTTCACTTTTAATGAATCACAATGGTTCACATTTAATTTCTACTCTCACCAAGTATCCATATCAATATCACATTTAAAGACACATTAACCACATATTTTTTTTTCTTGTTAACTTAATTCTAATTATATCACCTCCCACATGGCCCTAAGTATTGAAACATATTCCATTAACTCATTAGTTTCATCAATTAATTAACCTCCTAATTAATTATGGTGTAACCGACATGCACCCTTCTCTCCCGCCATCAAGAAACATGTGGTACGTGAATACAAAATCACCAGACAACCGTATCCACCTACTTCACAATACCAGAAAACCTGCCACCACCCTGCTACACAGTGATGGATATGCATGTGGTTCACCAATATACCATCACGTCTAGATTCAACCCGCTATTATCATGGTAAAAAATATCCACAAACTGTGCAATGTACCAAAAGTCCATATCAATCCATACTCTATAAAGAGTTGTCACACAATCGAAGAAACCTACTTCACATTGCTGGAAAACCCGCCGCCACCGACTATCAATGCTGAATTTCCATGTGATGCACCAACATCCTATTACCCATCCAGTTTCCACCTTTTGTTTGCATGGCCAGAATTCACAACTAGTATAATACACCAAAAATCCACATACAATTGTACTCCTCAAGTATGACATCCTATGGATATTCTCTCTAAACACAGACCATTTATACTTTTAACATGAATATTAGTCAAGATACATTTAATTATCCATAAAACTCCACTCCTAACTTTCTCTAGACTCCATGTGTGGGACGTCTCATAAATGAAATACAAATAAGGAACCTCCCCGATACACTTATGTACAAATTAGATAAGTTGTCAAGAGAAAATTATTACCGACCCAACATTCAACATTCCTAGGCACCTTACTCGGATCATCAATCATATACTAAAGTATAACCATAATCATTTACCTTTATTTGTCTCGAGGCATTTCATAATTTCCTTTAGATCTTATTTCTTCAATCACATTTTATTCTTCATTCACACATTACAATAATCACTTACTCAATACTCATACTCTATTTATTAAAATTACTACATATGTGGGATCTTTACTAACTCCTACGTTCTCCAACCTTCTCTAGACTCCATGCTGGGGCATCTCCTAAATCAAATCCAAACAAGGAACCTCTCAATACATTTCTGCCTAGATTATGTAGTTGTTAAGAGTGGAAAAACATTAAACCTAAGCTTCCATACTTTGTACCTTGACTTCACTCATTTGGATAGATATAACCCATATAAAACCCATTTCTCACTCCACGATCATCTACTCACCTCATTATATGACCTATCCTCAGAAAACTCATTATACTCCCAAGAATCTGAATCACTCTCAAATCCCACACTCATCATAACCATATCTTTCCCTTGGCATCGTTTGTCCTAAGAATACTTTTAGAGATTTCAAAATTTAAATTCTCAAGTCACATTCAAAACCTCACTAATAAAAAATATCACTCTACAAACTTGAATCCCATTAACAAATTAGAATATCATACTATAAACATGTATCCTCTATTGAATGATTTGATCATCCCAATTTCCATAATAATACAACTAATCAATCTTAAATGCTCAAAGAAATCAATTCAACAATAATTATTATCCTTATAAGAATCGTTGATAACTTTCAACATATATATCCCTTAACAACAACTAATCAACATACAAGTTCCAACACCAACCACTTATGGCTAAGATAACAATCCTCTTTATAAACATATACACATTAAAATCTCAAATAACAAAATATTTTATTCACAACTTTTATTATTACCAATTCCCATGTGAATTAACTCTATTTCCAATGCTATAATTATAATTTCATACATGAAACATTCACAAACATTTCTAGCGGGGCTCATAACATATTCTAATGAATAAAATATCACCGTATAAGTATACAGATTACTCATATTTCGATTCTCGAGTTCATAGGGCATGTAACTCAGCTCTTTTTTTTTTTTATTTTAAATACTAATTTTTGCATATATTCAACAATCACATAATTTAATTCACATAAGTGTTTTATAGGCATTCTCATTATAAAGGAGGTTTCACCAATTTCAATATCAATAAACAAACATAGGAAATTAATTAGGTTTATCATTCCCTAATAATACATGTAATCACTTTTATTTATGAATAAATATTGTTTAGGTAATAACTAAATCATAAATCACTAAAGAGGAAAAGTAGATATTCTTACCATTTAACCAATTCTAAAATATGACTCGAGTTTCTTATTCTCCTCAGAAACCTGAGCAACTTTACCTATTGAAACACTCCCAAATTCCAAGATTAAGGTATTCAAATGGAGGTTTAAGGGTTATACTTTAATGGCATTTAGGGTTTTTGAGGTTAGGGATGGAGAGAAAATGAGGTTAAGAGTTTTTGACTTGAGAGGGAAACGAAAATCAAAATAAAAATATCATCCAAATAAAATAAATGAGGTCTCAGACAACACACCCCAGGCCTCGGTCACGAGGGGGCGCATACCATCTCTGGCAGTAGTCATGTTGCTTTCGCCCACGATCGCGAGCTCCCAAGCAGCGATCGCATTGGGGTTTGCCGTGGTCATGTTTCAGTTCCTAAGGTTAGTCACCAAAATTAATTCCTCCTTCTCTTTTCCTTATATTCACACACAAATAATTGTATATTATACTATTCACACGGGGATATCTTCCAAACCCTACTTGGTCCTCTCTTTCTAAGGGTTGGAAAATATCTAATATGATAGTGAGTAAAGAGATTAGTGGAGGATTATCCCTATTTTATCTCTTAAAATCCGCCGATACACTCTCTAGAAAATCACTCATGGATTTAAACCAAAATTAAATTAAAGGTAGGAAATCCATGGACCACCCATAGTTATGTAGAACCGATGAAACTAATCCAAATGACAAAACTCCATGATTCTCAAGTCCCACAAACAAAATGAAAATTCAAAGAACAAAAATGTAATGAAGAAAAAGGTGATAATTAAAAAATGTCAAAGGGCAAAAATCTCATAGTTATGCCCTCGATTCACCAAAAAATCATCTCATATGTAAAAAAGACACAACAAATGATTACTGGTAAAAAATCTTACTTTTAAAGATATATTACGCATGAAAAAGAGAGAACAACGACAACTAAAAGATTCAAAACTAGGAATATAATGGAGATGGCGAATGATTGGGGTGCTCTCCATATCTCCCTCTCTAAAACTAAGAAAATGATTGAAGAAAAGTGAATTATAGTAGCAATCATAGTTTTTATAGGAAAATAAGAAATGCCTATTCTATTTGATTTTAAAAAAGTCAAGTTCATAAGTGGCGCATAACAATCGAGGTGCAATCATCAAGTGATGTGTCAGTTAAATGATGACGCGTGTTCAACCAAGTCACAGTTCCATGAAACAAATATCGAGCCAATCAACTCATTACATAACTAAAAGGCCTAAAGATGAAAAAAATTAAGACTTCCGTAATGTCAAATGCAAAACCCTTAAAATGATTTCACCCATTAAAAAAGGCTAGTGTGAAACCTCATCTTCATGAACAAAGTTTTGGGGGGCATTTTTGTACCTTAAATATGGTAGAATTCGTTGATGTTAGCCAAAGTGTTAGTTGTCAATAATAAATCTTAGCAGCAGCTACCTATTAGGAGAATATATTGCTAGTAGGATGATGAGGAAAACCCTAGAAGAGATCGCCTCGGCCTAAGCTGAGATAGACTTAAATAATTAAAAGATCACTTTGTTAGATATGCAGTTGATGCAGATAACTACCTCACGGGGTCAGGTGACATCAACATAAAGAAGTTGCATAAGATAAAGAGAAGATATGAAGATTTATCACCCATGTGCAATAATTAACTTGCTGAAAGTTCATGTATATAGGAAACGGTTAAAAAAATAATTTTTAATTTTTTCAAATTATATATTAAACATAAATAATTTAACCCAAAGTAAAATGTTGCACCAATTTTAAACAAGTTATGATTAAACACATTTACCAATTTTATCTTCACTTAAACATGCATGTAGATGAGTGCATGATAAAATAAGTAAAATCAATCACAATGTCCGATGTACAAGAAAAATCCACAACGAGAAAAACCTTGGACGACCCAACCATGCAAATTCACTTTGTAGGAACTACAAAGGACATGACATTAGACTTATAACACAGACTCGATGCCCTCTCAAGACTTTACGCTCTTCGTTCCTTCAACATCCTCATAGCGACGTGCAAGATTTCACTTGTGCACTGCCACGGAGGATGAGTCCACACATGCCTTGGTATCCACAAAATAGCTCAGTAACGGTCGAAAAATCAAACAACGGAGTCCACCTCTTTTTTATTGCAATACCATAAATATGAAGTTCAGTGTGTGTAAATAACAAATACAAAGTCAATCGTATGAAACTATTCTCAATAAATGTAGAGAAAAAAAATGTAGTTCCCAAAATAAGATCTTAAAGCATAATTGTGGTCATCACGAGTCGGCGCCTTTGAGGGAGGAGAGAGTAAAGAGATAGATACGTCTCCCCCTCGGGAAGGCTGCGCCGCAGTCTTGCACCCCTCTTGGGGATGTTGCTTAGTCTGTCATCGGTGTAGGAGTAAATGTGAAGAGATAGAGTCGCCAAACTATTTTTCACAAAAAAGGGAAAAGAACATGTTGCCACTTCGAGAGAGCGGCATCAAGGACAAACTGATGCATACGAAACCAATAGTTCAATGGTTTGAGGGCTAAGTTACGGAATGGGAAGGTGTTAGGCACCCATCCCGACCTTTCGGTCTCTTATGGTCTACTCTTATATCTTCCTTTTTATATCTCTGTGAAGTGTGTGAGTGTGTTTTTATAATGGAGATCAAATTTATTCAACTCATAACATGGACAAGGTAGAGTGAGGTCATCCATAGGAATGTTCCCAAAATATCATATGTAGAAAGTATGATTTGTGCGTTCATCATGATATTGGTCGTTATTAGGAAATGATAATGTGTGTTAAATGAAACGTAAACAAGCATGGTATATATATATATATATATATATATATATATATATATATATATATATATATATATATATATATATATATATATATATATATATATGAAAATGGGAGGTTTTTGAAAGTTAGGGAATTTGAGAAATTGGAAAATTGGGCTCGAGTCTCGAATTTTAATCCAGGACGCTTACATAGCCTATAAAGGCATCAAAGTCGACGTAGTTCGAATGTAGAATAGGGGTGGGGTTTATCCCATAGATCCGAATGGAATTTTATTATATGTGGGAGTGTAGAAAATGTGTTGTTTTGATTTTGGAAAAAAGGTGTGATGGGTAATTCCATTCGGAATTTACGGGTGTAACCCTCTTTTATTTGTTTTTGGGATTTTTTGTAGAAAATAAAGTTTTTGCAATATACTAATTAAAATGTAGATATTAATATGTATGAACCAAAGTAAGAACTAGATTATGAATCTTAAGTTTACTATGCAAAAATAAGGAATTTAAAGATAGAGAGAAGGAATTGGACCTTCTTTGAAGCTTGATCTTTGATCTTGAATGAACTCCCTCGAGTGTTGATGAATGTTGATGAGAGGATATTTTGCTAAATTGGGCATGAAAAGGGTGGGAATGTAAGATTGGATGGAACTTCACATGAGGGACTTTGCTGATTTCGAGGGAATGTTGCTGAGATTACTGATGCTGATGGATCTGTTATGTGTCTTTGGAGTGAGGTCATGACCCCTATTTATAAGGTTAGGGGGTACCGATCGACCTATCCCAAGGGTTCCTATTAGCATGTGACTCTAGGCAGGGTTCAGGACCTGCCAATTAGCAGTTCGTTGATCCGAATTGATCATGGGGCATACCATTAGAAATGTATTTTAGAGACCTTTAAGAGTCCTTTTGACTGCTCTCTGGTCCGAGAGTGGACTTTGGGTCAAATATAGCTCGGAAGAGCACGTCGATCCTTTAGATGGGAGATCATTGGATCCAAACAGCTCGTTCGTCCGCATGGTAAGTCAGAATTGCGAATGTGGCGGACTGTTGAAAAGGTTTGGAAGGTTGAACATGGTCAACTGGGGCTCAAAAAATGCCTGAGGACTCCTCGGAGTAAAACGAATCATTTGTCCATATCGTAGGTCATAATAGGGCACGGTGATGACCATTAGAAAGGGTATTTAGTGACCTTCATAGATTCATTCAGTCTCATTTGAGTTAAAGAGTTAACTTTGGTCAAATAGAGCCCTGAACATTTAGTGGCCTCCAGATAAATTTTTGGGGGAAAATTGATCTTTCGTCCGAACGATTATGCCATTTCGTGCATGGGGCAGACCGTTGGAAAGAGGTTTCATCACCCTTTGAAGATTATAAGAGCTTTCACTCTGATGGTGATGTTGATTGGGGTTAAATCGGGGGCCCGGGAGTGACCGGTGGCCTCCGAATCAATCTTTGGTAGTCAAATGATCCGTTCGTTCGAACCGTTATGCCGATTGGCACACGAAGAAGATCGTTGAAAAGTGGTTTTAGTGCCCCTTGAAGATTCAAAGAGCTTTCACTCTGAAGATAGAGTTGACTAGGGTCAAACGAGGCCCGGGGGCGCCTAGTGGGCTCTAGATCACTACTCGGAGTGCATCCTAGGGTTTATAGTGAGATGAGGAGGTGCTAGGGACCTAAGGGGAGACCTAGGGGATCCTAGAATGTGGTGTTCATAGATCCCATCGACGGGTGATCTTGGAATAATTGATAGCCATCGAATAGACGCCACATGATAAAGGTCGGTTCTGTGGACTTAAGGAATGAGTTTGACCGATTCAGACGGTCGAGGTCGATGCTGAGGACCTAATGGTGACGTTGGGGATGGCTGATTATGAGGACCTAAAGGAGGTTAGGAGTAAGGAGGTGACCAATTTTTCGGGCTGAGGTTGGTTCTTAGGGTCTAAATTGTTAGGACTAATTCTGTAGGTTAAAGCCAATTCCAAGGGCTTAAGTTGAAGCAACCAATTCGGAGGGTCGAATCCAATTCTAAGGGCTTAAGATAGGGATGACCAATTCTACGGGTAAAAGCTAATTCTGAGGTCTTAGGTAGAAAAGACCAATTCTGAAGATCGAAGCCAATTCTGAGGCTTATTTAGGGTGACTAATTCTGTAGGTCGACGCTAATTCTGAGGGCTTAAGTAGAATAGACCAATTTTGAGGGTCGAAGCCAATTCTGCGGGCTTATGTAGAAGCGACTGATTATGAGGGTCGAAGGCAATTCTGAGGGCTTAAGATAGGGGTGACCAATTATGTGGGTCAAAGCTAATTCTGAGGGATTAGGTAGAAGAGACCAATTCTGAGGGTCGAAGCCAATTATGCGGGCTTATTTAGGGGTGACCAATTATGCGGGTCGAAGGCAATTATGCGGCTTTAAGTAGATATTACAAATTCTGAGGGTCGAACCTAATTTTGTGGGCTTATTCGGGGGTGACCAATTCTGAGGGTCGAAGCCAATTCTACGGGCTTAAAATAGGGATGAGCAGTTCTGAGAGTCGAAGCCAATTTCGAGGGCTTAGGTAGAAGCTACCAATTCTAAAGGGTCGAAGATAATTTTGAGGGCTTATTTAGGGGTGAAAAATTCTTCGGCTTAAAGACAATTCTGTACGCTTATTTGGGGGTGACCAATTCTGAGGGATTAAGATAGGTATGATCATTTCTGAGGGATTATCTAGGGTTTACCAATTATGCGGGTCGAAGCCAATTCTGCGGGCTTAAGTAGAGTTGACCAATTCTGATGGTCGAAGACAATTCTACGAGCTTATTTGGGGGTGACCAATTCTGCTGGTCGAAGCCAATCCCGAGGGCTTAAGATAGGGATGACCAATTCTAAGGGTCGAAGCCAATTCTAAGGTCTGAGGTAGAAGCGACCAATTTTGAGGGTTGAAGCTAATTCTGAGGGCTTATTTAGGCATGACCAATTCTGCGGGTCGAAGCCGATCCTGTGGGCCTATGTTTCCTTTGGGAAGTTTGGGGACTCCATTCAGGATGTGTAATCTTTCTCTGGTGATTTGGGGAAGCATTTGGTTTTAAGTTCCAGTGGGGAAGAGGGAATGATCTGAGGATTTTGAGCTGGGGAATTTTTTGAATTTTGGGGTGTAATTTGGAGATATTGCTGGGGATGATTGTTCTATGGAATTTCGATAGGGATGTAGAAATAATGCTTTTCTTGGTGAAAAGGTCCCAACATTAATCTGGTGATTTTTGGAATTTTTTGAGGATTTTTTAGTATTTTTTTGGACTATTTGTACGAAATTTTAAAGGGGGTGCCAATCGGCATAGTTGGATGGGTGACAAACGATAGTGGCACGGTCTTTTGGGGTGCCTCGAGCAGGTGGAGGGTCAATGCCGATCGGTGGTGGCGGGGATATGCCAACTGGCATGCCCCTTGGCCTCCTATAAAAAGGGGGCGGGTTCTTATCATTTTTCACAGTTTTTCGACTTGCCTTCTTCTACAATTATCTTATGCAAGTCGTTTTGACGTTCCAAAGTCAAGAGATGGCTTAGTTTTCAAGCAGCGCCACTCACATGACATGGCTTAATACCGACGATTGGGCAGGGTTGGAGTGGAGGGCTAGGGTGCCCCTTGCACTGGGCAGCGAGAACTCATTTGACACATTTGAGCTGGTGGTGGATGATCGAATTCTTCTATGTGAGCCCTCGCATCATCGTTCTTTTAGGGTGGTGAACCCAGGTGGCTATGTAAGTATTGAATGATCTTTAGTACTATTTTCCTTTTTTCTTGACAAGATTTCTTTATTTCTTGAATTTGACTTAGAAAAATGCCTTAATTTTGATAAAAACATTTTATAAAAATATCCCAAATAAATTCGTGAATATTAATAATTTCAATTAAGAATTTTGCCTTTAAGCGTAGTGGAGTTAGTGGGATAGAGCTGGTTGAAGATACACGACGCACATTGTCAAATATGGGTGCATGTTGATGATGCGTGTAGCTCAAGATTCGGATGATGGATGTCAATGTAGAACGTGTGAAGATGTGCCGAGATGTGACGGCATATGACATACACACGGTGATCTAGGACAAAACCAAAATTCCTTGATTCTATACGAACATTTATAAGACATGTCCTAATAAAAAGTATAACATGTATCCTCAATATAGGATTTCTTGACCAACGTAGTTGTGACATAACAGTCTAGGGTTTAGGAACCTCGGTGACTCTAGAATTAGACTAACTAGGGCCATGTCTAATATTGAAGAAAAAATGCCTAAGGTGACCTTTTCTACAGCAAAGTATGAAAAGAAAAAAATGCCTACGACGATCTTTCCTACCGCAATGTGTTCCTGTGTATACATGTGGAATATTTCTCTTGGATTTAATTTTTCTAATATTCCTAGAAATAGTTGACTCTCTCAAAAGCATGGTTTTATCTTTAGTAGCGGAAGCATTTGGAATATCTAAGCCATTACCATAATTATCATCTTTTATTCGGACGGGTTATAACATTTTGTCCATCTTTTCTCACCTAGACTCCAAATTAAATTTGACATTACTCGAGTCTCTTAATCTCTCTTCTAAATCCACAATCCTAGACTCGAGCAAATGATGAGAATCATAAAAAATGAAGGAATCTTTCTTCAAAATATCCACTAACCCCCGAAGGCTATCTCACTCCCTCTTAAAAAATGAAAGCTTTTCCCTAAGAGTCTTTTCATGTTCCCTAATATCCTTAATCAATATCCTCTAATCATTACCTACAACACGTTGTTTCAACCTAGCTTCCAACTTCATGTTAGCCTTTTTCAATTTCATCATTTTTGCATACTCACGGACGACAACTTAAAGTTCACTCTCCTACTCTTCTTTATGTTTTTTTTCATTTTCATTATCCATACCATCACATAATTAGGAACCACAAATAATGGCCTCAGATGTGGCATGCTCAGAATTAAATTCATTAAAATATTTTTCATCAAAGCTCACATGACTAGCCATTAATGCGGTGAAATTATGCTCAATGGAGGCATCGGGTTCGTCTTTCGGATCACTTTCACTAATTGCGGCATTGTAGACTTTTGTTTTCTTTCCCTCCTTCCTTAATTTAGTGGGACACTCAGCGGCCTTGTGACCATAGCCCTCAAACCTAAAGTGTCTATCTAACTCCTCCCCTTAGAATTATCATTACACTTTTTAGGAAATTTTAGAGCCTTATTAAAGTTTCTTTTCTCAAACTTCTTTTCATCTTTTTATTGTTTTTCAAATTTGAGAAATTTCTTAAACATTTTTGCAAGCATGGACATATCATCAGAATCAATGTCAAACTCATCATCCGAAACTTGGGTTTCCTCCTTTTGGGCTTTCAAAGAAATGCCCTTATCTTTCTTCATTTTTTTTGGAGAAAACATGTCAAGCTCATAAGTTCTTAGATCACCTACAAGATCTTCGACTTTCGTAGAGTCCAAAGTACCCAAGGAATTTGAAACTTTCACTTTTAAATTAAAATCTTTGAGGCAAGGACCTTAATATTTTCTGAACTATACGAGTTTTGGGTATTCTCTCTCCCAAGTTAAATGATGAGTTTACAATATCTGATGATCTAGCATAGAACTCATATCTCCTCCATCCTAATGGTTTCAAATAGAGTTGCGAGGTTTTGGAGTTTAGAAGCCTTAACAACACTATTACCCTTCTGAGTTAGTTGGAGTATGTCCAATACCTCTTTAGACGTTTCAGATGTCATAATACATCAGAACTCCTCCAGTGTGACCACATAAAATAGAGTATTATGTCCACGTGAATTATGATTAGATAGTTTATGCTCATCCTCACTCCAGGTTTTAATAGGTTTGGGAGTCTTATAATAACCTACTAAGGATGTGGGTATGGACCAAGTGATGATTTCCATTTCCACTCATCTAACGATATAAGTAGGGATTTCACATGTGCATTCCATTATACGTAGTTAAACCCATCAAATAAAGGTGGTCTAGAAAATGATTGACCCTCCATATATAAGAAACGCTAAAATTCATGCCTAATCAGGAATATAACAAAAAAACTTAGTGTTATAGCGCCGATATCAATTTGAAAGTGTGGGTATATAAGGTATGGTCTAAACAAAAGCCAAATTTTTACTTTTTTTCAAATTAAATATTAAACTTAGACAATTTAACCCAAAGTAAAACATTGCACCAATTTTAAACAAGTTGTGATTTAATAGATTGAAAATTATTATCTTGACCTAAACATGCATCTAGATGAGTGTAGAATAAAATAAGTAAATCAACCACAAAGCCCGATGTACAAGAAAAACTCACAACGGGAAAAACCTTGGATGGATTAGCCACGCAAATTCATTATGTATGAATTCAGAAAGGACACGATAACATACTTACAATATAGATTCGATGCCCTTGTAAGTATTTACGCTCTTTGTTCCTTCAACCTCCACACGATGAATGTAAGATTCCATTCATTGACTGCCACAACGTGTGAGTCCACACATGCCTCGGTATCCACCAAATAAATCATAACTATCTACAGATCAAATAACGGAGTCCACCACTTTTGCACTACAACACCACAAAGATGAAGTCCATCGTGTGTAAAAAACAAATAAGGAGTCCATAGTATGAAATAATTCTCAATCGATGTAGAAAATAAACCTTCGGTTCCCAAAGCAAGATCTCAAAGCATAATAAGATGAACACCAGGATCCTAAATAAATTGGGTGTAAACAAGATTTATTGAGAGCCTTTTGATAATGTTTGGGAACTCAAAACATAAGGTTATATTTCAAATAAAATCGTTGCTCCACATTCCTATTTATATGTGGTTTTCCAAAATCAAGAGACATATGAAAATCAATTTGGAAAATCTTGAATTTATAAAAACTTCACAGGCTCGTTCGAATGACTTTGAACCTCATTCGATTGAAGTATATGATATTAGTCGAACATGTATCCAATGAGATACCAAATGAGATTGTAGTAAAGGCCAAAGAAGGCTCGATCGAAGTTCATTAGAAGCTGGTCTAATGAGGTACTATTTCTCGTTCTAACAACACACCATGTCTCGTTTTAATGAAGTCACAAAAAAAATATTTTTCTTTTAAAAAATATTGAAAGAAGATAAAATCATTTTAAAACATTTAAAAATAGTTTTGTAAAAACCTAACCCCAAATATTAAATCTTGAATGATCAAAATATTTACTTATTCATACTTCAGAGATCCTCGGAACATGAAGATGGAAAGGAGCACGAAACTCTACATGATGATGTAAAACTTCTTACTTGGCTATTAAATCTTCAAGAAACCACATCCTAGGCTTGGAAGTTTAATACACTCAAGTCATAACCTATGAGTCAAAGAGTTTTGTTCATACATAAGAAAAGCCAAAACGTAAAAATGAACTCTATTAGGAAATTTGTACTTACACTTATAACTATTCCCTTTCATGCATTTAATAATGATCTCATTTGCTTAAACAAGTATGAGCGACATGTACATTCAAACAACACCCACTCACCTCACACATCTATACATAGAAGCCATAAACACCCTAAATTGAAATAAATATTGAACTTTATATTATTCTACTATCCGAGTGATATTATAATGAAAATGAACTTGAATTAATGCTCTAATGGAGTATTAGTTGTAATTTAGTGAATATTTCACCATTTGTTGATGTAGATAACCAATTGGTTCCAAACCGCAATAAATTCAAGTGCTCTATATCCCTTTCTCTTCATTCTAGCTACATTTGGTTAAATTCATATCATTATTTTTTGAGTGTTTGATAATTGTCAATTCATAATTAAGATCGATAGTGAACCAAAATAAAAAATTAAATTAACTAAAAAGTAAAAATGGAGTATTTATAATACAATGATTTAGGGTGCTGATCATAATTTGTAGATCTTCAGGTTCTAAACATTAAACAATTAAGGGAGAACCCTACCTTTATGGTATTTTATTTCATAATTTCCTTATCGTACTATTTAAGTAATGACATATGGGCTTTCCTAGTCATCTGCCAACTTGTCGTTGCTAGGGTTTTTGGTTGATTGAGTAACTATCCTGATCACTAAGGCACCCATCTTAATGATTTGTCATTTTACCATTTAGTTGTAATAGTTTGCGACCTTCATCCGTATTGCTGACATTATTAAGGTAGCTTAGTCTTTTCTTCTTTAATGATGTATAGATTTTAATTCATGATCGCTCATTTTCTTACTTCCCAAAGTGACACACATGGAGGCTCAGGACTTCTACCTCAATCGATACAACTACTTTGGTGTCGTATGCCGATATAAAGAGGGTTTCTTTAGTTTTAGCCTTTGTTTCTTGGTAATCCCAAAGAAAGGAAAGTAGACAGTGTACCTAGACACCCTTAGACTTTTCTAGATACATCTTCAGTCCTGATAGTATGGTTTATTTTATCACCTCTACCTAGTCATTGCATTAAGGATGTGTTAGATCCATTAATATGTGTTTCACTCTGAACATGTCACATAATGAAAAAATCATTGTTTTCTAGAACACTTTGTAGTTATAGGTGATTATTTCATATGACACTCTATATATTTTAATGACGAGCTTCCACATGAACGTGTGGACATTCTGACTAGTGACTAAGTTATTATTCCTACACCAATATGATGATGTAGTTAATGGCCACCAGGGAACTTTGATTATCCTTGTTCAATGGGAAACGATCCCGGGATATCCATTCTCCATAGGGGAAATTATTTATGGGGAAGTAATCAGTGAGATTTCTACCACCAAATTTTTCATGAAGTTCGTTGCAAGTTTACATTTGTCACATAATCACTGGTGTACCATAAAACTGGGGTATGATGTGGACTAGTGAAATTGTGACACCTATCATCATGAAATGCTCAATTAGACATTGTGAGCAACTCATTATCTTGGTCGATGCAATATTCTCTCATGGTCGATAAGATGGCCGACCAACAACAACTCAAGCTATCAAGGCATGCACGTGGGAATATGTACAACCTCTTTATGCAACATGTCCATATAAGAGGAAGTAGAGAATCTACAAAAGGAAAGCTTCATTGAGGACATTAAGTACCCAGAGTGGATTTCTAACATAATGAAGGTAAAAAAGAAGAACAACAAATGGCACATGTATATTAACGTTACAAATTTGAACAAATCCAACCTAAAGGACCATTGTACTTTGCTAAGGATTAATTAGTTAGTCGACACCACTGCTGAACATAAGCTACTCAGCTTCATGGATGCATACTCAGGCTATAATCAGATCAAGATGAAACTAGAGGACAAGGGAAAAACTTCATTTATAACCACCCGAGGTATTTATTGTTATAATGCTATTCCATTTGGGATCAAGAATGCTGGGGAAATATACCAGAGGTTGGTAAATAAGGTGATTGAAGAGAAGATTGGTAGGAACATGGAGGTGTACAATGATGACATTATCACCAAGACCAGGATAGCCTTTGACCATATTAGATACTTGAGTCAGACGTTCGATCAGTTGAAAAAAATTAGAATGAAGCTTAACCCAGCAAAAGGTGTATTTAGAGTATGAGAAGGATTGTTCCTTGGCTTCATAATAAATTAGAGAGGCAATGAAGCAATTCTAGTCAAGATCCAAACGCTGATCGACATGTGGTCTCCAACAAACAAGAAAGACGTATAAAAGTTAACAGGCAGGGTAGCAACACTAAATCACTTTGTTTTGTGAGTTATCAACAAATGCCTTCTTTTTGTAAGGTGCTATGAAAGTCATTTGAATGGAATGAAGAATTTATGAATGCCTTCATGGAATTAAAAAGATATATGGGATCTCCTCCTTTGCTCTCAAGGCCTGTCATGGGAGAAAAACATATACTTAGCTATATCTGAGTCAGTAGTTAGGTTGGCATTAATGGGATAAGAGAATAAGGCACAAAAACACATTTGCTTATATATAAAAGAATACCAAGGAGGAGAGGTCTGATATCCAAGGCTAAAGAAACTGACTTTATCCCTGATTGAGGCTTCCCGAAGAATGAAGCCATATTTCCAAGCTCACACCATTATAGTTTATACAGACCAATCACCATGACAAGTCATTCATAAACCTAAAAAATTAGCTAGACATATAGCTTGGGATGTAGAATTATAAAATTATGACATACAATATGAACTGAGAACCATAATAAAGTCCAAGCTATAGCAAATTTCATTATAGAGTTCATGTACGAAGAAAAACCCATTGAGGAGACTTCTAAGGAAGAGAGATCATTTAGGAAGAAGGCAAAGTAGACTTCTACGGAAGAGATATCATATTCACCTAAAGAGCAGACTTCTTAAGAAAAAAGCTCACCAAATGAGCAGACTCCTATAGGAGATAGCCCAATCATAACTCATGTCGATAAGATCACTAACATACTAGAATCGTTGGCCAAACAAGAGGAAATTACTCGTAACCTAGAGCAATAGTAAAAAGTATTCAATTATGGGACCCTAGTAGAAGGAAATTTTGAAAACGACCCTCCTGTTTGGAAGACGTACGTAGATGGTTCATCATGCACCTCTAGCAGTAGAGTAAGCTTCATACTCACCACGTCAGGTAATATTGACATAAAATATGCCCTCAAATTCAGATTTGAGGCCTCCAATAATGAGGTAGAGTATGAAGCACTCATAACAGGGTTTAGTCCAACTTCGTGTCTTAGCGCAGAGAAAATACAAGTGCATAGTGATTCTCGATTGAGAGTGAACCAGGTGCTGGGAGTTTACGGAGCAAGGGAAGAGTCCATCGGAAAAATCCTAGCCAAAGCACATAAGATGTTATCAGTGTTCTCGATAGTCAAGGTGACCAGGATCCCTGGGGATGATAATGCCTGAGCAGACACACTTTCTCGGCTTGCATCCTCTATCAGAATAGAGCTAAAAAGAACAATCCTAGTCAAAATCATCTTGCACCGGAGCATAAACTAAGAAAATGACAACATAATTGAATTGGACCAGAGCTCATCATATATGGATCCAATATGAAATTACGTAGAATAAGGAATTGTACCGATCAATCCTTAGGAAGATCGGAGAATTCGATACAAAGCAGCGATGTACGTCTTATAAGGACGACTCTTACACATGAGAGGTTTCATCAATAATTTACTCAGATGTTTCCATCCAAATGAGGTTGGAAACTTAATAACAGAGATACATGAAGATTCTCGTGGAGCATACTTGGAAGGAAGATCATTGGTCAAGCAAGTGGCCAAACAAGGCTACCACTGGCCCATCATACAAGAAGATTACATGGACTATGCGATACATTTTGATAAGTGCTAAAAATACACTGTAATCCATAGAAGATTAGGGCTTCACTTTCACTGATCACATCCCATTGGCCCTTTTCCATATGGGGCATTGACTTTTCCAACCCTTACTAAAAATAAAAAGGAAGGTTCAAATACCTAGACGTTGCAGTTGACTACTTGATGTAATGGGTGGAAGTTGAACCTCTAGTGGAAATGTCATATAAAAAGTCTTTCACTTTATTTGGAAGAACGTCATTTTTCGTTATGGGATGTCATATGCCTTCATTTCCAACTACGACATGAAATTCGATAACCTGGAATTTAAAGACTATTGTGTTCGCTCCAAAATTCAAAAACTACACTTCGCTCCTGGCCATCCACAATGCAATGGGAAAATAAAAATTAAGAACAAAAATCGGCTCGATGGGATGAAGAAGATATTGCATGATGACAAGGAAAATTGGATCAATGAAATCCTAAGCGTACTCTGGGCATACAAGCAACGCCAAGAATAGCAACTAACGAGACCCCTTACATGTTAGTCTTCGAGATAGAAGAATTATTCCCAATGGAAATTGGTCTCCCAAATCACCATGTTATTTATTTTGACTTGACAAATAGAGACCTCACAAGGAGATTAGTTTGGACATCGTAAAAGATGTTAGAGAGCACGCAACACTCTGGGTAGAAACCTATCAAGAAAGAACCACTCGATTTTATAAAAAAATGTTGAAGCCAAGTAATCTGAAAAAGTGAGACTATGTGCTCAAGAAAGCACTCCAGAAAAGAAACAAGGTAGATCCCAATTAGCATAGTCCATATTGAATTTATGCTACAATCAAACCAGGGACTTATAGAATTGAAACACTAGAAATGGAACAATTCATGAACCCTTGGAATGCAAAACATTTGAGGAAATACCATCAATAATTGCACAAAATGTAATTTCTTTTCAACTCCCTGTAATACATTTTCATTGATCAATAAAGATTGTTGATTCCCAGTAAATATCATTGTTCATTTTTAACATTTTTTGTCTAAGTAGGAGATGTGCTAAAAATTCAAAGAAATTCAAAGACATCTCAATCATGAAAAATATTAAAAAAAGACTACATGTATGACCTCCCAAGGTCAAGAACTAGAGGATTCAAATAAAAAACTTCATGTATGACCTCCCAAGGTCAAGAATAAGAGGTTTCAAACGAAAAACTTCATTTATGACATCCTAAGGTCAATAATAAGAGGTTTAAAATAAAAAAAAAATCATGAATAACCCCATAAGGTGAAGAGCAAGAATTTTCCCAAACCAAATTAAGGAAATCCAGTGCATTAAGTCATATGGGAAATAAAGACCAACCATAACTAGCTAAAGATAAGTACTAATCCCACCACATTTGGTCATCAACGGTAACTAACATTAGGGCTTGGTAAAAATTTCAAGTTTCATTTGCAGCCAATAAGATAAATAGTATAACCCAAGGCATGACAACGTAGGTTTGTCCAACAATGGTAACTAGTAAGAAAGATTAGTCGGGCAATCGCGAACCACATAATCGTAAGACTAAACTACTAATAGACTATTCCTAAACAACTAACAACTACTAAGTTGATGCAGGGAAAAAAGAGGATGTATGTTTTTATTGATTAAGAAGAGTTATTACAGATCCAAAAAACAAAAATACCACAAGATTTTAGGTAGAACGGGATTACTCGTTTGACTCTTTCTCAATACCAATTGGGGGGGGGGGGGAGGGGTACATCCGGGGCATAAGGTGCAATAGTAGTACTCATATATTTAAGTCTTGTATGATTATTGTAAGTTTCCTTGTTCGCCAAGTGTAGTAGTCAGCTGAGTTCATCATCTTCATGCAGACCATAATACTCGAGATAGTTTATGACTAAATTCACTAGAATAGAATCTGGCGGAATCCATGAAACATCCAGCTTGAAGGGAAGATTAGGATGCTTCAAGCATCAAGGATCATGCCAATACCACAACTCATTTTCTTTCAGCTCTTTCATTACAGTCATAACATTGAGCCAACCATGTGTATAGCTAACTTTGTGGGATTGATCAAGTTCTTTTCTTATTTGTGTAAGGGCTTCATCATTACCTTCCATACAGACAGTACGAGGTTGCTTATAGAAATGATATGTAAGGCGATCAAATTTTTCATTCAACCCTTTATTGGTGAATGATTGATTCTTTATGATTGAGTCTTGGTTGAACAAAGTCTTATTGGTCTGTTCTTCCTCACGAGGGACTTTAACCAATTGCTGGGAAGATTGACCTTTGGCCTTATATTTTTTCATGCCCTCCAACTCTTCCATCAAACGGGCATTCTGTTGTTCCAGAAAGAGGCAACTTCATTCTAGTCAGCAGATTCTGGATTCCTAAGACCCTCAAGCTCAATGCATAATGAATTATTTTCTTGCTCAATCAATTTGGTAACTTCTCTGGTAATTTTTAACTCTGAGTTGAAGACAAACTCCTTCTTAGAAAAATCCGAAGACAAGGATTGTAGCTTATGATCCAACCCAATGGTCTTTTACAAGTTGAAAAACTTCTTCCCGTAATCGGTAGAAAGACTTGATTTTGTTTCCTTATGAATTTTCTGCAGATTAAGGATCATATCATGATAGGTGGCAGTACTCGCCACTGTTCGATGAAAAAGTCAATGCATACTTAAATAGGAATCCTTGGCTTGATCTGATACGTCTTGACTGAGAAATTCCTTCAGTTCCTCTTCGTCCATTTGTTCATAACAAGTGCTAAACAACTAGTTGCGCTTCTATTGAAGTTCATTCTGAGTTGTGACCAAGCCGTTCTCTGGTCAAATAAAGGATAAGTTGCAATAATTCAACCAAAATAATGACGTGTAGAATAAAACATCATTTTATTTATATATAACGGGGGTTACACCAGGGTGTTACATTCATAATAAGAAAGTTCATAGAGAAAATGGAAGAAATAAGTATCAAACTCCTAAAGCTACTGAGACCCATTTCATAACTTCTTTTTATTTGTTGCAACCTCATCCTCTACTATCTTGGAAACTACCAATTGATACTTAGTCGCGACAGACTCACCTACCTCCTCATCATCATCATTAACCTCCTCTTTTATCTGAGGGGGATTTATATGATTGTTCGTAAGAAAGAGCCTAGATACCTCTGTTGTACCAACCTGAGTAAGGGAATAATCTTTAAACTCAGTAAAGAAAATATTTCCTCAAATACTCAATTTGAATGCATTATCCCAACCCCCTATAAAGGCATCCTCCCTTGGCCTTATCCTTAGCCTAAGCCACCTACTTCTTTGCTTGATCGTAATCAATTAGAAACTACAATACAAATGTTTAAGAGAGGATGTTAACAAAAAGAATGGTAATAAACATGATAACAAGTATATTAAAGACAATACACTTACAAGCGATGAAATTATTTTTGCCTGATTAACCAATCTTGAGTGAGGAAGGTAATATGCAACCACCTCATCAGTAGGAAGAACTCCATCTCTGATCAATTCACGTACAAGCGTAGGATTGGCTCTACTGACTAAGAAGTACCCTTGCCCTTGTTAGTAGGATCCTTTCTAGCCACTTCTAGGGATGGAGATGGACCCCTCCTTAACCACTTATAATGAGGCTAATGATCTTTAACTAGGGAAGTGTCCACAAGTAGAGGATGAATGGAACCTCCAAATTCAGGTTTTTTTCTTATAGGGAAGGAGACTTGGTGTCCGTGAGGAGGTTATGAATATTTCTTTTCACCATTTCCGAGGAAGGAAAATTACTCGACATTAAAGGAAATGTTTAGGGGTTCAAAGGATAATGAAGGGCTTTCTGCTAAGAAATTACCCTCTGCTCGGTGAGAGGACTCGGAACCAGATCCTAAGGAAGAGGAAGCAGGGTCGTCTAAACTATTGGGGGCTGTAGGTATCTCCTTGGTCGATTTGGTCATAAATGAAGTAATAGATCTCTGGTAACCGAGCAGGAAGGAGGCCTAGCAGGGATGATCTTTGGCTCCAATCCTCTAATGAATATACCAAATAATCTCTAAGTTAGTGAAATTGACTTAAAAAATGCAGGGAATCTTTTTCTTACTTTTCCCTACAAAATGAAAAACAGAGATATACATTTAACTCTAAAATAAAAAAGCAGAGAACAAAAAGGAAAATATCCAAGTTATGTGTGCATGTCTTGACCTATACCTTGGCCCTCCTAAGGGCACCTGGGTCCATTTTATACCTTGACCTCAAGAAAAACTGAAAATTTCCAATCCTTTATAATTATACCGTGATGCCAATAATCCTTGTGGGATTCAGTTAGATTCACGATAAGGGATCTGTTAGATTATATTGTCTTCAAATAATAAATATTCTCATTGGTGGTACCCCCAATTATAGTGGTACATCAACTCTTTTATCCCAATGTTTTCCCTATATTATTCATTAATGTGGTGAACCCCATTGTTGACGTCTCTGAATGATAAACAATTCAATTAAATACATAAGAGACAAAGGCTTTTACAGTGGTTCGTCTATGAAGAAAGACTACATCAACTGTTTGTTTTATTTCTCGTGATTACAATAGCATAGTTAGGTGTGCTTGAGAATGATTTACTTGTCACTTTGAGCTAGGGGATATCATGTATTTATAGTGATTGGGAGTCCAAGAGATGGAATTCCTTTATATATTCAATTATTTACATATGTATACAATAAATCTAACTGTTGATATTCAATATAACTCTTGATATTCATTGTACAATGACTATTGACGACTCCACACAAGTGGCTTTTGATGGTTCATATTCTATAGGTTGGTCATCCGACTAGCCGACTAATTGTCTCAAAAGCTGACCACGTAAGTAATTACTATGAAGATCACCACGTAGGAGGAAGGGTGTCCACTTCTCATAGGTCGACGTAGGGTGGTAAATTTAGCCATCAACAAAAGCCCCCAATGCTCCATGATCGAGGGTTTAGTGAAAGGAGGGAGTATTTATTCTAAAAAGTTTCTCAGTACCCGTACATAATGAATGAGATTATTGTCCTTTTAAAATACGTGTAGAGTGTCTCTTGATGATTTGAATGCGTATGACCCTTCTTCTTCTTGATGATGGTTCACCTTTCTTATGTTAGTCGGCCGATGTGCCGACCAAGTACTAATGAAGTGTTGAGGTGTCTCCTTAGGAGTACAAGTGTCATGGTGCTTTTGATCCAGCTGGTACCATTTGATGTGATCAATTCTACTTTCCATAATGTGCCTCTTGAAATTTCGTCGTTAATCCATGTGTCATGAACAATTTAACTCACAAAAATCTCCTTATGATCCATTCTTAAAGATTTATTGAAAGGATGGATTATGAAATCTGAATACTTTCTCGGCCTTTAAGTAAGTTTGTGGTCGACAGTCGAATTACTGGACTTTGTAAAATATTTCATTGGGTGGCGTTCTTGTGGATAGTTTCAAAAATCGTGACTCGCCAAAAATGTACTCTCGTTTCTATGCCCTTGATGTTGCTCTTATTAGGATAAGTCCGAGGAAGAATTCCCCACGAATGACTCCTAAGAGATTTGTTATTTCTTTGTAATGACCGTTTTTACTTTTGTGCTATCCTGCTGACGCCATTGATGTTAGAATAATTAGTTAGTCTTTATATAAGCTTGTGATTAGTTTTTAATTAGCTTGCTAACTAGGGAATCTGTGTACACTAAATAGTCGGGTCAGTGATGTAAGGAATTAACTTACCGACTAAGTAATATATGTAGACTAGTTAGTCGGGTCTGTGGCGATTGTAAGGCCGTAGATTTTACTAATGTTATTTCTTATATTAAACTGTAAATAGTTTTATTGATATAAGTTGTAGCGACCAAGTGTATTATGAGTGTATAATTATTCCTACATTTTAACTCGATCAGGTAAAACTTCTTGTTTTTGTAAATGAAGTTTTACGGAGTTTTTGTCCTTGACTTCTCAAAGACGAAGTCATACATGAACTTTGACGTTAGGATCTTGTCCGTGTATTAGTCAAGTATGGTCGGATCTTAGTGTCCATAAGAATGCAACAGATTTCTTAGATTTGGTGAACTTCGTGTTCGTGATATGTCCGGAGATGAGGTCATACATGAAGTTTGATTTTGGAAGTGCAACTGAGGTGCTTTGCTGAGATGTCTTCAATTCTAGATGAATTTTTACTGGTATGCGCTTTTTCTAAATTTTCTTTTGTCCGACTGATAATTCATGTAAGCCAGTATTATCTGTTGATCGGATAAATGGCCCAATTAGGAGCTGACTAAAGGTCTGTGAATCATTAACGTGTTGAGGCTTGCTTTGACTAATGTTACCGTGAACAAGACAACATAACTACAGAGGCCTCAAACTGGTTTATGAAGAAGAGACTGAATAATAATAATGATGCCTGATCATTTGTCGGGACTTTTTTGCAATATAATGTTGATTATATAGCGCAATCATATAATGAGTATGCCCGAGCATCTGGACTTAAATCGTAAATATAACGTTGGATGGACATGCAGTTGGAAATGACTAACAGTCCGTTAGGGATATTTTGAGATGATTCACATAATATATATAATTTGTATTAAATATCTATCGAAGCTAGTGAGAAGTCCAGATAAATAATGAAAGTACTGACCATCTTTCGGGGCCTTTAAATAACGCCTAAGGGGATCGAGTAAATACTAAGAATGATCATGTATTTTTAAAGACAAATAGATTCCCAAACAATTCATTAGGGTTGAATATCAATAATAAATGTAATATCGATTAAAAATAGACTATGTTGACCATTTGTCGGGATTGAATATAGATAAATATTATTCCAACCAACCATACGTTGGGGATAAAATATAATTAGTGTGGCGGATATCTTTAGGACTAAATATATGACAATAAATATTTTGTCTATTAACTGCCAAGATGAATCTCGAATGTGACTAAACATCCTTTAAGTTAAGAATCATAAAGTCAAATAATCAATACTCAAGTTGAGGAAATTTCAACACTTGAGCATCCTTAAGTTATAACAAATAATCTTGCCCAACCATTTGTTGGATCTTAAAGTGTTGTAGAGTGATCGATAATCCGTTCGAGCATTGATAAGATAAATGGTGCCTGGCCAATCCGTCGAGGAAAAATTGTACAGTACCAAGCAATAATAAGATTTCTAAGAGTCGAGCAATTGTCGGGACTGAATCTTGTACCTGTGGAGGTTATTAAGTTTCCCGACCATCTGTTTAGGCTAAATCAATAAGATTTTGTCATGAGGTTGACTTAGTATTTTTGTCAAATATATATCAGATGCAAGATATAGTATTCAATTCAGAATTTTGTAAAATTATTTGAACCCCAAGAAGATACTCCAATATAAGTTGGTTTTATTGATTTATTTCCACATGAATCTGTGAATTATGTAGAGTTGGTGTAAAAAAACCAAGAGATTTTAATAGCCAAAAAGGTTTCATATGGTCAAAATGGGTATAGTTAAATTTGTTTGAATCGGTGATATGTATGCATCTTTGACCTCGTAGTTTCTTTATATATATTTAAGTTGGCATAATATGAAGAAAAATCCAATTTCTCCCGGAGGTGGTAATGGCAAAATTTCCTCCTATTTCATTGTACACTGGGACCCAAATGTATCATCATTCTGGCATGTGAGCAAGTGTCTCGGGGATTCTTCATAACACTATTGCCAAACTGCTTAAGATTCATCTTGTAAAAATTTCCAATGTTCATTTGATTGTCCATAAATGAAGAATATATTTCTCCAAGTCTATTTTCTATTGATGGGAAAAATAAAAATTTATGAGCTCAAACTTGTTTTTCACGGAAAAAGAGTCTCAAGATTAGAAGCTTCGTACTGGGTATCTGGTGAAATTCATCAAACCTGGCTTGGTCGTCCCTATCTATATCATATATTTCTTAGTCGGATTGGTGAGTATCCACGTCGGAAGGGGAATCCAATGGTATTTCTGGTCGGCTAACATATGTAAATTGGTGGGGTGGTTTCCGATGTAATACCCCGTATTTCTGAATATTCCAAATATTCCATTTAATTAGATTGGAGAATTAAATGAGAAAATATCGGCTTGATTTAAATTACGTAAGAGTAGTAATTTAAAGAGTTTTATTTAAAATTGTAATTATGGTGTATTAATCGAAAGATAGATAGCGGTATATATTGCATCATTTTATTTACATAGTGCGAGTGGTAAATAGTTACTTATCACGTATAGACCGCGTTGGGGTGAGAACGAGTAATATTTTTTAAGTGACTCAAATGATAATTTAGAGGTCACCAAAGAGTCCGGAAGGGTCAAATTAGTCAAAATAGTATACCCGGGGGCACTAGTTGAGTCCCGGGGTAATTTTGGGCTAAACCGAGACCGTTCGGGGGCATTTTAGTCTTTTAACATAAGAGGGTATGGAGACCTACGAAATTGAGAGTTTTATATCAGCCGTATGATAGATAAATTAGGGTTAGAACACCCATGACAACACCAATACCATTAGAGAGAAGAGAGGCACAACTTTCTAATGCAAAAAGAAGATTTGGGAAGGATTCAAAGGGATTCCTACCATCAACTTGTTGGGGAAGAAGGATTGAGGGATGAAGATCATCAATCATCAACAAGAACCAAGAAATCAGACCCTACTGATCATAAGGCAAGTTGTTTATTGCAAATTATAAAGTTATAATACCCATGTGTAGGGTTTTTGAATAGTTTTGTTTAAATCAATATTTTGATTGGAGAAAGATGATATTTATGCATGTTGGGATAGGAATCGCATGTAGAATGATTTAAACTATGTTGAGAATTAATATTCAGATTAGACTTGATGATTTTCGGAATAAAAATCTGGATTTTGAATGATAATATGGGAAGAACACCATAAATAGGGTTTCAAGAAATTCTGGGTTTTAATTCATTAATTCTTTAAAGTAATTGGAGTTTTGATGTATTTGACACGTTATAAACTATCCTAGTATATGTGGAAATATGTTAGGATCATTGGGTTAACTTTTGGTGGACTATAATGGAGTTTTAAGATTTGTTAATGGAGGAAAAATCTTAACAAAGAAGAAGACTGCGTCTGCCCCTGTTCGATCGATCGATCGATCGATCTCGGACTGTCGATCGATCGACTATGTCGATCGATCGAACCCAGCCGTCGATCGATTGACTAAAGATGTTTTCCGAAAATTTTGTGTTTAATCCTTCATTGAGTTCGGGAATGAATGAGTATTCTAGGATTTACATTATACTTATTTGGGAGTAAGAATAAGACCAGTAGGTATATTGTTGAGGTCCAATAAGGCCATTGGGTGTAGGGCTTGGATTACGGACCGAGGAGAATAATCCGATTTAGTAGAGTATCGGGGACTTCGAAAATTGAGTTACGGGGCGAAGTAAATTCAATTTAAGTAATAGACCAGTGGGGTAAGAAATAACTACTGAAATTATATGTAAGGGGTAACTAGGACCCTTAGAGTTGTGTGAATACTCAAATAAATACGATTAATGAGATAAATCGTAAAGCGAATATTGTACGGTAGATATATGAGATTAAAATATTACCTACGTATATGATTAATAGGTCGGGCGTGTACCTACTGAATTATGTGATCTTTTAGGTAGGGAGATTATACCTAAATTAATTATGTTAGGGTCGATGAGACATTCCGAACTAACATAAAGTTATTATGTGTTTGGGGTCGATGAGAAATGCCGAACCAAACTTTGAACTGGGGTCGCGATGAGAGAATCCCGAACCAGAATATGTGTGTATATATATATATATATATATATTTAAAAATAATTGGGGTCGATGGATCATTCCGAACCAATTCTTACTTGGGGTCGATGAATCATTCCGAACTAAGAGTCCTTTACGTGTATAAAAAGGGCAAAATAGTAATGACTGATATTTAGTATATATTATGTGTGAAATATATATACTTGACGATATTTTACTTCCGTGTATTAGTAGATTGATATATAGTATGTATTTAAAGATACATACTGAAATGGTAAGTTAAGTAGTGAAACTTAATTACGAAATGCACCATTAGATAGAGAAAATCTATTTAGTAATTCAAGTAGTGAAACTTAATTACATAAGTGGGAAAGTTAACAATTGTGAGAACTGTAGTAATTTTAGTAGTGAAACTAAATGAGAAGTCTTGAGAAATAACATAGATTAAATGTTACTTGGGAATTATTTAAATATGCGAGATGTTAGTAAAACGGTTGTACTGTATGGGAGGTACTGGAACTTGGGTACAGATAAGTTCAGTTCACTACTTTGGTTTTAGTTAGCTTGATAAGTATGGCTAGATAAACTAAGTGTAGAACGTTAGGTGTGCACAAAAGATGAGGGGTGATTTAACTCAAGATAGTGTACGAGAACCTAACATGTGTAATCAATAACCACATTTTATATTGTGATAAACGCTTGCTAAATATTTTCAAAATGTTTTGAGTACTAACTCTTGCTATAAAATATTTTTAAAACCTTTTATGTGTCCAGCCACAGGGACGCCATGTGTGATGATTCCATTCCAGACTCGGAGCTGTAGTACAGTGGATGCTTACAGGATTTGACTAGACGATATCTCTCATTCAGATCTAGCACAGGATCTCGCACTCTTCTATATATGGACTTGTTGTCCGGTATTAGTCTCAGATGTTACATTCAGACTAGTGGTTATTCTATTGATTGTTTGGGATTTTTAGCCGATGGTTTCTTCGGTAATACTTTTGTTCTATTGTACTTTTACTTTGTTGTTTGAATTACAGTACATGATTATTTGTACTTTGTTCCATTTGGTTGATTTATCTGTTTTAAAGAAAGATAAAATTTGGCACCAGTCTAATTTTACTTAGGGGATTAGTAATTAAAAAGTTTTCGACAGTAAGGCTAAGAATGAACCATTTGAGAAATCTGTTTTAATTTAATTAAGGCCTGATCACCCGATGTTTAATTTGGCGGGGTGTCACATCCGAATCCCGGTGATAGGCGGACTTTCAATATTTAAGTGACAAATTATCAAAACGGTCGGTCGAGTAACTGGGGTATGGACAATAATCTAGAACGATCAATTTATGAATTGTCTAAATAGATTTCTTCCATTTTTTGGGTTGACGAGGTCGGCAGATGGTCTGGCCGACCATCTTTAGCTAAGCTGAGTTTGATCAATCCAGTAGCTTGATAGATGACAGTGATGTTGTTTCTAACTAATTTTGACTGTGATGCTGTGTGAATAAATGAATTGTCAATGTTAAATTCTTTCATTCGATCAATAAAATCCACCAAATCATTGTAGGCACCAAATGAAGTTTCGGTGACTGGTAGCATATCTGTGATCGATTTGGGTTGAAGCACGGTGGTCGTCAACCATAGTTAGTTGCGCAACCAGATTTAGATTCCATGGTTATCTTATGCTTTCATAATGAGTGCTGAAATGTTAAGCCGATCAATTGGTTTGATTTCATAAATATGAATGGGACCATGATTTCGAAGTCGACCTGCCTGAGCATTATTCTTGAAAAAATCTTAGTTGACTCCATCTTTTTCTTTTCGGATATGGATAATCTTTTGCTTGGTTAATGATGAGCCAACTTCATCCTCTTCATATGACGGAAACATATTTTTAATGATCGAATTTGTAACGGTCCAAAGCCAGATTCTTCTTCAATCTTGGGGCTTTTGAAAGAATAATTTTCAGATATATCTTGGGATATCCCTTGTATTTTATTCATTTTCTTGATTTTTCTTGAAAATCTTATAAAAAATCAATTGATCTGTTTTCTACGGAGTGTTTATCAATGAAAGTTATCACAAATCAGTGATTTCCATTATATTATTTTGTTGGATGAAATCAAATGAAAGAGAGTCCCATTATATCTTCTTCTATTTTCAGGGCATATAAATTAGAACAAATTTTATTTGCATAAAAAAAATAAGGGTTCTAACTCCACTACAGGCATAAATCGATGACAATGAATACATGCAGGTATGTTCATTATAAACCCACATGTCGCAATTTTTTATAGCTAAATTCATTCAAGCTTAACATATATGAATATAGAGGAGGGAAAACCTATCTTATTTTCTGATTCAGATCATGGATTAACATCTCGTATAGTATACCAGTCCTTTATTTAATCTCCAGTATGATTCGTTATTAACAACATAAAACAACAAGCATATGAATAAATCGTCTCGTTTCCCACAAATGACGCTAATTTGTTGATGTATAAAAATGGTCCATCATTTAGAGACGTCAACAAATAAAATATAGATAAACAATCCAATCAAACACACAAGGGATAAAGTTTTTTTAAGTGGTTCGGCTATGAAGAAAGCCTACGTCCAATGTTTGTTTTATTTCTGGTGATTACAATAGCATTGTTCGGTGTGCTTGAGTATTATTTACTTGTCTCTTTGAGCTAGGGGAGATCATATATTTATAGTGGTTGAGAGTCCAAGAGATGGAATGCCTTTATATATTCAGACATTTACATCTGTATACAATAAATATAAATGTTAATATTCAATATAACTGTTAATATTCAAGGGTACAATGACTGTTGGTGACGCCACACAAATGGATTTTCATGGTTCATATTCTTTAGGTTAGTCACCCGATTAGCCAACCGACTATCTCGGGAGCCGACCACGTAAGTAATTATTATGAAGATCGCCACGTCGGAGGACGAATGTCCACTTCTCATTGGTCTAATTAGGGTGGTAAATTTTTCCATCAACACCCATTAATGACCCTCTAGGTATATGGGGTGACTTAGGCGGAAAAAACATCAACATGTTGACAAAATTCCAAAAATAAACGGTTAGGGGAAAAAGTGACCACACACTCAGCAATAAAGATAGTTGATATCTAGTGGCCCTCCTCTAAAGCACAAAGATCATAGGGACCAACCAATAACTCAATTTTCACCCATTGATGGATTCTATAAGTAAACCTAAAAATCTCCAATGAATTCTAATCTACTGTGTAGACCATATTTTAAACAAAGAAATATGTTGAAGGAGAAGTTATTACCATGAAATGGAAGCAAAAGAACACATCTCTCACAAATGGAGAAAAAGACTTAGAAGAGAAGAAAGAGATTTTAAAATTAAGGGTGATGTGAATGAAGGAGGGAAATGGCACTTTATAGGCTCAATGACATCTTTCTAGTTGCTGAGAGATGGTATGATTAAAAATACCTGCCATTTCATTTTGATGGAGGTTCAATACCCAATGAGTTCTATTACCGACGTACCCCTGCACGTTTCATGATTCTTACCCTTATTTATAATATTTCCATTCCCTCAAGAAACAAAATTATTTCCTAAACAATGTAATACTTTCAAAGATCGACTGCCGACCAAGCCCCGCAATGGGCCAAAACCATAATAAGATACTAACAACCAAGTTTCCATGGAACCAACAAACACCTAATGGTTAATACTCCATCCCTTCACTACACTAGCGACTACTAGCTCCATTTAAGAATGAAGTACCAGGTCTTTTTTTGTAACATAAATCTGGATTATGATGTGGACTAGTGAGATTATGACATCTGTCCTCATAAAATACTCAATTAGTGATTTTCAGCAAGTCACTATCTTGGTCGACACAATATTCTCTCATGGTCGGCAAGATGTCCGGCCAACAATAAGTCTATATATCAAGGCATGCAGGTGGAATATGTATAACCTCTTTATACATATCTACACATGGTTTAAACCCCCAGCTATCTATTTTTAGCTCATAATTAGTTGTCATTAATAATGTAAAAAGATGTAAATGCTTGACTGATAAAGGAATTCCACCTGTTCTTCTCCTCCCTTCTATTATAAAGAGCACAATATCCCATAGTTGATACGTGAAGAAACGATATACACTAAACCCTAGAGAGATATCTGAGATCTTTTACTAACCTATAATAAAAAGCATCACTGCACTTGTGGATATAGGCATCTTATTGAGCCGAACCACTTTAACCCCTTATCTTTTTTTATATCTCTCATCTCTTCAAGGCTCAAACTATTTTCTTTTATATTTTTTATAGTTTATTATTGATAATTACTATCTAACACCTAAAAATATCTATATGCCAGTTTTAAACTACAATAGTAAAAAATGTTCCTCAGTTTCCTTTTTCATGGTCTACAAATAATATCCCTTTTCCATAACTTGTTTGGCCAAAATTCTCTTTCATGAGTGTCTCCATATAATTCTTTGTTCACCCCTATACGAATAATCGTTGCCTCGGTAGGGTGTGCACACTTTAATATTCCAAGTGTAACCCTTTTAGGAATGAGATTCATTCTAAAGCATACACCTAGTGGCTTTTCCCCTAACTTGGGGAGGATCCCGTATTTGATGTAATTGATGATATTATCCATCTATCTTCCTCCAGGTTCACTTCCTTGATCTCCCCGAGCTTAATGTTTGGTTTGATAATGAATTTAACCAAAGGATTTTTTTCCAGAATGCCAATCTTTTGAAAAAACCGACTTTAATATTATCATCCCTGGGTATATGGATAACTATGAATTAAATTTATGGCAGAGCCAGTTTTTGAAATTATTTTAGTATTCGACAATCTTCTTTCCTATGGCCTCTTACCCTCCTAGTTCTTATTCTATGACTACTTGGGCGCCACTAAATAAATGAACTTTGCCAACTTGGAGTGATAGGACTAGTTGAACATATGCAATCAATGCCTCATATTCTACATCTGTGTTTGACTCCTTGAACCTGAATCACATGGAGCATTCGATGCTTAAGTTGTATGATGTTTCAAATATCAAGGAAAATTCACTTCTGGATTTGTTTAACAATTCATAAACATGGACCATCAAAAATGGTTGTCGACCGTCCACTATCTATTGTGTCTCAACTTCATTAATCATTGTGAACTCTATTATGAATTTAATGACCTCTTGACCATTTATTGCCGCCCTTGACCTATATTGGACGTCGAACTCACCTCACTCTATGGATTATTTGATTAGCCGTCTAGATATCTTAGGTTTATGTAGGAATTAACTAACAAGGTGATTGGTGATTACCACAATTTTGTGTTCCTACAAATATAACCTTAGTCTATTGGCCAAAATTATGAGTGCACATAACTACTTTTCGATCCTAGGGTATTGGGACTTGTCTCCTTTGAACGAGTGACTCACATACTACAGTGAACTTTGAAAGCCATTAACATCCTCAATTAACATTGAAATGACCATTAAAGATGACATTACTAGGTAAAGGTACATTTATGTGACAAATTAGTGCCATGGTTGATTTGGTATCGAGAGAGTTACATTCTACATCACTTGGGTAAGGGAAATTAATAGTTCATATATATATTTTCACTCTTCTAACACCGAGGAATTTTTAGATCCACTGGTAAGACATGTTGTTTATACCACCACATGTTAGGGGTTTAAACCCCGTTCGCACCAGTTGGTGGGTATGACCTAGAATAAAACCCTATATCACTCTGAGGGATGGTTAAATTGGGGATAGTATTGATGGTGGTAGAGTGGTGTATCACATAATGATATCAGATCAATACCCAGCTAGAATAAGTGTGCCAATGTGTTGGGTGATTGTTTTTTCCATCCCAATGAGGATGTTAGACTCCCTAAGGGTGTGGATTGTAACATATTCGTGCCATGGTTGATTTGGTAGCTAGAGATTTACATCCCACAACACCTGGGTGAGGGAAACTAATGGTTTATATATGTAAATTTTTCACTCTTCTAACACCGAGGCTTTTTCAGCACCATTGGTAAGGTATGTGGTTTATGCCACCACATGTTAGGGGTTCAAACGCCATTGGCACCAATTTTTGGATATGAGCTGGAATTAAACCCCATATTGCTGTGATCAGTGGTTAAATTGGGGACAATATTGATGGTGGTAGAGTTGGGTATTACACTAGCACTTAAAGGATAATCTCACTAAACTAATTAAGTCCCATTAATCACACAAGACCAAATAAAATCAGGCACTAATTTAATTTAAATAACTTGAATTCAACTAATTATAAACCCAATCATAACAAATTATTATTAATAGATCATATAACATTTTAATTTTGTTAAAAATCCAAACTCAACTTTAATTATTGTAAAGCCTTTTATTTAATTTCTAAGAAAATGGTATTACATTTTTTACATGAATAAATCAAAGATAAGTACAAAAGATAGAGAAAATGGGCACATAAAATGGTAAAAAACAATAATCACAATGACAAGTGAACTATAAAGTACAAAACATAGAAAGCACGTGATAAAACAATGTTAATCAAGAGAAACATGGGGTAAGGATGGGAATAACAACCCTCAATGACATTAACATGGTATGATTAAGATATAACATCCATGAACATGCGAATGTCAAGCATTGTCATGGAATCTACTAAATCATCGATTCATAAAAAGGGGTAAAAATACTTTGGGCATGCCTCATTCATGTTGAGGCAATCCATGTACATTTTCCATTTCTCATTCGTCTTTCTCATAATGACAATGTTTGATATCCATTAGATGTATGTGACTTCCCGAATGAATTATTCATCTAATAGTTTACCGACTTCAATGTGTGATTCCTGGTTATGTGTAGGGAAAAAAGTCATATTTTATTCTTAATCAAATACAAATAGGATCTACATTGATCCAAAGATTTAAAAGGTAGGATATACGGGAAATAAAATGAGCATAATATGAGGAATCTAGTCATGTGCTAAGAGTTGGTATTCTTAGGCATATATTTACCACATTGTGATGATGCCATAGGAAAATGACAAACTTCTCTCGCACTTAAAGTCTCAAAGATAGCCTTGTATATAGTACCATTTACGATTAACATTCATAAGAGGGGATAGGAACATTGTATTTACCACATGATTCTCCTTTCCTCTTATCTCTATAATTTAACCCATAAACTATTATAGCCTTTTTTCGTGATCAATGTGAATTACCAACTCCTATCACATGATTGGCTTTCTCGTATTATACTCATTTTGTTTTATGTAGGAAATTGAAGAGTGAGGGATATGATATAAAGAAACTTAGTTTTGATGTCTTAGCATCGTTCGTTTGGGTAGGACATAGTTAGCTGGAGTGAATATGATAGTGAGGAACTTTGCTTGTAGTTTAATAGACTTGGGATTATTACCCATTCTGAGAGGTAACCAAATCACCCTTGTGGGGCATATTTCTTCTCCTATGAACCCAAGAAAGGTTTCCTTGACCATCCTTATCCTAGATGTGGACAACTTCATATATTTAAAGAAATCATAGTATATCAAATCTACTGAGCTCTCATTTTTCGCACTTGATTCTCCCTCTTACCTAGGTAATAATTAGGTATAATCAGGTAATGAGATTTTTTTTGGCATGGAGATAATGATTTCCTAATCTTCTAGTGAATTTGGATCTTGAATTTCTATTATGTCTATTCTTTCCCTTTTATGGTATCTAGGTGGAGCTAGAGTCTTTGCTGATGGTAAATCCTTCTGAAATAATACCTATCGTCTAGTTGGACATACTATGTATGTGGCCTTGTCTACTATGGCTTATTCGAGCCTCATCCCACTTCCTTGATAAATTTATATGTTTTTTTTTATTTTCCCTTTCTTTAGTTTGTCGATCAGTCATTCGTCGGTCCATATAATCCAAAAATTCCATTAAGTTTTCTATTTGGATGAGCAAGTATATTCAATCCTTAAGGATGAATTAATCGTTGGTGCCATTCCCATGATAGTTTTGGTTTAATCTTAGTCTAGACGGACATCACTTCAGCCTATTGGTCTAGTTCAACATACGAGTTTTGACATTGTTACCAGATTTTTTTTGAATAAGGCATATAGTGGCATAAAATAGTCTTAGTTGGTGTGCTAACTACTATTGAAATAGTCTAAAATGTTTTTCCCCTTTATTTAATAGCAACCATTAACATTATCACAAGATTCCTCTTCCTTGTGCTGGAGGAGTGGACTACTAACCTAGTCCTCCACATTAATGTGCTTCTCAATTTTTTTCATGAAGTCAGTCATGTTGGTTGATGGAGTTTTAGAGTACTGTATTTCCCTTTTAGGAATGATTAGAGTGATACCCGCTTGTGTGAGTGCTCAATTATGAGGATTTCATAATTGAAAATTTAGAAAAATTCCCTCAAGAACTCCTTTTACTACTATATAACATTGAAGATATATTTACTGGACTTCTTTTATACTTCATATATAAGGATAAATTTTTGAATCGAGTCAATTTGTATGTTTTGGATTATTCAACGATTTGAAAAAACCTTTGAGTCCCATGTTAGAATTTGAGTGTGTGAACTTTTCAAGCCTATGACGTGTTTAATTAAAGACCGCGAGGATCAAGTTTGAGCATATACATCATCGTCATGTGTTTCATGCATAGTTTCTTCTTCAACATTTAAGGATATCATAAGATATGGATATATATATATATACTAGGGTATGCCCGTGCTTGAAGGCATGCTGATAATCAAAAAATGGTAAAAAAATTGAAAGTACACAATTACAAGAAGGCAAATATTTCGTTCCCCGGTAACACAATTCCTAAAGGCACGAATATAAATTTACCCCCAATATTAGTACTTGGGCTTAAGGCACGACGCCGTCGCCAACCAACCAATGACACATACTTAAACAAAAAACTGAAACAAGGTATTCAACATGAATACTTGCAAATAATATATTCAAATTAGAGTTCATAATTTTTCAACAAAATTGTTGAAAACTATTCTTGCGAATTTGCAGACAATTCCTTTTATAAATTGTCTCACAGTGGACTACAAACTATAAGACACGTAAACAAGTGCTTCAGATTCATGTTAAATACAAAATAATAATTAATATGAAAGTGGATCATATTTAAGTAAAAATTGACAAAAACACAAACAAATCATCCTCTTAAACTTGATTCCAACTCCGAACGGTGAGTCGGTGTTGAGTCTCTTATCTGTTGTTAGTAAAAAGATTAAACTGAGATTGAACATATTAAGAAAATACAAAAGGATTGTAATTAATTCAAAGAGATGATGAATAGTAGTCAAAGACAAATATACTTCTTGGAAGAAACTCTCCATAGTAGTGCACTAAAATTGATATAAATTAATGGAGTATCAATAGTTATAACAGTACATCAATGTATCCACCCCCCAAAATGACTAAAATTATAAACAAATAAAAAAAATCCCAGTTACTAAAGAATCCCCATGTCTACAAACAAATATAATAAGTGCATTAAAACAATTGACATATATAGGTATCTTTTAACATATATGAGAGCTAAAAGTTTTAAACAATTTTGGTGTTGTTGTTATGCACAGGAATAGCTAGGGCTGCTATATTTAAATGCAACAATTTTGGTGTTGTTGTTATACATAGAAATAGTACCAATCAGTGGAGCACCTGATATTAACACATCTTCTTCCTCCAATTCTGCATTCTCGACTTCCTTCTCGTCTAGAGGAATTTTCAACTGAAGGTCTGTTAACATAAACAGTGGAGGATGAGTA
This sequence comes from Sambucus nigra, assembly GCA_949130495.1. Taxonomy (NCBI): domain Eukaryota; kingdom Viridiplantae; phylum Streptophyta; class Magnoliopsida; order Dipsacales; family Adoxaceae; genus Sambucus; species Sambucus nigra. The sequence goes on along the minus strand of OX422220.1, from coordinate 221,393,406 downwards.
TAACATCATTCTCTTCTAGTGGAATTTGAAACTGAATGTTTGTTAACATAAACATTGAAGGTCCATTAACATATACCTATAGTCACATGTATCCCCAAATGACTCAATATGTCGGTTTGGTTCATGCAGTCCAATAATGAAACATACAAATATGCCTAATTTCTTACAACAACTAAACAAACGCACCAATAACAAAACGAAAGGAAAAATCAGAAATGAAAGCTATCCAGAAATAGATCAACTAATCCAACAACAATTTATGTGGATATAAACGTATGGATCAATTAATCCAATAGCAAGAAAAAATAAAGACTATCCAAAAAAATGCAAATTGTTTTTTTAAAGAACCATGTCAATTTTTGCATATTAAATCGAGATCGTAAAACAGATCGAGTAAGATTTAGATATTATTTTTTTTCTTGAAAAAAATAGTAGTTCCAAATAATCATATCACTCGAGTTTGTGCAATAGATGAGATAGGTTGGCTTTGGAAAATGGATCATGAACAAAAACCAAAAACAAATTCTATTTAAAACCAATCAGATTCCATTTGGTACCACAATAGCAGATAAGTTGATACAAAAAGAGAACATATTGGTTGATTGGTGTACTAATGGTGTGGCAACTCGGGTTTGTGCAACAAAACCAACTCGGGTTTTAGGAGTTCGTCTATTCCAAACAATTTACTGATCGTGTAGATTGACGTCTAACTCTTTTGGATTACTTTTACAATAAGTTTATGCATATAGAAAAGAGGACGAACAGTAATAAAAAAGTAGATTAATTTGAATAGCTTAGGAAAAATATGAGTTCTAAGCTTTTTCAACAAACAACTGGGAGTCTAGAAATAAAAACCATCTTACCCACTAAGTTAAACATGGAAGCATTCAATGTTGCAACACAAAAGGAAAAAATATTTGTAATTAACGGCACCATAATAAACAGAGTAAAAAAATATGGTGTTAGATATAAACAGTGTAGATAAAAGATCTTATTGATGAAAAAATGTCGTTTGAATTGCAATTGGACAACATCTCAATATAATTGTTAGGTTACATAATAAACACCCATCTGATTTTTTGGTTTTTTTTTTCAAAAGACTACCATTCACCACTGTGTCACAAAATTTATGACGAAGTTCATGAATCCCTCAGCTTTTACTGGACATAATTGGTAGAACATTTGAGGGTCAAAAATCACTATCAACTTTAGATAAGAGGACAACTCATATTTGAAATAGACTTCTTTTGCAAACCAAGTTTAGAGAACAGGATAACGAAGACTATGAAGTCAGTTTCTAAAATTTCAAAGGATAGACAATAAAAAGGCAAGGGATATGCTTTCTATTCAAATCAAAGTTCTCAGGTAATCCAAATTTTCTCAATTGGTCACCTTTCTACTCTTTATGGGTTGCTAATTTTTCACCACATTACTTCTCGACACAATTAAAAATGTTTATAAAGGATGTATATCTAAGTTTCTTTTTTTAAAGCATGGACTTATGACATCCCTGCATGATTTGATTCTATAGATCTTTATTTCAATCAAGGTATAAATATAATGAAAAATTTATGGGGGGTTTACCTCAATCTGTTCATGAATCTTCCTTTCCACCTACATTTGCATTTGTAGTGCTTGTGCTATCTGCAAGCTTCTGAAAAAAATAACACTTAATCATTCATTTGATCTAAATCTTTCATTTATAATTCCTGTGCTATTTGCATAAGAATATTAAAACAATTTTCTCTAAACACCCTATGATTTTACTTTCATCTAAACCATTCATTTCTTTCAATTTATAATTGAAACTTACAGCACTATAAGCGTTCATTTCAAACACTGATAAAGTTCACATATAACAAAAGTAATAAATAAGAACGGGATAAGTTAAAACAGAAAATTTCAATCTGGACTTATAAAAATGTCCATAGTAGAAAGAAGTAAAAAAATGATCAAATGAAGTGTTCTTAGCGTGGCAATAGTGCACAATACCTTAGCACGACAAATTCGCAAATCCCACACAAATCAGTTGAACTAATTAATCTGTTACTATTGTCAACCCACTATTTCAATTCAAAACCTTCATCATGCGATCTTCATCCAAGTAAAATAACCTGTAATATTAAAGACCAAATGAAATGAGATAATGAGGCTAGGATGTTATAAGTTTTTTTTTTATAAAAGCTCAATCTCATAGTTCTGAAATACAAAAGTAGTAACAATAAATGAGAAACAAACTTCATTAGAAAATGCAATAGAAATCAAACTTAATATGTGAAATAATGCCTGTAGATTTTCAGAAAATAATATAACAAAATTTCAAAATAAAATACATCTATTTCAGTGGCCTCCGAAAGCAATGACTTGCAATTAGTTATTCACAATATACTTTGGTCAAGAAGGTACTAACATCTCTACCATATTAATCCTATAACTAAACAAAAATAATTTCAGAGATAATGAGATATTTAATAACATAAATATGTTATCTCAAAGATTCATGGATATGAATGAGTCATCTTCAACGGGTCTATGTACTGAATAGAAGATATTCATTTGATACACAAAAAATAAGCAAACAAATCATCACTAAACAAATCAGATTTGGGTATAAACTCTGTGATATAAAAACTGCTCAAGATGTGAATTGTGTCCAGAAAATTTAGAAACCCTGTTACATAGACCTTTAATATATTGCTGCCATCACAAACAATTGAAAATAAAAAAATCATGCCATCTTCTACTGTTAACCGTAGATCACACACAATACTTGATATAAAGAATAATAATGTTAGACATTATTACCAAGACAAAAGAACACAAAGTTATTGAAACACAACTAATTAAATCAATTGTGAAAAGGGTCTGATATTTCTCCAAACATTAGAATAGCATGAAGATTTTTCAAATGTATTTATACTGATATTTCTCCATATATTATAATAGCATGAATTGCTTTTGAACCTTGGAATATTGTTCCAAGATTTTTCTTCACATTAGTTTTCTACTTGAGGACATCCTTTCGAACGCTAGGGTTTCTAAGAACCTCTTGGCAGACGCGGGTTAAAGTTGACTTAATATCTACTATATTTGTCTACCAAAGGTAATTAACCATCACATCTTTCTAAGATTCAATAATTTTATCTATATTATCTTCCTTATTTTCCACTTGATTTAACTTCTTTAGCTCCTCCTATATTTGAATGAGAGAGACAACACCTGAAGCTGCAATGACTTGCGATTTTACTTGATGCCCTTTATCTCTTTACCATTCTGGTAGAAACGCCATTGATCTCTTGCCCATTCTACTAGAAATCACACCTTCACATACTGTCATTTTTCTTTTCCCAATTCTCTTAGTGCTTTCCTTGTGTAGATATATCCAATAGTATGTAGCTTCGCCTCACAAAAATCATCTTGTGAAACAAGGTGGGCTTCTGATGTTGCCCAATTCACTAACTCATCAGTTCGACATTCAACAAATGGATCATGGTGAATTTTAAGAATCGTTATGATCTTTTCTTGCCTCTTCTTTTTTAAGGCCTTCATCTTCCCTTGAACCTGTTGCCTTCGGACTCCAGGAGCCTCTAAGACCTCTTCAATATCTACAGACACCAAAGAAGCTAATGTAAACTTCCCAGCATAATCATTAAAGTTCTCACTACCAAACATCATTCCAAATATAGTGGAAGGGGCGACACCATGAAGTCCTATGATATTTCAGATTTTCCATGTTGGTCATATGAGTCACGCTTTTCAGGATCACTCGGGACCTGATAAGCCTCCCCAAGTACCTGGAAATTATGAGCAGCTTTTGGATCTCTGGGACTTTTATCAGGGTGAACTACCCTTGCCTTGAGCTACTAAGCTTTAATTTCAACGGGAGATGTATCCACAATAACTCCTAATATGTCATAATATTCAATGTACTTCGACATGCCTCACCAATCACAATTTTATGGAAGGGCATGAGTCAGTGTGTGAGAAGAGAGATCGATAAAATCACAAAGTTGGTAATTAGAACAAACATCGCATATTAGTTCTGACAAAAAAAATGCAAAAACACAAACCGAACCAAATCCTAAAATGTTTGCCCCAAAAACCATAGAGGTTATACAGTGAAATTGGCGAATTCAAAACATCCGAACAAGAAATTGTTCTAAAAATAAGCAAAAATAGTTAGAAATTTGATACACGTGACTTATCATCATCTTCTTAGCGGTTTAAGGGTCAACTTCATCCATAGAAAATACAATGTTTCCTTCCCTACTTTTCTCCAGCACCAAGAAACTACCTAAAACTAAAAAAATATAGAGTCGTATAGAGAAATTGAGGTATATAAAATACTAAAGTTATCAACATAGGGCCGAACCAAAAAAAACAGTTTCATTTTGTTTCCTCTAAAATTGTCACACGGATATTTTTTTTTCTAAATACTCCGGTGAGGCATAAGTTTTCCCCATAAAACTTGATCAGCCAACCAATACACGAGGTTCACCAACACGGCCTGGTTTTAACACGATTATAACATGCAAAATAGCAAACCAAGTCACATATATGAGGCACACACACAATAGACACGAAATTACAGGAACTCAACTCCCAACCTTTATTTAATCGCTCAAAGATTACAAAGGAACACTCAAATTTGTCCTAAGGATGTTTGCCTAAAAATACAAGGGGCTAATGCATATAAATATGGTACAAAACTGCAGTTGACATCCCCAACTGCTAGGACATGTGTCTTAATCAAATGCTGCCAGGTTTCTCCATGAAACTGCCTTCAAAACTGCTGCATTATCCTTCTAACAGGTGTCTAGAGAAGTTACCCATGATCTCCAAGTGTCCAACTGATGCATTCCCATTTTTACACATGTTCTGACCCAAAACTGCCATGGAACTGCTCTAAAACTGCTGCATCAGTATCCCAACAGGTGTCCAAGGAGTTATCCCATGTTCCCACATGTGCCACAGTGGTGCAATCCCGTTTTTGCACCTATCCAACCCAGCAACTCCCATGAAAACTACCCAAATCCGTTTTTGGGACAAGCACAACTGCTCTTTGAAGTCAAACTAGCAACAACCCACGAATTAAGACAATGCCACCTTAAAAATATAAGCAACTCAGCCCACCGATGCAACCCAATGTTGCATAACAGGTGTGACCGAGAAATTCCCGATCACAACCCAAAATCCATGCACTACCAATCCCACATTCGGTATATGGATAACCCAACATGCCCACGAAGTTGCCTAGAGCCTAGGAGCGCTCATGGCTAAATACCGAATTTTGCCTCGGAGGTACCCCCTCCTTATATATGTTCTTAACAAAAATTCTAGAGTGGTAGCAGTAGACGTCAACTACCAAAAGATCGAAAAGAACCCAACTCCCCAGAATCTGACAACTTCGAATAGTATAACCACTTTGTTCTAGCTGAACGCCTTAGTCAAAGTGAACTAACCCATTTTCCCTTAGTTACAAGGTTTGCCCGTACCCAAACTTCATAATGAATCGCATACTTCACAATGAGAGTTTTGGGGTGTGACAAACCCTCCCCCACTAAAAGAATTCAACGACCTCGTCGATATCAAGAAAATTCCAACTCCACTGAAAATTTCCCAACAATGTCTTGAAATCGATAACAGCACCATGTCTTCGATTCAACCCAAGTGTAACACCAAACCAAACTCCACTCGATTCGATGTCTCCCTGCAGGATCCTAACCACCACATTTTCATCATCTACGTAGCAGTTTCTCTTGGTAATGCGAGGTTCCTGCAATCCCCACATACCAAGGCTTCAATCGCCCATTATCCGAACTCCTTTGCTTGGAGTCCCCCCAACATAACCACGGAGTTGACACCACCATCTCCCGCACCATAATTTGAGCCATCTTTTGACTCTTCCACTTGAATTGCAGCAAATTTTTCACGCGTTGGACAATCCCTTGCCCGATGTGGACCCTTGCAAATGAAACACCCAGAATAGCCACTCTTGCCTTTGTTTGGATGTCCATCAGCCCCAATTCCCTTGTCATGTTCTGTCACCCCATCTTTGCCCGATTCTGAGACGACCTTGTCTTTACCTTTGGACTTAGATGAAACAACATCTGACCGGTCAAGTTTGAGATCCACTAGGCTGTCTGCTGCTGCCACTGCTTGCTGAAAATCACGCACACCTTGTCTCCTCAATTCAGCATGCGCCCAAGGCTGAAGATTGGAAACGAAATTAAAGACCTTGTCTTCCTCGAACATCCCCTTAACGTCCAGCATCACCGACGTGAACTCTTTCACGTAATCCCGCACAGTCTTATCGTGCTTCACGCATCGCAACGCCTCCCTCGCTTGCCAACCAGAATTTGCTGGAAAGAATTGATCCCGCAATTCCTTCTTTAGTTCTCTCCACAAACTGATTTCAGACCTACTTTTGTCTTCGGTCCGAGTTCTCCACCAAAGTTTTGCATCATCACATAAGTACATAGTGGTGATTGCAACCATCTCCATTTCGTTGATATGAGCAGTCTTGAAATACTGTTCCATATCATACACGAAATTCTCTAATTCCTTTGCCGACCTTGCTCCAGCAAATGCCTTCGGTTCTAGAATTTTGTATTTCTTAACACCAACACCACTGGTTTCGTTACTCCCAGCATTGAGCCACACCTTTTTCAGCAACCCGGCATCCTCATCAAGTCTGCCCAAATGAGTACGAAGCTCGTCAGCCAAAACACCCACATCTGTAGCAAGGTTCTCGACATTTTCTTCAGTTTCTCGGATGTGACTTTCTTGCACCGTTCGAACATGTTGCAGTTCCAACCGCAATTCTTCCTACTTGATTGAGAGTGCTGTATGTGCACCATCCGTTGGAGGATTTGCAAAGAATTCCTCCAATTTTTGAACCCTTTCTCGCAATTCTGCACTGCTGCCTCCTGCCATTTCTTTGTAGAATTCAAGAAAACTCTTGCCAAACTTGTGCTAACCTTGACAAATTCGGACTTCTCCCTTCAAAAACTGGCTGGAACACACTAGAATTTCGCCCCAAAACTCAGCTCTGATACCAATTGTCACACGGATATATTTTTTTCTAAAATACTTCGGTGAGGCATCAAGTTTTCCCCATAAAAATTGATCAGCCAACCAATACACGAGGTTCACCAACACGGCCTGCTTTTAACATGATTATAACAAGCAAAATAGCAATCCAAGTCACATATATGAGGCACATACGCAATAGACACGAAATTGCAGGAACTCAACTCCCAACCTTTATTTAATCACTCAAAGATTACAAAGGAACACTCAAATTCGTCCTAAGGCTGCCTGCCTAAAAATACAAGGGGCTAATGCATATAAATATGGTACAAAACTGCAGTTGACATCCCCAACTGCTAGGACATGTGTCTTAATCAAATGCTGCCAGGTTTCTCCACGAAACTGCCTTCAAAACTGCTGCATTATCCTTCCAACAGGTGTCTAGAGAAGTTACCCATGATCTCCAAGTGTCCAACTGATGCATTCCCGTTTTTACACATGTTCTGACCCAAAACTGCCATGGAACTGCTCTAAAACTGCTGCATCCGTATCCCAACAGGTGTCCAAGGAGTTATCTCATGTTCCCACATGTGCCACAGTGGTGCAATCCCGTTTTTGCACCTATCCAACCCAGCAACTCCAATGAAAACTACCCAAATCCATTTTTGGGACAAGCACAACTGCTCTTTGAAGTCAAACTAGCAACAACCCACGAATTAAGACAATGCCACCTTAAAAATATAAGCAACTCAGCCCACCGATGCAACCCAATGTTGCATAACAGGAGTGATCGATAAATTCCCGATCACAACCCAAAATCCATGCACTACCAATCCCACATTCGGTATATGGATAACCCAACATGCCCACGAAGTTGCCTAGAGCCTAGGAGCGCTCATGGATAAATACCAAATTTTGCCTCGGAGGTACCGCCCTCCTTATATATGTTCTTAACAAAAATTCCAGAGTGGTAGCAGTAGACATCAACTACCAAATGATCGAAAAGAACCCAGCTCCCCACAATCTGACAACTTCAAATAGCATAACCACTTTGTTCTAGCTGAACGCCTTAGTCAAAGTGAACTAACCCATTTTCCCTTAGTTACAAGGTTTGCCCGTACCCAAACTTCATAATGAATCCCATACTTCACGATGAGAGTTTTGGGGTGTGACAAATCCTCCCCCACTAAAAGAATTCGACGACCTCGTCGATATCAAGAAAATTCCAACTCCACTGAAAATTTCCCATCAATGTCTTGAAATCGATAACAGCACCATGTCTTTGATTCAACCCAAGTGTAACACCAAACCAAACTCCACTCGATTCGATGTCTCCCTGCAGGATCCTAACCACCACGTTTTCATCATCTACGTAGTAGTTTCTCTTGGTAATGCGAGGTTCCTGCAATCCCCACATACCAAGGATTCAATCGCCCATTATCCGAACTCGTTTGCTTGGAGTCCCCCCAACATAACCACGGAGTTGACACCACCATCTCCCGCACCATAATTTGAGCCACCTTTTGACTATTCCACTTGAATTGCAGCAAGTTTTTCACGCGTTGGACAATCCCTTGCCCGATGTGGACCCTTGCAAATGAAACACCCAGAATAGCCACTCTTGCCTTTGTTTGGATGTCCATCAGCCCCATTTCCCTTGTCATGTTTTGTCACCCCATCTTTGCCCGATTCTGAGACGACCTTGTCTTTACCTTTGGACATAGATGAAACAACATCTGACCGGTCAAGTTTGAGATCCACTAGGCTGTCTGCTGCTGCCACTGCTTGCTGAAAATCACGCACACCTTGTCTCCTCAATTCAGCCTGCGCCCAAGGCCGAAGATTGGAAACGAAATTGAAGACCTTGTCTTCCTCGGACATCCCCTTAACGTCCAGCCTCACCGACGTGAACTCTTTCATGTAATCCCGCACAGTCTTATCGTGCTTCATGCATCGCAACGCCTCCCTCGCTTGCCAACCAGAATTTGCTGGAAAGAATTGATCCCGCAATTCCTTCTTTAGTTCTCTCCACGAACTGATTTTAGACCTACTTTTGTCTTCGGTCCGAGTTCTCCACCAAAGTTTTGCATCATCACATAAGTACATAGTTGTGATTGCAACCATCTCCATTTCGTTGATATGAGCAGTCTTGAAATACTGTTCCATATCATACACGAAATAAAATGAAAACTCAAGAAAGTAAGTGAAATATTAATCATTAATTAAATCCGTTATTACATAATTAGTATTAAATTAATAAAAATAGTGAGGTAGCAACAATCAAGTGTGTTTAGTACTGAACTATTAAACTAAACAATAAGTACTCAAGTCCATTACAAACCAAAAGATCTTTTAACACAACATTATTTTCTTATGAACTAATATATTCCAAATATCAGTACATAAAAAGTTCATTAAATAGCCCATATAGTTCATTAAATGGAATTAGAGTTTAAACTTGCAACTTGCAAGGATGATGTCACGGAGATCACTAATCATTGTGTATATGTTGACATGTTAATCACTACATTTGTCAATCAGACGTGTAACTAATTCCAACAATATCCAAATGTGGAATAAAAGGAAGAAAAGAGACAAATAGTTACCAAAATTACACTGCATACATACAACACCAGAAATCAGAAATAAAAATAAAAATTAACTAACCAATGAATAAACTTTATAAATCACAAAAAATAGAGTATCTAACTATCACCAATCCAAAGATGTTCCGGTCAACAACCATAAAAAGTAATGGAGATGGTGATGAACAATTAAAAATATTCTCCAGTTCAATAAAACACAAAATATAGCCAATGGCTTCGAAATATAGCCAATGTCGAGGGATCCATGGGACACGTGGTTAGACTGATCAGTTCACGAACTCCACATCACTGATTCAGTTAAATAGTGTTGCTCAGAGCCAAAGAGGTGTTGGGTTTCATACAACCAGACAGTTATATTAAGAACAAATGCAACAGAGGTGAAAAAAAGAGCCCCTTTAATATCATACAATAGAAATATACAATATATAGTCCTACAGACTACTAAGAATTGCACAATGACATAAAATTGAATTTAATTCAATTAAAAAAGTATAAAAATATGAAAGAGATAAGATAATCTTAACATTAAAGACTGAACTAGGAGTCTTGAAGTATTCGCACAACATATGAATATTAGATTGCATCCAAAACAAAGAAAAGAGATCTATAGTTCACTTACCTCTCCTTAACAAATTGAGAGCATTGAGGATTGTCAAGAATTTCTCGCTAAAATCATAAACCATAAAAAATATTAGATTGCAAAGATATGAGCTCCTGAATTACAAATCTACAAAGTTCAAACAATATCAAAACATGGAAACACATATCGTATTCTAAAAAATATGAAGAACTTAAATAAATGGATCCAACTTAATCACATAGTACATAATACTCATTAATTAGCAAGTGATAAAACTCATTCTACACCCTCCTCGTTGCTATAGAGAATATAAGAACCAATACACTGCTGCTAAACCCATCCCAAAGAACACACACCCATCCAAAACACACAGTTTTCACTTGTATCTATAGCAGGGTTCTTTGTATCAAACAAACAAAACAACAAATATAGTGGAAATGTAATTTCAGTAACAATATGACCAAAACTAGTAAAAGTAATAGAATTTTTTTTACTAACGAGAAAAACACAAACAACACAAATGCATGCTCTGTGTCTATGAGATATAATAAATATCAGAGTTATATTGATGCAATTAATTGAAATGATGAGTGCTTACTTAACTAATAGAAAAAAGAAACCATCAACCACATGAAAACTCCATTCCAAAAGCCCTAAGAAAGCAGATTTACGAAAATATATATGAAAATAACAAAAACCTTAAATACATATAAAAAAACTCTAAGAAAGCAGATATACATAAGAAAATTGTAAAATTTCACCATATAAGTGAGAGTGAGAGAGAGAGGCACAAATGGGTGAGAGAGAGAAAGCTTACCGTGGGAGGGGGATAGGGGGAAAAGGGGAAAAAGGTGGGGGAGAGGATATTGGGAGATCGGGTAGCGAGGTGAGCGTAAGAAGGTTTGTGGTGAGAGTGGGTATTGTAGGTGTGTTTACAAAGATACCCATTTGATTGAATTAAAGTAAAAGAGAAGTCAAATTATAGGGAGAAAAAGAGGGGGAATCCAAAATTTTCAAGGGTAAAAGAGGGAGTGTAAAAAAAAATTCATATTCATGACATCATAGTGTTATCTTATGACATACATAAGTTTCATAACTTATTATATAGATATATATCCTTGGAATTTAGTGTTGGGTGTTGTTTTTATAAAATATTATTTGAGGGCATTTTTAAAAGCTTAAGAGAGAAAAAATATTTTCGTTTTAAGTCGTTCGAACAAATTTATGTTGTTCGCTCGAACGAGATGCTTATGATGGTTAAATGACATTAAAATGGCGATCAAACGAGGATTTATTGTCTAACAAAGTAAATGTCATTTAAAGCTCGTTTGAAGTCTGATCGAACGAGATTAGCATGTTCGTTCGAACAAGGTTTAGTTTGGTTTGAATAAGATATGATGTTATGTTCAAAAAATCTATTATTTTAATTTGTACAACCCCTAAAAAAACCTATTAATCCAAAATTTGACTCTAATTCTTAAAAAGCCAAAAAAAAATCATAAAATAAAAAATTAAAAAAAAAATCAGAAAAAATATTGAATCTCTCTATTCTTTACATGAGAAATCCTCAACCGACTCAATCCACTCCAACTAGAATTCACGAAAATCCTATAGTAGAGTACAATCCTGATAGACCACATACTCCTTGCATTCCACAATTTTGGGTTTCACGTCCTACACCGCCTAACTCCATCATGAGTCACACTTCTAGCGCGTCAAGTGAGGATATCAAGTCATTTGGAGAAAGAGCAATGTCTCACTATGCTAGTTATGGTATGGGTGAGGGTGAGATACCGTATCGCCCCATAAGATACCTCTTATATCCCGAGCGAACCGTCACTCCAGGATGCATTATATTCCCTTATTATGTGGGGCAATTCCATTTTTGTAATGAAATACTTAAGATTCTTCCCACTTTCCATGTCTTCGAGTTGGAAAAAAAATACCTCCACATCGCGAGTTCGAAGAGGCACGTGAAACTTTTAGCGATCAAGCGTTCACCCAAGATATCATTTGCCATAAACTTTTCCCCTTCTCCCTGAAGGATAAGGCCAAGACTTGGTTATGGTCTTTGGCACCGAACTCGATCGAAACGTGGAAAGATAAGCAAGCTAAGTTTCCCCTAAAATTATTTCCCCAACATCGAATCAATTCCATAATGTCTCAAATTCAAACATTTAAACAACAAGAGAATGAGCCTTTTGATAAAATTTGGGAGAGTTTTAACAAGTTTCTTAATATGTGCCCACACCACGGATTTGAGAAGTGGAGACTTATCTCCTTCATTCATCATGGTCTAAACTTGAGATCCAAACAACTCGTGGAAACTATGTGCCAAAGGGAAATTTTTAGCATTAGATGTGGATGATGTCGAGGCTCACCTTAAGTATGTCGTCAAGACTACTCAAGTGTGGGACACATCCGATCCAAATGCCCAATCTCGGACTCGACACACGTTTATAGATCCTTCTGAGTTAGGACTCTACGATTTGGACAAAGAAGCCGAGTTGAAGCTTCAAATCAGCCAACTTTCTAAGAGGTTAGAAGACGTAGTCGAAATGAGAGGAAGAGAAACATCCACTCCACTCGAGCAACGATAGAGGAGGTGTGCGCGATTTGTAAGGCGGGGCATTCAAGAAAGGAATGATCGAAAATACCCGCCTTCAAAATGATTCTGTAAGAACAAGTGGAAGCTGTAGGAGCTTTTAAGGGTAATTTTAATTCCCCTCACACGAATTCTTATAACCCTTCGTGGCGGAACCATCCTGGTTTTAATTATAGACAACCAGACGCAGTGATAAATCTTAATTCACACGTTGCCCCACCTCGACCACCTCTCCCACATTTCCAACAAGCTCTCCATATTCAAGGACCACCTTCGCCTTATATCACCCCTCCGCGCAGGACTCTCGAGGAAAATTTTAATCGATTTATGCAAAACCAAACTATAATTAACGCTCAAAATGCCCAACAACATGATGAATTAAAAAAGTCGATCTTTAAGTTGCAATCATCATTAACTGTCCAATAGAAGGGCAAGTTCCTAGCCTAAGGCCAAATACCTCCCTAAGGTCAAACTAGTGTTATCTCTACTTTCGACGATAATAAAGAGAAATGTCAAGCCGTGACCACTCTACGTAATGGGAGAGTTGTTGATTTATCACCTCCCCCACACAATGAGCTTAAAGACAAGGAGGTTTTTCCCGACACGAAAGAGGCCGAAGATGCCCCTAGAATGAGGGTGACAACGATGACACTAGTAGGTACGAAGATGTAGTGAAACTGCCAAGTGTTGCACCTCTCCCTCATTGGTTAGTCCGTCCTCCTAAAGGGGCCTCCCATGAAGATATGCAAGATGTGCTAAAGCAAGTCAAGCTTAATCTACATTCTTCTCGAGGCAATCAAGAATATTCCCACCTATACAAAGTTCCTTAAAGACTTATTGATGGTGAAATGTAGATTAAAGGAAAAAAGAATGTTTTCCTAGCATAAAATGTAATCTCGGTCCTTTTAAGTGACCTCCCACCAAAATTTAAAGATCTGGGTGCACCGACCATTTCATGCATCATGGGAGAGAAACACATCGAGAGAGACTTATTATATTTAGGGAAGAATGTTGACATTCTCCCTTACTCCATCTATAGGAAATTAGATTTGGGGGAACTCAAGATCACTAAGATCACTCTCCAACTCGCGGACCATACCTTGAAGATACCTCGAGGGATAATTGAGGATGTGATAGTCCAAGTGGAAACTTTCTACTTCACCACACCAAAATGATATATCACTACACCAAAATGATAAAATTGTCACCTTTCAGCCAGCCACCCTTGTCAAGGTCATTGATTGGGACAAAAAACACGCGTTTTGTGTCACGATCATTGACCTTGACACGACCGTGACAAAAAATTGTCACGGTCAATGACCTTGACACGACCGTGACAACTTCTGCAGTAAAAATCCTTACCCCTTCTTTTTTCCCTCCCGCCGTTCCCTCTCTCTCTCTCTCTACCCCCCCCATTTATATATATGCTTGTGTGCATATATATATATATATGTGTGTGTGTGTATATATGTGCGTGTGTGTGTGTGCGTGTGTGTGGGGGGTGGGGCGGGGTGGGGAAGGGGGATCTTGTGTGTGTATGTATGTGTGGTGGGTGGGGTGTGTGGAGGGAGGTGGGGGCAGGGTGGGGGGCTATTGTATGTGTGTGTATGTGGTGGGTGGGGGTGGGGGTGTATGTGGTGAGTGGGGGGTGTGGAGGGAGGTGGGTGTGTATGTGTATGTGTATTTGAATTAATCCATGAATTTATATTTTTGTATTTGAATTAACCCATGAATTTATTTTTGTATTTGAATTAACCTATGAATTAACCCATGAATTTGTCAAACAAATTGACAAATTCACTAGTTATTTATTTTTGTATTTGTATATATATATGGGTTCTTGAATTTTTTGCACGTTTGTTGAAACTAACTCGTGAATATATGTTTGTTAGGTGTATATGATGTTTATATGTTGGAAACAACCCATGAATTTGTCAATTTGTTTGTGTGTGTGTGGGTGGGGGGGGGGTGGGGGGGGGGGGGCAGGGGGGTTAAGTCAAGGTACCATTGTAATTCTCTTAATATCGTGTTTTGATGATTCTATGAGATAATATATATTGTTTCAAGGTTAACTCATTCTAGATAAAAACATTCACATAGTAAAATTAAATTGAATCCATCCACAGATTCTATAATTACATCCACTAAAATATAATTAATAAATGAAACAGTTTTAAATGAAAGTAAATTAATAATTAGTGCCCATTTCATATGAAAGTAGGATTGCCGCTCAGTGTAAATTAGTAAATTAATAATTCTATACGTTAATTGTTAGTTTAATTGATGAAATGAATTAATTGAGTAGATGAATTAGAAGGAGTACGGGATAAACATTTGTTATTGACATTGCTGTTGGATTATTTTGTTTAGTAAATGTTTGGTTGGTTAGTTTTAAAAGTGGCATGACCACTGGATTATTGTCCATATGGGGGTGAGATTTTTCAACTTTTTTTTTGAAAATTACTTTGTATATCGAACAATATATATATAGTATGATAATTAAATGAAACATACTTGAAATTAAATATAGTGCGCATAGATACTAGCCTTCGAGTTCTTATGCGTACGCATTCAATAGCCCTTAGACCCGTTCATTACCCCTGTAATGAGATCTCTCGAATTGTCCCATTTGGACAATTTGAGACTGTATAATTTTTGTATAATATTCTTATTGGTTTAAAGTTGTTACAATTTGAGCGTGTTGGACAATTGCCATAATCTTATGGAGTTATGCTTTGCAAATTTCTTCCAACCGTTATGTAGCCAAACATCACCAGTTGAAGTTATCGATTTCACTTTCCATACCCCACCACTTGGAACCTCTAGCAAAACATGGTAGATCATTGAAAGGTGGAATTGACAACTTCAACTGCTGATTTTTGGCTACACAACGGTTGAAAGGAATTTGCAGCGCATAACTCCATAGGATTATGGCATTTCTTAGTGTTCAGATATGAAAGGAATTATATTTGACACGAATGCCTGGGGTACATTAGTTGGAAGGAGGTGCCATATGAGCTCAATTTAGCTGTTTGGGTGACACTACAGGTAATGTATTTATATTTATATGTCGATTTCGATTTCAATTTCGATTTGTATTTATCTATATTTGCGGGGCGGATACTAATTTTACTTTATTTTATTTCAAGGGACAGGGAGTGGCCCTGAGGGTAGGCCACATATGCTCGATACTTATGTGGCTATTCGGACGAGAAGGGAAGGATAAGGAGGTGTCCCCGAGCGTCGCGGTACAAAATCTCTTTTCTAGCTAAATAGTTTATAGATTTGAGATAATTGATGGTGATGTTGTTTCTTCTTAAATTAAATAGTTTCTATTTTGAATGTATATTTGCGTTATCTCTAGTTTTTTTGGATATATGATATGTGAATAGGTACAACGTTGATATAACATCTACAAATATATTGTTGGGCAGTGGCCATAATGCCCAACAGATTTTTTTTCAATTCTGCCCAGAATTGTCACGGTCATTGACCATGATAAGCCCGTGGCAAAAGTTGTCACGAACGGATAATTTTTTTAAAAATGGGACAAGAATTTGTCATGGTTATTAACCGTGACTAAACGTGTCACGGTCTTAGACCGTGACACGTCCGTCACAAAAAAAGTTGTCTCGCCCCAAATTTTCACGGTCATTGACCTTGACAAGTCCAACTTGTCAAGGTCAATGACCGTGACAATAGTGCAGATTTGGTGTAGTGTATATATTGTATGATAATTAAATGAAACATACTTGAAATTACATATAGTGCGCATAGATACTAGCCTTCTAGTTCTTATGCGTACGCATTCAATAGCCCTTAGACCCGTTCGAGAGTCATTACCCCTATAATGAGATCTCTCGAATTGTCCCGTTTGGACAGTTTGAGACTGCATAATTTATGTATAATAATATTCTTAGTGGCTTAAAGTTGTTACTTTTGGAGGAAGTTCTGTAGTCGTATCCTAATGTTCTCTGGGTACGTACTAGATTGACAAGTGTGTCTGTTATTTCAATTGATCAATTGAAATAACACTCACACTTGCTAATCTACGTCGTGTACTTGAAGAACTACAGGGATATGCTGCCGAATTTTTTTTCAAATCGTAACAACGTGCATGAGCGGTTAAGTATATTACAAAAAAATGCGGTCTTGAATGGGATAGGACCACTTACCCTTTAGAGGAGATGGAGGAAATAGAAATTTCAATTATAAATTGAATTTAAATTTGAAATTTAAAAATCGAATATAAATAAGACATAATTAAATGAAACATACTATAAATCTAAGTTTTGTTTATTTAATCCATGAATATATGCTTCTTACCTTTAATAGGTGATTAGTTGTGGTAGTTGTGATGGGATATCCGAAATACACAGAGTGGATGGGTGAGACAAATAGAATGGGGGATGTGTTTCGCAGAGGTGCTAATGAATTTGTCAAATACGTAAAGAGATGTCATAATGATGAAGAGTTTCTGTGTCTATGTTCTTGGTGTGAGAATGGTAAGGTGTTTGAGTGGAAAATAATTGAACTACATTTGTTAAGATCGGGTATGCAAGATAGTTATCGATTTTGGAGTTTTCACGGTGAATTGAAAGTTCCTTTTGTCCCCGACCAACCTTCACAACAACCTTCAACAAGTAGGATAGATGTAGAAGGGGACGACGTATATCATAATTTGTTAGAGGATTTAGTTGATGATGTGTACGGAGTTTATGAAGCAGAGGAGAATGAGGTTACTGATGATGTAGAAGATTCAAGTGCTCGTGAAGATATCACGATAAATCTTGACGATGACTACTAAAGTTTAAAATTATAGGCGACCCAACCATTATACTCTGGCTATGAGAAAGATCAAACAACTTTACATGCCATGGTTGTTTCCACAGTTTGAAGATGCAGTACGGTCTGGTGAAGGGCTTACTACCCAAGGAGAATACTCTTCAAAATAGCTATCTTGTTATGAAGAATAGTTTGAAAGGTTTGGGGATGAAGTATAAATTGATTCATTCTTGTGTGTATGACTTCATACTATACCGACAGAGTATGAAAATCTCGATCGTTGTCCGGTATGCGATGAACCTAGATATGTCCAATCTACTAGTAAGGAAGGCACAAGCTCAAAAGGGCCTCAAAAAGTGTTGAAATATTTTTCCGTTGGTCCTATATTAAAGTGATTTTTCACAGTACCATCGATAGCGGAGGCAATGACTTGGCATGCTAGGGCAGGAGTAGGGGGTAATATCATGCATCATCATATTAATTCTACAGCCTGGAGGAGGATAAATTATGAGTATCCCGAATTTTCTCGAGAATAGCACAACATTCGTTTGGCTATATCAACAGATGGTTTCAATCCATTTGGAAATCTAAGCACCAATCATAGTGTATGGCCAGTGACCCTGGCCCCACTCAACCTCCCTCCTTCATAGTGTATGAGACCTGAATTTTCGATAATGGATTTGTTGATACCTGGGCCAAAGGCACCAAGTGATGACATCGACGTCTACCGAGCTCCTTTAGTAGAAGAATTAAATGAGTTGTGGAAAGAGGGTGTGCAATCATTTGACTCTTTTAGAAAAGAAGAGTTTACGGTGAAAGCTATGTTGATGTGGGAAATTCATGATTTTCCAGCTTATAGGACATTATCCGGTTGTGTAGTACATGGTTATTTGGGGTGTCCTATTTGTGGAGAGGAGACTGAATCTATTCGTCTATCCTTTAGATAAAAAAAATGTATACCATTGCCATATGAGGTTTTTACCCCCGATTCATAGTTTCAGATTTGAGAAAGGTTCCAATTTTTTACTGGACGGTGTTGAACATAGGCTACCGTCGAGACAACTTTCAGCTTCGGAAATTGAAATTAAATATTGTGAATGTGGCCCTAATATGCTAGGTAAGAATCCCAAATTTAAAAATGTCAAGCATAAGAAGACCCCAACTAGGAATGAAACTGAGACAAGAAAGGCGTGGTCTAGGAGGTCAATTTTATTTAACTTACCTTATTGGAAGAATAACCCAGTGCGCCATGTATTGTATGTGATACATGCAGAGAAGAACTTCGCTGAACATATTGTGGGCACTTGCCTTAGGGGGAGTCATTCGAAGGATGGAGAAAATGCACGAAAATACCTTAAATCGTTGAATATTAAGCCACAACTTTGGTTGAAAGAAGATAGTAGGGGAAGGACAATAATTCCCCCTAGTGCGTTCACTTTGACGAGTGGGGAAAGTAAGGTGCTTTTGGACACAATATATAATTTGAAGGACCCATTTAATTTTTCGTCTAACTTGCAAATGATTGTGAATTATGCTACTCATGATTTACATAAGTGTAAGTCCCACGATTGGCATGTGATCATGAAATTGGTTCCTCTATTGTTTAAGCATTGTTTCTCCAAGCACAAGGATTTATGGAGGTCTATTATAAAAATTAGTATTACCTTCTCACTCTTGTGTGAGAAGGTAGTCAATCGAGAACACATAGTGGTCGCAAAATTGGCGGTGACCGAAGCAATTTGTGTGTTGGAGAAGTACTTCCCCCCAGCATTCTTTGGCATAAGTGTTCACTTGTTGGTAAACCTATGCGACGAGTCACTTCTTTGTGGTCCAGTTAGATATCGGTGGATGTATCCTTTTGAAAGATTGATGAAAGTTTTTAATTATTACGCCAAGAATACGCGATACATCGCAGGATCAATTGCATAGGAATACATCACCATGGAGTCATCAATATATACTCAGGAATATATGCCTGACTCGACCAACATTGATGACACTGATGAGCTCGTCGATGATGGTGGTCATGTGATGGGAAAACGAGTGAAATTAACGAGATTGCAACATGAACAAGTAACTCGTTATCTATTTAACACACATGAAGATGCCGAAGAATGGAAAAAGTAAGTTTTGATTATTATAATGTTTAACATTATTTTAGATTAATTTATACATGATTAATTTTATAATATGCAGAAAATATGAAGCCTGTGAGAATAATAAAAGACGAAAAATAATGGTACAATCAGACAACGAATTTAGGCTGTGATTGATACAAGAGGTAATTATAATAAAAATGGTCGTTATATAACATTACATTACACTCAAATTTTACAACTAATATAATTAATTTATCTATATTCTCAGCTCTTAAAGACGGGTGATGCGACAGGAACAATTCAGCCTGGATCCAAAGCTACGCGATTCCGTCTTGGAGCAGTTAAGGAAGCAACACAAGACGTGGAAGAAAAATATGCGGACCCGATACTTTTGAAAGACATGAGGGTCCGTTATTCGAATGCATGAATTCGTCTCACCGAAGGAGCCGATCTCATTGGCACAATGGCAAAAGTTTATTAACAATGAAATCGGGGAGCGACAATTGGCATCTCGCCAATTGGGGAGGGAAAATTGGGCAAAAAAGATGGACGTGCACTACTCCGGCCGAATGTCTTACGCCGAGGTAGAGAATAGGATGATGGTAGGATTTAATTTTTCTATATGTACAGAAATATATTATTCTGCATTATTTTACTTTGCGGGGCCGATACTAATTTTACTTTATTTTATTTCAGGGAACAGGGAGTGGCCCTGGGGGTAGGCCACATATACTCGATACTTATGTGGCTCTTCGAACGAAGAAGGGGAAGGATAAGGAGGTGTCCCCGAGCACTGCGACCACGATTGTAAGTAATCCGACAATTTACTTTTATTAATTACGTTATAATTTTTTAATTTACTTATTTTACTAGTCATGTGTAGTTTGTCGTTTCAGGCAAAGCTTAAGGAAGTGCATGAGTCGCAGTCTGATGCCGACAAGGCATCTTTGTCCACTGATGCACTCAGCTAAATGCTTGGCACTGATCTCAAGGGGAGAACAAGTGGGTGAGCTCGCGGGTGGCCAAATCTAGGATCATCGGATTGGAGACGAGCGACACCGGGTTGGCTCGAATGGTGGACTCGCATAGCGCGAAGCTGTCCCGTTTGGAGGTGACAGTCTAAGATATGCTCTCATTCGTGAAATGTTTATTGGGAGGAAACCATAAGGGGAAAGGGAAGGAGAAGGTGGTGGAGGAGGAGGTGCAGGATGAGGAGGTGCAGGATAACGAGGATGTGGACCTAGTTGCTTCATCGCCTACACGTGCGAACTTTGATGATCCACTTCCCTATTTGGCTCACTTCGACCGACCGATGTCGACACTTGGTTGGCCGAGCGTGTTTATACTTGACATATTTGATGGCCAGCGGATAGGGCGGGGGTTGAGGGACCCAAATATCGTCCAGGGTGCACTAGTTTATGGACGTGAGCTTCAAGACATCGAGTCCAAGGTGCTCGTCACGAATGTGATACCCGGGAAGGAGAAGTCCCCATTGTGGTTGCACGAACAATGCGGCACGATGTATATTAGTGGGTTTGCCAATTCGTATATCGTGTGGCCTACTCACCTCCTCAGAGTTAACCTTACCTAAGACATGAAGTGACTTTATTTGAATTGAATTTTTTTTAAGTTGGTAGATATGAATTATATTTGGATTATATCGTGATTCATATTGTCTCTATTTTGAAAGTATATTTGCATTATCTCTATTTTAGTTGGATATATGATGCTTGAACAGGTACAACATTTCTATAACAGGTACAAATATACTACGGGGCAGTGGCAGTGGCCAAACTGCCCAACATATTGTTTTTCAATTCTGCCCAGAATTGTCACGGTCATTGACCATTACAAGTCTGTGATAAAGAAACTTATTACGGACTTGTCATGTTCATTGACCGTGATAATTTTTTAACCATTTTTATGGGCTTGTTACGGTCCTTAACCGTGACAAAATTGTCAAGGTCAAGGACCGTGACAATTCTAACAAACTTTTCACAGTCAATGATCGTGACAAGTCCGTGCCAAAAAAAGTTGTCACCCCAGGAATTGTCATGGTCATTGACCTTGACAAGTTGAACTTTTCAAGGTCAATGACCATAACAATTCGACATATTTGGTGTAGTGTTACCTTAATCTTGTAAAAAACTTCCTTTACTCATTCTTATCATGTCTCACTTTATTTAACACACCCGATTCAACACTTGAGACCACTACATTTGATTTATCCAAACACATTCATTTACCGAAATCAATCTTTTTATTTTATCCAACATACTTTAAGTATTTTGGTTGAAACTCACCCTTTCAACAAATGCAAACCACATGTAATAAAATATTTATTTAATCTTTGAAAAACTTCTTACAACACATTCTTTTGTTAATCATGAGTTTAACCATTTTGGTAGCTTAATCATCCATTACTCACTCACTTTACCTTTTCCCTTACATTATGAATATTCATAATTTATACATTTACTTATCCATTTGAACCTTTATCGGAGCATTTATTAATTCATTTAATTTAGGTTGTCTTAACATATTTCACCACACGACCTATTTCTTGTCATGTCCCTTATTTCTTTTATCAATCTCGGAATGTTTCAATACCACATACTTTAGTAGGCTCCACAACGCCGGCTACGTGCACCATTTTCTCTGGCCAGTGGTTTTGGAATTTTCATCCTAGGGCTACTGCCCCCTTTTTCTTATCTTGGTGTCATTCGAGTTCCTTTTAATTTGTTTTAATATTTTACAAATGTCCACATTACCCACTTTTTCCTTTTATCCGACGTAAGCCAAAACTCGGGGTTACACCCCATTTGGTGTTACATTTTGAAATTTTACCATTTCATTTCCTTTTCATTTAAATCTTGATTTTATTCCAAAAATCATAATTATTTATGAACACTTAGTGTAACACCTTTCCGACATTTTTATTTCATAAAAATTTTCCACTTGAAGTAAAACTACCATTTTACTCATTTGTTTTCAAAATCACCCTTTTCTCCATTTTCACAAGTGTTAATTTCTAAAAAACACTCTTAAGTCATCCACATTAACTTCTTAAGTGTTTTTACACCTTAACACCATTTTTAACCTTGGAGTAATATTCTTTTTGATTGGAAACACCTTTACCTCAATTCCTTTCAATCTCATAAGTGTTAATCTTTGACAACACTACTAAGTTGTACACAATAACTTTTCCATGTTTACCCATTAACACTTATGGAATACCTTTATCAATTATTTTCTAAACCACACATTTCTTTACTTTCTTTATTCAAGAAATACATTTACACTTAAGACTACTTTTTAATGAAGTACCACTTATTTCATTTTACATGTAGTCTTACACTTTATCCTTATCACGTTTTTAACCTATTTTCACACACTTTTAAAGACAAGAATTTCTACATTTCTTGTTTCATGTTTAAACTGAACAAAATCTTCTTTAAACTTGTTCATACACTTAGTGCCAAAATACTACAAGTTCAAACACATGAGAAGGTGGATTTTAAACCTTAAAATCCCACTAAATGGGTTAAACACATTTTTTAAATATAGAAATTCATTATACTTGCAAAAATACATTTTCAAGACATAAAAGACATTTAATTTCTTCCAGATCAACAAATGTCTATTTTTCATAAAATTATCAATTTTGCAAGAAACATTATTTCACCAATGTTTACAAGATAAGTCGTCATTTCCAAACATTTGATTCCATAAAATGTATAACACCAATCTTTCTAGAAAATACACCCTTTTCATAAAACACCAACTTTTAATATTTCAAAACTTTGAAATATTTACTCATTATATGTTCAACGAAATATCATTTTTTCCGGACATTTTTATTTCGTAAAAATATTTATTACCTTGTACACATTAATTACACCACTTAACTAAATGCACCCTTTACATATTTATTACCTTTTAAACCATTTAACTAAATACACCCTTTACATATTTATTACCTTTTACACCATTAATTACACCATTTACACTAGGAGTAAGGTTTCCCACCTTAAACGGAGCTCCAAAAATGATAGGCATGAAGGGTGTAAGAATATGGAAATCTCTCAACTTTTAAGGTGGCCTCAAGGAGGTTACCCAACTCCAAAATCATGCTCCATCAAACTTATAATCAAACCCCCCTCCAACTCCATGAAAACTCACCTTCATCTTCTCTAAAAATCAACCTAGCAGTACACTAAAATTTGTAGCTCTCCTTCTATAATGGTGGAAAGGGGATTTTAGGCTTAAATATTATGGAATATTACACAAATGGATGTGGAAAAGTGATAGAATGGTGGTGGGTGGAGTTGGAAGACTACCCACATCTCTCTCTCTCCTCTTTATCTATCTTCTCCCAACTCAATATAACCCCAAATAAACTAAACAACACTTTATAAAACCCTCCAAAAGGCCAAAAAACCCCAATTTTGCCCCTTCTTGACTGATCTAAGCTCGATAACTTAAAGATTTAACGACTGAGATTGTGACAGCGCATAAAGGCAACTGAGATTAAAAATATGACTTAGGTCGTTCAAACGACAAGCCTGGGTCATTCGAACAACTTAGCCATCTCGTTTGAACTGAAGATCATGCGACCCTTCACGCAACTTGCTGCTATAATTTAGTAGCACGACGTTTGATGCCCTATATCTTGAAACCTTCGTGCGATATCCCCTTCTTATTCGAATGACATCCCCTTGTTGTTTGAACGACCCTTTTTATTCTTCTTTTATTTTTCTCTAACTTTATCGATAATTCTTCTATAATTATCATTAACTCCTCCTCATTTATAATCCTTATATAATTTAGTTAAATTTTTGGGGTGGGGTATTACAAACTTCCCTCCTTTTGTATTTTCATCCCCAGAATTCTCGATCCTTAAACCTTCAAGCTTATAGGGTCCAACAACTTCTATTCTAAGTCATAGAAATCCTCCTAGATAATTTATCTAAGTCCTCAAAACTAAATTCACCAAATGCTCAATACGCGACATGCTATAACATTCACCATTTCGTTAACCATGACATTACATAATCGAATCCAATTCCCCACCCGACTAACGATAAAGTCCAAACCATTCCTAGGACTACTTACGCTAGTACCTAAAGCATATCGGTTCCTGCAAGGTAAACCCTTCCTAGTGATCAACACTCATCCAATGTGGACCGTAATACAACCGACCATCATAGTCATCTCCAAAATCAATTCTAGCTTAGGACCGTACATCCTGTATTCCATAAATTTTAAGGTTATTCTAACTATATAACTCACATGAGTTTGTCGATAACCATACTATGCTATTCTCTCACTCCAAGGAGGAATAATCCCATCACATTCTCATCGTACGCCTGATTTACACCATCTGTTGTGTTACTCGTATGGACCTAATACTACCTAGGTGTCTCATCCTTGAGTAATCGCTAAAGGATCACTCTAATCCACTCACTGTGGAACAACAACATCGTGTACTAAGTTTTCCTCAATTTATAACACTATATGGTATCCTCAAGCCATCATCTAGCTCTTCGTGACCCGAGTCACTGACTATTGAGCTTTCTAGTCAAAAGTCCACTAGTCCTAATAGAGATTGATACTACAGGCAACCCATGTGGCTGATGATGCAACCACCCGTATGCAAAACTTTATACATTAACAAGAATACCTCAGATGGGCGCACCCAGTTACTGACCTATATTTTCCAAACTCGACACATCGTGCTCTCCCAATTCCAACCACGTTATACCATGAAATGGCACCAATCTGAGTCACTACATAGGTGAGAATACCGATTCTCGATTAGCAAAACTATAAGGAACGCATGAAACTCAGAAGGAGAACTCAATTGTCTCGAGGAATTTCGCCTATAAGCGGCTGATTCTGACTTACAAAAGTGAACCTACACCGTGCATTTAAAATCATGACACTCGTTACTATAGTTATCACTGAGCAAAAATTCTATCCACACCCCCTGATTTGGGCCACTGGCAATGGAGAATCTAATCGTAACCATTCATTCTCGCAATATAAAGTAATTTATGAGTCGGTAGTCCTTTAGGAAGTCAAATCCCAACTTGCCTCCTTGGGATTAAATCCCAACCTTTTATAGCCTTAGTGAACATGAACCATCCCGATTGGCGAACACCTCATGCTCTAGTCATTGATCTTATCCAATCACTAGTGACGACGTCAGCAACCTACTACACCTAGGTTATTGTCTGCTTTAACATATCGTAATTGAAATCCCAAACTCCCATAGACATTACTTATTTCAAGAAAGGCACTCACCTAATAGTGTTCTTTTGACCACATGAGATTGCCACAAATTCACCTTACTGTTTCTACCCACAAGGTATTTTCATAACCACCACACCTGTAATGACCCCACTTTTATATGCTCATACATTGTTTATTTTTACAATTTCTTCTCACTTATTATCTTATAATTTTATATTATTACACATGTGATATTATGGTTTGTTAATATGACAAAATCCATTTGCAGATTTGAAGAATCAATTGTAAAATGGGTCAAATTGAAGTTTTATGACACAACCTAAGTTAAATGATAAGTTTCAAGGTATAAAATATAATTTTTCGAAACTTTAAAGACTTGATTTTAATTCAAAAAGTTCTAGGGAGGATCTTTTATAAAAAAATTATTATTAAGGACCTCTAAAAAATATTAAAAAATATGGTATGAAATTACCAAAATGCCCTTCATATGTAAAATGACCCTTATACCCTTAATACCTTTCCACCTCTTGCTATATTTTGCCACCACCACCTTAAACGTGTCATCCGTATAAATAAAGCTAAAACATGTCTTCCATTTAAAAAAATCTAAAACACGTGTCATCGTCTGGTGAATTAAAACTCCAAGACCGCTCTGTTATGCGACACTTCAACGCCGACTCACTAAAATGAAATCCTTGTCACCTAAACACGTGTCAACACCCAAATATCTTTAAAAACTATAAATAAAGTCTTTGGGGTCATTTAAAATTCATGCCAAATCCTTGATAAGTTTAGAACAAAATAGTGAGAGAAGGTGCAGGAAAGTTTAAGAATAAGTTTCATCTTAAGATTAATGGGTGATCCAATACTCAATATTTGTAGTTTCGAACCTCTATTTTAGGTGAGTAATCTATGACATTCCTTGCGCACGTGAACTTCTTTTATTCTCATAAGTCATCCGATACCAATGATTGATTCATTGTTATATATTTGTATATGTCCATATAGACATGCCGATTAAAATGGGTATTGGAAATGATGTTAACTGTTGGAAATAAGATTCGGCCTAAGGGACCTCTTTTATTGATTGACCTTCTCCGTTGGGTTATCGTTATTGTGCCCTAAATGAGGTGTTGTGATGAACAAGTTCGACTGACTCTCAACTACCGTGGAATAATATGATATTAGAGTGTACTTGGCCATTAAAATGATGTGATTGAAAAAAAATAGATTTTGCCTTTGATTTGTCGCATTTTTTCTATTCTGAGCTATTCCTTTATACATACTTTCATTCACATATAAATATATTACTACAAATTCATGTCCATATATGTATATGCTTTTTGTTCTTGCTTGAATAGGTATCTGTTTTATGAAAAACCTTGGAATGTCTATATATTGAACCTCATTCATCTTTCAACTGATGTTGTATAAATAATAATTTTTCAGGAAATAATTAGGCTCGGAGATGGCATGTAAAAGGACTATGTTGAAGATTTAGCTTTTAGATATCTTTTGGTTACTTTAAGTAAAATTTTTGTTTTATCATATAAAGCATGTTTGGCTCTCTTATAATAAGTTTTAAATTTTGTCTTAAGTTGTAAATTGTTGTTACTTTTAATATAAATGAAGTTTCCTTTAGAAATCTCAAATGATGTAATTCCTTCACTTTCAGTACTTTATGATGCATAACCATGTGATTGTATTTTCATTGCATTTATTTAAGGAAATAATTTAAGTCAGAATATTTGTTGCCTTAGTGCCATGTCAAGACACTCTTTCTACTATTTTGGGTTAGGGTCGTGACAACACCCACTGTCATTAACACCCTAGGGGTAGTTAGCATCACACTGGGCTACATCTTCTAACCAGTACCAGTTTGACAAGACATTCCCAAAACTAGTCCTCACATTGCTAAGGCTACCATAACATTTACTATTAACACATTGACATAATAATCATGTTTCAATGCTACCTTACCTTAATTTCCATGTTCAAGTCTCCACATATAGTAATCATTCTTATCCTCGAATACATTTCCTAATATGTTCAAAAATTGGGTACCACCACACCCATACTAGTCATTCCATTACATCTGAGCATCACTCCTATAATGACATAAACTATCCCCTACCTTAGGGATTACACTATCATTTATGCCAGTTTGGGAAGACATACTCGACACGTACGCAATACGACCTGCAATCTGGGATCATCACCTGACCCTCAACACTATCATTACTAGGATGCTACTTCCTTTTCTTACCGGACTTAATTGATCTCCTAAGAACACTAAACACATTTCATGTAAAATTCCCAAACCCGATAAGATTTTATCGTCCATACCTTTATCATTACAGATGCACTTTATAAACCTTTCAATACCAACATTGAAATTATCGGTGCTCGCAAAACACTAGCCTCCAAGTTTCCATCTAAAGTGCACCTTAACCATCAAAAACCTCTAGGAATCACAACATTCGATTTTATCCTCAAAGGTGACACACACAATTTGTCCTATGGGAACCTCAACGTTCCTATGAACTACTCTCGCACTATGATCACCTCACACCTAGCCATTACCTCGGTGACTAAAATCAAACTCTACATCTAAATAATCATCTTATCTTCCTTACAAGTGGTTGTGACTAAAATACACATACAAACCAAAACTAATACTACTAATGGTTTTTGCAGGATACAGTATGTCTCCTACAACATATGAAACTCAGGGTCTGCCTCCCTCAATCCTCAGTGAGTGTTCAACTATGGAAACTAGATTGCCTCACCATGTTAATATCATATCGTGAGTTAGCCTACCCATCAGCATGACTATAGAGATCTTAGTAGGATATGGGACGTCGAGTATTGCCTCTGAATACCAAGGTTTATCCCGTAGACACCACGCGGAATCCTATCCCTCAATACTAGCTTATAATCAAGGTATACCCAAACTAAGTCCTCAAATAAAGTAACTAATATGTTCTCACTGAAAAGTCAATACGTATTAATGCTATTCAATTATCTAGTCTCCATATATGAGGTACACAACCTTTACGGCTAGGTCGTCAGGAGCATTGCTCAGTCTTTCCACTATCGAGGCTACTCTCACCATCAAAGTTATCACACAATTCATCTCACATGCACTATAACGATGTTTCCACTGTTATCCTATACAACTCCATGTGTTCTTCGTATTACAACCAACTATGATATCATTCATTAATCAAGTTTGTTTAATTACGTCACCGACGTTAATTACCCATAAGTGCCACACCTAAGGGTTATATACCTTTCAATCACCAATTATTAGTGCCCAGTCGAGACACCATACCTATCAATCTCTACTGCTGAGTATATCCACTCGTTCCAGTTGTCTAACGGCGTCATTTCATCCTATCGACACCTTAGATGATTCTATGCCATTAAAATTCAACACAAGCACCTCATAATAACAACCACGGTGTCACCACTACAGGGTTGCATGGACACTTGTAAATTACTAGAATTCTAATAAAAAATGCGGAAGCGATTAATAACCATCAATTTTGGTCGTGTGCCACTTGGAACTAACTCACTTTTCGTGTAACCTCTTGATTCTACGACAGAGGACACGAATTAAACCGTTATTAAACTAGCATGACCGATCCAAACCAACACTAACATCGAAGATCCGATATCGACCTCACCACGTCACTTTCGAAGGAACCATGAACCTAGAGCTTTGATACCTTTTGTAACGCCCCGACCCGGATTTATGGGTTATTCTTAGTCAACCCAGTCCGACCCGAGCACTACGTGTGAAGTGCAATGAAACAACCTAAATAATGTTGCTAGTCCAGTTTTATTTTAATTACCGTTTCACTTGTTATCATACGATTCCAGTTTCGAAAATAAACTACGTGAAGGACCCATGGGGAGCACCCCGAAGTCTAAGTACACACAACTACTAATCATTAAAGAAATATAAATACTTACCTGTATAACGCCCTCAATACGAAACCACTCTCAACCTTACGTAACAAAATGAGGGATTGAGCATATGCCTAGTGGAAAATATACATACGAAGCATAGAATCGAATGATAGAAAGGAGACTCAACACGTTATGCCTACATGAACATAAAATTACATAGTATATATATTAATATACACTTTTATATATTTAATACATGAAACGGTCTTTACATCCGAAAACCTTATTTATTAAGATTAATTTACCTTAACCTTGTAAAAGAATTCATTTACTCATTCTTATCATTTCTCACTTTATTTAACACACCCCGATTCAACACTTGAGACAACTACATTGGATTTATCCAAACACACTCATTTATCGAAATCACCCTTTTTATTTTATCCAACACACTTTAGTATTTTTGTTGAAACTCACCATTTCAACACACGTGAACCCCGTGTAAGAAAATACTTATTTAATATTTGAAAACCTTTTTATGACACATTCTTGTGTTAATTATGGGTTTAACCGCTTAGGAACCTTAATCACTAATTTACCCACTCACTTGACCTTTTCCCTTAATTTATGAACATTTATCAATGATATATTTACTTGTCCATTTTAACCTTTATCGGATCACTTATTAATTCATTTAATTTAGGTTGTATTAACATATTTCACCACACAACCCATTTCTTGACATGTCCCTTATTTCTTTTATCTTTCCCAAAATCTTCTAATACCACGTACATTAACGGGCTCCACACCACCGGCTATAGGCACCATATGCCATGGCCGGTGGTTTTCGAAGTTTCACCCTGGGGCTTCGAACCCTTTCTGCTTATCCCGGTGTCATTCGAGTTCCTTTTACTTTGTTTTAATATTTTACAAATGTCCACATTACCCACTTTTCCCTTTTATCCGGCGGAAGCCAAAACTCGGGGTTACACCCCATTTGGTGTTACACTTTGAAATTTTACCATTTCATTTCCTTTTCATTTAAACCTTGATTTTATTCCAAAAATCATATTTATTTAGGACCACTTTGTGTAACACCTTTCCAACATTTTTATTTCATAAAATGTTCCACTTGAAGTAAAATTACCATTTTACTCACTTGTTCCCCAAATCACCTTTTACTCCATTTCCACAAGTGTAAATTTTCCAAAAACACTCTTAAGTCATCCACGTTAACTTATTAAGTTTTAACACCTTAACACCCTTTTTACGTTTAGATTAATAAACTTCTTAATTGGAAACACCTTTACCTCAATTCCTTTCAATCTCATAAGTGTTAATATTTTGTAACACTACTAAGTTTTACACACTAAATTTTCCATGTTTACCCATTAACACTTATTGAATACCTTTATCAAAAATTTCCCAAACACGCATTTCTTTACTTTATTTATTCAACAAATCCATTTACACTTAAGACTACTTTATAAGGAAGTACCATTTCTTTTATTTTACATGTAGTCTTGCACTTTATCCTTATCACATTTTTAACCCCTCTTTCACACACTTTTAAAGCCAAGAATTTCTACATTTCTTGTTTCATGTTTAAACCTAACAAAATCTTCTTTAAACTTATTCATACACTTAGTGCCAAAATACTGCAAGTTCAAACACATGAGAAGATGAATTTTAAACCTTAAATCCTATTAAATAGGTTGAACATATTTTTTAATTCTAGAAATCCATTATACTTGCAAAAATACATTTTCAAGACATAAAAGACATTTAATTTCTACAAAATCAACAAATGTCTATTTTTCATAAAATCCTTATTTTTGCAAGAAACATTATTTCACTAATGTTAACAAGATAAGTCAGCATTTTCCAACATTTTATTCCATAAAATATTTAATACCAATCTTTCTAGAAAGTACACCACTTTCATAAAACACCAACTTTTAATATTTCAAAACTTTGAATTATTCACTCATTCTTTGTTTTCAACAAAACATCATTTTTTTTCAATATTTTATTTCATAAAAATATTTATTATCTTATACAAATTAATTACACCATTTAACTAAATGCACCCTACTCAAATAATCTAACTACAAGACTACAAATGTTCAAAATAAATCTTACACTAAGAGTAAGGTTTTTCCACCTTAAATGGAGCTCCAACAATGATAGGCGTGAAGGGCGTAAGAAAATGGCAACCTCCGACCTCCTAAGGTGGCCACAAGGAGGTTTCCCCCCTCCAAAAGCATGCTCCTTCAAGCTTCCATGCAAAACCCCCTTTAACTCAATGAAAACCCACCTTCATATTCAATAAAAAAAACACTACACCAAAATTTGTAGCTCTCTTCCTACAATGGTGAAAACGGGTATTTTAGGCTAGAATATGGTGGAATATTACACAAATGGAGGTTGAAAGGTGCTGGAATGGTGGTGGGTGGAGGTGGAAGACCACCCACCTCTCTCTCTCTCTCTCATTCTTCCATTATCTCCAAACTCAATATAGCCCAAAAATAAACCAAACAACACCTTATAAAACCCTCCTAAAAGCCAAAAACCCCTGTTTTGCCCCTTCTGGGCTGATATGAGCTCAACATCTCAAAGATATAATGGTTGAGATTTGGACAGCGCACAAGAGCAGCTGATATTAAAAATTCGACTTACGTCATTTAAATGACAAGCCTAGGTGGTTCGAAGAACTTAGCCATCTTGTTTGAACTGTAGATCACGCGACATGCTACTATAAGTCAGTAGCACGTCGTTTGATGCCCTATATCTCACAACCTTTGTACGACATCCCCTTATCATTCGAACGATATGTCCTTGTCGTTTGAATGACCCTTGTTCTTCTTCCATTATTTTTTCTCCAATTTTACCCATAATTCTTCAATAATTATTATTAACTCCTCCTCATTTAGAATCCTTATATAGTTTAATTCAATTTTGGGGATAAGGTATTACATATTGATCATACTAAGTTCCAAAATAGAGTGGGGAACTCTCCTCAAAGCTCTCCCTAACAGTGGGGCTGGGGGGAATCAATTAAATATTTCAAACTAAAATTATATAGTGTCAAATCAAACATTACATAACATTTATAGCAATGTTATATTAATAATTATTGTTATATTAACAATATATATTGTCCAATGTTATACATTCATCAATAATCTCTAGAATACAAACATGTTGGAGTAAAAATGCATTACTTAACAAATAATATTATATCATAATTGTACCCATAATTAAAAATGTTATATTACGTAATGTCATTTGACAAGTTGCATTAACCATTGTTATATTAAAAATTTCATCTCGTCCATTGTAAATTGTCATCTTCATTTGACCATACAATTCAATATGATGTTAATAACAAGAATTGCACAACAGTTGTTAATTAACATCATTATAGGTGAATTGATAATTACACAACAATTGTAAAGTGACATTATTAGCATTTTGGCATTTTATCCTCGTAGCGTTAATTTAAAATTATGTCTAAACACTAAAACGTCACACGTGCACCAAATCAAATTTCATTTATTATAAAAACATTGTCAAAATTAAAAATATAAACTCCCAACCATATAACCCAAATTAGAAATTAATAATTGTATTGTAAAATAATATGTTTAATTACAAAAGTACAAGTGTGAAATTGAGAATAATAGTAATAATAATAATAATAACAATAATAATCATATCCCATATAAATAATTTGGATATGCTATCGAATCATGCCCACTTCTCTTTTATCTCCATTTGTTTCCCCCATTATATATCTCTTATGGTAAGTGGTTTCTTGTGATTCACTTAGTTATCAACATTTATATCACCGAATATAAAAATGTCCTCTTCAAAAATATCTTCTTCATTTCTTGATTCATCTTCAAAACTAGAAGAAAAAAAGTACTTGACTCTTCTTGATGTCCGCACGATATTTCATATCCTATGAATGAATATCATCTTTAATTTCATTCGAATTACTATCATCGTCATATATTATCTTTACCTTTGTCATGACAGGGAACAAGGGGGTAAAAATTCTAATGAAAATGATTGTGAACAATGAGGTCATTATATAGGGGAACGAATTTAGTTATTTTGATATAATTGAAGATTTGTCAATATGTGTCATTGAGAATATTGGTTATAAAAAACATCTTGCAATTTTCATTGTACTTTGGGATTGTGTGTAACTTATTTGTTATAGTAGTTACACGAATGAAAAATTTATAACTATATAGGTCAATAGAGTAAAGGACATTGATAGACAAACCTAGCTCACCATGCTTTTTTAATAAACGGGACCTAAATCAAAGTGAAAAAAATTGGAGTATGGAATGCTTAAAATTAATAAAATATAGGACTATATGCCAATGGAACCTTACTTTGCGCATTTGAAGGTGGATGTCTTTCAAGACGATGACGATTTGTATTTATGTAGTTTCCTTTGTTTTTTTTTCTTTTGAGATAACACCTTTGGCCTTGAAGGATATTCTCCCCGATGTTTGGGTAATGAATCCTTCTCATTTTAGAAATAAGTTCTCTAAAGATTTTATTCTTATGCAATCTATTTGGTTTATCAATGAAATCTATTTTTCTTTGAAAAAAAAAATAGAGAGGGATGGAGAGAAATGATAAAGGCACTATCCATAATATTAATTTAATTCAAAGTTTTGGACTGGTTCTTATTTTTTTGACACAAAGCCCGTTAACTGTTACAATGAACCTTGTAGGGTGATAATTTTGATCTAATACCAAATAAATAATGTCCGTTACCAGCTCTAGTCGGTTAAGACTAGGTTTTTCTTTATGTTAGTAGCTTTAAATAAATTTATAAAAAAAAAATTGTGATGTTGTTGTAAAATAAGAGGACACATAGAGATTTAAAAGGAGAGATAATATTTTATTTCTCAAGTGTCTATAAACTCAATAGTTATCAACCTATTTATAGGACAATGTGATATATCCTAAAAGACATATAAAGAGAATATGTGTGGACATCCATACCAAAAGATATATTATTTAACACCTCCTTTGATGTACACCTTATCCGCCATTCAATGTTTTTTGCCTCATTAAAACCATAGAGAGGAAAAACCCAGGGGAAAAAATCGAAGTGAAGGAAAAAGAGTACAACTTTTGTTATCATTGAATAGGTGTTGGATTCACTTTGGGCTTCCTCGTTAAAACCTTTAACTGTAAAACCCAATGGAAAAAATCTAGTTAAAGTAAAAAGAGTACAACACGCATATGTCCGTAAATATTGCGTTCTTTGATCTTCCCCTGATAAAATGCTCCCATGATTATGGAATTTATCTAATTATTGAGCCGATGCATTTATATCTCATACACAACCTTCTGAATTATTTCTTTGACTTGGTGAATATATTTAATGGCTTGTTACTTCAATTTTATTTTTCTTTAAAAGCTCGAGTTCCATAAGACTTGGGTGAAGAGGGATTAAAATGTCACTTTATTAGATATGTTTGACTTCACCAACATAACTCTTATGGAATTTATGTATTTTATAACTTTTCTTAAGTTCATATATGTAGAAGAACTAAAATGTGATAGTCATGTCTCCCTCGATGCAGCGTCTTTGAGTTTGCGCTATATAAGCACCATTGCCTTCATAAGCAGTAGTTGTAACATATATTGTTTGAGGAAAGTCATAAGTTCTTTAATCTTTAATCGTTCGTTGTGAGGATCCCATAAATAAATTGCACCTACATAACTAACTAGACATGTATAGTTGATATTAGTGTAATGCTTTGAAAGTAAATGGTAATTGTTTCTTATAATGAGATTGTTTGCAATTGTTATGTCCGACCTCATGCATTGTGATATGTATACCAATATACTAATAACATACAAGTATGGTACTTCTGGAATAAATTTAACAATGAACTAATAACATGCACATATGGAACTCTTGGAAAAAAATTATATTTTTCATCCTATGATGATATGGATATTATAATATCCAAAGATTGGAGATCATGTGTAAATAAAATGGCATTATTAATATATGTAGGACTTTTCAATCTATTTAATTTATGAATCGTGTTTAGGCAAAATTATTCTCGATCTATAAGCCGAAACAATAACTATTTACCCCAAGGTCATTCATTTTTGAATTTTTTAATTGGATATTTTGCATGTCAATCGAGGTATTCAGGAGCACATCTATTTAATAATTTATTTTGTAATGGCATATTGACATATATGATTGTTTTCACACCTCTCTTTAGACAAGTATTTTCTAAGACGATTATACCTTTATCCATGTCAATTGTCTGTTGTACAGTGAACGTCTTAGTGTATTTGAGTACGTACTCTTTATCTTTGCTTCAGGCAATAAAAATCCTTTTAGGATTTTTATATGTCTTCTTTATCTAAGTCATGTATACATAAGCAGTTATTACATTCATTAGTATCATATGATATATTTCAAAACTGCTTAGTTAATCAGATATTTGAAAAGTATTTACGACTATAATGGGATGGTATGTTTGTATATTATCAATCTTGACCTTCTATATGAAACCTTATTCCATAAGTTACGCATTTTTTTTGTGATTTTGTCACTTCTCTTTATTATAAGCACCCATTCGTAACCTTCATGGTTAACATCTCATGGGGTTTATACTATAGGTCTGAATGCACCATGTCTATTTAGAGACTCGAATTATGCCGTAATTGAATTTTCTTATTTTTGGCCAATATATTATTTGTTCACATCCATTCATAGTACATGGATTTTTAGTATCACTGCCTTTTTTACTTTTGTGTAACTATAACATATATAGTTATGTCATCAATGATCATCTTTGGCAATCCCACTTTTCTCTTTTATATGTATAAAACATATAGATCTCATGAATATTATGCACCTTTGTCTACTTCTTTATAGTCACTTCAGGGACTTTTCTCTTTTTAAAAACAACAACCAATTCTCGGGTTTTAGAAAAAGTGAATATTTTGTTCATAACCTCTTCTTGAGCGTTTTGTATAACCTCTTCAAGACAGTTAGTTTGGCATGCTTTTATTTAACCTCCAACACTAGGGAGTTAAGTAGTTGAGACCTATGAGTTTACCACGCTTCTAGCATGCAATAAATTTATTTTCTGCCAAATTTATTGTTTCTTATTGGGACGGTGATTTTGGAAATCACATTTATAACTGGTCTATGTGACTACATTTAACATTTTAAGTATTTTAGTAATTCGATGCTGCAATATCATTTTCACTTCATTTTTGCATTGAGAGATATAGACGATTATATGGGACAAGGTGAAAGTATTCCACGATAATTCTCGTTGTTCTTGATGAACGGACCGTTCCTTAGGTAAAGTTGGTACTTCAGGTTTGTTCTTACCTCCCCCTAATGGAGGAAATATTGTCTCAAGAAATAAAATTTCATATATATGAGAAACACTATATTTGTCAATGGTACAATTGATAGAGAATCATAAACATCATATATACATACCCTTATGATAATAATAGTTATCAAAGATTGATCACTGTATAATATCAAATAGTTGAAGCATGGAGCTTTAGGGTCATGACAAAGTGCAATTTTACAATAATAAATGTCGTATAGTGTAATCCTGTAAATAATGAAATGGTGTTTTGGTAGTGTAAGCTTCTGATTTTCAAAACTATAAGTAATGTAAAATTACATTTCATTGCTTATTTAAACATGGTACCCATGTATTATGATGCCCATAAAATGAGGCTAATTACGTCAAGAATTATTTTCCTACAATTCATCACATATGAATGGATTGATAACACATAATAACATCATATTGACTCTTCTGGAGATGTAGTTTCAACCATGGTTGAAACTTTTACTATATTACATACCAGGTGTCAAAAAACTTTTAGTCTTTCAGAATAGTGTGAGTTGTTCATTGTTTGCTAGACAAATGTCATCATATTTTGGTCGTTCACTATTACCACTTTTAAAAGTTAATATTGAGTGTGAAGTGTGTAAAGTGACTATAAAATATATATATATATATATATATATATATATATATATATATATATATATATATATATATATATATGCTTAACATTATAATAATATATTTTACAATAAAACTTTTAGTGACAAAACTTCAATAAATGGAAGTATTTAAAAAAATATTGTATCAAATAATTATAAGATACATATTTGAGAACACAAAAGGTTAATGAAAATAATATAAAGAAATGTATGTAAAAAATTATGCATTTTTTATGACTTTGGATCATCACAAATCAAAATTTAACCATCACGCATTAAGCATAAAAATCTTAACTAAACGGATATCAAATCAGGATGTATACTTAGAGGAGAAAATTTGGCAAATTAAAGTTTAAAAATTCGGTTCATAACCGATGAATCAAAATTTTATATTCTTATTACATGTTAGAGATTTCATGATCGGAAATAAAAAACTGAAGGTTTCTAATGTAGAACTAGGAAGTAAACCTTCAGGTTCTGCCAAAACTTCGGGCATGGCCTAATATTGATCCTTATTTTTAAAAATTTGTAATAAATAAAATAAACAATGATGTTGTGTTATGTATCACTAAAATCATTATGACATAAAGTTCATACAAAAAGGTAATGAGAAATTCAAATTTTCCATTTAAGCACCAATTTTATTGACATAATAAATGGAGCTTCAGGTTCTAAATATATGGTGATTTAAAATTTCAAGTTCCTAGGATATGATAATATAGTTTACCTTTTAAAAATGAGGGACTTATTTTTTACATTCTCTAAACATTCTTAAGACTCCAGCATATAGTAAATGATTGGGATGTGAATAATAGTAAAAATTAAATACCATTAAAAGGATAATTTAATACTCAAAAGAAGCTAAAGGTCAAGAGACAAAAGTTTAACGGTGAAACCATTAATAGAATAGTTAAAGGGATCTCGAAGCATTATAAGAGTATTTAAAAAGATATATATTGTTTATTAACAAAAATAAAAAGTCAAGAAGTTGAAAATACCTGTTCTAAAATCCAATTTATTTCGAAACTAATCCCAAAAAAAGAAGAAGATATTTGCAGCTTCAGGTTCATATTATAAATAATTAGGTTTGAACTTCAAAATTCATACCTCGTGAATAATCAAAACTTTAACTTTTGATTTATGGCCTATTTTTGTTGGAGCTTCAGGTCCAACCAATTTTAAATAACATGAGAGCTTTAGGACTCATATTTTATCTCCCAATTACAAATAATATTTTGTGCACTTCTGATCACAATAATGAATATTGAAATT
Organism: Sambucus nigra; assembly: GCA_949130495.1. Classification (NCBI taxonomy): domain Eukaryota; kingdom Viridiplantae; phylum Streptophyta; class Magnoliopsida; order Dipsacales; family Adoxaceae; genus Sambucus; species Sambucus nigra. Next base: position 221,354,219 of record OX422220.1, on the reverse strand, counting down.
CATATCACAAATTAATGATAGTTGGGGGACTCTTGGTCTACAGCCTTTCAATCTAACAATCAAGATTTCAGGTTTGATTGTGACTTTGATACTTTAGGTCCAAATAGTTTTGGATTTCCAGGTCCAAAAATTTGAATAGAGAAAAGTGAAATTTATAAATTTGAATAATTAATCAAAAAGTTCAAGTTCTAAATGTAAATAATTAGGAGTTCCTCATGCCACAACATTAAATATTTAGGGACTTTAAAGTCCCGTCAAATTATATCCAAACTCCAAGTTTGATAAGGGTTAAAATTATTTGGAACTACAGGTCCAAACTATAAATAATAATTGTGGTACATTCAATATCCCTAGCCTTGAAATAATCAAAACTTCATGTTTGATGACAAAAATAGTGAAGCTTTAGGTATAAATTATAAATAATCATTAATGTGACTTTTAGTATCTCATTACCTATGGTAGACATATTTAAAACTTTCAGGTTTGATTTTAGAACATATTTTATTATCATGTCCAAAAATTTGAATAGTGTGACACCCCACGAAATTAAACACCGGGTGATGAGTCCTTTATTAAATTAAATCAGAATATCCAGTTGGTTCATTCTCAGCATCACTTTCAAAAAAAAAATCTTTATTATATCACTTATGTAATACCCCGTATTTTTATAGCTTTTAAAATTATGGGATTTATTAAATTTAATTGAGATAAATTAATTTAATTTTAATCCAGAATGTTGCTTTGAATATTTACTAGCGTGACGAGAGTTAGTAATTATTGGAAATTTGTTATTTGTTGCATATTACTGGATGAGTATAGTAATATATGAGATTTATTTTTATAATGTTGTCATGAGTGAATTAAATGACGATTTCGGAAATTTAAGTCGGAACGTGCCCGTGTCACGTCGGGTCTAATTTGGTTAAATAAAAAGTGAATATTTTATAAGTTGTCTGTATGGTCGTTTTGAGTGCGCCAACGCGTCCGATAGGGTCGAGATAGTCAGAAAAGTGTACCCGGGGGTGTAGTTTGGGTCTCGGGGCAATTTTAGGCTTAATTAGTACCCCGGGAGGGCATTTTAGTCATTTTACATAATTGGGTAATTAAACCCACAAAATTCAGCAACCTATATCAGCCATTTAGGTTAGCTTTTAGGGTTAGAATATCCATAAATCAAGTGATGGCCATTTGAGAAGAGAGGAGAGAGCTCCAAGGCAATTCAAGTCCAAGAAACCACCGGTTTGCACCACCGCCACCACCACCGCATAGATCGCGAGACGAGGAACGCAACCATACCAAAATCAGCCGTGAATCAGAATACCAAAAATCCCAGGCAAGTGTTTAACTTGCGTATTTTCGTTAATGCAATCTTCATATTGGTTTAGGATTGATTAAAGATGATAAATATGGAAGAACACCCAATTTGTCTTAGGAAAATGCATGTAGAAATGATTTATATGAAATTCTGAAACCCTTGCCATGTAGAGGAAATTAAATCATGAAATTTTGATGATCATAAGAAATAAATTCTGGAGAAAGATTGATTAGAAAACTGTTTAAGAAAATTCTAGGGTTCTTGATAATTGGAGACAACTTTAGGTGGAAAATCCATATTTAAATAATGTATATGAACATGCCTTACGTTAGAATCATCTAGTATATTGTTATGATGTTAGTAGTAGAATTCTGGGACGATTGGAACTTGGAAATATCGATTTGGTGTAATTTTGGCGATGAAACCCGTAACTGCATTCTGCAGAATTTTGCCCAGACCTGCTTGATCGATCGATCGAGCCTAGAGCTTCGATCGATCGAAGGTTCGATCGATCGAGCCCCAAGCTTCGATCGATCGACCCCTCCTGGCAGACTCCTAATTCCCTCTTTAAATGCGTTAAATTCTAATTGTCGTGATATATTTCTTGGGCATTCTTGATAAATTGATTTGGGAGACATTGAGGACCAGTAGGGTATATGAATAAATGTTGGAACCTTTAATCTTCAACGAGAATGGTATTTATGGGATAATTACTTTAGGTTGGTAGATTTATGAATTTAAAGGGTGAGGTGCGTAAGAGAGTTACGTTGGAACCTAATAAAGACACTTACTGAAATTCATATTTGTGAGGATATGGCCCACGAGTGTTAGGTAATAAGTGAGAAAACCCTTCGAGTTAAGGTTAGGAATGAAACCTTATTCGTAATTCTATAAATGTGAAATTAAGGATAAATAGTATAATAATGGGTGACGAGAAGAACCTATATTAATATGATAAAGTGGTATATTTATATGATTGTGTGTACATATATTATATACTTGTGAAAATTCATGCCCACGCTACTTTCTATCCCCGAGGTTACCACGCTGGGGCAAGTCTTATCTCGATGGGACCTTTATGGGGGATATTGACTTGTATCCTAGGAGATAGATATCCTTGGTACAGGCTATCGATGTGATAGTTCAGACGGTCCTAAGAGACGCAGGTATGTGCCATCCTCTTAGAGACTTGGAATCTATGCTTCCCCTCAATATTGTTTGTGTATTCATGTTAATACAATTCGAGAGTGATTCCGATTGTATTCCCCTTAATATGTGTGATATGGGGTTCTGGATAATAGAGTATGCACACACCGTAGTTTTATGAGGGGTGCTATTATTTTATATATATTATACGAGTAGTTAACATATATATGAGATTTTGAAACTTGAAACTGCCTACTGTGATTTGATAAGTAGGACATGGTTGATGACTCTTATAGTATATACTTGTTTGTGAAAAATAATATGTCACCGAGGAACTTTGTATACTAATAATAAAGCTAAAAAGAGAGTTGTGCTTCTAATTGAAAGTATTCCTTGTAAACAAAAATATAGTTTGATTTTAAAATCTTACGAATAAGTAGATACGCTTAATTATTAGGAAGGTTAGTATAATAAAATGCTAAGATAAACCGTTGGTAAGGTTAGTGCGATAGGTGTGCACATTAGAAGAGAGGTGAGTATTTCTCAAGAGAGTGACGCACTAATATGTTTTTGCATTGGCCTGTATCAATTTAAATACTTGCTAAACGTATTTTAAAATCAAACACACTTTCGGGCTCTGACCCGTTTTCTCTCTCTCTCTCTCTCTCTCTCTCTCTCTCTCTCTGTCTTGTATATATATATGTATGTATTACAGGTGCCCAGCCACAGGGGCGTCTTGATTAGGATCTCTTGGAAAGAACGCGCTGCAGCTTTGGTGGGAGTTTCAGGTCTCTGGATTAGACGACTTCATTCATTCGGATCTACTCTTAGTACTTTCACCAGCTGAGCATGTGTAGCTCTCTCCATTATCCCGTTGTTATTGGGACATTTGTATATCAGTTGTTTTCAGTATTGTTATTATGGGTTTTATTCAGTTTGTATTGGCGACTTTAGTTTTCTTATGTTGACATTCGATTGACGAATGTATTATATTATTTGGTTTACTGTGATGTGATTCTAAGTTGTAGAAATGTTGTTTTAAATAAATAAATCTTTTTCTTTAATTAAAATTTGGAAAGCATGTATGAAAATGGTTTTGGCACTCAGCTTAATTATTTAGGGTGTTAAATTGGAAAATGTATTTCTATCGACAGTGATGCTAAGAATGAACCAACTGTTTACCTTGATTTAATTTAATAAAGGAGTGATCGCCCGGTATTTAATAAGGCGGGGTGTCACACGTGGTATCAGAGCATCAGGTTCTAGTGTCCTTAGGATCTGTACGGCTTATTATGCTTTCAACGTTACTTTGTTTGTTATAGAGCCCTATGTTTAGGATTGTCAATTCCTTTGGCAAGATTTCGTTCTCTCCTGCTATAATGTGTATGCATTAGTGAACTCTGATTTCATTCGGATGTGTGCGTGTGCCGAGCGATGACGGATGTCAGAAGAAGACCATTAAGCGTACATCAGGAGGCAGGGCTCAGTTGATATTAGGAAATATATTCGAAGATGATGACCGTAGTCAAGGTCACCTCCATTATGGCACGAGAAGCCAAGACTTGAAAGGCGACTAAGGTGCAACAATGATTTTCAAATGCTGTTATAGTCAAATGAGGTGCGGGGGTAAACTTACCCAATGTTTTACAAAAATGTGTAAAGACTATCAACGGGAAATTTTAGAAACGCGAAAATTGTATGTGTCTTTACCTAATGCGGTAAAGTATCCAAAGGCTTAAATATAGAACGGAGTGTGGCAAACCGAAAGTGAAAATTTAGAGGAAAATTTTCTTGGCTTTCTGGACGAAATTATAATGGTTGGAGACAACCACCAATTTTAGAAGTGGAATGCTATGTCTATAGGAGAACTTGAGGTACAGTGTTGACCGTATGTTCCTTCCTTAACTGTTCAGGATGAGAAGCAAATGTGGTTCTGAACTCTTCGAGGGAGGGCATATCAGGGGTCCATTCGTGATTTTGAATCATTTCCGTTAGCCCATTTTGTGCTAGAAGATGTAGATACAAGTGGGGGAAAACGACTCCAAGTGGAAGACCAACTCTAATAATAGTTGATAAAACTCGAGGAGGAAATTCTGATGGACGAACGATCCAGAGGTTGACATTGTCATATTGTGTCAGAGTTGATGATAACGCTTCTTTGTGGAGGAAGTTAAAGGAATCGAAGAATTTAGTCGAGAATGAGACTGAATGCAACGGTGGTGGTATAGTACCACAGAAGGATGTGGATACACATCAGGAAAACCATTTAAATGCTTCAGACAGTTAAATTCTTACCAAGTGATGGTAAATTCAGTAAGTACTAGTATAGATAGTAACATGATCTTTATGGCCTAAGAAGGCTATAGAACAATCGGGATGTTTAACAGAAATCGAGTCTACTAATGTCCGAGGAAAGAACCATCCTAACCTGGATAGTAGGACAGGTGATAGGTGAATTATATGTTGAGGTATTTTATGCGGAGTGAGATCGCTCACGATAATATGTTCCAAAGTAAGAATAGGAATACCGTGCCTAGTAAAAGGCAACGAGTAAAATAATTTTGTTTTGGTTTGGGCAGACGTGTTACGTCCAAAAACCATTTGTGCAGTCAAAATGATTGCCAGGATGGAAGTATAAGTTGTATCCTTAGGATGCGGCGTGTTTATGTGACACGAGCGAGTCACCATATTTTGTTTATTGCTAGATTGGCATGTGAGATGAGTTTAATGCATATCATTATAAATGTTACCATTATGTGAATATTTCTCTTAGTATAACGGGATTTTTTTTTCTTTGGTGCTATCCGCGAGGGATGAATGAGCATATTACAGTGTTTTAAACTTTATTGAAGTTACTCGTTGTAGTGATACGATACACGAGTATGATATTATCCTTGTTAAAACCTTATAGAAATGGGTAGTATGATAGTGGGCATTTATTGAGAGGCTATTGGAGTAGTTGCATTGGTGCAACATGTTTCATGTTTGCTTTGGCGAGGCTTACCTGTAAGGAAGTTGGACTCGCACTTATATTATCTATCCTAGAGACTTCGGAGGAGATAGTGGGCTCGAGATATTCGATGCCAATGTATGTATAGACTTTGTTAGTATAATTCCGTATGTATCGGGATTTACCGTTGAGTGAAAACATTTGACTCAGTATTATGTTTAGCACTCCGGGCTTAGTGATAGGAAGAGTGCATTGTTATATTTAACCTTTAGAGATGTGGGAGTTAATCTTTATACCCCTATTATTAGGGAAAGAAATTTCGAGAATTCCGATTGTATGTATTCGAGGCTTATGGAATTCTATTACCATCAACCAATACGGTAGTGAAATTGGTGAAACGTTCTTTATTAACCATAATTACAGGAGAATTGTAACTTTTCTGTCAAGAGACCGAATATAGGGGTACATACCACGGATAGAAGACCTAACGGATTTCAATGACCGACAAAGCTAGGTAGTAGTGTATCGGAGGGTTCCTTGTTTGGATTTCGCTTTGCGAGACATCCCACGCATGAAACTTAGCGTAAGGTTGGAAATAGGGAGATGTTTGGTCTCTATTCCACGAGTTTGGTACCCTGGTCGAAATGGGATCAAGTAATTATGTATGTAAGTTGGAAGTTGAATTTTATTTTAAGGTTATTGTAGCTAGATCTTGTGGTAGGAAAACATTGAAAGTTATCCCCACAAGTTGAGGGGTGTCACAGGAGAATTTAAGAATTCTGATTTCTAGGGTGATTGAGAGTACCCGAATATCATAACCGCGTACAGAACACAAAGTGAATAAAAAGATGGAATGATTTCTAGCATGGATTATCTGGAAATAACTTTATACTGTACATAAGAGATGACCAATTATTATTCTGATGAATAGAGCGTTAGTGATTTACTTTAGTTGTTGTACCTATTTGGGAAAATTTTTTGTACTTATCTGAGGAAGGTGGAGATTATTATTCCTCTTTTATTGTAATGGAATTTGGATGCCCTATTTATTCTATTCCGTTGAATTTAGTTAGTTCTACAAATGAGTAGCACGTCGTTCGCTCTCCCAGGGCGGTTGAAGTGTTGCAAAAAAAAAATGTGGGCATCTTGGTTAACTACAATTAAAATGGTCCGAATCGGAGGGACGTGGAAATAGACGTGTGAAATATATGTTTGTGGGAATAATATGATGAAGTGGAAGTGATAGAGTGGATTAAACGTCACATGAGGGGCGATAATCCATACATAAGTGTGCAATTGAATAACACGCCCTAACTTGATTGGAAGGCTGTGGAAGCCGTTCAAGAATTGGTATTCCTTGAATAGAGTAGAATTTAATAATTATGAAGAACACCCGGAGCAGAGTTATTATTATTCAAGCATGAGAGCGACTTGCGCATACAAAGAGTAAGGATGTTAGTATGGTATAAGAGATCCAGAACTGCACATCGTGGAGAGAAGAGCCCGGGTCGAAACATTCGGCCTACTCCATGGAGGAAGGGGAGTATTACGTGTCACTTAATGTGAGACATTTCAAGGGAAGAATCAATGTTTAGCGAGATGTAGTGAGTAGTCTCTACATGCACCGCCCGTAAGTAAGGTTTGGTTGAAAGAGGAGAATCAACCAAAGAATTTTGTGTTTATCGACAATTCCTAAAATTGGAAGAGGTCGAAAAAGTTGGTACAGTCCTTGGATGGGTTACCATCCTCAAAACATGATCATGGGTTTATCCCGAACTTGTGAATTAAGTCACCGAGAAGGAAGTGATTGATATTCCTTTGGGATGGCTTACAATATTAACTAGTATGCCCAGACTTCCTTCAAAAGAAAGGATCGCGCCAGTGCATGGTCCGACGCAGTACAAATTTCTGAATCAGGATGAGATTGGTGAATCCCACCTTCAACTGGGATTTCAGGAACCATCGGAGATAAGGTTTCGTTTCGAGTAGGATGTACCACCCGTAGACAGGGAATAGGCGCACGGTGATTAAAGATTTGTGGAGCCACGTGAAGGAGATTTTGGAATCTTGATACGATGATTTCAAGAATGCTCTGTAGAAGCACTCGTACCTGTTTGTCGCGTACAAGATACTTATTAAGGTTTTGTTATGAAAGAACCTCGACTACTCTCCTCCTGTATGTTTAGAGGAGAGTAGATAATCAGAATTTTTTGATCGGTCGAGAAAATACCCGATAACTGTGGTAGAATTCCATGACTGTTTTAGGCGAACAAGTGGTCAAATGTTCGTAATATTTTCTCAGAATGGAAGTTTTGTATATAAATGATCCGAGTAATTGTCTATAGTAGGGCGCGGCCTCCTAATGTTAGTGAGTTAATGAAATGCATAACGTATAAGCGTGACTTATGCGAATGTTGTCGGTTGGGAGCACAAGGTGAAGTAACCCTAATGAGAATGTAAAACAATGTTGCTATGAAGAAAGGGCTATAGTAATTGAACGCCGTAATGTGTAGTTAGTTTGTGTACGGAAAAGGATATCCAGAATTGTGCTATCGGATAGGCCTTATTTTCCGAATTTCGGGACGAAATTCAGTTATTAAGGGGGAAGTATGTAATACCCCGTATTTTTATAGCTTTTAAAATAATGGGATTTATTAAATTTAATTGAGATAAATTAATTTAATTTTAATCCGGAATGTTGCTTTGAATATTTACTAGCGTGATGAGAGTAAGTAATTATTGGAAATTTGTTATTTGTTGCATATTACTGGATGAGTATAGTAATATATGAGATTTATTTTTATAATGTTGTCATGAGTGAATTAAATGACGATTTCGGAAATTTAAGTCGGAACGTGCTCGTGTCACGTCGGGTCTAATTTGGTTAAATAAAAAGTGAATATTTTATAAGTTGTCCGTATGGTTGTTTTGAGTGCACCAACGCGTCCGGTAGGGTCGAGATAGTCAGAAAAGTGTACCCGGGGGTGTAGTTTGGGTCTCGGGGCAATTTTAGGCTTAATTAGTACCCCGGGAGGGCATTTTAGTCATTTTATATGATTTGGTAATTAAACCCACGAAATTCAGCAACCTCTATCAGCCATTTAGGTTAGCTTTTAGGGTTAGAATATCCAGAAATCAAGTGACGGCCATTGGAGAAGAGAGGAGAGAGCTCTAAGGCAATTCAAGGCCAAGAAACCACCGGTTTGCACCACCGCCACCACCACCGCGTAGATCGCGAGACGAGGAACGTAGCCATACCAAAATCAGCCGTGAATCAGAATACCAAAAATCCCAGGCAAGTGTTTAACTTGCGTATTTTCGTTAATGCAATCTTCATATTGGTTTAGGATTGATTAAAGATGATAAATATGGAAGAACACCCAATTTGTGTTAGGAAAATGCATGTAGAAATGATTTATATGAAATTCTGAAACCCTTGCCATGTAGAGGAAATTAAATCACGAAATTTTGATGATCATAAGAAAGAAATTCTGGAGAAAGATTGATTAGAAAACTGTTTAAGAAAATTCTAGGGTTCTTGATAATTGGAGACAACTTTAGGTGGAAAATCCATGTTTAAATGATGTATATGAACATGCCTTACGTTAGAATCATCTAGTATATTGTTATGATGTTAGTAGTAGAATTCTGGGATGATTGGAACTTGGAAATATCGATTTGGTGTAATTTTGGTGATGAAACCCGTAACTGCATTCTGCAGAATTTTTCCCAGACCTGCTTGATCAATCGATCGAGCCTAGAGCTTCGATCGATCGAAGGTTCGATCGATCGAGCCCCAAGCTTCGATCGATCGACCGACCCCTCCAGGTAGACTCCTAATTCCCTCTTTAAATGCGTTAAATTCTAATTGTCGTGATATATTTCTTTGGCATTCTTGATAAATTGATTTGGGAGACATTGAGGACCAGTAGGGTATATGAATAAATGTTGGAACCTTTAATCTTCAACGAGAATGGTATTTATGGGATAATTACTTTAGGTTGGTAGATTTATGAATTTAAAGGGTGAGGTGCGTAAGAGAGTTACGTTGGAACCTAATAAAGACACTTACTGAAATTCCGATTTGTGAGGATATAGCCCACGAGTGTTAGGTAATAAGTGAGAAAACCCTTCGAGTTAAGGTTAGGAATGAAACCTTATATGTAATTCTATAAATGTGAAATTAAGGATAAATAGTATAATAATGGGTGAGGAGAAGAACCTATATTAATATGATAAAGTGGTATATTTATATGATTGTGTGTACATATATTATATACGTGTGAAAATTCATGCAAACGCTACTTGCTATCCCTGAGGTTACCGCGCTGGGGCAAGTCTTATCTCGATGGGACCTTTATGGGGGATATTGACTTGTATCCTAGGAGATAGATATCCTTGGTACAGGCTATCGATGTGATAGTTCAGACAGTCCTAAGAGACGCAGGTATGTGCCATCCTTTTAGAGACTTGGAATCTATGCTTCGCCTCAATATTGTTTGTGTATTCATGCTAATACAATTCGAGAGTGATTCCGATTGTATTCCCCTTAATATGTGTGATATGGGGTTCTGGATAGTAGAGTATGCACGCACCATAGTTTTATGAGGGGTGCTATTATTTTATATATATTATACGAGTAGTTAATATATATATGAGATTTTGAAACTTGAAATTGCCTACTGTGATTTGATAAGTAGGACATGGTTGATGACTCTTATAGTAAATACTTGTTTGCAAAAAACAATATGTCACCGAGGAACTTTGTATACTAATAATAAAGCTAAAAAGAGAGTTGTGCTTCTAATTGAAAGTATTCCTTGTAAACAAAAATATAGTTTGGTTTTGAAATCTTACGAATAAGTAGATACGCTAAATTATTGGGAAGGTTAGTATAATAAAATGCTAAGATAAACCGTTGGGAAGGTTAGTGCGATAGGTGTGCACATTAGAAGAGAGGTGAGTATTTCTCAAGAGAGTGACGCACTAATATGTTGTTGCATTGGCCTGTATCAATTTAAATACTTGCTAAACGTATTTTAAAATCAAACACACTTTCGGGCTCTGACCCGTTCTCTCTCTCTCTCTCTCTTGTATATATATATGTATGTATTACAGGTGCCCAGCCACAGGGGCGTCTTGATTAGGATCTCTTGGAAGGAACGCGCTGCAGCTTAGGTGGGAGTTGCAGGTCTCTGGTTTAGACGACTTCATTCATTCGGATCTACTCTTAGTACTTTCACCAGTTGAGCATGTGTAGCTCTGTCCATTATCCCGTTGTTATTGGGACATTTGTATATCAGTTGTTTTCAGTATTGTTACTATGGTTTTTATTCAATTTGTATTGGAGACTTTAGTTTTCTTATGTTGACATTCGATTGACGAATGTATTATATTATTTGGTTTACTGTGATGTGATTCTAAGTTGTAGAAATGTTGTTTTAAATAAATAAATCTTTTTCTTTAATTAAAATTTGGAAAGCATGTATGAAAATGGTTTTGACACTTAGCTTAATTATTTAGGGTGTTAAATTGGAAAATGTATTTCTATCGACAGTGATGCTGAGAATGAACCAACTGTTTACCTTGATTTAATTTAATAAAGGAGTGATCGCCCGGTATTTAATTAGGCGGGGTGTCATAACTTAATAATTAATTAAGCTAGTGTCAAAATTTTTCCATTTTTAATTTCATTAAAAACCACTCCACAATACGAAATATTAATTAGCAACATCACATAACCACATAACTAAATATAACAAGAATAAATGTGATTGGAATAACACTCCAGTTAAAATATATCATTACCAGCAAACAACTGATATCCACAGTACTGACAGGAATAATTACAACCTCTAGAATAGAAATGAAATAACTAGAATCCTGGGCGACATGCCCTAAAGGAAACTAAATACTATAGATGTATGAATCAACATATTGGAAGTGTATAAACATAGTCTGCATCAGTATTAGCAGCTATAACCCGTCGAGACATCCATATTATATGCCGGCATCTATGATATTGGACACCTGATGAACACGATACAATAGAGAAGAGAATATGCAAAGGAAACGGGTCAGAGCCAGATTGTAAAATATTTTTAAAAATAGCAAGTGCTTAACAAGTGTAATTAAGCAATTATTTTGTACATGTTTGCTTCTCGGGCTCTCGCTTGAGAGTTCTCACCTCTCATCTAGTGTGCACACCAAACGCACCTTATCATATCCCAAATTAAGGTTTTCAATTATGATTCCATACCATATCATTTCCCCGTATTTCACACATAATATGTACGATAATTAAACATGTTAATTTATCTTTAATATGAACTAGGCTTTAACAACTTTAATATTAAGTATTTACTTACTTAATTCGATCAGATCTCATTATTCATTTTTATCTACAATTTCACACAGTAGATTTCATCACAATATAAATTTTATTCTATAATTTTCATATAGTAGATTACATAATAGTATATATATTCATCACATTATCATATATACTAATACGACATCTCCCAGACACAAGTTCGATGCATGCATACTTTGCTAGCATGTCCTGATACATCTCTCATTGTATAAAGGATTATTGGTTCGGCGCCTTTTATGAACCATAAATAACATAACACACATATTGGAGGCGAGCATACTCCCCATCCAAATGGGTCACACACATATCTATGTTCCCATTCAACCGTCGAAACTATCATTCACACTGATAGCACGTGTCTAAGGTCCTATGCTCAGGGTACGAATCTAAAATCCCCTCAAATGGGACCATCAGGATAAGATCGTCCACAATACGAAACCTCCACCCTGATAGCAAGAAGTGTAGGTATGTCAAACACACAATAAATAATAATATAGGTATTCACCCCACCAATATATAATAACAATAAGGCACACACACAACCCATATAAATATTTCCATACATAGTATATTTATCTCTAATATCCTATGTATTTACAGATTATGACTTTACTTCTGAAATTATATTCCCGAGCTTCTCTCATCACTTGAAGAGTAATCATTTATTCCTTATGTAAATTCAGTAGGTAATATCTACACCCTACTGGTCCATGTCATCATAAGTCTCGAATTTCTATGAATTAAAATTATCTTCAATTAGGTTTATTTCTCGATAACCCCTAATTCAATCTTAACCCTTCATTCCACCTCTTAGGGTTAATCCTATATAAGCCTAAGGTTATTCCAGTAATTAATGACCCTCTTACTACTGGTACTAACCTTAACTTATCCTTTATCCTATTTAAACCTCAATTTATATAATTCTCCACCGAAATTCATTCAATTAACACTCGTTAATTTCCCCCATTCAATCCCACACATAATAATAATTTTTCGGGTCTTAAATATGTCCTACTCCCCTTCCCCAAGTCCCATAATGTTCCAATAATCAATAACAAACATTTCTAAAGTTGGGACTTAATCACAAATTAAAAAGGAAACAAATCACATTTTCGAGGGGAGTCGATCGATCGATGATTTTGGTCGATCGATCGACATTCTTGGGTCGATCGATCGACATTCTTGGGTCAATCGATCGATCGATCAAATATTTGCCCAGATTTTCCTTAACAGTTACAGGTTTCATACTTTTTAATCACCAAAATCATATTTAAATATCTCCAAATTTATATTCATGCAACCCAGATCATACACTAACATATATGGGTAAGTTCTAACGTATCCAAACCAATTAAACATCATCAAGATGTATAAATATACCCAGATTCATATTAAAAATCAAGAATTCTAATTTTTACTCATAAATTAAACATGTAATTCCATGATTTCTTCACCAAATAATTCACATATTTCATGGAGTTGATTCTAGACTCAGAAAGAGATCAATCCTACACAATTCTCATTTTAAGGATTCGTCAAAAATCATCTTAATTCATATAACTTTTCAGAATTTTCTAAACAACCTAACATGAACAATATACATGCTAATATTTTCAATAGTTAATTACTTTCCTCTAATTCATGGTCCAAACCATTGGGGAAGATAACTCTATGGGTATTCCTCCATTTTCTGACCAACTTCCGACGGTGGTGGTGCAGGATGGCTTTTGGCCTTTTGGCTTCCTAGAAAGTCTCTTCCTTTCCACAGAGAAGTCTCTCAATCTCCCCTAAGTATTTCCCTCTAAGTTTAGTGAATGATTATGAATCTTACCACCTTTAGAATTATATAATAACACTGAATTTTCGTGGGTACTATTCACCTTATTTGTAAAATGACCAAAATACCCCTCTGGGGTGTCTATTCGGTTCCAAAATACCCCGAGACCCAAAGTAATCCCCCAGGTAGACATTTTCGACTATTTAAACCCTTTTGGACACATTGGCGCGGTCAAAACGACCATTCGGATGACATAAAAATAATTTATTTTTCATTCCATGTAAATAAAGTCTTGACACGACTCACATACGTGTCCCGACTTAATTGTCATATTTATCACTCGCGATAATTTTATAAAATCATAATCATTTGTAAAGTCATAATCATATATATTACTTTTAATCACAAGTAATATTCAACATAAATCACATATTACTTTATTCTTGAGTAATATTTAAATTCAGCCTAATTTTCAATTATCCCACAATTAATTCTAATTATTCTCATTTTAAAAGTTATTAAAAATACGATGTATTACATACTTCTTCCCTTATAATGGAATTTCATCCCAAAATTCAAAAGAATTATACCAGATAAGAATAGCTCTGGCTATATGTGTCTCCTCGTATCCTCGCGCTCACAAGTAAACTACTCTGTATCGCTGATACGGTACAATATCAAATACCCTTAATAATGAACACCTCACGTATGTTCTTTTTAAACTACAAGTTACCCTATTGTGTAGGTTCTTGACCAAGCCCTGATGATTAATTTTCACTACTTAAACTTTATTTTAGATACCCACTATCTAGCCTTCTACTATTCTCACTTTAGTAGATTAATCGTTCTTTAGATACATGCGATCTCGTCTCAGGATGATCGCACACAAGTAGGTTGTTTGCGGAGTATATATTTTACACACATTATATACTAAGTATAAAATCATCTTTGATCTTTGCAATAGTACCTGGTCCCCCACCTTTAACTAACAAGAGGAGAATAACGAGGCTTACCATGCCATACCTCAACTGGCACCATGCCCAAAAGTGAACTTATATGAGTTATTATACACAAACTCTACTAATGGAAGGGACTACTCTCATCATTCCCTAAGATCCAAGGGTGCACATATGATTTATTCTTCAACATCTTATTAGTCAGAGTGTTCTGCCCATTCATCTGCGGATGATAGGCCGTACTCAATCACATCTCGATAACTATGGCCTCGTGAACTTTCTTCCAAAAATGGGAGACAAAGATCTTGTCCCAATCGAATAAGATATCAAGCAGTACCCCTTGCAACCTCTCTATCTCGGCTATAAAGATCGGTGATTCGTATCAAATATTGCATATTTCTTCCCTATATCTTTATGCATTCTAGCACTTTTACAGTCCTTAATGCCTATATTTATGCTCATTAACCAGATAACCTTGGATTTGGATATATACATGCTTTGCAGGGGTTAATTTTTCTTTCGTAGATATTGGAATGCTAAAAGTGAGGATCCGTTGCATTTCAGAGAAGTTTCATCGTCAGATGCTACTTCAAGGGAATTTTAGTTAATTCGCATTTCATTTTCGATTCAAGAAATTTCCACGATTGCATATTTCATTGACAAATCTTTGTGCAACCACAAATGGTGCTCGATTCTGAGTCCGGATGATGTATATATGGTCATTTCCGTAATCAACCTTTTCCCCCTCTTCATGGACCAAAGAATTACAGAAAATAGAGTATCGGTCGACCGTGGTTCAGGACCCGATCGACCGCGGTTTTGGATTTTATCGTGGAAAGGAGACAACATGCTTTTAATAGACGGTGAGATCGACCGCTCCCCTGCGACTGACCGACCGCGATCACCATATATTTTGCCTCTTTTCCTTTTCTTTTCTTTTTCCTTTTCTTTTATAAATTTATTCCACTTAATATATAAAGGAATTTTGTTGTAATTGTCAGATATACTTAGATATAATTGGTTTTATGAAGAGATAGAATAGATTTTAGGTTAGTTTAGCTTAAGGTTTGATGGTTTTGAAGAGTTCTTCTTTGATTCTTCTTAGTTTGACACCCAATTGGGTTGTAAGTTGCACTATTCATCACCCTCTCCATTAATTTAACTTGTATTTCATTCATTCTTAGTTTCATAACTAGATTCATATGCTTTCATAATTAGGTTTACATGCTTTGATTTGCTTGCTATATAGGTAGCTTTATCGCATTTATTTACCGCTTTTATTTTTTGCATTTTTAATATGCTTTCTAGCTAAATTAGTCTAGGTTGTGTTTGAATGGAACTCACTCGGGTTAACGCGTTGCTTTGCTTTGGTAATGGTCTTTACGGGTCTATTTTGGGTGCGTTGTCCTAGTTATTGCGCCTAGGAGAATTGACGAAGCATATCATGTATGTCCCGTGCTTACGACCTTGTGTGTGCAATTTTCGGGCTATTTGTTGATGCCAAAATCATATTAGGCTTTTATGCGGATTTAGGGGTGTGACAACCCTTGGTTCAATTAACTGTCTAAATGAGACGCATTTGTAATAACTCGTCGACCCATGTATCCATTTTATACAAATTAACTCGGGTGAGGGATATTTGATGCAACCTATAGTTTTACTCACTTTGTTAGTCTAGTTTCATTTTCCCTCGCCTAGAATAATCATTTCCCTTTATTCATCTTTTCCTTTTTAGTTTGTAATCACCTTTTACACTTTTATTTCGGAGCACTAAATCCTATAAATTCTAGCATCTCGTCCCTGTGGATTTTCAATACCCGACTTACCGCTGTGCTTGCCTCGCAAGTGTAGTCGTAATTTAAGTTTGTTTGTATTATCGTGGTGAAACGAAAACAACGACTGGCGTTCTGACGTGACGCCACCTTTCACGCGCTTAATCAAAATGGCGTCATTGTCGGGGAGGAGTTTGTTTTAAACTTTATTTGATTTAGTATTTCATAGTATTTTCTTTCTATTTGTATTATTTGCTAACCTTTTTGCTGGACTTCCACATTTGAGCACTTAGAAACGCTTGAATTTCCCGCGCGCACCTACTTTGTGGAATTCGCCACTTCGAGCCATTTTTGGGGTAAGCATGTCTTATTCCAATTATTTCGTTAATCATTGTTATAATTCTCGAAATTCTCGTAAACCTATGACTTTTGGTGAATACTTAGAATCCCAAAGAATTACAAATTCAAATTTGACTTTGGGCGAGTATAACAAAAGTCAAAACTTAGGTTATTGGAATTTTGATGATGATGATGATGATTTTGGGCCTTTAACTCCTTATAATAGGAATTTTGAAACAAATTGCAATAGTTTTCAAAATTCCAGTATTAATGAGTTTTCGTTTAAGTCCGATGGTAATTTTCAAAGTTCTCATTTTCATGGATTCGCACGTCGATCTATGATATTCGGTGAGGGTTTGCGTATGTATGAGAATGAGAAAATTGAAAATCATTATTGGGAATAAAATCGTTTGTGGGAACATGTGTTGGATTTATTATTTGAGTCCGACAACGATTTTGCTTTCGAGACTTTTGAAGTCGAGGAATGTTTTAAACCAAATGAGGACTTTCCGCCTACTTTGGAACAAACCATTCTAGACTTTTGCCTATTGCATAATAGATATTGAAAGCGAGGATGATAATGACGTAATATCTATTTACAATGAAATGATTTCTTCTTTGGCCCCCAAAGAAGAACATTTCATTGAAAATGATATTATTTTCTTCGAAGCTCAATCTTCATGCGATGATGATTCATCTCATGATTTTGAATTTCTTTCATCCCCATTTTTATTTTTTATTATCACACCGTCACAAGTACCCGATGATTCAGTTTTAAACTTTAATGTTTTAAACCTTTTCGCCGATGAGGAGTACTTGCTCGAGTCACCTTCCACGATTGCATCTTTGCCTTCGTGTGCGCTGCCTCCCATTCCAATTCAAAATCCTTGGGAGAATATTAGACTTTTCTCGGTCCCCACATGCTTTTGTCATCCGTTCAATCCAAACACCTCATCGTCCCTCCAAAACTTTTAATTGGTGATGGTTCATTTCTTCCGCCTTACACATGCCTTCCGTTGTTCAAACGGAATTCATATTTTTTGAAAGGAATGCTCGAGAGTGAGGGTGCACCGATTATCCTCTAAAGTCAAATATTTTTTGCCGTTGACCCTCAACTATTTAGGACAATGTCAGGTTTTAAGTTCGGGGCTGTGGGATATTCTATCCATTTCTTTGTTTAGTCCATGTTTTTCTCACATGTTAGTTACTTAGTATGCTTTTCTTAGAAAAATTAAAATTTTCAAAAAGATTTTCTTTCTTTCTTGGTTCTTAATTCACATTGAGGACAATGTCAGGTTTTAAGTTAGGGGCTGTGGGATATTCTATCCATTTCTTTGTTTAGTCCATGTTTTTCTCACATGTTAGTTACTTAGTATGCTTTTCTTAGAAAAATTAAAATTTTCAAAAAGATTTTCTTTCTTTTTTCTCCTTTATTGGGCTTTTTGCCTTTGTTTCCGATGATAAATTTCAATAATTTCCCAATCCAATAGACAACCCAATGATGCATGTTTTGGACTTTAGAAGTTATTAGACTGTAGTCCTCGATTATTGATATTATGAATAACTTCATGAATTAAACTTTAATCCCAAGAGCACATGCACTTTTATTGTTCTATTGATTTGGTTTAAGATTTTTATAACTCGATAATCTTTTGTTGCATTGTATATACTTACACTGAGTAAGCTTTGTACCTTTCGTCATTTGTGAGTGTCTACACTATTCTTTTCTCATTGAAAACAATGAATTCGTTGGTAATATATCTATTCTTTCATTTGATCGTTCATTAATTGAGTTCATACTTGAAATGTGTTACTTGATCATGATTTTCAATATTATTTTGACTCGAGAATTGCGTAAACTTTGTGAAATGATCATAGGCCCTCTTTGTTATATCACCCATATTGACCTTGACCTCACCTTATATGTTTACCGTCGTTAACCCCTTTGAGCCTAAATATAGCCTTTCATTTCATAACCTAATTCCCATAACCAGCTCCAAATTGGAGTTTTACACCACACATACACTTTCCATACCTTTGTTTGGAATGTTGCTTGGGATTGAATGATGTTGTTGTGATGTCGGTTACAATTTAGGCATATGAGAGTGTGAAAAGTAAATAAGGAAGTAGTGAAAAAGTGAAGAAAAAGAGAAAGCAAAAGAAAACAAAACAGAAAAAAAATGAGAAAAAGAAAGAGAAAGTTGTAATTGTTGTATATAATGTTCAATAAGCTTATATTACTCTCCCCGATGATATATCTGATGCCTTTTTGGAACTTGTTTTCTAATTTTGATATTGCCCTTATTTTCCCATTATCCCGAGTTTTCATTCCGAACAATTTGAATCCGTACATTCATTCCTTTCATTTCGTACCCTAGTCCAGCCTACATTACAACCCTATTAAAGTCCTATATGATCTTAAGTAGATGTAATTCAAAAGTTCAAATAGTTTTTATAATCAATGAAAATACATTTCGCCTCCTTTAATGTGCGCTGTCTTTCATTTAGATTACATATTTTTAGTTTATATATAGCGTTCTTCATTTGTGAGATGTGCGCGGCTTAGTTTTCATTTACATTTAATCTTTATGCCCGCATGTTCCGTGTGTTACCTCCCTGTTTCGAGTAAATTCACTTGATGAGTGTAATGCCCATGAGTATTTAATGTATGCTTGCTTTAACATTTATTCGGTTTATATAAGTTTTTGCCAAATCACACTTTGCATGTGCTCACTCCCCTCCCACATTTTAAGGTTTCAATTCTATAAGGTGCATTCTATAATGTTAAGGATTTCGAACTTTTGTTTGAATCCTCTGAATGTGCTAATAATTCATGTGAAATCTTGTTCGCTATTATTGGGCTTGTCACATGTTGGTTAGGGCTTATTTTGAGGAAACCATGTGATGTTTGTGGGTATCATCCCTGAAAATCCTCACGAGATGACACTCGTCCACTAAGGTGACCTAGGGGTTTAACGACTTATTGCATACGCTAAATGCAATCGCGCTCCCCATGAAAGTGACATTTATATTCCGATGCATATATACGTCTTGTACTGCCCTCTGTGGACTGGTTTTGTTTGTTTCATTACTAGGGACTAGCAATGTTTAAGTTAGGGGGCGTGATTCATTTAAAATATTGCATATTTACGCCCTATATCTTTATGCATTCTAACACTTTTACGATCCTTAATGCTTATATTTACGTTCATTAACCATACAACCTTGGATTTGGATATATACATGCTTTGAAGGGGTTAATTGTACTTTTGTAGGTATTGGAATGCTAAAAGTGAGGATCCGTTTCATTTCGAAGAAGTTTCATCATCGAATGCTACTTTAAGGGAATTTTAATGAATTCACATTTCATCTTCGATTCATTAAATTTCCACAGATGCGTAGTTCATTGAGCAAGCATCGCGTGGCTTCAAACGGTGCGCGATTCTGAGTCCGAACGATGAAGATATGGCCGTTTCCGTAATCAACCTTTTCCCCCTCTTCATGGACCAAAGAATTGTAGAAAATAGAGTAACGGTAGACCGCGGTACAGAGCTCGGTCGACCGCGGTTTTGTATTTTGCCATGGAAAGGAGAAAATATGCTTTTAATAGAAGGCATGGTCGACCGCGCCCCTGCGACCGGTCGACCGCGATCACCAGATATTTTGCCTCTTTTCCTTTTCTTTTCTTTTTCCTTTTCTTTTCTAATTATATTCCACTTACTATATAAAGAAATTTTGTTGTAAATATCAGATATAATTAGATATAATTAGTTTTATGAAGAGATATAATATATTTTAGGTTAGTTTAGCTTAGGGTTTGAGGGTTTTGAAGAGTTCTTCTTTGATTCTTCTTGGTTTGACACCCAATTGGGTTTTAAGTTGCACTATTCATCATCCTCTTCATTAATTTAACTTGTATTTCATTCATTCTTGCTTTGATAACTAGATTCATACGGTTTCATAATTAGGTTTACATGCTTTGATTTACTTGATATATAGGTAGCTTTATCGCGTTTATTTACCGCGTTTATTTATCGCGCTTTTAATATGCTTTCTAGCTAAATTAGTCTAGGTTGTGTTTGAATGGAACTCACTCGGGTTGACGCATTGCTTTGCATTGGTAATGGTGTTTATGGGTCTATTCTGGGTGTGTTGTCCTAGTTATTGTGCCTAGGATATTAGACAGGGCATATCATGTATGTCCCGTGCTTACGACCTTGCGTGCGCAATTTCTGGGATATTTCTTGACGCCAAAATCATATTAGGCTTTTATGCGGATTTAGGGGAATGACAACCCTTGGTTCAATTAACTATCGAAACGAGACGCATTTGTAATAACTCATCGACCCATGTATCCATTTTATACAAATTAACTCTGGTGAGGGATATTCGACGCAACCTATAGTTTTAGTCTCTTTGTTAGTCTTATTTCATTTTCCCTCGCCTGGAATCATCATGTCCCTTTTATGCATATTTTCCTTTTTAGTTTATAATCACCTTTTACACTTTTATTTCGGAGCACTAAATCCTATAAATTCTAGCATCTCGTCCCTGTGGATTTTCGATACCCGACTTACCGCTGTGCTTGCCTCACAAGTGTAGTCGTAATTTAGGTTTGTTTGTATTATCGCGGTGAAATGAAAACAACAATTGGTGTTCTGATGTGATGCCATCTTTTATGCGCTTAATAAATCTGTGTATACTGTCTTGTAGTACGATCAGTCCTAACTGGCATAACATAAGCTATTTCGGTCAACCGATCCACTATCACCCATATAGGATTGTAAACTCTCTAGGAAATAGTTACCTTCGCGATAAAATTCTTGGAATTCTCTCCCATTCTACTGGTTGAGAAACTCCTACTAGTTTTTGATGGTCCCCCTTTTACCAACAGACAGGTGACCCATTGCAAAATGAATTTAATAATATTTCTCTCCATTAAATCCCATCACCACCATCATTTATAACATGATACATCTTATATTCTCTCAAATGTACTTCTAACTGTGATCCATGTGACTTTACCTCACATTGTGTTACAAGTCCTTCCCCCGCTCTAAAAATCAGTTTATTGTGAAACGTAGGCGTCTGCTAAAACTTTCAGAATAAGCTTTGACTTTCCCGGATAGATGTTGTCGAATTCACATGACAATCATAATCTATAACTTATTACAATACCATCCTCGTGGAAATTTTGGGAACCGTAGTCTAACTCATATAAATGATCAGACAATCAAGTTTTGATATCTTCACTTCTATATTTGTTTACCTTATTCCATACATCCCAAATGGGAACAAAATCAAGATTCAAGTACCTAGGGATCCCATATAGCCTATGTCTCGCACATTATTGCAAATGTGAAACATAGTCTGCTTAAATAAATTTTCACACACCCGACATGCTGATCTATTCAAAATGCAACCATTTTGTACTAGTTTCTCGTCGGGACTAGGCGACTTTACCGTCCTTAAGTCATAGTGGAATTATCGACTCTCAGTTATATTCTTGTATATGTAGAATAACCAAGGTATGAAACCCATGTAACCTTATCCATACTTCTCTCCAACTCCCTACGTTTGTTAGTTTCATGCGTAGGATGTCTCGCAAAGAGAAATACAAATAAGGAACCCCTTGATAACTACCTAACATAGTCGATTGTTCAGATCTATAAGGCCTTCATTCCATAATATGTACCTTCCCACAATCTCGATATGTTGATATAAAAGTCTACCTGTCCACTCTTATGTCCCCTAAAATAACATGAAACATAGTGCTCTCACTATCCCAAGTTCTCGGGGCTATATATATAAATAGACATCTCTCGCTGCTCGATAAAGAACACAATATATCCCGAGTCACGTCAGTAAATAAATCCATACACATCGGGATCACATATAACTAGACAACATACTCACTGAGGTCTACGATACCATAGAATTTTCATATATACATATATAGGCCCAACCCTATTTCAGGTGGAGCCTCACAAAATTAATATTACTCCCCTCGGAGTATCCAATACGATAGTCTTATCACTCAATCTACTATTGTTAAGACATTCGATAATTAATCACTACACATTACCATAATAAGCTCTACTTTTCTAACTCAATGTAGTAGTAAATTATAACGATAAAATATGCTCTCAGTTCCCATCCGGCTCACTCATGGGCGACATTAAAAAGTCCCATTATCAACGATAGAGACGTTTGTAACCCGAATGTTAAAACCAACGTACTCACTAAACTCAACTCGCACACGAATTTTAGTGTTAACAATTCATATATATTATGACACACCCATGCCTATTGAATTAATCCTTTACTCACAAGGATGAAACAAAACTTCACTTGTCTCTCCCAATCGTAAGGTCCCAACACTTAGATGCCAACACGACCCATGAGCATTTTCAATCGTTATACATCTAGGATTTCATCCAATAGTGTCCCCCTCCTCATAGTGGGCAAATTATTATGCTTTATGGCTTACATGCCCATCACTGAAACGTTGGCCCAAAATCTCTAGGCCTCACCTATGGCTTTACTGCCTCGTTGACCTTGAAATATGGTATGCTACTGTTACCCAGGACTCCACTAGTCCTGCCTAAACCCACCACTCTCGGATTGTAAATTCCTGATCCCAACTCTCTTGACCCAATTCCTCCACTGGAAATCTCACTCCTCCAGTTGTTATGCCTAACTGGCATAGTTTACCATTCCCAATCTTATCGGCCGCACTTCTCAACGTGGACACATTCAACACTGGTAGTCCCACTCTCTACATATAGGGAAATTTCCCGATCCATTTCCCCTTCACTGGTCCCACTAACCATTTTGGAATATCCTTCTCTTGGGCTTAGCAGTCTTAGCTCCCAATTTCTAATTTTGTTATTCCTTTGGCTCTACTAGTCCTATGAAACACATAGTCAATCTTGCTCGTCTTGGCTGAATTCATCTCCGCTTAGTAAGGATTTAAATAGGCTCCCTACTGGGTATACTTTCCTATACTGTTTCACTATCACCATTGAATTCAATCTTGCCCTTCGGCTAGGTTTTCCCAACCCTCCAGCTCCCCTTCTTCTGGAAGCGGTTATAAATTTCTTGGTGACATCGATCCTAGTCATCTTTGGCATATTTCCATTCGCACTTAAGTATTTAACTCATGATTCTTTTCATAATAATGGACTTTTATTATCTTCAATATACCCCTTAGTCGTTGGATAAGGAGTTCGTTAAGCAAGTTGAATGCTCTCTCATGTTGGGCTTTCTTTCTTTCCCATATGAGATAAGTTTTGAGATTCTTTCACATCCCTATTAAAACTGAAGATGAACGATTTCACGATCGAACCATAATCAAATTTCTCGTTTTAGCTTCACACATGTTTCTTTATATGTGATGTCTAACTATCATCACTTTAGATTTCTCCTATGAGCAAAAATCTCGCCCAAAATTTTTAAGTCCTGGGTGTTACTATAATTCACCCTATATAATTGCCTTTGGATTTCTTCCTTCCCAAAAAGTCTTTTCGAATCCCTCACCCTTCACTGATAGTGCCGGGTAAGTTTTGGAACGTCACAAACGTCATCCATGAGGGTGCTTGGGAAACTACAGCTCCCGAACGTCTTCTTTATTGTCCTCAGCCTAAACAAAATTTTTGGTGGGTTCTATCTACAACACCATTTTCCAAAACACTCTCCATGTCTTCGACTGAGTCCTCTTCCTGTTGTCCTTCTAATGACACTTGCTAGTTATCGATGCCCGATCGAGCTTGTATAATAATTACATCACTTATATTTCCCGTAAGAAGCACGTAAATTATAATATACAAAGGAATACAACATCCTAATAATAGGGATCTACATCAAAGAACGCTACGCTGAAATGTAGAAAGTCGTACAATTTCTAAGAACAGTAGAACCTGATGCTCTGATACCACCTCTGACACCCCGCCTAATTAAACATCGGTTGATCAGTCCTTTAGTAAATTAAATCAGAATATCCAGTTGGTTCATTCTCAACATCACTGTCGAAAAATAATTTCTTTATTAAATCACTTAATAATTAATTAAACTAGTGTAAAAAAATTTCCCTTTTTAATTTCATTAAAAACCATTCCACAATACAGAATATTAATTAGCAACATCACATCACCACATAACTAAATATAACAAGAATAAATGTGATTGGAATAACACTCCAGTTAAAATATATCATTACCAGCATACAACTGATATCCACAATAATGACATAAATAATTACAACCTCTAGAATAGAAAAGAAATAACTAGAATCCTGGGCGACATGCCGTAACAGAAAGTAAATACTACAAGTGTATGAATCAATAGATTGGAAGAGTCTAAAAAAGTTTGCATCTCCATTAAAAGCTATAACCCGTCGAGACATCCATATTCTATGTCGACATCCCTGACATTGGACACCTGATGTACAAGATACAATAGAGAAGAGAATATGCAAGGAAACATGTCAGAACCCGATTGTAAAAGATTTTCAAAAATAGCAAGTGCTTAACAAGTGAAATGAATCAATTATTATGTATATGTTAGTTTCTCGGGCTTTCGCTTGAGAATTCTCACCTCTCATCTAGTGTTCACGCCTAAGGTACCTTGTTATCTCCCAAATTAAGGTTTTCAATTATGATTTTATTCCATATCATTTCCCCGTATTTCCAACATAATATGTATGATAATTAAACATGTTCATTTATCTCTAATATGAACTTGGCTCTCACAGCTTTAAGATTAAGTATTCACTTACTTAATTCGATCATATCTCATTATTCATTTTATCCACAACTTCACACGGCAGATTTCATCACAGTATAAATTTTAATCTACAATTCTCATACAATAGATAACATTACAGTATATATATTCGTCACATTATTATATATACTAATACGACACCTCCCAGACACAACTGCGGTGTATGCATACTCTGCTATCATGTCGTGATACATCTCTTATTGTATAAAGGACTATTGGTTCAGCGTCTCTCACGAACTATATATAACATAACACACATATTGGAGGCGAGCATACTCCCCAGCAAATTTGGTCACGCACATAACTACGTTCCCATTCAACCGTGGAAACTATCATTCACACTGATAGCACGTGTCCAAGGTCCTATTCTCAAGGTACGAATCTAAAATCCACCCAAATGGGTTTATTAGGATAAGATCGTCCACAACACAAAACCTCCACCCCGATAGCATGCAGCGTAGGTACGTCATACAACCAATAAATAATAATATAGGTATTCACCCCACCTATATATAATAACAATAGGTCACGCGCACAACCCATATAAATATTTTCGTACGTAGTATTTTTATCTTTAATATCCTACGTATTTATAGATTATGACTTTACATCTCAAATTATATTCCTGAGCTTCTCTCATCACTCAAGGAGTAATCATTTATTCCTCATGTTAATTCAGTAGGTAATATCGATGCCCTAGTGGTCCATGTCGTCATAATTCCCAAATTTCTATGAATTAAAACTACTTCCAATTAGGTTTATTTATCGATAACCCATAATTCAATCTTAACCCTTTATTCCACCTCTTAAGATTAATCATATATAAGCCTAAGGTTATTCCAGTAATTAATGACCCTCTTACTACTGGTACTAACCTTAAGTTATCCTTTATCGGATTTAAACCTCAATTTATATAATTCTCCACCGAAATTCATTCAATTAACACTCGTTAATTTCCCCCATTCAATCCCACACATAATCATATTTTTACGCGTCTTAAGTATGTCCTACTGCCCTCCCCCAAGTCCCATTATGTTCTATTAATCTACACCAAAGATTTTTAAAGTTGGA
Source organism: Sambucus nigra (assembly GCA_949130495.1). Taxonomy (NCBI): domain Eukaryota; kingdom Viridiplantae; phylum Streptophyta; class Magnoliopsida; order Dipsacales; family Adoxaceae; genus Sambucus; species Sambucus nigra. Next base: position 221,327,736 of record OX422220.1, on the reverse strand, counting down.
ATTTAATCAAAATTTAAAAATGAAACAAATCACATTTTCTAGGGGGAGTTGATCGATCGATGATTTTGGTCGATCAATCGATCAGTCGGTCGATTGACATTCTTGGGTCGATCGATCGATCGATCAAATATTTTCCTAGATTTTCCTTGACAGTTACGAGTTTCATACTTTTTAATCACCAAAACCATATTTAAACATCTCCAAATTTATACTCATGTAACCCAAATCATATACTAACATATATGGGCAAGTTCTAATGTATCCAAACCAATTAAACATCATCAACATGTATACATATACCCAGATTCCATAGTAAATATCAAGCATTCTAGTTTTTAACTTTATCATCAATTAAACACGTAAATTCCTGATTTCTTCACCAAAAAATTCACATATTTCATGGAGTTGATTCTAGACTCAGAAAGAGATTAATCCTACACAATTCTTATTTCAAGGATTCATTAAAAATCATCTTAATTCATATAACTTTTCAGAATTTTCTAAACAGCCTAACATGGACAATATACATGCTAAAATTTGTAATAGTTAATCACTTGCCTCTAATTCGTAGGTCTGAACCAATGGGGAAGATAACTCTACTTGTATTCCTCCATTTTTTGGCCAATTTTGGGTGGTGGTGGTGCTGGATGGGATTTGGCCTTGTGGTTCCTAGATAGTCTCGTCCTTTCCCTAAAGAAGTCTCTCAATCTCCCCTAAGTCTTTCCCTCTAAGTTTGGTGAATGACTATGAATTTTAACACCTTTAGAATTATATAATAGCACTCAATTCTCGTGGGTACTATTCACCTTATTTGTAAAATGATCAAAATACCCCTCGGGGATGTATTCGGTTCCAAAATGCCCCGAGACCCAAAGTAATCCCCCATGTAGACTTTTTTGACTATTTAAACCCTTCTGGACACTTTGGCCCAGTCAAACCGACCATTAGAATGACATAAAAATAATCTACTTTTCATTCCATGTAAATATACTCTCGACATGACTCACACGTGCATCCCGACTTAATTGTCGTATTCATCACTCGCGATAATTTTTTAAGATTATAATTTATGTAAAGTCATAATCATATATATTAATTTTAATCACTGGTAATATAAATCACACATTACATTATTCTCGTGTAATAATTAAATTCGGATTAATTTTCAATTATCCCACAATTAATCTAATTAGTCCCATTTTAAAAGTTATAAAAAATACGGGGTGTTACAAATAAGAATTGAGAATTTTAGGTTCCAATTTCAAATAATTGGGGAACTTCTACCCCCAAATTAAAATTACTATATAGGAACTTCAAGTTGAAAAGTACATAACCTATTTAGATTTACTTGTACCTTAGGCCAAACACACAAAGTCGCTTTTTACCAATTTTTTTCTTGATTTAAATTATTGTGAACATATAAGATAATTTGTGAAACCAAATTCCAAACCAAACAGAATGAGAAGAAGATATAGAAAAAATCCCTTGTGAACAAAACTTTAATTCATCACTATTTAAGATAAGACAAACACTTAACGATTTAAGAACTATGTAGAGATCCACTAAGTATAACATGGAGATGTCTTCAAATCTTAACAGAAAATGATGCAGTCCAGCACCGACCATAATAAGCAGATATTTCCTCGGTATCCATTGATCAGCCTCGGGATTTATGATTCCATTCGTCTTTTGCCGTGGATCCTAGACTCCACAAATCCGCAATAGAGAAAATCTCTACAAAGGTTTAGAGATTTGGAATGTATTCTTCTTGATTTAGAAAAGTGATCCTAAAAACTCTAAGGTCTTTGGATGAAAAAATTTTAGCGTTTGATTATAAAAAGAACTCTAAAAAGGCTTCTACAAAAGTTTAATCCCACATCTATATTTACAGGGAAAGTTGTTTCAAAGAGATAGGCATTACTGATTTAATAAATCATTATCATCATCCTTGCCTTAATTTCATCACATGGGGTTGGTCACATGGATTCTCCTTTTCCATTATAATCTATTATAAGCAATATTATCATTCAAGTTTAATGCCTTGAGATATCTCTTAATAATTTCATCCCACGATAGCTTAGGGCGACCCCTTTCTCGTTTAACCTATATATCTAATAATTTTCCTCTTGTTATAGATGCATCTATTGGTCTACGTAACATATAATCGTACCATCTAAGTCTAGTTTCTCTTACTTTATCGTTAATGAAAGCTACTCCTAACTTTTCTCTCACATAATAATTTTTAATCTTGTCCTTTCTAGTAATTCCTATCATCCATCGGAGCATCCTCATCTTACAAACATGGAGACTTTGTTTATGTTTTTTCTTTAATGCCTAACATTCCGCACTATAAAAATTCATTGGCCTAACCATTGTTCTATAAAATTTTCCTTTCAATTTATTAGTTATCCTCTTATAGCATAACACCCTACTTGCTTATCTCCATTTCATCCAACCAGTTGATATTATACTCGTAACATCCTCGTTAATATCCATATTACTTTGTATCACTAAACTTACTTTGTATCAGTGAACTTACATAGAAAAATTTACTAGTTTGGTTTGTCATTTTTTCTTCAATATTTAACATTATGCTATCAGACAACTCATTATTAAATTTACATTCCATAAATTCAGTTTTATTTATACTAATTGTTAGCCCCTTAGACTCTAAGGCATTTCTCCAAGTATTTACTCTCATCGCTAAAGCCTTCTTTGAAGCGTCTACTAAAACTATATCGTCTATTAACAACATACACTATGAGGAATCTTCTTATATATTATTAGTAATATGATCCAATACATCGATAAATAAATAAGGACTTAAGGTCTATCCTTGATGTAGACCCACTTTAATCGTAAAACCATTAGTTTCTCTAGAAATAATTCTTACTCTAGTCTTTGTGTTATCAAAAATATCTTCAATAACTTTAACATAACTCATAGGAATTCTTTTCCTCCTTAAATCCCATCATATTATATCCCTTGGCACTCTATCATATGCCTTTTCTAAATCTACAAAGACCACGTGTAAAGTTTTATTCCTACTTCTACATTTTACCATTAATTGTCTTAATAAGTAAATAACTTCCATGGTGGATCGCCCTAGAATAAACCCAAATTGGTTGTCTGAAATAGTTGACTCATTTTTTAATATTTATTCTATAACCTTTTGCCATAATTTCATAGTGTGAATCATCAGTTTGATTACTTTATAATTACCCTAGTTTTATACATCCCCTTTATTTTGATACAAAGGTATTATGGTGTTTTTCCTCCGCTCATCTGGTGTGTTTCCTTCTTTTAAAACTTTATTAAAAAAATATGTTTATCATTCTACCATTTTGGTGAAAAAAATCACTACACAAACAATTTATGAAAGGAAAACAATCACCAGTATGAAAGAAACAACAGTAATTTCAATCATAGTCACACAACATAAGAATATACGTGGTTCGACAAATTACCTACGTCCATGGAGAGGTCTACTATTCGTAGTAAGTAACTCTCGGGATATTTTTTCACATGTCCTTTGCCCTGTACCAGGGATAGAATGTATATTCAGTTGAAAGGAAGAGAGTATTGGTAACCAACACGTTAGCCCAGTCTCCCATGAAGATCTCGTCCAAGATTTTAGGGATGGACATAACGATATCCTTTTATTCGAACTGCCATCTAGAACTCATAATTTGGGCCGAGCACCTTTCATGCTCATGGGTCTAGCTGACTACTCTTATGGGCCTGGTTGACAAAAAGGTACCCATAATCGCCCCTAAATAGGGCCACGATTGGGATAAAAAATTTAAATGTCGCTCTTGGCCTGTTTCTGATGGCACTATTGTGATTTTTAAGATTAAGAGGGGAGGAATCATCGTTATGCGATAGTCTTGAGTGGAAAAGCTTCTTTGGTTATCGTGTGCTATCATTGGGGGGTTTAAACTGAGGCGTTCAGACGATCCACTTCTCCACTTCTACTCTGTGTTCCCTATTGCTTCCAAATTATCCTTAGCTCTCAAACTTCTTCTTACCTTAAAGCTTATTCTTCATCATTTGAAAGCTATTTCCTTCTTTTCATCTTCATTCACCCGTGGTTTCTCATCATTCCTGGCTTGATACCTGCTTCGTAAGTTCCCAGTCCCTTATTTTTTTGTATTTCCTTTTGCCATTCTTCTTTCTACTGTAGCTAGGGTTTTCTCATGACTAGGATAGACAATAAATCTCTGGTAGAATTTAGGAAATGTTATAATATTCCTGATTATGTGGATATTGAGTGTGCCCATGTTCCTAGTAATGTTCGCGACACTGAGGATGACCACTGGATTCACGTTCTTTTGTTGTCTCAGGGGGGTTGAACTTTTCCCCCAAATCGACTTTTCTTACACTTTTCCAGTATTTTGATTTAGTCCTATCCCAATGTTCTCCAAACATTTGGAAGATTGTAAATGGCATCTGCAGAATAAACCAACTATATGGCACTAATATAGGTTTAGTTGAAATCTCCTTTTGTTATACCTTTTCTCGTACCAGCTCTAGTTTTCTTTACTTGAAAGCGAGGAGTCCGAATAGGATGTTGGTAGTAAATCTACCTGATTTCCTTAAGGAGTACTAGTCTGAAGGATTCATAGCTAAGAACTGGCAGTTCCCACCCCAAGTAGGGGGTGCGAGGTACAGGGGAACTCGAATCCCTACATATGTGGAGGAATATATAGGTTGTTAAATATCATTGCCTCTTAATTGTTGCTATAATATGTTCCTCCACTAATGTTTTCTTTTCTTTTTCAGCGAAGTCCAAGAATCAAGAGCTTACTCTGCACGAAATTCGTGCTGCTGAGTTACTCAAGGCTTGTAATAGAAGATACTCTATTGTGGAAGGTGAACATCCCAGGTTGGTTGCTTTCTTATTGGAATACAAGAACGCTACCTCCAGCTTCATCGCCTATCCAGTTGACTCAATTCCTCCTCTTGATATCTTGGAGGAAGAAGAATAGTAAGAAGGTTCTCTCGAACCAATCGAGCTAGACGAGGAGGAGGAGAGCAGTTCAGAGTCTGTTGTTGTTGTAGGTGATAGAGGTGGTAGTGGTAAGGTAGGATCCCGTGAGGAGGGATCTAGTGAAGAGGATCTTTGTGGAGATAGGTCCAGCGAGGAGGGTTCTAGTTCAGGTGGTTTCGGATCAGAGAGTTCTAGCAAGGAAAATATGGTTCCCCCTAGAAGAAAGAACTTGATCCCTTAAGATAATGATGATAATGTCATGTTGTCCAACAAGTTGAAGATTCAAAAGACCAGGTCTGGGGATACTGCTAGTGGTTCCCAGACAGATGCTCATGAGAAAAAATTGGAGAGGAAAAGTAAAGAAGAAGAGAAGAGGGAGAGGGAGAGAAAGAAAGAGGAAGAGAGAAAGAGAGAAGAGGGAAAAAATAATAAAGAAGAGGAGATAAAGAGAGGAGAGTAAATACCAAAGAAGGCCCAGGATTCCCTTGTGCCTTTAGCCATTCCACCTGAGGGGGCCTTCGTATCTCTAGCCCCTCATCTTGCTCCGATGATGTTCAAGAGAGCAGTACTAATGATGGAACGTGAACAATCCTCAAAGATAGGTTCAGACCAGTTAGCCCTGATGGACAATCAGGGGCTTGCTTTGGTAAGTCCATTTCCTTTCTTCTTCATTTTTTATTTTATTTCTTCTCATTGTTTGCCTTTCACCTATTTCTTCTTGCAGTTTCTGTCTGACTACACCGTCCTCTTCCACAGTCAAGAGGGGCTAGCGAGGAGGAATGCTGAGCTGGAGGGGAGCCTAAAGACTACATAAGAGTCCTAGAAGTCCTCTAAGAGAGCTCTCACAAAGGCTGAGTCCTCCTTTTCTAAGGATAGGGTTAAGGCTTCTAGGGAGCTGAAGGAACTCTGCGAGGCCTATGAGCTGGTTATGGCAAGTAAACTTTCTGTCACCAATGAGAACACGGGGCTTGATGAGAAGGTGAAGAGTCTGTAGGCAAAGTCGGACACGGTTAGAAATAATGTCTACAATGAGGGCTGGGAGGTAGCCTATAAAGATGCCGAGAAGCTGATTAACTATATCATTCCGGCGAACTTTAAAAAAGGTTGGGATCGAACCCTAGTTCCTGCTAGAGTTTCTGCTAACTCTCTTGTGTTTGGCAAGCATAACCCTAGCCCCTCATGTCAACCAGCCTATTGCTCCTGCTGGTCATGCTCCCATCACTCCTACTGTTAATGCCCCTGCACCTAGGGTAGAGATGAGTGAGGCTGCTGCTAGCAAGGGGAAAGAGCCAGCACCCACAGAGCAGGTCGAGGTCGACCAATAGACTTATAGGAATATTTCTTTTACTTGTATTTTTTGTTCTCTCTTTTTATCACTCTATGTGTCTTGCCATTTTTTAATGAAGTGAAGGAATTTTATTTTCTCATTCACTGATACACTTTATCATTTGCGCTCCATGTGTTGTAGTTTGTTGATTTTGATGATTACATTCCTGTAACTTCTCGTCTAGGCTAAATCTTTGGTTCAAATGTAAGTGACCAAGTTCGTCGAGCATTTATCTAGATTTGCAAATCCCTTAGGACAAAGAACCCAGACTATAAAGATTAATCGAAGGTAATTATCAGGCTGAAGGATAGACTTATAGAGATGGAGGAGGTTGATGCCTCTGTTCAATAGGATATGGATGCTCTAAAGGCTAAGTTGTTAGACGCCTCCGAGATCAATCAGGTTGGAGAGGTTCTGCAGTGGGAAAATGATGCCTTAAGGAGGGAAGTTTCACGCCTCAGGGAGAATGCACCAAGCATTGCTCCTTCAGTTATACAGGGTTCTTAGTCGTCAACAAGATGACGATCTAGGACTAACGATAGTGGTTCCGTAAGGGAGATTTTTGAATTGAGGGGAGACGTGCGTATAGCGTATATGATAGCTGTCGAGATTCAGAGGGACGTTACCAGGCTGAGGAACTTATTTAAAAAGTTTCCTCAGCAAGTGTGGGAAGATGGATACAACCAGGGCTGGACAAATTCCCCCACAAAGTTAAAGGAGGTCGAGGAGCTGGCCTTTATCAGAGGGTGTCTAAGTTCCCTTAGGGAGTTAAAGGTATCCAAGAACTCTGTCATATGGTATAGGCATGAGATTACTCCCTTATCCTTAAAGAAAAATCCATTTAAAAGGGATGATTGTTGGATTCTAATAGATCCAATTCTGAGTCAGCTGCTGTAACAACCCGAATTTTTTTAAATGGGAACTTTTAAATTAATTTTGGAAATCGGAGAAAAATAATATTTTGGATTTTATAATTTAAAATGTTGTCTTCTATATTTGAAAAATAAATTTTCAAACAGAATTGGAATCGAAATTAAAATGGAGTTTTAATTGAATTTTTATTATATAGAAGAGTCCTCAAAACATAAAACTCTCTAAGAGTACTCAAAACATAAAACTCTCTAGAAAAAAATATTTAAAAATATTGATCCATCCGATCGAGCTAAAAGTTTTTATGTAGCTTCCTCTCGTCTTTGACTACTTCGTCCCCGAATTTCATCCAATTCTAACAGTCCGATAGTCCGGAATAATTTTTTAGTATTTGTATCTGATTAGAACTCTTTTCTTAATCAAATTCTTAATCCTTTATACATCACTATAATTCGTGGATGGACTTTTTAAATCACTTTTTCACAAACTTTTCAACCAGAAAACCTCTCCAAAATTACTCCCTTTCATCTACAAACCATAGCCCAAACTTATTCAAGATTTCAACCTTAGATTAGAAGTCTCATTTGGTTTTTTCTTGAGTTTAGGCTAGAACGAGATTTGATTATTTTCGCGCGAGGAACATGATGGTGCGATTAGATTTAGAGGTTGATTATTATGTGATGATTCTTGTGACGGTTTTGAGGTATGGTACTTACACAATATGCTCCCAATTCTCTCAAGCGTATTTCCATTTGTTTTCTGTATCGATTGCACTCAAGTTGAATTGTGATATCCATTGGAATCTTGAAAAATTATTGGAATCTAAATTTGATTCATTGTGTTATATTATATTATTAATTTGAGCATAATGTCATGAGATTTTAATATGGCACGGAGAATGGACACCCACCAAAAGTCAAAATTCGGATATGCTTGAAAATGCATAGGCACGGTGAGGGGAGGCCTGGTGACTCATTGATGTGTTATTGTGATAATGCTTAAATATTTCATTTGACTTGTTTATGTGATTCGTATTGTTGCGATTTATTCACCGTGCTAATTTATTTTTGAGCATCTATTCTTGTCATATCGTGTACTTCCCCGTATTTTCTTTTAGTTGGTAGGTTAACATAGATGGACTATTTAGAGATTTGTTTTAGAGCTTGGATTTGGAAGATGTACTCTGATGTAATAATTAGTGGCATGATTTTTAGTTGGAGAATTTTAAATTTGAGAGTCTTTTTTGTATTCATTATTGTGGAAATAAAGAATTATGGATTTGTTGTATTTAAATTGTGGACATTTAGATGCTCTATACTTGTTGATTGGTGGATTTAGTTTAAATTTATGGCAGTATCATGCCGCGTTTTCTTTTCGGGCGAGTGGGGTGCTACAGCTTATAGAGTCAAGCCCAGAGGAGGTTGAGGAGGACTTTTCCCCTATTCAGATAATGGTCGAAGGGCACGAGTGGATGATTACCTTGCTCAGTGATCTGGTCCCTCTTAGGATCTAATTTATATATATTTTATTATTTTATCACCACTGTACGTGTAATTGTGTAACCTTCAGCAATAAATTTTTTATGTTTTGGACAATTGCCGGCTAAACATATGTTCTCTGTTTTTTGTTTATAATCTCTAGCATTTTTGGTCTTCTAAGTAGACTAAATATGAGAGATTTTAGTTTTGAATGAGTATTCCCCCAGGACAGTATGCCATAGACATACCATTCCACATCACTTTACCTTTTAGGTTATGTCGTCACATTGCCTTAGGCCTAAGTAGGGCGATGGCGAGGATACACCTGATTAATGGGCATCCGCCCGAGCAGGATTTTGGAGCCAAGCTATGGTTGTGACCAACCTGGATTGCCTATATTGCCTAAGGGTCCCTTGTAGGTCTTCATTTATTATCGGAGAAACCTAGGAGGCCAGTTGTGTTACAAATAAAGTCCTGAGGATGGTTTTCATATGTCAACCCTGCTAGCTATGCTTTAGAGAAGTTGAGATGGTATAAACCCAACCAGTGTGGTATAATCACAAGAGGTTAGCTTAAAAAGATCTTTCGACTGGAGAAAGTTAACCAACTTACTATAATCCATGCTCTTTATAATATATGTTAAAATAATGAAGCCTATAACTTGGAAAGGGTGAATATAATAAAATATACTTGAGACAACCAACATATATAGAATGCTAAGGACAATCTAGTTTTATTGATCAAAATCGGGAACAGAGAGCAACATTAATTTATAAATGAAAATTTGTCTAAACTAATGGTGCACAAAGAAATCTAGAAGTAGAATTTATGTAGGTTGGCCGCATTCCAAGTTCTTGGTATCTCCATGCCATCCAGCATTTCCAAGTGGTATGCTCCTTGCAGGTCATCCCTTATTGCCTTGAATGGTCCTTCCTAGTTAGGTCCTACCTTACCATCTGATGGTCTCACAGCACTACCAAGAACATTCCTTTGAACATAGTCTCCGATCTGGAATTTCCTTAGGTTGACTTTCTAATTGTATTGTCTGGATAGCTGTTACTAGTAAGATGCCAGCTTAACTAGAGCCAATTCTCGTCACTCGTCGGCTAAGTCAAGTTCAGTGAGCAATGCTTCATCATTGTGGCCTTGGTCGACTAACGTAGACTTCGTGGTAGGGAGACCATCTTCTAATGGGATAATTGCTTCCATTCCATATGTGAGTGAAAAAGGTGTCTCCCTAGTTGCTCGCCTTGGGGTGGTGCGATAATCCCATAGGATGTGGGATAATTCGTTCAACCATGCTCCTTTTGCTCGTTCTAGACACTTTTTTAGTCCATCGATCACTGTCTTATTGGAATCCTCAGCTTGACCATTGCTTTGAGGATATGCCACAGAGCTGAAGTAGTGTCTGATTACGTGATCATTGTAAAAGATTTGGAAGGGGCAACTCTCTAACTGCGTCTCGTTATCGGTAATAATCATCCTGGGTATGTTGAAGAGTGCGATGATATTTCTCTATATGAACCATATGATATCGGTGTCCCTGATGTTCGCTAGTGGTTCTGCCTATATCCACTTTCTGAAGTAGTCTGTGGAGACAAATAGATACTTTTAATTTCCTACTGCTGTGGGCATAGGACCTACGATGTCCAGGCCCCACTAGGCGAAGGGCTAGGGGCTAGTTAGGTACTTTAGGTCACTAGAGGGTTGATGGACTAAGGGAGAGTTCTTTTGGAATTTTTTGCCTTTTCAGACATAGACTCCAGCATCCTTATGCATGTATGGCCACCAGTATCCTTCCTTTATTTCTCAAAAGGCTATCGACCTTCCTCCTGCGTGACTTCCACAAATTCCTTCATGAAGCTCGTGCAGAACTTGCTCGACGTCCTATAGATGAACACAATGGAGGTAGGGGCCATTGAAGGATCTCTTATATAACTTGCCCTTGGGAGATTAGTGAAAGAAATTGGCCTTGACTCTTATCTGATGAGCTGTCTTCTTATCACTTGGAAATTTATCTTTTCACAAGTGATATATCACGGGATCCATCCATCTCAAAGATTTTTTAATATGGAGAATTTACTCGGGGTTCCGTAATTTAGTAGCCTGATGAATATTGGGTTGTGCCAGGATATAAATTTGGATTGTCCTTCCCAAGTTGGAGTCTATTGCTAAGCTTCGAGCTGCTAGGGCATCTAGATGGCTGTTCTGTTCCCTGGAGAACTGCTGAACATCGACTTGATTGAAGTTAGCCATTAGTCAATTTGCAATGGCGAGATAAGCTTTTATCGCTTCATTATTTGTATTGAAGTCACCGCTTATTTGGTTGGAAACTAGTTGTGAATCACCGAAGACCTGAAGGTGCCTCGCCCCTAGCAGTTGTGCTTTGCATAGTCCGGCAATTAATGCCTCATATTCTGCCTCGTTATTGGAATCTTTAAATCCAAGTTTTATTCCCTTCTCGAGCACCGTGTTCTCAGGAGTCACTAGCACGATACCTACTCCCACACCCTTGAGTTGGAGGCTCCATCAATGTATAATGTACAAACACTTAAGCCTTCCCTTGAACGACTGGTCTTAGGGTGATCGCAAGGTTGTTCCCCTGTGAACTCAGTAATGAAATCGACAGGGACTTAACCCTTGATTATTGTTCTTGGTTCAAAGTGAATATCTAACCTTCCAAGCTCGACTAATTACTTCGATAGTCATCCATAGAGATCTGTTTTCCTTATAACAGTCTTAAAGGGGTGTAAAGTAACTATGACGGTGGAAGGAGCCTCAAAATAAAGCTTCAGTTTCCTTGAGGCTATCACAAGTACGTAGATGAGCTTCTCCAATGGCAGGTATCGTTGCTCGGCTTCAAAAAGAGTTTTGGTTGCGTAGTAGACTGTATGTTGGCTTCCCTCTCTCTCACATACAAAGGTAGAACTTATAACATGGTCTGACACTTCTAGGTAGAGGTACATCGGATCACTCTGCTTAGGAATTACAAGCAAAAAGGGCCTACTACGGTAAACCTTGAGTTCTTCTAGAGCTCTTGAGCAGTTTTCATCCCATGTTACTCCTTTGTTTCTTTTTAACAATTCAAAGAACGGTTGACACTGTTCCGAAGATTTAGAAATGAATCGGTTAAGCGCGGTAAGCATTCTTGTGAGCTTCTGTAAATCTCTTACCATTTTTTTTTGGGGGGGGGGGGGGACTTTATTGATAGCGTTGATCTGGTCAGGGTTTGCCTCTATTCCTCTCTTACTGAGCAAGGAATTTTCGCGAATGGATGCCGAAAGAACACTTACTTGCGTTAATTTTTATTCGGTACTTCCTGAGTATTTCGAAGGTCTTTGCCAGGTCGGAAAGGTGGTCATCCCTGAGCTTTATCTTAACGAGCATGTCATCGATGTAAACTTCCATGGTATCCCCCATCTGGTCTTTGAAAATCCTTGTGACTAGCCTTTGATAAGTTCTTATGCATTCTTAAGGTCTAAAGGCATAACTTTATAGCAATATAAACCAACACTGGTTATGAAGGAGGTTTTATCTTGATCTGGCACGTGAAGGGGGATTTGATGGTAGTCAGAATACACATCTAAAATGCTCATCCTCTCGTGTGCAGCCGTAGCATTGACTAGTTGATCGATCTTTGTAAGGGGGAAACTGTCTTTGGGACATGCTATGTTGAGGTCGGTGAAATCTGTACAAACTCTCAACTTTCCATTGCTCTTAAGAACTATTACTGGGTTGGATAACCATTTGGGTAACTGAACTTTCGGTATGGACCCTGCATCCATTAGCTTCTCAACCTCTTTCTTTACTTCCTTAGCCTTCTCCGGGGTTATTTGGTGAGCCTTTTTTGTAACTGGCCTGAAGGCTGGGTCTACGCATAATTTATGATAAGCAATGCTGGGATCAATCCCAGGAAGCTCGTAGGGCTCCCATTCCAAAACATCTAAGTTGATCCGGAAAAGGGCGACTAGTTCTTTCTTATCGCGATCAGTTAATGAGATGCCAATCAAAAACTTATTTTCAGTCGAGTTGCGACCTCTTCCAGGTCTTCAATGATCCTTTTAGAGGGGAGGAGCCTGATCTCTTCCACTCCTAGTCGACCATACCTTAGTTGCTATTTGGAGGGCATCAACCCCTCAAGGGCTTCTTCCTTGCCTTTTGATTTTTCCACTTTCTTCTCCTTCTTGGGGCTTCTTCCCACAAACAGCGCCAAGCCATATCTTCCTCGCTGTAGCCTGGTCTCCATGGATCTCAACTACTCCTCGATCAGTTACACACTTCAATTTCTAGTGATAGGTCTATTGAACGACCTTCATTGCATGAAGCCATCCTCAGTCGAGGATAGCTTGGTATGTTGATTCAATATCAACAAAAAGAAACTCGATCAATTTTGTGATGTTTCTTTCCCTGACTAGCAGGAAAATCTTTCCCTGAGGGATCGTGATCTTTCCAGCGAAGCCAACCAACGGGATAGTGGCTTCCTTGAGATCGGCTATGCTTAGTTTTAGCTTCCTGAATAATTCAAGCTACATTACTTAAAATGAGTTGCCTTGGTCAATGATCAACTTGTCAACGTCCTAATTTGCTATCATGGGTGTAATGACCAGTGCATCATGATGAGGGGTTCTCACTCCCACCAAATCTTCATCTGTGAAAATAATATGCTTATTTTAATCGATGTCCTCTGGCCACCGCTGCTTCCATACCTGAGACTTGGCTGGGTCAATATGGAATGCCTACATCACTGTGGTAAGCTTCTTAACTTCCATTTAAGCCACATTTCCTTGAATTTGTTTGAGGTCCGACGCCCCATGTATTACTGCAAATTCATTCCCAACATCCTCCTCGAGGACATTATCGGGTCTCTCCTCACCGTTTACTGCTTCTTTATCTGCCTTCTTCTCCTCTACAAAATTATTAAGATGTTCGTCTTGGGCCAACTCCACGAGGTGAGACTTCAGGGCTTTATAATGTTCAGTTTTATGTCTGCCTTCCTTGTGTAATGCGCACCTTAGCACGTTATTCCTCTTGGAATGATCTCATCCCATCTTCCTAAGCCATATGATAAATGGATCATCCTTTATCTTTACAAGAATCTTATAGATCAACTCCTTAAAGACTATGTTTAAAAACTGAAATGCCTTTGAGGTGTCGTTCTTATTTCCATTCTTGGAGTCGTTCTTATTCCCTTTCTTCTGCGGTTCAGCCTTCTCATCCCCTAGGCTATCTTTCGTGCGACCATTTTCCCCTGTATTAAGATTAATCACATCCTTAAGTTTAGCATATTTCTTAATATGAGCCATCAAGTCATCGATGGTTATGGCCTCATTCTTGGTTAAGGACTAGTGCAAGAGGCAGGAGCTAGGCAATCCTATTTTGAGGGATGCTACGACGACCTGCTCTGAGCAATCCTCGATTTTGTTGAACATTTCACAGAACCTCTTCGCGTACTCTTTGAAGTTCTCATGTGGCTTTTTCTTCATAGTAATCAAAGCATCCATCCTCTTTGGATGGGAACTGCTCGTAATAAAGCGAGTTGTAAATAGATCGGCCAGTGATTTGAAACTCTTGATGGATTGGTGAGGTAGCTTCTCGAACCACTTATGGGCCACATCATGCAAGCTCGAGGGAAAGATTTATCACATGAGTGCATCATTGTGACTCCATAGAGTCATTATTTACTTGTATTGCCTAACATGGTCGATGGGATCAGTTTTTCCATCGTAAATATTGAACCTGGATATCACGAACTACTTAGGGGCTTCTTCTTCTATCACTCTTAAAAAAGGGAACTTCATTTGACTTTTGAGATCTCGCCTTCCTAGCTACCTTATTGATCTAGCACCACGGTGAGATTGGTGTTGGTCCATCTCTCTTCGAACCAGACTTCGTATATCATCATCTTACTGATCAGGGCTCCTGTATCGGTGAGCTAGTCGCAAGTATTCAGAATGCTTATCACCTGACTTGGGTCTCTCTGTTCTTTTTTAGCCACATCTTGGGCTTCTTCCTCAGATGTGAGATTTTCTTGCCTGAGGGCTAGGAGTCCTGCTGTGGCATTGCCATGTATTTCGACGGAGTTCTCTCTCTAATCTTTCCAGTTGCCTTTTGAGGTGAGCATTCTCGTTTTCCCGTTGGCGAGTAGCCTCCTATTATTATTGAAGTCTAGCCTTGTAGGCATCAATTAACCTAGATATTTATGTGGACCTGGGTGGTCATTGACTTTCTTCAGAGACTTGCCTCTCTTGGCGAAGTCTTGGGTTTGAATGGCGCATTTCAGACCTTACCCTTGGGGGGTTCATCTGCTGCTAAATATCTCCTACTTGAGGAACATTAATGCTGTGATGGGCCATTGCTAGTTCTTGTTGGTGAAGGTTTTCGCAAGAAAAAATAATTGTTTCCCACAGACGGCGCCAATTTTGTTGACAAAAATATCAACACAAACAATTTATGAAAGGAAAATAATCTCCAGTATGAAAGAAATGACAACAATCTCAATCACAGTCATAAAAAACAAGAATATACATGGTTAGATAAATTGCCTACGTCCACAGAGAGGTCTACTGTTCGTATTAAGTAACTCTCGAGATAGTTTTTCACATGTCCTTTGCCCTGGACCAGGGGTATAATATATATTCATTTAAAAGGAAGAGAGAATTGGTAACCAACACGTTAGCCCAGTCTCCCCTGAAGATCTCATTCGAGATTTTAAGGATGGACTTGGCCATAACCTTTTTATTCTAACTGCCATCTATAACTCATAATTTGGGTCGAGCACCTTTCCTGCTCGTTTGGGTCTGGTCGGCTACTATTATGGGCCTAGTTGACGAAACGGTACCCACAACCATTATATTACCAAGGGTCCTCCATAACTCTACATGTATTTTATTCGATCCAACTACTTTATTCCATCCCAATTTTCTTATTAATATATCTACATTTTTTACAGTAATCAGACATACCATGCCTATATTCGGTTCTATATTCTCGACATCTTTTTTGGGATATTCTTATTCAACAATCCTTGAGAATACTCTTCCTATCTGTCTAGAATTTATTTATCATTAATTAATCTATTCTGATTTATGTCTTTAATAAACTTAACTGGACCAATATCCCTTGTCAATCAATCTCTATTCTTTGTTAATTTATATATCTCCTTTTCACCTTCCTTCTTACCTAATTTACTATATATATTATCCAGTGCATTTTGTTGCATATTTCTAGTAATACTTTTTCACTTCACTTTATATATTCTTTTACCTTTCTAAATATTCTTGATTTTTAATCTTTTGCCACTCTTTAAAACTTACTCGTTTCTTTTGTATTATCTGTTCACTTTCTCATTCCACCACCAAGTCTATTTTTTAATGAATCTTTTCCCTTTAGTCTCACTTAAAATTTTCTTACCTATTTTCTCAATATCATTCTTTGTTCTTGACTAAATGTTGTTAACATTATTGTCCCAATTCCACTTCATGTTTTATAGGAGCTTCTACCTAAACTCCATCTCTTTGCATCCTTTTAAATCCTTCCAATTTATATTTTGATAACCTATTTTTTTCTTTTTGGTACTTAAATTTTTTAATGGCTAAATCTATTACTAATAGGCGATTTTAATTTGTTAAGCTTTCACCGGGTATAACTTTAGAGTCTTTGCATGTGTTCAAGTCTCTTTTTCAAAGTTAGCAATAATCTATATGATTTTTATTCTATAATATTTTAAATGTTATTCAATTTTCTTTCCGTTTTGTAAAAAATGTGTATGTTAACGCCATATCGTATCCCTTAGCAAATTATAAGATAGTTTCCCATCCTTCATTTTTCCTACCAAAATCATAGCCTCCGTGTATCCTTGGATAGCCGAGACGTTCTGCTCATACATTTCCATTTAAGTCACCTCCTAAAAATATGTTTTAATGCGTAGGAATTTGTTTTACTACTTCATCCAATAATTCTCAAAATAGTTTCTTTACAATTTCATCTAACTCTCCTTGGGGCGTGTAAGAACTTATAACATTCAATACTATTTTATTTATTACAAACTTAATGTTCTTTAATCTATCTCCCTATCTTTTAAGATTCACCACTTTATCTTTCATATAGTGATCCATTATAATACATACCCCACTTCTACGATTATTTCTCCCTCCTGAATAAAATAATTTAAAACCTTTTCCTATCTCTGTAGCCTTTTCACCCTTCCATTTAGTTTCTTGTAGGCATGTTATGCTGATTTTTCTCCATTTTTAGGTATCCATAAGTTCTTTACACTTATTAGTTAGTTTTCCTTAATTCCACATACCAAATCCAATTTTATATATGTGATTTTTATTGGCGTTTCGTCTTTTAACTAGAGAATTCATCATCAAGATTTGACGTAAATTTTATAGTTGGTTATCAATCTGACACTAACCCACCTCATGTCACATCCAAACTTGGGCACCAACAGTGGTAGAGACAAAATTATTAATTAATTAAGTAACTAAGTACGTAAGTAATACTTTTACAAATTAATACATTGAATGAAGGTGTTAAACTAAAGCCTAAAATATGCTGAAATAATACAAACACACCTATATTTATGATAAAAATAATAATAACTCTAGACCATAAAACATTCTATGATCGTTTGAACGAACTATCACCTCGTTCAAACGATGTGCCCTATCTCGTTCGAGCGATTTCCAAAAAGTTCGAATAGCATTCCAGAATGAGCCCAATAGGTGACGTTCCAGATCTCATCCAATCGTGGGAACCTCATTCTAACAACCTGTCCAATCTCGTTTGAATGATATTCCAAGTCGTCATAACGAGATGGAGATATTTTTAAAAATTATTTTAACAACATTTTGAAAACTTCAAAAAGCAAACTCTTTTTTCTTAAAACAACCCCTGAAACTTTTAAGACTTACCAAACTACCTCATAACTTTTCTCGCAAAAAGTTGAGACGAATGGTCTTTAATCTTGAAAATATCACCAACTTTTCTTCTCTTTCGAAGAATTAAGAACGGTCATTAAGGTGCAGTGGGGTGTAACAAGATAAGAAAAATAAAAGTAAGATGATAAATTATAAAATTTGACCCTTTGTCTATTTCGGTACAAAACACAAACCGAAGCCAAATTGACCCGTAAGACCAATATAACTAATGCGCTCCCAAACCAAGAAATGAAAATGAATAAATTTATAAGTCTTCAACTGAAAGTCTTCATCTTGTGTGGTCCATGTGTAGAGGGGGCTTGAAGCTCAGCGTGGCAACTCAAGCGTGACATCTTGGTGAGGCAACTCAAGCGTGACATCTTGGTGAGGCAGCTCAGCGTGGCAACTCAAGCATGACATCTTGGTGAGGCAGCTCAGCGTGGAAACTCAAGCGTGACATCTTGGTGAGGCAGCTCAGCATGGCAACTCAAGCGTGACATCTTGGTGAGGCAGCTCAGCGTGGTAGCTTGGAGAGGCAGCTCAGCGTGGCAACTCAAGCGTGACATCTTGGTGAGGCAGCTCAGCGTGGCAACTCAAGCGTGACATCTTAGTGAGGCAGCTCAGCGTGGCAACTCAAGCGTGACATCTTGGTGAGGCAGCTCAGCGTGGCAGCTCAAGCGTGACATCTTGGTGAGGCAGCTCAGCGTGGCAACTCAAGCGTGACATCTTGGTGAGGCAGCTCAGCGTGGCAGCTTGGGGAGGCAGCTCAGCGTGGCAACTCATATTTTAGCTTGTTGTTTTAATCACATCGTACTTTCATTATTGATTTCTGTAAGCTTTAACGATTGTAATGACGTAACGATAATAACTAAAGGGTTTGTATGAGGTCAAACGGTACTTGCGAGAGACCAGGCTTGGCAGGGCCTGGGAGAGCTTTCATGCTCTATCGAATGACCTCACTGTGGGAACTTTAGAGGGACCTGGTTTGGAGGATTGAGAAGTAAGGCACCGTTGGGGCTTATCCTGACCATCTTAGATACACCTGGTAAAACACCGAAGGACCCCGACCGTGGAACCTTAAGCGGAGCAGCTTGGAGTTCCATCGGGCATTAAGTTATGGACCAAACAACCCTCTACTTAATGTCACATCTACTGTGGGTGATGTCACTAGCCATCTAAACGTTGTTAGACATGCACTTGAGTAAACCACTGTAGTATTTGGGGCTGTCCGGCAGTTGGTGAGCCACTTCTGCGACAACAACCCCCTGACACACAGTGGATAGGCAAAAGGCATGTCTTGGCATTTAATGTTTAATGACGTGGAGACAACTAGTGCATCAGGCATTTAATGTTGTGACATAAAGTATGAGGGATGTCTTTCATAGTATTTAATGACTGAGTTGCCTTGGGGGTGGTATGGGGGGATATTTAAGGACCCCAACCACCTTTGAGGAGGGGATCCTGTTTTTTTGGAGAATTAAAAAAGAGTTATTGCAAACTAGAGAGCTCATTGACTCACCATTGTCATTTATTACGAAGCTTTTAATATTTGACAGAGATTCTTGAGGGTGTTTGGTGTTTTTCTACCTGCCTATCAGGGTGTATCTAGGGTGCTTACTTCTCCCTCCCTCTAGCTAAGCCACTTCTAAAGGTCCATTAGCATGACCTGAGTTATACACGAGAGATTTGAGAGTTTAAACTGAGCTCATCTTCATTGAGTTTGTGTGTGCAGTTCCTATAATTAGTCTAGGGTTTTGGCTAATTTAACTTGTGATTACCGTACTCAATAGGGGTTACGCCTCCATATATATAATCTAAAGTACCCTCTTACATTTGGCGACTCTGCTGGGGAATGTAGAGGGGGCTTGACGCTCAGCGTGGCAACTCAAGCTTGACATCTTGGTGAAGCAACTCAAGCGTGACATCTTGGTGAGGCAGCTCAGCGTGGCAACTCAAGCGTGACATCTTGGTGAGGCAGCTCAGCGTGGCAACTCAAGCGTGACATCTTGGTGAGGCAGCTCAGCGTGGCAGCTCAGCGTGGCAACTCAAGCGTGACATCTTGGTGAGGCAGCTCAGTGTGGCAACTCAAGCGTGACATCTTGGTGAGGCAGCTCAGCGTGACAACTCAAGCGTGACATCTTGGTGAGGCAGCTCAGCGTGGCAGCTTGGGGAGGCAGCTCAGCGTGGCAACTCATATTTTAGCTTGTTGTTTTAATCACATCGTACTTTCATTATTGATTTCTGTAAGCTTTAACGATTGTAATGACGTAACGATAATAACTAAAGGGTTTGTATGAGGTCAAACGGTACTTGCGAGAGACCAGGCTTGGCAGGGCCTGGGAGAGCTTTCATGCTCTATCGAATGACCTCACTGTGGGAACCTTAGAGGGACCTGGCTTGGAGGATTGAGAAGTAAGGCACCGTTGGGGCTTATCCTGACCATCTTAGATACACCTGGTAAAACACCGAAGGACCCTGACCGTGGAACCTCAAGCGGAGTAGCTTGGAGTTCCATCGGGCATTAAGTTATGGACCAAACAACCCTCTACTTAATGTCACATCTACTGTGGGTGATGTCACTATCCATCACCAGGGGCAGGCATTACGGGAGCGGTCCCAGTAAGTGTACCCTCTGTTGTGAATCCCACTGTGGGCGGCTCAGGAGTTTCAACGGAGCAACCGATAACGTTCGCTCCGGTTGCAACGAGCGCTCAACCGTCTGCTCCGTTGCAGGTGGCCCCAGTAGCCTCGCCCCTGGAAGAGATGAGAAAAGAGATGCAGAAGGAGATGCTGAAGTTCATGCAGTCTTCCTCGCAGGCTGTGGGCGAGGTGGCAGCAGTCTACGACGACTTCCGGACACCCTACCCCCAGGAGTACAACGACCCTACCCGAAGGACTATATTCCCCCTACCTTTGAAAAATACTCAGGGAAGGGTGGGAACCCGAAGGAACACATTAAGCATTTCGTTAAACACTTGGGGGCGCATTGCAATGACAAAAAGCTTAGGCTGAGGGAGTTTTCCAAATCCCTGACTGATAAAGCCTACACTTGGTACTCTCACCTGCCTCCCAATAGTGTCTCCACGTGGGAGGAGATGCACGTGTTGTTCGTCCGAAAGTTCTTCTTGGCAGAAGATGAGTTCACCCTAACCCAACTGGGGAGGGAGAGGCAAAGGCCAGGGGAGGAGGTAGTGGACTATATCCGAAGGTTTAGGGAAAGGTCCCTCGACGTGAGGGAAGAAGCTAAGGAGGCCAGGTTACTACAAATTTGCGTTGAGGGATTACTTCCTGAGTATATCTGTCACCTGATCAATGAGACACGCGAGGGAACTTTTTCAGCTTTCTTAAAATCTGCAAGAAATATATCGTTGGTGGTGCGACCTATCCCGGTAGTAGCCCCCATGATGTTCAGACAGACGATACAACCCATCGGGGGAAGGTCTCAGGCCCCACGGGTAGGATATGTTGAGAGAGAAGATGGGGGCAAGGCTCAGAGGAAGGACAACAAAAGAAAGTTCGGAAGGGATAGAGAAGACCCACCACCGTTGCCTTGTACGGTGGAGGAGGCTATGAGTTGCTATAACGAAATGGTCCAAGGCGGAACGGTTTACGAGCCAAAAGGCGTCCCGGTGGAGGAGCCCGACGCGGCAACTAGGGCCAATCCCAAATATTGTTAGGTTCATCGAAAGGTCCAGCATCCAACAGAAAGCTGCTTCACGCTGCGAAGAATCATAGACAAGTAAGTGAAGGCGGGAACGCTGCAAATCCCCCCACAAAACGTTAACAATAACCCGCTCCCGGCGCATGGGGCCAATGTTGTGACGGCCTACGATAAGGAGGCAGAGCGAGAGGGGAGAGGGGCAACGATGGAGTTCGATAAAGCACTGGAGTATTGCACTAGGGGAATGGCTAACGTAGTTTTGGCGTATGATGAAGCAAGTGCTAGGGACGTAGAAGACGCCTATAGCGTTGAGGGCGAGGAAACAGATCCAGTCATAGAATATAGCGCAGTTTCAAAATCCCCAAAGTTCGCTTGGTTCTTCGATCAAGTGGGGATACCAAAGGAGAGCAGACTGGAAATAACTCGGGCGATCCTTGACATCGCGAAGAAGGACGCGGTTCCCTCGCTGAAATGGAGGGGACCCATGGCGAGGCTGGTAAAAAAGTTCCTATCAGAGGTGACCTTCAGCGATGCAGATAGAGCTGTAAGGTTCCCTCATAACAGGCCCTTGTATGTGACGGCCAATATCAACGGGGTTAGTTTTGCAAGAACGCTTATGGATGGGAGTGCTTCCATCAACATTATGCCGATCAACTCCTTCCACGCAGCTGATATCCCAGAAGAAAGGTTGGTCCCCATGCCTCTGGTAATCTCAGGGTATGACAACCAATCTTCCAAATCCATTGGGTATGTGAATGTGGGAATTGTAATGGGAAATCTGAGTTCCCACATCAAGTTCCATGTAATAGAAAGTGCAACTTCCTATCATTTACTAATACGAAGAGTATGGATGCACAATCAAGGTTTAGTTCCTTCAACATATCATCAATGCGCCAAGGCGAATGTCAAAGGAACAGAAGTGACCATTAGGGCTACAAAAAGGCCTTTTGCTATCGAGGAAGCTCACTTTGTAAATGCGGCCTTTTATACGGAGTTGGAGGAGGATGCTCGAGTCCTAACGAGAAGAATGGAGGGGGCATGGGTTCCCTCGATCAGAGATAGAATGGGGCCTCTGAACGAGAAAAGCAAAGAAGCCGCGAGTAACGAAGGGGTGAGGGCCGAAGAAACCCATCAGGTGATCCCTCGACCCCAAGGTACCATGAAGCAGCTCAAAAACAAAGTAAGGCTTAGAATGGATCCCGTGGAGCATGAGGTCCAACGGCAAAGCGTGCCGAGTCGCTTTTCAGGTGGAAAAATCGCTGAGGCTTCGAGAGAAAGAAAGAGGAAGGCCGTGGCAACAGTTACCAACAGGCAATGCAAGAAGGTGGTCACTGAAGAGGGGAAGGTGGTATACCGTTTATAACGATGTGAGCGGGAGGCCGAAGAGACCGAGGATGGGGCTGACCCGTTATATGAGTGTTTCTTGGTAGATCAACAGGGACAGTGTATGGTGATAGACAACTCCAACATACAGGAGTTCGTGGAGGAGGTCGCCGAAGAACCAGACTACATGGCAAATCAACCGAAGCCCTAGGCACAAGAGTTGGAGCAGTTGAACCTGGCAGAAGAAGGGGAAGACCCAAGGCCCATCTTCATCGCGAAGGATCTCGGTAAGGAGAAACGAGAATCCTTGGTTGGGCTAATCCGGGAGTTCATAGATGTCTTTGCATGGAAGTATATCGAAATGGAAGGGCTGGATGAGGAAGTCAGCTGCCACAAGCTAAACGTGATGCCTTCAGCCATCCCGGTGAAGCAGGCAACAAGGACTTATAAACCTGAGTTGGACTTGAAGATTAAGGAAGAGGTTCAACGTTTGTTGGCAGCAGGATTCATCAAACCAATACAGCATCCCCTTTGGCTATCTAGCATTGTGCCAGTAGGAAAAAAGGACAAGAATCAAATAAGGATCTGTGTGGATTTTAGAGATTTGAACAGGGCTTGCCCCAAAGATGAGTTCCCTCTACCCTCCATTGATAGCTTGATAGATGCCATGGTTGGGCATGAGATGTATAGCTTCATGGATGGGTACGTAGGGTACAACCAGATCAAAATGGACCCCGTGGACGCAGAGAAAACGGCATTCAGAACCCCGTTGGGCAATTTCATGTACAAAGTAATGCCATTTGGACTTAAGAACGCGGGAGCTACTTATCAGAAAACAATGATGGCCATTTTTCACGATTTCTTCCACAAATTTGTAGAATTCTATGTGGATGATTTGGTCATCAAATCGAAGAAGGAGGAGTCCCACCTGAACGACTTAAAGAAGGTGTTTACTCGATGTAGGAAGTATAAATTAAGGATGAACCCATTGAAGTGCGTCTTCGGAGTAACATGTGGGAAGTTTCTAGGCTTTGTGGTTGATCGACAAGGGGTGCAGATGGACCAGGATAAACAACGCGCGATCTTAGAAATGCCGTGCCCAAGAACGGCGAAAGAGCTGAAAAGTTTCCTCGGTAAAGTCTCCTACCTTAGAAGATTTGTACCAGGATTGGCCGAGGTAACACACCCGTTGATGCAGCTGCTGCGGAAGAACACAAAGTTCAGGTGGGAAAAGGATCACCAGGAGTCTCTCAATGAGTTGAAGAAGCTGCTCGTTTCACCACAAATCATGGTTCCTCCATAGGCAGGAGTACCGTTGCAGCTGTACCTCACCTCCACTGCAAGGTCCGTTGGAGCTTTGCTGGCGCAAGAGATTGACGGGCAAGAACGACCAGTGTATTACCTCAGCAGGATCATACATGGGCCAGAGATTAGATATAGCAGCCTAGAAAGGCATTGTTTGGCCTTAGTCTTTGTAGCACAAAAACTTAGACATTATATGCTTTCTTTTACAATTCACATTGTAACTAGATGTGATCCTATTAAGTATTTGTTGGCTAGAACTATCTTGATTGGCAGGGCAGCTAGGTGGTTCCTTATTCTCTCCGAATATGATTTAAAGTGTGTGGTTCCTCGTGCTATCAAGAGCCAGGCGTATGCTGATCTATTGGCAATCTTTCCATTAGGAACGTTTGAACCACCTAAAGAAGACGTTCCGGGAGACGACTTACAAGCCAACTATCTGGATACCACCGATGAGGAATGGACGATGCAGTTCGATGGGTCTTCGGCTGAAAAAAAAGGAGGGGCAGGGGTCATCCTTTCAAAAGGAATGGAAGAAATTTGCCTTTCCTACAAACTAGATTTCCCTTGCTCCAATAACGAAGCAGAATACGAAGCATTGGTACTAGGGTTGCTGGAGGCTCTTCAAAGGGGAATTCGTTCACTCTGCATCAAGGGTGACTCGAACTTAGTAATTCAGCAAGTTAATGGAGAATATGCGTTGAAGCACATGAGTTTGGCACCGTACAGAACGATCATTCAAAGGCTCCTCTGCCAGTTCCATCGGACCAAAATCAGAAGACATCCCAGAACGATGAACCGACATCCAGACGCTTATGCCACTATTGCTCAAAAGATGGTCATGAGGAGCGATACGACTATCGTTACGATCCAACGAAGAACAGCTCCTTCGGTGGTGCAGTCAATACTACCGATGGAGGGAGACGCGGATTGGAGAAGAGACATTAAGAAGCAACTGGAGTCTGGCGAGGGGGCGATGCGGCTAGGAGAGTTGGCCCAATATTTTACATGCCAGGGAAATCTCTATTTTAGAAATACAGGAGGATGGTTGTCAAGATGCGTCAGCCCCGAGGAGGCCGAGCAAATATTGAGGAAAACGCATGAGGAGCATTGCGAGACGACTGAGATACCTCTATATAGGAGAATTCAAAGGGAGGGGTATTTCTGGCCTAAAATGAAGCAGGATGCGACAGAGCTACAACGGAAATGCAACAAGTGCGAACTATTCTTTGAAGCAGCTGAGTACCATTTTATTGAAGCCCAAACGGACTGGAGGCAGCCCTACAACGACTTCATTCTAGAGGGGGTTGTCCCAACGGAGAAAATAGATGCAATGGGTCTAAGGCGAAGGGCTCCAAGGTTCTACGTCCAGGAGGGGCAGCTTTATCGAAAGGGGTACTTTAATAGGCCCTTGCGATGTGTCACAAAGGAAGAAGCAGCGGAGGTCCTCAAACAAGCGCACGATCCAGCACACATAGGAGGGGCTAAGTTGTATTGATGACGTTGGGGTATTATTGGCCAACGATGGAGAAAGACTCTGCTGAGTTCGTTCGAAAATGCAAAGCTTGCCAACTTCATGGAAATATGATCCATGCCCCATCGGTGGACTTACACTCTCTGTCAACACCCTATCCATTTCATACTTGGGCGTTTGACCTAGTGGGGGCAATACACCCTTCTTCGAGAGGCAAGATATGGATACTGGTAGCAACGGAGTGTTTTACAAAATGGGCCGAGGCCATACCACTCAAACGGGAAACGGCTGGGGTGGTGAGCAACTTCATCAAAGAATACATCATTTGCCGTTTTGGGATCCCAAAAGTAATTCTCTCAGATAATGGGACCCCCTTCGTCAATTTTGAAGTAACAATGCTCACGGACAAATACTCCATTGTTCATCACACTTCAACGGTGGCATACCCAAAGGGAAATGGTCAGGCCGAAGCAACTAACAAAACCCTGATTAATATTTTGGCCAAAATGATGGAAGACTTTCCAGGGGCGTGGGATGACAAGATACCAGCTGTCTTGTGGGCCTATCGAACAACCAAGCAAAAACCCACATGATACACGCCGTTCTCTCTTGTCTATGGGGCTGAGGCAATCCTCCCAGTAGAATTGGAAGTCCCCTCTGCCCGTTATGCCTTGAGAAGTAGCATGCTCCCTCATAGTAGACATATACAGCTGGAAGCGTTGGATGAGCACAGAGATAACTCGATGCAACACTTTCAAATATATACGAAACAACTCTCCAGAGCATATGATAACTTGGTGAGACCAAGGAAGTTCGTGGAAGGAGACCTCGTATTGAAAGCGGCAGTAAAACACATCAGGGGACTTCCTCTACCAAAGTTCGCAGCCAACTGGGAGGGACCTTACGTTGTGAAGGAAGCGCATGACTCAGGTTATTGCTTAATTTCGAAGATAGAAGAAGACAAGTCATTTAAGATTAACAATAAGTGGCTGAAGATTTATCATGTATAAAATAACCAAGTTTGAGCTGATGTTATATCGTTATAAATATACAAGTTTTGGGTGACATTTTTCTTAGAATAAAGAATTGCAGAAACACAAAACTCTATAGCACACAACAACAGTCACAACACATGAAGGGATTGAAAAGTATGCGTTCTTCATTCATAAACAATAGAGTATTACAAAATTTCCTTTGGAAGCTATTGCCCAAGAATTACATAGAGAAAAAGAAATAAAAGATCTGTACACAAGAGGTAACTACCCTAAAAGAAAAGATAAATCCGAGGAAGAGAAAAAATCTCCAGGCAGGCCCGAAGAAGCTGCTGTGAAGGAACGTTGGGCGTTAATGGAAACCTCCAGCCTCATTTGCACTTGTGTACGTTCGATCAGGAGTCTCTCACGCTTCAGTTTGGCCAGGCACAAAGCTTCTTCGGCATCCTTCACGTCTTGTTCCACCGCTTCCAAAAGAGGGGCCAATACGACCAACCTAGCCTCCTCAGCCTGCTGGTCCTCTTGGTGCTTGCGCAATACCTCCCTCTGGCTGATCAGTTGCTGGTTTTTCAAGGTCTTCAGATACATAGCAAGCCAGTCAAAACGGAAACCACCACGTCCCAACTCCTTCAGGAAACCTAGAAATTGTTTGAGAAGGGATCTGGTAACACTGGCAGTGGGGGTACTCACAATCTCAGCAACAACTATCGCCATGCCTTGCAGTTTGAGACTCATCACATGAATATTTGAACGCAGGCAATCCGGTGTGAAGGTCTCAGGATGGCGATCCACCAGTTGTTCAATCACCAAGCGATGGTTGACGGGCATTTGAGGAGACTGCCGAAGCACCATGAGGCAGAACGAGTGAGGAGCTAGGTTGGGAAAAGGCAATTCACACCCAGATTCGCTCTCGGCTGCAGCACCAGTCATAGAACCTTGATCATCATGAATAGAATTTTCTGAAGCATCAGGTTCTCAGAAGGGCGAGCCTACAGGTGAGAGGACTGGGGGCGAATCTTCCCGAGCAACCTGAAAAGAAAAGGCCAAATTTAACAAGTGTTTTCGTTGTTAAGTCACCGTTATAAGGTGGAGTTTGTGATAATAAAACTTAACAAGTGTTTTCGTTGTTAAGTCACCGTTATAAGGTGGAGTTTGTGGAAAAAAAACTTAACAAGTGTTTTCGTTGTTAAGTCACCGTAATAAGGTAGAGTTTGTGAAAAAAACTTAACAAGTGTTTTCGTTGTTAAGTCACCGTTATAAGGTGCAGTTTGTGAAAAAAACTTAACAAGTGTTTGCGTTGTTAAGTCACCGTTATAAGGTGGAGTTTGTGAAAAAACTTAACAAGTGTTTTCGTTGTTAAGTCACCGTTATAAGGTGGAGTTTGTGAAAAAAAAAACTTAACAAGTGTTTTCATTGTTAAAATCACCGTTACAAGGAGGAGCTTAAGAACAATCTTACATAAAATCATAAGACGGAGATAATGGAAAACCTTAATGAAAGACAGCAAGGAAAATATACCTCAGTCACAACGGGAGCAGTTGAGGCAGCCACAGGGACAGGAACCGTTGGGAGAGCGATTATTGCCTCAGATGGCATAACGGGGTCCCTTGGCGCAGAAGCCTCCACGCTTGTCCAAACATGATCACCCGTATATGGCACAAGGGCCAGCATATTGGGATCATCATGAGAAGACACGGGGCCCTCAAACAAAGCCACGACAGGAGGAGGTGTAAACACACCAACCTGGGCCCTCACTACGGGAGTTGGTGCAAGATCAGGAGACAACTGTGCACAAAGCCAAGTGTTAGAAAAGAAGAATGGGCACAGAAATTATGAAGACATATCTTGATGTGTTACTTACCTTGGTTAGGGTGCTAAACAAAGGAATGACAGGCGGGGGCCTTAGCAGCACCGTTGGAAGAAGAATGCTCGCCAACAACGAGGACACTTCCACCTGGGATACCCAATACATATCACAATTCAGTAAGCCAAATACGAAAAGAGTATGGCCAAAAGGACTACAACAAACAAATTATAGATCACATCATACCTCGGGCTCATTCTCTACCACAAGTACAATGGGCAGAGGAACCTCAGGTGAGGCCTGTGACTCAGAAGGGACAAAGGAGGTTATCTCGGGATGTGCCACTTCGGGCAAGATTACCACTTCCGGCGAGGAATCACTCGCACGATCAACGTCATCACATCCCACAAAAGCTTCCCTCGCACGTTGGCTGGCTCTACGGCTAGAATACGTGAGCCCCGTCATGGGGGAACGGGGAGGAGTTATATCGGTATGAGGTGCACTGAAGCGTCCCCCCACAAAACGGCTCACGGGAGGACTGGAAGGGTCTGGGTTTTCTATTTCAACCCCCTGCAAAACAGTTGTCAAAGAAAGGGTGGAGGGATAAGTATACACACAAGCAAAGACAGTCATCCTCAAGCAAAAAGGAGATAATAATTAAGTCAGCCATACATACCTCCGATTCAGAAGGAGAACGAGAGGGCACAACCACGGGCGAAGTGGGAGGAGTGGCAACAATTGAGGGGGCAGGGGTGGATTGCACCTCAGGGGTCAGGTGTACTTCAGGAGTCCGTTTCTTCTGGGACTTGGTGCCCAGAGTCTTCTTCCTCGAGCTAGCTGCACCAATGCTGACCCCTTGAGGAACCCTGGAACTTTTCCTCTTTTTGGCCGTTGGCTCTGAAGGACCCACCACCACCGTGGGGAAAGCAACGGAGGAAGGGACAACGACTGCATGCCGTTGATACTCAGCATTTATTCGGTCCAGTTCTGCCTGGGCCTCCCTCCTCACACGCTCAGCCATCTCAACGGGCATGGGAGGAGGAACGGAGGCTATGGGAAGAGCTGCCACGGGAGTTTGGGGCCTCGACTTCGATTTCGATGTCCCACTCTTGGCCGTCCTTACTTTCTTAGCAAGAGGTTGAGAAGCCCCCTCATCGGTAGTAGCTGCAGCAGAGGGGGCAGCCTTCTTTGCAGCAGCAGTTTTTGACTTAGGCGTGGCAACTGGGACCATGGCACAAAATGGGGGAAGCTCGTTGGGAGGTGCTTTGTGGGTTGAACTTAGAGGGAGCTCTATCCCAAGCACAGAGTTGCCCTTTAGCCCCAACTCTAGGGCAGAAAATGAGCAAATAGGAGGGTACACCGGCTCTTGCTCGATGAACTTAGCAATTTCAGCTAGTTGTCTTGGCCAATATTTGATGGCAAAAAGAGGGGTCACATCCCCACGCCTAGTAATACTAGGAACGGTGACACGCCCAACCATTGCTGAGGATATCCCCCACGCAGCAGTTGAAGAAAACAACGAACATGCCTCGCCAAAGGAGACTTTGGGGTTTGATGATTGGAAAACTGGACGTGGCACCCCCTGGTCAAACCCAAACTGACGGCTGCATCGGTTGGGATTGTAATGCTCGCTCGA
Organism: Sambucus nigra; assembly: GCA_949130495.1. NCBI lineage: Eukaryota > Viridiplantae > Streptophyta > Magnoliopsida > Dipsacales > Adoxaceae > Sambucus > Sambucus nigra. The sequence continues at coordinate 221,297,958 of OX422220.1, read as the reverse complement.
GTATCCCCACTCGGTGTAGGAGGGAAGATATCCAGGAGAAAGAAGAAGAACTACGGCCAGCGAGGGGTCCTCGATGTCAGGAGAGGGATCCCGTATCATTCTGGCATCAAGATGAAAAAACTTACAAGTGTGGAAAAAGGCCTCTTCTTGATAAGGCCTCATAACGAAGCTCTCAAAACGGTCAATCACTGAAATCAACTCCTTTCGGCTTTGCCTCTTATGGTAAATAAAGGACCGAGGAGGCAGAATCGATTCAGCCGAAGGAGGTCTATTGGACTTGGCTGCTACGGCAGGAAAGCGGAAGTAAAGAAAGCTAGTCAGAAGCACACTATTGGCAAAATTGGCCAAGTTATAACGACCAATGGAGCGTTCCATGTCGAATAAAGTCCTGTCCAACCAGGTGTACAAGGATCCCAAGGCAATTGCAGCCAGGGGAAGCTTTATGCCTCGAGCTAGGCGAAGGGACAGGTTGATGAGGTCTCTTCGGGGCTGATCGTTAGGCTTGCCCGTAAAAAAAAAACGGGACAAAATCACAAGAATGTAAGCAGGAAGCTCCAACGATGTACCTTGACCAGGGGCAGTTGATAAAGAGCTGCCTTCGCTAGAACTCTGGAAGAAATAGTTGATCAGGGGAGAAAAAGTAGCTTTATTGGAAGAGCCGATGCAGCTTCGGTATATGCGATCCAACTCCGAACGATCCGCAGTCTCTTGAGCATCAAGAGATTCATCGGTGTAAGGCTCATGGCCTGTTGCATCGAGGCCCAAGAGCTCACACACATCCTCTAGAGTTATGGTAAACTCACCCCAGGCAGCAATGAACGTAAGAGTATCCACGTTCCATCGAGAGATCAAGACAGGAAGGGCAGCATTGTTCTTTGAGATGGTGAACTCACCAAACCATTTAGCCCGTTGCAGCCCAATCTTGGTAAGAATACCAGCATAGGAACTCTGCATGTGAGAGTTCCAGGAAGCAAAGTGGGCGGGAGATCCCCCGGGTGCTTCGAAATCAATGTGGGACCATGGAAAGTCCCCTCGCTCTAAGCGAAATCTCAGAGTTCCTTATGGGGGCAAAAATCCCCACTTAGACACCTCTTCGTCTTCATCACCCAGCAAGAGGACGTCAAACTTGGAGGAAAAGCAAACAGCCTTACAAGCAACAGCAAAGCCATCACCCTCCCCAAAAATGGGAGAGCGACGGTAAAATCTCAGCTGTTCTTGGCGAGCAGCACCCTGGGCGGAGGCAGCAGTGGTGGTGGCAGACGGAACACTGGTGGCAGAAATGGTGGGGTTGCTTGAAGACGCCATGGCAGAAATGGTGCTTGAAGCCGTAACAAAGAAAGCTTCGAGAGAAAAGGGATTGAAGGCAACAATGGAGACAGACGATCACAAGTAGTGTTATAGCTCTCTGCAACAATGGCGTATCTCTCTCTCTCTCTCTCTTTATAAGAACAGAAGCGATAGTCTGAGGAAAGAAGATAACAATGAAGTAAGGAAATAAGTGAAGAAGAAAGAAGAAGTATAAATAGACCCTTTAGGCCCACGTGGTTAAGGTTCAAAGTATTTTGAAAAATGGCTGTTGAGACTTTCGAGTTTGGCGTTTAGATTTCCCACCCTCGCACGTGCACGGCCGCCTGTAATCATTTCACAAGAACACGTGGCACTTCGGGAAGTGCCGTGACAGTTGAAAAGACAGCGCATGTCACTAATGAAATGATGCATAGAGAACAGGAAGCGTTGCCTTCCTCAGCAAGTTTGAGTTTTGGCGCCAATCTCCTTGTCAGACTTATCCAACGGAGCCACAATGAAGAAGATGTTCCAACGGTTACACAAAGAAAAATCCATCAAGATGAGTCATTTCGTGCAAATTCCTGACTCCAGGCCATGCTGACCGGTTTGGGTACCCCTCCTTTCGGACTGGGTAGTCTCAATCCTGAACACTATCATCCGGGTTCCCTTAGTTTTGCTGACCAAGAGGAACGCACTACGAGACTTAACAACCCCACTTAGAATATAATCATTAAATTCTCTAGTGGGTTTCCACTTATGGCTTACACCAGCCCCATTACATTCAGCCTTACTCTTTGACTAAATCTCTAAACTCCCTTAGCTCCGCCCACTCAGGAGCATTAACTTACACCTTGTAGGAAGTACCATATTGTCTTCATATACATAAGTCATTCAAGAAGAGTTTTACCAAACATTGCGAGCTATGACTCGGAAGTCCATTTTCTTAAGGGCTCTTTTCCCTTATACCTATCTCACTGGTACAAGTTCACTTCACAGGATAAATTTCTCTCTCACGATTGGCCTCCACCAGGCTTTCACGTGATGGGTTCATATATTCCCATTCACTACGCTTCTGAATCATCATTGGAGAACTTTGCGGTTAAACTATACGTAAAGTTCTTCTATTTATATATACGGACCCTCGGTCCGAATGTAGTGACTGGTATCCCCGCCATGTTGTTTGAAAATTTACTCACATTTTTCACTTCTGAGTATTTCTACTCCGTCCTAAATGCCAAAACTTCTGGACATACTAATTCCATAGGTTAACATGCACAGTCGCCGTTTTATCACATTTATGGCTCGTTCTCATCAAATTTTCTTTAGACCTACTCCCACTATCATTGCATTGGGCGGTCTAGACTAGCATCCCTCTTGCCGTCGCGACACATGGAAATGCCTGCTATGCCTCAACAACCCTTGCAGCAGTTACTTCCATTACCCGCTAGGAGTGACCTCGACCACGGTCATCTCTCCTATGATTTCCCTCTTCGAACACCCCATGCTTTATGCCGAGCTACTCCCTCCTGTAGTCCTGCTAACGCCAATGCTGGACCTACCACCATATTCGACATACTGTGCCCAATCAGACTCGTATATATATAACACTACGTCTATTAAATAGCAGGAGAACGTAAACTACGTACGTAAAGGAGTACAATCATCTTAAGATAGGGCTCTATATCAATCATACGATACGCTGAAAACGTAGTAAGACCTACAAATCCTATGGACACTAGAACCTGATGCTCTGATACCATCTGTGACACCCCGCCTAATTAAACATCGGGTGATCAGGCCTTCATTAAATTAAAACAGGTTTCTCAAATGGTTCATTCTTAGCATCACTGTCGAAAACTTTTTAATTACTAATCCCCTAAGTAAAATTAGACCGGTGCCAAGTTTTATCTTTCTTAAAAAAAAAATCGACCATGCGGAACAAAGTATAAATAATCATGTACTATAATTCAAACATCAAAGTAAAAGTAAAATAGAACAGAAGTATTACCGAATAAACCATCGGCTAAAAAATCCCAAACAACAATAGAGTGACCACTAGTCTGGATCTAAAATCTAAGACTAATACCGGACAACAAGTCCATACATAGAAGAGTGTGAGATCCTATACTAGATCTGAATGAGAGATATCGCCTAGTCAAAATCGTGTAAGCATCCACCGTTCTACAGCTCCGAGTCTCTGAAATGGAATCATCATACATAGCATCCCTGTGACTGGACACCTAAAAGGTTTTGAAAATATTTTATAGCAAGAGTTAGTACTCAAAACATTTTGAAAATATTTAGCAAGCGTTTATCACAATATAAAATGCGGTTATTGATTACACATGTTAGGTTCTCGTACACTCTCTTGAGTTAACTCATCCCTCATCTTTGGTGCACACCTAACGTTCCACACTTAGTTTGTCTAGCCATACTTCTCAAGCTAACTAAAACGAAAGTAGTAAACTGAACTTATCTGTACCCAAGTTCCAGTACCGCCCATACAGTATAACCGTTTTACTAACATCTCGCGTATGTTAATTAATTCTCAAGTAACATTTCATCTATGTTATTTTTCAAGACTTCCCATTTAGTTTTACTACTAAAATTACTACAATTCTCACAATTGTTAACTTTCCCACTTATGTAATTAAGTTTCGCTACTTGAATTACTAAATAGATTTTCTCTATCTAAAGGTTCATTTCGTAATTAAGTTTCACTACTTAACTTACCAATCCAGTATGTATCTTCAAATACATCAAATATATCAATCTATTAACACACAGAAGTAGAATATCATCCAGTATATATATTTCACACACAATATATACTAAATATCAGTCATTTCTATTTTGCCCTTTTTATACACGTAAGGACTCTTGGTTCAGAATGATTCATCGACCCCAAGTGAGAGTTGGTTCGGAATTTTCCATCGACCCCAACTATTTTAAAAATATATATATACACATATTCTGGTTCGAGACTCTCTCATTGCGACACCAGTTCAAAGTTTGGTTCGGTATTTCTCATCGACCCCAAACATATAATAACTTTATGTTAGTTCGGAATGTCTCATCGACCCTAACATAATTAATTTAGGTATAATCTCTCTACCTAAAAAATCACATAATTCTGTAGGTACACGCCCGATCTATTAATCATATACGTACGTAATATTTTAATCTCATATATTTACCGTACAATATTTTCTTTACGATTTATCTCATTAATCGTATTTATTTGAGTATACACACAACTCAAAGGGTACTAGTTACCCCTTACATATAATTTCAGTAGTTATTGCTTACCCTACTGGTCTATTTACTTAAATTGAATTTACTTCGCCCCGTAAGTTAATTTCCGAAGTCCCCGATACTCTACTAAATCGGATTATTCTCCTCGGTCATTAATCCAAGCCCTACACCCAATGGCCTTATTGGACCTCAACAATATACCTACTGGTCTTATTCTTACTCCCATATAAGTATAATGTAAATCCTAGAATACTCATTCATTCCCGAGCTCAACGAAGAATTAAACACAAAATTTTCGGGAAACAGCTTGCGTCGATCGATCGACGGCTGGGTTCGATCGATCGACATAGTCGATCGATCGATAGTTCAAGATCGATCGATCGATCGAACAGGGACAGACGCAGTCTGTCTTCTTCATTGATCCTCTCCTCCATTAACAAATTTCCAAACTCCATTATTGTCCACCAAACTTCAACCCAATGATCCTAACATGTTTCCACATACACTAGGACAGTTTCTAACGTATCAAATACATCAAAACTCCAATTACTTTAAAGAATTAATGAATTAAAACCCAGAATTTCTTGAAACCCTAGTTATGGTGTTCTTCCCATATTATCATTCAAAATCCAGATTTTTATTCCGAAAATAATCAAGTCTAATCTGAATATTAATTCTCTACATAGTTTAAATCATTCTACATGTGATTCCTATCCCAACATGCATAAATATCATCTTTCTCCAATCAAAATATTGATTTAAACAAAACTATTCAAAAACCCTACACATAGGTATTATAACTTTATAATTTGTAATAAACAACTTGCCTTATGATCAGTAGGGTCTGATTTCGTGGTTATTGTTGATGATTGATGATCTTCATCCTTCAATCCTTCTTCCCAACAAGTTGATGGTAGAACCCCTTTGAATCCTTCCCAAATCTTCTTTTTGCTTTAGAAAGTTGTGCCTCTCTTCTCTCTAATGGTATTGGTGTTGTCATGGGTGTTCTAACCCTAATTCATCTATCATACGACTGATATAAAACTCTCAATTTCGTAGGTCTCCATACCCTCTTATGTTAAAAGACTAAAATGCCCTCGAACGGTCTCGGTTTAGCCCAAAATTACCCCGGGACTCAACTAGTACCCCCGGGTATACTATTTTGACTAATTTGACCCTTCCGGACTCATTGGTGACCTCTAAATTATCATTTGAGTCACTTAAAAATATTACTCGTTCTCACCCCAACACGGTCTACACGCGTTAAGTAACTATTTACCATAATTACAATTTTAAATAAAACTCTTTATGTTACTACTCTTATGTAATTTAAATCAAGACGATATTTTCACATTTAATTCTTCAATCTAATTAAATGGAATATTCAGAAATACGGGGTATTACATCAACATCTCGAGTTAACTCACCTAAGGCTCACACTCTCTCACAACTTTCACATCCTTCTCTAAATTAAACAACCTAAGAGTAAAACTCCTTTTTTACTTTTTAGTTTTGAAAGACTCTTTATAAAGTTCATCGTAGGTGCGTTGAAGTACACCTTCTCCCTCCCTCAAAATTTCATCATCACTCTTAATTTATCTAGAATGGCTCGACATATTGTTGAGTCTATCACATTTAGAAATATCCTCACCGACATGGCACGAACCTGAAATACTAACGTGATTTACAACGAGTGAAAGATAAGGTTCATATGGTGATTCATCCCCCGAATCCACCAACTCGACGTCACTATCGCTAAGAGAGGCTTTGTATGCAACTTTGCCTTTGCTTAATGACTTTAGCCTAGTACGACACTCATGGGTTTTTGTGTCCTTTCCCTTCACATTCAAAACATCTAACTTTATCATTCTCATAAACATTATTCCCCTCATTGATATTTTTAGTTTTCTCAAAACTTTTGCTTTCTTGGGAAGAATTTTCTTTGTTATATTTGAGAAAGTTTTTGATTTTTTTCGCAAACAAGGAAAGATCATCAAACTCAAAATCAAACTTGGAGCTAGAGTAAAAAACCTTTTCTTTCTTCTTAGACTAAAATTTCAAAGCGATCCTTATTTCCTTTTTTTTAGTTTTAGGGAACATCTCAATTTCATAAGTTTGAAGATCTCATTCGAGTTCTTCTAACCTAAACGTATCTAAAATTCCCAATGAATTAAGCACCATAACTTTATGTATAAATGGGGATGACAGGGATCTTGGATTCTTTTTCACAACTCTCATCTTCATAATTCTCTCACCCAAATCAAAAATTGACTATATTAGATAATATAGCATAAAATTCATCAAAAGTATCAGATTCTAGAATAGTGATAGTTTCAAACAGTGTGGTGAAATTTTGTATCTTAGAAGCTTTCATAATGTTTGTACCCTCGTGAGTGAGTTGGAGAGTTTCCCATGCTTTCTTAGATATGGTACATGTCATAATTCGACCAAACTCATCAGGAGTGTCTGCACCAAAAATTGCACTCAGACCACGGGGGTTAAAATTACTCCACTTAAAAGCATAACATGTTCAAGAAGTGATAGGTTTAAGACTTTTGACATTATCGTTATTCTCAGTGGGTGGTGTCCACCCTCTTTGATAAATAATTCGGACTCTCTCGTTAATCGACTTCAGTGCCGATCTCATTCAAGATTTTCAATATACATAATTTGACCCATAAAAAACAGGAGCCTATTACATAAATTATCCATATAATTCCAAATTAAAGATCACATAATAAATTAGTGCAACCCACTCTAATAACAATTTTATAAATTAGTATCCAAAAGGAACTTTAAAATAAGTAGGATCGTGCGATAATTTAGTGCAACCTTCTCTGATACCAATTTGAAAATTCGGCATCCAAAAGGAACTTTGAAAAAAATCAAGATCACATGATAATTTAATGCAACCTGCTTTGATACTTATTTGGAAAATTAGTATACAAAAGGATCTTAAAAAAATCAAGATCACAGGATAATTTAGTGCAACCTAATCTGATACCAATTTGAAAAGGTAAAGGGGTTATATGGATTTACTTGTATCTTAGTCCAAATACATAAATTCACTTTTTACCTAATTTTATCTTGATTTAAATTAAAATGAACATGCAAGATAAATTATGAAGCCAAATTCCAACTCAAATAGAATGGGAAGAAGATAGACGACAAATTCGTTTTGGACAAAACGTTTAATTCAGAACTATTTAAGATGAGACAGACACTTAACGGCTTACAACCTACTTAGAGATCCACTAAGTATAATGTGTAGATGTCTTCATGTAAAAGCATTGTGCGATACTGATTTGAATAATCTTGCAAATTCCAGGTACAAACTTATTTAACTGGAGTCAATTTTTAAACTAAATTAAAACCAGTCCCTAAATAACCTACTACAAGTGTGTGCCAAACCAATAAACACAAATAACCAACTCACAGATTTTAGAAAAAAAAACTTTTCGGGTAAAACCTTTATTTCAGTATAATACTTACAATTACAATGACATTTACAATGACCTAGAGTCAGCCATAACTGTAGTTCCAATTCAGCTCGGGAATGCCCAGGAGCCCACCCTATTGAGACGCAGTCGTCTTCAGCCCAGTGCTCCCCGCAAGGGCACCTAGATCAGCAACACAGATCCTCTCTGTAAGGGAAACTTGACAAAATATGTGTTGTTGGGTTCCAAAACAATTCACACAAAGTATTAGGATGATTTGTGAATTGAAAACAAAGGTTTAAAACCCTAAAAGTGAGAAAACAAAGTATTATGTTAAAGAAGTTTCGTGTGTGGAAAATTTCCCAGGTCTTCTCATCAAAAATGAATTTAAAAACTCTTTTTTTATAAAAAAACTAAGACGGCGCGTCGCTCGAACGAAATAGGGTTGTCGCTTGAATGATGCCAGCTGTCGCTCGAATGACTTCTCGTAAGATGCCTCTGTTGCTCGAACGACATGGCAATCTCTCTTGAGCGACTGGAGCGAACATTAATTTTTTATTCCAGTTCGCCTCAACACTTAGAAAAACGAATTTGATGAAAAACTCCGCTCCAACACTTAAAAAAATAGAAAAAATATCCCAACACCTTAAGTGAACTGTTAAGGGACTAGAACACAACCTTACCAGAATCTGTCTCGCGGAGGATTTTCTTGTTGAAGAACTTGTTATTCGAAATCGTCTTGATGCATGCATGTTCTTGAATATTCTTCGACAGTTGTAGCTATTTAAGGCATACTTGATTGATAACGGACATTTATAAAACCATATCCATACAAATCTCCCCCTATGTCTATGCTGGTACAAAATAAAAATATCTGAATTATCAAAACAGAGATTCCTATATAAATCTAATACCCTCCCATAAACCCAAAACTGAAAAGGTATTGAATATGTAACTATCAAACGTTTCTTCAAAATATTTAACTTCAAATCTTTAAGCTTTTCTCATCAGGGTGTGCAAAATAATGATCTTCAATTTTGTACCTACTCACATGAGACAAAGCAAATACTTAGTGATGCATCGAATTGAAATTATAAAAGAATAAATCAATCAAATCTCCCCCATAATGCAAAAAGTCCCCCATAATTCATTCTCCTCCTTTTTATTTGACCAAAATAGACAAGGAAACGAATAAATAAAAAAATTCATGGAGTTGTCACGAAAACAATGCATAGCAAATGTGGATCAAACTACTCTCATGCAAAGAGTAACTTAAAATCTTCGACAAACTATTTTTCATTTTTCAATTTTTTAAACAAAAAAGTAAAAATAATTTTACAAAAATCACACACAATGAATTTACACTAAGACAACCAAATCATGGAAACGAAAGTAATGGGTGTAAACATATTCAATAGGAAAATCAACGCTATCAAACGTAACATATGTGCATTATGAAGACGTGTACTCTTAACAAATGAAAGTAAAAATTGTCCTTAGTTGTTAAAAGGGTTGAATTTTAATGACATCGACTCAATCCATCAACACATCAATGTCAAGAATGATTCCCACACCAATAACGTCTAAAACTATGTAAATGTTTTTTCATGACGTTGTCACGACGTCCAAGCCCATTTTTCATTTTTTTTCCACCCAAACTCCCTCATAAATAATAACCATTATATTTTTCTTTTGAGGTGGCCCCTTTTTGGCATATTTATCTTTTTATTGCCTTTAAATTTTTTCGGGCTATTTTAAATGGTGGATTTCACCATGAGTTAATTTTATATTCTCATAGTCTTTTTTCCATGATTCACTCATCATATTTTGTTACAATTAAATCCTCACGGTAAATGGTTTTTACATGCACTACTTCCATTGTCAAGTTTTATCGCGTATGGTTCACTTTAAAGACAAAATTGAGATGACAACATTCCGACCAATAGGTGATAAACAAGTAATATAATCAAACAAATCCGTGCAAGTGTGAATTAAAGGAACTTATGAGTCAAACATGTAGGTAGTAACAACTAATCACATCTCAATGACTCCAAGCATTGTAAAGAACAAAAAATGAAATGATGATGCATATCAAAACATTATCAAACAGTCACATGGATATGGAATGAAATTGTGACTCGATGATCCTAACTGTCCATTCATATATAGTGTAAAAACAAAATACAAAACTCTTTTTTATTGTTACAAAAAACTCATCAAAATAAAATCTTTTTGTATTTTTCAAAAGTTTTAAAAATACAAAAACTAATAAAAAAAAATTACACACTAGCAATAGGCACTATCATCATGAAAATCCACGTATGCTTTCAAACAAGTCTAACCCTCAACCGTTAGGTGCGGTGGAGTTTTGCAAAGGTGGTGACATCCTATGAAAAACCTCCATCAAACCATGTAAAGTCTTGATCAAAATTTTTACATGCTCCCTAATATGTGTAAACTCTCTCATGTAATCATCTGGAGCATCAGGTGTGGGCGCGTGTGTGAACACGTGTAGTAGTAAAACGTGACACATGACCCACTTAAAATAGAACTCTCTAAGGTGTCCTCTATTCTTGCAGTGTGTGCAAACATAAACAGGCCTAGGAACACCTCTCTCAAAACGTCTCCTATTAGGTACGAGACACCTAGGTGGGTTGGGTTGAGACCTATGTGAATTAAACACAAAAGTGGGAATCAACTCGGGTGCAACTTAGGAAGTAGAAGTGCCATCATGACTTATTCCTAAACTATCACCTCTACCCAAAATGGGATTGAAAACCATCTTTCCAACCTTCTTAAATGCATTCTTGAAAGGGACTTTGACCTCCTGGGCACATTCGAGATCACTCTCAAGTTGGGATACACGTGTCATCAGACTAGACACCGTGTGGGTCAAATCACTCTTTCTTAGCCTAAAGATATCAATTGTACACTCAAAGAAACCTTCACCTTATCGAGTTCACTCGCTTTCACCTCAAACTCCCTCAAAAACTCCAACTCTCTTTCCAAATCTCTCACCCAAATGATCAACACCTTATTCAATTTTTTAGTCATTAAGGTCTCGACGTACAAATCTCTAAATGCGATCTGGAGCTCACTATCACCCTCACTAGCTCACTCACTATCAAACTCTCCAGAAACACTCAACTCATCCTTGGGGGTCTTACATGAACAAGTATACTCATCGTCATGGGAAAAATTGGGCGTGCTCAAGTAACTAGCAGAAAAAAACAACAAACTTCCCATGTGACGACTCATCCCCGAAATCTTTCATCTCTTCCTCACTATCGCTAAGAGTGGATGGCATGGCAATCTTTTTTCCCTTTATCTTTAGCCTAGTGGGACACTCAAATGATCTATGGCCTCTCCCATCACACATAAAACACTTATCTTCCTCCACTTACTCACCCTCTTTCTCACCACTCTCTTTGGCCTCATTTTTATTTTTCTCAAAAAATCTTTTATTCGAAGAATTTTGTTTTGAAAACTTGAGAAACTTTTTAAAATATTTCCAAAGCATTGCCATATCAAAATCATATTCTTCCTCAGACTCAGTCTCAGAAGAACCAATTTTTGTTTTCTTCTAAGACCAGGCTTTAAGTGTTATCCCTTTATCATTGGGCATGACAATGTCAAGAAACATGTCAATTTCATTTGTCTGGAGGTCTCCTACCATCTCTTTTAATTTCAGACAATTCAAATTACCTAAGGTATTCAAAATATTCATTTTAGGGATAAAAAGTTTTGGAAGCGATCTTAAAATCTTTTTAACCACTCGTGCATCAGGTATATGCCCACCTAGATTGAAACTAGTGTTGACAATATCAGACAAATGTGCATAAATGTCATTAAAACACTCAGTCTCAAGCATGGTAATCATTTCAAATTGAGTAGTTAAATTTTGAATTTTAGACTCTTTGACCGTGTTAGCGCCTTTGTGGGTGAGTTGTAAAATATCCCACGCTACTTTAAACGTGGTGCACGTCATAATACCTCAAAACTCGTCGGGGTGATGTGTCCAAAAAATTTACTAAGCCCATGTGAATTAAAAGTGCTCCACCTAAACTCATCCTCAATCTAGTCTGACACATTGTTTAAATTTGTGACATTATTTGTGGTGATAATGGGAGGAGTCCAACCACTTTTACAAATTACCCAAACTCTTTCATCGATTGCTTTCAAATGAGATTTCATGAAATCTTTCTAGCAAGAATTAATTAGACCCGTAAAAAATTGGCAACCGATTATATAAGTTTTCATTTGAAAACATTGCGACAATTTTCTAAAAATTAGATTTTTTTCCAAAAAAAATCAATGGCACACAAATTTTTGCGGAAATAGGAATACTCAGTAAATTTGAGTAACGTACTCTGATACCAATTTGTAAAAGTACGTTGTGCGATACTGATTTGAATAAACTCGCAAATTCCAACTACAAACTTATTTAATTGGAGTCAATTTTTAGACCAAGTTAAATCAACCCCCTAAATAAGCAACTACGTGTGTGTGTGTGTGTGTGTATGTATGTGTGTGAGAGAGTGTATGTGTGTCAAACCAATAAACACAAATAACCTACTCACAGATTTCATAAGAAACCCCATTCGGGTAAAACCTTTATTTAACTATAATACTTACAATTACAATGAAATACGCAATGATCTAACCGCGGAAAATCCACATAGACCGCAACCTAGAGTCAGCCAATACTATAGTTCCAATTTAGCTCAAGAATTCCCACAAGCACTCCCTATTGACATGCAGCCGTCTTCAGTCCAGTACTCCCCTCAAGAGCACCTACATCTGCAATAGAGATACTCTCTATATGAGAAAATTGACACAAGATGTGTTCTTGGGTTCCAAAACAATTCACACAAACTATTTGGATGATTTGTGAATTGAAAACAAAAGATTAAAACCCTAAAAGAGAGAAGACAAAGTATCCTGCCAAAGAATTTTTGTGTATGGAAAAATTCGTAGGTCTTCTATTAAAAAAATGAAGTTAAAAACCCTTTTTATAAAAAACCTACGGCGGCACATCGCTCGAACGAAATAAGGTTGTCGCTTGAACGATGCCAGTTGTCGCTCGAACGAATTTGCGTAAGATGCCTCTGTCATTGGAATGATGTGTTAATCTCGCTTAAATGACTGGAGCAGAAATTAATTTTTTATTCCAGTCCGCCTCAACACTTAGAAAAACTATTTTGATGAAAAACTCAGCTCCAACACTTAAAAAAATTTAGAAAAAATATCCCAACACCTTAAGTGAACCGTTAAGGGACTAAAACACAACCTTACCAGAATCTGTCTCGTGGAGGATTTTCTTGTTGAAGAACTTGCTATTCGAAATCGTCTTGATGCATGCATGTTCTTGAATATTCTTCGACAGTTGTAGCTATTTAAGGCATACTTGATTGATAACGGACATTTATAAAACCATATCCTTACAAATCTCCCCCTATGTCTCTTCCGGTACAAAATAAAAATATCTGAATTATCAAAACATAGATTCCTATATAAATCTAATACCCTCCCAAAAACCCAAAACTGAAAAGGCATTGAACATGCAAGTATCAAACGTTTCTTCAAAATATTCGACTTAAAATCTTTAAGCTTTTCTCATCAGGGTCTGCAAAATAATGATCTTCAATTTTGTACCTACACACATGAGACAAAGCAAATACTTAGTGATGCATCGAATTGAAATGATAAAAGAATAAATCAATCAAATCTCCCCTATAATGCAAAAAGTCCCACATAATTCATTCTCCTCCTTTTTATTAGACCAAAATAGACAAGGAAACGAATAAATAAAAAATTCATGGAGTTGTCACGAAAACAATGATAGAAAATGTGGATCAAACTACTCTCATGCAAAGAGTAACTTAAAATCTTCCACAAACTATTTTTCATTTTTCAATTTCTTAAACAAAAAGTCAAAAATAATTTTAATAAAATCACACACCATGAATTTACACTAAGACAACCAAATCATGGAAATGAAATTAATGGGTGTGAACATATTCAATAGGCAAATCAACGCTATCAAACATAACATATGTGCATTATGTAGACGTGTACTCTTAACAAATGAATGTAAAAATTTTCCTTAGCTGTTAAAAGTGTTGAATTTAAATGACATCGACTCTATCCATCAACACATCAATGTCAAGAATGATTCCCACACCAATAACGTCTAAAACTATGTAAATGCTTTTTCATGATGTTATCAGGACGTCCAAGCCCATTTTTCATTTTTTTCCACCCAAACTCCCTCATAAATAATAACCATTATATTTTTCTTTTGAGGTGACCCCTTTTTGGCATATTTATCTTTTTATTGCCTTTAAATTTTTTCGGGCTATTTTAAATGGTGGATTTCACCACGAGTTATTTTATACTCTCACAGCCTTTTTTCCATGGTTCACTCATCATATTTTGCTGCAATTAAATCCTCATGGTAAATGGTTTTTACATGAACTACTTCCATTGTCAAGTTTTATCGCATATGGTTCACTTTAAAGAAAAAATTGAGATGACAACATTCCAACCAATAGGTGATAAACAAGTAATATAATCAAACAAATCCGTGCAAGTGTGAATTAAAGGAACTTGTGAATCAAACATGTAGGTAGTAACAACTAATCACATCTCAATGACTCCAAGCATTGTAAAGAACAAAAAATGAAATGATGATGCATATCAAAACATTTTCAAACATTCACATGGATATGGAATGCAATTGTGACTAGATGATCCTAAATGTCCATTCATATATAGTGTAAAAACAAAATACAAAACTCTTTTTGATTGTTTCAAAAAATTCATCAAAATAAAATATTTTTATATTTTAAAAAGATTTTAAAATACAAAAAGTAATAAAAAAAAATTACACACTAGCAATAGGCAAACAATATCATCATGCAAATCCATGTATGCTTTCAAACAAGTCTAAACCTTAACCGTTAGGTGCGGTGGAGTTTTCCAAAGGTGGTGACATCCTATGAAAAACCACCATCAAATCATGTAAAGTCTTGACCAAAAATTTTACATGCTCCCTAATATGTGTAAACTCTCTCGTGTAATCATCTGGAACATCAGGTGTGGGTGTGGGTGTGTGTGTGAACACGTGTAGTAGAAAAACGTGACTCATGACCCACTTAAAATAGAACTCTCTAAGGTGTCCTCTCTTCTTGCAGTGTGTGCAAACATAAACAGGCCTAGGAACACCTCTCTCAAAATGTCTCCTATCAGGTACGAGACGCCTAGGTGGGTTGGGTTGAGACCTATGTGAATCAAACACAAAAGCGGGAATCGGCTCGGGTGCAACTTAGGAAGTAGAAGTGCCGTCATGACTTATTCCTAAACTATCACCTCTACCTAAAATGGAATTGAGAACCATCTTTACAACCTTCTTAAATGCATTCTTTAAAAGGACTTCGACCTCCTGGGCACATTCGAGATCACTCTCGAGTTGGGGTACACGTGTTGTCAGACTAGACACTGTGTTGGTCAAATCACTCTTTTCTTGGCCTAAAGCTATCAATTGTTCACTCAAAGAAACCTTCACCTTATCGAGTTCACTCTCTTTCACCTCAAACTCTCTCAAAAACTCTAACTCTCTTACCAAATCTCTCACCCAAATACTCAACTCCTTATTCAATTTTTTAGTCACTCAGGTCTCGATGTACAAATCTCTAAATGCGATCTAAAGCTCACTATCACCCTCACTAGCGCACTCACTCTCAAACTCGCTAGAAACACTCAACTCATCCTTGGGGGTCACACATGCACAAGTATACTCATCATTATGGGAAAAACTGGGCGTGCTCACGTAACTAGCAGAAAAAACAACAAACTTCCCATGTGATGACTCATCCCCGAAATCTTTCATCTCTTCCTCACTATCGCTAAGAGTGGATGGCATGGAAATCTTTTTTCCCTTTATCTTCAGCCTAGTGGGACACTCAAATGATCTATGGCCTCTCCCATCACACTTAAAACACTTCTCTTCCTCCACTTTCTCACCACTCTCTTTGGCCTCATTTTTATTTTTCTTAAAAAATCTTTTATTCGAAGAATTTTGTTTTGAAAACTTGAGAAACTTTTTAAAACATTTCCCAAGAATTTCCAAATCAAAATCAGATTCTTCCTCAGACTCAGGCTCAGAAAAACCAACTTTTGTTTTCTTTTTAGACTGGGCCTTAAGTGGTATCCCTCTATCCTTGGGCATGACAATGTCAGGAAACATGACAATTTCATTTGTCTGGAGTTCTCCTACCATCTCTCTTAATTTCAGACAATTCAAAATTACCTAAGGTATTCAAAATATTCATTTTAGGGATAAAATGTTTTGGAAACGATCTTAAAATATTTTTAACCACTCGTTCATCAGGTTTATGCCCACTTAGATTGAAACTAGTGTTGACAATATCAGACAAATGTGCATAAAAGTCATCAAAACACTCAGTCTCAAGCATGGTAATCATTTCAAATTGAGTAGTTAATTTTGAATTTTAGACTCTTTGATCGTGTTAGCGCCTTCGTGGGTGAGTTGTAAAACACCCCACGCTACTTTAAACACGGTTCACGTCATAATACCTCGAAACTCATCGGGGGTGATATGTCCGAAAATTTTATTAAGCCCACGTGAATTAAAAGTGTTCCACGTAAAATCATCCTTAATCTAGTCTGACACATTGTTTAAATTTGTGACATTATTTGCGGTGATAGTGGGAGGAGTCCAACCTCTTTCACAAATTACCCAAACTCTTTCATCGATTGCTTTCAAATGAGATTTCATGCCATCTTTCTAGGAAGCATAATTAGACCCGTAAAAAATTGGCAACCGATTATATAAGTTTTCACTTGAAAACATTGCGAAAATTTTCTAAAAATTAGATTTTTCCAAAAAAAATCAATGGCACACAATTTTTTGTGGAAATAGGAATACTCAGTAAATTTGAGTAACCTACTCTGATAACAATTTGTAAAAGTGCATTGTGCGATACTGATTTGAATGAACTCGCAAATTCTAACTTCAAACATATTTAATTGGAGTCAATTTTTAGACCAAGTTAAATCAACCCCCTAAATAAGCAACTACGTGTGTTTGTGTGTGTGTGTGTGTGTGTGTCAAACCAATAAACAAAAATAACCTACTCGCATATTTCAGAAAAAAACCCCATTTGGGTAAAACCTTTATTTAACTATAATACTTACAATTGCAATGAAATATGCAATGATTTAACCGCAGAAAACCCACATAGACCGTAGCCTAGAGTCAGCCAATACTGTAGTTCCAATTTAGCTCAAGAACGCCCACAAGCACTCCCTATTGACATGCAGTCGTCTTCAGTCCAGTACCCCCCTCAAGAGCACCTACATCTGCAATAGTGATCCTCTCTACAAGAGAAACTTGACACAATATGTGTTCTTGGGTTCCAAAACAATTCACACAAACTATTGGGATGATTTGTGAATTGAAAACAAAAGATTAAAACCCTAAAAGGGAGAAGACAAAGTATTCTTCCAAAGAAGTTTCGTGTATCAAAAATTTCTTAGGTCTTGTAATAAAAAAATGAAGTTAAAAACCCTTTTTATAAAAAACCTACGGCGGCGCGTAGCTTGAACGAAATAAGGTTTTCGCTTAAACGATGCCAGCTATCGCTCAAACGAATTTGCGTAAGATGCCTCTGTCATTGGAATGATGTGGCAATCTCGCTTAAACGACTGGAGCGAAAATTAATTTTTTATTCAAGTCCGCCTCAACAATTAGAAAAACTATTTTGATGAAAAACTCCGCTCCAACACTTAGAAAAAAAATTAAAAAAAATATCCCAACACCTTAAGTGAACACTTAAGGGACTAAAACACAACCTTACCAAAATCTGTCTAACGGGGGCTTTTCTTATTAAAGATCTTGATATTCGAATATTCTTCGACGGTTGTAGCGATAGACGGCATACTTGATTGATAAAGGACATTTATAAAATCATTTCCTCACACTCTAATCATTAACATAAAATAAAAAGCATATCTTCCCTTGGTATCCAATGATTAACCATAGGAATTGTGGTGACAATTATTATGCAACACAAATAAATATGAAAGATGTAACAATCAAGAAAAGATAAATAAGATTCCAATCACACAACAACGGGTATACGTGGTTCAGCAAATAGGTGCCTACGTCCGCGGTGGTTCAGTCAGTGTTATTTATCAATATTCTGAAGAATAAGTACAGAGAATACAACTTTTCCTTTGCCCCGGACTTAGGGTTTAATTTATACATGTATGTGTTGGAATAGTGGGGGTGATGGGTTCCTTCTTATTAGCCATCTCCTCTACATGGGATCGCGTTCCCCCACAACTTCTCCTCATGGGATCGTGGGGTAATTGGATTAATACAAAGGTGATGGGCCTGGGCTTTGGGCCGCTAGGGAGAGGCTACTCATCCAGGCCTATGGTGCTAAATTCAGGGTACCCACAATTGCCCCTAAATTTGTTGGGCCGTTTCTACAAGTCCAATGAATTTAAATAATCAGCTATTATGGTTGATTTCTTTGAAAACTGTGAAGTTTCTTTGGCGGCACCCGCTTCGCTATCCGTGCGCTATGATTAGACTTGAAGGCTCGTTGGAATAAGGCGCATTTCTTTTCGTCGCTTCAGACTTTTCCAGCAATCTTCTATCTTCTGAGAGCTCTTGCGCTTAGTACCTTCTGTTTTCGATCTCTACTTTCGTTGCTTCTTCGCCATTTGACCTGATCTTCTGTTTTGTAAGTCTCTCGCGCTCTTTGCATTTTCTCTTTGGTTTGTAGCTTTTCTTGTATTTTTCCAATGGCAAAGATTGGAAATAGGTCAGTAACTGAGTTTAGAAAATTCTATAGTATTCCTGAGTGGGTAGAGATTGAGTGTTGTGCCTCGCCTCCTAGGAACGTTAGGGATATAGAGGATGCACATTGGATTCACGTCCTGTTGCTCTCCCAGGGGGGACTTACCTTCCCTACTAATGATCTGTTTTTGCACTTCTTTAGCTATTTCAGTATTGTGCCTGCACAATGTTCGCCCAACGTATGGAAAATAGTGAACGGCGTGCATAGGATAAATCAATTATATGGCACAAAGTTAGGGTTTGCCGAGGTCTGCTTTTATTACTCCTTTTCTCGAACGAGTTCAGGTGTTCTGTACCTTAAGGCTAGGAGCCCTGATAGGGTATTGGTAGTAAATCTACCTGATTCCCATAAGGACTACTGGCAAGAAGGTTTTCTTGTCAGGAATTGGCAACTTTCCCCCCAATTTGAAGGGTCGAGGTCTGAGAGGTTCACTGTTCCCTTTTATGGGGAAGAATATATAGGTAGATGTCAGATTATTATTTCAACCTTTGCTGACTGTGTGATTTTTCTAACTTCTCTTTGCTTTTTCTTTTACAACGAAGGCAAAGAACTTGGAGCCAGCTATCAGCGAGGTTTGTATCTCGGAACTGGTGAAATCTTGGAACATCAGGGAACCTTTGGGTGACGGCGAGCATCCTAGGTCTGCTGCTTTTCTGCTTGAATACAAGAACACAGGCTCCAGCTTCATAGCCCGACCTGTGGATAGTGTTCCAGACTTTGACTCCTCCGAAGAGATTTCAGCTGAGCCTATCCAATTGGATAAAGAGGAGAGCAGCTCAGAGAGTGACCCTGCAGGTGTTAGTAATTTGGGTGCAGGTAGTGTTGACAATAGCAGTTCTTCGAGCACTTCCAGCAGTTCTGGTGAAGAGATACCTCCCAGGAAGAATTTAATCAGAGATGATGATGATGATGATGATGTACTTCTTGCCCAGAGGTCCAAGAAATCAAAGACTACCTCCGGGGCCATAGCTACTGGTTCTCGGCCTTCTTCTCAGGAGCAAGAGAAGAAGAAGAGAGAGGAGGAGCAGGCGAGAGAGAGAGAGAAGAAAAAGGAGGAGGAGAGGAAGAAGGTGGAAGAGAGAAAGAGAAGGGAGAAAGAAAAGGAGGAGGAGAGGAGGAAGATGGAACTGAGGACCAAAACTGGTCAAGCCTTGGTCCCAGTATCTGCCTTGCCTGAGGGGGCTTCGGTGGCTACCTCTCCTCAGCTTACCCCTGCGCTGCTCGAGAGGGAAGTCCTCCCTGCAGATCGTGAGAGGGCATCGGGGTCCGATCAACTGGCTTTGCAAGCTATCCAGAGGCTTGCCTTGGTAAGGTTCTTCTTTTAATTCTCAACTTCCTTCACTCCGTTTTGATGGTTTATTCTTTCTTATCTTTCCCTCGTTTTTTTTAGTTTGTGACTGACTTTGCTGTGCTCTATCGCTCTCGCGACGAGCTGTTGCAAAGGAACAGCGAGCTGGAGTAGTAGAAGTCTACTCTGGTGGCCAGGGGTTCTCAGTTGGAGGCCGATCTGAAGGCTGCTGATGCGGCTCGAGCTTCATCTGCCTTGGCCCTTGCTAATTCTGCTCGCGAGAGAGATAATGCTGTCAGGGAGCTTGGCGAGCTGAGGAAGTCGTATGATCTGGTATGGTCGAGCAAGCTAGACTTTGCGGAGAAGAACAGGGTTCTGGCCGAGCAGCTGGAGGCGGAGAAAGCCCAGGCAGCCACTCTTAAAGAAGATTCGTACAATTCTGGCTGGGCTACTGCGTATGAGGACGCCGAGGTTCAGATAGGCTATATCAGCCGTATGAACTTCAAGAAAGGATGGAACAAGGCCCTCGTGGCTGCTGGGGTGGATGTTGCATCCCCACTCTTTGACGAGCATGATCCAGGGCCAAAGCCAGTCGTGGATGAGGACCCAGCCCCAGCTGCTGAAGGCATCAATCCTGCTTCTCAGGTGAGTCCTACTGATTCTCCCTTGGTCGAGGGGGTAGTGGACACCCCTACAGAGGGTAATGCCCCTGCAGATGCTGATAAGGACAAGGGTCCATCCACCGAGGTTGCTAACTGATAGGACTTCTTTGTAATTTTTTTTTCTTTTTTGATCTGATGTAACTTCGCTCATTATCAATGAAAAGACTTTATTTTTCTTCATGCTGATCTCTTTCTTCTCTCCTTCTTTTACTTGTAGTTGGTTGATGTGGATGACTATATTCCTGTTACCTCCCAATTAGTTAGGACTCTGGGTCCTAATGCAAGCCCTGCAGTTCGCCAGTCCTTCGCTAGGCTTTGCAGGTTTGCTAAGACAAGGAACCAGAAATATAAGGATCAGTCCGAGCTGGTGGCCAAATTGAAGGACAGGCTCCAGGAAATGGAAGAGATCGGTGCTTCAGTGTAAGAAGAAGTTAGTGAGCTGAGAGCAAAGTTACTGGAGGCCACCGAGATCAACCAAGTCATGGAGTTTCTTTAGAGGGAGAATGAAGACCTGAGGCGGGAGGTCTCGAAGCTTAAGGAGCATTCGCCGAGCACCGCATCGGCAGTCTTACAAGGCTCTTCCTCGTCGCGAGCTGCTCGGCCTCCCCTCCCGCGTGATGGTAGGAGTACAAGGGGTAGGAGTAGGGAAGCCGAGGAGCGGCGTGAGAGGGAAATGGAGGAGCTGCGCGGCGATGTTCGGCGAGCTTATGTGACTGCTGCTGGACTCCAAAGGGACGTCACCCGACTGCGGCATTTATTCAAGAAGGGCCCTCGCCAAGTGTGGACTGATGGCTATGATCAGGGCTGGATGGATGCTCCCACACGGTTATCAGAGTTCAAGGAGCTTTCCTTCATCAGGGGGTGGTTGAGTGCTCTCAGAGAGCTGCAGGTCCCGCTGAACTCGACATTGTGGTATCGGCACAAGATGTCTCCCTCTACTCTGATGCCCAATCCATTCAGGCAAGATGATCGATGGATCCCCATCGATGCTATCCCCCGGCGACTATTGGAGTTAGACGCAAGTGAGGCCGTGGAGGAGTTCGATCCTGCTCCTGATGATGGGAGGAGAGCTAAAGTTGCTGACTATCTTGTTCGGAGGCTTCCACCTTCATGATATTTTGTTTTTTAATAATTGTAAATTCTTTGGGCGAGCTTCGCCGACTAAACATGTACTATTATTGTTTGTAAATATAAAAGATTAATGGAAAGTTCGAGTTTTGGGCGATTTTTGCCGACTAAACGTGTTCATCCAATCTTTTCATATTTTTGCAGCTTTACAATCCTTTTTATCTTGTCATGTGAGTGTCCGCCCAGTCCAGTATTAAGAATACCATTGTTCCCTTCCTTTACCTTTTAGGTCGTGTCGTCACACTCCCTTAGGCCTAAGTAGGGCAATTGGCGAGGACACACCTGTTATTGGATGTCTTTATCTAGTCAGGATTTTATTTAACCAAAGTAGGTTTGATGCCTAAGAATACTCTGTAGGGCTTCATATATTGCCATGGGCAATGCTATGAGGTCTGTCGTGCTTCATGACGATGACCCGAGGAGGGGTATCCCCTTGCTATGCCAACCATTATACCTGTGATTTGAAAAGGATGTGCAATAAGATATAATTGTTACTTTTTAGAGAGTGATCAACTGAGAGATTTTTATTGGTGAAATGAGAAATAAACTGTCTTTTCCCATAAGGAGTACAATAAAAGATCTAACAATAGAACCCCTAAAAATAGAATTTCTTGAGATTAGCTGCGTTCCATGCTCGTGGTATCTCTCTGCCCTCCATTGTTTTCAAATGATAGTCACCTTGCAGATCATTTCTAATTATCTCATAAGGTCCTTCCCAGTTCGGGCCCAGTTTACCGTCTGATGGTTTCACTGTGTTGCCCAGGACCTTTCTTAGAACATAGTCCCCCACTTCGAATTTCCTCGGATTGACCCTTTTGCTGTAGTACTTCGCGAGCTGTTGCTGATAGCTCGCTAGTTTTACTAGGGCAAGTTCCCTGCGCTCATCGGCCAAATCGAGTTCAGCGAGCAAAGCCTGATCGTTCTGACCCTGCTCGACAAGGTCGGATCTCATTGTAGGCAATTCTGTTTCTAGTGGGATGACTCCCTCCATACCATATGCTAGTGAGAATGGCGTTTCTCCTGTGGCTCGCCTAGGAGTCGTTCTGTACGCCCATAGGATATGCGGTAGCTCGGTTGTCCACGCGCCTTTGGCTTGTTCTAACCGCTTCTTCAATCCAGCGATCACTGTCTTATTGGAAGCCTCATCTTGTCCGTTTCTTTGAGGGTAAGCCACCGAGCTGAAGTGGTGCCTGATCCCGTGTTGGTCGCAGAATTCCTGAAAAGGGTCACTCTCGAACTGTGTTCCATTGTCAGTGATGATGGTTCTGGGTATCCCGAATCGAGTGATTATATTTTTCCATATGAACCTCATCATGTCAGCATCCCGGATGTTCGCCAGTGGTTCTGCCTCGATCCACTTGGTAAAGTAATCAGTTGAGACCAACAGGTATTTGCGATTGCCGGCAGCGGTGGCCAGTGGTCCCACGATGTCCATTCCCCACTGGGCGAAAGGCCAGGGGCTGCTTAGGGATTTTAACTCGCTGGTGGGCTGGTGGACCATGGGGGCGTGAAGCTGGCATTTTAGGCATCTGCAGACATATACTGCGGAGTCCTTTTGCGTATATGGCCTCCAATAACCTTCTTTCATTGCTCGGAAGGCTAGAGACCTTCCTCCGACGTGACTCCCGTAGATTCCTTCGTGAAGCTCATGAAGCACTGTCTTGACATCGCCTGGGTGGACGCATCTAAGGTAGGGGCCGGAGAAAGATCTTTTATACAAGTCGCCTCTCGTGGATAAGTGAAAGCGAGCAGCTTTGACTCTTATCTGGTGGGCAGTCCTCTTATCTTCTGGGAGCGTTCCATTCTTCAAATAGTCCCTCAAGGGATCCATCCAGCTAGGGGCTGGTTCCAATTGGAGTATTGGTTTTGCTTTGGTCAGCTCGCAGTTTTGGTAAATGCTCGGGTAGCTGAGGAAATCGATAGGGATGATCCTTTTAAGGCTGGAATCAACTGCCGAGCTCAGGGCTGCCAAGGCATCAGCGTGGCTGTTCTGCCCCCTGGGAAACTGTTGGATGTTGATTTCGTCAAAGTTCGTCATTAAGTTTTTCACCAGGGAGAGGTAGGCTGCCATCCTTCATCCTTCGCGTTATAATCTCCACTTATCTGATTGGAAACTAGTTGCGAGTCTCCGAATACCTGTAAATGCTTTGCTCCCAGAGTTTGCGCCCTTTGGAGACCTGCTATTAAGGCTTCGTATTCTGCTTCGTTGTTGGAGGCTGCAAATCCCAGCCTGATTCCTTGCTCGAGGACTGTATTTTCTAGAGTGATGAGAACAATTCCCACTCCTGCCCCCTTTGAGTTGGAGGCTCCATCAACGAATAGCTTCCAGCTTCCCCCTGTAGCCTAGCTGTTTTGTTCTGTTGGCTTAGGCTGGTCGAAGGGTTCTTCGCCTGTGAATTCAGCTATGAAGTCAGCAAGGATTTGACCCTTGATAGCTGTCCTTTGTTGAAATTGGATGTCAAACCGGCCGAGCTCGACTGACCATTTAGACAGTCTGCCCGATAAATCTGCCTTCCTTAGGACAGCCTTGAGGGGGTGTGATGTAAGGACAATGATCGTATGAGCTTCGAAATAATGCTTCAGTTTCCTCGAGGACATTACTAGGGCGAATGCGAGCTTTTCCAATGGCAGGTAGCGCTGCTCGGCGTCTAGTAAGGTTTTGCTCGTGTAATAGACTGGATATTGGATCCCTGTAACTTCACACAATAGCGCTGAGCTGATAGTATGGCTGGATACAGAGAGGTAGAGGTACAAAGGGTCCATTTGTTGTGGTATGACAAGCAGTGGTGGGGAGCTTAGGTAGGACTTGAGCTCGTCTAATGCTTGCGAGCAACCTAGGGTCCATTCTACTGTTTTTCTGCCTTTTAATAGTTGGAAGAAGGGCTTGCATCTCTCGGTGGATTTAGAAATGAAACGATTTAGAGCAGCGAGCATTCCAGTGAGCTTCTGTACATCGCGGATTATGCAAGGAGGTTGCACCCGTTTAATTGCATCAATCTGGTCCGGATTAGCCTCTATGCCACGCTTGCTGACCAAATACCCAAGGAACTTTCCTGACTGGACACCGAAGGAACACTTGCTCGCGTTGAGTTTCATTCGGTATTTCCTGAGGATTCCGAAGGTACTTGACAGGTCCGAGAGGTGATTTTCCTTCTCCTTGCTCTTGACGAGCATGTCGTCGATGTAGACCTCCATCGTGTCTCCCATCTTATTCTTGAACATTTTAGTAACCAGCCGCTGATAGGTTGCCCCTGCATTTTTTATCCCAAAAGGCATGACCTTATAACAGTATAAACCAACCGTCGTGATAAATGCCATTTTATCCTGATCTGGTGCATACAGGGGAATCTGGTGATAGCCTGAGTATGCGTCCAGGAAACTCATTCGTTCATGAGCTGCAGTGGCGTCTACTAGTTGGTCTATTTTCGGAAGAGGGAAGCTATCCTTGGGGCAGGCTTTGTTGAGGTCAGTGAAGTCTATGCAAACTCTCCACTTCCCGTTGCTTTTTGGAACTACCACTGGGTTGGATAACCATTTGGGGAATTGCACTTCCCGTATGGACCCTACATCCAGCAGTTTTTCGACTTCTTGTTCTATTGCTTTGGCCTTCTCGGGAGCAGTTCGTCGTGCCTTCTGCGCTATCGGCTTGGATGTGGGATTGATGTGCAACCGATGGCAGACCATATTGGGATCGATTCCTGGCAGCTCATAGGGTTCCCAAGCGAAGACATCTATGTTGCTTCTGAGTAAGGTTAACAAATCCTTTTGCTCTTGGTCAGTGAGTGAGGTCCCGATCAGGAAGACTCTGTTGTTGTCGCCTTCTCTAGCAATTACTTCTATCAGGTCCTCTACAACACGCTCGGAGGGAAGGAGCCTGGTCTCTGCCACTCCGGGCCTTCCATATTTTAATTGCTATTTGGAAGGGATTGCACCCTCCTCCACTTTCTCGCTGGCTTGAACGGTTTTTTTTTCTGGCTTTGGTCGGATGGCCGCTATAAAGCACTTTCTCGACATCGTCTGTTCGCCATGTATCTCCATCACTCCCCACTCGGTGACATATTTGAGTTTCTGGTGGTAGGTCGAGGAGACTGCCTTCATTGCATGAAGCCATCCCCTGCCGAGGATGGCTTGATACGGTGAATCGATGTCGACCACCAAGAATTCGATCATTTTTGAAACATTTCCAGCGAGCACTGGTAGTACTATCTTGCCCAGAGGCATGGTCATTTTTACAGCGAAGCCGACCAGAGGAACAGTGGTTCCCTTTAGGTCGGCGATGTTCAACTTCAATTTTCTGAACAGGTCGATGTAAATTACTTCGGATGAGCTTCCTTGATCGACGAGCAACCTGTCGATATCAAAGTTGGCTATCCTGAGTGTAATGACTAAGGCATCGTGATGTGGGGTCCTCACTCCCACAAGATCTTCATCCGTGAAAACAATATGCTTGTTGTAGTTGATGTCCTCTGCTCGCCGGCGTTTTCCTGCCTGTGATTTCGCTGGATCAATTTGAAAAGCTTGCATTACTGCTGTCAGCTTCTTTACCTCCATCCGAGCTGAGTTGCCCTGGATTTGCTTAACATCGGATACTCCATGGATTACTGCGAATTCGTGTCCGGTGTCGTCTTCCAATACGTTGTCGGGTTTTGCCTCCTTATGGACAGTCACTCTCTCTACCTTCCTTTCCACAAAGTCATTTAAATGTCCGAATTGGGCTAACTCCTCGAGGTGGGACTTAAGAGCCTTGCAGTGCTCGGTCTTATGTCCTCCCTCTTTGTGGAAGGTGCATCTCAGCGCATTGTTTCTTTTTGATGGGTCTCCTCCCATTTTTCGGGGCCATTTGATGAACGGCTCATCCTTGATCTTCGCGAGAATTTTGTAAATTGGTTCTTTGAAGACGGTGTTGATCGCCTGGAACGACTTTGCAACGTTAGGGCTCCCTCCCTTCTTGGAGCCATTCTTGCTCCCATTGTTTCCTCCTTTTTTCTGGTTATCAACTTTCTCACTTCCCTTCGTGGCGAGCTTGGCTCGACCGTTTTCTCCTACGTTAAGGTGGGTGACATCTTCCACCTTTGCGTATTTCTCAATCCGGGCCATCAGGTCATCAATGGTGGTTACTTCCTTCTTTGTCAAGGATTGGTAAAGGAGGGAAGAGCTAGGTAGCCCAATTTTGAATGAAGCCACTGCCACCTCTTCCGCGCAGTCCTCGACTTCGTTGAATAACTCCCAGTACCTCTTCGCGTAGTCTCGGAGTGTCTCCTGGGGAGTTTTCTTCATTATCAATAGAGCGTCCATCCTTTTGGGATGGGAGCTGCTGGTGATGAATCGGGCCGTAAAGAGCTCGGCCAGGGATTTGAAATTTCTGATGGATCGGTGAGGGAGTTTCTCGAACCATTTCTGGGCCACGTCATGAAGGCTCGAGGGAAAGATACGGTACATCAGCGCATCTCGGTGATTCCAGAGGGTCATAGCCTGCCGGTACTGCCTGACATGATCAATGGGATCAGTCTTCCCGTCATAAATCTTGAACCTTGGAATAGCAAACTTTTTGGGAGCTTCTTCTTCTTCAATTTCCCTTGTGAAGGGCGATTTCATCTGGGTTTTGAGGGCTCTCCTGGCGAGTTCTCTGGTTGACCTGGTGCCGTGGTGAGCTGGATGTTGGTCCATTTCTCTGCGGACTAGGTTCCGTATGTTGTCGTCGCTGCGAGCAGGGCTCTGATAGCGGCGAGCTTTTCTCAGTTGCTCGCGGAGGTCGTCATCTGAGTCGCCACCTTCGAACCCTTGATATTGCCGCCTAGGGCTCCTTCCTCGGCTGCGAGATTTGCTCGCCTGAGGTCTAGGAGTGCGATGGGGGCGTCTCCTGGTATCAGGACGTAGTTCTTTCTCCACTTTTTCCAGTCTTCTTTTCAAGCGAGCATTCTCAGCCTCATACCTGCGAGAAGACTCCCTCTGCTCGTGGAGCCTTGCTTCATATGCATCGATCAATATGGATATCTGAGTGGACCTTGCTGGTCCTTGATTTTCTTCTGAGGCTGGCCTTTCTAAGCGAGCCCCTTGATCTGAACGTCGGACTTCAGACCTAATCCTGCGAGGAGCGGGTGGCTCCTGAATATCTCCTGCTTGAGGAGCGTTGCTGCTGTGACCAGACGTCTTATATTTTTTCTTGCCGTGGGTTCTTCTCAAGGAAAGATAAATGGTTCCCACAGATGGCGCCAATTGTGGTGACAATTATTATGCAACACAAATAAATATGAAAGAGGTAACAATCAAGAAAAGATAAATAAGATGCCAATCACACAACAATGGGTATACGTGGTTCAGCAAATAGGTGCCTACGTCCACGGTGGTTCAGTCAGTGTTATTTCTCTATATTATGAAGAATAAGTACAGAGAATACAACTTGTCCTTTTCCCCGGACTTAGGGTTTAATTTATACATGTATGTGTTGGAATAGTGGGGGTGATGGGTTCCTTCTTATTAGCCATCTCCTCTACATGGGATCGCATTCCCCCACAACTTCTCCTCATGGGATCGTGGGGTAATTAGATTAATACAAAGGTGATGGGCCTGGGCTTTGGGCCGCTAGGGAGAGGCTACTCGTCCAGGCCTATGGTGCTAAATTCAGGGTACCCACAGGAATCATAATTCATTTCTTCTTTGGTCGTAGATCCTAAGATCCACAAATCAAGAGAAGAGAAAATATTTACAAAGGTTTATAACTTTGAAATGTGTTCTTATTGATTTGGAAACGTGATCCTAAAAACTCCAAGGAGTTTAGATGAAAAAATTATAGAGTTTGATAAAAAAAAGAACTCTAAAAAAAGTCTTATACAAAAGTCTAATCTCGAATCTCTATTTATTGGAAAAGTTATTGCAAAGAGATAGGAATTAAAGATTTGGACTGAAAATAAAAAAATCACGCATAGTCGTTCGAACAAACTACCACCTCATTTGAATGATGTATTATATCTCGTTCAAACGGTTTCTAACAAAACTTCGAACGACATTCCAAAATGAACCCAAAAGGCAACGTCTCAGATCTCATTCGATCATGGGAACCTCATTCTAACAAACTTTCCAATTTTTTTCGAACGAGATGCCAACTCGTTATAACAAGCTAGCGAGATTTTCAAAAATTGTTTAAAAATCATTTTAAATAGACTATTTTTTTAAATAACCCTTTAAAATTTTAAGCTTTACAAAAAAAACTCATAACTCTTCTCGAATAAAGTTGTGGCGGACAATCTTCATCTTACTAGTTTAAATCTTAGAGATTTTATCAGGACCAAACTTTTGAAAATCGAGATTTATTGAAGAAACTCAAATCTGAAAAAAAACGAACAAATAATAACTAAAAGTGAGATGTCAGTAGAAATCCTTCACCTTACGGGTGGAAATATCTTTTTATAATAATACAAATTTAAAGATAATATATCATCCAGGTTGGGCACCAAATTATTTTTATCTTCGTAATATCCTTTATTGTATTATTTAATTTTTTAAATAACTATTACTATAAAGGCATGATAGTCGAATTTAAGGTAAATAATCTCCATAATTATACGATCACCCATTGAACGATGAGCATGAACAAAAAAAATGGATTCATGTACACCATTATTAACCATACTAGTATATAACCCGGGTGATGTGCGGGCATAAAAATAATTGCACATGTAATAATATATTTTATCAAAAAATTATAATATACCTATATATGTGTGTGTGTGTGTGTGTGTGTGTGTGTGTGTTCTACATGAAAAAAAATACATAAAGTCTAGATCCGAAGATACAATGCCTACAACACAAGATTGAAGAAGTAAAAAAAATAAGAATAAATCATTTCAAATAAAAAAATAAATAATAAATAACTAAATTAAAAAATACAAAGTTAAGATGTTAATAAGAACCTTGTGAAATAATTACTTTACAAGTTAAAGAAAATATGATACTAACTTAAGGGAGTTATTTACATAAAACAACCACTATTGAATAAATATTCAAAATAAAATGATAATAATCTTTGGTTATGATAAGCTTCAAAAGTATTCACACTCGTACCTTATCTAAAATCTATCATGTACATCATTTCATAATAACTATCCGTCATCAAAGTTTTTGTAGTGTACAAAATTCTTAGTTTAAAAAAATATATAAAATTCTTAATTGGAGATATCCTTTGATAATATGAACAATCATCTTATTATAACACATACGAATACTAAAGTGAAGCATATCTTCTATATAAGTCTAAAAATTTTATGAGATCCCAAGATATTTTGCGAGTGAAATACCACATCGTGAAAACTCAAAATTTTGGATGTTGGCATCTACAACTTTTGGTTATATCCCATGAAATTTGTAAGGACATAATCTTATGCTTGTCCGCTAGAATCTAGAAATTGTCAGAGTTGTCCTAGATAACATATGATATGTCGTATATCGCTACATCAGCACATTTACACACGATCATCCATGACATCCACTATCCGAATCATTGGCCACATGCTCATGATCACGCACCCATCATCTTCAACGTGCATTGTTTAACTTCAACCGATATCCACTACACCATTACGTTAATGGTAATATTTTATTTGAAGTTCTTAAAATTCGCATTTATATTTGGGGTATTTTTATTTTGGTTTTACAACTGATTTTACTTAATAAAAAACAACGATGGCATTTAAAATAAAAAAAATTCTCCAACAGTCCTTCAAATGACATGCACATGTCGTTAGATAGGTCGTTAGATACCCATGTTCGATTTTGGATCAAACGAACTCGTATTGTTTTGGTTTTTAACTAGTCATTTCTAAGGTCATTTGACCCCCTATCTAAAGACATATCAATGTCGTTCTAACGAAACCAAGAATTCATTCGAACGACATGTCATTGCCTTAAATTTTTTATTTGCCTATAAATACCTCCTCTCATTAGGTATTTCCTAAGACTTTTTAACTCTGCCTTTTGCAGACTTGGTGCGCTTTAAGTCTTCCATTTTTAAGGACAAAAATACTTTAGATCCACTCAAACCTCCTTATTATGTATGTGAATCATTGATAAACCCTTATAGTCATATTACACATTCTTGGAGTTATTCTTGTGGAGAAGAAAAATTGTATCCATTCTTGTTCTTGGAGTTCTCGTGGGAGATCTTGTTGAAGACAACGAATCGAGGCCTGCGGGTATTTGTTTGTCAAAATGTCTGTATTTCCCTACGTATATGTAAGTATAGGTTTCGTACGATAGTGAAATAAAAAGGGTTTTCCCCTTTTGGGGATTTTTCTTGTAATTGCATTTGTGATTGTTGGATTGCGTGCTAAATAGATTTGTTACTTTCAATCACTTAGTTGCATTTTCTAGGATTAATTAAAAGTGGTCATAAAATTGATTTTTTATTAAATAAGTTGAGTCGTTGAACCAAATCTCACTTTTAAATTGGTATAAGAACCATTTACACAATTCTACCCTGTAATTTTTCCTCAAAATTTTCCTAGATATCAATTTTCTGAAAAAATTGATTTTTGAAAAAACTAAGTCAAACGGATAACTTAATTAATTGAATCCAAGTTTTTCATGGTACAAGCTATCCTTATTGGAAAGCCCTCATGAAATCATCTTTAAAGGCTATTAATGAACATGTCTGGTTAATTTGTGAAAGAGGGTAGACTCCTCCCACTGCCACCATAGATAATGTGACCAATCCTAAACTTGTGTCTAACTGGACTAAGGATGAATTTAAATGGAGCACTTTTAATTCACTTGGACTTAATGAAGTTTATGGATCCGTCTTTCTGGATGAGTTCTGACATATTATGATGTGTACTACTTTAAAAAAGGCATGGGATATCCTACGGCTTACACACGAGCGCACTATAAAATTTAACTACTCAGTTTGAAACTACAAACATGCTTGAATCTGAATGTTTTGATGATTTCTATGCTCATATGTCAGATTTAGTTAATACTAGCTTCAATTTTGGTGAAACGATTCCTGACACAAGAGTATTAAAAAATATTTTTAAATCATTGCTTGCACATTTTATTCCCAAAGTCATTGTGCTTAATTATTTAGGAATATTAGATTCTCTTAAGTTAGAAGAACTTGTAGGATACCTTCAGACTTACGAAATCGATTTGTATCCTAAAATAATAAAACCAAAAGAAAAAGGGATTGCACTTAAGCTCATTCTGGGAAGAGTGAGGGGTTGTCTAGGAAGATAGAGGAGTCGTCAAAAAAGGGAGAGGACGTGTCGTCCGATTTTGAGTATGACTTTGATTTAGATGATTTAGCCCTTTTTGATAAAAAAAATTAAGAAATTTCTCAAACAAAAAAGTAATGGCAATTTTAAAGATTAAACGAGTTTGGAGAAAAATGAAAATGGGAAGAAGTTTGAAAAGGATAAAAAGGACGCTCCAAAAAGAGAGCAAGAGAGGTGTTATGAGTGTGATGAGAGAGATCACAAAGCATATGAGTGCCCAACTAGGTTAAAGCATCAAGGAAAGGTCAAGGCCGCCTTAAAGGCCACCCTTAGTGATGAGAGCAAGGTCAAGTTGGTGGATTCAGGAGAAGAGTCATCACATAAAAGTAACTTCACTGCATTCATGGTTAGTCATGTGTGTACTTTTAGTGCACCTCATGACAATGAGTAAGCTACTTCAAAAGGACACCTAAACAGTGAAAAAAATTCTGAGTGAGGGTGAGGATACTACAAGTGAGAGAGAGAGTGTGACCTACAGTTCACCTACGCCGAGTTATATGTTGAGTCCTTTAAAATGAAAAAGAAAAAAAAAGGATTAGCAACTAGGATCATTGCACTGGAAAAGGATTTAGGAGGGATGAGAGAATGAGAGTCCTCCACTAGCATGTGTTTCAAAGAGAAATATATTTTGGATATAGAGGGGGAGAGAGATCTTTTGGAGAGAGAGAGAGAGAGAGAGAGAGGCAGAGAGAGAGAGAGAGAGAGAGAGAGAGAGAGAGAGAGAGAGAGTAGTTTTGAGAAAGAGAGAGGGGACTTAACCAAACAAGTGGCTAGTCTTACGAGTGAGCTTCTTGCATCCATGGAGATTCAGAAGAAACTTAAATACCTTGTAGACCAACTCACTCATGATCTCGGGAGAGCCCGGGAGGTCAAGGTAAATATTGAGGAAAAATCTAAAAAGATGGGAAAGATTCTCCTCGACCCCGCTTTAGGGTTTGGCGAGAGGCATGGAATATGTTTCGACGATGCTTCCACGTCATATGTCAAACACGAACTAGTTCTTGAATTCATTATGAATCCTTACAACCCTCAACCAAAACCCCAAAGTAAAGTTTAACTAAGAAAAGCAATCCAAGGTCGGCATAAGACTGTCTATTTCTACACTTATTTAAAGAGAAAACGCCACCCTGGGAAGTTTTACTATAGTTTGAGTCGGGATAGATGTACACATATTAAGTCAGACCACTTTGGTAATTTTTCAAGACTTAAAGAGCAGGTTGAGTGTCTTGTCACCACTTCTCACTATTTTATTGAGGTGTTTCAATTGATGTCTTTGGCGTTAGTGGATACTTCTAATATTCTAACTAGACCCAACAACGACAAAGGTAAACAAAAATTCACCACTACATGGGTGCCTAAGGATGAAGATAAAGCCCTTGTTTTCCATGTATCTCTTCAAGATCATAATACCTCCCAGTGGCATTTTTACAACGGTTGCACCAAGCATATGATTGGAAACTTCTCATTGTTTTACTAGTCTTGATGATTGTAAGGATGGTAAAGTCACCTTTGAAGATGAGAGTAAATCTAGCATTATAGGACGGGGAAAATTAGAGATACTCGTTTTTCCTAAGCTAGATAATGTTTTGTATGTCAAAGGTTTGAAAGCAAATCCCCCAGCATTAGCCACATGTGCGATGGAGGCTTTGCTGTAAAGTTATCGGAATGAATCTAACGTTTATGGTGAAGCTGGAAAACTTCTACTATAAGGGGTGAGGACAAAAGATAAATATTATGGGATTGTGACCAAATCCTCATTTGTGTGTAACAGAGCCACGATCTCTTCTATGGATCTGTGGCATTAACGTCTAGGTCACATTAATTTTAGAGATTTGGAGCATTTAGTGAAGAAAGACCTAATACATGTCTTTTTCGTCACTTGGAAAGCCAACAACCAAGATTTGTGGTCCTTGCCAGCAGGGAAAACGAGTCTGTAGTCCCCCTCGAAAGTTGAATTCCATTACCACTTCACCTGTGCTTGAGTTGATTCACATAAATCTTATGGGTCCTACTCGCACTGAGAGTTTGGGTGGTAAGAGGTATATCCTCATGATGGTAGATGATTTTTCCCATTATTCAATAGTTGGTTTCCTAAGTGAGAAATCTGATGCTATAGATTTTCTTATGACTAAGTGTCGTGTCCTTAAAATCAACACGGTGTCACTATCAACAGAATGTGTAGTGACAATGGTACAAAATTTAAAGAAGCAAAGGTGGATCATTATTGTGATAGCCTTGGAATTAACATGAATTTTCAATCGCGAAACTCCTCTGAAAAATGGGATTGTGGAGAGGAAGAAATAGACGATTCAGGAGATGGCTAGATCAATTCTTCTAGGTTGTAGAGTTTCTAGGAATTTTTGGACAGAGGCAGTGTCTACTACGTGCCCCATGGTGAATAGTGTATATATTTGTCCACACACACTTTAGATGCCATATGAATTGTGGATAAGGAAGAAGCCCAACCTTTCGTATTTCTATGTATTTGGGAGTATATTCTACATCCAAAGGGATATATAGCAATTAGGAAAGTTTGACTCCCAGAGTGATGAGGGTAGGATATTCATCGATGAGCAGAGCTTATCGAGTTTTTAACCTGAGCATCTCTAAGGTTATGGAATCAATAAGCATCACTGTTTAAGGTTAAAGATGATGAGCCATCGATGTTTATTGATCCTAACCATTTTTGCGAGGATGATGCACCCCGTAGTGATGATCTCATTGGTCTTCACACACCTAGGGTGGGCCTTTTACTCCTGACTTAGAGGACACACCTGCTTGGGTTTTCAAGAGTTATGAAACATTTGTCATTTTAGGAGATCCCACCTTAGGGGTCAAGACTCACGCAAAGCTAGAGAATGTTGTTATCTTTCTGTGCCACACGTCTAAATTCGAACCGAAGAATATCAAAGAAGCACTCAAAGATGAACACTGGATATTCTATATGCAGGATGAGTTGCTTTAGTTTAGAAAATGATGTCTAGGAACTTGTCCAACGACCTAGTGATAAGAATGTGATTGGTACTAAGTGGGTCTTCAAAAATAAGATGGATGAGAATGGTAGCATTATTCATAATAAGGCTAGGTTGGTCGCTCAGGGCTACACAAAGGTTGAGGGTGTAGACTTTGATAAGACATTTTCTCCTGTTGCGAGGCTTGAGTTCGTCTGCTTACTACTCGCCATCGCATGTCATCTGCGCTTTAAGTTATATCAGATGGATGTCAAGAGTGGCTTTCTGAATGGCATTATATAAGATAAGGTTGACGTGGAACAACCGAAAGGGTTTGAAGAACCTAAGCATCCTAGACATGTCTACTATCGGAGGAAATCCCTGCATGGTTTGAAGCAAGAACCCTGTGCTTGGTACGAGAGAATTACTTCCTATCTCTTAGTCCGTGGCTTCAATAGAGGGGGAGAATATATGACGTTGTTTATTAGGAGAGGAGAATGTGCTATTTTTATTTCCCAGGTCTATGTAGATGACATAGTCTTTGGATCCATGTGCTCCCTCTACGCTCACGACTTTATGGAGGAGATGAAGAGTTAGTTCTAGATGAGCATGGTTAGTGAGATTACATTATCCAAGTTCGTCAACTTGAGGATGGGATATCCATCTCCTAATCCAAGTATGCAAGATACCTCGTGAAGAAGTTTGGATTAGACTCCGCTAAGCATTCACGCACCCCTATGAGTACCTCTACGAAGCTTAGCAAGGATACTACAGGCAAGGACGTAGAGTAAACCTTGTATTGGAGTATGATAGGTAGTCTTCTCTACTTGACTGCCCGTCGTCTTGACATAGACTTTAGTTTTTGCGTCTTTGCATGAGATCAGGCATCCTCGAAAGAGTCACACTTACACACTCTTAAACATATTATCAAATACATTAGTGGGACTCTCTCATACAACATTTGGTATTCCTTTGATACCGATGATTGTTTATCCTCCTATTCACATGTCGATTGGGTCGGGGATGCAAATGGATGTAAAAGCACTTAGGGTGGGTTTTTCTACTTTGGTACTTCTCTTGTCTCTTAGATGAATAAGAAATTGAACTCCATCTCTTTGTCCACTGTGGAGGCTGAGTACATCGCCGTCAGGAGTTGTTGCACACAACTTTTGTGAATGAAGCAGATACTGGAGGATTATGGGGTCTCACAAGATACCATGACTATTTCATGTGATCACATGATCACGATATACATATCCCGCATTCCAGTACGGCATTCGTACACCAAACACATTAGGATACGCGAGCATTTTATTCGAGAAATAGTAGAGGAAAAGGCTGCATCCATGAGCTTTGTAACCACCGACCGCTATTTAGCCGATATGTTCACAATAACTTTATATGCCCCTAGATTTTAGAGTCTTAGGAAGTCTTTAGGTATTTACATAGTTGACTGAGGGTTGATTACTTCATCTAGTGTATGATGGTTTTTCATGTGCATATCCTTAGTTCCTACTACTAGACTATATCATTTGTATTATTTTTTTTCTTTTCATATTTTACAAAAATCCAAAAAGATTTTCTTATTTTTTGAAAAATTGGAAAAATAAAAAAAGATTTTTGGTTTTTAAGAAAATAGAAAAATACAAAAATGTTTTCGATTTTTTTAAGAAAAATGAAATAGACAAAAATATTTTGTTTTTATAAATTTAAAGAAAAACACAAAAAGATTTCTGTAGTTTGTTTACACCTTCTATGGATTGACATTTAGGATGGTCAAGTCACCACATCATTCCATTATCCATGTGACTATTTGGTAGTGTTTTGAGACGTAACTTCTTTTCATCCATGTTCGTTATAATGTTTGGAGTCACTGAGATGTAATTTGTGATTACTTTCTAGTTATTTGACTCATTGTCTCCTTTAATGTACACGTGCATGGATTTATTTGATATTTGTACTTGCCTATCACATGTTGGTCAAAATGCTTTCCAATCAATCTTGTCCTAAAATGAATCAAACGCAATAAAATGAGTCAATGAAAGTAGTG
Organism: Sambucus nigra; assembly: GCA_949130495.1. NCBI lineage: Eukaryota > Viridiplantae > Streptophyta > Magnoliopsida > Dipsacales > Adoxaceae > Sambucus > Sambucus nigra. Next base: position 221,260,743 of record OX422220.1, on the reverse strand, counting down.
CATGCAAGAACCATTGCACGTGAAAGTTTAATTAATATTGAAAAAATAATAAGTGAACACGAAAAAGGGCTTGGAGGGGTATGTGAACTCATCATCAAAGTCAAAGTTTGAAAATAACCCAAGAAAAAAATTAGGCAATAAAAAGAAAATATGCCTAAATGGGGACAATAGGAAATCTCTTAAAAAGAGAATTTAGATCTTCAATAAAAAATGCATTATTTTTTATGAGGGAGTTTGGTTGGAAATCAACGGGCTCGCACGCCCTAACAAATTCTCAAAAAAACATTACATAATGTTAGACGTTATTGTGGTGAAAATTATTTTAGACTTTGATTTGTCGATTAGATTGAGTCAATTTCATATAAATTAAACTTTTTACACCTAAGGATGATTTTAAGTTCATTCGGCGGGAGTGTCCAAAATTCATCGTACACATATGATTATGAATGTTTGAGTTGATTTTCCTATCGAATTTTTTCACACCCCTACACTTACGCTTTCATCGACATTGTTATTTTAGTGTTAATCCATGGTATGATTTTTTGTTGTATATTTTTTGTGTGAGAAAACTATTGGAAAAAAGGTTATTTCTTTGTGACACAATCCGTATTTATTGTTTATGTTTTATTTCCTTGTCTATTTGGGACATCATAAAAAGGGGGAGAACGAATTATGGGGGAGTGGGAACGTGTGATTATTTAATGATTTCCTTGTGCTTAATTAATTTATCATTTATGCTTATCATTTTATTTCAAACTTTTGTGCACCACGGGTATTTGTTTCTTGTCTCATGTGTGTAGGTACAATTTGAAGATCATTTATTTGGCACACCCCGATGATGACAAAGAAACTTTGGATATTTGAATTTTTGAATATTTTGAAGATTTCAAGACATGTATTTTGATATTTCCATATGAGGATTTTTGGGGGATATTAGATTGTATGTGTTAGGGATTTTTTTTGGTTGCATAATAAGGATATTTTTGTGCATGTACCAGCATAGACATAGGAGGAGATTTGCAAGGACATAATCTTGTGATTGTCCGCTAGAATCTAGGAATTGCTGAAGTTATCCTAGATAACATACGATATATCGTATAATTATACATCGGCACGTCTACACACGATTATTCATGATATCCGTTATCTGAATCATTGGCAACTTGCTCATCATCACGCACTCATCATCTTTAACGTGCATCATTCAACTTCAACCGGTATCCACTACGTTGATGGTAATATTTTATTTGGAGTTCTTGAAATTCACATTTATATTTGGGAGATTTTTATTTTGGGTTTTACAACTGATTTTAATTTATCGAAAACAAGGCTGGCATTTAAAGTAAAAGAATTTTTCACCAACAGTTGTTTAAACGACATGGTATTATCGTTCAAATGACATGCACATATCATTAGATAGGTCGTTTGATGACACTGATTGAGTTGGATCAAACGAACCCGTACTATTTTGATTTTTATCTGGTCATTTCTTAGGTTATTCGATCCCCCATCTAATGACATCTCGATGTCATTCTAACGATCCAGAGAAGTTGTTTGAATGACATGCCGCCGTCTTGAATTGTTTATTTGCCAATAAATACCTGCTCTCATTAGGTATGTCATAAAACTTTTTAAATCCGCATTTTACAGAACTACTGCACTTTAAGTCTTCAATTTTTAAGGCCAAAAACATTTTAGATTCATTCAAACCTCCCTTATTAGCCCTTGTATTCATATTACTCATTCTTGGAGTAATTTTTGTGGAGAAGAGAACTTGTCTCCATTATAGTTTTTGGAGTTCTCATGGGAGGTCTTAATTGACAATGAACTGAGGCCTGCTGGTATTCGTCTGTCAAAACATCTGTATTTCCCTATGTATATGTAAGTCGAGGTTTACATATGATATTGAAATAAAAAGGTTTTTCCCATCTCGGGGATTTTTCCTATAATTGCTTTTGTGATTGTTGGATTGCATGCTAGATATATTTATTGCTTTCTTTCACTTAGTTGCATGTTCTATGCTTAATTAAAAGTGGTTATAAAATTGGAGTTTAATTAGATAAGTTAACCCATTGAACCAAAGTGCACTCTCAAAATTTGAGAGAGAGGCTAAATAAATTTGAATACCATAATAAATATTTTAAAACGGATGCAAATATCAAAGAAACAAATGTTCACCAGAATAAGGGATGATCACATAAACACCCACACTGACTTCGAATAAGGGTAAACAAAGTATAACAAAGAGAAATATTCTAAAATGAATGAAAATATTAATATTTCTTGATTAGTGATGATCTCCCAGCACCCAATTAGAAAAAGGGTAAAGAAAAAAATATTGAAAAAACTACATCTATCTCAATAGTGCGTGATTAATTTAACAAGTTCCATAATAATGATGCTAATTAGTCTATATTGCTTACATATTCACAAAGAATAAAACTCACTCATAACATAAAACAATATTTTTTTCTCAGTGTAAAATTAATTACTAAACCTAGTAACCAACTAAACAAAAATCTTTTTATCTTTAACAATTATTGCCTGGTTTAAAATTCTTAGATTTTACACTCTACTGGGAGAAAGGACAAGGTAAGAACGTAGAATACATCCATATATGAGTCATCACTGTTTAATTTGGAATGAAAACATAACGTCGCAATATCGACATCTTTCCCCCCATAAAGTAAGGACACGAATGCACATTTTCACCCACAACTTGTGACTTGATTTACGATTTCAACAATGGAAACCTCGATAATCTTCTTAAGGCTCCATGGTGAAGTGATTTCAACCTGATCTGATCCGGATCAGTATTTTTAAAGTATTAGGAACAATAATTCTAAATTTTGTATTTATTCATATGTAAAGAGATTTTTAGATGTATGAATGGGACATAGAGAAGGGAAAATGTCTATAGAGGTATTTATAAAACTTCTCATATTCTGTGCTCAGAGAGAGAGAGAGAGAGAGAATATGAAGAGGTTGAAAGTGATAAAGCATATGATGGTTAAAAGAAAAAGAAGGGAAAAATTTGAGTAAATGGAGATAATTAATTTTGGCATTAATTACAAGGGTTCCACATTAATACCTCTAATACTATCGTATTAGAGGTATAATAAGGATAACTACTCTATTGTTATCCCCAACGACCCCTACCCATATTCATCTCTCTCCTTGTCATATATGACTCTAGCTCAATTTTCAATTCCATTTCCATTTCTTCCAGCATCTCTCTCCACATCTCCTAAACCCATTCAATTGGCCCTGCCATGTGGGTCCACGTTTCAAACACTTGTTTATTAAGTCATTTTTGGGTTCAAAAAAATTCAATTTGATTTGAAAACAGAGGGTGATACTTTTAAATTTGGGGGATTCAAAACTCAAAAATAGATTTTGACTTCTTGGATTAGATTTAGGATTTTGGGCAGTTTTAAAGGATTAATAAATTTGTGTATTTGTATATTTATGTTTCTCACCAAGATCTTTTGTATTTTAGTTTCAACCTCACTCATTTTTGTATCAATTGCAGTACTCTTTTAATTCCAATAACAGTCTTCAGTTACAATACTGAGAATGTGGTTTTGAGTATTTTTTTCTTCAACAGGATGTATATGCAAAGTTTTGGATGCTTTAACTTTATATAAATTACAACACCATAATGCTTTACTATCTAAACACTCCATGAATATTTCATTAAAGAAAAATGTGTAAAAAATAACATTATCATATACCTAATAGAAAATAATGTTAAAAAAAAGTTTCTTAAGTGTTTAGTCCCATTTTTTAAGATTTATTTATACCCACTCTCATGCCTTTATTTTTTTAGTTGTTGGCCCAATTGTAACCACGATGGTACAAGTATCATTATCTGTAGAAAGGAAGATGTGTGGTTTCAGAGTAGTTATAGGCAGTTTTGGATGATTATAGGACTTACTACAATTTTAAAAACACATGGGATAGGAGCCTAAAAAATCTTAGGAGATAGGGTTAAAGCAGAAAAAACTATTAAAAACGTAGTAAAAAATGTGTGTTTGACTAAAAAACAAAAGAAACGGGTAGGTTAATTTTACAGCGCATATATTTTTCTCTAAATTGATTTTGATAGACAAGTGGATAAAGTAGGCTTCCAATGGAGATATGGCCAGAGAATTGAAAGATATTGACATGACTAAATAGAGAAGAAGTTTGGTCGGTGGCTGTAACTCGAAGAGAGAGACATAGAGATTTTTCAAATTAAAGTGGAATTGCATGGATGGGGTAATGAAAAAGTGAAAAATGGATATCCTTTTCTAGTACATATATTACAATTGTACCATTCCTCTCCCAAGATCAAATCTCAGGCCTTAATTTTTTTTCTCCCAATTCTTTATATTCCCCAAAATGTCAATCTCAACCTCTTCTTGTCACACACTAAAACACCTTCAAAACGCACTACCGTGCCGATGGCACGGTGAAATGAAATTTTATTTTCCATATTATCTCATTAGAGGATAGGAGAATGGATTTAACTCCATATTATATGTTGCTTATGATGAAGTTGTCAATAAATGAACTTCCCAATTAATTAACATTCACGTATTGTATTTGAAAAAAAAATTGTGAAGAAAACATTAATTTGAGAGAATTATTCACATCAAAAGGGAGTGACAAACATACATGGTAAAGTATCAAAAGGTGGAAATTAATTTTCCCAATCTTAAAATAATCTTTAGTTTTTCTGTGATTTATTATTAATTATAGTTATTAGATGTGATAATCTAAAAAATAGTACAAAAACATGAAACGTAACACAACTAATACTATGAACCATAACAGTGCCAATATTTTTTGACATAAAATTGCATCGTGTTCATGTTAAAATTATAACTATGTTAGTCGAATCAATGTGTGCATGTAAAAAATTAACACCACTTAGTTTATAACTTCACACCTATATACATAATTTACCTAACCCTAACTCTTTTACATGTTTAGGATAATAAAATATCAATATCTCGAGCACGACCCATGATTTTAACTTTGTCCACATTGGAAATCCATTATTTTGTACGATTAACCTTTTAATTACCCCGGCATTCATACCAATATAATTGTCATCACAATGGGTGGACCGTAATGATAACTTTGCCCAACGGATAAAGGTATATCAGTACATAGTAAAAAGTCCTGGATTTCAAAATCACATCCTATAGGTTTAAGGAAGAGTTTGGGATGTTCAGTCACGCTTTTTAATAGTAGTTAATATGAAATATGTTATCGTGTCTATCATCATCCACATTTAGTTATTAGTAACATTTTGTAGGATGATTTTTTTTAAAATGACATGACAACACAAAATGAAATGATAAGAAATTGATTTGGAATTGTCAAGATATTTGTGTTCGTATCATGTTCATGTTGTGTCATGTCATATTTGTGTCAAAACTATGAGTCGTGTTAATGTGTCTTGTCACACGTGTGGGGTTATCTTTGGGAATGGGTGTGGCACTCTCATCGAAGCCTATACCACCCCTACCCTCCTTAATTTGGACAGTCCCTAAAATTTTATGAAGATTTTCAGATCTAGACTCCAAATCGAATTTCACTGTACTCGAATCTCTCAAACTTTTCTCAAGTTCACCTATCATAGAATCAAGTAAGCGCCTAGAATCCTCAAACTCGAGAATCTCCTTTTTCATAGCTTTCATCACACCTCGAAGATCATCTCTCTCACCCTTGACATATCCAAGCTTCTCTCTCAAAATTTTCTCTCTTTCCCTATGTTCTTCAACAAAAACATCATTATCATTTTTTAAGGCACACTCTTGCAATTGAGCTTTCAATTTCAAATTTTCTTTCTTTATTTTCAAAGCTTCAGCATAAAGTTAAGTGAAAGCCATTTGCAAGCCACGCTCATCCTCACTCTCATCACCCTCATTAATCACATGGGTGGGAAGCTCTTGCCTAGAAGCATAAAAAATTTCTTCTTCCGAATCACTCTCACTAAGGGTAGAAACATGAGACGTCGATTTTTTCAATTGCTTCCTTAAATTTCTAGGACACTCATCTATCATGTGACCAATTCCCTCACATCCCAAACACCTCTCAGAATCATTTTCAATAGAAGATATAAAACAGGAGTTTGTGTGAATTTTACAATTAGACTTTTCAAAAAGTTGACATCGAAAATCATCAAAACCTCCAAAAACAATTTTTAAGAAAAATAGGATCAAACACAATAACTTAGTGCAATAGGCTTTGACATAGAAGTGCGTACCAAAATCAGGATCACGCGATAAATTAGCGTAACCCGCTCTGATACCAATTTGAAGAGTGATACAACGGAATAATTGCAACTTCTCAAATAAAATTCAATTTTAATTAGCCCAATTTTTAGTTAAATCCTAACACATTCATCCAGGTGATTTGATAACATAAAATGAATAATCATGTAAAGGGAACTAATTTCAGGAAAAATCCTCGCAGGGCAAAACCTTTTTATTTCTAGAACCTTGACAACATATACCTTAAGAGAGTGGGACACAAGCTTAAATATGAAGAGTGTACTTGATATTTAATTATTACAATTGAACTACTTGCTAACTATTTTCAAAATATTTTACTTGGGCTCTGACCCATGTCAAAATCTTTTTCCAAAACATTTTAGGTGTCCATCCACAGGGATGCCAGCTTGAGAATTCGATCCAGGGATGCGTAGCTGCAACTCGTGTGGAAGTTGTAGGACTTTGATATAGACGCTTCATTCATTCATTTCTAGTGCATGGACTTTATTTATGTACTCATTTGGTCATATCGCCCTCAGATTTAGTATTCAATTATTTGTTTGACCTTGGGTTGTGGTTTTAGTTTACTGTTGTATTTTACTGTTGAATCGATAATTGATTCAGTACTTTTTATTTATATTATTCATCTGTGTAAGATTCAATTACCAGGTTGTGTCGATGGTTTGTTTAATATTTACTTCTGCATGTTGCTAATTAATGAAAGATAAAATTTGGCACCAATCTATTTAAAATTACTAGGTGGTTAGTAACTTTAAAAATGTTTTCGACAGTGATGCTAAGAATGAGCCATATGAGTCCAACATTTTATTTTGATCATGGTATGGCCCTCGCGTATTTTAGTAGCAGGGGTGTCACAAATGGTATCAGAGCATCGGGTTCTAGAGTCCTTAGGACATGTGCAGCTTATTACATTTCAGCGTAGCATTCTTTGATATAGAGCCTTATTATAGGATTATTGTATTCCTTTACGTATGCGACTTACGTTCTCCTGCTATTAAGTATACTTGATGAGATTCATATACGAGTTTGATTGGGCTTCATACATCAAACAACTTGGACCACCAACGAGGGTTTTTAGAAGGACTGTGGGGGGAGAGGCTCAGTAGAAGCCATGGAATATTCTGAGAATGGTGATCGCGATAGAAGTTACCATAATTATTATTTAGGTAAATGACGTTGGGACAATCACTAGGGCGTAGTAGTTTCCCTAAGAACTATATTAGAAAGCGGTGGTGTAAATTCAAACTCACCCCTCGTAGTCGGTAAAAAGGGAGGTCGGAGAAACTCTTTTGAAGGGTTGTACGTAAGGGTTTGGGGAAGAAAAAGAGTGTGATGGGTCAATGGACGTAGATAACACAAAGAAAATTATGTAGGGTGGAGGGCAGTGGCACCCACGCTTAATTTTTTGGTGAAATTTTGGCTTAGAGGAGCAGTGTTGTGGTGATGGGAGTCAGTCACCAAAACCATGGAGAGATTTAATGAATGACGAGGAATTTGGGGTGTGGTTTTGACCGCAAATCCTCTCATCATATGTTTAAACAGAGAGGCAAAAGGATATTTTAATACTTATTTCAAAAGGCTTATAAAGTGGTCAGTCGTGAAGGAAAGTTGATATGTTAAGCAAAATTTGAACCTGACGAGGTGGATACGGAGAATAAAAAAAGTTATGTATGTTGTTAATGGACTCATGGGTAGAATATACAAGCATGCATGGGGAAATCCAAATAGAATGACTAGTCACATTATAATCAAATGTCATGCGAAGGGAGCCAAGAGAGTTGGAGAATCTAACCAAAGGGAAATACATGATTTAATGGTGCAAGTAAGGCACCACGATAGGGTATACCCCCCGTAGAAGACCCATATTAATGAATGAGATCAATAGAATTCCTATCAGTGACGGTGGATTTAGCCAGGGACGTTATGGCCAACAATAAGTCCCATAGGGACAGCGGAGTCAAAGGGACAACGGGCGTAGCAATCAGGGTCAAGACTACTAGGTCCGTGAGAAGGACAATCCCGATAAGGCCAGTGGGGCAAGAGAAAGGGGAATGACACAGAGAGGTGTCTTATGTGTAAAGAGTAGGAACACATGTGTGGATATTATTCGCAGTGAAATAGGGGATAGGAACGGGATACCCAGTAGGGGTAATAGTTATAAGAAGTTTTTTGTTTGGTTGGAACGAGGGTGTTATGTTTGGGAACCATTTTAACCGCGAGTGCTATTTGTAACAACCCTCGCTTTTGAGGTCCTATTTTATATTTAATTTACTAGATATTGTAATTAGATATAAAAAAGTTGGTATGTGGAGTAATTATTAATCTAGTGAAGAAAAGTTAATATTTATTATGATGTTGCCTATTTACCGTAAGTATAGGTGAATATTGCTATGTTGTGTTTTGTAATGTCATAAGATTTAAAATGACATTTGGCTTAAAATGTAACCGGAACCGAAAACGAATTATAAAATTTCTAAACGATAATTTGGAGGTCATAGTTAGTTCCGGGAGGTTCGAGATAGTCAAATTATGTGCCATATGGTATTTCGAGGTTTCGGGCACTTTTTACTGGTTGTAGCTTAAATGAGTAGTTGCGTATTATTTTATCGCGTATTGATCACTTAAGCTGGAATTTTAAGCCTAAGCCACGATTTATGTTTTGATTAAATCACTATTCCCCTAATTGAATTTGTAAACCTAGAGAAAGAAAGAGAAAGGAAGAGAACTTATGGAGAACGTGAGAGATTGAAGCTTTGGTGATTGTTCTTGCATGCAACTTCATCCAAATCTGAACTTGCAAACTTGAGGCAAGTTATCTACTTGCTACTTTATGATTTAAGTAGAGTAATGAGCATTGATAGTTGTGGTTATGTATGATTTATGGAAGTTAGTGTTTTTATTTGATTTATGGGCTTTAGATCTTTGGAAGTTGATTTGATATGATTTTGAGGTAAATTTTGGTTGGATGATGTATTTATGATCAGTTGGTAGCATTAAAGGATAAGGATTTGAGTTGGTTGAAGTTGGGTCGAATTTGGAGTCCAAGACTCCATAGACAAAACTTGGAATTTCTGCAGACCCAAATCAATTCAGCCTGGCCGAATCGATTCGCTGAGAGACAGTTTCCAAGCTTGGGTCGTCCGAATCAGTTCGGCTCGTCCGAATCGATTCGGCAATTATGCAAAAACTCACTTTTTCTGACCGAATCGATTCGGCTAGTCCGAATCGATTCGCCTTTAAGAACCCAAATCGATTCGGCTAGTCCGCTTCGATTCGAAAAGCCTGTACTTTTCTTTGGTTTTTTTTTCTTTTTGAATTTGATCCTTTCTTTACGATTATGACCTAGGACCCTTCTTGTAAGAAGTAAACATATGATTCTAGAGTTTTAGTTGAGTTTGGTCGTTACCCTATAGTTGAATGGGATCACTTGGGGTTAATTCAGGGGTACTTAAAGTGATGTTTAGGTATCACTTCTCATTTGGTAAATTAGTTGAATTTTAGAGTTCTAAGCCCATATGTGGAGATGTTAGAAGCCCTTTTTGAGGTATATGAAACCTCAGGACTTGTGAGACTTTGGGGAATTATTTTGAGAATACTTCGGGACTTAAATATATGATGAAATTGAATAAGAAATATTCAAATATGATGGTTTCAAATAAAATGAAACACATGTGATTACCGGTAATGAAAATAAGATTTAAATTGGTAAATGTTAATTTACTTAAACACACCTCTCTAAATGCTATCATAAAGGAAGCTCGCGCATGAGGTGATGTCCCTTGACTAGTGAATGCAGGCTGACTATAGTCCTCGGTCATATGCGGGGTTTGTTTATATTTTTCTGCTCTAGTGAGGTAATTACGGGTTTGGTTATGACTCACTCGCAGGCATATGGCCACTTCTCGACGTGCGTTAGGTGCCCAGGTTGTCTTGTATAGATAGGCCCTGGAATATGATAGTCATTTCGGGGCGCGCCCAGTGGGGAAACTCGAATTGGCGGTCTTAGAAACGTTATATGTATAAGAATATAACCTTTCTAACTCAAGTGGGACTTGAGATATATGAATTTCCATAAGAAATGAGATGGTAATTATATTCCTTCTAAGGAATGGAAAACGGAAAGATATGACAGAAATCATATTCCTACTAAGGAATGGAAAATGATAAGATATGAGAAGAAATGAGATTTTATTTTAAATCCTTTTGCTAAATTAATAGCTGTTAGAAACATTTAAACTGCATTATCATATTTGATGACTAGGTTGTTAGATTCTCATCCACATCATTCATGATAAATTGTCCATATCTATCATGCTTCTTATTCTTCTGGGAATCATATATAAACCGAGCCCTGACCTGTTCAGTTTCTATGTTGTGCATGTTATGGTATCCGCTCAGGTGATCCTCCGTAAGGGCGCCCGTTATGATATTCCTATTCCTATACGTTTGACGAGCCATGATATTTTGCGGATTATCATGGGATATGTTGTTAGACGCCTTCATTTCTCAAATTCTAGATATGATTGGGTCTTTTACTCGGGCGGGTGGCCCAATTTTTGTACTTGATTAATGAATGTACTATGTAAATTATTGAACTTTTGTAATACATTGAATGTAACTATGGATCGACAGATTATTCGATCCTCTTATTGCATGGTTGTTTCCGTATTAATATGTGTTCTTTTGAAATTCCACTTTCTTATCGGATTGGGTTGTTTAACTTATTTATTAACTCGTAATCAAACTAAAATTTTTGACAACCTTCTTTCTGATTTATTGGGTGGTTTTCCTGTATACCTAATTTATTGTTATGATGATGAGGATGATATCCATCCATGATTCCGTTATGTTGAGGTATCGGGCTGGCCACCCCTTATTTCGGATGGCGGGTTGTCACAGATGGTATCAGAGAATCAAGTTCTAGAGTCTTTTTGGATCTATGTGGACTTGTCACGTTCTACCGTAGCATTCTTTGATATAGAGCCTAATGTTAGGAATGCTTTGTTACTTATGTTTATGATCTTCTGCAAGATAGATTGTTTTAGATTGTATTTTAACTCTATTGTTCTCCATCTCAGATGCCTCCTAAGAGAGGTCGCTCAGCGAGACGGAATAGGTTTGTAGAAGAGGAAGTTGGACCTCCACCGCCGCCACAAGGAATATTTAATGCTGCGGATGTGGCGAATATAGTGGCTCAACAAAGAGCGCCAGATGCCCAAGTTCCTACGGTACCTTACCCGTGGGAGAGAGCTAGGGAATCTTTTCTAAAGGGTCAGCCCCCGGAATTTGACGGGATCTCGGACGTTATAAAAGCGAATCAGTGGAAGAAAGATATACAATGCCATCTACGTATGGTGGAATGTGGTTAGGATAAGAAGAAAGTCCTTGATACTTTTAAACTTGTCGGAGACGCATTACACTGGTGGGAGTCCGTGACTACGCCAGAACGGTGGGACACAATGTCGATTTCTGAATTCTTGGTTTTGTTCGATCAAAAGTGCTTTCATCATGCAATTCAAGGGGAGATGATAAGGAGGTTGCAAGACCTTGTGCAAGGGGAGAGGTCGGTGGCAGAATATGAAGAGGAGTTCACCCAATTGGCAAGTTTTGTACTGGATGAAGTGACTCCCGAGGAAAGGAAAGTTTCGAAGTTTATGAGAGGGTTGAACTGGAGAATCCGACAACACTTACTGGGTAATCCGGATTTACAAACTTTTGGTGAAGTAATGAATGATGCTCTACTACATTGCCAAGAGCATAGCCTATTTGTGCAAAGTGGAAAGAGGGCCATGGTAGAGGGGCAAGTGGGAAGGCCTGGGGGTAGCGGGATTGGAGGAGGAGCTTTTCCCTCATCCCAACCTTCGGGCAGTAAACAGAAAGAAAGGGATCCCCAGCAGGGGGACTTGTCAAAGAGGCAGCGGTCTGGTGGGTTTAATTCGGGGAACCATAATAATAGGCACGGTCAAGGTGCCCCACAACAACAAGCAGGCCGTGGTGGTCAGGGAGGTAGAGGCCAGCAGCGCCAAGGTGTAAATCAATTTAGAAATAATCGTGGTCGAAATGCCAAAAATAAGATAGGTCGGTGTTTCCAATGCGGAGAAGCGGGTCACTTTAAGAAGGAGTTCCCTTAATCGATTGGGGGAAAGTTTCCTAGAGCTCCGGAGTATCCGTATGTTCAGTTCCCTCCATAGGTGCCTAACCCAATTATTCCTCCACAGTAGGGTCAGTTACAGTATGGTAGGGTTTATCATATACAGGATGCTATGATTCCACCAACTCCGCCGGCACCGCCAGCCATTGAGGGTAAGTTACTTATTCAGGGACATATGGGTCGCATTTTACTTGATACTGGTGCACCACATTCATTTATTTCTAGGAGCTTTGCTCCGACCACAGAGTTGATAAAGGCTGTCGAGAGTACTTTTACTAGTGTGGAGTCCTCTATGGGTGATGGTTCACTCATCTTTTTTGTTTGTAAAAATATAGGAATTACTCTTGGTAATTTATGCTTTGAGGACGATTTACTCGTCCTGGACATGGTCGGGTATGATGTGATTTTCGGTATGGATTGGCTTATGAAGTATCATGCTATAATAAATTGCTACGGGAAGAGTATAGTCTTCGTTGTTCCGGGATAGTAAATGTTCCTGGTAGTTTTACCTCTTTTAGAGGGGAGTACTAGTACTTATCTGTATTTTATTACCGAGGAGACTTCTAAGGATGTAGTTGTTCCCTTAGATTCTATTCCGGTTGTGTAAGATTTTGAGGATGTTTTTCGGGAAATATCGAGTTTGCCTCCTAGCCGTGAGATTAAGTTTGTGATCGACTTAGCGCCGGGAACGAGGCCTATTACGAGGGCTCCATATCGAATGGATCCTATCGAAATGAGGGAGTTAAGAGATCAAATTCAAAAGTTATTGGAGCAGGGATTCATTAGGTGTAGCACATTGCCATGGGGTACTCCAGTGTTGTTTGTTAAGAAAAGAGATGGCTCTATCCTGTTATGTGTGGACTATAGAGAATTGAATAAGGTCACCATCTGGAATAAATATCCTTTGCCTCATATCGATGACTTATTTGATCAACTTCGAGGAGCGTTGTACTTCTCAAAAATCAATTTGAGGATGGGGTATCACCAGTTGAGGATACGGGAGGAGGATGTATCCAAGACTGCTTTTCTGATAAGGTACGGGTCCTATGAATTTTTGTTTATGCCCTTTGGACTAACCAATGCCCCCGCTGTATTTATGGATCTCATGAATAGAGTATTTCGGGATTTCCTGGACCAATTTGTTATTATGTTCATCGATGACATTTTAGTCTATTCTCGAATGGAATCTGATCATGCTATACCTTTAAGGTTGGTCCTACAAAGACTGAAGGATCACCAATTGTATGCCAAGTTCGAGAAGTGTGGCTTTTGGTTACAGGAGGTACAATTTTTGGGTTATGTGGTGATGTCCCAGGGTGTATCGGTGGATCCGGGCATGGTAGTTGCGGTGATGGAGTGGGGTCAGCCCACGACACCTATCGAGGTTTGCAGTTTTCTGGGTTTGGCGGGTTATTACCGTCGGTTCATTAAGGGTTTCTCTAAGATCGCTAGCCCTTTGACCAATTTGACCCGAAAGGGAGTGAGATTCGTTTGGGATAGTTCTTGCCAGGCTGCATTTGATGGGCTTAAAGATAGATTGACTTCGTCTCTGGTCCTTGCATTGCCAAAACCGGGATTGGAATATCTAGTCTTCACCGATGCATCTCTTTAAGGATTAGGAGGCGTACTTCAGCAAGAGAGACGGGCTATCGCTTATGCTTCTCGCAAGTTAAAGCCTCATGAAAGGAACTATCTGGTGCATGAATTAGAACTTGCCGCTGTTGTCTTTGCCTTGAAGATATGGAGGCATTATCTCTTGCGAGATAAGTTTAGTCTCTTCACGAACCGTAAATCGCTGCAATATTTATTTTCACAAAAGGATTTGAATATGCGACATCACCGATGGTTGGAGTTCGTGAAATATTATCAATTTGATATTCGTTATCATTCGGGCAAGGCAAACGTTGTAGCGGATGCCTTGAGTAGGAAGCCCGAGGGAGAGTTAGCTGATGTTTGGAAAGCTAAATGGAAGGAACTCAGTCAGGACGATGCGATGGTGAGGGAATTCACGTCGGTGATGACCGTTACTCCTACCATTATGGTAAGGGTGGTAGAAACCCAAGGAAGGGATAAGAGGTGTCAAGACCATATTCGTCGATTGCTGTCCGAGGGAGCGGAGTCCTACTCAATTAGTTCTGAGGGTGGATTACGCTTCCATGGAAGACTCATTGTTCTAGAGGAAGGAGATTTGAGACGGGCGGTGATGGCCAAATCTCACGGGTCTAAGTTTACGGTACATCCTGGCGGGGATAAGATGTATCAAGACATGCACCGTCAATACTGGTGGCCTGGTATGAAACGGGATATTTTCGAGTTCATGTCCCAATTTACTACTTGTCAGTTGGTAAAGATCGATCATCAACGATCGACAGGTCTGTTGCAACCGTTAGAGATCCCGGTGTGGAAATAGGAAAGCATATCGATGGATTTTATCATGGGCTTGCCAAAATCACAAAGTGGTTGTGATTCCGTTTGGGTGATTGCCGACCGTTTGACTAATTCGGCACACTTCCTACCCGTGCGGACTGATTATGACACTTCTCGGTACGCCTGATTATTCATCGAGGAGGTACTGAGACTCCATGAGGTGCCTTTGAATATAGTTTTCGATTGACACAAAATTTTTGTTTCCCACTTTTAGCGTAGTTTCTAAGAAGCGATGGGGACCGAATTGAGGTTAAGCACTTCGTACCATCCTCAAATAGATGGCCAAACTAAAAGTGTAAACGAAATATTGGAGGATATGCTTCGCATGTGTATGCTTGACTTCAAAGGTGGTTGGGAATAATATCTCCCATTGGTTGAGTTTGCTTATAACAACTCTTACCAATTTACTATTGGAATGGCACCTTATGAAGCTTTGTATAGAAGGCCTTGTAGATCGCCCGCTTGTTGGATGGATGTGGGTGATAATAAATTTCTTGGACCCAAAATGATCAAAGATACTTCTTCAAAAATAGAACTCATTCGGATAGCCCAAGACCGTCAAAAGAGCTATGCCGATGCGGGTCGACGACACATGGAATTAGAGATTGGGGACCAAGTCTTGGTTCGAGTGTCACCCATGAAAGGCATCAAGCGGTTCGGTAAGAAGGGGAAGCTTGCGCCACATTTTGTGGTACCCTTTCCAGTCATTGCGAAAGTGGGTCCATTGGCATAACAACTTGCTTTACCGGAACCATTGCAACAAATTCATGATGTATTACATGTTTCCTCTCTAAAGAAGTATAGGAGGTGCGAAGGTGCGCTTTGGCACATCCCTTTCGAGGATATTGATTTGCAACCCTACGTTTCATATGAAGAACAACCGGTTGCTATTATAGAACATGGGGAGAGTAGATTGAGATCGCGAGTGTTGCCCTTGGTGCGAGTTCAATGGAGTCACCATAACGCCAAGGAATCAACATGGGAGCGCGAGGATGACATGCGGGAAAAGTATCCGCATCTCTTTATACAAGGTACGCCTGAATTTTGGGGACAAAATTCCCACATAAGGGGGGGAGTATGTAACAACCCTCGCTTTTGAGGTCCTATTTTATATTTAATTTGCTATATATTGTAATTAGATATAAAAATGTTGGTATTTGGATTAAGTATTAATCTAGTGAAGAAAAGTTAATATTTATTATGATGTTTCATATTTACCGTAAGTATAGGTCAATATTTTTATGTTGTGTTTTGTAATATCATAAGATTTAAAATGAAATTTGGCTTAAAATGTAATCGGAACCTAAAATGAATTATAAAATTTCCAAATGATAATTTGGAGGGCATAGTTAGTTCCGAGAGGTTCGAGATAGTCAAATTATGTGCCATATGGTATTTCGAGGTTCCGGGCACTTTTGACTGCTTGTAGCTTAAATGAGTAGTTGCGTATTATTTTATCGCATATTGATCACTTAAGCTGGAATTTAGAGCCTAAGCCATGATTTATGTTTTGATTAAACCGCTATTCCCCTAATTGAATTTGTAAACCTAGAGAAAGAAAGAGAAAGGAAGAGAACTTGTGGAGAAAGTGAGAGATTGAAGCTTTGGTGATTTTTCTTGCATACAACTTCATCAAAATCTGAACTTACAAACTTGAGGCAAGTTATATACTTGCTACTTTATGATTCAAGTAGAGTAATGAGCATTGATAGTTGTGGCTATGTATGGTTTATGGAAGTTAGGGTTTTTATTTGATTTATGGGCTTTAGATCTTTGGAAGTTGAATTGATATGATTTTGAGGTAAATTTTGGTTGGATGATGTATTTATGATCAGTTGGTAGAATTAAAGGATCGGGATTTGAGTTGGTTGAAGTTTGGTAGAATTTGGAGTCCAAGACTCCATAGACAAAACTTGGAATTTCTGCAGAACCGAATCGATTCGGCCTGGACGAATCGATTCACTGAGAGACAGTTTCCAAGCCTGGGTCGTCCGAATCGGTTCGGCTCGTCCGAATCGATTCGGTAATTATGCAGAAACTCACTTTTCCTGACCGAATCAATTCGGCTAGTCTGAATCGATTCGCCTTTAAGAACCCAAATCGATTCGGGTAGTCCGAATCGATTCGGAAAGCCTGTACTTTTCTTTTGTTTTTTTTCTTTTTGAATTTGACCATTTCTTTAGGATTATGACCTAGGACCCTTCTTGTAAGAAGTAAACATAGGATTCTAGAGTTTTAGTTGAGTTTGGTCGTTACCCTATAGTTGAATGGGATCAGTTGGGGTCAATTCAGGGGTACTTAAAGTGATGTTTAGGTATCACTTCTCATTTGGTAAATTAGTTGAATTTTAGAGTTCCAAGCCCATATGTGGAGATGTTAGAAGCCCTTTTTTAGGTATATGAAACCTCGGGACTTGTGAGACTTTGCGGAATTGTTTGGAGAATACTTCGGGACTTAAATATATGATGAAATTGAATAAGAAATATTCAAAGATGATGGTTTCAAATAAAATGAAACACATGTGATTAACGGTAATGAAAATGAGATTTAAATTGGTAAATGTTAATTTACTTGAACACACCTCTCTAAATGCTATCATAAGGGAATCTCGCGCATGAGATATCCCCTGACTAGTGAATGCAGGCTGACTATAGTCCTCGGTCATATGCGGGGTTTGTTTATATTTTTCTTCTCTGGTGAGGTAATTACGGGTTTGGTTATGACTCACTCGCAGGCATATGGCCACTTCTCGACGTGCGTTAGGTGCGCAGGTTGTCTTGTATAGATAGGTCCTGGAATATGATAGTCATTTAGGGGCGTGCCCAGCGAAGGGGCGGTCTTAGAAACGTTATATGTATAAGAATATAACCTTTCTAACTCAAGTGGGACTTGAGATATATGAATTGCCATAATAAATGAGATGGTAATTATATTCCTGCTAAGGAATGGAAAACGAAAAGATATGACGGAAATTATATTCCTACTAAGGAATGGAAAATGATAAGATATGAGAAGAAATGAGATTTAATTTTAAATCCATTTGCTAAATTAATAACTGTTAGAAACATTTAAACTGCATTATCATATTTGATGACTAGGTTGTTAAATTCTCATCCACATCATTCATTGTTGACACCAAAATTAGTATGCTGGTGTGGACGGATAATAAGAAGACACGTGTCAATCTACGTGGCACAATAGCAACAAGGAAGATTGCTTCCCCGACCAACATACTCACTCCGAGGAACACCAACCTTCTGAGGAACTCTTATCCTCCGAGGAACTTCAATGCTCCGAGGAACTTTTGGACGAAGAGCAACTAAGGCGGTTCGAGCTGCTCCTCGACCACAACATTAATTACCAGATAATCAACAGTTCAACTATTCATTGAATTTTTATCATCTTGACGCGCACGTTTGAAGAACATTAAATGAATTACCCTTTCATATGTGTATCATTTAATGTAACACCCTTTCATGTACAGCCTAAGGGCTATAAATACCTTGTATCACCCTCATCCAAGGGGGGGGGGGAATTTCTGGATAGCACTTGTAATCGAGAATTCCCAAACACTCAGCAAATAACATAACAGTGGATGTATGCCATTCATATAAGGCTGAACCACTTTAAAATCTTTTGTCTTATTTATTTATCTGTGATTAAATAATTAGAGTAATCTAGTTTTTTACATCAGCAGATTGGCGCCGTCTGTGGGAACGATTTGTTATTATCGTTTTCACTAAAATCATTCATCACCAATGGCGGAAAACCCAGAATCTAGCAATCGAAACGCTGGAAATGCTGGAAATACTCCAAATCCCTCTGCACCTCCAGATCTAGCCGGGATTATGACAAATCTGGCTCAAGGACAAACTGTGAAAACGTAAGAAATTTCCTTTTGTATACAAAACTCAATGGAGGATGCGGAAGCGTTGAAAGATGATGGTTCAACGACAATTAAACAAAACAAATTTTGGTTTAATTGAACAAGATTAAATCAATTCATAAGTCCAAGTCCTAGAATTTGCCTAAGTCATAATTTTCAATTATCCAAAGTTAGGCGAAACCAATTTTAGCAAATGACTTGAATAAACCAAATTTACCCAAAAAATTAATTTAGTCCCAAATTAAATGACTGTGATAATTAAACAAAATTTTATCTTGAATTTATTCTAAGCATGCGTTCTAAATTATGATGCAAGATAAAATAAACAATATCACACTACGCCGAGATGTACGAGGAAAAACCCAAGACGGGAAACAACCTCGGACGGCCCTAGCCACAAGTCCACTAGATATGGAATTACAATTACAAGACAGATAGACTTACAACGACTGACTCGATCCCTCTTAAGCCTCGACGCTTCTTCTCGTAGACACCTCTTCCTAGCGAACATCCACCGATGGGACCTTATATGGTCACCGTCACCCAAGCATGGAGCCTTTCTCCAAGTGGGTAGAATCTTCAACAAAAAGTCTTCTTCTTTGATGGATGTAGAAGCAAACCAAAACTTCTCTTCTTGAATTCGGTAGAGATTAAACCGGTGCCAAAACTCCATGTAAAGATATGTATATAGAACTTGGATAAACAACTATTGGGTGTAAACACTAGAGTGTGTAGGATTTTTCATTAAGGAATGACACTCAAAACTTGATCTTTTTCCTTAAGCAAATTTTCTCTCAAAACACTCTCTAGGAGTTTGTATGGTATGAAAAAGATACCCCTTCAAAAATGATTCCCGTCCTTAATAAAGCCTTAAAAAATCAGTTAAGAAACAAGTGGGGAAATGGGGTGAAAACTGCCAAAAACTGCTCAAAACTGTTCCCGCCTGGCATCTCGTTCGAACGAACTTGACTCTCGTTCGAACGAGACTTCTAACGAGCGACCAGACAGGGCTCGTTAGAAACTCGTTAGATATCTCGTTAGAACGACCAAACTCGTTCGAACGACATATCGAACGACTGACCAGTTTAGGTTCGTTGGCAAACTCGTTCGAACGAAACCTGGTTTGAAACGAAAAACTCGTTCGAACGAGACTTCGAACGACCTTCAGAAATTTTTGATAAATTCAATTTTTGGCCCAGAAACTTTATGTACTTTATTTTAAAGTTTTAATTAAATTATTCTGAAAGTAAAACATGGTTTTTTATTAAACCTAACACCCAAATAAAATTTTGTTCCAAGCTCCTATATAAATATAATTACATTCATACCTTGGGAGCATGGAACCTTAGTTGATGACGTAGAAATGAGGCACGCAAACCGGCATTTTGATGAAGCTTTAAATTCTTTGCCGCTACGTCTTCAACACATACTTCATAGGCTTGAGAATATTACAATTAAATACTATCCTATGAATAAATGTTTTTGTCCGGAATTTAGCCAAAACTACATATGGACTCAATTGGAAATTTGTGTCCTTACAAACTCCCCCTTTGGCTATTCCAGGACAAAAAGCAAACAAAAATCCTAAAGGGCCGTCAAGCTCACTAGACTCAAAACATAACCCGCCCAAACTTGACTCAACCCAAGGATCAAACGCTTTGCTATTAAACAATGCTGCTTTAGTAGAATACCTGCACACTTAAGCAAACTCATCAAATGCATAGGGAATATCAAAATATAAAATGCAATTAATTAAATAATTCCCCCTAAATTAATTCTCCCCTTTATCAAACACATGACCTACTTAGAAAGACGTCTCCCCCTAAGATAAATCTCCTCCAAACGAAGATACGATAATAATAGGATTAGATACCATTTCTCCCCCCTATCATCATTCTCCCCCTTTTTGTTCAGGAATAGGCAAAGGATAAAGAACTAATAAACACGTTGAAGCTTAAAGTGTTAAGACATGAAAGCATATGGGCAATTAAAAGCAAGGCAAAGACAAACAAATATCATATATATATGAACTATAAATATATCAATGAAGCACTTGCATATATATATAGATATAAACAAACATATAACACAAAATACAATAAGTTTGCACACTCGTATGGCAAAAATGTGTCATATGGAAACGGAAGTGTAGGGGTGTGAACTAGCAACAATTTAAATTTAGACCCAAACACTTAATAAACGTTCACGGAGTTCTCATTTGATTGTAAACTTCATCACATTGAAATATAACCTCATGTGACAATATAGATTGAACTCAATGAACAAACATACACAATGCATACAAGCCTAGCATGATGATGATTCTACAAACCAAATAGAGTCATGACATTAAAGACAAATAGGATAAACGAACATTGTGCAAACCGTTGATATACCATCCAATTCTCCTTCAATGAGCATATATATTCTTTTGTTTTTGAATGAATATATCAAACAAACATAGGCCTTGGCAATTGCTTTCTGTTTATGCCAAATATTCTGTTTTTAGTCCTTTGGATCACGTATTTCTTTTAGATCCAATCAACGGTGGCTTACTATACAAAAGATATAATTCATCCTTTCGGAGCCCTTCCCCGTGCATATATTAATTTATCATGTTTTTCATTTTTCACACAAATCTCACATGCAACGGATTTTGACATGCACTAGTCCTCCTAGGTCATAGATATGTATATGACTAGATTGATAGGAGAACACCTCAAAAAGCTCAAATATAACATGTGACATTAAGATTTCAAAAGAGCTCGTGCATGTGTGAAGAGAGGCATATAGAAATAGAATCCATTTAAACAATACAAAATCCAACTACTCCATATAAAACATGGTAAAGAACATTTTAAGGATTGAAAATCTAAACCAAAAGTTCTAGCCACATGGGAGTGTAAACGATGGGATTCAAACACAAATATATGCCACATAAAGTGTGTCAAACTAAAATACACACAAAATAAAATCTTTTTGAGTTTTTAACATTTTTAATCAAAAATAAATATTTACTCAAAAGGACAAACAAAAAATCATTTGTATTTTTCATTAAGCTTAAATGAAATAAATAAAACACAAATTATAAACAAAAATCTTTTTATATTTTTCAATTAATTCAAACACGAAATATAATACAAAAAGATAAACAAGTCATGATTTCTAGCATGGGATATGAAATAAGATTATGACTAGAAAATGACTAAACAAGCATACATTTAGCATGTGAATAGCATGAAGTACAAACGCTAAAGTATGCAAACACTAACACATTCATCCATTAGATTTAGCAAGGGAGGAATCATGTGAAAGTAAATGAGAATCAAAATCCCTATTTTGTAAGGCAACCAAGTCGGATTTCCTAACCCAAATTAATGAAGAATGACTATCTTGGGGTGTAGGAGCTTTAACAACTGTGGTGACTTTACTATGGGATTTTCTAGGGATTCGTTTAAGATCTAAACAAAATTTCCTAAGATGACCTTGTCGACCACAATGTGTACAAGTGAGAACATGTCGAAAAGATTTACTAAAGGAGTGATCTTTAAAAGTATTCCTAGTTGATTCTCCTAAAACATTGGTTTGGGCATTATGAGTAAATTCATTACAAGGATTGAAGCCTAAACCATAAGTGTCATTTTTAATTTGGACCGTTCCTAACATTTTATCTAGTTTTTCTGAACGACATTCCAAATCAAATTTGACATTACTAGAATCTTTTAATTTATTTTCCAATTCAGCAATGTTAGATTCTAGTAAAACATTTCGCTCTTCAAAAGCAAGAAGCTCCTTTTTCAAGGATTCCATTAAACCCCTAAGGCTATCTCTTTCGCCTTCTACATAATCAAGCTTCTCTTGAAGAGTCCTCACATGTGTCCTAAGGTCTTCTATTAAAACATTTTCATCAATGACCTTGACACTTTTTCTTAAACAAGCTTCTAACTTCGAATTAGTTCTTTTCAAATTAATAGATTCTTTATATAATTCATGAAAAGAATTTTGAAGTTCACTCACATCAACCTCTTCTTCATTTTCACTCTCTCTTTCTTCTCCACTCTCACTATCATTAAAAACAAGGGAATCATGAACAATGACCTTGGAAGTGGCATGTGCTATCGTGTCATCAATCGATGAGTTCTCATTATCACTCACATGACTAGCCATAAAAGCCACAAAATTTTTCTTAGTGGGGGAATCGGGCTTTTCTTCCTTATCACTATCACTAAGGGTTGCATTATATGCAGTGGGTCATTTACCCTCTTTCCTTAGTTTAGTGGGGCACTCATAAGCTCGATGGCCATAACCTTCACAACCAAAACACTTGTTAGACTCGTCCCTATCTAAATTGTCATTACTAGGTTTAGTGATCCTCTCGGCTTTAGAAATCTTCTCTCTTTTATCATGTTTAGAAGTATCAAATTTCTTAAAATCATTTTTAAATTTATCTTTGTTAAATTTAAGAAATTTTCTAAATTTGCGAGCAAATAAAGCCATGTCTTCCGAGTCACTATCACTATCGCTCTCTACTACTTGTTTGACCTCTTTTCGGGCTTTTAAAGCAACGCCCTTTTCGATTTTCTTTTCAGTTTTAGAGGGAAACATATCTAGTTCATAGGTTTGTAAATCACCTACAAGCTCTTCTAATTTCGTAGAGGCTAAAGTGGGTAAAGAATTTAAAACGGTCACCTTTGGAATAAATCTATCGGGTATGGACCTCAAAATTTTCTTTACAACACGGTCGTCAGGTATTTTCTCTCCCAAGTTAAAGGATGAATTAACAATATCAGAAAGTCTAGCATAAAATTTATCAAAAGTTTCTTTTTCATCCATTTTGATAGTTTCAAATTGAGTGGTGAGGTTTTGGAGTTTTGAAGCTTTAACGACACTAGTTCCTTCATGAGTTAATTGTAAAATGTCCCAAGCTTCTTTAGCGGTTTCACACGTCATAATACGTCGGAATTCATCCGGTGCGACAGCGCTAAACAAGGCATTTAAACCACGGGAATTAAAATTAGCAAGTTTAAACGCATTTTCAGTCCATCTATCGGCGGGTTTGATAACACGTTCATTTTCAACTAAATAGGTTGGTGGGGAGTACCCGTTAACAACAGACATCCAAACTCTCTCGTCGATAGATTTTAGTGCCGATCTCATTCCCGCTTTCCAATACGCGTAGTTTGAACCATCGAAAATAGGAAATTTTGAAAATGGGGAAAAATCCATTTTAGCCAAAAAAATTAAAAGATCTTAACGAAATAATTTATCGTTTTTGGCTCTGATACCAATTTGAAAACGTAAGAAATTTCCTTTTGTATATAAAACTCAATGGAGGATGCGGAAGCGTTGAAAGATGATGGTTCAACAACAATTAAACAAAACAAATTTTGGTTTAATTGAACAAGATTAAATCAATTCATAAGTCCAAGTCCTAGAATTTGCCTAAGTCATAATTTTCAATTATCCAAAGTTAGGCGAAACCAATTTTAGCAAATGACTTGAATAAACAAAATTTACCCAAAAAATTAATTTAGTCCCAAATTAAATGAGTGTGATAATTAAACAAAATTTTATCTTGAATTTATTCTAAGCATGCGTTCTAAATTATGATGCAAGATAAAATAAACAATATCACACTACGCCGAGATGTACGAGGAAAAACCCAAGACGGGAAACAACCTCGGACAGCCCTAGCCACAAGTCCACTATATATGGAATTATAATTACAAGACAGATAGACTTACAACGACTGACTCGATCCCTCTCAAGCCTCGACGCTTCTTCTCGTAGACACCTCTTCCTAGCGAACAACCTCGGAACACCACTGCGGTCTAGGAATCCACCGATGGGACTTTATATGGTCACCGTCACCCCAGCATGGAGCCTTTCTCCAAGTGGGTAGAATCTTCAACAAAAAGTCTTCTTCTTTGATGGATGTAGAAGCAAACCAAAACTTCTCTTCTTGAATTCGGTAGAGATTAAACCAGTGCCAAAACTCCAAGTAAAGATATGTATATAGAACTTGGATAAACAACTATTGGGTGTAAACACTAGAGTGTGTAGGATTTTTCATTAAAGAATAACACTCAAAACTTGATCTTTTTCCTTAAACAAATTTTCTCTCAAAACACTCTCTAGGAGTCTGTATGGTATGAAAAAGATACCCCTTCAAAAATGATTCCCGTCCTTAATAAAGCCTTAAAAAATCAGTTAAGAAACAAGTGGGGAAATGGGGTGAAAACTGCCAAAAACTGCTCAAAACTGTTCCCGCCTGGCATCTAGTTCGAACGAACTTGACTCTTGTTCGAACGAGACTTCTAACGAGCGACCAGACTGGGCTCGTTAGAAACTTGTTAGATATCTCGTTAGAACGACCAAACTCGTTCGAACGACATGTCGAACGACTGACCAGTTTAGGTTCGTTGGCAAACTCGTTCGAACGAAACCTGGTTCGAACGAAAAACTCGTTCGAACGAGACTTCGAACGACCTTCAGAAATTTTTGATAAATTCAATTTTTGGCCCAGAAACTTTATGTACTTTATTTTAAAGTTTCAATTAAATTATTCTGAAAGTAAAACATGGTTTTTTATTAAACCTAACACCCAAATAAAATTTTGTTCCAAGCTCCTATATAAATATAATTACATTCATACCTTGGGAGCATGGAACCTTAGTTGATGACGTAGAAACGAGGCACGCAAACCGGCATTTTGATGAAGCTTTAAATTCTTTGCCGCTACGTCTTCAACACATACTTCATAGGCTTGAGAATATTACAATTAAATACTATCCTATGAATAAAGGTTTTTGTCCGGAATTGAGACAAAACTACATATGGACTCAATTATAAATTTGTGTCCTTACAAACTGCCATGCAAGAGACGATGCGGCAACTCATACAAACTCTTCATGGAGGTGTACCTGCACAGTCAGGGCATCGTAGTGGTCAGAGGCAAACCTATTTACTTTCTTCGCGATCCAGGCATACTGAATCACATCGTAATGAGGAATCTGATGATTTCTCTTATCAACCTGGGCAAACTTCGTCAATACGGGTTGCAGATACTGAACAACATGTCACCCTTTCCCCAGAAAGGGCCAGCGCATTGGAAAGGTTAAGTAGGGCCTCTCCTTTCAGCCGATTAGGCCCTAGGAGGAATAGGAGTCCACCTAAGACCATGTCGAGGAATTTTCGACAACCATCAGATCTAAGAGAAGGATCAGCACAGTCACGACCAGCTGCTTGTCAAGATAGATCTCAAGAGGCTACTTCAGAATGATCAATTGCTCAAACCAATAGGCCCGAGGAAGGAAATGAAGCGTGGAAAGGATCTCTTCAGCGGTTGGAAGATAGATTGGGAGAAATGGCTAAGGCGAAGAATCCCCTACTACGAACTTTTGTTCAAGGGACACCTTTTGTCCAGGCCATTGTAAATTTTCCAACACCGTCAAAATTTAAAGCCCCTGTGGTGACCCCCAAATACGATGGAAAGACAGATCCTGTTCTTCACATAGAGCAATATCAAGCTGCTGCCGACATCTATGCAGTCCCCGACGAGATGAGATGTAGAGCGTTCTTAGGAACTCTTACTGGAGTTGCCCAAATATGGTACAACAATCTTCCTCGGGGAAAGATTTCAACTTTCTTTCAGTTGGCTGAGTTGTTCATCGGCAATTTCTATTTTGGAGCAAAGCCAGTAAAATGAGTAGCACACTTGCTAAGTGTTAGACAAAAATTTGGCGAGAGTACTAGAGATTACATAACCTGTTTCAATAACGAGAAGATGGAAGTCATAGATTATGAGGAAAAGACAGCAATCACCGCCTTGATGAGTGGGTTGTTGCCTAATAAGTTGTATTACACTTTCGCGAAAGATCCACCTAAAACTATGTCAGATTTGATGGCAAAAGCAGCCAAAATCATGAATGCCGAAGAAGCTATGGCTGCAAAGAAGAATATGGATAAAGACCCCAAGGTGGACGTCGACAAGTCTAAAAATAAAGAGCATAAGGGCAATGGCGGTGACAAGCATACCATAAATAATAAGTCATCATGGGAAGTCCTGAAGAAATTCGATAATTATACTCCCTTGAAAATGGGTATTAATCATATCTTGGAAGAAATCAAGAATAGCGAGGAGGTAAAGTGTCCGAAGAAACTGAGGTCAGACCCTGATGCAAGGAATAGGGATAAATATTGCGAGTTCCACAAGGATCATGGCCATATGACTAAAAATTGCATAGCTCTTCAGAACGATATTGAAACACTCATCCGAAGAGGAAAACTAGCAAAGTATGTTGATCGGGGAGGTGAAAGAAGAAATAACGATCGAACTAGAGAGAGGTATAGATCTCCCCGTCGAACAGAGGAGAAAAAGAAGAGAGATCATGAAGATGATGCAGAGGATGACCCCGATCTTCCCAAGAAACCAAGGCAGCCAGAACGAGAGGTATTTTCCATACGTTTTGGATCATTTGATTGTAATGTTATTACAGGAGGAGATGCAGGAGGAGGAGACCTTACTACAGAAAGAAAAGCTTACCTCGGAGAGGCACAAGCTTGTTCGTACATTCAGCGAATAAATTTGGCTGAGGAGGATCATCCGAGGAAGGTAAACAAAGAGAAGCTGGCCATTGGCTTTTCAAAAAACGACCTGGCAGGTGTTCTTTACCCTCACGACGACCCTTTGGTGATCAAAATGAGGATGAAAGAAGTAGTGATTTCAAGGGTGCTGGTAGACAATGGTAGTTCAGCAGACATCATGTACTATTCATGCTTTGACAGCTTGAATTTAAAATTATCTCAATTGGAACCTTATCACAGACCTCTTTTGGGTTTTGCTGGCGAGAAAGTTTTTCCACTTGGGACGATCAAGTTGGACATATTCATTGGAACTTGGTCTGCTTGTCGAACAGAGAGAATACGCTTCTTTGTGATGGATAAGAATGTGCAGTCAGCCTACAACATCATCATGGGAAGAGTTGGTTTGAAGAAGTTCGAAGCAGTTCCATCTACAGTACATCAATGCTTAAAATTCCCAACAAATTTTGGAGTAGGAGTTGTGAAAGGTGATTAGAAAGTAGCTCGGGAATGCTATTATTCATCTGCCTAGCAAGAGGAGCTTGAAGATTCAAGAAAAAAGACTACTACCTACCAGGTGGATGAAGGTACAGAAATTGAAATACTGGATCCTCGAGATGAATCCAAACTTGTAAAAGGACAGGTGGTGGAATCTACAGAAAATATTATTCTGGACGACGAGCACCCTGAACGAGTAACCCAGATAGGTTCAACGTTGGATGCTTCAATAAAACAGGAGTTGATAACTTTCTTGAGAAACAGAAAGAAAACTTTTGCATGGAGTCATGAAGACATGCCAGGAATAGATCCAAACTTCTTATGTCATGAGCTCAATGTGAATAAGGAGATCAAGCCTGTAAATCAGAGAAGAAGGGTATTTAGCCGCGAGAAGAATCAGGCTATACAAGAGGAGGTCGAGAAGCTCCAGAAAGCCCAATTCATTGAAGATGTGAAGTATCCATACTGGTTGGCAAACGTGGTGATGGTAAAAAAGAAAAACAATAAATGGATAATATGTGTTGATTTCACCGATCTTAACAAGGCATGCCCAAAGGATCATTTTCCATTGCCCAAAATTGATCAACTAGTGGATGCTACCTCGGGACACGAGCTGCTCAGCTTCATGGATGCTTACTCTGGTTACAACCAGATCAAAATGAAACCTAAAGACAGGGAAAGTACTTCTTTTATCACCCCTATGGGAACTTATTTCTATAATGTTATGCCTTTTGGTTTGAAAAATGCAGGAGCGACATACTAGCGGCTGATGAACAAGGTTTTCACCGAACAAATCAGTTGCAACATGGAAGTCTATGTCGATGATATGCTAACAAAGATCAAGAAAGCTGCTGATCATCTAGTTGACTTAGCTCAGACCTTTGATCAACTAGATAAATACCAAATGAATCTCAACCTGACGAAGTGTACATTTGGAGTACGAGAAGGGATGTTCCTCGGATACATCGTCAACCAGCGAGGCATTGAGGCAAATCTCGAAAAGATCAAAGATCTTTTAGGGTTACGATCTCTAACGATGAAGAAAGAGGTGCAGAGTCTTACAGGACGAGTTGCTGCGCTCAATAGATTTGTATCTCGAGCAACTGATAGGTGCCTTCCATTCTTCAAAACACTCCGAAAAACTTTCGAGTGGAATGATGAATGTGAAAAAGCCTTTCTAGACTTGAAGAAATATCTGGGAACACCTCCATTACTGTCCAGACCAGTGATGGGCGAAAAGTTGTACTTATATCTGTCAGTATCAGAGAATGCAATCAGCTCAGCACTGATCAGATTGGAGAATGGAGTCCAGAAGCCAATTTATTACACAAGTAAGGCTTTCCCAGGTGCATAGATCAGGTACCCGAAGTTGGAAAAATTGGCATTGGCATTAATTGAAGCAAGTAGAAGAATGAGGCCATATTTCTAGGCCCATACCATCGTCGTGTATACCGACATGCCGTTACGACAAGACCTTCATAAACCAGAAAAATCAGGGAGACTGATGTATTGGGCAATAGAGCTCGGTGAATATGATATTGTGTATGAACCTAGATCATCACTAAAAGGGCAGGCCGTAGCAGATTTTATAGCAGAATTTACTTATCCTGATACCCCCGAGGAGCAAAAGTTACTCGCTGATCGACCTGTGGATGTTACAGGATCAACAAACATGAGCCCAGACCAACTCCGGTTGGTAAAAGGACAAATGGATGTTAAAAAATCTACAGACATAAGCTCAGACCAATCCCGATTGGTAAAAGAACTTTTGGATGTAGAAGGATCATCAACTTCGAACTCAGACCAGCTCCGATTAGTAAAAGAGCGAGAAGAGATGGTCGACGAGGAGCGAAAAGTACCAGGGGAGGATGAAAGGAAGCAACAAATATTTCACCAAGGAACTCTATCAGATAAGGAATTTGAAGACGGGTTACCCATATGGAGATTATATGTAGATGGCTCATCTTGCACAGCAGGTTGTGGGGCAGGAATTATTTTGAACACCCCAGACGAGATTGACATGGAATATGCTTTACGATTCCAATTCAAAGCCTCCAATAATGAGGCTGAGTATGAGGCCATGATAGCAGGTCTTAATTTAGCAAAGATTATGGAAGCGCAACAAGTGATGGTATTCAGTGATTCTCAATTGATTGTGAATCAGATGATGGGAACATATGCAGTTAAAGGAGAATTAATGGTCAAGTATCATGCTAAGGTAATGGAGTTATTGGCAAAATTTGATGCGATTCAGTTAATCAGAATACCAAGAATAGAGAATGCACGAGCAGACGCACTGGCCCGACTAGCATCAGCTACTCGTACCGAGCTGTGAAGAATAATACCAATTGAAGTATTAGAAAGTCGGAGCATAGATTAAAACCTGACGATGAATATTATCACCCTTGATTTAGGACCATCTTGGATGGATCCCATCAGGGCATATGTTGAAGAAGGAGAATTACCGAAAGATAAGCTCGCTGCCAAGAAATTGAAGTATAAAGTTGCTCGGTATGTACTAACTAATGGTATTTTGTATAGACGAGGAATTATGGCAGGTTTGCAAAGATGTGTACATCCTTCCGAGGTGAAAGAATTAATTGAAGAAATCCATGAAGGGTCCTGTGGAGCTCACGTAGCAGGTCGAACACTTTTTCAAAGGGTGATGACTCAAGGATACTACTGGCCGACGATGAGGGATGATTGTATAGCCTATGCTAAGAAATGTGACAAGTGCCAACGTTTTTCCTCCATCCGACGAACTCCACAAGCATTGTTGACACCCATAACTTCCCCTTGGCCATTTGCCATATGGGGAATTGATTTAGTTGGACCATTGCCGACCACCCGAGGAAGATTCAAGTACCTCGTCGTCGCAGTAGATTATTTTACCAAGTGGGTAGAAGTTGAGCCGCTTATTGATATGACATACGAGAAAGTATACCAATTTGTCTAGAAGAATGTCATCTGTCGATATGGTCTCCCTCATGCCTTCATCACAGACCATGGAACATAATTCGACAATGAGGAGTTTGCTGCCTATTGTCAACAATCTAACATCCTGAAGACCTATTCAGCACCAGGTCATCCTCAAAGCAATGGGCAGACAGAGGTGACGAACAGAACACTGCTAAATGGTTTGAAGAAGAGGCTAAGTGAAGCTAAAGCTAATTGGATTAACGAGCTACAGTCAGTCTTGTGGGCTTATCGAACAACTCCCTGAGCAGCAACGGGAGAATCCCAATATATGCTAGCATTTGGAAGTGAGGCAGTAATACCTGCCGAGTTGGGTCTTCCAACACACAGAGTGTTGAATTTCAGTTCCCCAGTCAGCGACTTAATGAGAAGACTGGATTTGGATATGCTCGAGGAGGTTAGAGAAGAGGCAGCCATTAGGAATGCTGCTTACCAACAACGCACAGCTCTGTTCTACAACAAGAGGGTGAAGAAATGCGACTTAAAAGAAGGGGATTATGTGCTAAAGAAGGTCATTCAGAAGCACAATAAGTTGGAAGCAAACTGGCATGGACCTTACCGAGTTACAGAAGTTGTTCGACCACGAACTTACAGAATAGCAACTCTAGAAGGAGAGGAATTTAAGAATGCATGGAATGCTGAACACCTACGCAAGTATTATCAGTAATGTAAAATGTAAAGCAATTCCTTCATTATGAATAAAACGATGATGTTTCACCATCTTCTTCCTTTTATTACAAGTTTTTTGGGGAATACTAGTGTGATACACTACACTGATAGTTCTAGCGTGATCAACTTCGGTTGGTAAAATAGCGAGAACAAATTATACTCCTTTGGTTAGGAGGTGTACACTTGCGTGATCAACTTCGGTTGGTAAAAAGAGCTTGTGGACAAGATAGTTCGAAAGAACCTGATAGTTCGAGCGTGATCAACTTCGGTTGGTAAAATAGCGAGAACAACTTATACTCCTTTGGCTAGGAGGTGTACACTTGCGTGATCAACTTCGGTTGGTAAAAGAGCTTGTGGACAAGATAGTTCGAAAGAACCTGATAGTTCGAGCGTGATCAACTTTGGTTGGTAAAATAGCGAGAACAAATTATACTCCTTTGGTTAGGAGGTGTACACTTGTGTGATCAACTTCGGTTGGTAAAAGAGCTTGCGGACAAGATAGTTTGAAAGAACCTGATAGTTCGAGCATGATCAACTTCGGTTGGTAAAATAGTGAGAACAAATTATACTCCTTTGGTTAGGAGGCGTACACTTGCGTGATCAACTTCGGTTGGTAAAAGAGCTTGTGGACAAGATAGTTCGAAAGAACCTAACAGTTTGGACCCACGACCTACTTCGGTTGGTAATAGGGCGAGAACAAAATATACTCCTTTGGTTAGGAGGCAATAGTTCAAACCCACGACCAACTTTGGTTGGTAAAAGGGCAAGAACAACATTCTTAAAAATGCCAATTTTGGTCGGAAGGTAAAACCATTCCAGAAAATACAAAAAATTCCAAACTGAACCAAGTATAGTTGGTCGGTGATCAAAACTGTAGTTGGTCGATGAGGATAAATTATCGACCTTGGTTGGTCGGACACATTTTATGAAAATATTTCAAATTGAACCAAGTATGGCTGGTCGGGGATAAAAACCCATCAACTATAGTTGGCCGACAAACACAATTTAACAACCTTGGTTGGTTGGAAACATTTTAAACATTTTATACTCATTACTTTATTATTAAGTGATTGAGCAACATTGATACTTATAAACTTTTTTGGATGATGAACAACACAATATTGTTATCTTTTTAACAGATACATATGCACAAATGTAAAA
The DNA here is from genome assembly GCA_949130495.1 of Sambucus nigra. Classification (NCBI taxonomy): domain Eukaryota; kingdom Viridiplantae; phylum Streptophyta; class Magnoliopsida; order Dipsacales; family Adoxaceae; genus Sambucus; species Sambucus nigra. The sequence continues at coordinate 221,228,105 of OX422220.1, read as the reverse complement.
GTGTTTAATAGGCACAAGATAATAGCAATACAAATTTGCAAACAGAAAATGAAAGTCTTTCATTAAAATTCAAAATAAATTACAAGTTACATATATGTGCTAACTATTACATTGAAAATCCTATTCTATTGGTTTTTTCCCTTCAGCCTTCGATACAGGTTCCTCGCCAGTAGGAGGATCATTTAATGTCTGAGGAGAATTGATAAAATTCAAGTCCTTCAACATTCTGACATTCATTACTGAAGGAGTATCCAAGAGATGCTCGGGATGAGATACGTCAATTTGAGAATGAAGGTTATAGTCGCCAAGATAATTCGCAATCAAAATCCGAGGAATGGCGCGAGCTGGTATCCATTCCATGTCCAACTTGAAAGGTGGCACAGGCAAGTCAAGCCCTCCAGGCTCGTAGAAGTACCACAAAAAATGTCCTTGCTCGAGCTTTAATACACATAAGGCATTCAGCCAGCCTTGTTTATAACCCTTATTATTGGCATTCTGGATACGAGCATCTAAATGAACTAGAGCTTCGTTGTATCCAGCCATCCAAAATTCCCTGGGCTATTTATGGAATTGGAAGGTTAATCTATCCAATTGTTCATGAAGGTTTTTAGCAAAAAGGTCCTTAGTATGTAAAGCAGACTTCGTCGCAGTAAGCTGATCTTCCAAAGTCAGGATTTTCTTGGACATCTCAGACAAAGCCCGATCTTTTGCGTTCAACTGGTACGCTTGAGTTTCCAATGTTGACAGAGTACGAGCTTCTTCAATACTACGAGGAGTTCTTGATCGACTCTGAGCAGCCGGAGTGCTTCGTTCCTCGTTAACATCCTGAGCAGCTCTTCCTCGCCCACGAGAACCTCTTCCTTGTCCCCGAGCAGTAGCAAAAATACCAGACCTTCTTAAAGTATCCAATTCTTGCCTTAATTTGGCATTCTCAACCTCTAAGAATGATAACCCTTCGTCGGAGACTGGTACTAAGGCAGTGGAAGATGAAGCTGCAGACTTATACTATGCTAACACTTTCTGCAAATTGTTGTTCTCTTGTTCCAGCAGCTCGACGATCTGTCTACAGGCCTCAACTTCACCTTTTAGGGTCCTCTCCCTGATATCGTACCCAGTAATGATCTTTTTGTGACCTGTCTCAGAAGAAAGCTGTCGATACCTATCCTCATACCCCTCATGCAACAGGGCATTCGATTCATTGTGCTGATTCTGAAGATCCTCTAAAGTACAATGAAGCTCCTCGATCAAGTCATAGTAGGCCACGTTGTTGGCCACAACTCGGTCAAGTAAATCCTTTAGGTACTGATAAGCCTCAATTGCTTGTTCTGAAGCATCATGGCCAAGGATGTCAGCAATTTCTAATACGCTCAAATCTGTGTGACCAGCCTTATAATATTCACGGCATTACTGCATCAGCTTTGTATCATGGGAAGATATCAGTTCCATTCTAGCCATAAACTAATAAAGAGAAGAAGGCAAGAGTTAATAAATAAAAATAGACAGAGCATCGACAATGTAGAGGAACAAAAAGATGTGATTTTATTACATCATCAACAAGATTACATCATTTGGAATACAGAAGTACAAGTAAGAAGAAAAATAGAAAGATAGTACCGAACAACTTCACACCTTTTCCTTGTCTCCCAAGACTTTCTCGGGAAGTTGGGACGAGGAGCTTGGTTGCTCGGTGTGAACACTGATTTGATTAGTAGAAGCTGGGACTTGTTATGGAGGAGTAGGCAAGCAAGAAATCTCTTCGGTGGCTGTCTGGTTGGGTGGTGGAACAAGGACTTGATCACCCACTGTCATTGAAGATTCTTCAGATGCAGCTTCGTCCTCATCTTCGTCTTCAATAACTGGAGGAGGACCAGGGAGATGTTGTTGAAATAGCTCGGAATCCTCGCTCTCCTTCAGTTCCTCCAAGGCAGCAACCCAACCATCATAGAAGTATTTCAAACTTCCATACTTCACCTGGGTCATCATCGCTGCTACCCCCTGTCCCATCCTTTGTCCCAACCAGTTCAAAAGGACTTCTTCACAGCTATTTTTCTCTTCATTTTTTCCGAGGAGAGATTCTCGGACATAAGGTTCTCGGTGGCCTTCAATTTGATCTCCACCTCCGCCTTCTGACGATTTACTTCTCGCAGGAGGGTCAGCTCTTCTTTAGCTGATTTCAATTTATTCTCAAGCTCCCCAAAGCCTGAAAGTTTCTCGACATAGTCTTTATTCTCTCTCTCCAAATCTTTCACCTTATTACCCAGTTCTACTTTCTCTTCATCAGACGCAGCCAACTTCTTCTCCCATTCAATTTTATCCTCGTCATACTTCTGACGGGATTCACTCACAGATTTGATAGCTTTCTCCAGTGCTCCTTCCACAGTGGACGAGGAGCAAGAAACTTTGATAGCTTCATCCTTTTTAAGGATTATATTGAAACATCTCGTCAACTGTAATCAGAAAAGGGAAACGACATCAGAAACAAATATGGGAAATAACAAAGGAAAATATGAAAAACTCAAACTATAGATACTTACTGAAGCAAGATGACGAGCAGCCAGAGAAGTAACCATATCCCGAGTAAGGTCTTCTTCAGTACCTTGCACCTCGATAATGGGCAAAAACTTTGCCAAGCTCATCGTAGAGCTCGGAGGAACAGTGATTGGAACACCATCTCCACCAGCTGGGAGCTGGGGAATGGCTCCAGAAATACTGACCGAGGAGGATTTCCTCAATCTCCTCGGTGCCTTTTCAACAACCTCAACCTAAGAATAACTTTTGGTTGGTGAGATAGTGATTACTTCAATAGGTGCATCCTTCTACACAGAAGCCACTGGGGGCTTCTCGACAGCCTTTTGAGAAGCAACAGGAGGGGTGGCATCTTTATTCTTTGTCCCTTTTTGGACATCAACCTTATTTTTCTTCCCATCTCCAGCAGAGGAAGTCTCCTCGAAGAGAGAGGGAACTCTTCTTTTGCCCATTTTTTTGCCCAAAGGAATATGAGATTCTGGATCAGAGTCTTCAGGAATTTGCACTGGATCACTAATGCTGACCACAAGACGAGCACTAAAGGACAACGTATAGCTCCTATACTGCAACAAGTATGAAGCAGACCTGATGTGCTCGTCTGCAACTTCCTGATGCAAATTCCAGATATGTTTCAATTGCCTTATATTAACTTCTGATTCCTTGGGAGTTTTTCTCTTGCTGTTAACTGCAAAAAAAAAAATTGAAATGGCAATCGTGCATTTATTCAAACATAATGAAATCATAATTTCAAAAATAAAATAAAATGAAAATAACCTATCCCATTGCCATATGGGGGCATTTGGGACCTTCATACACGTCGTCTCCAACTAGAGGAGCATGTTGCCAATTTTTGAAAACTAATCCATGTTCAAAATAATCCCTGTTAGCATCAGGGAGGTTGACTACTAAAGCCCTATTCAAAAATCTAGTTTTTAAATAATAAACATTATCTAAAACAGCCCATCTATAGTAATACATAATCTCAGGAATTCATATACGAGTTCCATGAGTTTGATTTAACTTATGCACCCCATTAACTATTCTCCATGTATTGGGGGCTACTTTTGCAGGAACAACATCGAAATGTTGACAGAATTCTAAGCATAAAGGGTTAGGTGGAAAAGAAAATCCACACTCGGCGATAAAGAGGCTGGGGAACCAATGTCCGTCAGCCAAACGAAAATAGTCAAAGGGCTCAGGAAGATTCTCCAAAGTTACCCAAGACGGAATGGAATAATCAGAACGGAATTTTTCAATAGATTCAATAATATAAACCATGGTGAATAAAAGGAGAAAGAAGAGGATCTTACAGGAAGAATGGAGATCTGTTGACAATGAACGAAAACAAGGATGAACGCACAAGAGAAAGAAAAGCTATGGAGAATTCGAAAGCAAGAAAATTAGAAAAGGTAGAGGACGGTATGATTGCTTGGGAAGTTTAAATACTGTGCCTGGGGAAATGGCAAAAGAAATGATTACAAAGAAGAACTATTGAGCTCCCGGCGGCTAAAAGGACAAAAAGAGCACGAAGATCGTAGCGCTCATAAAAATTCGAAAAAAGGCGGATTCTGTGAATTTGGAAGGAAATTTAAAATAAGGCTCCTAAAACCCAGGAAGGTCATTTAATATCGCCATATACCGAGAAAGAATGTTCCATACTCCTCAAAGTTCGAAATATGAAACATTGGGGGCTTCTGTTGACACCAAAATTAGTATGCTGATGTGGACGAATAATAAGAAGACACGTGTCAATCTACATGGCACAATAGCAAGGAGGAAGATTGCTTCCCCGACCAACATACTCACTCCGAGGAACACCAACCTTCTGAGGAACTCTTATCCTCCGAGGAACTTCAATGCTCCGAGGAACTTTTGGACGACGAGCAACTAAGGCGGTTCGAGCTGCACCTCGACCACAGCATTAATTACTAGATAATCAATAGTTCAACTATTCATTGAATGTTTATCATCTTGACGCGCACATTTGAAGAACATTAAATGAATTACCCTTTCATATGTGTATCATTTAATGTAACACCCTTTCATGTACAGCCTAAAGGCTATAAATACGTTGTATCACCCTCATCCAAGGGGGTGGGGGGAAATTTCTGGATAGCACTTGTAATCGAGAATTCCCAAACACTCAGCAAATAACATAACAGTGGATGTAGGCCATTCATATAAGGCTGAACCACTTTAAAATCTTTTGTCTTATTTATTTATCTGTGATTAAATAATTAGAGTAATCTAGTTTTTTACATCAACATTCATGATAAATTGTCCATATCTATCATGCTTCTTATTCTTCTGGGAATCATATATAAACTTGGCCATGACCCGTTCATTTTCTATGTTGTGCATGTTATGGTATCCGCTCAGGTGCTCCTCCGCAAGGACGCCCGTTGTGATATTCCTATTCCTATACGTTTGACGAGAAATGAGATTTTGCGGATTATCATGGGATATGTTGTTAGATGCCTTCATTTCTCAAATTCTAGATATGATCGGGTCTTTCACTCGGGCGGGTGGCCCAATTTTTGTACTTGATTAATGAATGTACTATGTAAATTATTGAACTTTTGTAATACATTGAATGTAACTGTGGATCGACAGATTATTCGATCCTCTTATTGCATGGTTGTTTCCGTATTAATATATGTTCTTTTGGAATTCCACTTTCTTATCGGATTGGGTTGTTTAACTTATTTATTAACTCGTAATCAAACTAAAATTTTTGACAACCTTCTTTCTGATTTATTGGGTGGTTTTCCCGTATACCTAATTTATTGTTATGATGCTAAGGATGATAACCATCCATGATTCCGTTATGTTGAGGTATCGGGCTGGCCACCCCTTATTTCGGATGGCGGGTTGTCACACTATTGGCCATTAAAAGTATGAGTTTTATCCTTGAACGATTGGGGTCTGTTTTGTTTGACACAATCGAGTCACAGTAATTTATTAGTACTAGATTCTCCTAAAAAATGGGTTTAGTAGAGGTATCGTTAATATTACTATAGTTGTATATATGCGATGTTGAGTTAGCGTGGATCTTGTTAGTTCCATCTACAAGGGAGAAGTTGTGGACACTGAGAGGATGTATTTTATGAGTATATCTCGTTTTGAGAGGTGATATTTTAAGTATGGTTTTATCGTGGGTACAAATTTGTTAAGCGATGGTGGGAGGTTACAACAAGACTATCATGTTCGCTGGATGTATACTTTTTCGATGTCTCACTTGAAAAAGGGTCGATGTCGAGGTGATATTTTTATGAAGTAGGCTTCAGAGAGTACGGTTGTCTAGTTATATTGGATCCCGGTGTGTAGGGACTTTTGCTGATGTGATTCAGGGTATATTGGGTTTATCGTTAAGCGAAGGGATTTAGCTCATTATTGTTTATGCGCTGAGAACTTAGTGATAGTGAGAGTGTCATATCGTGTGACACCTTGAGAGACATAGGCATAGACGATTCGATTTATGTACCGAGAGACAGATTTTGTGATATCTTAGTTAAGTGCTTTGGACCCACGAATTTTGATGATCGATAATTCTAAGGGATAGTGCACAAGTTCTTTTGAGCTTCGTTGTGAGATATTACATGCATGGACCTTAATAAACGTTGAGAGCAGAACTGACTATTTTTCAAGTTTCGACTGGATAGCGATGGTTTGGGGCTATAATATAAAGTATAGTAAAACTTTGTGTTCATTGCTCCAAGGTATGATTTACTTGTTCTAGTTATCACCTAAAAGAGGGTCTAGCTTATATATACGTGCATTGTTATATTTGTTCCCGGTAAGTAGGGACGTTTTTTGAAGGAAATCAGGGTGGATAGGTTTATTATCGAGCGGGGAGATATAGCTCGTGATTCTTTCATGCTAAGAAACCAGTGACAGTAAAGGCACTCTATTGTATGATGTCTTTGTAACATGAGAGTGGATGAGTAAACTTTTATGTCAGGAAATGAGAATGTGGGGGTATGTGCTATGGACTGAGGGCCTAACGGATCGTAAGACCGACAATGTTAGGTAATAGTGTATCGGGGGAATTCCTTGTTTGGATTTCGCTTTGCGAGACGTCCCATGCATGAAACTTAGCGCAATGTTGGAAGTGGGGAGATTATTGGTCATTTGGACATTGGTTTGGTACCTTGGTTATTATACACATATGTAGTTATAACATTGAGTTGAAAGTTCTTTTATGATTTAATGCTAGTGGATCTCGATAACATTTATGCGGATAAGAATCGGTATAGGGTGTATGGGTGCCCTGGGTAATTAATTTAATTTTAATACAATTCACAATTTGAAGGGGTAGATATATGTGTAGAGATCTTAGGGGAATGTAAATAGGGAAATATTCGAGGCTTGGAGTACTAGACTCATCCGAATTTTGAGGATGAAATTCCGTTGAAAGTGGGGAAGTATGTAATACCCCATATTTCTGAGGATATAGAATTTAATTAATTTGGTGATATAGGATTTAATTTATCTAGAGGATTTAATTAAATTAGTGAATTGAGATTTAATTAATTTAAGGTATTTTAACATTTACATGTCTCGTAATTTGAGGTCAAGGTTGGATATTTTAGTTAGATAACTCGATGATGATTATGAGTGCACGGTTGATTCTGAAAAGGTCGAGATAGTGGAAAAAGAGTACCCGGGGTAGTAATTGGGTCTCGAGGAATTTTTAGACATAATCAAGCTCACACGGGGGTGTTCGGGTCATTTGGACTTAGCCCATAGGCTTAATTTTGGGATTAGCAATATAAAACCTACATTAGGGAGTTTATGGTAGACACAACTCAATAAGAAAACCCTAGTTTTGAAAAGGAAAAAAAGAGGGAGATATTAGGAGATCTTTTTGGAGGCAAATAAAGAATATGGGTGTATTTTTCGTCAAATCTTTGTCTAAATCTAAGGAAATCAGACCCTATGAATTTAATTTGGCAAATAGTTAAACTTTCTTTCAATTTAATTGAAGTATTCCGTTTCATATCATAGTGGGTGTGATAAATAAATTCATTTTGGGAGTGGGCTATTATATGAAATGGGTTTTGATGATTAAAATTGGTGATGGTTGGATATAAATCACTATTTGAATTATGTGTAGATTAAAAATACAGAGGTTAGGATCGTTGATTTGCTGAGTATGTAGTTGGATCCAGGTAGGGGATTTAACAAATCATAAAAACCCAACTCGTACATTGTTGGTTTAAATTAAAAATGTATAATGGATGATGATATATTTGAGGAATTTAAAACTGTTATAGATCGTATAAATCATTGGGGATTATCAAATCCGGTGTTGGGTTGAAATTATGAACCTTGAAGGTTCGTCAATGGTAGAAGCGACGTGAGGAAGACGAAGGGATGCTAGGCCAGACAGGTCGTTCGAACGACCAGTGGATTCGTTCTAACAGTAGTGAAATTCGTTCGAACGACCCATGGTCTCATTCGAACAACGAAGGGGATTTTGACTGCCATGGTCTACTTGGGTTCTTTTCTTGGGATTTTTTTTTGAGGATTTAGTTGACTGAAAATTAAATGGAGAAAATACTTATGGCCTTGAAAGGTGAATTTTAAGACATTTTTTATTTAGATAGAGTGCCAATCGAAATAACTGGAATTGGGTGAAGTAAATTTAAAAGGTTAAAGTACAGACCAAGTTAGGGAGACCGAGCATGTTGGTTGAGTTACACAACTTGGATAAAATTAATTGAGCTGAAATTAATTAAATTAAGGTTCGGGAATTTGACTCGGATATTTCTCAGGCTAGTGCTACGGGACATAGGCACGAGGTAGCCACTTTAATTTATTATATATATATATATATATATATTATCGAATATTAAATTTAATGAGGGGTGTTATACTTAATAGTTGGATTTTGGGTAACAAATTTTAAAGGGTGAAGATACGGACCGAATGAGTGAGCCTGGGTCTTATGCGCGTTTATATTTATTTTGTAGGTCAATTGTATCGTACGGATGTAAAAGCGATAAATCAAGGGAGATATGCAATTCATGGAACTAATTACCAATCCCATAACCCTAGCCAAGCCTAACTTAGCCCAAATCTTCACCCGAGCCCGTGTGTTTAGTTTGTGCCTTGTTAATTTTTTTAGATTTTTAGTTTGAGTCCTTTTTATTTTTAGAGTTTATTTTAGATTTATTTAGAATTTCTAGGTTTTATTTTTTATTTTTCTATTTTATTTTTTATTAGTGTAATTTTATTTGTTTTAAGGATTAGTTTTTTTTAGGAATTCATTTATTTTTATTTTTATTATATTTTACTTTTTAGGATTTTAGTTGTAAGGACATTTTTCTCATGTCCAACATGTTACATTTATGTATGTCGTACGCCGCTACATTTGGCACGTCACCTCACGATCTTACATGACGGCCTCTACCCGAATTTCTAGAATCAAGCATTCAACATCTCCATTAATGTGTCCCACATCTGCCTCAACGACTTCACGTTCCACGATTTTAGGGACTTAATGCAAGTGGTACGCAAGGGAAGTCAAAACAGTGAAAAAAGGCATGATTGGAGACTTCAAGGGCATTTTCGTAATTTTACCGCCATATTCCGGAGGTTTCGTCAACTGGAAAGTTGAAGAGATCGCTGTAACGAAGACACTGGAAGAAACGTCACCTCAATCCGAGCTACGGTGAAGGAGTTATGACCTTTTGAAGTTGGAGAAAATTCCTTGAAGAATGCTGATTTTTTTTAACCCCAAACCAGAAAGGTACCCCAAACCAGAGATGTACCCCAAACCGCATGAGGTACCCCAAACCGGTTCGGGGTACCTGACGCTACAAGAGTCCCAAAGTTTTAAAACTCTTTTGGTTTCCTTATAAAAGCCAACTTCGGGGGAGCTGTTTTGCAAGACTTTGAAAGACGAATTTGAGAGTCCAAATACCTCTAGTCTTCATATTTTTGAGTCCCAAGACTCATGTTTTGATTCACACAATTCTTCCAATCCTTTGTGAATCTTTTTGGTAACCAATAACACAACTTTGAGTTTGTTCAACCCTTGTGGAGAAGCCGTTCTCTTCTTCATTGTTGTCCTCCTGGAAATGGAAACTTCCAGCCGCCGACATAGGAACCGACACCTGCGGGTATTTCTGTGTCACACTGTTTCTATCCGTTGCTTTGAAGGTTTACTGAAGACACCGTGTGTTACACTTGTGGGCGATTATCAGGTTTTATGTAAGTCAATTGTCTTGTAAATTCTTTAAAGTGCTTAAAATAAAAGGTTTTGCCCTTCGGGGATTTTTCCTTAACTTTGTGTAGCATGCTTTATATTTGATGGGTTGATTTAGATGCATGTTTAAGTGTTGATTTTATTTGGTTTAAAAGTAGTAGCTAATTAAATAAGGGTTCTTGGAAACTTGCGAATTTAATTTAAATCATTATCACACAGTCACACTTTTCAAATTGGTATCAGAGCGGGTTACGCTAATTTATCGCGTGATCTTGATTTTTCAAGGATTTATTTTTTTGATACAATTTGACTTCTCACTTCGTCAAATTGATATCTGAGCAGGTTTCCCTAATTTATCGCGTACTCCTTTTTCCGCAAAATCGTGTGATATTGATTTCTTTTAAAAAAATTCAAATTTGTGAAAAATCGCAATTTATTCAATGGAACGCCCGTTTAATGAGGAGCCTATTTTTGAAAAAGTTCACGACCATGCTAAAAATTTAAAAAGTTTGAATTTGAAACTTTGCAAAAGAATTAAAGTTTTGGAAAAATAAAATTCTCGTTTTAAATCCGCGATGGATCTTTTGCAAACGGTTCAAAATCAAAGAGATTTTTATCGTGAAAAAGTTGTTTTCTTGGACCATGACTTTGTTTCTTTAAAATTGTCCAAGAAGGAGAGTGATGAAAGGGTCCTATTTTTAGAAAAAGAATTGGAGGACCTTAAAAATTCGATGGTTTGTGTTTGTGCCAAAGAGGAGAAAAATATTTTAGTCAATGAGTTTGTGGCACGTGAAAAGACTCTTAGGAAAAAGTTTACTTTAATTGAGGGAGAGAGAGATACGCTTTTAGGTTTTTATTGAAAACTTGAAAAAGGCGTCCCTTAATTTGGAAGAGTTTAATTCTTTGCTTGAGGCAAAAATTTTGAAATTAAAAAATGATTTGACAGACTCAAGTAGGTTTGATAGTGATGGTAATGGCTCATCTTGTTTTCATGCTTCCAATGCTAAAGCCAAAGCCATTATTTGTTTTAGAGGGTCAACCAATTTTTAGGATGTTAGAAAAGGTCAACCCATAGGTTCCGTTCCACCCGTTTACACATGTTCATATTGTGGTCGGAAAGGTCATCTTAGGGGTTTTTGTTTTGATCTTGGAAAATGTCCTAGGAAATTTATGTCTAGTGTTCCCGTGGTTCCCAAATCCCCCACACGTTGTTTCACATCTACTTGGGTTAGGAAATCACTTTTGGATACACTATATTTTAGACAAGTTGATTCTCGTTTGCTTGCACATGATTCTTCTCTTGCCATATCATATAGATGAGTGTGGCTTGCACATGATTCTTCTCTTGCAATATCATATAGATGAGTGTGTTTGCATATTTGTCATACGCTAGTTATGCTTTTTGATATATGTTTGCTAGTGTTGTGACATGTACTTTTTGTATAGATTTTTGTTTTTGGAAATATTTTGAAAAATACAAAAAGATTTTTGTTTTTTGTTTGCACCATTTATGGATGAACAACTTTGGATGACCGAGTCACAACATCATTTCATTATCTTCATGTGACTATTTGATAGTGTTTTGAGACATTAGGTCAATTCATCCTTGTGCTTTATAATGTTTGGAGTCATTAAGATGTAATTAAGTGTTACTTCCTACATGTTTGACTCATGTTTCCTTTATTGCACACATGCACGGATTTGTTTGATTATTGTGCTTGTCTTATCACATGTTGGTTGGGTGTTTTCACTTCAATCATGTCCTTAAAACGAACCAAGCGCGATAAAATTTAATAAGGAAATTGTGCATATAAGCACCGTTTTGCGAGTTTGTGTGCTTTATTCAAAAACGGGGAAGGGTTGCGAAAGGTTCATTTTGCCTTTGCGAATACTAAGCCACCGTTAAATTGGACCTAAAAATTGGAGGAATTTTATTATCCGGGGTCCAAAGAGGTTTAAAAGAGCCCGAAAAATATTTAAAGGCAATAAAAAGATATTCATGCCAAATTATGGGCCATTTAGGATTTTGCACCAATTCTCCAAAGTTTGAGAATTTAAATTACCTCTAAAAGAAAATATATATGAGGGAGTTTGGTTGGGGAATTTAAAACGGGTTTGCACGTCCTTGAAATACTTGAAAATGCGCTACATAGTTTTGGACGTTATTGGTGTGGAAATCATTTTGACTTTGATTTGTTGATTTGCATAAGACGATGCCATTTTAATTCAACAATCTTTTCACCTAAGGATACTTTTGATGTTAATTCGTTAAGAGTACACATATGCATCGTGCATATATGATTGATTGAGTTGATTTACCTATCGAATGTGTTCACAACCATTCATTCCATTTCCATGACTTGGTTGTTTGAGTCTAAATCCATGGTGTGATTTTTGTATCATATTTTTTTCAAATGGTATCAATTTTTTGTACGAAAAAAAAATTTGAAAAATCAAGAATAGTTTGTGTAAGTTTTGAATACCGTGACACCCCGATTTTGCTTGTTCGATTCATTCTTCTTATTTGTCTATTTGGGGACATCATAAAAAGGGGGAGAAAGAATTATCTTATTTTGGGGGAGTTTGAATTTTGGGAGAGTTTTGAGATTTGACTTATGCTTATCATATATTGGTATCTATGTTTATCTCATTTCAAACTCGATACGTCACTTGGTATTTTTTCTTTATCTCATGTGTGTAGGTACTACATTGATGATCACTGAATTGCACACCCTTGTGAGAAAAGATTTGAGATTTTGAAGATTGAAGATTTGAAGTTTTGAAGATTTGAAGAACAAACGATGAAGACTTATTCATTTTTATCTTTCCAGTTTTGGGTTTATGGAAGGGTAGATTTGTATAGGCAATTTTTTTATTTGATAATTCGGATTTTTTATGTATATACCGGCATAGACATAGGGGGAGATTTGTAAGGACATTTTTCTCATGTCCAACATGTTACATTTATGTATATCGTACGCCGCTACATTTGGCACGTCACCTCACGATCTCACATGACGGCCTCTACCCGAATTCCGAGAATCAAGCATTCAACATCTCCATTAATGTGTCCCACATCTGCCTCAACGACTTCACGTTCCACGATTTTAGGGACTTAATACAAGTGGTACGCAAGTGAAGTCAAAACAGTGAAAAAAGGCACGATAGGAGACTTCAAGGGCATTTTCGTAATTTTACCCCCATAGTCCGGAGGTTTGGTCAACTGTAAAGTTGAATATGTCGCTGCAACGAAGATACTGGAAGAAACAGCACCTCAATCCGAGCTACGGTGAAGGAGTTATGACCTTTTGAAGTTGGAGAAAATTCCTTGAAGAATGCTGATTTTTTTTAACCCCAAACCAGAGATGTACCCCAAACCGCATGAGGTACCCCAAACCGGTTCGGGGTACCTGACGCTACAAGAGTCCCCAAGTTTTAAAACTCTTTTGGTTTCCTTATAAAAGCCAACTTCGGGGGAGCTGTTTTGCAAGACTTTGAAAGACGAATTTGAGAGTCCAAATACCTCTAGTCTTCATATTTTTGAGTCCCAAGACTCATGTTTTGATTCACACAATTCTTCCAATCCTTTGTGAATCTCTTTGGTAACCCAAGAACACAACTTTGAGTTTGTTCAACCCTTGGGGAGAAGCCGTTCTCTTTTTCATTGCTGTCCTCCTGGAAAGGGAAACTTCCAGCCGCCGATATAGGAACCGACACCTGCGGGTATTTCGGTGTCACACTGTTTCTAGCCATTGCTTTGAAGGTTTACCGAAGACACCGTGCGTTACACTTGTGGGCGATTATCAGGTTGTATGTAAGTCAATGGTTTTGTAAATTCTTTAAAGTTCTAGAAATAAAAGGTTTTGCCCTTCGGGGATTTTTCCTTAACTTTGTGTCGCATGCTTTATATTTTATGGGTTGATTTAGATGCATGTTTAAGGGTTGATTTTATTTGGTTTAAAAGTAGACGCTAATTAAATAAGGGTTCTTGGAAACTTGCGAATTTAATTTAAATCATTATCACACAGTCACACTTTTCATTAGTTTTAGTTTAATAGAATTTTTATTTTTATTTATTTTTAATTTTAATTTTATTTTTAATTGAGTCTTTATTTTATTTTTTGAGTAGGATTTTATTTTAGATTTTTAATTTTATTAATTTTATTTTATTTTTAGTTAGTAATTTTATTTTAGGTCCAAATTAAACACACATATAAATCCACGCACACCCTAAGATCTATACACCTTACTACACCAAAACAACAACTCACCCACACCTACTCTCTCTACACTCTCACCACACACCAACACCCTCCCCTTCATCATCTTCCTGACCACACCCTTTTCTCTCTCCTCTATCCTACATAACCAAAAACACACACATCACACCTCCACTCACACCATCCAAACATCCCAATATCCAAAACCCATTTCACCACAAACTCTCCCACCCCAACCAATTCACTCCCTAACCCGCTATCCACCACACCAACTGCGGCTAGCCTAACCTCCTGCTGCCTTACCCGCTGCCAAATCTGAACATGTTACCCTAACCATAATTAAATTCAAAATCAATCAATTAGGTATCCAATAGGAGAACATTTTTGCAAATGAGATCACAAAGATATTTTCGTGATTTTTTATCACCCGTAGACTTAATTAAAATTTGACTACCCCTTTCACTGAATCTAAAGATAAAAATTGGCTATGTGCTACTTAGGAATTCTTCCTGACGTGTGTGTGTCCAATTTAATTTTTCGATAGTCGGATTTTAGTGAGTTCCTCCCAAATTTCTGAGTCCATATTTTTCCCCAACTTTTCTTCCAAAAAAAAACTCCAAAAATATTTTCTTCTATTATTTTTATAAAAAATCCAAAAATATTTTCTTTCTTTATTTTTTTAAAAAAAAATCCAAAAATATTTTCTTTCTTTCATTTAAAGAAAAGATCCAAAAAAAATTTCTTTCCTTTTGAAAAAAATTAAAAATTCTCAAAAAATATTTTTCTCCTCATGGCCAAAGAACGTCCTTTACGGGACTACTTTGGTCATTTTTCGTTGTCACGCAAAACGTGTGAGACTGATCCTGAGCCATCTCTTTATGATATACTTAGCGGTCACAGCTCTCTCACGAGTATCGTTAATGTTCTTCCACCATTTATACATTCACCTCCTATTCCATCACTCTCAGCGTTAAGTGTCGACGTGTTGCATACCTTGTCATGCACCCATTGTTCCTATGTCGATTACTTGTCCCGTGAGTGCCCATACTATTCATATCCATCTGATCCCACCATGGAACATGTGTATCCATATGACACTATTTCAGAACCCACTCCGACTTATTATCCCGATGTATATAATCCCGAGTTGTGTGAGTACCCTAGTTATTCGTGGAGGCCTGATCACCCTTCCACGCAATACGAATCATAACCCGATGTTGTGGATCCTCACACGTTCCAAAAGTCGTCATGGCAACCTTGTGCACCAATTCACGATCAGTTCCCTCATTATGCACCCCATGAGTATCATCCAATTGTCCATCACAAAGGCGATCCTTTCGTGTATGATGAACTTGTCCCCACTCCACACACTTCATTTGAGTGTTCTCCGTATAGTCGTTATAGTAGCGAGTTGTGTCCACCTCAACCACCGTCGCCACCCGCCACCACTTCAACACCATCATCCACATTCTCTCTCGAGGCACTCTTGCACCAGTTTATCATCAAGCAAGATGTGACACCCCCCGCCTAATAAAATATCGGGTGATCAGTCCTATATCAAATTAAAACAGGAATCTCAGTTGGATCATCCTTAGCATCACTTTCGAAAACTTTTTAAAACTTACTAACTACCTAGTATTCCAAAAGTTGGTGCCAATTTTAACTTTTTAATTACACAAAATTGTACATGCCAAAAAAAATATAAACCATTCACACAACTAAATAAAACTCAACTGAATAATTAATTAAACAATTTGCCGAATAAACCACCGGCCACCAAGTGAAATAATCCAATACAAATATCCAACACAGGAATAAACTAATCTGAAACTGAACTGAAAGTCTGGGCAACATGCCCTAAATAAAACTGAAAGTGATACAAGATTCCTACTCTAGGAATGAATGAATGATGCGTCTAATCCAAACTCCTGCTAGCATCCATATATGCCGCAACTCAGTGTCCCTGGAATAAAATATCAATCCTGGCGTCCCTGTGCCTGGACACCTAAAAGGTTTTGAAAATATTTTTATAGAAAGGGTTAGAACCCAAAACATTTTGAAAATATTTAGCAAGTGAATTAACTGTAATAATTTAAAATGCATGAATGCGCTTCATATTTAAGTTAGTGTCGCACTCCCTTGTGGACATTCTCACCCCTCCACTATTGTGCACACCTACCGGTTACCTTAACACCACCTAGTTGTACTACCCCATCCAACTAGTCCTGGTATAACCATCCCTTTCCATACTACTCTAACCCGACTATAATGATTCTTGAATTATAAGTTATCTCACAATTAACTTAATTAATTCCTCTTAAATTGTAGCATATAACGGTGTCACGAGTTATCTAAAGTAAATACATCACACACTGTATTATGACCCATATATAATATTTACTACCATTATATACGTACCTTTACCACAATATCCACACATATAACATACGTATATCCATCCCTTCGAGTATACCCTCGTCGGATGATTCCCTCTAAAATGCTATCTCACTAGGTGTGCTCACAAATCCTAGTTTTGCCCAAGTTAGAATTGCTCACCAACTTGGGCCAAAATATAAACGTAGTGGAGGCGGTCATATTCCTTCCCTAAAAGTGACATAATCCCTCACCCATATATACCGGACGCTATGACCTGGGGATATACTCGCCCTACTCCTCAAGCTAGGGGATTCACCCACATCGCGCAACCTCCCTTGATAGCATTAGAGTATATAAATTGAATAAATATCTAGTCACTGATATTTAATATCACACAGAATATATACACGTATATATATACTATCACTATACCGTATATATATATAACATAAATCCCGGCTTTACCGCGTACTCAAAATCCCAAACACTGCCTATAATTTCCTGAGTCTGTGGCCCGACTCAACGCAATTAATTTTCTCACTTAATAATTTATCGTCTTCCCGAGTCTATGGTCCGACTCTAAACTTTTTAACTCACAATTCAATTTACATAATACTTTCCCCGAGTCTATGGTTCGACTCTAATTAAATTAACTAACACACATATTAATTTAATACCTCCCCGAGTCTATCGTCTAACATTAATTAAATTAACAAACACACATATTAATTAAATACCTACCTGAGCCTATCGTCCGACTCTAATTAAATTAATTAACACACGTATTAATTTAATTCCTCCCCGAGTCTATCGACCGACTCTAATTAAATTAATTAACACAGCCATTAATTTAATACCGATCCGAGTCTGTGGTCCGACTCTCAGTTAATTAATTCACTCATTAATTAATTTACACTAATCCGAGTCTGTGGTCCGACTCTAATAAAATTAATTTACACATTAATAAATTCAATACCTCCCCGACTCTTCAATCCGAATCTAATTAAATTAATTACCACAGCTATTAATGTAATCCTACCCGAGTCTACAATCCGACTCTAATGAAATTAATTATCACACTTATTAATTTAATCCTACCTGAGTCTACAATCCGACTCTAATTAAATCAATTATCACACTTATTAATTTAATCCTGCCTGAGTCTACAATCCGACTCTAATTAAATTAATTATCACACTTATTAATTTAATCCTACCCAAGTCTACAATCCGAATCTAATTAAATTAATTATCACACTTATTAATTTAATAACTTGTGTCACCCTGCCATTATCCCCGGACTCGCTCACTTGGCCCAAAATTAAATATTTCCCGAGTCTATATCCCAACTCTAAATTAATTACTCTCTCCCAATAATTAATTAAATACTTTGGTGTCACTTAACCAACATACCCGGACTCGCTCACTTGGTCCATTTTTCCTCTCATAATTTCATTCCCACATTTTCGCCCACAATGTGTCACACATGCATCTCCATAAATTTTCCAATTATATTTACATATAATTATCAATATACCCCGAACTCGATCAATTGGCCAGAAATTAAATATTCCCCGAGTCTATATCCCGACTCTAAATTAATTAGTTGATCTCCAAAATTAATCCCCGACCTTGGGTCGCTTGACCAATATACCCGGATTCGCGCACTTGATCCGTATCTCACTATTATGGACTAAAATATCTCAAATCTATCCATTAAGTGTCCCACATAAATTCATCCTAGTCCCAATTACTTTCTCCCATAATTGCTAGGAATATTTGTTTCATAATTATTTATCACTTATTAATGTATGAAACTTAACTTTTAACAAAATTCCCCTTTATATAACAAACTGGCCGAACTGCCCAGATTTCACCATCATCGATCGATTGAGCCCCCTGGGTCGATTGATCGATCATTCCAGTATTCATCCTCTCCATCAACTGTTAGACATGGACGAAACTTAAAGCTTTGATTCTCAATCTAAGCCCTTACCCAAACACAAATAACATATCCTCCATATGAGATAAGGGTCTAAACATCCCACAGACCTTAATTAATCATCAATATCCATAAATTCCAAGGTTTTCCCGATTTCAAATCCCCAATTCGAATTTCATTCATATTATCAGCAATTAACCATTTATTCTCACTGGTTTTAACATAGGATTCATTCATGTACATTCTAGAATCATAAACACAATAAATCTCACCCTTAATCCCATTAAGATATATTAATTTCCAAAAATCCAATTGTAATTTTGGTTACACGCCCAAAACAAAATTTTGATTTACTCATCACTATGATATGAATTGATTATCATCAATTTAGGAATCACAACAGTTAACCACTTGCCTGGAATTGATCGTAGTGCCTGATCTGTTGGTGTAGTCCCTTGATTTGGCTCCAACATCCCCAAATTGACTCTTGATTTGCTTTCCACAAATTTTCCTCTCAAGACCTAGGATTAGAATTGAGTTGACTGTCGTTCCCTAATCTTCAATTAGTTAAATACATCCAAATCCCGTTTTTGGCCATGTGGGTCTAATTAAAAATGCCCAACTCACCCCGTGTGGCCCGGCTATGTCCAAAAATACCCCGAGACCCAATTACTACCCCAGGTACTTATTTCTGACTATCTCGACCCATCCGGACACAACTACGCACTCAGAATTTCCATTCGAAATACTTTTCAAAATTTCCAAATTTCGACCTCAAAATGTGACACACGAGATTTTGAACCATTAAACTTAAAATTCGCCAATTATAAATAATTCGGCTCACTCAATTAAATTCTCCAACTCATGAATTTAAGTTCCTCCAAATTTAAATATTTTTATAACTCCCAAAAATAATTAGATATTAAATCCTCAAAATTACTGGGTGTTACATACTCCCCCCCACAAAGGAATTTCATCCTCGAAATTAAGATGAGCGTAATGTTCTAAGCTTCACATATTACTCTCTAGTCATGTGTCTCCAAGCCCTCTATATCTATCCCATCCTCTTCTAACCATACGTTACACAAGTATGCATTTAGATTACCCAAGGTGCCCATACACCCTATACTCGTGCTTAACTGCACAAAATTTGCCTTAATTAACCCGGGTGCCCATACACCCTATCCCCGCGCTCTACCGCACGAAAGTTACTCGACTGTGCTTGTCTTAACCCGTAATATAACTTCAAACCCGTAGTCATATCATATATATATATATATATATATATATATATATATATATATATATATATATATATATATATATATATATATATATATATATATATACATATATATCTACTGCCCGAGTACCTAACCCATGTACTCACATCCAAACATTATCCCACAAAATACTTGTTTCTCAACACAAAAGTATATACGCTTACCCTTATGCTACCAAAGACAACATAAAATACTGCTCCCTTACTATCACTATTCCTTGCGCAAAATAAAACCCGAGCTATCTCTCTTTGTTTCCCTTACTATCACTAGTCTTTGCGCAAAATAAACCCCGAGCTATCTCTCTTTGCTCGAAAATAAATCTAACCACCCTAATTCACTTCAGTAAACATCCCCACTTACCGAGATAAAATGTGAGAACACAAAACCTCACTATCTGCTATCGCACCATGAAATACAACATATATATCCACATATATATAGTCTATATGACCTCTCCGGTGATACCTAGTACCAATCATACCCTGGTGTCGCGAACACTAAAATTTTACACCACTGTCCACAATAGTTAAATTCCATCGCTATCCAGCCGATATTTAGGAAATATTATCAACCCTACTCCCATAACTCTCAAAATTAGTAATTCCTCACATAATTCAAACCTTCACTCAGTGTACACCTTCACTCTCCCGTGAAGAACACCAAGGAAACTCCGCGCCCTACGAAAAGTTTATCCACATACTATGGTTGCTACAGCCAACGCACCCACTAAGTTCGACTTACCCGCGAACTCTAGTGAAAAATAAGTCTTATATTGTGACATCCTCCTTGTCACTCAAAAATATACACCACACCCATAGGGTAAAAATAATTCCCTCCATACTTCAGCTGCAGCGGCTGATCCTCGGGTTTCGTAGTCATCTTCTCCCTACCCGAATGCGCCCACGACCTGCTTTAGTGGTTGTACATCCAGGACCTCATCCTGTAGTTGACCCCTGCCTCGCTTAAGGAAATATCTCTTCATGTGTCTCGCTTTCCCCACAAATGAAACACCTTCTAATACATTCACACTGCCCCCATCTTGCCGATAGCCTCCAGTTCTAAATCATTTGGCATGATTTCCCTGCCGAAAATCCTGTCCCTGATCTCCCCCAGTCTGCTGCTGGGATACCCCAATGGTATTATTCCCTCCTTTCTTATCCGACTGGCTAGTTCCCACTCCCCTCCCACTTCCTTTCGCATGGAAGCGATATTCCCGACAGTGCTGTAGTGTTGCGTTAACGACATCAGTATAAGCTACTAATGCGTATTTACCAATTAAATGTTATTTGATTCTCCAGACTAACCCATCCATAAACCCGACTTTCTTTATCTCTTCATTGCTCACCTCATTCGGTACAAAATTTTCTAACCGAGTGAATTATTCCTCGTAATCGACCACTGAATGGTCCCCCCGGGTTACCTCTCTAAACTTTCTCCTCATTTTGGTCTCAACCGCTGAAGGAAAATACTTGTGGTCGAACCTCACCCAAAACTTTGTAATAGCTAGTGTCTCTCTTTCCTCACTATGGTGATCGACTCCCACCATTGTAGCGCTTCTCCCACTAAACTAAAAGTAGTTAGCATTTTCTTCCGCACCTCATCACAATATCCCATGCGTAGGTGATGCTGGATATCTCTCTTCCTTGACACGCTATCACTACATCTAAACCCCCTCGCAACTCTGGTGAGTTCCCAATAAACATAACCTCTCTTTCTTGTTTCCACCCCGATGACTCCGCGTGAGTCTGAACGTCCGGCGCCACTAACACTTGTGGCTGATCCCATGGAAAGTAACCTTCCATTGTGACCACCATTGCTCCAACTTCCTGTGCTGCCAAAATCATCTTTGGCCGTTACTGCGGTAACTCTTGCTCCTGATGAGCCTCCCTAGTCTCATATCCCCCTGTTGCCCTAGCTGATCCCTCTCCTGGGCTGCATATGGAATGAGAATCGAATCATATGAGTTCACCCTTAAATATAAATTTGGCAGAAGAACGTAAATGTGCATACGTATAAGAATACAACAATCCTATGATAGGGCTCTATATCAAAGATTGCTAAGTCGAAACGTGAAAAGCCGCACAGATCCTAAGGACACTAGAACCTGATGATCTGATACCATCTGTGATACCCCGCCTAATAAAATATCGGGTGATCATTCCTATACCAAATTAAAACAGGAATCTCAGTTGGATCATCCTTAGCATCACTTTCGAAAACTTTTTAAAACTTACTAACCACCTAGTATTCCAAAAGCTGGTGCCAATTTTAACTTTTTAATTACACAAAATAGTATATGCCAAAAAAAAATATAAGCCATTCACACAACTGAATAAAACTCAACTGGATAATTAATTAAACAATTTGCCGAATAAACCACCAGCCACCAAAGTGAAATAATCCAATACAAATATCCAACACAGGAATAAACTAATCTGAAGCTGAACTAAAAGTCTGGGCGACATGCCCTAAATAAAACTGAAACTGATACAAGATTCCTACTCTAGGAATGAATGAATGATATGTCTAATCCAAACTCCTGCTAGCATCTATATATACCGTAGCTCCGTGTCCCTGGAATAGAATCTAAATCCTGGCGTCCCTGTGCCTGGACACCTAAAAGGTTTTGAAAATATTTTTATAGCAAGGGTTAGAACCCAAAACATTTTGAAAATATTTAGCAAGTGAATTAACTGCGGTAATTTAAAATGCATGAATACGCTTCATATTTAAGTTAGTGTCGCACTCCCTTGTGGACATTCTCACCCCTCCACTATTGTGCACACCTACCGGTTACCTTAACCCCACCTAGTTGTACTACCCCATCCAACTAGTCCTAGTATAACCATCCCTTGCCATACCACTCTAACCCGAGTATAATGATTCTTGAATTATAAGTTATCTCACAATTAACTTAATTAATTTTCTTAAATATTAGCATATAACCGTGTCACGAGTTATATAAAGTAAATACATCACACACTGTATTATGACCCATATATAATATTTACTACCATTATATACGTACCTTTACCACAATATCCACACATATAACATGCGTATATCCATCCCTTCGAGTATACCCTCGTCGGATGATTCCCTCTAAAATGCTATCTCACTAGGTGTGCTCACAAAACCTAGTTTTCCTCAAGTTGGAATCGCTCACCAACTTGGGCCAAAATATAAACGTAGTGGAGGCGGTCATATTCCTTCCCTGAAAGTGAGATAATCCCTCACCCATATATACCGAGCGCTATGACCTGGGGATATACTCGCCCTACTCCTCAAGCTAGGGGATTCACCCACATCGCGCAACCTCCCTTGATAGCATTAGAGTATATAAATTGAATAAATATCTAGTCACTGATATTTAATATCACACAGAATATATACACGTATATATATACTATCACTATACCGTATATATATAACATAAACCCCGGTTTTATCGCGTACTCAAAATCCCAAACACTGCCTGTAATTTCCTGAGTCTGTGGCCCGACTCAACTTAATTAATTTTCTCACTTAATAATTTATCATCTTCCCGAGTCTATGGTCCGACTCTAGTATTTTTAACTCACACCTCAATTTATATTGTACATTCCCCGAGTTTATGGTCCGACTCTAATTAAATTAACTAACACACATATTAATTTAATACCTCCCCGAGTCTATCATCTAACTTTAATTTAATTAACTAACACACATATTAATTTAATGCCTCCCCGAGTCTATCGTCCGACTCTAATTAGATTAATTAACACACATATTAATTTAATACCTCCCCGAGTCTATCGTCCGACTCTAATTAAATTAATTAACACAACCATTAATTTAATACCGATCTGAGTCTGTGGTCCGACTCTCAGTTAATTAATTCACTCATTAATTAATTTACACCAATCCGAGTCTGTGGTCTGACTCTAATAAAATTAATTTACACATTAATTAATTCAATACCTCCCCGAGTCTACAATCCGACTCTAATTAAATTAATTATCACACCTATTAATTTAATCCTACCCGAGTCTACAATCCGACTCTAATGAAATTAATTATCACACTTATTAATTTAATCCTACCTTAGTTTACAATCCGACTCTAATTAAATCAATTATCACACTTATTAATTTAATCCTGCCTGAGTCTACAATCCGACTCTAATTAAATTAATTATCACACTTATTAATTTAATCCTGCCCAAGTCTACAATCCGACTCTAATTAAATTAATTATCACACTTATTAATTTAATAACATGTGTCACCCTGCCATTATCCCCGGACTCGCTCACTTGGCCCAAAATTAAATATTTTCCGAGTCTATATCCCGCCTCTAAATTAATTACTCTCTCTCAATAATTAATTAAATACTTTGGTGTCACTTAACCATCATACCCGGACTCGCTCACTTGGTCCATTTTTCCTCTCATAATTTCATTCCCACATTTTCGCCCACATTGTGTCACACATGTATCTCCATAAATTTTCCAATTATATTTACCTATAATTATCAATATACCCCGAACTCGGTCACTTGGCCGGAAATTAAATATTTCACGAGTCTATATCCCGACTCTAAATTAATTAGTTGATCTCCAAACTTAATCCACTACCTTGGGGTCGCTTGACCAATATTCCCGGATTCGCTCACTTAATCCGTATCTCACTATTTTCGAATAAAATTTCTCAAATCTATCCATTAAGTGTCCCACATAAATTCATCCTAGTCCCAATTACTTTCTCCCATAATTTCTAGGAATATTTGTTTCATAATTATTTATCACTTATTAATGTATGAAACTTAACTTTTAACTAAATTCCCCTTTATATAACAAACTCGCCGAACTTCCCAGATTTCGCCATCATCGATCGATTGAGCCCCCTGGGTCGATCGATCGATCATTCCAGTATTCATCCTCTCCAGCCACTCTCAGCCGTGGACGAAACTTAAAGCTTTGATTCTCAATCTAAACCCTTACCCAATCACAAATATATTATCCTCCATATGAGATAAGGGTCTAAACATCCCACAGACCTTAATTAATCATCAATATCCATAAATTCTAAGGTTTTCCCGATTTGGGTATTATCCAGATTTCAAATTGCCAATACGAATTTCATTCATATTATCAGCAATTAACCATTTATTCTCACAGGTTTTAACATACGATTCATTCCTCTATATTCTAGAATTATAAACACAATAAATCTCACCCTTAATCCCATTAGGGTATATTAATTTCCATAAATCCAATTTTAATTTTTGTTACACACCCCAAACGAAATTTTGATTTACACATCACTATGATATGAATTGATTATCATAGGGTGTGTAGACATCCTGGTTAACTGATGTTAAAACTCGTCCGAGATGAAGAGGCGTGGCAATGGACGTGTGGAAAATATGTTTGTGGGACTAGTTTAACGAAGTGGAAGTGATAGAGTGGATTAAACGTCAAATAAGGGGAGATAATCCATACATATGTGTGTAATTAGAATAGCACACCCATATTTGAATTGGAAGACTGTGGGAAGCCATTTAAGAAGAGTATTCCTTGAATGGAACAGAATTAAAGGATTATGAAGAACACTCGGAGCAGAAATTGTTAGTAATCAAATGTGAGAGCGGCTCACACATATAAAGAGTAATGATGTTAGTATAGTATAAGAGATCCAGAAGTGCGCTTCGTGGAGAGAAGAGCACGGGTCGGAACTTTCGGCATACTACAAGGAAGGAAGGGGAGTATTACGTGTGTCACTTAATGTGAGACATTTCAAGGAAGAATCGATGTTTAGCGGGACATAGTGAGTAGTCTCTACACGCACCGCCCATAGGAAATGTTTGGTTGAAAGAGGAGAATCAACCAAAGAACTTTGTGTTTATCGACAATTCCTGAAATTGGAAGAGGTTGGTAAAGTCGGTATAGTCCTTGGATGGGTTGCCATCATCAAAACAAGATCAAAAGTTCATCCCGAACATGTGAATTAAGCCGCTGAGAAGGAAGTGATTGATATTCCTTTGGGCTGGCTTATAATATTAACTAGTATGCCCCAGACTTCCTTTGAAAGGAAGGATCGCGCCAGTGCATCGTCCGACGCAGTATAAATTTCTGAATCAGTATGAGATTGGTGAATCCCACCTTTGATATGGGATTTCAGGAACCAGCGGAGATAAGGTTTCGTTTCGAGTAGAATGTATCACCCGTAGCCAGGGAATAGGTGCATGGTGATTAAAGATTTGGGGAGCTACGTGAAGGAGATTTTGGAATCTTGGTACGAAGATTTTAAGAATGCTCTGTAGAAGCACTCGTACATGTTTGTCGCGTACGAGGTACTTATTAAGGTTTTGTATGGAAGAACCTCGACTATTCTCCTTCCGTATATTTAGAGGAGAGTAGATAATCAGAATTTTTGGATCGGCCGAGAAAATCCGATAAATGTGGTAGAATTCCACGACTGTTTTAAGCAAGCAAGAGTGATCAAATGTTCGTAATATTTTCTCAGAATCGGAGTTTTGTATATGAATAAATCCGAGTATTTGTCATGTAGTGAGGTGCGGCCTCCTAATGTTAGTGAGATAATGAAATTTATAATGTATAGGCGTGACCTATGCGAATGTTGTCAGTTGGGAGTGCAATGTGAAGTGTCTCCAATGAGAATTTAAAACAATGTTACTGTGAAGAAAAATGTGTAGTTAGTTGTGTACGGAAAAGGATATCCAGAATTGTGCTACCGGATAGGCTTTATTTTCCGAATTTCGGGACGAAATTTCGTTATTAGGGGGGAAGTATGTAATACCCTGTATTTTCATGGCTTTTAAATTTAAGGATTAATTAAATTTAATTGAGATAATTAAGTTAATTTTAATCCGGAATGTTGTTTTAAATATTTACTAGCGTGACAAGAGTTAGTAATTATTGGAAATTTGGTATTTGTTGAATATTACTGGATGATTATAGTAATATATGAGATTCATTTTTATAATATTGTCACGTGTGAATAAAATGACAATTATGGAAATTTAAGTCGGGACGCGCCTGTGTCGCGTCGGGACTAAATATTGTTAAATAAAAGTGAATATTTTTTAAGTTGTTCGTATGGTCGTTTTTAGTGCGCCAACGTGTCCGGAAGGGTCGAGATAGTCAGAAAAGTGTACCCGGGGGTTTAGTTTGAGTCTCGGGGCTATTTTAGGCTTAATTAGTACCCCGGGAGGGCATTTTAGTCATTTTGTATTTTTGGGTAATTAAACCCACGAAAATTAAAAGGGTTATATAAGATATCTAGGTTGTCTTCTAGGGTTAGAACAACCAAAGACAAGTGACAGCCATAGGAGAGGGAAGGAGAGAGCTTCCAAAGCAATCCAAGGCCCGAAATCCATCCGTTTGCACCGCCTCCACCACTAACGCATAGATCGCGAGACGGGGAACGCAACCACACCAAATTCGGCACCAAACCAGAACGTCGAAAATCCTAGGCAAGTGTTTATCTTGCTTATTTTCATTGATGCATCACTCATATAAGTGTAGGGATGATTAGGGTGAGATTTATGGAAGAAAAACCTAATTTGAAGATAGGAAATTGCATGTAGTGATTACTTAAATGATATTCTAGAAACCCTTTGTCATGTAGAGGAGTAAACCATGAAATTTTTATGTTGTATAAGAAGGAAATTCTGGGAAAAACATATTAGAACCAAGATTAAGAGATTTCTAGGGTTCTTGAGTTTTAAATGAATTTTGGCTAGTTAATCCATGTTTAGTGATAATAATCTACATGCTTTATGTTGGGAATATCTGGTATGAAGATATAATGTTAGTAGTATAATTTTGGGACGATTGGGATTGAAAAATATGGATTTAGAGAAGGTTAGAAGATGAAACCCGTAACTGCAGATTTCCGCAGACCTACTTGATCGATCGATTGAGCCCAGACCTTCGATCGATCGAAGGTTCGATCGATCGACCCCTCCTGGCAGACTTAAGTTTCCCTTTTTAAAATTGCTGAATTGATTCGAAATGAAGAAAACTCCTTAGACATCCTTGTTAAGATAATTTGGGAGATAATGATGACCAATAAGATTCCTTAATGAATAAGAGACCTTTAATGTAAGGCGAAATCTATATTTTTGGGATATTTTACATAAGGGACAATGTAAGTATATGTTAAAGGGGAGAGACACGTAAGAGAGAGTTACGTTTGAACATAAGTGGATACCTACTGAATTGGACATTTGGGAGAATAGAGTCCATGAGGGTTACGTAGTAAGTTGGAAAAACCCTTCGAATTAAAGTGAGAAACGAACCATTATACGTGATAACTAATAATGGGAAAATAAGGATAAATGTTGTGAATATGGGTTATGGGATAAACCTAGACTGATATAATAAAAGTGTTATGTTTATATGATTGTGTATGCATATATTATATACTTGTGAAAATCATGCCCGCGCTACTTGCTATCCCGGAGGTTACCGCGCTGGGACGATCTTATCCTGTGTTGCCTTATGGGGGATATTGACTCGTACCCTAGAAGATAGAAATACTAGGTACGGGCTATCGGATCAATAGTCGGACGGTCCTAAGAGACGTGAGGGTATGTACTGACCTCTTGGACTTGGATACTATGCTTCGCCTCAATGTTGTTTGTGTATGTATTTGTACAGTTCGAGAGTGATTCCGAACTTGTATTCCCTTTAGTGTGATTGATACGGGGATTGGATAGCAGAGTATGCCCGCACCATAGTTTTTATGTGGGGTGCCGTTATGATATATATATTATACGAGTAGTTAATATATATATGAAATTCTGAAATCTGGAACTGCCTACTGTGATTTGATATGTAGGACATGGTTGATGACTCAAATTATAAATACTTGTGTTGAGAAAGTATAATATGACACTGGAAAACTTTATTGATTAATAAAGTAAAAAGGAGAACTTTGGTTACAAATTAAAATCTTACGTTTTAAATACTTGTGTTGTTCAGTTGTAAATCCTGCGAATAACCTAAGATAAGTTAAATCATTGGGGAAAGATAGTGTGGTATATGACAAGATAGACCATTGGGAAGGTTAGTGCGATAGGTGTGCACATTAGAAGAGAGGTGAGAATTTCTCAAGAGAGTGTCGCACTAATATGTTGTTGCATTGGCTTGTAATCAATTTAAATACTTGCTAAACTATTTTTAAAACGGTTCTACATTCGGGCTCTGACCCGTTTGCTGTTACTTCTTCTCTCTTGTGTCTATATATATATGTATTACAGGTGCCCATCCACAGGGGTGTCTTACTTAGAATTCTTTGGATGGAACGCACTGTGGCTTTTGTGGGAGTTGCAGGCCATTGCTTAGACGACCTCATTGTTGACTTTACTTCTAGTTCAGCTTTATCCAGCAGGGGCATGTGTCGCCCTTTTTCCATTATTTAGTTGGTATTGTCAGATATTGTAATTCTTTTATATTTCAGTATCTTTATTTCGGGATTTTAAATGTCAGGATGTTTTCCTTAGTATTTTAAATGTTGGGATTTATCATTGTTGGGTAAACTCTTGAATATTCATTTTATTCTTCTACTTATTGTGTGACTCTTTAGACGTTAATGGTTTAAGGTTTTATAACAGGATTTAATAAAATGAGAATAAGGTTTTAAATGGTTTTGACACTTAGCTTAATTATTTAGGGTGCTTAAATTGGAAAAGTATTTTAACGACAGTGATGCTGAGAATGAACCAACTGTTCACCTTGAATTAATTTAATAAAGGAGTGATCGCCCGGTATTTAATTAGGCGGGGTGTCACATACCCCTGGGTACTCTTTTCTGATTATCTTGACCCATCCGGACGCAACCGTGCACTCAGAATTGCCATCTGAAATACTTTTCGAAATTTTGAAATTTCGACCTCAAATTGTGACACACGAGATTTTGAACCATTAAACTTAAAATTCGCCAATTATAAATAATTCGGCTCACTCAATTAAATTTTCCAACTCATGAATTTAAGTTCCTCCAAATTTCAATATTTTTATAACTCCCAAAAATAATTAAATATTAAATCCTCAAAATTTCGGGGAGCTACACTAGAGAAAGCCACTCAAATTCAAACCTAAGCTCTCCAAAGGCTTGAACACCGCTTTAATGAATTTGAGTGTGAGAGAGAGTTGGACATTCCCATGGATCCACCCATTGTTGAACCCGAGTGTGATGATGATGCGTCGACTTGTGCCACCGATTTAGAGTGTGACTAACCCTCTCACCCCGAGAATCTCGAAGTTGAGACCATTCCTTGGTCCAGGTCCCAAGTTGACAATTGTGTTGACTTACCTTTCATTAGTATGACTTATTTGATCCCACAAAATACAAAGGAACCCACACTTGAGGTTCCCACTCCTGAGATATCCAAAAATATGCCCGAGCTTTTACCTTATGCCCCAATTGTATATGTCTCTGATATGACCATATCTTTTAGGTTCGCTCCGGCTACGAGGGATCACCAATGTACCGAGATAGCATCAAAGAAGTGTTATCACCTCTCTTAATATGGATCCTACCCCATCATATTTGGATCCCCTTGAGCCAAATATTAACGTTAATTCATATATCTCCAATCTTAATGCCTCGTTAGACCCTTTCACCACATTGGATGGTGATACATTGGTGGATAAGTTGATCACTCACTCGTTTATTTCCACACTTCCTCCAGCGAGTGACTTTGAGGATCATTTCGCACCTCATAAGGAGTGTGTGTCTCCCAATCTTGAGTTGGCTCATCTTCCCCCACCATTTATCCCACTCGACCCACCCACTATCCCTTCCACCCCACCACCTTGTTAGGACCTAGTCATTATTCCACAGCAGTTCACCTATGTTTATCTAGGTCCTTACTTGAAACCACCCTCCACCATCCACGAGAGTTATGGTTCTACTATCCCCTGTGACACCGAGCTTGTTATTCTATGCCCGCCACTCTCTTGTGGTGTTGATTTTTTCCCGAGACTGCTCCCTCGCGTGTCACGACGCGACCATTATCATCGTTCATTCATAGAACGGTCGTGTGATTTCTATGAGACTCACCCTATCACTATTTCCACACCATTTTGCCTCCCTCACCAACTTGATCACCATGCTTACAGGTCCCTTGTTGCCCTCACCTTCCGGCTCAATAAGGCTCGTGATCAATGCTTATTCTCCCCAGCCTTTCTTATCCTTACCCTAATACCCACCCGCCCATGGTCCACTGATGCTTTGCATCATGTGATGAACTTTTCCATACAAGTGCATTGACCATTTTATCCTTTATCCAACAAGACTGACACTTCAGTCTTGTTTGGGGGTGATTATCATCACCCAATTTTTCCGTCGCCCTGCGCTTTCATAGATCTTATCTTTAGGGTGAGATTCCCTCCGGTCTGGCTGAAGACATTAAACTTAACGCTACCGTGAGGCAGCTCGTCGTTTCCTGTATAAGTCTCATCCTGTTTGGGGGTGGTGTTACACATCACCCAATGATATACCATGCTCTGTAGACTTGTACACCTTTTTTTCTTATCACTTATTCAGGTTTCATTTTGGCTACATCTGCCCACTTCATGAGCGGTTGATTCTGGTAAACTCTTTCCTACCTTATGCTCTAAATTTTAAAAATCATTTTACCTAACATCTAGGACGATGTTCCTTTTGTTTGGGGGTGGGGAATTTTATCAAAATCGTACCTCTTTTGAAAAATTTTGATTTCAAAACCTGATTTTTAAAATTTTCATGTAGTTCTTTCATCTCACTCATTGATGTGGATTTTCTATAATCCATCTTTTTAAGTCTAGGAATCAAGCTAGAGGATTTATCTTTTTATAAATAGCTTATGTAATACGTAACAAGGCATGTTGCACTATGAATTTCTAGACTCAACAAAATTTGCACACTTATCAAGTCACTATGGTTTAGAGTTGAGGAGTACTACAATTCCAAAGAAAACCTAAAGGATCACTAGTCGAGACTTTATCTTGAAAGATTCACCCTTTCAAAGTGTTTTATGCAATCTTCGAGTCACAAGTTGATTCAACTTCATTTGGGTCCACACTTTAATTCGTTGTATGATCTGATTATTATTCACTAAATTTTTTGCTTGATCACTTAGAACGACATCACTTTCGAGTTATAAGAAACACGTGTCTTAAAGTTTGTCCCAATCACCATACCTTAACCCATACACTAACCAAATTCCATTTAATCATACATTTATCCTCATCCATACACCTTCCATTTTTCATATCATCACCATATATCATACCACCCATTATACTTCCATATTACCACACATTCCCCACACCATCCATTTATCATCCATCATTTTGAGAAAAATAGTGTTGTTCCAGATGTTAAATATCTTCAGTGTTGAGAGTATAAAAAAAAGGGGGGCAAAACAAAAACAAAAAAAAAGAAAAGAGAGAAAATAAAAGAAAAAGAGAGTTGTAGTTAATTTTTATGTAATAAAGACATTTGTTCTTCATGTATAGAACACTCTTATCGCATCCATATTTCATCCATCACACATACATCCCATCTTACCTCACCTCATCCCATCCTTCCGATTTCATTTCCCCCTCACCCATAAACATTCATATTTTCCCTAGATTTTCGAGCAAATGAAAGTCATCGTGGTGAATAACTCGACATTCTCATTATAGTGATTAGCATTCTTTCATGAGATCATTTTCTTTCTAAATGTTCTTTCTTTCTTATGTGTGTGTGAGACGTTTGAACTTCCTTACATTTACTCACCTCCTCACACACAAGAGTGATACACTAACCCTAATCTCGAGAGTTCGTTTGAGAGAGATATATCCAGTGAGATTTGAAGTTGAAGCGTTGATTCCGACAAGGCAATCTAGGAATTACTCTTGTGATACTCGACCCGTTTTGATTGATTCACACTACACACGTTGAGTTCTAGGAAGGATGTGACTTGTGTATTTACTTAGCTAACCTTTTCTATATTCCAGCTTGTATTTCTCAAAATATTTATCTTCTGATGGACTGTGCGATTATTCTACGTCTAATAAGAGATTGACTGCCCTTCAATAAATCTTTTTACAAATAAAGAATTTTGTGGGTAAATTCCCTGCAAACCCTCACGAGAGACAACTCATCCTGTAAGGCAACCTATAGGTTTAAAGGCTTGTTGAACATGCTAAGTGCAATCGCAAGTTCCTGCGAAAGTAGTACACTTTTGGTTTCTTATCTTTCTCTTTCTCTCTATCTTATTGCTCGAGGACTAGCAATGCTCTGTTTGGGGGTGGTGTGATAAGCACCCAAAAGTGTACATTTTATACCCCAAATAGACATATTTTAGTTGCTAATTATTAGCAATTTGGGTCTTATCTGCGTTAATATTTAATTTGTATGTCAATTGTGTCGTGCGGATGTAAAAGCGATAAATCAAGGCAGATATGCAATTCATGGAGCTAATTACAAATCCATAACCCTACTCTAGCTTAATTTAGCCCAAATCTTCACCCGAGCCCGTGTGTTTAGTTTGTGCCTTGTTATTTTTTTTAGATTTTTAGTTTCAGTCGTTTTTATTTTTAATGTTTATTTTAGATTTATTTAGAATTTCTAGGTTTTATTTTCTATTTTATTTTTTATTAGTGTAATTTTATTTTATTTTGATTAGTTTTTATTTTATTTTTAGGATTAGTTTTTTAAGGAATTCATTTATTGTTACTTTTATTATATTTTACTTATTAGTATTTTAGTTTTAGTTTAACAGATTTTTATTTTTATTTCTTTTTAATTTATTTTTAATTGAGTATTTATTTTATTTTTAGAGTAGGATTTTATTTGAGATTTTTAATTTTATTAATTTTATTTTATTTTTAGTTAGTAATTTTATTTTAGGTCCAAATTAAAAACACACATAAATCCACTCACACTCTAAGATCTATACACCTTCACACCTAAACAACACCTCACCCACAACTACTCTCCCTACACTCTCACCACACACCAGCACCCTCCCCTTCATCATCTTCCTCACCACATCCTTTTCTCTCTCATCTATCTTCCATAACCAAAAACACACGCATCACACCTACACTCAAACCATCCAAACATCCCAATAACCAAAACCCATTTCACCACAAACTCTCCCACCCCAACCCATACGCCCCCTAACCCACTATCCACCATACCAAATCCGGCTAGCCTAACCTCCTGCTGCCAAATTCAAACAGCCATGTCCGGCCGGATCTACCACTCTACCCAGAGTTGAACCGCTCCTGCCTTAACTCGCCAACAACAGATACCAGCCCGAACCCGCCATCTCTTTACCCAAACCCAACGCTGGACTTGTGTAAACCCGCAACTCCGACCCTAGCTGAACCGGATCCTAAAACCGCCACCTGTTTAACCCGCGAACCCACTTCGGACCTCCCTCAACCCATTCTCATGCTTCAACCCGGGATCTAAATCAACCGTGTCAAAACCCATTTAAACCCCTTTCCTCCCATTTCATCTAAAGCCATGACCCACTTCTTCAAAAGCCAAAGCCACGTTTTCTACATTCTGCCAACAAACAAACCAAAACCAAATGTAAAATAAACCAAAAAACCAACATGCCATATAACCTCTTTTAACCCCTATAACCAAATTACCCTTTTAACCAAATCTGATTTTAATTCCCTCATCCTCACTCTCATGACCTCACACAATCCATGAATATGTGTGCATTTCTCCATTTTAACCCCAAATTATACTCACACCCCTCATGTCCACTTAATCCGTAAGAAATTTACCCTTAGCTCCATGCCTAGTATTTAAAGAAGATGAAGACAATTCAAGAGAGGAAGATTTTTAAAGAGAAAATTTTAGAGAGAGAAATACCATTTTAGTTTTTTTAGGTTGGAATAAATTAGGTAGAATTATTTTGTAAATAGTTTTATTTTATTTTTTTAGAGAATAGTGAGTAAAAAATTTGTGAGAAATTCAATTGAGTGTGTTCTTATTATTAAAAAATCATTTGCATGCTCAAAGTGAATGGATGATGTGCAAATTCAAGGATTGGAGTTTAATTTCACTCAAAGAGATTTGGTTTGATTGTTCTCTTCTCTACTTTTATTTTAATTGCCTAGTTTATTTGATTATCATGTTTAATATGATGTTAGGCTAAATCCCCTTTCAAGGGGTGGGGTGAACCCTTATTTCTTGTTACTTTGATTTAAATAGTTCGATTAATTGAAAATTCCCTTTGAATGTTAATTTTGATCCCCCACCCTTAAATTTATGCCTCGAGAGAGGGTAAATGATTTTCGAGAGAAAATCAAAATTCTAAGTTATAATACCCATTTTAGATTCGAACTAGAGATAGGGGTTTCTTAAGTGTGGTTTTATTCCACAAATTTCAACTCTAATTTCATTTTCTATGATTTATACAAATTTTAATCGATCGATCCTAGCGGATGATTAAATAAAAGGAGTGTAGATTTATTTTCTAGAGTTGTGGGGGAGTTAAAATTAATTTTCTAAAAGATTACTATTAAAATTACACTTGCAACGAGAGTTGATTTGTAATTTTGATATTAATTGGGGAGAATTCAAATAATTAAATTAATTAATTAGAATAGTTAGAATTTATGGTGTAGTCTCACTCATTGATTGTTCTCACATTTATTTACCTCACTTTATCTATTATTTTTTTTGTTAGACTTTGTTTTTTATTTTTGTCACGTTTTAGTTAGATGTTTTCATCTCTCATTTAGTTTAGTGTTATTTCACTTCTTCTCACCGAAGAACTGTTTTAATATTTGAAAACCTTAAAAAAATTTAGAAAAAGTAAAAAAGGCACAAAAAGAAAATTAAATTGAATTTCAATTCAGTTCTTCTCTAGCTTACCCCCTTGATGTGGATTGATACCCTTACTTACCTCTACACTTTAGTTTGCTAAAATTCCTGAACCGGGACGTGGCGGATGACGGCAACGTTAGGGAGTCCGGAGACGTCGGCGGGGGCCTCGGGAAGAGTTATCTTTTCTGTTTAACAGCCTGCCCACCCTGGAAACGGCTCAGCCGGAGGTAGGGTCCAGCGGCTGGAAGAGCACCACACGTCGCGTGGTGTCCGGTGCGCCCCCGGCGGCCCTTGAAAATCCGGAGGACCGAGTGCCTCCCACACCCGGTCGTACTCATAACCGCATCAGGTCTCCAAGGTGAACAGCCTCTCGAGGTTTTGATTGAAGAGCTTTCACAACAACGACACAACAAAAAGCCTTTTTTAAATGTAAGCATATAAAAATAGAAAAAGTAAAAATCCCAAAAAGAAAATAAAAGTGAATTACAATTGTTTTTCCCTCGCTTTACCCCCTGATGTGGATTGATACCCTTACTTACCGCTACACTTTAGATTGTTATATTTTGTAGGTATTTGAACTTTTGATTAGAGGACTTTCAAGCAATGGCAATTATACCAAAAAGTTACTTTATCAATATTTATAGGAATACATACCCCTCTACTGCTATCATAGGAGGTTGCACGATGTGGGTGAATCCCTTGGCTTGAGGAGCAGGGAGAGTATATTCCCAAGGTCACATCGCCTATTTTTATTGCGTGATTTATTTTTTGAGGTGAGACACTTTGGGTATGATACGATTTCACTTTCTGGGGGAATATGTCCGCCTCCACTAAGTTTGCGATATTTTTTCCCAAGTTCGATGTGAGTGAGTCCGAGTTAAGGTAGCTGGGTTAGAGTGAGTGTGACACCCCGCTTAAAATAATAACGGGTGT
The DNA here is from genome assembly GCA_949130495.1 of Sambucus nigra. NCBI lineage: Eukaryota > Viridiplantae > Streptophyta > Magnoliopsida > Dipsacales > Adoxaceae > Sambucus > Sambucus nigra. Next base: position 221,191,778 of record OX422220.1, on the reverse strand, counting down.
CCAGCCCTATACTAAAATAATCAGGAATCTCAAGTGGATCATTCTCAGCATCTACTGACGACATCAAACTAAACACAGCTACCTACCCATCACTACAAAAAGAGGGTGCTAAAAAAAATTTAAACCATACAATGCAATAACTAACCAACAACATAATAACTAATGAACGATAATGAAGAACACACACATTCTGAAATAAAAGATAATGGTACTAGAGTACAACAAAATGTGCGAGAGAAAATACCCGAATATGCTGTCGGTTCACAAACAATACAAAAGACAGAGAAAAGAAATATAAAAGAAATGCTACAACTAAAACTCTTGGGTGTAAACCCAATATACAAACTGAATCCCAATCTAGATACACGAAAGATAGGAATCGATTATATCAAAATCCCGCAATAGTCTTCTACTGCCACAGCTCCACGAATACACTGGATGGATAACATCAATGATGTCCTTGCAGAGGAACACCTAAAATAATACAATATATACATAGCAAGAGAAAATATAAATGGGTCAGAGCCCGAGGTGTGAAAACATTTTAGCAAATGCATTAAAATGCATAATAATTATAAATGCATTATGACATGATTAAAGTGGAGTCGCACTCGCAAAAAATCCAACTCACCTCTCATCTAAAGTGCCCACCTAAACGTATGCACATGATCCTCAAATAACTACCCAACACTATCTAGGGGAAAAATAATCTAACCTACACCCAAAATTTATACTCATCTGAACTTCCATTCAAATCATAACCACCAACTTCTGATTCTACCATAGTCTCAAATGTTCGTCAACTTACTTAACATATAAATATACATAAACATATACTCTTACTAGAATTCCTCGGATTCTAGTTATTGGCATATATGAGTTAATAGCATCTAAATGCTAAGGACTAAACTTCTCCCAATTCTCAATATTGCACTGTGTTTCGTGTGTGGGACGTCTCGCAAGCAAAATCCAAATAAAGAACCCCCCCGACACACTACTCCTAGATAGTATTGATTATCGAGATTCATTATGCCCTCAATGCATGATGCATAACACCCCAATTACTTAATTAATATATATAATTCAACTATTTCCAACTCTCAACAATGCACTGCGTTTCGTGCGTGGGACGTCTCGCAAGCGAAATCCAAACAAGGACCCCCCCGATACACTACTCCTTAACAATGTTGGTCGTTGAGGTCCATTATCCCCTCGGTACCCACGTAATATATATAATCATATAAATATTTTGCATATCATATTCACTTTAATATACTCATCACAATTTACGTCTGGATAAAATCTCCCGAAATGAGATTCAAACTTTATTCTTATATATCTTTACACTAGAGACATATATATGATATCTCATAATCATACACAGGTAATATACTACACACACAAGTATAATAATAACCACCCAAATGAGCTATAACTCGAGGACGCAGTTTCTCAACGCTATCATCTCCCAGGGAATCGCTCACATATCATCCTGGGCACCAACGGTCAAAATCCCACACCGCCTTGGTAAAAACCAAATCACAACGTATGGGAAGCGATCATAGTTCCTCCCTGTAAATGAGAAAAACATGCCCACCACATCTCACCTCTAATAAAAATCACACAATAATAATGGACGCTATGACCTGGGGACTATACAGTCCCTACTCCTTAAGCCAGGGGCCTCACCCACATCGGGCAACTTCCCATGATATCATAGAGGGGGTATGCTGCACCTAAATATACGCATATCATTCACACTAGATATACATATACAATCACATCATAGAAATGTATACCATCACACAAGGTATTTACATCACAACACATAAGTATACATACACATTTTCCGCTCGTATTTTTTAGTGAAATAATTTCATTTATAAGTATATATTACTCTCGATATACTATTCATCGCTAACTCACATAACTTTCCCACTTTATGTACACGATACGATCCCTCACTTGAAATTTACTCATCTATCACTTCTATTTGTATGGATAATCTCCCAATTCAATTAACGTTGAGGATATTCTCTACATCCGTATTCCCATCAATCAACATTCATTATTCCTCAAATATTAACCTCGACACTAAGAAGATTTCCTCCTAAATCGATACAATAACTTTAATTCGTACTCTCTCTAAATCCATCAATAAGAGCCCAATATTTACATCCAATCCTCTATTAATCCGGCTCTCAAATTTCTTAATGAGAGAGTCAATACGCACTTAATTTCATTATGAAATAAACCCCAAACATCTCTTCACTTTTCTAAGATCCTTAATCCCCTTTTATAATCACTTAACCCTCTAAGATACTACAATTGAGAAGGTCCATTAATGTAAACTCAAAGAAAAGGGGATAAACTTGAAATCCCATACTTGAACCCAAAACAGAGTCCCGGTCGACCGACCCCCTAGCCAAGGTCGACCACGATATCCAATTATGCCTAAAAATGAAGACAGTGGGCTTTTCCCTTGATAAGCGGTCGACTGGCCCCCTCGCCGCGGTCGATCGGCCTTACCATTAACCTCGACCGAATTCCCTTTTTACTAAATTCCCACTTTCCAAAAACTCCAAAATACCTTCTTACAATTCTTCACCCCAATCCTACTACTAACATTAATACACATCAAATATCTCAACCCAACTAATTTACATCCTCAAATTCATCATATACACATCAAATTTAAGGTTTAACCCAAAATATAAGTTTTAACAATTTTAACCCCATATCCATAAATTTATCCACAAATCATTAAATAAATGATACACAATAATTATTTTGAAAGTTTAATCACTTGCCTCAAAGTTGTAGAGTCTGAATCTCCCTCGAAATCACAAATTTGTCGGGAATTTCCAAGCTTTTCTCCTCTTTTCTCTTCTTCTGCGTTCTTCTCTCTCTTTCTTTCTAGGGCTTTCTCTTTCTCTCTAATGAGAATGGTTTCTCACGTAGGCTTTTAAGCCTTATCTCCCAAAATACACAACTTTAAATGATAATACACACTTTAAGTGACTCGATAACTCCAATTAGAGTCAAACGAACTTAAAATACTTCGGAACCCAAATAAGACCCAAGTACTGTCATTTCGACTATCTCGACCCTTTCGAAATCAATCGCACACTCAGAATCGCTATTTAAATTACTTTCTAACATCTTCAAATTTTGACCTCAATTGCCAATTTAATTATTCTTCAATTAAAATAATATTATTTCTCCCAAAAATAATTAATTTACTATCCCAAAAATCTCGGCGTATTATAGACTTCCCCACTTACAAGAATTTATCCCTCTAAATGAAGCTAAGCCTAATACTCCAAACTTTAACTAGTTCCTATGACACATATCCTCACGAACACTATACCTATTCCTCCCACTTCTCCCGGTGAATCATTTTAATTTTTAAAATCAAATCTGCCAGCTAGGGCGCCCATTCACCCTGTACTCGATCTCTACTCGTATAAATATAATTAGGCTTCACTTAGCCTCAATTCATATAATAACTCAAAATAAATTAGATCATACTGACATACTAATCATAGAAGAAATTTTTTTAAATGTCCAAAGATTTAACTCATCTCAATTCCTGACATTCGCTGCTTTCATACGGGGGAGGTCTGACAAGAGAAATCCAAATAAGGAACCTTCCCAATACACTACTATGTAGTTCTGTCGGGGATTGTGAGTTAGTTAGATCGGGACTAGAGTTTAAAAAAAATTTGTGTAAAGGATTTTTTTATATTGCCCGAAGGCCTATAATTTTTTTTTTTTGAAAACAGTTCTTCGACATTCAAATTAAATACCTTATGACCAAGACACAAGGTGCTAAAATTATCATACTCTTATTAACATGTAGTTTTCAAAACTAGCATAACTATGAGCTAAATCCCTCGCTCAGCAATAATCCACAAATCTCTGAATCTTTTTAGTAACAATAATCTCTTATATTATAATAAAATATGGCCATACACTAGGCTCTTCCATAGCTGGAAAATAACAAATATGTAAGTCTAGCACAACTATAAAACAACAGCTTTATCATTACTACTCAACACGTTTCAACAATTACTACATTCAAAACAAGATCATATCTCTCTACTAGCATAACACGAGAGAATCTATTCTCCCAAAAGATAATCATATAAGAGCCTTACTTGCTCAATACCCTCGTCCAGGTCATTTATTACATAATGGGGTTATAACACTAACCACTCATTTCAATCTTTCATACGATACTCCCAAAATTTCATAAAACATAATCCTAATCACAAAGGAAAAAATAATTTACACCATACCTATCTAGTCCAACTGTATCTCTTCATCGATGCGTTCCCACTCAAAGTCCCCCGGACTAAAATGACCTCGAACCTGCTATAGAGGTTTCACATCCAACACTTCCTCAAAACGTGGTCCTCTACCTCTTTCAGGACAATCTCTCATCCTATGGCCTAATACTTTACAAAAGAAACATCTACCCGTAAATCCTCTTTGCTCATCCCGAGGAATACAACATTATTGCGACCCTCGGTAATCCTGTTCATACCCTTTTGCTTTACTAGCATTCTTCTCTCCAGATTTACTAGATGAACCCGAATCTCCAAAGTTCTTACCCCCTTGCTGACGAAGACGATATTCCTGACACTGCAATAATGACGCATTCACTACCTCAGCAAAAGTCACTAACGTTGGGTTCCCCAACAAATGTTGCTGAATTCACCAATCTAAACATGTCATGAACTTCGCTATATGCTTCTCCTCTGTGTTTACCTCATCGGGCACTAAATTCGCCAATCGAGTAAATTCTTCTTCGTACACGGCCACCGTTTGATCACCTTGAAATATATCCAATAATTTCCTCCTCATTCCCTTTTGGATTGCAGAAGGAAAATACTTTCGGCCAAAGAGTTCCCAAAAGTCAGATATGGGAAATGCATCTTTCTGTTCTGATGTGGTGTTTGACTCCCACCAACGAAGATATGCTCCTGTTAACTTAAAGGTGGTAAGAAATTTCTTTTGCACCTGGCTTCATTCAACCATGCGAAGGTGCCACTGTATACTATTCTTCCAACGATTTGCAGCCATGGCATCAACTCCCCTTAAAAATTTGAGAGGATACCCCTTCCTAAAATCTTCCCGTAATCTTTCCCATGTATACAACCATGAATGGTCTTGGGCTGCTTGAACTTCAAGTTTATGTGCTGTTGCAGAAATTGCAGCAGTTACTACTTATGCCACAATATTGGCAACTTCAGTTGTTGTCATATTCCTTTGAGGCATTTGGGGTTCCATACTCTCAGCCCCTCTATTTGTCCTTTTTAGATAACCTTTCTTCGGTGGCATTTGAAATAAGAAAAAGTGTATCAGAACGCCTTTCAAGTGCTTTCTTGTCACAGAAGAAAATATAGACATGTGAAGACAACAATTCTAATAATAGGGCTCTATATCAAGAACGCTTACGGAAGATAGCAAAAAACCCACTTAGATCCTAAAGACATTAGAATCTGATGCTCTGATACCACCTGTGACACCCCGCTTAAAATAATAACAGGTGGCCATCCCTATACTAAGATAATCAGGAATCTCAAGTGGATCATTCTCAACATCTACTGACCATATCAAACTAAACATGGCTAACTACCCATTACTACAAAAAGAGGGTGCCAAAATTTTTTTAAACATACAATGCAATAACTAACCAACAACATAATAACTAATGAACAACAATGAAGAACACACACATACTGAAATAAAAGATAATAGAACTAGAGTTCAACAAAAAGTGCGAGATAAAATACTTGAATATGTTATCGGTTCACAGACAATACATCAGACTGATAAAAGAAATATAAAAGAAATGCTACAACTAAAACTCTTGGGTGTAAACCCGATATACAAACTGATGAAAAACTATTACTAAGGCCGTTTAATACAAGATTAAACTATTGTAGTAACTCCGAACTGTTTTTTGAAGAAACTCTTTTCTTTAAATCAAAATAAATTAATCACAAGATGTGTTTAATAAAACATGCATGAGATTTGTTCAAGATTTTATAATAGGTTTCGAAAACCAGTTTAAATCAATTAAACTTAGCACAACCACAAGAATGAGATGAGGAGATGTAGAAAGATTAAGGACAAGGTGTTTTTAGCGTGGAAAAACCTCACCCAACTAAGGAAACATCCACGGTGACTTCTAACTCACAAACCAAAAATCCACTCAAACAAAATATATAAGTTACAAACTATTTAACACACATGCAAACTAATCAGACCTATACAAGTTTAAAAATGTACCCACTAGTTTGATTCTAATCTTTTTACAGTTCTGAAGTTGATGTGGCTTTCCCAGTTTGCTAACTTCTCCACTTTGTTCCAGTCTTTACGTCGACTCTTGTTAATTCAAGATCTTATTGCCAACACTTCTGTGTTGTAGTGTGTCAAGTGTTTGTGATGGTGATCTAACACATGAATATACACACGTACACTTATTTATACACACAAGTTCTAGAAAATTACAGATCAGATCCAGATGATGTTGTCTTTAGTTTCTCTCTTCTTTAGAAAAAAAAGACTTTATTTGACCTTTCAAATAATCCAAGAATCCAAGGCTACCTTGATCGAAAGACGGTTCAATGTCTTAATCAATTTAAGAGGGTTTTGAAAATACTTTTGAAATTGAAAATGGCCAATTGCGATTCCAACAAGGTCAAAAGTCTTGTTTCATAAGAACTGGAAGCAAAAATTATATTTATTGATTCTAACGTTTTGAAAAACATTTACGGAGAAGCAATCAACAAATGCAATTTCTCAAGATGAGAAACTAAAATATACAGATTTAAGTGTAATATGATATGCAATAATCATATCTACTGTTTCTATGAAAGAGAAATAGAGATCTAACATGAAATGTTTAATTTGGAAACAAGATCTCAAACACAAAGGATAAAAGTCTTTAAACACCCTTCAACCCCCCCCCCCCCACCAACAACACTCTCAAACTAAAAGGTATAGTGTTTGGTAAAAACTATTTTGGAGAAATGAGTTTTGGGTTTGAAAAATAAAATAGGGTTTGGACGATTTAGGGTTTTTTTCTCTCTCTGGTTTCTCTGTTCTCTCTCTTTTCTCTCTCCTCTCTCTATTTAGACGAACTTCCAAAAGTCCCCAAATGCTGAGGGTAAGACTCCTTATATAGTAGTCTAGGAAGGATCGAGAAGGTTGATGCAATCCTAAAGGCTGAGATTTGGTCTTGGCCTTTTGAATTTGATCCAATGGTTTAACACCAGCGGTGATTTAAATAATTTATGATTGGTCTAAAGAGGTTCACAAGGATTGAGTTAGGACGCATGAAGAACATTGATAAAAGAGATCCAAAGCCCGATAAGGTGAACGAGTTATGAGTTTACTAAGAAACATAAATCAGACCGTTGTGCAAGAGACAAGTGTAAGGCCCAGATGAACACTCACACGCGTGTTTTAAAAATAATTACACGCGCACCCTGAAGTCTCAAGCGCATTCGGATCCTACCCAAATCAACTTTCGGGTATGAAAACATAAAACCAGTAATTACAAACTGACCACAAAAGTTTTATAAAACTAATTTTAATTTCTTAAAAAACATTTAAAAAATTATTTAAAAATTCCCAAAAATTATTAAAACCAACTGAAATGGGATTAAACACACACAACTCACACACAATCAAATAATACAATATATGAACAAAGTATGCAACCCTAGTATGTGTGAATAAGCATTATACCTTCAACTGAATCAAGTGTGGCATAAGAAGAAGATTCCGAGGCTCTTTGGTATCTAGGGAATGGGACTCTAATTTTGTCACATATTTCCAAACTAGATGAGAACTTATACAATGTAGATTCAAGTGAGTCAAGAGTATAAGGTGGTTCAATCTACCCCTTTGGAAATATGAGACAAAATCTCCTTTGAGACAACTAGGACTCGTAGGGCTACAAAGAAATAAAGAAAAACATATTCCTATACAAAAATTATATCTACCCATTTTCTAGAAAGAGAAAATTACATAACTCAACTAATTACACACCAATACCCTAATAACATCTGTTGAATACAACTGTACAGATTCCTGCAAATAATCACTAAGATCAAGCTTATTATAAATATATACAAACAAAATTGAACTCATAAGACTCAAACTTCTCCCCCATTTTGTCTCAAATGGACAAAGGGAACAATACTTAAGTCATAGGAGTTTATTCAGCACACACCATTCCAATCGATTTTTGCAAAGCAAGAAATCTAATGTAATCCAAAGGTTTTTTAAACATATCTGCGAGCTGCAAATCAGTAGGAAGATAATTGATTGTTAATTCCTTAGTCTCAACTAATTCGCGTATTAAATGATGTCTAATTTTTATATGTTTAGTTCGCGAGTGTTGAACAGGATTTTCATACATATTGATCGCGCTTTGATTATCACAATAGATATTTAGTTGATCTTCTTAAATACCATAATCATTTAGCATTTGTTCAGCCAAAGTAATTGAGCACAGCAACTACCAGCAGCTATGTATTTAGATTCAGCTGTAGATAAAGAAGTGTAGTTTTGTTTCTTACTACTCCATCCTACCAAATTATTACCGATATAGTAACACGCTCCTGATGTGCTCATATTATCATCACTACACCCTACCCAATTGGCATCAGTGTATCCTATTATAGTACTAGGGGTATCATTGGTGTACCAAAGTCCTAAATTTGGAGTGCCTTTTATGTATTTAATGATTCTTTTTACACAAACTAAGTGGATCTATTTAGGATTGTTTTGATAACAGGCACACATACAAACTGCGTACATAATATCAGGATGCGAGGTAGTAAGGTTTAGTAAGCTTCCTATCATACTATGATACAAAGTAGGATCTATGGATTTACCACTCTCATCTTTAGATAGTTTGACCATAGTACTCATGGGAGTTTTATCTTCTTTGGTACTTTCAAGACCAAACTTTTTGATAATCTCTAAAGCATATTTCAATTGTGACACAAATAGACTATCTGAATTCTGTTTGACTTGAAGACCTAGGAAAAATTATAACTCCACCATAAGAGACATTTGAAATTCTTTATGCTTAATTTCAGAGAAAGATTTAACTTCTGAAGGGGAAGTGGTTCCAAAAATGATATCATCGACATAGACTTGAGCTATAAGGATATCTTTGTCAAAATATTGGAAAGACGCTCATACAAGGCTCTTGGCGCTTATTTTAGACCATACAAAGCCTTTTTAAGACGATAAACATGCTTTGGATACCGAGGGTCAATAAACCCTTTGGGTTGTTTAACATAGGTCTCTTTAGTCAAGATTCTATTAAGAAAGGCTGATTTTACATCCATTTGGTAAAGCATAAAATACAAGTAACAAGTTATGAAAAATAGAAGACGAACATATACTAATAGAGTAACAGGTGCAAAAGTCTCGTTAAAATCTATTCCTTCAATTTGAGAGTATCATTGAGCCACTAATGTGGCTTTATTTATAATGATTATCCCACTTTCATCAGATTTATTTTTAAATATCCAACGTGTGCCAATAACTTTTTTCTGATCAGGCCTAGGTATAAGATACCAAACATAGTGAATGACAAATTGAAGAAGTTCTTCCTGCATGGCCAAAATCCAATGAGGGCCATTCAATGCCTCATTTACATTCTTTGGTTCCACAAGGGAAACAAAACATTCAAAATGAGCATAGCTTATTAATTGATATCTTGTACGTACAGGCTCACTAGGGTTACCAATGACGTTATCTATGGGATGATCTTTAGAAACCTAGTTAGGTACTTCAGGTGTCTTAATTGGTAAAGAATCATCTATTTCTGGAGAGTCATTTTCTAAAACATTTTCAGACTCTTCCACAATAGTTGGTTCTCCAGTCTTACTCTCAATATTAGTGTCATTTACAATAAAATTTATGGATTCCATCAAGGTCTTTATGCGAAGATTATAGATACGGTATGCTCTACTATCAGGAATATATCCTAGAAAGATAGCTTTATCTCCATGAGTCTCGAATTTGGATAAGTGTTCTCTGTCTTTGCAAACATAACACGTACTACCAAAGGTTCTAAGGTATTTAATATTGGGCTTTTTCCCATACCATAGTTCGTAACGAGTTCTTTCATAATTCTTCCTAAGATAGACCCTATTGATAATGTGATAAGCAGTACGAATAAATTCTACCCAAAAATATTTAGGTAAACACTTGGCATGAATCATAACACGTGCCATCTCTTGAAGAGTATGATTCTTTCTCTCAGCAATTACATTTTGTTGAGGATTCTTAGGAGCACTAAATTCATGTTTGTAACCATTATAGTCACAATACTCTATAATATCAGTATCTATGAATTCTCCACCTCTATCACTACGAATTCTATTTACTTGATTGTCCTTCTTATTTTCAATTCGAAGTAGAATTTTCAAAAAGGTTTGGAAAGTGTCAAACTTTTATTTTCAGAAGGCCACCCAAGTAAACCTAGTGAAGTCATCAACCATAACAAGAATGTAATTGTGTCCACATAGACTCACAGTACGAGAAGGACACATTAGGTCTATATCGATGAGCTCCAAGTGTTTAGAGGTAAGGATATCTTTAACTTTCTTATGAGGTGCCTTAACAATTTTTCTTTCCTGACAAGGTCCACGAATAATGTTAGAAATAGGTTTGATCTTTGGAATTCCTCTAACTATTTCTTGTGAAGATAATCTACTAAGGTTATCGTAATTTATGTGACTCATCCTATCATGCCATATCTCATTATCATCCATTCTAGCAACGTTATAGATTTCAGTACTGTTCATGGCAGTATAACAATTGTCTGGGGTTCTGAATCCTATAATTATGCACTCACCTTTTTCATTTAAAATTTTGCAATTATTATTTAAAAAGGTGACAGTATGATTTGAGTCACAAAATTGCGAGATACTAAGTAGATTAGCCATAAGACCTTTTATTAGAAGAACATTTTCAAGTATAGGTAATGCTTCTTCTTAGAGTGTTCCTTTACCAATGATTTGCGATGATACACCATCACCGAAAATAATTTTTCCTCCAGTAAAGGTAGTTTTGTTTAAAAGTTTTGTATCATCCCCGGTCATATGTTTCGAACACCCAGAGTCTAAATACCAACCAGAAGAGGTGTGTTCAGCTTTTAAAGCAGTAATCCCAATGTTACACTTTATCTGGGGTAATAGCTCATCTTTTCTAACCCAAATAGCTATTGTTTTTATTTTGCGCATATTTTCTCTCATTTGATAAAATTTACGAGCCTTAGATTTTTGTTGAAAAATATTTTGCGCATGAGTTTAAATTTTATGGAAAATATTAGCATTCGGTTTAGGAAAGTAACTAGGACTACTTCTTGTAACTAATCTTTTAGGTTTGGTCTTTCTCTTTATATAGTTAGAGTTCTTGTCTGGTTGTCTAGGCAGAACATAATTATTACGACCTCTCCTAGAGTAGTTAAAGTTCTGGTATATGGACTATTACAAACACGTTTTACTAAACGTCTAGAGTAGTAACCTTCAAAAGAATGACCGTATATGTCACAGTACGAGTAATATAGATTGCTTGAAGATGGTATCTCCTTAGGAAAGTCTCTAAACATAGGTTTCATGGGATTTTGAAGTTGAGCATTATTCCTAGGGAGTACAGTTTGAAAAGCAGAAACACTCTTCCTAATCGGGGAGCGGATATATTTAGCCTTAGGTTGACTATCACCCTTAGAGTAACTAGATTCCCCAATATCAAAATTTTGTTATTTTTCATCAAACTCATCTTTTAGGGAATGAAAATCTGGGCAAGTTTCTATAGGTCTTTTACCACCTGACACAAACTTGATTGATTCAAAGTTTTTAGTTTGTGTCTCTAACTTTGGGCAAAATCCTATTCAAGTTCGATCATCAGAATTGGTTTTTGAGTCAGCAACAAAATCATCAAAAAAGTTGGAATTGTTTTCATACTTAGCAATTTTTTTTAAAACAGTTGATGTCTTTTCTTTAGCTTGTTCCAATTATAATAATGTCCCTTTATAATTTTTCTCTAGAGTTTCATTTGTTTCAATCAAATTTTTCAATTTTTGATAAAAAAATTTGACTTCATTTTCATGAGTTAGACATTGGGTACTATACTCTTCAGCGTTAAGTTTAACCATTAGACTAAGGTCTTCTAGTTTCTTAGTAAGTTCTTTCACTATCTTCTCTGGTCTAGAGCTTTTCTTGAGAGTTTTGGCATAAAGTGTGTGAACATCAGGGAGGTCTTCACTGTCTAAATCACTAAGTGTAGTGCGTGAAGTGACCCCTAAGTATTCAATTCTTGAACTCACAAACACATTGACATCGTCATTATCGCTTTCCCTTTGACTCACACACCCCGTTGTAGAACTAGCAATGTTCTCATAAACTAAAGCATCTAAACCATTAGCAGCATGATTCATAACAATAGAAGTAGAGCTATTATTATCATTCTCATACAAAGGCACAGGCATATCATCATTATAGATTGTCTTGGCAAAGAAAGGCATGCAAGGATCAAAAACATCAGATGGATCTGGTTCCTCATTATCAGAGTCTCTTTAATCATCCCATGTCTTGCAAATGTTAGCCCTAGTATGTTTATTGGTTGTGTTCAGTTTAACTCTACAGTCTTGTGCTATATGATCCAATTTTCCACATCTAAAGCATTTAATGTTCTTAAAGTCTTTGTTAGGTCTCGTATTAATGTCCTTGTGATGTTTGTCTTGACCTTTCTCATGAGATTTGTGGTTAGACTGAGTTGGATAATTTGACTTGCCTTGTCTGTTTGCCATTTAATTTCTAAATTTAATTATTTTCTTAAACTGTTTTGACATCAAGGCAATTTGATTATCCAAACTATCTATATCACATTTCACCAGAGTCATTATTGGGAATAGTAAGCTCAGGTTTCATCAGCTTAGAAGAAAAACTCAAATTGGAACTAGTATGTTTCCTATGGGACTGTGTCAATTGTTTCTTAAATTCTAATTCCATTTCCACAGTTCTCAGTTTACTACTGAGTAATTCAAGAGTGAGATTTTGACCACTCATTTCCTCAATATCATATCTTTTGTTATCAAATTTCTGTGGTAATGATCTTAGAATTTTAGAGACAATTTCATGTCTATCATAAGTTATCCCATTTTCATGCAATTTGGTCACAATGTTTGTCAATTTCATGTAAAAGTCATCAAAAGATTCAGAGTCTGACATAATTAAAGAGTTATATTGCTAGACAAGTATCTGTGTTTTAGCATCCTTAACTCTAGTGTTTCCTTCATGTGCAGTAATCAGTGCATCCCAAGATTCCTTACAAGTGGCATAAGATGAGATCCTTTTGAACTCATGTTCATTTATAGACATAAAAATGGCATTCTTTACTTTGTTATTGTTTCGAGAAAATTGCGTCTCTTCTTGAGAGATTCATTTAATACTTTCTTAATCCTATCATTACTTCCTCCAGTGGCTGGATTTCTAGGATAAGTATATCCATTTTCAATAATATCCCAGACATTATCTCCCAAGGTTCCTTGTATGAAAGCAACCATCCTTACTTTCTAGTAAGCAAAGTTGTTTCCATCAAAGAGAGGGGGTCTGGTCGAGTTACCAAATCTTTCATTTTTCTCGTCCATTGTTTAATTTTTAGGAAAACAATTTCAGAAATACAAGATCTTTAGAGAAAATTTCCAAAGCTCTGATACCAATTAAAAAACTATTAGTAAGGCCATTTAATACAAGATTAAACTATTGTAGTAACTCCGAACTGTTTTTTGAAGAAACTCTTTTCTTTAAATCAAAATAGATTAATCACAAGATGTGTTTAATAAAACATGGACGAGATTAGTTCAAGATTTTATAATAGGTTTCGAAAATCAGTTTAAATCAATCAAACTCAGCTCAACCACAATAATGAGATGAGGAGATGTAGAAAGATTAAGGACAAGGTATTTTAAACGTGGTAAAACCTCGCCCAACTGAGGAAACATCCACGGTGACTTCTAATTCACAAACCAAAAATCCACTAAAACCAAATAAATAAGTTACAAACTATTTAACACACATGTAAACTAATCAGACCTATACAAGTTTAGAAATGTACCCACTGGTTTGATTCTAATCTTTTCTGCAGTACTGAAGTTGATGTGGCTTTCCCAGTTTTCTAACTTCTCCACTCTGTTCCTGTCTTTACGTCGAATCTTGTTAATTCAAGATCTTATAGCAAACACTTTTGTGTTTTAGTGTGTCAAGTGTTTGTGACGGTGATCTAACACATGCATGCACACACACACACACACTTATTTATACACACAAGTCCTAATAAATTACAGATCAGTTCCAAATGATGTTATTTTCAGTTTCTCTCTTCTTTAGAAATAAAAAGACTTTATTTGACCTTTCAAATAATCCAAGAATCCAAGGCTACCTTGCTCGAAAGACGGTTTAAGGTCTTAATCAATTTTAGAAGGTCTTGAAAAAAAATTAAAATTGAAAACCGCCAATTGCGATTCCAACTAGGTCACAAGTCTTATTTCATAAGAACTAGAAACAGAAAATATATTTGTTGATTCTAACGTTTTGAAAAAAATTTACAGAACAGTAATAAACAAATGCGATTTCTCAATATGATAAACTAAAATATGCAGATCTAAGTGTAATATAACATGCAATAATCAGATCTACTGTTTCTATGAAAGAGAAATAGATATCTAACATGAAATGTCGAAGTTGGAAACAAGATCTAGAACTCGAAGGATAAAACTCTTTAAACACCCTTCAAACCCCAACCAACAACACTCTCAAACACACAGGTATAGTGTTTGGTAAAAATTGTTTTAGGGAAATGAGTTTTGGGTTTGAAAAACAAAATAGGGTTTTGATGATTTAGGGTTTCTTTCTCTCTCTGGTTTCTCTCTTCTCTCTCCTCTCTCTATTCAGACGCACTGCCAAAAGTCCCCAAATATTGAGGGTAGGCCTCCTTATATAGTAGGCTAGGAAGGATCGAGAAGGTTGATACAAATCTAAAGGCTGAGATTTGGTCTTGGCCTTTTGACTTTGATCCAATGGTTTAACATAAGCGGTGATTTAAACAATTATTGATTGGTCTAGAGAGGTTCATAGGGATTGTGTTAGGATGCAAGCCGAACGTTGATAAAAGAGATCTAAGGGATGATAAGGTGAACGAGTTATGAGTCTACTAACAAACACAAATCAGATCGTTGTGCAAAAGGCAAGTGTAAGGCCCAAAAGAACACTCACACGCGTGTTTTAAAAATAATCACACATGCACCCCGAAGTCTCAAGCACATTCGTATCCTAACCAACTCAACTTTCAGGTATCAAAACATAAAACCAGTAATTACAAACTAACCCCAAAAGTTTTATAAAACCAATTTAATTTCTTAAAAAACATTTGAAAAAATATTTAAAAATTACCAAAAATTATTAAAACCAACTGAAATGGGATTAAACACACAAAACTCACACACAATCAAATAATATAATATATGAACAATATATGAAACCCTATTGTGTGTGAATGAGCATTATACCTTCAATTGAGTCAAGTGTTAAGAAGAAGATTTTGAGGCTCTTTGGTATCTAGGGAATGGAACTCTAATTTTCTCACATATTTCCAAACTAGATGAGAAATTATACAATATAGACTCAAGTGAGTCAAGAGTATAACTTTCTTCAACTGAATCCTAATCTAGATACACGAAAGATAGGAATCGGCTATATCAAAATCCCGCAACAGTTCGCTACTACCACAGCTCCACGAATACACTGGATGGATAACATCATTGGTGTCCTTGCGGTAGAACACCTAAAATAATACAATATATACATAGAAATAGAAAATATAAACGGGTCAAAGCCTGAGGCGTGAAAACATTTTAGTAAGTGCTTTAAAATGCATAATAATTATAAATGCGTTGTGACATGATTAAAGTGGAGTCGTACTCTCCAAAAATACAACTCACCTCTCATCTAAAGCGCGCACCTAAACGTATGCACATGATTCTCAAATTATTTCCCGACACTATCTAGGGGCAAAATAATCAAACCTACACCCAAAATTTATACTCATTTGAACTTCCATTCGAATCATAACCATCAACTTCTAATTCTACCATAGTCTCAAATGTTCGTCAACTTACTTAACGTATAAATATACATAAACATATACTCTTACTTGAATTTTTCAAATTCTAGTTATTGACATAAATGAGTTAATATCATCTAAATTCTAAGCACTACACTTCTCCCAATTCTCAATACTGTACTATGTTTCGTGCATGGGACGTCTCGCAAGCGAAATCCAAATAAAGAACCCCCTCGATACACTACTCCTTGACAGTATTGATTATCGAGATTCATTATGCCCTCAATAAATGATGCATATAACCCCAATTACTTAATTAATATATATAATTTAACTATTCCCAACTCTCAACAGTGCACTGCGTTTCGTGCATGGGATGTCTCGCAAGCGAAATCCACACAAGGAACCCCCCGATACACTACTCCTTGACAATGTTGGTCGTTGAGGTCCATTATGCCCTCTGTACCCATGTAATATATATACTCATATAAATCTTTTACGTATCATATTCACTTTAATATACTAATCCCAATTTACGTCTGGATAAAATCTCCCGGAATGAGATTCAAACTTTATTCTTATATCTCTTTACATTAGAGACAAATGTATGATATCTCATCGTCATAGAGAGGAAATATACTACACACACAAGTATAATAATAACCATCCAAGTGAGCTATAACTCGAGGACGCAGATTCTCAATTCTATCATCTACCAGCGAATCGTTCACATATCATCCTGGGTACCAACGATTGGAATCTCACATCACCTTGGTAAAAACAAAATCACAACATATGGGAAGCGTCCAGAGTTCCTCCTTGGAAATGATACAAAACATACCCACCACATCTCACCCCTAATAAAAATCACACAATAATAATGGACGCTATGACCTGGGGACTATACGCTCCCTGCTCCTCAAGCCATGGGCCTCACCCACATCGCGCAACTTCCCATGATAGCATAGAGGGGGTATGCTTCACATAAATATACATATATCATTCACATTAGATATACATATACAATCACATCATACAAATGACCATCACATAAGGTATTTATATCACAACATATAAGTATAGATACACATTTTATGCTCGTATTTTTGAGTGAAATAATTTCATTTATAAGTATATGTTACTCTCGATATACCATTCATCATTAACTCACATAACTTCCCCACTTTATGTACACGATACGATACCTCACTTAATATTTACTCATCTATCACTTCTATTTGTATGAATAATCTCCCAATTCAATTAACGTTGAGGATATTCTCTACATCCGTATGCCCATCGATCAACATTCATTATTCCTCAAATATTAACCTCGACACTAAGAGGATTTCCCACTAACTCATTACAATAACTTTAATTCGTACACTCTCAAAATCAATCAATAAGACCGCAACATTTACATCCAATCCTCTATTAATCCGTCTCTCAAATTTCTTACTGAGAGAGGCAATACGCACTTAATTTCATTATGAAATAAACCCTAAACATCTCTTCACTTTTCTAAGATCCTTAATCCCCTTATATAATCACTTAACCCTCTGAGATACTACAATTGAGAAGGTTCATTAATGTAAACTCAAAGAAAATGGGATACACTTGAAATCCCATACTTGAACCCAAAACAGAGTCCCGATCGACCGGTCCCCTGGCCGCGATCGACCGCGGTTTCCCATTATGCCTAAAAACGAAGACAATGGGCTTTTCCATTGATGCACAATCGATCGGTCCCTTGGCCGTGGTCGGCCGGCCTTAGCAGTAACCTCGACCGAACTCCATT
The DNA here is from genome assembly GCA_949130495.1 of Sambucus nigra. Lineage (NCBI taxonomy): Eukaryota > Viridiplantae > Streptophyta > Magnoliopsida > Dipsacales > Adoxaceae > Sambucus > Sambucus nigra. The sequence continues at coordinate 221,173,816 of OX422220.1, read as the reverse complement.
TTTACTAAATTCCAACTTTCTAAAAACTCCAAAATACCTTCTTCCAACCATAATTCTTCAACCCAATCCTACTACTAACATTAATACACATCAAATATCTCAACCCAACTAATTTACAACCTCAAATTCATCATATACACATCAAATGTAAGATTTAACCCAAAATCTAGGTTTTAACAATTTTAACCCAAAAGCCGTAAATTTATCCACAAATCATGAAATAAATGATGTGCAACAATTATTTAGCAAGTTTAATCACTTGCCTCAAACTTGTAGAGTCTGAATCTCCCTCGAAATCATGGATTTATCGGAATTCCCAAGCTTTTCTCTTCTTCCTCCTTCTTCTCTCTCTTTCTCTCCTTCTTTCTAGGGCTTTCTCTTTCTCTCTAATGAGAATGGCTTCTCACGTAGGCTTTTAAGCCTTATCTCCCAAAATACACAACTTTAAATGATAATGCACACTTTAAATGACTCGGTTACTCCAATTCGAGTCTAACGAAGTTAAAATACTTCGAAACCCAAATAATACCCAAGTACATTCATTTTGACTATATCGGTCCTTCCGAAATCAACCGCACACTCAGAATCGCCATTCAAATTACTTTTTGGCATCTTCAAATTTTGACCTCAATTACCAACTTAATTATTCTCCAATTAAAATAATATTATTTCTCCTAAAAATAATTAATTTATTGTCCCAAAAATCTCTGGTTATTACAGTTAGCATACCTGGAACATGATAGCATCTTAGATAAATCATCTGGTGAGTTATTACTCAGGAATGGATGGTTATTCTACGCGATATGTGTGTGAATGTTGTAGTATACTAGTACGTATATAATATTAGTAGGTAATTATATACGGGATAAATACATAAGTGTGAATGTGATTCTTATATAACTAGTGTGAAAGTTATGTGATTTAAAAGTTGTTTCTTATATAACTAGTGTGAAAGTTACATGATATAAAAAGGGGATTTCTTACGTAACTAGTACTGATTAATAAGTTAATGAGTAGATAACTTAATAATCAAAGTAAGAATACTCGGGTTAGAGTAGTGTGGTAGAAAGAGTTGCGATATGGCTAATTAAGTGGGGTAGCATAACTAGGAAAGTTAGAAGGAAAGCATTAGGTGTTCACATTAGATGAGGGGTGAGTTATACCTTAAGAGAGTGAGACACTAGCTTAAATATGAAGAGTGTGCTTGCATATTTAATTATTGTAATTTAATTGCTTGCTAAATATTTTACTTGGGCTCTTACCTGTGTCAAAATATTTTTCCAAAATATTTTAGGTGTCCGGCCACAAGGACACCAGCTTAAGGATTTGATCCAGGGATGTGTAGCTGACGCTCGTGTGGAAGTTGCAGTACTTTGATATAAACGCTTTATTTATTCATTCCTAGTGTAGGGACTTTATTTCAGTACTCATTTGGGCAATGTCACCCTCAAATTTAGTAATCAGGTATTTATTTGACCTTGTGTATCCAGGTTATTGTTTCAGTTTACTGTTGAATTTATTATTGAACTGATAGTTCATTCGGTCCTCTTTATTCATATTATTCATTTGTGTTGGATTCTGTTACCAGGTTGTGGGGATGGTTTATTTATTATTTACTTTTTCATGTTGCTAATTAATGAAAGATAAAATTTGGCACCAGTCTATTTAAATTAATAGGTGGTTAGTAACATTAAAAATGTTTTCGACTGTGATGCTAAAAATAAGCCATATGACACCAAGGTTTTATTTTGATCACAGGCTAGCCACCCGGTATTTTAGTAAGCGGGGTGTTACATTTTCTACAAATTTCCATTATGATCTAACCTCATATTTCACTCTCTAATCGTCTAACCTTAATGTATTTTTCAATCACCCATTGTGAGTGGCCTTACAATTTTTAATAACTTGCCTCATTATTCTGAGACCTCGAGCCCTTCAACCTTCACATAGTTTTTATTTTCTAATCAACCTTTTCATACAATTGAAAAACTTAAGAAATAATTATTGTTATTAATATTTAGACGTTGAAGAGTAGAAAATTAAAAATAAAAAAGTTGTTATAGTTATCTTATAATATACTAGTCAGCAAAACATCTACCTTGACATGATCCAGTAGGGTTATATATTTCCATTCTTGCATTAATTATCTCGGCTACATTTTTTATTACGTAACTAAAGATGTTTTTAATGTTAATAATATACATTCATGTGAAACACTAATCACTACACCAAAAATTGTAATCTGGAACGATTTAAACTGTGCCAGATCAAATTTGGCATAGTTTTGAACTGTGTAAGAATCAGGTGTTCCAAAATGGTCATTTTTTTCTAGCACGGTTTTAAAATGTGCCAGATTTGGCCAAACTAGAACACTTCTAAAACACTTTTAAACCATGCCAGAATTTGATAGTTCTGGCACAGTTTATAACTGTGCTAGATTGAGTATATTTTGGTACACTTTTGACACAGTTCAAAACCGTGCCAAAATTTGATACACTTTTGGCACGATTTTGAAGTGTGCCAAATTTTTTGATAAAAAAAAAATTAATAATTTGAAAACAAGAAAAAACACAAATTGCGAATATCGCATGTTATTGATAAACTAATATACATACAAACTTCAAAATATTACAAGTCTTAATAGTTCACAGACAACAAAAAATGGGTAGAGTTTCCCCTATATTCTGGACATTCTAAAACCTGCTAATATAAAAGATGCGTATAAAGTCCGCACGGCCATAAAATATAATAATAAAATGACAAAAGCCGGCACGACCATAAAAGTTAACAATAAAACAACAAAAGACCACATGGCCATAACACAAAAAAATATAATCTTGAATATTAACGACATTAAATAAATAATCCCCTTATTGTAAACCATTGACTTCTTCGTGTGTTCCATGTAGATAAAAGCTAAAGATAAAATTTTATCCTACAAAAAAATATAATACAAAAAAGAGATGATATTAGTAACCAAGTAATTTAAAAAAAAATCTCATTCAAGCTAAAAAATTACATATACGAGTTAAAATTATTACATTCTCAGATTGGAAGTCTTGTGACTACCTGGTCAGCTCATACGAGTTACATTAGTCCCATGTAAGGTGTTAGTGCCTCTTACAGTGACGTTTAAGGACTGGTTTGAGTTTTCACCCTCAAATGGCATGTCTTTAAGAATAATCTAAATATTTTCAAATTATCATCATATAACCGAGAGACCTTGACTATGCAGTCAGTTCCTACAATTTACATTGGTCCCATGAGAGGTGTCCATGCCTCTTACGGGGCCATTTGGAGGTTGGTTTGGGTTTTCATCCTTTAACAGCTAGTTTTTAAGTGTAATCTATATATTTTAAATTATCACCACATTCTCAAATTGGGAGTCCCATGATTACACGGTCAGTTCCTACGAGTTACATTGGTCCCGTGCGAGGTGTTAGTGGCTCTTATGGGGTCATTTGGGCACTGGTTTGGGTTTTCACCCTCTAACGGCATGTTTTTAAGCCTAATCTAGATATTTTCAAATTATCCTCTTATTCTTAAATCGGGAGACCTGTGACTATATGGTCAGTTCCTACAAGTTATATTGGTCTCGTGCGAGGTGTTCATGCCTCTTACGGGGATGTTTGGGGACTAGTTTGGATTTTCACCCTTTAAACGGCTTATCTAGATGTTTTTGAATTATCATCCTATTCTCAAAACGGGAGACCCGTGACAACGCGGTCAGTTCCTACAAGTTACATTGGTCATATGCGAGGTGTCCATGCCTTTTACAATTTGGTTTGGGTTTTCACCCTTTTAACGACTTGTTTTTAAGCTAAATTATAGATATTTTCAAATTATCATCATATTCTCAAATCGGGAGTCCTGTAACTACGAGGTCAGTTCGTACGAGTTACGTTGGTCCCGTGCGAGGTGTTAGTGCCTCTTATATGACCGTTTGGATGCTAGTTTGAGTTTTCACCCTCTAATGGCATGTTTTTAAGACTAATCTAGATATTTTAAAATATCATCATGTTCTCAAATCGGAAAACTCGTGACTATGTGTTCACTTCTTACAAGTTATATTGGTCCCTGTGCGAGGTGTTTATGCTTATTACGAGGCCTTTGGGGGGCTGATTTGAGATTTCACCCTTTTAACGGCTTGTTTTTAAGCTTAATCTAGATATTTTCAAATTATCATCATATTCTCAAATCGGGAGACCCATGACTATGCGATCAGTTCCTACAAGTTACATTAGTCCCATGCGACGTGTCCATACCTCTTACGGGGCTATTTGGGGGTTGGTTTGGGTTTTCACCCTTTAACGACTAGTTTTTAAGCGTAATCTAGATTTTTTTTAAAATTACCACCATATTCTCAAACTTTGAGTCCCACAACTATGTGGTCAATTCGTACGAGTTACATTGGTCCCATACGAGGTGTTAGTGCCTCTTACGGGGTCGTTTGGGCGTTGGTTTGGATTTTCACCCTCTAATGGCATGTTGGTAAGACTAATATTAATATTTTCAAATTATTGTCATATTCTTAAATCGGGAGACCTGTGACTACATGGTCAATTCCTATAAGTTATATTGGTCCCGTGTGAGGTGTTCATGCCTCTAACGGGACTGGTTTGGATTTTCACCCTTTTAATGTCTTGTTTTTAAGCTTAATCTATAATTAAAGCAGGAGACCCGTGCCAATACGATCAATTCCTACAACTTACATTGGTCATGTGCGAGGTGTCCATGCCTCTTACGGGGTCATTTGGGGGTTGGTTTGGGTTTTGAGCCTTTTAACGGTTTGTTTTTAATCCAAAGTATAGATATTTTTAAATTATCATCATATTCTCAAACCAAGAGTCCCATGAATACGAGATCAGTTCCTGTGAGTTACATTCGTCCCGTGCGAGGTGTTAGTGCCTCTTATAAGGCCATTTGGGTGCTACTTTGAGTTGTCACTCTTTAATGACATGTTTTTAAGACTAATCAAGATATTTTCAAATTATCATCATATTCTCAAATCGGGAGACCCATGACTACGCATTCAGTTTCAACAAGTTATATTGGTTCTGTGCAAGGTGTTCATGCCTCCTACGGGGCCGTTCGGGACTAGTTTGGTCTTTCACCCTTTTAACAGCTTGTTTTTAAGCCTAATCTAGATATTTTTAAATTATCTCCATATTCTCAAACTGGGAGATCCGTGACTATGCGATCAGTTCATACAAGTTACATTGATCCCGCGGAAGGTGTCCATGCCTCTTAAGGGGCCATTTGGGGACTAATTTGGGTTTTCAACCTTTAACGACTAGTTTTTAAGCATAATCTAGACTTTTTTTTTAAAATTATCACCATATTCTCAAACTTTGAGTCCCACGACTATACGGTCAGTTCCTACGAGTGACATTGTTCTCGTATAAGGTGTTAGTGCCTCTTATGGGGCCGTTTGGGCTCTGGTTTGGGTTTTCACCCTCTAACGGCATGTTTTTAAGTCTAATGTAGATATTTTCAAATTATCATAATATTCTCAAATCGGGAGATTTGATAAGCACCCAAAACTGTACAATTTATACCCCGAATATACGTACTTTTGTTGCTAATTCTCGATAATATGGGTCTTATTTGCTTAAAAGTTTGTCATGCCGGCTTAACTGCAATTGCGATGTCAAAAGCTACATTTCGAGGTCAATTGCAGTTAGAATGGAGCTAATTCCCTCTCCCGTACCCTAACCCGAGCCTAGCCTAGCCCTAGCCTACCGCAAACCATGTGTGTGTCTGTTTGTCCCTTTTTATTATTTTTTTAGATTTTTAGTTTGAGTCATTTTATTTTTAGAATTTATTTTAGATTTATTTAGTATTTATAGCTTTCATTTTAAATTTTTTTATTTTATATTTTATTTAGTATAATTTTATTTTATTTTGATTTTTATTAGTTTCTAGTTTAATTTTATTTTATTTTATTAGGATTTCATTTATTTCTTAGTTTTATTAGATTTTATATTTTAGGATTTTAATTTTTAGTTTAACAGTTCTATTTTTATTTTTTTATTTCTTTTTATTTTTATTTTTTTAATTTAATCTTTATTTTATTTTTTAGTAGGAATTTATTTATTTTTAGATTTTTAGTTTTTTTAGTTTTAATAGTTTTATTTTTAATTTGTTAGTGTCATTTTTAGGGGTTCAAATTAAACACACACGCATTATCCCATATACAAACTTATCCTACACCTAAACACACCCTATAACAAAACCCTCACCCACACTCTTCTAGCCTACACCCTCACCCACCTAATCCTAACCTTAGTCATCTTCAACCTCCACACTTTCTCTCTCATCTCACCCCCCCTCCCCCCATTAACAACCTTCATCTTCCTCAAACCACCACAACCAACCACACACTATACTCTCTCTCTCTCACCACCCTCTACAACCTTACTCTCTCTCTACCTCTGAAACCTACCCCAGATCATCGGACCTCCAACGACGACCCTCCATCCCGTCGCCTGAACCCAGCAGCTCCAGCACTCCTCGCGTCGTCGACCATGGCTCCGACCGCCAACCTCCCGCCTAGCTCCGATCACAACCCTCTAACCCTTAGACCTACCTCAAACATGCCTGTCCCGGCCTCCTTCACCCACGGATCCAACCTCTAACCTCCTACCCGCTGGAGAGCCAAACCCATATCCCAACAACCCGACGAACTTGCCCCTACCCGTGTCCGCGATTATAAACCCGACCCCACCTGTTGATCAACCCGCCAACTCCAGCGACCATCGTCGACGATCCCACGGCCGAGACCTCCTCTTCCGATCCCCTCTCTCTCTCTCTCCTCAACCCATTTCCAAAACCGACCCATCAACCCCTTCCAATCCAAAACCCATTTCATTCCCACTTCCCACTTCCCAAACCAAAAACGTGAGCTGCCAAAGACCAAACCAACTAAAACATTACCTAAATGCCACATGTGCCTTGTACCACCTTTTACCCATTTTACTCTTAAAAATCCCCAACTAACCTCTTCTAACCAAAACACCCAAAATACCCCTCAAACCAAATCTGAATTTATTCACACCTCACACCCACATGCACATGTGCTCTCACCTTTCCCACATGTTCACCATAGCCAATTCCCATTTTTACCCCCATGCTCCATGCCTACTATAAATTGAAGAAGAAGACCCCAATTCAAATCTAGAGCTTTTAAATAGGAATTTTAGAGAGAGAATTGTAGAAAAAATTATCCTTTGTAAATAGTTTTTCCTTTTTTTATTTTAGATATTTGTGAGATTAAATATTATAAGAGAGTTAATTGAGTGAATATTTCAATTTCAAATCATTTGGATGCTCAATTAAGTGGTGTATGCTTCAATTTGGAAGATTAGAGTTCAACTTTCTCAGAGAGATTTGGTTTGCTTGTTCTCTTCTCTTCTCTTTTATTTTAGAAGCCTTGATTATTAATTTGTCATGTTGCATATCATGTTAGGCTAAAACCTCTTTCAAGGGTTGGGGTGAAACCCTTATTTGATATTATTTTAGTTTAATTAGTTTGATTACTTGAAAAGTCCCTTTGAATGTTAAATTTGATCCCTCGCCCTTAGATTTACACCTCGAGAGAGGGTAAATGATTTTCGAGAGAAAATCAAAATTCTAGTGATAATACCCATTTTAGATTCGAACTAGAGATAGGGGTTTCTTAAGTGGGGTATTATCATTTGAATTTCAACTCTAAAGTTAATTTCTAAGATTGACATAAATTCTAATTGATCGATCCTAGCGGATGATTAATTAAAAGGAGTGTAGATCTAATTTTCTAGAGTTGTGGGGTGTTAATTTTAACTTTCTAAAAGATTACTATTCTAATTACACTTGCAACGAGAGTTGGTTTGCAATTTTAATATTAATTTGGTGGAATTCAAATAATTAAATTAATTAATTAGAATAATTAAAATTTGTGGTGTAGTCCCACTCCTTGATTGTTCTCACAATTATTCACCTCACTTTATCTCTTATTTTTAGTTTAGACTTTAATTTTCATTTTAGTAAATTTCTAGTTAGTTGTTATCATATTACATTTAGTTTAGTTCAGTTTAGACCTCACCTCACCCTATTGTTTTAATATTGAAAAAGCAAAAAAAAAATTATTAGAAAAGTGAAAAAGCCCAAAAATAAAATAAAAAGTGAATTACATTTGAATTTATTCCATTTTCTTTACTCCCTAGAAAGTGGATTGAAATCCTTACTTACCTCTATACTTTAAATTGTTAAATTTTGTAGGTACATGAGGATTTTTCACTAACTTGGCTTTCATCAACAATGACGATACACACGCAAAAAGTCATAGTTATCAAATGGCGCCGTTGCCGGGGAGATAAAAAGTTCTTTTTATCAAATGGCGCCGTTGCCATTCTTGGGATTGTGAAGCTCGGAGCGGATTCCATTTTGTGATTCACTTGTATTGTACTTTTTTTTTCATTTTAGTACCATTTTTGCATTTTATTAGATGGCTTGTATTTTGGTTTATTTTTATTCTTGGCATGTATTGTGGTGCATAGGACACCATTTATTTTTCATTTAAATTTGTAATAATTGAAGCCAAGCGTGATAGGAAAACCGGACAAGGTAGAGAGAGGGCATCCATTGGCGAAGATTTAGAAGCCTCTCTACCTTGGGTCGGTAGGACTCCCGGGGACGACTGAGATAGGCGTGATCTCCCCCCGGTAGACTCAAAATTTTTTGGCACCCCACGGTGTAAAAACCGTGGGAGGTACATTTCTTACACCCTCGCACCTCTCCTGTTAGCGAGTCAATTCTTTTGTGTGCTCTTGTGTTCTCTTATTTGATTTTATTCTCGCATTTATTTTCGAATGGCGTGATGAATTAATTGACTAAGACCTACACTCGGTCACTCACGAGAAGAGATTTCATCACCCGACTCACTCGCTTATCATTGTGTGCTAGCCTAGCCATCACTAAATTTATAATCAATCAACTAGGTAGCCCACTAGGAGAATATTTTTGCAAAGGTGGTCACTCATATATTTCCGTTATTTTTATCACCCGCGGACTTAATTAAAATTTGACTACCCTTTCACTAAATTTAAAGATAAAAATTGGCTATGTGCTAGTTAGAAAATTTTCTTGACTTGTGTGTGTGTCCAATTCATTTTTTTGGTAGTCGATTTTAGTTAGTTCATCCAATTCAAAGAGTCCATATATTTTCCCCACGTTTTCTTCCAAAAAAAAATTCAAAATATTTTCTTTCATTTTTTTTATAAAAAAAAATCAAAATCAAAAAAATATTTTTCTTCCTTTATTTTTACAAAAAATCCAAAAATATTTTCTTTCCATTATTTTTAGAAAATCCCAAAAATATTTTCTTTCCTTTTGAAAAAATTCCAAAAAATAAAAAAATATATATTTCTCTCCACATGGCCGAGGAACGTCCTTTACGGGACTACTTTGGTCATTTTCCATTGACACGTGACACGTGTGAGTGTGAGCCTGAGCGGTCTCTTTATGATATTCTTCATGATTTCACCTCTCTCACGAGTACCGTTGGTACTCTTGACCCATTAATGCATGCACCACCTATTCCATCACCCTCGGTGTCAAGTGTCGGCATGACGCATTCCTTGTTGTGCACCCACTGTTCTTATGCCGATCACATATCCCATGAGTGTCCATACATGTCATATCCATACGCACCCACTAAGGAATATGTGTATCCATATGACACTATCCCGGAACCCACCTCGGCCTATTCTCCCTATACACCCAATCCCGAGTTGTGTGAGTCCCCGAGTTATTCGTGGAGGCCTGATCACTCTTCCATGCAATACAAATCCCAACCCGATGTTGTGGATCCTCACACGTTCCAACACTCATCATGGCAACCTTGTGCACCCAGTAACGATCAGTTTCCTCACTACGCACCCCATGCGCATCAACCATTTATCCATCACGAAAGCGATCCTTTCGTGTATGATGCACTTGGACCCATCCCACACACTTCCTTTGAGTATTATCCATACACTTATGATAGTAGTGTGTTGTGTCCACCTCACCCACCGCCACCACACGTCACTCCACCACCACTATCGTCCACCTCCAATCTCGAAAGCCTCTTGCAAAAGTTCATAATCGAGCAAGAGCGATCCACTCGAATTCAAACTCAAGCTCTCCAAAATCTTGAACAAATGTTAAATGAATTGGAGTGTGCGAGAGAGTCGGATATTCCCATGGCCCCACCCATCGTTGCCACTGAGTGTGACAATGATGTGTCCTCTTGTGACACGAAATTTGAGTGTGACCAACCCTACCACCCCGAGAATCTTGAAGTTGAGACCATTCCATGGTTCGGGTCCCAAGTCGATAATTGTGTTGACATACCTTTCGATAGTGAGCCTGATCCAACCCCACCATGTCCACATGAACCCATCATTGCGGTTCACCTTCCCACTCCCGTAATATCCAAAAAAATGCACGAGTCTATACCTATCGATCTTCACCCTTGTGTTTCCGAGGAACCAATTTATCCTAGGTTAGCTCAGGCTACGAGTGCTCACCAATTTCTCAAGATAGAATCTGTGATAGTTCCTATCTATCCGAATGTGGATGATATCCCACCATGCATGGCTCCCTTTGAGTCCGATATTTCTAGTGATTCTTCTATCTCCGATCTTGGTGCTTCGTCCTACCCACCCACCACATTCCCCAATGATACCTTTTTGGAGAAGTTGACAACTCCATATTTAGAAACCACACTCCTTTGTGAGTATTCCTTTACTCTTCCCAATGAGTGTGTGTCTCCCACGCTTGAGTTAGATCATCTTCATCCACCGTTTATCCCACCCGATACACCATTTGTCCCACCTGACCCACCCATTATCCTTTCCACCCCACCACCTGGTTTGGATCTTGATTTTGCATATTTCAAGTTTCCATCTACATTTTTAGATCCTCACCTGAAGCCATCCACCATCTACGAGAGTATTTATGGTGCTACTCTCCACTTCCGTGACACCGAGCTTGTTCCTCCATGCCCGCCACTCTCTTGTGGTGTTGATTTTTCTCAACAGCTCCCTGGCGTGTCACGGCGCGACCATTATCATCGTCCATTTATAGAATGGTCGTGTGATTTCTCTGAGGCCCAACCCATTCCACTTACCAAACCATTCCGCCTTCCTCACCAATTAGAGCATCATTCTTATAGGGCCCTTGTTGCCCTCACCTTTCAACTCAATAAGGCCCGTGATCGATACCTTTCCACCCTCACCTTAGCCCTTTTTCCCACCCGCCCGTGGTCCACCGATGCTTTGCATCGCGTGATGCACTTTGCCATACGACATTGACCCGTTTTAGCCTCTATCTAACAAGGCTGACGCTTCGGTCTTGTTTGGGGGTGATTCTCATCACCCATTTTTCTGCTGCCCTGTGCTATCATAGATCTTATCTTTAGGGTGAGAATGGTTCGGTCTGGCTGAAGACATTAAAATTAGCTCTATCGGGAGGCATCCCGCGTTTCTTGTACTTGTCTCATCCTGTTTGGGTGTGGTGTTTCACATCACCCTATGCTTTATCATGCTTATAGACTTGTACACTTTTTTTTTCTTATCACTCGCTCAGGTTTATTCTTAGCTTTATCTGTCCACTTCATTAGCGGTTCATTATGGTAATCTTTTTCCTACCTTATGCTCTCAATTTTAAAAATTATTTTACTTAACATCGAGGACGATGTTCCTTTTTGTTTGGGGGTGGGGAATTTTATCAAAATCGTGCCTCTTTTGAAAAATTTTGATTTTTAAACCTGGTTTTTAAAATTTCGTGCATTTTCTTTCATCTCACTCATTGATGTGAATTTTCAATCATCCATCTTTTAAAGTCTAGGAATCAAGCTAGAGAATATTTTTTCTAAATAACTTATGTAATACATAACAAGGCATTTTGCACCATGAATTTCTAGACTCAACAAAATTTGCACACTTATCACGTCAATACGATTTAGAGTTGAGGAGTACTACAATTTTAAAGAGAACCTTAAGGATCACAAGTAGAGACTTTAGCTTGTGAGATTTGTGCCTTTCACCCTTTTAGAGTGTTTTACGCAATCTCCGAGTCACAAGTTGATTCAACTTCTTTTGGGTCCGCACTTTAATTATTGTATGATCTCATTATCCTTCATTAAAATTTGGCTTGATCACTGAGAATGACATCTTTTTCGAGTTGTAAGAAGCACGTGTCTTGAAATTTTTCCCGAATACTAAATTTTCATCCATACTCCTACCACTTTTTCCATTTCGCATCCATTTTTCACCCATACACTTCACCCATTACATTTCCATGCTTTTCCATATTCCCCACATCCATATACATTCCCCACTCCATTCATATATCATCCATCTTCATTTTTGAGAAAAAGAGTGTTGTTTCAAATGTAAATGTCTTCATTGTTGGTTTGAAAAGTGGGAGAAAAAAATAGAAAAGAAAAAAGAGAAAAAAAGGAAAGAAAAAGAAAGAGAGTTGTAGTTGAAATAAAGACATTTGTGCCTAAAGTGTATACACTCTTCTATCGCATCCATTTTTCATCCATTTTACATCGCATATCCACCATCCATCCATCATATCATCATCCCATCCTATCCTACCTCATCGCATCCCACATATCCCATCTCATTTCCCCCTCACCCATAATCATCCATATTTTCCCTAGGTGTTCAGGAAAATGAAAATCAACGTGGTGAATAGCTCGACGTTCTCACTATAGTGATTAGCATTCCTTTCTTGAGATCAATTTTCTTTCTATTGTTCGTTCTTTCTTATACGTGTGTGAGACGTTTGAACTTGCTTACATTTACTCACCTCCTCACACACAAGAGCGATACACTTACCCTAATCTCGAGAGTCCGTTTGAGAGTGATATATCCGTGAGATTTGAAGTTCAAGCGTTGATTCCGACAAGGCAATCTAGGAATTACTTCTATGATTCTCGACCCATTTTGACTGATTCACACTACACACGTTGAGTTCTAGGAAGGATGTGCCTTGAGTATTAACTTAGTTTAATCTTTTTACACATTCTAGCTTGTATTTCTCAAAATATTTCTCATGTGATGGATTGTGCAATTATTCTATGTCTAATAAGAGATTGACTACCATTTTTCAAATAAAGAATTTTGTGGGTATATTCCCTGCAAACCCTCACGAGACACAACTCGTCCTGTAGGGCAACCTATAGGTTTAAATGTTTGTTCCACATGCTAAGTACAATCGCAAGTGCCCGCGAAAGTGGTACACTTTTGGTTACTTATCTTTCTCTTTCTCTCTATCTTATTGCTCGAGGACTAGCAATGCTCTGTTTGGGGGTGGTGTGATAAGCACCCAAAACTGTACAATTTATACCCCGAATAGACGTACTTTTGTTGCTAATTCTCGACAATATGGGTCTTATGTGCTTAAATGTTTGTCATGTAGGCTTAACTGCAATTGCGGTGTCAAAAGCTACATTTCGAGGCCAATTGCAGTTAGAATGGAGTTAATTCCCTCTCCCGTACCCTAACTCGAGCCTAGCCTAGCCCTGGCCTACCCCAAACCACGTGTGTGTTTATTTGTCCCTTTTTATTATTTTTTTTAGATTTTTAGTTTGAGTCATTTTTATTTTTAGAATTTATTTTAGATTTATTTAGTATTTTATAGGTTTCATTTTCTATTTTTCGATTTTATATTTTATTTAGTATAATTTTATTTTATTTTCATTTTTATTAGTTTCTAGTTTTATTTTATTAAATTAGGATTTTAATTTTTAGGATTTCATTTATTTCTTAGTTTTATTAGATTTTATACTTTAGGATTTTAATTTTTAGTACAATAGAATTCTATTTTTATTTTTTTATTTCTTTTTCTTTTTATTTTTTAATTTAATCTTTATTTTATTTTTTAGTAGGAATTTATTTATTTTTAGATTTTTAGTTTTTTTTGTTTTAATAGTTTTATTTTTAATTAGTTAGTGTCATTTTTAGGGGTTCAAATTAAACACACACACATTATCCCATATACAAACTTATCCTGCACCTAAACACACCCTATAACAAAACCCTCACCCACACTCTTCTAGTCTACACCCTCACCCACCTAATCCTAACCTTAGTCATCTTCAACCTTCACACTTTCTCTCTCATCTCACCCCCCCCCCCCCCCCCCCCATTAACAACCTTCATCTTCCTCAAACCACCACAACCAACCCCACACTATAATCTCTCTCTCACCACCCTCTACAACCTTACTCTCTCTCTACCTCTGAAACCTACCCCAGGTCGTCGGACCTCCAACGACGACCCTCCATCTCGTCGCCTGAACCCAGTAGCTCCAGTACTCCTCGCGCCATCGACCATGGCTCCGACCGCCAACCTCCCGCCTAGCTCGGATCGCAACCCTCTAACCCTTAGACCTACCTCAAATCCTCCTGTCCCGGCCTCCTTCACTCCCGAACCCGACCTCTAACCTCCTACCCGCTGGAGAGCCAAACCCATACCCTAACAACCCGGCGAACTTTCCCTTACCCGTGTCCGCGATTATAAACCCGACCCCACCTGCTGATCAAACCGCCAACTCCGGGAACCATCGCCGGCAATCCCACGGTCGAGACCTCCTCTTCCGATCCCCTCTCTCTCTCTCCTCAACCCATTTCCAAAACCGACCCATCAACCCCTTCCAATCCAAAACCCATTTCATTCCCACTTCCCAAACCAAAAACGTGAGCTGCCAAAGACCAAGCCAACTAAAACATAACCCAAATGCCACATGTGCCTTATACCACCTTTTACCCAGTTTACCCTTAAAAATCCCCAACTAACCTCTTCTAACCAAAACACCCAAAATACCCCTCAAACCAAATCTGAATTTATTCACACCTCACACCCCCATGCACATGTGCTCTCACCTTTCCCACATGTTCACCATAGCCAATACCCATTTTTACCCCCATGCTCCATGCCTAATATAAATTGAAGAAGAGGTCCCCAAATCAAATTTAGAGCTTTCAAATAGGGATTTAGAGAGAGAATTGTAGAAAAAATTATCCTTTGTAAATAGTTTTTCCTTTTTTATATTAGATATTTGTGAGATTAAATATTGTAAAAGAGTTAATTGAGTGAATATTTCAATTTCAAATCATTTGGATGCTCAATTAAGTGGTGTATGCTTCAATTTGGAAGATTAGAGTTCAACTTTCTCAAAGAGATTTGGTTTGCTTGTTCTATTCTCTTCTCTTTTATTTTAGAAGCCTTAATTATTAATTTGTCATGTTTCATATCATGTTAGGCTAAAACCCCTTTCAAAGGGTGGTGTGAAACCCTTATTTGATATTATTTTAGTTTAATTAGTTTGATTACTTGAAAAGTCCCTTTGAATGTTAAATTTGATCCCTCACCCTTAAATTTTCGCCTCGAGAGAGAGTAAATGATTTTCGAGAGAAAATCGAAATTCTAGCGATAATACCCATTTTAGATTCGAACTAGAGATATGGGTTTCTTAAGTGGGGTATTATCATTTGAATTTAAACTCTAAAGTTAATTTCTAAGATTGATATAAATTCTAATTGATCGATCCTAGCGGGTGATTAATTAAAAGGAGTGCAGATCTAATTTTCTAGAGTTGTGGGGTGTTAATTTTAACTTTCTAAAAGATTACTATTCTAATTACACTTGCAACGAGAGTTGGTTTGTAATTTTAATATTAATTTGGGAGAATTCAAATAATTATATTAATTAATTAGAATAATTAAAATCTGGGGTGTAGTCCCACTCCTTGATTATTCTCACAATTATTTACCTCACTTTATCTCTTATTTTTAGTTAAGACTTTAATTTTAATTTTAGTAAATTTTTAGTTAGTTGTTATCATATTACATTTAGTTTAGTTTAGTTTAGACCTCACCTCACCCTATTGTTTTAATATTGAAAAAGCAAAAAAAAAAATTATTAGAAAAGTGAAAAAGCCCAAAAAGAAAATAAAAACTGAAGTACATTTGAATTTGTTCGATTTGCTTTACTCCCTAGAAAGTGGATTGACATCCTTACTTACCTCTATACTTTAGATTGTTAAATTTTGTAGGTACATAAGGTTTTGATTAGAAAGGCTTGTTCAACAACGACAATGATACCCATACAAAAGCATTTCTATCAAATACTTTAACGACTAGTTTTTAAGCGTAATCTAGACTTTTTTTTCAACCTTTAACGACTAGTTTTTAAGCGTAATCTTGACTTTTTTTTTTCAAATTATCACCATATTCTCAAACTTTGAGTCCCACGACTATACGGTCTGTTCCTACGAGTGACATTGGTCTCGTACAAGGTGTTAGTGCCTCTTATGGGGCCGTTTGGGCTCTGGTTTGGGTTTTCACCCTCTAACGGCATGTTTTTAAGTCTAGTCTAGATATTTCAAATTATCATCATATTCTCAAATCGGGAGATCCGTGACTATGCGGTCAATTCCTACAAGTTATATTGGTATCGTGTGAGGTGTTCATGCCTCTTACAGGGCTGTTTTGGGGTTGGTTTGGATTTTCACCCTTTAACGACTTATTTTTAAGCTTAATCTGAATGTTTTCAAATTATCATCATATTCTCAAAGAGGGAGACTTGTGACAACGCAGTCAGTTCCTACAAGTTATATTGGTCATGTGTGAGGTGTCCATGCCTCTTACGGGGTCGTTTAGGGGTTGTTTTGGGTTTAGCCCTTTTAACGACTTGTTTGTAAACCAAATTATAGATATTTTCAAATTATCACGTTCTCAAACCAGGAGTCCCATGACTACGAGGTCAATTCCAACGAATTACATTGGTCCCGTGATTATGTGTCCAGTTCCACAACATAAAGACAAATGGTACAAACAAAGCCATACATACATATATGCTAGTTCATGGGTCATTTTATGAATACTCTACGCACACATACCAAAGCATCCTTATTCATGGAAAGGACTGAGATCGTGGCAACGACGATCAAAACCATGTCAACCTTAGTGTCGATGATATGCTCAGTGAAAATGGGTTGTGTTAAAACATAATTAGAATTATTCTCTTTTTGGTACACAAGGATTCACCAATTGTCATTAGAAGTTTCACAATAATAATGATAATATGATTGAGATCGAGATGATAGTAGGTTTCCTAAAAGATAAAATATGATTAAGAAAGGAAGGATAAAGATGAAATAATGTTACCAATTTCTGGCAGTGATATCTCTCAGAAGTAGTGCATGTCTCTTCAGTACACATTAACTTATTCTCGTTCTTCAATAGATATCTAAAGAAACAAACAAACAAACCAAATTGAGAAACCCAAGGCTTCACCAATTCTCATCAAAAGTTTAAAATCATAACGCATTGGAGATTCATTGGGTTACCGAATATGTAAATTAAGTCTGAATTTGTGTAACACTTACTTTATTGTATTAGTGGACTTTTTCCTGAAAGGGTTTCCACGTTAAATTTCTGTCTCGTTCAATTGCATTTATCACTTTGCAATCACCGTGAAAATGAATTCAATTAATAAAATTGGCCAAATACTAAATTGAGATTAATCACAATAAATTCAATCGAAAAGGAAATGGTTGAAATTGGCCAAATTTCAAATTAATAGAGTTCATTTGATAAAACAAACAATCAACTTTTCAATAAATATGGCTAATAGTTACGAAAGGATAATTACATGCTTTTGATTACTCATAATAACCCTCAACCTCTCTCTATTTATCTTCGTCTCTAATCAACCCAACTAAAAGAGAGTCCCATAATAACTTTGGCCACATCACAAACACTAGAATACAAGAATAAAAAGTGCATAGTACAAGAACACCACTAAGCACCCTAGCAAGTTCATTCCCAAATAATCCAGGCCTAAAACTAAAGCATGATATATAAAATAAATGAGTAAAATATAATAAGAAAGACAACGCATATGTTGTAATATAAGTAATATAAGAACTTATGAATATATTCTCCAATCGAGCTGAGTAATTCCCCTATTGACATCATTCAACTGCATGGTGAATTGTTATTTTTGGTGTAGTGAATTTTGTTTTATTGTGTGCTAAATTGTTATTTTTGGTGTAGTGAATTTTGTTTTATTTTCTAAGAAACTTAAAGAATCCTTCGCAAAAATGATCACGGGGAGATGTACAGAAGAGGGCATTTAAGAAAATTAAAGAGATATTAGCATCACCCTCAACTATGGTACCGCCAGAGGTGGGTGCACCGCTGATGCTCTTCCTAAATTTGATAGAGAGGTCTATAGAGGATTTTCTTGCCCAAGAAAGATCATGGGTAGAGATACCTGTTTACTACTTGTTGCGAGTGATCTCAAGTACTGAATCTAGCTATACCAATGTAAAGAGGCACTATTTGGCCTTGGTGTTTATTTCTCAGAACCTGAGGCATTACCTACTGGCATTTACACTCCATATTATAACCAAGTGTGATCCTATCAAGTACCTCCTGGCGAGGAAAGTCTTGGTAGGAAGGGAAGTAAAGTGGTTCTTAATCTTGTCAGAGTATGATTTGAAGTGCATAGCCCCAAAGGTTGTCAATAGCTAAGTAGTAGCAGATTTACTAGCCCACTTTCCAAACCAGAACTTTGAGCCTCCCAATGAGGATCTACCAGGGGAAAACTTCCAATCCTTCCTCGTGGAGGAAATAAAAGATGTAATTTGACGGCTCTTCCGCCCAAGGGACAGGTGGAGCAAGTATTATTCTCTCAAATGGGAAGGATACGATCACCCTCTCCTTGAAACTTGATTTCAAATGTTCAAAAAATGAGGCCGAGTATGAATCTCTCATATTGGGATTATTAGAAGCACTGAGAAAAGGCATTAGAGTGTTGTGCATACGACGTGACTCTAACCTAGCAGTGAAATAAGTTAATGGGGAGTTCACTCTCAAGCATGCCAACTTAGCAGCATATAGGTCGATCATCCTGAGATTGCTGAGTCAGTTCTTAAAGATCACCATTGAGAGGCACGCCTGCATGATGAACAGTCACCCAAATGCATTAGCCACAGTACTATAGCCCAGAAATTGGAGATGAACAAGTCAGAAGTGACCATAATGGTATGGTGAAGAACAATGCCTACAACAGTCAAGTCTTTATGTAATACCCCACTAATTTTAACTAATTTTAAATGTTAGGATTAAAGTTTTAGTGGCTTAAATAATTAAAGTGTGAATATTATTATTATTATTATTATTATTATTATTATTATTAGTAGTAGTAGTAGTAGTAGTAGTAGTAGTAGTAGTAGTAGTAGTAGTAGTAGTAGTAGTAGTAGTAAAAAATAAGTGAAAATAAAGTATTAATGGTAAATACTAATAAATTAAATTAATAGTTAATTCGAGGGATCCTTAATTATTTTAAACTAATTAATAGAGTTGAGTAATTATTTAGTAATAAGAGTTGGGCATTTATTGCATGGTTAAAACATTTTGGGTGATAAATGAATATGAAATCATGCTTCATTTTTAACAGCCGAGATTGAATAACAATGTTTTGTGAATAGTAGGGTTTAGTTCTTTTTGGGATTGACGGTGCCTATGGGAATTTAAGGAAGCAAGTTTTTTTTTACCATATTGTATTCACTATTACTCATCCCCTAGCTTTCCGCAAAAACAAACTTGTCCACCCTAATGTTATTGGTCTGATCCAATGGTAGCTTAAGGAAATTAGATTAATAAAAGAAAGTCCCACCAGTCTTCTCCACCTGCTACCCATTTAGGCAGTGGGGCATCAAATCTGAAAAGGGTAGGCCATGGAATTTTGTTTCTTTATTTTTGTTTTCTTGTGTTGTCGCAACCTTGGTCTTGGAAAGAACATCCTTGGAATTTTATTCCTTGTGCTTTTATTCTTTATCGGAGGAAACAATCATTCTTCGGAGACTTTAAGGTTTTTGGTAGCACCACCACTTGAGTCATTGTTTTACTTATCTGCCTTGGCATTTATGAAGTTAAGGAGTTAGTTGAGGGAACCTCTATATCCCTATTTTAGTTACCAGCATCATAACAGAAGACTTAGAGGAAAATTTCGAGGAGGTTTCGAAAGGAATTTTTGCTACCGATTAGGAAATAAATTTTGGGACGCTTTATGAGGTAAGTATCTCTCTACTCCTCTCCTTTTATGTGTGTATTTGCTATATTCACCTAAAGTAAATTTTAGTGATAAAATTTATTAGTGACCCTTAGAAAAGTGTGCAATCAAAATTTATATTTTATTAGGTGAATATAAATGGTTTTATATACTTTAAAATTCATGTCGAGCATATTAGTTTACGAAAATTAATTAGTGACCCAACGCATGAAAATGATAATTTTGTACTTTGACCCCCTTTGTAGAAATTTATAATCTGGAATGTGAGAATAGATGATGCAAAATTAATTTAGAGTTAAAATGTTATGGAAGTTCAATTGCTTAGTAGGGTTGTACCTTACACTTTAGGAGTACTACTTTTGATATGTATGTTCCAAATTGATGAGATTTGTTACGAGACTCTTATTCATGGTATAATAACCAATATGAAAATATTGTAAATGACTTAGGACAATTGGTACGCATTAATGGACCGCTTATGATGTAACATACCCAAGTAAAATAATTACGTGTCCTTTTTATGTAAGAGATCAATATGAACTCATGTTTAAAACCATGCTATTGTTGATGTGCATTCCGTTATGTAGACGTTAGAAGGAGTAAGAAAAATTATTGTGATTGGTTTGGTTGTTGAATATTTGTGTGGATAAATTTGAAGATTTCACACGTAGACATTTAAATTCTTGTCCTACTCTCTCATAATAAAGCTTAAATAAATTGTCTTAGCAACTACTCTATGTAAACATAAGTGTGTCGTGAGGGTTCCTTGTTTGGATTTCACTTCGGTGAGACGTCCCATGCACGGAGTTTAGAGACGGGTTGTTGTGATGACTTAAATCATTAATAGAATTATAAATTTTTAACTTAATGCTCTGCGTTACAAAGAATCACTTGCATGATATTTATCCCTTTTTTATCTTTACGAAATTGTTTAAAAAATTTATGATGAATTCTAAATCGCACAACCGAGTGAGGGTAATTGGAGTAATTTAGGTTTAAGTAGTTTTCTCCAAGTGAATAGTTACGTGATAAAATGTCAATGTTAATTGAACATGTTAAATGAAAATGAATGTGTGGGTACCGTGGAAGAACACCCCGATATTATGGTATTAGATTACCGACCATGTGATTACCAGGTGGCGTCAAGGTGTACAACGTGATATTTATGGTTCATTATGATATGTTAACTCCTGACCATGCGAATACCAAGTGGCGCCAGGGAATACAACGTGATATTTATGGTTCATTATGATATTTTAATTCTCGTCCATGCGAATAGCAGGTGGTGTTAGGGCGTGAAATGTAATTACTTAAACTTGGAGTACCTCACTTTATGAGATGGCCGAGATGAAGGGGAGCATGTTAGTTACGTGGTAATTAATTAATGAGCATAATTAATTAATGAAAGTAATTGAGATTAATACATGCGATTACTTAAACTTAACGTATTGCATATATTTGAGATGGTTGAGAGGAAGGGGCGCATGTCGGTTACGTGTTAATGAATTATTGAGAACTCGATTACTTACTGATTAGTTAATGAGAATGGCTAAATAATGGTGTAAAATGAGATAATTTTAATATTTTGTGAGACTACTGGATTGGGTCGTTCATTAAATAATTAAATTGTGGCTTTATCATCTATGCATATAACTGTTTTGAGTTGCGTAGCTAAGTTACTTTCTAGGGTTTTAACCCCCTTTTATGGAAACCAGGTGCTAGGGATGGACCTCACACTTAGATTGCCTTTCGATCCAGTCAATGCGTGTATACATCTCTCATGGTATCACATCCAGAGACATTGTAGTTCTCTACCTCCTCATGTTATCATTTATCTTTTCAGTCTAGCTTATATTGAGATGTCTAGTTATATGTAGAGATTTAGATGGCTTGTAATATTCATAAGCTCTTTAAGTGTGGTACTTATATATTATTGTTGAGATAACATTGTTTATGGACTTGATTATTGGACATTATGAGTTATATTTGAGAATATTCTCATCGCTTCCAAATTACTGTCTATTATTTCATCTGAATTTATATTTAGACTTGATTAACCTAAGTGTTAAATTACACGGGGTATTACACTTTATTTCCGTGTGAAGAACCAGACGATTGCAGGTGCCCAGTGGTAGAGAAGATGGAAACCAGAGAAGGAACGATGAAAATGTCAAAATTGGAAAACTACCATTTACTCCGAGAGACTCTTTATTTGAAGAGCCTCGGGGAATTTTTCTCCAGATGTGTGGGAGAGGAAGAGGCCGAGGAGAGACTAACAACAATGAATAAATAGCTTTGTGCGATAACACATATCCCCCATTACTATCGGTTGCATTGGGGGGATATTAGTGACCCCCAATGAGCATGGAGGCTGCTCGTTTGAAGGAAGGTGTTTAAAGTGCCCGAATCAGTTTGACCAACTAGTTGATGCCAATTTTGTAGAAGTGTTTGAAGATTGGATGATAGCCTGCATAGCATGTCTGAGGGATGGAGAGTTGCCAATGGAAGGAGAAGATGAGATCTACCTCAAGAAGAGAGTGATCCGCTTCGATATGGTAGAAGGGGAACTCTACAGGAAAGGATATAATGAGAAGGTGCTAAAGTGTGTAGCAAAGGGAGACATAGAAAGAGTATTTAAGGACACACGTAAGATCTTTCATATGGGATGTTCCAAGTTATATAATCAACTGATGACGCTGGTGTACTACTAAGTTACAATAGAGGCTGAATTTATCAACTATGTTAAGAAATATAGGGCATGCCAAGTGAACGATAACATGGTGAATGCCCCTCAGTAAATCAATAAAGCCTGGTAGCTCCTTACCCCTTCCACATTTGGCCATTTGATCTTGTGGGAGAGATCATCCCACCCTCTCATAGAAAAGGCTTCATCATTATTGCCACATAACTGTACACCATATGGACAACAATCCCTCTAAGGAGAGAGACTGCCCAAGTGGTGATTCAATTCATAAGGGAATATATCATATGTAGATTTGGTATTCCCAACGCGACTCTAATAGATAATGGGAAACAGTTTGTGTGTAAGGAGAGGGGGCTCCTAATGGACAAGTACAATATTGTAATCTATAGTTAAACCACCTCATACACAAAGGGAAATGGCCAGCTGGAAGCTACAAAAAACCACTCATTAATATTGTGAAGAAGATGATTGAGTACATGCTAGGGGCTTGGGATAAAAAGATACTGATGGTGCTTTGGGACTACATAACTTCAAAGAGGAAGCCGACAGAGTTTACTCCATTCTCGCTAGTCTACGGGGTCGAAGTTGTCCTACCAGTAGAGCTGGCAGTACCCTCAGCTAGGATTACTCTAAGCGATGGCCTTATACCAGACCTTCGGCACATGTAGTTAGAGGCATTGGACGAGCATAAAGACAAGGAAAAGGAAGATTTTAAGGTCTACACCCAGAAATTGTCTAGATCTTACGAGAACTTGTTCAAGCCTAGGGAATTTCAAATAGGGGACTTGGTCCTACACGCATCCTCACACCATCTTCGAAGCATGTCAACATCAAAGTTCAAGCTCAATTGGAAAGGACCCTTTATGGATAGATGAGTGGGCAAGTCAGGTTACTTCCAGATATCATAACCTGAGAGTGATTGCCTTCAATCTATTAACTATAAGTGGATGAAAAGTATTATGACTAGTTTTTATTATGCTTCATTTGTTCTAAAAGTTTGAATGTCCTGCTCTAATACAAGAAAAGTTTTTTTTTTTTTTTATAAAGATAGTAGAGCAAAGTTTTATAGATAGCATACAATACAAAAGAAATGAATAGTAGTTATTTTGACCATTACCTGATAACTTGTGCACTATTTATTTACCTTCTATATGAGGTGTATGCACCAGATTAATGTTTTCTCATTCTAAAAAAGTAAGAATAGTAACATCTCTACTAGACTAGAAGAGGGTACATGACAAAATGAACTTTCCTCATTATACTTGGGGGTGGATCCATCTTATAGGAAAAGTATTAGTGAGCAAAGTCCCTACAAACAAAACAGTTTGAGTATTCTCATAAACAAACAGGACATAGTTCTCCAAGTAATAATAAAAAAATGGTTTTTTAAGAAAGTATTTCTTACAGACTTATAACCTAGAGAATAAGTTCTTACCTCTATTCTCAAGAAAGTAATTTTTACTTACTAGTTTACATGAAAAGAAGAAGGGGGTTTACCCGCTCTCTAAGATGGAGACTTTCAAAAAAAGATTCATAGATTGAAAGTTCTCAAGTTAAAGTTTGGAACAAGGACCCTATAGACTAGGGGCAGTTGACTAAAAAATGAAAGAAATTATTATTATTTTTTACTTAGTTCCAATTTTGTGATTCTTCTTTATGTATCTGGGAAAGAGAAGGGGTTCACCCTCCTCCAAGTTATTCCCTAAAACATGTATATACACCAAGTACCCCGTAGTTAGAGGAGAAACTTTAAAAATATAACTTACCCAACTCACATGCAAGTACCCCACATTTAGAGAGGAATATCTAAAATGATAGCTTGACTAGATCGTAGGCAAGCACCCCACAGAACACGGGGCAGCTATAGTTGATAAAATGCTCACTATAATAGAGTAGGTCATAGTAAACAAATGCCAAAAGCATAACAAAGGCAAGGAATGAAAAGACAGAATTGAAATAAACTAATAGTTTTCATTAATGTCAAGTAGCTCTTTACATATATGGAAGGAAAGAAAAATACGAAGCAACGTCTACATAGAAAAATAAACAATTTGCTAGATAGAACAAAAATTAAATCCTACCATGAGAACAAGTCTGCATAAGAGGGACTTGCCTCCTCAAAAAACTACTCCTTCAGCCTGGTCATCCTGGCTTTATCCTCAATATCACCAGCCTCAAGCTTAGCCAACTTGGCCTGGAATGACTATATCTAACCCCTGATTCAAGTAGCTTCAACTTAACGTTGTTGAATCCTAGACTGCCTAAACATGTGAAGTCTCATAATTTTCCTAAATGGGACACTCAGAAAATGATGAACTTTAATGTCAAGCTAGTTCAGCTAAAAATAATAGAATCTTTGGAGATCATGAAGGTCCTAGAGAAATAATGTAGTCTTGGTGTTGGCCAAGCCAACAGGTGGAGTGGATAAGAAACCATGAAGATGACTAGCGAGAGCCCTCAGATTGAATGTCGTGAGACTATCGATGTTGATCACACTCTGAGACGTAAAAGTCTTAGGATGGTGCTTTAAGATCATCTTTATCACCTTTCGCTCGTGGATTAGGAACCTTTAAGGCATGTCTACACACCATAAAGCACTCATAAAGTCCTCAGGAGACTCTACCTCAATATCATCATAACTTGTATTTTGGGACTTGAGGTCTAAAGAGGAAGAGAGGAATCCTCGCCAGAACCAGCAACACCATCTGAGCGAGTGGCCTCAAAATTTTGCTCTGCCTCATCAGCTACCTCAGCAGGCTCACTCACGGGGTCCTAAAAGTGATAAAAATAAAATGATAGGTCACAAAAAAGAGAAGAATAAATAGATGAGTTTCTTTTCTCAAAGTAAAGCAAGGAATACAAAGTTTACCTCAAAACTCAAAGGGGTAAGTATGCTACTACCAAATCAAAAAAGTGCCACATGACCCTGAATACCAACCTAATAGATAATAGACAGAGTTGGCATCAATATATTTTTTATTTAAGTAAGAAATTCTATTTATAAGAAAACAACTAAAAGTAAACTAGGTATGGCAATTTAATGCCTGGGGAGTGCGCAATATAACACTCAGAGTATGTTCCCCAGAACTAGGGAAAATTGCCTCATTAACCTAAAAACAAAGAAACGGGGACGTGAGTGTGAGCACACTTGCACAACAAAAGAAAGAAGAAAAGGGGAAGTAGAAAGGATAGGAGGGTATGACAGTATAGTACGTCTCTCAGAACTACTTCCCTAAGATGTTCCATAGCTATCGGAACAGCTGCAGCACTAACCTAAGAATAAGAAAATAGGTAAGTATTAGTGAATACTTACATAAAAAAAAGTAAGTTTGAAGGGATAGTATACCAAGTGTTTACCTGGGATGTCTCATTTGAGATGTTGGCGAGAGATCCCGCAGTGGTGGGGACAACTGTGGCACTAACCTGAAAATAATAAAATAGGGAAGTGTCAGTAAACCCTTGTAGAGAAAACGCAAGTAAAAAAAATTGTGTGACAAACATACTGGGGTAGTCTCCTCCGGGATTCTAGCCAAGAGTGTTAACCTGAAAACCAGGATATAGGTCTCATAGATAGAGGACCACAACTATAAGTATGTCCGAAAGACTTTAAGATTCTCGTGCATAGAAGCAAAGAAAAGAAGCACAAGCTTAACAAATGGGTGCACGAAAGGAAGTACCTGGGAAGTCACTCTCATAAAACTCACAATAGGCCCTGCAGATAATGGAACTTCAACTATACCGGCCTGATGTCAAGTAAAATTATAATAAGTATAAGCAAAAGGGGGGCACGAAAAATCTACTCTTATAGCAGAAATATAGGGTACTTGTGTGGTTATATCCGCATGAGTTAATGCAGGATCTGTAGGTGATGCCTGGAGGGTTGCCTCCTCATCCCTCATGGCAGGGGCCGCAGATGAAAAGGTCTTACTAGCACCAACCTGTGAATAAGGGAAGGATATAAGTGCTAAGGAATTGCTTATATAGTGAAGAAAATATATAGAATTGATTTAAATTTGAGTTAAAAAAGATATCGGCAGAGGTGCTATGATGGTTCTTCCACCATAACTCGTGGAAAAGAGGCCTCAATAGCAGAGGCTATTGGAGAAGTGGACAGAGAAGAAGCCAATGATGTGGAAACATTGGCCAGCAAAAGATGAATAGACAGCGGCAAGTCATGAGAAAGAAATTCCAGGGATAAATAAAAATGAGTTAAGAACATAAGATTCAAAAAATACCTGAACCCCCTCAAGGGGAGAAGGATGAAAGATAACTATCGGAGTAGCTTATGTAGTGGTAGTGCCCTTTCCATCACAAGATTTTTAGAAACAAACAAAAATCAAGGAACTAGTTGATCCTAACAAGGATGAGTAGTACTTGAGAAGAGGTAATGGCATCTGAAACAGGCTCACTAGAAGCAATGGTGAAGTTTGACTGAGAGGGACAACACCTGTGGGTGGTACCAACACCTACCACGGGACCAACGTAACTCGTAGGAACTGACCCCGCAGCCACAGGTTTCCCGGTTTGAGAATACGACGGTAATTTGCGTATTTCTAGACTTAAGCAAAACATGACGTTAAAAGGTGAAAACTCGAAACAACCCCCGAACGGCCCCGTGGGTGGCACCAACACCTCCCATGGCACCAACGTAACTCGTAGGAACTGATCCCGAAGTCGCGGGTCTCCCGGTTTGAGAATACGACGGTAATTTGCGTATTTCTAGACTTAGGCTTAAAAACATGGCGTTAGAAGGTGAAAACTCGAAACAGCCCCCGAAAGGCCCCGTGGGTGGCACCAACACCTCCAACAGGACCAATGTAACTCGTAGGAACTGACCCCACAGCCGCGGGACTCCCGATTTCAGAATACGATAATAATTTGCATATTTGTAGACTTAGGCTTAAAAACATGGCATTAGAGGGTGAGAACTCGAAACAGCTCCCGAACATCTCCGTGGGTGGCACCAACACCTCCCACAGGACCAATGTAACTCGTAGGAACTGACCCTGCAGCCGCGGGACTCCCGGTTTGAGAATACGACGGTAATTTGCATATTTCTACTTGGTTACTAATAATTTTAACTCATATATGCAATTTTTCTGCTTGATTAATTTTTTTGTAAAACTACTTGGTTACTGATATTTTTTTTTATGTATCCCATCATTTGTAGGATTTTTGCACGCGGAACAAACGAAGGAGGCAATGGTCTACAGCATGAAGATTGTTTATAGGATGTGGACAATTAAGATTTTGTCAGCCATGCGGGCTTTTATTGTTTAGTTTTATGGCCGTGCAGGCTTTTATAATTTGATTATTGAATTTTATGGCCGTGAAGGCTTTATAATAAGTAGGTTTTACATTTACAGGTTTGGAATGTCAAGAAAATAGAGGAAACTCTGCCCAAATTTTTTTTTGTCTGTGAATTATTAAGACATGTAATATTTATAAGTTTGTATATATATTTGTTTATTAACAACGTTCTCGATTCGCAATTTGTGATTTTTTTTATTGTTTTGCCAATAATAAATATTTGTAACACCTCGTACGCGTCAAACGTTACACATAGCAACTGATGGTGCACTCACAGGGACCCCAGTTTTAGGATTGGACCAAAAAAATACATTTTTTTTAAATTATAGTTAAATATGGTCATGGACTTTGTCCATGACCATTTTTATTTTTTCGTCACGGTTGTGGGTCACGGACTTAGGGCGCGACCATTTTTTTTGTCATGGTTGTGGGTCGCGGACTTTGACCGCGACCAATTGGTTACGGTTGTGCATCACGGATTAGGACCGCGACCAATTTTTTTTTGTCACGGTAATGAGTCGCGGACTTTGGCCGCGACCAATTTGTCATGGTTGTGGGTCACGGAAAAGGGCCGCGACCATTTTTTTTTTTTAAATTTGTCACGGTTGTGGGTCGCAGACTTTGGCCGCGACCAATTTGTCACGGTTGTGGGTCACGGATGAGGGCCGCGACCCACGAAAATAGTCACACCCGAAATGGTCACGGCTCAAGTCCGCGACCCACAACTTTGGTCTGGAATTTTGGCCGTGACCAATCGCCAGTTTTGGTGTAGTGGGAAGGGATGGATATGGGGCCTATTATCCATAGACACATAAACTTAGGGGATAAGTATCCTCTCGAAAGGTGATAGACCTGGGACAGTGACAGTGAGCAGTATCATTCCCCCGGTGGTGGAAGGGCTACATAAAGACAAGCCCTGTAAGAAAGAAAAAAAAAGCAACACTCACAATATAAATTTTATCCATACATATGAAAAATATTTAGATAAAAAAAAGATGCCAAAAGTAAGAAAATCCAAGTACCTCTAGAAGCCTGACTAAGATCTGCCAAACGGTTCTCTGCAAACACATAAAGAGAAAGACATCAAGACATGTCTAAGAATATGACATGGAAAAATAACTAAAGGAGTTAATTCTTACCTGGATAAAATAAGAAGATATAAAACAAGTCCTCGTGGTGGTGGGAAACACAAAAGATAGCTGTAAAGGCAAAAAACCATAAGTTATGTCAGTAAAATGTTACAAGAAAAGAAAAGAATAAAGTAATAGTTGAATAGGGAGGAAGTAATTAACCTCCCTATCTATACCCAAATTAGAGACTAGCATGGAATTACTCTCTTTGGGAAAGGGTGCTCGGACAAGAAGTGGAGGCGAAGGATCACTAGCCTCAATAGAAGAAACCTACAAAATGATATAAAGAAAAAAATGTATTTGACAAAATACAAAAAAGTTAGATATATAAAAGGTCAGGTAAAAGAAGTCAAGAGAAAAGACTTATAGTAGTTTGGTGCATTCCCTACCCGTATGGGAGATGTCTAGTGGTAGGACTATTGGAGGAGGGAGAATATATCATTATGTCCTCGTAGGACGAATCCCTTGAAACTAGGAAAAAATTAGAAGTGTCTAGATGATGTTCACCATGAGGCTCAATATCAATCACGTCATTTGAAGAAGAACTATAATCATTAGAAGGAGTGCTTCTATAATCAACTAGTTACTCCTTAAATGAATGAGAAGGGAAACCAGCAGGCGAAACCCCATGAAAGTCAGTTTCACTAAGTAAAGAGGAGTCAGGTATAATACCTTTAGCAACAGGAATGGAAGTAATAAGAGCATCCATAGAAGACAAACCCAAGGCTACATAGCCTTGCTCGTGCACAGTCATATAGGTCCCCTCCACTCTGAGGTCATCAAAATCATATGGGGTAGAAGAAGGAGCAGCGGATTCATCATTAAGTTTCTTTTTATTCTTGCTCGTCCTAGTCCTTACTGGTGAAGGAGGAGAAGAAGGGGCAGCAGGTGAAGTCATAGTAGTTGGTATGAAATTTGATACGTCTACGTCAGGGTGCTTCCTTTTGGAAGTTGTTGGGTATTTTTTATTTCCCTTTACCTTGGGCTTGGCAGGTTGAGGCTCTGGATGTTTTGTGTAAATAGATTCGTCGAGAAAGGGCCTCACCAATTAGGGTGACTTGCTCAAGAGGGATCTTTGAGATGGTGATGTGATGCCACAACTCTCTTTGGGTTATTTTGCCCAAGTATTTGTCATTATTGGGGATTTTAGTAGAGATGGTCTCGCAAGGGAAATTCTTCACACAATTTTGAATGAGGCCCACCTTCCACTTCCATAAAGTGAACCAGGAGCAAGTGAAAGATGGAAAGTAATCTTAAGGAGGCACATATAAACCTCCAAAATATCTAAATCTATGAACCATCACCTCAAAAGTGAAATTAGCAGAGGCCTCAAGATATAGCTCAGACGGTAAGGTGCTCAAAGTAAAGGAAGGTGGATGAACACCTTGATTGTAGCCGAATTATCCCCTTACCCTCTCAGAGTGGTAAAACTCCACACCCTTTCCCAGTTCATTCAACGAAGGAAGAATGAAAGGTAATATCATAACTGCCTCCTCAATGCGATGATAGGTAGAAACAGACTTAACATATGCGGGACAATAAAAACTACCTCCTGAAGATGATAAGTATCCCCATTTGAAAACCCCACCAACTCATTTGTAATAAGTTTGGAAGAAGAATTCATCAATGTTATCTATCAAAGTTCCTAAAGGATCCTTGGGATCTTTCTTATGCCACCTTATAGCTTGAGAAGCTTGATTATGGCAGGCCCTTACCTCTGGGACAAAGTTGGGGAACCTCTTAAATAAAAAGGACATGAGAATAAAAGAGTTTCTGAAATTAATAGCGTCATGATGTCCATAAGATCACTCGACATCAATATGAACATGATCCAACCAAGTATAGATAGACGCCAAGGTTAAAGCTGTGACAGGAATCGCCCTCCCTCGAGTAAGTCTCATAGCAAGTCTAAAAATAAGCTCGTGAAGGGAGTCGTGTAGTCTCCCTGGAAATAAAAACCTACTAAGGAAAGTAACAAAGAAAGATGAAAAATGAGAGGAAGAACTGATTTTTTGGCCCTCCTGGCTTCTCAATGCCCTACTCGAACTTTCACCCTTGGGTAACTGCACGAAATCCTTAAACCAATACCTTTGCCATTTGGCAAAGGTATGTTTGGTGGTGCCAGTCTAATTGATTGTTGTACATTTACAGGACTCACTTAAAGCTAAGTGGATATCTTCTACCATCCCCTCCTCGACCTCATCCTGATAGAGATTAGAAAATAGATGCTCTCCTAAATAGGGTAGGGCAAGAAGCTCGCAAATGTCCTCCATGGTTATAGTAAACTTGCCCCCATTGAGTAACAAAAGTGTGCGAGAACCCATCTCCAATGAGAATCCAGCAGAGTGAAAGTACTGACATGCTTGGCATTGGAACAAGTCTTCAAACTATTAATGGTGGTGGCAAGGCCAAGTCCCTCGATAATAACCTTGTGCGAAGGGGTGGCAAAGATATGATCTACCTAGAGGACCCAACCGTTAGGGTCACTTCCACAAACTTTGAGTTCAATGTTGGAATGGGTAAAATCATCTTTATCCACTTGTACCCTAAGAATAATATCAAAGTAAAATAATAGTAAATTCATTAGACTCGCTCAAACCCACACGGGGCTGCTCGATGATCTTAGCCATGAACTCCCCCTCGATTCTGAAAAGAGCATGCATGAAGGTGTCTTGATGGCCAAAGTATGGAGCAATGTGGTATAGACAAAAATCCCTTTTCAAACGATTTGATAAGTATTCCCTTTTGGATTTTGAATAGGTGGTGGTGTTTGAGGGTCACCTGCTCACAATAACTCCAGAAGATGAACAACTCACGGTAGAGGCGGTGGCATCCAAAATGGCGATGATGATCATGGTCGCTCGGGTGGCCAAGATAGTGGATATCGTAATGGAAATAGGGAAGGAACCCACCAAAACCTCACTGGTAGTGGTGGAATGGTGGAAGAGGTTTTTTTAAGAAGAATCCATTTTCGAAAAGCTTGACGAGTTGGGGACGATGGGTTTGATGGCTTTGTAAAAACAAGGGCTCTCTCTCTAAAAAGCTCTGTTGAAAATAAAATGCTATGGTAAAATCTAATGAAGTTAAAATGGTTCTTTTATGCTAAAAGAGACCCACACGCACATACCAATCAAAAGTCGAGCAAATCATTCCCCAAATGATGGGATGCTTGTTCTTTCCTCAACACATGTCATCTTGAGACTCTCGATGTGGGATGATGTGACAAAACCAATTAATACCAATTGTGTAATGATGTGCCTGAGTGAAACTGTTCACATTCTAAGACAAATTGAATCATTGCGTGCAAAACCCTTTGGCCTACCCAACACAAAGATTTTTGTACGAGGGGACTAATGTAGAGGGGTGTTCTTTTTCTAAATAAGCCTAAGGCGAGTGAGCTCACCTAGAGGATCTCCCACAATCCAAATTAACAAGAAACAATTTAGAGCAAGGGGGTCCACCTTGAGTGACGCTATGACCAAATGTAATACCTTGCGTGGGGACTCACCACAAACAACCCCTCCACCTAGGATTGGAGCCACAGAAAAGGGGCAAGGATGAGGGGGATCACCACGAGAAACCCCTATAAACAAGACTAGGCCCAAAAAAAGGCCAAGGACGAAGGAGCTCACCATGAGAAACCCCTCTACATAAAACTGGAGCCATAGAAGAAAGGCCAAGGATGCGGAAACTTACCATGAGTAACTCCTCTACTCAAGAGTGAAGGCCACAGAGAAGGTCCAGGGTGAGGGTACTCACCACAAGAAACCCTCTCTACCAAAGTTGATACCTTGGAAAAAATAGGTAGGGCGAGGAGGTCCACCTAGAGTGGATCCTCTGCGCAAAATCACGTATTACAAATTGACAAAGGGCGAGGGGTCCACCTTGAGTGGCCTCATCCCCATGACTTTCTACTTAAAAAATAACAAAGTACTAATATTTACTTTCTTATATAGGTAGCCTAGTTGATAAAGCATGTCTAAAGAAGTCCAGTTGGGATCTCCTAAGAGTTTTGACTTGGTGGCTGAGAGATATGGTTTGTTGAGAAAGCTCAACCATTTAGAATTTTAAGATAGAGAAAATACTGGTAAAGGGACCATAGGAGACTCAATCCCTTACATATCCCAAACTTAGTTATAACTGAAGTGAGTATCCAAGAGGCTTATCACAAGAAAAAAACTTTTTCCAAAATGATTTTAGAGAAGGTGGCCCTCAAGGCCACTCTCAAGTTTACAAAGTTTTGTACAACAAGTTACTATTTGAAATGATATTTACCAAATCATTTGTTTTGTCACCATTAGGAAACATATTTTCTTTTTGATTTTGGTTTACACTAACTGTCGTATGTCAAAGGGGAAAGGCGGATGCAGACTAGGTAAGGACAAAAGGTACATTGCAGACCTTGTCCCTCAAGATCCCTCTCATTTTTGGTTGCCCAAAAGGCCCAAACTAAACCTAGTATTCACCTATAAATAGGATCCTTAGTAAGGTCAAATCAGATATCAGAAACTCAAGTTAAGTCGTTATTGTGTCAAAATCATACCAGACCTAGTACTCTCTCCCTACTCTCTCTCTCTCTAAGTTCTAAGTTCTTATTTCTTCACTCTTACTACTACAACCATCATTCTCAGGATATTCTTTTCTCCAAGTTACTATTATTTTTTGTGAAGTTCATCTTCTTGCAATAAGAGGTCCTAGTGTTCACTCCATTTTTACTAGAAGAGGAAGGTTCTACTAGAAGTTGCTCTTGAGACTTTGAGGACCTTGAAGACTGAGTCCATTGGAGTGGGTCACGCCTCACCCGTTTCAATTTTTTCCCAAACTCTAGTCACAGTAATTTCCTACAACTTAAAATAAAAATAAACTAAGCAATTATAAAACTAGCTCTTACATAAGTTCTAGTGGACAAAGCTAATTTGTCCAAGGCATCTGCTCTAGCATTTTTTATTCTTAGCACTCTTTGCATATTCACCTTATTAAAGCAAGAAATGACTGTTCTCACCTTTGATAAGTATTTGGATATTTTTCATCTTTGGCTTCATATTCGAGATAATAAGGAAAGGTTAGATCTTGCTAACAAAGATCCATACTTTACCTCATTATTGGAAGGTGTAAAGTTAAACCTAAGAGCATATTCAATATTTTATTCATCTTAATCCGAGAGGATAACACCTGCTCCATTTCCTATCACGGCGGAAGAACCATTAAACCAAAAGTTCCAAACTTGAATTTAGGAACAAAAGGGGTCGTAGTCCTCCACTTTTTAATTGACTGGTTCCATTTCAATATCTCATTTTATATCCTCAACAACTCATTTTCCTTTTCCTTAATATTAATTTACTGCAGTAGGGGTTTGTGGGTTTGTCCTTTTCACTAGTGTCGAGGATGAAGCATGATAGGGAACCTCTGATGTGATAGCCTAAGCTTGAGAGGGATACTCCAATGTCATAGTCGAAGCTTGATAGGGAGTCAAAAATATTGTAGTTAAGGCTATCACCAATGGTCCAAGCTCCAAGGATGAGCCTTCCATTACTACATTTGGATCTTCCTAAGTGAGTTCTGCAACAAAATATTCTAGTGCTTGTCTCTTTATGATAGTACGAGGTTAGTAATCTATATCATAGGATCACATCTCAATAAACCATGCCATAAGTTAATCAATCTTTTTTCGTTTATGCATGATTTTCTTAAGAGATTTATCTGTTAAGACTACGATTTCATGGGCTTAAAGTACAATTGCATCTTCCCTTCTGTGTGAATAAGTGAAAATGCTAATTTCTCCATCTTAGGGGATTGACTTTATTCCCCTAAAAATCTTTTCTTGTGTAATATACTAGTTTTAAAATCTCCCGATCCACACGGACTATTGTTTCACTAACTACTGACTCTAAGACTGCTCAATAAAAATACATATTCTCATCATATGTTCATACGAAAGGATATGATCTAAGATAGACCTTCAAATCTTGGATTTATTTCTCTCAGTATTCATCCCATTCAAAGACTTTTATCTGCACTTTGAAGAATGTCAAATGTTTATTTGTGGCTGTAAAGACAAACCATTTAAAGATGCCACACATCTAGTGACCCTTTGGACTTCCTTTTGATTTTGGGGGGACCTCATATCAATTAAAGCCTTTATTTTTATGGGTTGGATTCAATTCCTATTTGGTTGACTATGAACCTCAAGAATTGTTCGTACCCTAACCAAAAAACACACTTCGTTGCATTGCGCTTCATTTGATGCATTTCTATAGTATTAACAGTTTAGGTCAAGTTCACCACATGATCATTGACCCTAAAGACTTTTGATAACATATCATCCACATATATATCCATAGTTTGTCATATATTCTATTCAAATGTCTTATTTACCTGCTTGTGGTATGTATCCCTGGCATTCTTTAAGTCAAACGACATAACCTTGTAGCAATATAAGCCATTATATATGATCAATGTTTCTACATTATCCTCATTCATCAAGATTTTATTATATCCGTTGTAAGCATATATTAAACGCATTGGTTCATAAACTTTTATCGCATCTACCATCTGATTGATCCATAATAGAGTAAAATAATCTTTTGGGTAAACTTTATTCAGGTTGGTCAAGTCTATATACATTCTCCATTTACCATTCTACTTTTATACAACCACCATATTTGACAGTCAGTAAGGATACTTAACTTCTTCTACATGCAACTAGAAGTTTCTTCACTTATTGCACAATGATCTTCTAGAGATTAGGGAAAAACTATATCCTCTTTTATTTAACTTCTTTGGCCAAATGATCCATATCTAGGAGATGACGTATTATTTTGGGTTATATCATTGGCATGTCCTTATGTAACAATGCAAATATATTATTTCGCTCTCTTAAGATTTTAGCCAACTTACACTTGACATGGGGATAGAAGGATGAGATGATCTTAATGATTTGTTTTTTTTCCTCTTCATTAATAACCACTGATTCAACTTGTTCCCTGACTCGCCTTTTGTGATATTATCTTCATTTCTAGGGTCTAGTGTATCAATGTTGTATGATGTAGTCTTCTTCTTATGAGATTCATTCTGCTTAGCAGACATAAAGTAGCCTTATCTTACTTCAATATGATCCCTTGAGGCCCTTCCCAACCCAAAATGATTAGGGAATCTCATCATTTGATTAACGGTAGAGGAAATAACGTCAAATTATTTCAGGGAGACTCTTCCAAAAATTATGTTATATGCCGAGATCACATGCTGATCCATGCTGAAGAATCTTACCTTATTTGTCAAACAAGTGGGCCAATTGACCATAGAAACATCTAATTCCACCATTTTTGAGTGAAAATACCTTCTCCCCACTAAAACCGATGAGGGATTTTTTGGAGCGAAAGTCCAAGGGTCTATTGAAAATGCGTATTGATCGAACTATAAAAAAAACTACACATACTTGAAATCTTACAAGGTAGATTTAGAATTTACCTATGAGATCTATTTGATTTGATCTCGTTTTATGATGAACATAATATGTGATGGAATAATTCACCTCATAATATTCTATTGTATTCTCGATATGGAAAGCCACGAATAGAAGGTGGGCTCCTATTTCGTGACCACCTTCTTGTCTCCTCTTTCTTCTCTGTTGTCTCTCTTTCTCACAAGTATGAACTCGTATCTTTTGAGTATCCAAGAGTGATGTCTAGGTTAAGAAAGAATGAGACTTAAGTGCATATATATAGGCTACAGTAGGGACCCTAAGGAGAGATAAGGATGTGGCTCCTAAAAGACCTGAGAAAACCATTCCTTCTCGGATCCTAATCTATGTCACTTAATTATAATTAATACCACTAAATAATTATAATTTCAACTCCAGTCCTTAACTCAAAATTATATTTCGAGCTCGTCATTATTAATTACTTAGTTTTCCCCACGTTAAGGTTACCGATACACGTGAATCAAATAAATTATAGATAATTTATTTGATTAACTTCTTTAAGTCCTTGATCGGTCCAACTTAATTTATTTTTAGTGTCGGATTTACATAATCCACCTACAGGGTTTGACACATACAAAACTTATAAGTATCCCAAGGGGGTATCACCAGTCTCTATACTGAGACGTGGATTCCATCCATAAAATACTTTTTCCATACATTAATCACCATTACCCAATTTATCAAGATTTTTTTATCCAATAATGAATCTCACCCGATAAGTTATAGTAATAAATAACTAGTGCTTGTGTCCATAAATCATACCCGGATTAAGAGCCTTAAGTAAACCTAATAGTCATGAGGTGTACATTGTCTCATAAAATCAGTATAAAAGTAATGACCTCAAATTGGTCCCCGTTCAATACACATAAAGAGTACTAACACAATAAGTTGAAACTATATAGTTTCCTATATTCAAGCTAGACGTACTAAAATATTGTGCTACAGTCCTACTGATGGTGTGTCCAGTTCCATCACTGTGAATGATAAAACTTATATTCCACAAGAATTGGTGATCTGATCCTCTTTGTGTAAGTCGTACTCTACACACCATAATACTTACTGGGCATAATAAAAGACATCGCAATATATATCAAATATTGCAAACATTATGTCCATACATGATTCTCATTAAGATAGGAATAACCGATTTTATTATAACAATAAATCCATAACTAAAATTATTACATAAACTATGGTTTTAATCTACTTCTCTAACAAGATTTATGGTAGGGGTTAAGTTTTTTGCTGTTGAGCTTCAACCTTTTAAAGAAATTCCAACATATTTCATTAATCGATAGTCCTTAATAAAAAAAGTATTTGTGAGACATTGTATTGATGAACTATGAGTCTTACGACCAATGGATCATTGTGCAGGTAAAGGATGTTCTTGAAATCTTATCTAGAAAAAACAATGACCACATGACTGATGTTCATATCATAAATTTGTTTCTCCTTTTCCCTAGTGTGATTTATATTCATTCGTTGAGATCCCTCCCTTGTCTCTTTCACATATGTCTTTTTGTTAG
This sequence comes from Sambucus nigra, assembly GCA_949130495.1. NCBI lineage: Eukaryota > Viridiplantae > Streptophyta > Magnoliopsida > Dipsacales > Adoxaceae > Sambucus > Sambucus nigra. Next base: position 221,135,546 of record OX422220.1, on the reverse strand, counting down.
TTGGCTCAACTCCTCCACCATCGACTCCTCCTAAAATCATGTGCATGATGAACGAGATCGATTGTAAGTCTTATTTGGGATTTTTAGTTTTTTCATATATGTCTAGGTCATTATTAAAGTCATTATTTGAATTTACATCCTTTTGATTTTTACCTTCCTTCTTGTTAATTTTATCTCGGGCAGGTGAAACCTACCTATTCCCTTTCTCTTGAGGGAACCCATTCTGATCTACGAATCTTTTTAGCAAAACATTGTTGATGAGTTTTTTAATATAATTCTTAGGACCATAATAATCATCGGTATCATGGCATGGTCTTTGTGAAAGTCACAATACTTATTCTTATTTTCTTATTCAACGCAGATTTTAACTTACCAGGCCACTTAATCTCTTCTTTATCTTTGATTTCATTCATGATATTATGCACTTGGGTAGTGAGGGGCTTGTAATTGTTAAAAATATTTTTTGACTTATCCTAAGATGTATTTCTCCTTTGTATTTTCTCTAAGAGGACTTGTTGAACCCATCTTCCTTAAGTTATCCTTTCTTACCTCGGCCATAAGTTTCCATGCCTCTTCTATAATCTCATTCATTAATCAATAGGGTTTTTGAAAGAGTTTGATGTAAATATTTATCTAGGGTCCATTGATGAGTGTTTTCATCATGATATTTTCATCATTTGGATGGAAATTTTCTACCATACTATCAGGATGATTATCCCTGAAACTTTCTTTCCTCGACCCCTATTGGTCAGTGTATGAGGTAGATCCCTAAGTCTGACATAGGTTGATCCCTTTGGGGTGGGTGTTCCCCTACGTTCTTGGTGATGCTATCTCGTGTCACGGTGATTACGAGCAGAAGGAAGTCCATGCAAACTAGGTCCTAGCCTATAGAAGGATGAATGCTTTGAGAGTTTGGGGAAGGAACTCTCCTTCTACTATAATGGATGACTTGTTCATATCACTCTTATTATTTTCGAGATATAAGATATCTTACCCAGTTGGCGGATTAGTCCTGGATTATTGGCTGTGATTGAGCCTCGGCGTCTTCCTTTTCTTTTGCAGATGTTTCATCACTTATTCCATTTCAAGATGAATGGATACTTCCACATTTCTACATCTTATCCCCGATGGCCTTGAATTCATGGGCTCATAAAGAAATTCTTCTGGGGGTTTTGACTACCCCCTTACTCATGATGCTGAGATTTAGCACCACCGGATAAGTGATAATGAGCTCAAACAGTAGCAGCTATGGTAGCCGTAGAGATGTATGAGTGTATAAGTATGTAGAAGGGGATGAGTATAAGAGGAACTAAGACAATGATGTATAGTGGTTTAGCCAATTTGGCCTACATCCACTGTGAGTGTGTGATCCACTAAGTATGGGCACTAATGGCCTTGGATACAATGCACATAACCCTCTCTCTCTCTCTCCTGTGTGTACAAGCAGAGTTTTAGCTAGGGCTATAGTTAATGGATCGATCCCCTGTAGGGTTATAGGTGACAAGTATATATAGGTCTTGGGGGGTGTAGTGTACCCCCCAAGTATGCATGGTGCATGTGAATCATGATCTAACCAGTCGCCTGTGGACACCTGTAGATGCCAAATGATGACATAATATTCCCTCACGTGAGGGTGTGATTTTGTTATAACGGTCTCCCCTGTGCCATGTCAGCCTCACGTGCACTATTCCATGCTTCTCCCAAACCACGCGCTGCGATTATGTCACCCTCGGCCTATGGGCCGAGGCCGAGGGAAAAGTTCCCTCCGGTAGTGAGTCTGGTCCAATTCTGGCCTCTTACTGTCGGCCCCTCGTAGGGTCGTCTAGAGACTGGTGAAGGTTCGGCCCCTCGTAGGGTAGGCTGGAGAGTGGTGAAGGGTCAGCCCCTCTGAGGGGTCGTATGGAGCCCGTTGGAGGGGTCAGCCCCTCGTAGGGTCGTATGGAACATGATGAAGGGTCGGCTCCTCTGAGGGGTCGTCCGTTTGGAGGTAATCCTCAGCCAGGCCGAGGATATAAACGGGTATATGAATCACCCCCCAACCTTTAGCCAAAGGTGCTGTTGAGATGGCTGAGGGATAGTGTTTTAAATGAGATGCATGTATGATCAGTTAGGTGAGTGACACCTGGGCAGACACTCATTGATGTTCCAGTTTCCAAGGCATGGCGGCTGTACACTTTTCTTGGGGCTTTGTGCCCTAATGATGCCTTCCTCGTGGGCTGTGTCCTGCCTTGGTCAATGGGCCCACTCATTGCTAAGGTATTTAAGAGATTTTCAAACTCTCTCCTTCTTCTTCTTCGCTCCCAAGCCTTCTCTCTCTAGAATTTTACCAGTTTTCATCTCCATTTTCTGCAGCCTTCAATCCTTCAAGCCTAGCAACGTTCTTGCTCTCTTTATCAGGTAATCTCTTTCACCCAGCGCTCTCTTTTGCCTTCATTTCAATTTGCTTTTTAGGGTTGTGGGGCGGCATTTTCTTTGGGTTATCCCATAGATTTTTCCGGTGTCTTCTCCTGTAACTGGTTCTTGGATGTTCTTGACCAAAACCATTGAGTTCCTTTGTTTCGATCCAAAAGTCCAACCTGGTCAATTTCCCACTTGTTTGTAGCTAAGTTAGCTAAGTTTGGTGTAATATCTCCAAGTGTAGAGTCTTCCCTTTAATGCTTAGGAGGCTTTATATCTTAGTATCTGAATTCTTATCTTTGAGAGATAACACTTTGCCGAGATCAGACGAATAGAGGAAGAGGAAGAGAGGAGACGAGGGGCCGACCCTAACTGGGTACGACCCATCTTTCCCATTCCTCTTGCCACAATAAAACCCTTTGAACCGTCTGAGTCTTGTGGGTCGTCCTCTCATTCAGGCGAGACTCCCAAACCAAGTGAGATGGATGAGAGAGCATCCTCGCCAACTGGTGCTGGAACCTCTGACAGGAGGGAGACACCCGGTCTAAGCCCAGGCCGAGAGGCCGATGGTACGGTCCTCTCCGAGGCTGTTCCTGTAACAACCCTTTCTCCCCATGCCTTCCAAGTGGATTTCCCCCAGGGCCCTCCGGCAGATGACGAGGCCGAGGGGGAGGGGACTGAGGATGAGTACGATGATACAGATGACGAAGTTGATACCTCCCATGCTTCATCCTTTATCTCCTTTGTTAGGGATCGCGACCTCCTGATATGGAGGCATGCCTATGGAGTGCCCCCCAGCGTGACTATGAGAGTTCCCTCTGAGGATGAGAGGGTTTTTTATTGTGGCGAGGGAGAGGTTCCAGTTTATGAACAGATGTTCAAAGTTGGAGTCAGATTCCCTTTGCATACTGCCATCGTAGATATCCTATCTGCCCTTGGTGTTGCTCCCTCTCAACTTCCCCCCAACTCTGGGAGGACGATCCTGGGCTATATTTCCTTGTGGAAGAATGCCTTCACCGACGAGCCCTCGGCTGACCTATTTTTGGGCTGCTACAACATCACCTCCTCGTCCAAACAGCCTGGATATTATCACCTGGTGGCAAGGAGGTCTGAGAAGAAACTCCTCCATATGGCACAAACTTCCAACCATGATTAGAAAAAGAGGTTTTTGTTTATCTCTGGGGAGTGGGAACCTGTCGCCGATGGTCCGAGGGTCCCCAGGAAATGGTCTAACCCCTCCATGAAGGCCAGATCAGACCCTGGACTTAGCCTAGAGGAGAAGGACATTGTTGATTACCTGAGAGGACGAGGGAGAGAGGGTGAAATTACAAAATTCGAAGACCTGATGACCCCTAGGTTCCTCAAAGAAGCTGGTCTGAGGGTTGGCCCTCTGACAGAACTATGTGAGTTATACTGAACATTTTCCATTCTTCACTTATTTTTCAAGTGTTTTCTCTTTAGATCTGCATTTTTCTAACTTGTCGTCCTCTTATCAGGTCGTCCTGCAGGTACGTCAGACTATCTTTGGGAATTGACTGCTCCCAGCTTATTATCTGGATTGGCCAAGAAGAAAGGGAAGGAGCCTCAGCAGGCTCCGAGGAAGACAAGGGCCGCTGGGCCGACGGTGGTGGAGCCGACCACCGATAGTCATAAAAGAAAGGATCCTGAAGCCCCTATTGACCCTCGACCAGATTCTCGGACGAGAGCCAGGGTCGGAGCCTCTGAGGGGACGACCTCTTCGTCCAGTATGGGGGCTTTCTGGTCTCAAAACCTGGCGCATCTGAGGGCCGAGCCCTCGTCGCTCATTACAAATTTGAGGGAAGCCAAGGCCTCACTGTTCTCTACACCTTCAGCAGTTGATTATGAGTTCCTGTCCAAAATGCCCCCTGCCAAAGTGTACGACTATGGTCGGCCCTCCCTTGCACAGGTATTGGTTCTGACCCACATCTTAAATTTCATTCTTTCACTAACTGTTCCCTCGGCCCCTCTTGACATCTGTTTATTTTTCTATGCAGTCCGTCTGTGCCTTCACCTCGGCCACAAAGTGGATGGCTAAAAATCAGGCGAAGTTCCATGAGGCCGAAATGGCAATTCAGCATGAGGCCGACCTGCAGACGGAGCTTGAGACTGCTAGGGCCGAACTCGAGAGTGCTAGGATAGAGCATGCTAGGGTCTTAGATGAACTGACGAGGCAGCACGACGAGGACCTTAAGGCTAAGGACTTGCTGATCAAAGAGAAGGACGAGGCCCTGATCAACGTGGAGGCCAAGAACAAGACTGTTCTTGAAGTGGCTGTTAGGAAAGCCGAGTCCGATGCTGTTGAGGCTTATAAAATTTCTGACGAGTTTCAAGGCTTCGGCCTTGAATATTTGGAGAGGGGAATCAGGACAGCCTGTCGGTGGGTCGTCCTCAGATTTGGTGATGTCGTCTCCTCGGTTAGTCTTTCACTGGAGGGTGTTCAATTGGACGATCCCCTAATTACCGAGGCTCTCAACCAAGTGGAATCCCAAGTTCAAGTCGAGAGGGTCGGCACTTCTTAAGATCATCCAGTTCTGGTTATTGAGGAGACCACTCCTGTAGATGTTGAGGCTCTGCCCTCTGACATTGTCCCTTAGGGTGGATGTCTGTAGCCCACACCCTCATAATGTACCTATTATTTTTGTACTCTTTTTTGTAAAACACTTGGATATCTTATATCTCACTTTCATTAATATCATATCGTCTCCTTTACTGTCTTCTATATCAGCTTCTTGCATGATTTGCTGTTTTTTGTTAGCCACTAACCTTTCCCTCGTCTTTTTTGAGGACAGTGGTGGGGTCGTCCCCTCCACTGGCCTCATTATAGCCGAGGGATTAAATTACCAAACATGATTTTAACAAAGTCTACCCTCGTCTTTCTTGAGGACAGTGGTGGGGTCGTCCCCTCCACTGGACCTCATTATAGATGAGGGTTCAACTTACCAAATTAATGGTTTTTAACAAGGTCTACCCTCGTCTTTCTTGAGGACAGTGGTGGGGTTGTCCCCTCCACTGGCCCTCATTATAGCCGAGGGTTCAACTTACCAAATTAATGGTTTTTAACAAGGTCTACCCTCGTCTTTCTTGAGGACAGTGGTGGGGTCGTCCCCTCCACTGTCCCTCATTATAGCCAAGGGTTCAACTTACCAAATTAATGGTTTTTAACAAAGTCTACCCTCGTCTTTCTTGAGGACAGTGGTGGGGTCGTCCCCTCCACTGGCCCTCATTATAGCCGAGGGTTTAACTTACCAAATTAATGGTTTTTAACAATGTCTACCCTCGTCTTTCTTGAGGACAGTGGTGGAGTCGTCCCCTCCACTGTCCCTTATTATAGCCAAGGGTTCAACTTACCAAATTAATGGTTTTTAACAATGTCTACCCTCGTCTTTCTTGAGGACAGTGGTGGGGTCGTCCCCTCCACTGGCCCTCATTATATCTGAGGGTTCAACTTACCAAATTAATGATTTTTAACAATGTCTACCCTCATCTTTCTTGAGGACAGTGGTGGGGTCGTCCCCTCCACCGGCCCTCATTATAGCTGAGGGTGGTTCTCGGTAGATGTTTCCATGCGTGCTAGAACTGACAACCACAGGATGAGGGAAACACTGATATTTCTCATTAATTTTCCAAAGTGTTCTATTGGAGCAACTCTCATTACAATTATGGTCTATCAAGACCTTACAACACTACTGATAGTATTTCTTCAAATGATCTGCATTCCAAGGGTTGGAAAAAGGTTCCCCCTCTAGGTTTTCTAGTCTGTAGGTCCCAGGGACGACTTCATCGATGACCCTATATGGGCCATGACAATTAGGATGGAGCTTGTTGGTCTTTTTCCAAGTCTTCTTGAGGACCAAGTCCCCTACTGCGATAGGCCTCTGTTTCACCCTTTGATTGTAGAACCTTGCGGTCCTCTGCTGGTAGGCGGCCTGCCGTATCTCAGCGTCCTACCTTCTTTCCTCAATCAGTTCCAAGTCGAGTCTCCTCTCCTTCGCATTTTCTGGGGGTCATACACCTGGACTCTATGCATAGGAAACTCAATCTCGGTGGGGATGACGGCTTCTGATCCATAAGCTAGCATGAATGGGGTCTCTCCGGTAGAGGTCCTCACTGTCGTCCTGTATGCCCATAGCACGGCATATAACTCCTCGACCCATCTTCCTTTTGCCTACTCAAGCCTCTTCTTGATTCCATCTAGGATTTTCCTATTTGTAACTTCTGTTTGCCCATTGGCCTGCGGTCGGCCAGGGGTGGAGAAAAATTGTTTAATACTCACCCTTTCACAGTACTTCTGTAGAGAGGCATTCTTGAACTGAGTCCCGTTATCCGATATGAGGGTGTTGGGGAGACCATGTCTGCATATAATATTTTTCCAGATGAACTGGAAGGTCTTCTGCTCTGTGATCGTCACCATCGGCTCCGCTTCCACCCATTTTGAAAAATAGTCAATGGCTACGATGAGGAATCGATAGTTATTGATGGCCCTAGGCAAGGTTCCTACTAGGTCGATCCCCCACACTGCAAATGGCCATGGGGATGTAATGGAAGTAAGAGGGTGATGGGGCTGGTGAGGGATGGTGGCAAATCTTTGACTTTTGTCGCACTTTTTTACGTATGCCGCTGCTTCTTTCCCCAAGGTCGGCCACCAGTACCCCTGGGTGATCACCCTCTTCGCTAAGGATCTGCCCCCGATGTGGCTTGAGCACGATCCTTCGTGCACATCTTGCAAAATGGAAGGGACTTCTGAGGGATGCACACACCTAAGTAAGGGGAGAAAAAACCCCTTTTTGTACAAGGTGTCTCCGATGACAGTGAATTTTGCAGCCCTGTGCCTCAGCTTCTTCCTTTCTTGCCTTGCTTCTGGCATCTCACCCTCTTTAATGTATCTGATCAGGGGGTCCATCCACGAAGCTTCTTGAGAAACATTTAGGCAATTGCTGATTGTTCCCTCAACGTCCTCAATAGTTGGCCGAAGCAAAATTTCTACTGGGACCATCCTCCTGATGTCTGTTCTTGTTGCCGAGTCCAACCTAGCAAGGGCATCAGCACGGCCATTGTCGAGCCTAGGTACCCTCCTTAATTTCACTTCTCTGAAGCCCTTCAGTAATGACCTCACCTTCTCAAGGTACCTAGCCATCCTCTCGTCCTTAGCCTCGTAGGCTCCTAGTATCTGATTCACTACTAGCCTTGAATCACTATGGACCAAAATCTGGCCGACACTAAGAGACTTGGCCAAGGAGAGGCCTGTTACTAAGGCCTCATATTCAGCCTCGTTTTTGGTGGCTTTAAAGTTGAACCTCAGGGTGTATTCAATGTCTGTGCCATCGGGTGCTGATAGTATCAGTCCAGCCCCACTTCCGCTGTCACAGGAGGACCCGTCAACGAAGAGGCTCCACAGAGTCTTTCCTTCTGAAAAATTTCCCTCAGAGAGGGACCCCTGTCTAAAGATGTATCAGCCCTATCCACGGGTGTGTCTGCGGGTCTGTCTTTTGTATCCGTCTTCTCGAGGGTCTCACCCTCGGCCTCATCATCTTCCCAAGTGAACTCAGCCACGAAGTCTGCCAATGCCTTCCCCTTAATGGCCATCCTAGGCTGATACACAATGTCAAACTCCCCCAGCTCTATAGCCCAGGCCATCAACCTACCTAATATTTATGGCTTGTGTATGACCTGCCTAAGAGGAGAGTCAGTGAGGATGACGATTGTATGGGACTGGAAGTACGGCTTCATCTTCCTCGAGGCATGGATCAAGGCGTAGGCCAACTTCTCCATCCTCGGGTATCTTTGCTCTGCCCCCTGTAGTGCTTTGCTGTTAAAATACATAGGCTTCTGTATCCCGTCTTCGTCTCTCACAATGGCTGCACTGATGGACGACTCTAAGACGGCGAGGTACACATAAAGTCGTTCACCCTGCACGGGTCGTGATAGCATCAAGGGAGACCTTCAGTGTGACTTTAGTTCCCTGAAAGCCTCATCACACTCTTCACTCCATTCGAAGGCCTTCCTAAGGATCTTGAAGAATGGCAAGCACTTATATGTGGCCCTAGACATGAGCCTGTTCAAGGCAGCAACTCTCCCTGTGAGCCTCTGAACGTCTTTAATGGACTTGGGGGTCTTCATTTCAACAAGGGCCTTTATCTTTTCAGGATTGGCCTCGATACCTCTTTGATTGACAATGAACCCCAAGAACTTCCCTGCTCCGACCCCGAAGACACACTTGGCCAGATTAAGCTTCATCTTGTATTTGTCCATCGTATTAAAGGTCCTCTCCAGGTCTGCCACATGATCCTCGGCCTTTAGACTCTTAGTCAGCATGTCATCTACGTATACCTCCATAGACTTCCCAATTTGGTCTTCAAATATTTTATTTACGAGGCGCTGGTACGTTGCCCCCTCATTTTTTAGGCCAAAAGGCATGACCCTGTAACATTATGTCCCCTTATCGGTGATGAAGGCTGTCCTCTCTGAGTCTTCAGGGTTCATGAAGATCTGGTTATACCCTGAATAGGCATCCATGAAGCTCATGAGCTCATGGCCTGCGGTAGCGTCTACCATCTGGTCAATGCGGGGGAGAGGGAAGCTATCTTTGGGACAGTGCTTGTTGAGGTCTGTGAAGTCCACACACATTCTCCACTTGCCGTTGGCCTTTGGGACAATGACTGCATTGGACAGCCATTCAGGGTAGATGACCTCTCTGATAAATTCAGCGTCTTCTAATTTTTTGACCTCGTCCCTGATGACCTCATATTTTTCTCTAGAGTAAATTTTCCTCTTCTGCTTCACCTGCTTCACTCCCTCCACCACATTGAGCTTGTGGCACATGATTTCAGGGTCAATCCCTGGCATATCTACATGACTCTAGGCGAAAATGCTTCGCCTTCTCCTCAACAGTTTAATGAGGTCTTCCTTGATGTTGGGCTTCAGAGACTTGACAACTTGGACGGTTTTTTCTGTGTCATCCTCATCGAGGATGATGGATTATACCTCTTCCGCGGCCTCTCCTTTCTTCATCTTCGTTTCATCTCTGGGGTCTAGGGTATCAATATTATAAGTGGTTGTAACCCTCTTGTGTGCCTCCCTTTCTTCAGCGGAGTTGTAGTAACATTCTCTCGTTGTCGTCTGGTCTCCCTGAACTTCCCCCACCCCGTAAGGGGTTGGAAATTTCATCATCTGATGGAACGTAGACGGCACGGCTTCAAACCTCTTGAGGGCCACACGCTCCAGTATGATGTTGTAGGCCGAAAACACCTGCTCATCCATCACAAAGAAACTGACCTTCTTGGTGAGCCATCTCGACCACTCGTCCCCCATCCTCACATCGGCCTCATATCCCCCAAGGGGATGAACCTTTTCCCCACTGAACCCAATCAATGGATGATGGTAGGGGATGAGTCTAGCACGGCTGAGACCCAAGGCTTTGAAGCATGGCCAAAACATCACATCTGCAGAACTACCCCATCTACCAAGATCCTCGGCACCTCGCATCCGTTCACCCTGGTAGTGATGACGAGAGGGTCATCATGTGGGGCTAATAGGCCTTTGAAGTCCATTCTTGAAAATCCCACTATCAGTGTGTCCATATCAACCTTCTTCCTCTTTTCTGACTTGACCTCCAGAGAGGTTGCGTGTACCGTCTTCGCCACTGCCTTGGCCTCAGCCACATGGGCCTTCCTGTCGGCGACCTTAGACCCTCCTCCTGCAAGACCCCCGGTGATCATTCCTACTCCGAGCGAGATCATATTAAGCCTCTTGACATGGCCGTGGTTATCTCTCGGCGGGAGGTCAGGGTCGTCCTCATCATCAGAAGGGTCGTTCCCTCTTTTTTGAGGACCTTCTTTGCATTCAGCGCCTCGCTTCCTTCTGGGGTCGTCCCCTCGACCGCTCTTGAAGGCACCTTTGTCGACGTACTTTCTAAGCTTCCCTTCCTTCAGCATCTTCTCAATCTCATCTTTCAGAGCAAAGCATTTGTCCGTTACGTGGCTGTGGTCTTGGTGAAATTCACACCACAGGTTCTTATTCCTCTTGCCGGGGGCTACCCTCAGCTTCTCAGGCCACTTCAGGGACCGGTCACTCTTAATCTCATTGAGAATCTGTTCACAGCTGACCATCAGAGGGGTGTATCCAGCGAACTTGTCATCCGTGGACCTCTTCTTCCCCTCTTTGTTCTTCTTAGGGTATTTACTCCCACTAGCACCTCCTCTTTCGTATTCATATTTTGCAGCCATCGCTTCTTCGGCGTTCATCACCTATCCTGCTATCGACAATAGTTCGGCCATCGTCCTCGGAGGGTCTTCAGCAAGCTTCCATAACAGCTTCCCTTTTTGGAGTCCTCCAATCAGGGATGTCATAGCTATGCTCTCCTCATAATCTTCCACCTCCAGCTTCTCCTTATTGAATCTGGCTATATAGTCCCTCAGACTCTCACTCTTCTCCTGCTTAACATAGAGCAGGTGGGTGGTCTTCTTCTGTGGCCTCACCCCAAAGCAGAAATTATGGATGAACAGGTCTGCCAACTGCTTAAAGTTTCCAATGGAATTTTTTGGAAGAGACGTGTACCAGATATGCGCAGCCCCTGTTAAGGTACCAGAGAAGGCACGACACCTCATCTCATCTGAGATAGAGTATATGTCTGCTTCTGACTGATACATCTCCACATGGTGGACGGGGTTGGTGCTCCCGTCATACCTTGGGATGACCACGGGTGGCTTGAACTTTGACGGCGTGGGGAAGTTTACTATCTTTGCCACAAAGGGTGAGCCTATGGTGTACCCCCTCTGAAGAGGGTCTCGTCTCTTCAGTATATCACCGATCTTATCCTCTAACCCCTGCATTGAGTCATTCCAGGGCCTCACAGGGTCGGCCTGGCCGATGTTATCCCCTGCCGCCTCTCCGAGGTGGACGGAGGGTTCTGCTGCAGCAGGCCTGTGTCGGCTGTTCACTTCCCTTTGGCCGTCGTCTCGTCCTCTGGGTCGACCATCTACTGCCTCCCTCCTGGATCTCGTAGCACTTCTTAGCCTGGATAACTGTTCTCGCAGGTCATTTACTGGGCCTAGCCTCTCAAAGGCCGACCCCCTGCTCAAGCGATCAAAAGCAGAGCCTCTCGGGCGATCATCAGGGTTTGGTCTCCCGCACTTTCCTCTACTGTCCTGGAGAGGTCGTACAGTATTGTTGGAGACCTCATAGGGTTCCCAACACTATATAGGGGCCTCCTCTCCCTCCGGATCGTCATACCTGTCCTCAAGGCAAGGGTTTCCTTGCCTCCCCAGGCGTAGACGCCGGGGGTCAGCAACATCCCTACACCGCTAAGGGGGTGGCAGGTATTTGCGTGGTGCCTGGGGTGGTCCCCTGGCCTCATGCTATCCTGGAGCTGCTGTCGGAGTAATCATCTCAGGTGAAACTCCGGGTGCCCTTAGTATGTTCTGGCTTAGAGCTGTGAACTTCTCCTGCATCATCCGCTGGCTTGCTGCCAGAGACTTTAAGGCTGCCGCTACATCAGCCATCCCAGACTGAGGCGGCGGCTGACTGGAACTGGGTCTTCCCCCCTCATCTGGTGGGGGAAGTGGTGGTGGTGGCTTCTCAGGTTCCATGTGCTTGAGCTAAGAGAAGTTGAACTGAAGAAAAGATTGGTGAGCTTGGGACCTTAATGGGTCTCTTTCAATGGTGAAACACCTCCTCTCAGGAGGAGTGTTGGTTCACCACCAGAGTGCCCAGTGAGGTCAAGCTGTACAAAGGAAGAGATGTCTTCTCGTTCCCACAGACGGCGCCAAACTGATGATGCTGAGATTTAGCACCACCGGATAAGTGATAATGAGCTCAAACAGTAGCAGCTATGGCAGCCATAGAGATGTATGAGTGTATAAGTATGTAGAAGGGGATGAGTATAAGAAGAACTACGACAATGATGTATAGTGGTTCAGCCAATTTGGCCTACATCCACTGTGAGTGTGTGATCCAGTAAGTATGGGGACTAATGGCCTTGGATACAATGCACATAACCCTCTCTCTCTCTCTCTCTCCTGTGTGTACAAGCAGAGTTTTAGCTAGGGCTACAGTTAATGGATCGATCCCCTGTAGGGTTGTAGGTGACAAGTATATATAGGTCTTGGGGGGTGTAGTGTACCCCCCAAGTATGCATGGTGCATGTGAATCATGATCTAACCAGTCCCCTATGGACACCTGTAGATGCCAAATGATGACATAATATTCCCTCACGTGAGGGTGTGATTTTGTTATAACGGTCTCCCCTGTGCCATGTCAGCCTCACGCGCACTGTTCCACGCGTCTCCCAAACCACGCGTTGCGATGATGTCACCCTCGGCCTCTGGGCTGAGGCCGAGGGCAAAGTTCCCTCCGGTAGTTTGTCTGGTCCAATTTTGGCCTCGTACTGTCGGCCCCTCGTAGGGTCGTCTGGAGAGTGGTGAAGGGTCGGCCCCTCGTAGGGTCGGCCCCTCGTAGGGGTCGTATGGAGCCCGTTGGAGGGGTCGGCCCCTCGTGGGGTCGTCTGGAACATGATGAAGGTTCGGCTCCTCTGAGGGGTTGTCCGTTTGGAGGTAATCCTCAGCCAGGCCGAGGATATAAACGGGTATATCACTTACTACTAAGTATAAGGATTTGCTACTCCCTCTCATGGCCTTCTTGCCAAGATCTAAGTAAGAGAAAATACTTATCCTGCATCTTCTCCTGATAGGATATAATCACTTTTAGTGCTCTAGTGAGCTCAACCATATATGAAAGTGGCACTGCAAGAGGCGTGCATTCCGTTAAAAGGAAGTTGTGGTGGTGAATCTGATGACCTTTCTAGAGAACAACTTGTGGATTAAACAAAAATCTTAGCCATAACATGTTTAATAGGAAGGTGAGTAGTAAGAAATAAGATCTGGAGTTATGTGGATATTTTTCAGATCAACCTAGCTTAAATATGATAGTAAATAGTGATTTCATATAGAATTTCAACTAAGTGAAGATTTAATCACAAGATACCCAAAAATTGATAAGGATGAGAGTAAGGCAAAACTTAAATTCAAATATTCAAACTATATATCAATATATGAAGTAACTCATATACATGCCTATAACTAGGTTATGAGTGAATTAACCTATGAAAATCAATTGAGTTTATAGTTGAATTCCCATAGACGATGCCAAATTAATGTTATACATAAATGATTAAGATGAACATTGTTAGGGTACGATAATGAACAGTAAATGTGCAGTAAGTAAGAATAAGATAAAGAAGTTCAACACACATATAAATGGTTTAACTAATTGGCCTACATCCACCGTTAAGAAACTCATTATTCACTAGTTGAATATTTTTCTGCGAGTTAGAGTATATTATTTTTGTTATCTAGAATTTATTTGTATATATTTTCAATAATCTTTATGATAAGTGATCACTTAGAGAACAAGTAGCTGAGTACATTATATAGGGGGCTTGGGGTGTAATGTGCACCTTAGGTTACATGGTGCATGTTGATGGATATAGGAAAATTAAGTAGTGTCACATGTCCTTCTAGAAGTGTGTAAAATTCGTTCACATGAAAAATTGATATATGCGTGTGTTTATGTAGGTTGGAAATGCCATTTCTGGTGAATTATGCGCCTTTTTATCTTTTCTCTATTTTTAGGTTGGCCTTCATATGGCTAACCCCTTAGGACCGAGAGTATGAGGCTAAAAGTAAGAGGTCTAGGATATGAGCCGAAGGACATAAACTATTTTTCTTATATATATAAGACCATTTCTAAGATCATCATCTAATACTCTCACTTGGCTCCGAGGAGTGTGGTCGTGTGGGGAAACACATGTGAAGTTCTTATAAAAGTTTTTTCTAGTAAAAGATGAATTTACTCTAGCTCAACCTGCTCATAAGCAACAATAATCGGGATAAAAGGTCATGGCATACATTAGGAGGTATAAATAAAAGTCTCTCGATGTGCTAAAAGATGTAATAGCAAGAAAACTCTTGAAAATAAGAGAAGGAAAATTTAAAGCTTTCACCAGAGAGGCAATAAATATCTCCATGGTGGTCTGGCCTAACCTAAAAGTGTCAAATGTGGGTTGGAAGTCGCTGACATGCTAACTAAATTGAGAAAAATATAGTAGAGTAACCAACAAGTAGACATAACTAGGAGTTAACTATGCAAAAGGAGGAGAGGAGGCACAACAAACCAGAGAAGTGAAAAGATCAAATAATAAAAAAAAATGTTTTCGAAGAGCCACCACCATAGACATGTTTTAATAAGCTATGAGTTTCTACACAACCATATGAATGGTGGATTCATCCCCCCCTCCCCCCCCCCCCCCCCCAAAAAAAATATGAATGGTGGATTCATCCCCCCCTCCCCCCCCCCCCCCCCCCCCAAAAAAAAAAAAAATTTACCCAATATTCTCTATTGACTGAAATCTAAGCTAACCCAAAATATTGTCAAGTGAATTGGCAATTGGTCCATACTACAATTTAATGCTACACATTGCCAAGGTTCATCGACATATAGGTGGTGGTAGGGAACCTGGAAATCATCCAAGCTAATATTAACAATAATTCTCTACCAGCTCACGCAGCAAATATGGTGGTAGCATTTGATGGGGAAGCAGAAGCCCAACAAAGATAAGCACTGAGAGAATATGATACGTTCTTTCATATACACGGTGAATTTTTTATATGAATAGCCAACATGTCCAGTGCATATGATGAATCAAGCCTTAGAGATGATGAATAGACATTCCAGAGTGAGGATTATAAGGTATCTCCAAGTATGGTGTACCATATTGTGTCAAGATCACCAAAGTTAATGTGGTTTTTTGACCAAATTGGTATGCCCCAAGAAAGATGGTTAGAAATAGATTAAGTAGTTATATAGATAGCAAATAAGAACTCAATTAACTCATTAAATTAAAAGGACCCTATCTCCAGGTTGATCCGACGTTTCATGTCTGAAATCACTTTTTAAATGAAAATTGACAAATCAAGTTCCCTCATAACAGCCCATTGTATATAATGGCAAGCATCAACGGAACTAGTTTTTTTCTAAAGCTTTGATGGATATAAGTGCTTCGAACAATACCATGCTTATCAACTCCTTCTAATAGGCTAACATTCCAGAATCATGACTAATTGCATACATTTTTCCATTTATGGTTATGATAATCAGACTTCCCAATCGATATGATATGTCAATGTTGAAATCATAATGGATAACCTTACATCACACATCAAATTCCATGTGATTGAGTTAATTATCTCTAACCATTTGTTAATTTGGTGAGTTTAGATGCACAGCCATCTGTTTCTTCCATCGACCTACAATCAGTGTGCCAAATCCAACATAAAGGAACAAAGATAGTTATCACGGAATCTAAAATGTACTTATAAATAGAGGACGTACACCTATTAGACACTTCATTATAAACAGATCTCAATGAAAAATTATGCATCCTCATAAGGTATGTCGGAGTAGTAAGGGTTTAAATAATCAATGGCAGACTGGTCCCTATGATGATTCAAGAAGAAGAGGAAGAATAAGTTGATCAAGTGAATGAATTTACCCTAAACCCATGTTATCTCAAAATAACTCAAAAATAGGATGAAACCTAGAATTTAACCCAAAAACGTGAAGTCAAACACTAGTATGTGAAGTCAAACACTAGTATGAACCATTTAGAAGCTTAAACAAAACGAAAGAACCCCACCACCTAAGAGAAATATAAGAAAGTACTTTTTAGTGATGGTAGGGTGGTTTAAACTTTGTGAAGGTGTGAGCAGGTAATGGACCTCTTAGAAAAAGTTGACTCAGAACCAAATTATGAGTGTTTTTTCTAGACTACAAAGTAAAATGTTTAGTTATTTATAACCCCAACATCTAAGAATTTATAGAAGAGGTAGTAGAAAATCTTGAGCGGATGCAATTTCGATCGAAGCCCCAAGTGAAAAAATTAAAGAAAATTAACCTGATACATAATAGTCAGGAACTATGGTCAATCCTCATCTCAAAAGGTCAAGAGAGAACAACGAAGCTTGTGCTAATACAAATTATCAGAGAATATGAAGATGTCTTCACATGGAAATGCACAAAAATGCCTGATTTGGAGAAAGAAATGAGCTATTACAAGTTGAATGTTATGACTTCAACTATCCTGGTCAAGCAAGTAATAAGGACATACAAGACAACATTTGATCTAAAGATTAAGATTAGGGTGAAATAATTTCTTACAGCAAATTCATTATGCCGATTCAATATCCATTTTGGATATCCAGTATCATTCTAGTGGGGAAGAAAGGCAAAACCCAAATACATATCGGTGTAGGTTTTAGAGACCTCAGTAGACATGCTCCAAGGATGAGTTCCCATTACATTCAGTATACATCTTGATCAATTCCACATTTCATCATTAAATGCATATATTCATAGATGGCTATGTGTGATACAACCAGATCAAGATGGATCCAACCGATGTAGAGAAAATAACTCTCAGAATTCTAATATGAAATTTTAACTCACATTTACGCCTTTTGGATTGAAGAATGTAGGGGCTATATACCAAAGATAAATTATGGCCATTTTCCAAGAACTCTTTTATGATATTCTGGGTTTTATGTTGATAATTTAG
Source organism: Sambucus nigra (assembly GCA_949130495.1). Classification (NCBI taxonomy): domain Eukaryota; kingdom Viridiplantae; phylum Streptophyta; class Magnoliopsida; order Dipsacales; family Adoxaceae; genus Sambucus; species Sambucus nigra. Next base: position 221,118,523 of record OX422220.1, on the reverse strand, counting down.
TAATGAAATCCAAGAAGGAGGACTCACACCTGGCCGATCTGAGGAAACTTTTCAACGGGTGTAAGCAATACAAGCTCAAGATGAACCCACTCAAATGTGCCTTTGGAATGAAAAGTGGAAAATTCTTAGGCTTCGTCATTGATCGACATAGAGTGAAGATGGAGAAAGATAAGCAAATGGACATTCTTGATATGCCATGTCCAAGAAGCCAGAGGGATATGAAAAAAATTCTTGGGATGATTTCCTACCTAAGAAGGTTAATCCAAGATTTATTTGAGATCACTCACCTATTGATGCAGCCACTGGAAAAGACCACAAAATTCCAATGGAATGAACCATAGCAATATACCTTCAATAAACTTAAGAATTCATTGACGTCTCTTTAAACAATGATCCCACTACAGGATCGAGTACCTATGTAACTCAATCTTACTTCCACCACAAGGTCAGTTGGTGAACTCTTAGTACAAAATGTATATGGGAAATAAAGACATGTTTACTACTTGAGTAGAATTATTCATGGACCTAAGGACATATACAGCGACATCGAAAGACATTGTTTAGCATTGTTATTTGTAGCTTAAAAGTTAAGACATTACCTACTAGCCTTCACTATCCACATAGTGACTATATGTGACCTAATCAAAATTTTCTTGGCATGGAGAGTTTTGATAGGAAAGAAAGAAAGGTGGTTCCTCATTCTAAGTATGACCTAAAATGTAAGGTCCCTAGAGTAATTATAAGTCAAGCGTATGCAGATCTACTGGACATATTTTGTTCTCAGATTTTTGAACCCCCACATGAAGAAATACCAAGTGATGATCTACATCCTAATATTTTTGCGCATATCTAGAAGAATGGTCCATGGAATTTGATATATCCTCTATAAAAATGAAAAGGTGGAGACAGAGTTATACTTTTAAGAGGAATAAGAGTGATTACTCTATCTTTCAAGTTAGACTTTCTTTGTTCAAACAATAAAGCAGAGTATGAAGCATTGATTTTAGCTTTACTTGAGGCCCTACGAAGAGATATTTGCTCCCTATGTATCAAAGGAGACTTTAACCTCGTGGTCAAACAGGTGACTAGTGAGTTTAGTCTGAATCAACGTAGTCTAACACCATACAAAATTATTATATATAGGTTAGTGGAGCAATGTTGTGAAGTGAAAATGGAAAGGCATATAAGAAAAATGAACCGTCACGTAGATGCATACACCACAATCTCATAGACAGGTGCCATGGATGATGACTTTACAACAGTTATAATACAAAGAATTAAGACACCATCATTTGTGCTCCAAATCTTTTCCGATGACGATGGTTCTGATTGTAAGGATAAAACAAGAAAAAAATATTAAAACAAGAGACGATGTAATGAATCTCACAGAGTTATCATAATATTTCCTTCTCTAAGTAACGTTGTACTATAGGAATCTTTGGGCACACTGTCAAGATGTAGGCTAGATTAAGCATAAGATAAGCTTAAGAAAACTCATAATGAGTGTCGTGAAACTACTAATATCCCTATTTCTCGAAGAATCCAAAAAGAGGGATATTATTGGACAATAGTGAAAGAAAAATGCGGCAACAATACAAAGAGAATGATCTAACTGTGAAGCCCTCTTCCATCATGCATAAATTAAATTTGTGGAAGCTTAATAGGATTAGCATCAACCTTAAATCCATTTCCTCAACAATGTATTTGTACGAGGTGATAAAGTTGATGCAATGGAAGTTCGAAGAAGATCCCCAAGATTCTTCTTCTTGGAGGGAAAGCACTTTCAAAAAAGTATTTTAATAGACTATTGCAATGCATCAAAAGAGAGGAAGTACTAAAAAAATCCCACGATCTAACTCGCACCAGGGGAGAATAGATATATGATCAACTTATGGCACTTGGTTATTATTGGCCAACCATGGAGAAAGTCTCAATGGACCATGTTCGAAATTATAATCCTTGCCAACTTTATGGAAACTTCTTTCATGCTCCATCGATAGAGCTACACTCACAGTTCACACCATATCCTTTTCACACTTGGGAATTTGACATAGTAGGAAAAATCAATACGTCCTCTATGGGAAAATATGGAATATTATGGCAACATAGTGCGTTAGAAAATGGGTAAAAGCAGTGCCATTAAAAATGGAAATAATGGGAGTTGTGGCCCGGTTTATTAGATAATACATCATTTGTTGATTTAACATCCTTAATGTCATTCTACTAGATAATGGAATTCCATTCATTAACAAAGAAGTGACAATGCTAACATACAAATATTCCATTGTCCATTATTCACCACAATTTCATAATTGCATACCCAAAAGGTAATGGCTAAGATCAAGACACAGACAAAACATTGATCGACATACTGGCCAAATAGATGGAAGATTTTTTAGGAGCATGGGATGAAAACCTATCGATGGTTCTTTGGGATTACCAAACAACCAAGAGGAAATCAATAAGATACAATCCATCTTTCTTAGTTTATGAAGGTGAGGAAATTTACCTAATAGAACTTGTAGTACTCTCAATCAGATATGCCTTGCAAAGTAACATTATTCCACGGACTAGACATATTCAACTAGAGGCACTAGAAGAACATCACGATAACTCACGAAGGCACTTTCAGGTCTATATGAAGCAACTCTCTATAGGTTATGAAAATTTTATTAAACCAAGGAATTCGTAGAAGGTGACCTAGTTATATAGGTTATTGTCAACGACATTAGAGGACTACCCTTACAAAAATTTATGGTAAATTAGGAGGGACCTTAAGTTGTCAAAGAAGCTTGTGATTTGGGCTATTGATTAATATCAAATATTGAAGAGGACATGCCATTTTAAGTCCACAATAAATGGATGAAGCATACCATGTGTAAATTTTTTTTTTATAATTCATTCCATGGATGCTTCGATTGAGCTCGTGTAATTTTTTTATTGGATTTGATTATTAATACAAAAAGACAAGTGTTGAAGAAAAAAATGCAGAATGAAAACTAAGGTACACATATCCAAAAAACTTCCTTGTATATCATTGATAAATAAATTTTCATAAGAAAAGTGACTATTGTCCAAGTTACATAACAAAACAGCAAAATCAACTCTATGAGGAACCATAGGTTTTGAGTAATAACCCCCCCCCCCCCCCCCCCCCCCCTTATTTTTTAAGATGTGATGCTAAACTCAAATTTTTCTTTCTCCTTCAGCTTGGCTTCATAAAATCTTTTTTCTTGGGCTTCTTTCAATAGTATTTACCGTTAAAGCAATTTCATCAATTTGGGGAACAAGTTCATTCAACTTTCCATTTTAAACCTTTAGTTCTTCAACCTTCTTCAAAAAATGAGAACAATAATTCATCATATTTAGGTCCTTCAAGTATTTCAAATTGTTAATAAGCCATTGGAAGTTGAAGCCGTCCTTCTGTATATCCCGTAACAAACCCAGGTGTCTATTGACGGTAGACCTGTTCAGTGAAGAAGATGAGGTGTGGGCAATTTCTTTAATCATAACTTCCATGCCTTGCAAAAGATAGACAATGAATAGGTCAATCATTCTCAAGCATTTAGTCGTGAAAGTCTCTAAAAGAGAAGATAACAAGGGATCAATCACACCACAGAGTTGGCTTGGAAAGAAAGCATTGTTGTGAATGTTCTGACGATAATAATCAATTGATTCCATACAAGGACTGGGGGCACCATATGCAGACTCACTCTCCTCAAAGTTAACATTAGCTACAGATATTTGGTCACTATGATCTGTAGACTCATCTATCTTCATCGTAATAGGATTTTACTCAACCTCCCTCATCGGGGCAGAAGAACCACTAATAGGATGTGTTGCTTGTGGTACATATACAGAATATTTTTCTCCCAATGGATGTCATAAAAGGACAATAAGAGTTAGCATAAAATATAATTGTAAATTACCAAGCAGGTCACTCTATAAATCCTTAGCAAATGATGAGCGAATTCACTAAGCAGGTGTATTGTTCGAAAAACCATACCCAAGTATCATCAAGTAGGTGACAAATAATATATATATGTTTATACATGCATATATAAGAACAACACCCAATCAAGATGGATCACCAAACATGCGGGATTTTTCACTAAGATACGCCCATAAAGGGTTTAAACCAAGAAAAATTATTTTTACTCATAAGATTGTAAGGATTATTATGGGTGATTATAAGGAAAGGGAGATGAAAAATAGAGGCTAAAAATGAAATCCAAAAAAGAAAAAATGAGTGGAATGAGAACAGCCAATTTGAAAGGTTTAGATCTTCTTTTTGAGTGCATTCAAATGAGATTTGAGAAAAACTCAAAACATATACCTGACTCAATTTTCGTGTAGAATCCAAACCTGAAGTCGGATCAGCGATTCGAATAATTTTTGGATCTTATTTTTCTGGGTTTTTAAAATAGGTCTATTTGAAGTTATCTCGTGTTGGGGTTAGAACGTGATTTGCTTATTTTCGCGAGACGAACGTGATGGTGCGATCATATTTTGAGGCTGAATTTATGCGGCGATTCATGCGATGATTTTGAGGTATGGGGTTTTACACAATATGCTCCTTAAATCTCGCGAGTGTCATTCTCTTTGATCTCATGTTTAATCGAGCTCATATTTGAATTGTTAAATTCTTTGAAATCTGGAGAAATAATTGTTGAATTATTTTGATTCATGTGGTATCACTATATTGTTGTTGAGCACGTTGTAATGAGATTTTAATATGGCATAGATGTTAAGTACCCGCCAAAATACCTATTCCTGGCTATGGCTTGATAAAGCATATGCGAATGGGGTGAGGCCTGGTTACCCATTGATGTGTTGTTGAGAAATTATATTGATAAATGCTTTGAGATTTGCATTTGATTTGAATATTCGTACTCGTGTTGTTACGCTTTATTCATCGCTAAAATATTTGTTGAGCATCTTTCATGTCGTATTGTGTACTTCCCCATATTTTCGTTTAGTTGCAGGTTAGCGCGGATTTTGGGGCGCTATGGAGATTGATTTTAGCGAGGATTGTTTGGGAAAGAATTGTATTATTTTGATGTATAGAGCTTTGGAGATTTGTATTTTATTCTCGAGTTAGTTATTGTAATTTTAATTCGAGAAACTTGTTGTAATTGAAGAGATTGAGATTAGTGGATTTATATTATTGTGGGTTTATTTAGATGCTCTATACCTTGTCACTTGTGGATTTAGTTATTTTATCGAAGTGGCGCTCCGTTCGCTCTCCCCGGGTGGGCGGGGTGTTACAAATGGTATCAGAGCTTAGGTATACGACAACCCTCGGGTCTTGGGTATTGGGTCTAGCATGCGGGTTAGACATATTTTCTTTGGAGATAGAAAATTTTGAGGATGTGTTAAGCGCCGTCATGAGGATGTTTAGAATTGATTTGAGGACTTTAGTGTGTGATTTTTAGAAAATAGAATCGAGTAGCATTTTATTTTGAGTGTTAGGTTTCGGCGAATTTCGAGGACGAAATTCCTTTTCAAGGGGGGAAGTATGTAATAACCCGTAATTTTGAGGGCTTTATTTATGAATATGGTATATAATTTTAATAATATTATTATTATATTAATTGGACATTGATATTATATTTATTTTTATTTGAAATGAATTGAATATTTAAATTCAAATTTAATTGACTTTTGTACATTTTGTAATGGTTTAAATATGCAAAGTTGATAATTTTGAATTAAAGGGCAATATAGTAATATAAATTAGCTTAGGCACCAAGCTAGGGTTTGAGAGAGACTATATAAGAATTATTATGGGTGATTATAAGGAAAGGGAGATGAAAAAGAGAGGCTAAAAATGAAATTCAAAAAGGCAAAAATGAGTGGAATGGGAATAGCCAATTTGGAAGGTTTAGATCTTCTTTTTGAGTGCATTCAAATGAGATTTGAGAAAAACTCAAAACACAAACCTGACTCAATTTTTCGTGTCGAATCCAAACCTGAAGTCGGATCAGCGATTCGAATAATTTTTGGATCTTATTTTTTTGGGTTATTAAAATAGGCTATTTGAGGTTATCTCGTGTTGGGGTTAGAACGTGATTTGCTTATTTTCGCGAGACGAACATGATAGTGCGATCATATTTTGAGGTTGAATTTATGCGGCGATTCATGTGATGATTTTGAGGTATGGAGTTTTACACAATATGCTCCTTAAATCTTGCACGTGTCATTCTCTTTGATTTCCTATTTAATCGAACTCATATTTGAATTGTTAAATTCTTTGAAATCTGGAGAAATAATTGTTGAATTATTTTGATTCATGTGGTATCACTATATTGTTGTTGAGCACGTTGTCATGAGATTTTAATATGGCACAGATGTTGAGTACCCGCCAAAATACCTATTCCCGGCTATGGCTTGATAAAGCATATGCGAATGGGGTGAGGCCTGGTTACCCATTGATGTGTTCTTGAGAAATTATATTGATAAATGCTTTGAGATTTGCATTTGATTTGAATATTCATACTCGTGTTGTTACGCTTTATTCATCGCTAAAATATTTGTTGAGCATCTTTCCTCTCGTATTGTGTACTTCCCCATATTTTCTTTTAGTGGCAGGTTAGCGCGGATTTTGGGGCGCTATAGGGATTGATTTTAGCGAGGATTGTTTGAGAAAGAATTTTATTATTTCGATGTATAGAGCTTTGGAGATTTGTATTTTATTCTCGAGTTAGTTATTGTAATTTTTATTCGAGAGACTTGTTGTAATTGAAGAGATTGAGATTAGTGGATTTATATTATTGTGGGTTTATTTAGATGCTTTATACCTTGTCACTTGTGGATTTAGTTATTTTATCGAAATGACGCTCCGTTCGCTCTCCCCGGGCGGGCGGGGTGTTACAAATGGCATCAGAGCTTAGGTATACGACAACCCTCGGATCTTGGGTATTGGGTCTAGCATGCGGGTTAGACATATTTTCATTAGAGATAGAAAATTTTGAGGATGTGTTAAGCGTCGTCATGAGGATGTTTAGAATTGATTTGAGGACTTTAGTGTGTGATTTTTAGAAAATATAATCGAGTAGCATTTTATCTTGAGTGTTAGGTTTCGGCGAATTTCGAGGACGAAATTCCTTTTCAAGGGGGGGAGTATGTAATAATCCGTAATTTTGAGGGCTTTATTTATGAATATGGTATATAATTTTAATAATATTATTATTATATTAATTGGGATATTGATAATATATTTATTTTTATTTGAAATGAATTGAATATTTAAATTCAAATTTAATTGACTTTTGGACATTTTGTAATGGTTTAAATATGCAAAGTTGATAATTTTGAATTAAAGGGCAATATAGTAATATAGATTAGCTTAGGCACCAAGCTAGGGTTTGAGATAGAGACTATATAAGGATTATTATTGGTGATTATAAGGAAAGGGAGATGAAAAAGAGAGGCTAAAAATGAAATCCAAAAAGGCAAAAATGAGTGGAATGAGAATAACCAATTTGGAAGGTTTAGATCTTCTTTTTGAATGCATTCAAATGAGATTTGAGAAAAACTCAAAACACATACCTGACTCAATTTTTCGTGTAGAATCCAAAACTGAAGTCGGATCAGCGATTTGAATAATTTTTGGATCTTACTTTTCTGGGTATTTAAAATAGGCCTATTTGAGGTTATCTCGTGTTGGGGTTAGAACGTGATTTGCTTATTTTCGCGAGAGAAACGTGATGGTGCGATCATATTTTAAGGATGAATTTATGCGGCGATTCATGCGATGATTTTGAGGTATGGATTTTACACAATATGCTCCTTAAATCTCGCGAGTGTCATTCTCTTTGATTTTCTGTTTAAACGAACTCATATTTGAATTGTTAAATTCTTTGAAATCTGGAGAAATAATTATTGAATTATTTTGATTCATGTGGTGTCACTATATTGTTGTTGAGCACGTTGTCATGAGATTTTAATATGGCACAGATGTTGAGTACCCGCCAAAATACCTATTCCCGGCTGTGGCTTGATAAAGCATATGCGAATGGGGTGAGGTCTGGTTACCCATTCATGTGTTGTTGAGAAATTATATTAATAAATGATTTGAGATTTGCATTTGATTAGAATATTCGTACTCGTGTTGTTACGCTTTATTCATCGGTAAAATATTTGTTGAGCATCTTTCCTGTCGTATTGTGTACTTCCCCATATTTTCTTTTAGTGGGAGGTTAGCACGGATTTTGGGGCGCTATGGAGATTGATTTTAGAGAGGATTATTTGAGAAAGAATTGTATTATTTTGACATATAGAGCTTTAGAGATTTGTATTTTATTCTCGAGTTAGTTATTGTAATTTTAATTCGAGAGACTTGTTGTAATTGAAGAGATTGAGATTAGTGGATTTATATTATTGTGGGTTTATTTAGATGCTCTATACCTTGTCACTTGTGGATTTAGTTATTTTATCAAAGTGGCGCTCCGTTCGCTCTCCCCGGGCGGGCGGGGTGTTACAAATGGTATCAGAGCTTAGGTATACGACAACCCTCGGGTCTTGGATATTGGGTCTAGCATGCGGGTTAGACATATTTTCTTTAGAGATAGAAAATTTTGAGAATGTGTTAAGCGTCGTCATGAGGATGTTTAGAATTGATTTGGGGACTTTAGTGTGTGATTTTTAGAAAATAGAATCGAGTAGCATTTTATTTTGAGTGTTAGGTTTCGACGAATTTCGAGGACGGAATTCCTTTTCAAGGAAGGAAGCATGTAATAATCCGTAATTTTGAGGGATTTATTTATGAATATGGTATATAATTTTAATAATATTATTATTATATTAATTGGGATATTGATATTATATTTATTTTTATTTGAAATGAATTGAATATTTAAATTTAAATTTAATTGACTTTTGGACATTTTGTAATGGTTTAAATATGCAAAGTTGATAATTTTGAATTATAGGGCAATATAGTAATATAGATTAGCTTAGGCACCAAGATTGGGTTTGAGAGAGAGACTATATAAGGATTATTATGGGTGATTATAAGGAAAGGGATATGAAAAAGAGAGGCTAAAAATGAAATCCAAAAAGGCAAAAACGAGTGGAATAAGAACAACTAATTTGGAAGGTTTAGATCTTCTTTTTGAGTGCATTCAAATGAGATTTGAGAAAAACTCAAAACATATACCTGAATCAATTTTTCGTGTAGAATCCAAACCTGAAGTCGGATCAGCGATTCGAATAATTTTTGGATCTTATTTTTCTGGGTTTTTAAAATAGGTCTATTTGAAGTTATCTCGTGTTGGGGTTAGAACGTGATTTGCTTATTTTCGCAAGACGAACGTGATGGTGCGATCATATTTTGAGGCTGAATTTATGCGGCGATTCATGCGATGATTTTGAGGTATGGGGTTTTACACAATATGCTCCTTAAATCTCGCGAGTGTCATTCTCTTTGATCTCATGTTTAATTGAACTCATATTTGAATTGTTAAATTCTTTGAAATCTGGAGAAATAATTGTTGAATTATTTTGATTCATGTGGTATCACTATATTTTTGTTGAGCACGTTGTCATGTGATTTTAATATGGCACGGATGTTGAGTACCCGCCAAAATATCTATTCCCGGCTATGGATTGATAAAGCATATGCGAATGAGGTGAGGCCTGGTTACCCATTGATGTGTTGTTGAGAAATTATATTGATAAATGCTTTGAGATTTGCGTTTGATTTGAATATTCGTACTCGTGTTGTTACGCTTTATTCATCGCTAAAATATTTGTTGAGAATCTTTCCTATCGTATTGTGTACTTCCCCATATTTTCTTTTAGTGGCAGGTTAGCGCGGATTTTGGGGCGCTATGGAGATTGATTTTAGCGAGGATTGTTTGGGAAAGAATTGTATTATTTTGATGTATAGAGCTTTGGAGATTTGTATTGTATTCTCGAGTTAGTTATTGTAATTTTAATTCGAGAGACTTGTTGTAATTGAAGAGATTGAGATTAGTGGATTTATATTATTTTGGGTTTATTTAGATGCTCTATACCTTGTCACTTGTGGATTTAGTTATTTTATCGAAGTGGCGCTGCGTTCACTCTCCCCGGGCGGGCGGGGTGTTACAAAGATATGATTGAAAGATCCAAAGCATAAGTAAAAAGACTTACCTCATCAACATGTGCCAACATATCCAAGGGTTTGGGAACAATAAAATCTTCAGACACAGTTAAGTCCTCCATCATTTTTGTGTAAAGAATAGTTAACACATTTTCCCTACTAAGGTACGATTAAACTCAACAGAGGAAGCATGTTGTTCCCAATAGCCATATTTTGTGGGATGAGGCACCACAACATGATAAAATCATTATAAGGATAAGAAAGAGCAAAGAAGAGATTCATAACATTTTATAATAGAAATACATGGTCTTTATTAAATCTTAAAAGTGAAAAAATGTTATGAGGAACAACATATAAAGGTATCACCATAAGGAATTGGAGGGACAAGGTTGGCCTTATGAAGCTACGTGGTATAATTTCATCGTGAATATCTTCATAAGGGCCAATAAATCAACATATGGAGCCCCACATGGAACCTCTATGAGATCCTAAGTTTTCACAAGGAAAGAAAATGAGAAAAAATAAGAATAAAATACACTCAAATAAGGAGATGAGGTCGTTGAAAAAAATATTATTATCTTCGTAGAAGTAACACTAATTGAAAAAAATGATGATGACTCAGGTAAAATTGAAGGAGTAAATTGACTTAGAATATAAATAGTGTCATGTGAGCCCTCTTATGACTTTGGGACCATGGGAAACCTCCTAGAAATAGAAGTCGATTAAATAGATCCAACACTGATATAAGCTCTCTCAGAAGCACATACAGCTATTGAAGATAGGGGAAAGGTAGAAGTTATAACAGTTGTTTCTTCAGTAGTTAAATGAGAGGGACCATCCGGAAGAAGAATATCATCAGGTATGGGAACAACCTCAATGGATTGGGGTATGGCATCCTATGAAAAATGAGAAATGATAAAGAAAATAAGTAAACAAAGCAACACTTATAATTAAAGAGAGACAAACATCAAAGGTAAACACTTACCTTCTAAGACTCAACAATAGCCGATGGAGGATGAATTGCGTCGAAGCATCCATTAAATAATCATATGGATTGATTTCTAGAATTGTACGTTCAAAGGAACCTGACGGAGTTGGAAATGGATTCATAAGCTTTATAGTATGCCTCTCCACTAATGTTTAGCGATGCTACTTTGAAATAAAAATTAGAGGCATTTGCTCCTCCTGCATTGCTTTTTGTCGAACAATATAAGGAAAAAACTAGACGGTCAATTGGGGGTTCCATCTCCAAACCATCAGAAAGTTTCGCAATAAAAATGGGTTTAGATTCCATTTGAGAAAGGACTTCAGACACTAAATGAGATACCTTCTCCACTAAAATTGCATCTATAAACTTAACCATGTTAGTAACATTGCCACCATGATTTTATGAACCTTGGTTGGTCTTGCATTTATTTTGGGCTTTGGACCCACCATCATCATTGAAATAACCAACACCAACCGTGGCCTTCCTCTTCGAACCGCCAACCACAATAACACCCTTTTTCTTTTCCTTTGTCATCTTACGAGGAAAGATGATAATTAAAGATAAAGTAGGAAACTCAGTTGGCATTCTATCAGGTTTATAGAGAACTCCATGACTATTTTGGATATATTTTTAAGACCCAACTCATTAGAGCCAAACCTCTCAACAAGAGGATATCTGGGCTCCGTCTAACAAAATTCCTTGAAGACAAAGATCTTTATGGGCCAATGGTGGTAAAACCATCCTAATAATGCATAACCTTCCCTTTACATACAAGGAAAAGTTAATATACCATTTTTTCAAGAGTTAGAATCACCATGACATATCAAGTGAATTACTCACGGGTAGTGATGAAAGATTCACTAACCCTATTGCTTCCATAAATTGGTGATAGTATACCTTAGTTATACCCAAATTATATGGTGCATCCGTGGGTTTAATGATCTCCCTTGCTATAAGAGGGGAGATGATTGAGTTGGAGTAATAGAACCATGGAATAGACAAATCTTCAGATACGACTTCCTCATGTTTAACTGCTTGCGTAGTGAAAGCTTCAGACTTGAAAAATGACTAAGTATAAAAAATTATAGCTTGATAAGTATGGTAGTCAAAACATTCATAGTCATTAATTAAATAAATAAAAGCCTTCCCGCTTTGCATCTTGTTCCAATGTAAGAGCCTTGGACGTCTTAGAGGAAAGACATTAATAGCTTGGGATTTGATGGCAAGTCTGGGGAATCTAGCATTGAGGAACCCCATCGATAGAATAGTGTTAGATAATTTAAACACATCATAATGCCCAACATATGTCTCCATGTAAAAATATGTGTTATCTAACCAAATATATAGAAAACCCAAAGTTATGGCTGAAAGTGGAACATTGACCCCACGAGATAACCTAACATATAGATTAATCAGATCTCAAAGGGGATGGTCATTAGGCTTTATATGGAGAAAAAAATGAGACAATAGTACTAATATGTAAGCAACAAACTCTAAAGAATGACCATATCCTAGGGCAAATGGATTATCTATCTCGCTATTCTACTCCTTTTGCTTTCGAGTAAGCTTAACATAAGATTTGAATAATTACTTGAGAAATTGACCAAAAGTATCATTGGTCGAATCACCGACAGATCAATGAACATTCGATAAAATTACTCATGCTTAGTCTTCTCAACTTCGTTGATGGGTACTTCATCAAAGGGAAGCTCACCAAAGGCCCTAAACCCCAGTAGTTCACAGACATCTTCCAAGGTGATGGTGAACTCTACCCACAATGTAGTAAAAGTGTGGGTTCTCACACTCCAATGAAATATAAGAAGTTAATGATCAAGGTTGATCTTGGATTAAGTAACATATCCAAACTAAGTGGCTTCTTTTGCCTAAACAACCTTAAGGAGTTGATTTGTGTACTTACCATTGATATAAGACGATTAAGTAGAGAAGTCATTATGGGAACTAGTAGCTCCCTTAATAAGATAAATATATGCATCCCAAGTGAAACCTTGAAATATTAAAGGAAGATATATTCCCACCCTTGGTATGATCTATATGCTCTGGATCCATAAAAAATGGCTCATCATTGCACTCTACAGTCCCCTCAAAATGGGTATATTAGTCAAAAATCGTCTTCCTTGCCAAAAAGGAGCACGGAGGTAAAAGAAAAAAGCGCATATCTCTTTGACTCCTCGGTCATAAAAGCCTTACTAGACTGAGTGGTGGTCTTGAAAGAATAAGAGGACACGGAAAATTGAGGGTTTCAAGGGCTAAAACTTATAGAAAATGCAATCAAAGGGATGGTGGTAGAAAAATGGTAAGAAAATGAGGAAGAATAGTGGTGTTTTATGGTAGAAACAATGATAAGGGGATATTTTTTTTCACTGAAAAATAAAAGCTCTATCTCTATCAAATGGCAGGAATATGGATAGTTTGAAAAGTGAAGACGGTGAAGTATTTGTAAGGATAAAGTAGCCAACCATTAGGAGACTCAATCGTTGGTTAACCCAATAAAAATCTTAAAAAATGGGGGCATAATGATTATTACATAAACCCAAAATTCATTTCAGAATTAATTCAAATATGCCATGTGTCAACAATAAACATAATATATAGATGCTGTAACATTAAAATTAAATACTGGAGATACACTAATGATTTGGATTCCACGCGCATAAACAAACTATCATAATTTGTGATTGGTCGGCTGGAGATGTTTCGTATAAAGACTTATTATTGACACAATATTTTTCTCTACAAGGAGGAAAATATAGGAGGGGTGAAATGATAATCCTCGTCATTGAATAATTAATAGAAGATTAGGTCAAAACAGAGCTTAAAGGAAGCATAATGGAGGCTTACAAAGGAAATAAGATGATCCAACATATCTTTCATCTTTTTCTTTATCATTATATTTTATCTTGTAATGAGTGAGGTCACTTGGTACCAATTATGGACCAGGTCTGACAAGACTTGGGAGAGCTTACATGATCTATCGAGGAATCTCATACAAGAATTTTTTTAGGGAATTATTTTGGAGGACAAAGAGAAAAGTATCGTTAATACATTGTACTTAACAATTCTAAGTAAATAACCAAGGCATATCGAATGAGTACTATTCGAACAACCTCAACAACAAAACATTCTCACCCACATGATTTGTTTATGTAAAATATCATATCTTCCATAAACTATATGAGACATGCCATGTCATACCAAAACATGTCAAATTAATAAGATACCTTAAACTATTGTTGGTGAACTAGTGGCAAAAAATGTGCTGACGCCACTCTCTACCACTTGACACTAGGGACTGGTCAATTGAGATTTCATGCATTATTTAATACTCTTGACATGTTAGGTATGGTAGTCTGATGAAGCATTTAATTACCCTTTGAGCTCCCTTGCAGCTCACTCGGCCTATAAAATAGCTCACATATCTTTTGATCAGACTATCGAGTTATCAAATGTGACACCTCGTAAAATTCATAAATATATTAATCAGGTGTAAACATAAATAGCACGATAGTCAAAAAAATTAGTAACATTATAAGCATGACTGAACTAAATAAATAATTATATCAGTACTAATAATTCTAAATGTAATAAAAATGAACAAGTGGAACATCTCTGATATCATTCAAACTATAATGAAATATGACTCCAACATAGGAATATAAATAACTTATATTAATAAACGTCCAACCTCTAAATAATAATCCAACCTAAATATAAATATATCTGACACAAATATAAATAACTCCCAATACAATCATTAACAAATAACTAAATATATAAAACTAATCTGAATAACTTCTGTGGAAATAAATACTGAGAAAAAGTGGGATACAAGCTCTACGCCTACATCTTATGAGTAGATAAATATAACTGAATGCTGGGGAAGTCTCGAACTATGAATTCTCCGATATCAGGCAATGGTTCCGGCCTAGGTATCATAAAAATAGTTCCCCATAGGGGATTAAATTTAACAGGTCTATATTGCATGATAATATAACTACATTTGGGCCACAATAATAAGAATACCTATCTTCTAATACTTACGTTAATTTTAAGTCAACCCAATTCAAATAACCTAAATAAGCTTATGGTTCTAATCTCAAGATCGAATGAGTCTCACATAACCTAATAACATCTTTTACTTAAGTAATCATTACTTTAACAGTTTTCAAGTTTAATCATAGTTATACATCTCTAGTATAATCATAATGTATAAATAAATGGTAATCACACAATTAGATATACAAGTGAGTATGCCCCACTCACATCCAAATCATATAGGCTATACATACCTCGAAATCCAAATTACAAAGTCCTATCCCTATTGCCTTTGGGGATCACATGTGAAACTGCTTTGAATAGTTATTGGACATACCAACCCTATAACCTTAAAACACATAAAGGGAAATCATTATGACCTCGCACTAAATGTACGATCCCATACCCAGGGCTATACGAGAGGATCTGGCCCCATTTTACTAACTTGGGAGATGGGCTCCTTAACACATAGGCTCGGAGTAATTAGATCTAGGTAGAACCTCTGTGCTCACTGGGTACCCGTGAAGTCACGTTTTATGCACCCTACTTAGTAGTGGGTTACCCATGAGCACACAAATAACCCTAATATGATTCACATTAATCAAGTAAATCAACAATCAATTAAATGCTATGGGTCATCAATGCAATCTCTTTCATATCTGATTATTACACACATTAAATGTTAATTAATTGTAAGAGTTTTAACTCGAACATATAGGGTTCCTAAATATATCAAACATTCTCTAAACTTAATAGTTATTAAGTAGTTTTTGTATATAAAAAAGATCCCCGAACTAACCTAACATTAAAACCCTATGTAAAAAAACCTAATCTAACCCAAACTGGGCAGAGCCCTGGGACAATCTCGATCTGACGAGCCCAGTAGGGGTGTTATCCTCCTTGTTTTTTCCATAGAGGCCATAGTCAAAACTTCTTCAACCTTATAACCTCTAATACTCAAAATCAGTCATTGTCATTCATATAGGCAACATGTTTTTGGAAGCTTTTGATGACTAACAACACATTTGAAGGTCTAATTACATAATTTATAAAAGTAACCCAAAGTTCATGTTCTGCACAATAATTATTCAATTAACCTATGTATTCTATTCAATTAGCATCAAAATATTTGGGCTTTTGCTGATCACAACTAATGTGATTCCTTTACAATGATTTTGAAATCAGATTACATGGATTAATTTATTAATTTATTAAGAAACTTTCAAGAGTTCTTAAGTGCATAAACTATGTCTTATAATATGATTAATCTTAATCACAAAATTAGGTTTGAATGTGAAAACAAATCAGATTATAGGATCTCATTAGGATATTCTAACATATTAATATCATTACAACACAAACCTTAGTATATTCTTATGCAAAATATACATGCCTTAGGATGATTGTAGAACAATCCTCAATTCCACCAATTCTCAAAAGTTAGGATCTTCCTCTTTCTCCTTAGTAACTAGGGTTCCTCTTAATGTGTTATGAAAATTAGGTTAAGTTAATTAGGTTGTAATAATAAGAAAATCTGACATTAAGCTTAGGCTCCAAAATATCCTTAATCTAAAAGTCCCAAAATAAGCTACAAGTGGCCTAAAATTTTACCCAACCCTTATACTAACTCAACAGACCAGTATTTTAGTATTTTAAACCCAAAACATAATTTCTAAATTTCCAGAGAACTAATTCCGAAAGAGAACATATTCATCAAGTCAATTGTTTGATTAAATTAATTAATTAGCTTATATGCAAAACTTAAGTTTAAAACTTAATTATTAATTAATTAAATGTGGCTCGATATTATTAAAACCTACTTCACGATCGATGGAACTCAATACTAAGGGGAAATTTACATAATAAAATACCCAATCTCTAGAACCTAGTCAATTTATAGCCTCCCATAATACTAATTCACTTAAATATTTAACTTAATAAATTAATGTGAGTTTGCCAATTTCTAAAGGATGTGTATTCATGCAACACATAAAATAAATATGTAACACTGCTACATATGCAATATATGTATATATGCTAAATGACGCATCGCATGTCATAAGAAATATCTAATTAACATGCAATTAATAATTATTTAAAATAATTAAATACATTCAATTAAAATATGGGTATTACATGAAAGTAGAAAACCTAGAGTCAAGATAGAAATAGTCATTAAAGCATTTACTCTCTTCCTAACAAGGTATAACTTATTACTCCAAAATATGTATCATATTCACCAATTGGTGCTTAACTATCTCCTTTTGTGTATTTAGAGTGCTTTTTCTCTCTCCCTCTAAACCTACACTAATCAAAGGCCCCACATTTATTGTCAAACATTTTGTATTTATTGTCTTTCATTACTACAGAAGCATTAAACACTATCTTTTTGTCGTTGAATGGGTTACGCCTCATTATTCATTATTGTGAAATTTGTAAAGTAATTTCATTTGGTCTTGTCAATTTTATGAGGTACATGTTTCAATGACACAAGAACGCTTAAGGTGATATCAATGTCACCCTTTGGACCGGGACAAAAGGATTTTGTCACAACTTTAGGCCATTATAAAAAAATTATTTTACCCTTGTTTCTGTCATAGCTAAAAACCATGACAAATGAAATTTGGCATGACCTTAGACTGTGACTAAAGGCCTATTTGATGTGTGATTGAATATATTTTTCATTACTACGGAATCAATAATGTAGTCCTCCCAATAATTGGCGAACACAATGGTGTTAGCACTCAAACTCAAGAAGATATAAAAAGGAAATGAAGAGAAAAATTAAAGGAATTGAGTGAGAAATTAGGCAGACCCAAGTCCATTTTAGAGCTCATGTCCATTCAGACCATCGCAGTGTTCGTTGAGAGTTGTTTTTAATGAAAATACACAAATACTCAAGAAAAAATTCCACAAATAGACATGACATTTGTTACCAATAATTTCAAATGAACATGAAAGTCATAAGTGAGTTGATAAACAAAATTGTACCCATTTCACAAATGGTTCAAGTGGATTTGATAAAAAAAACTCAAACTCATTATTATTAAGGGCCTAAAAAATCCAAACAAATAACTTAAGGCGACGCGTGCACATGTGGATTAAACCCACAAAACCATATGAACCAAAGTCATCTACCCTTAATAAAAATGGGATCCCTTGGTCCCAACCAAGGAGTGAACATGTAGGAGTATATCAATTCTTCACCCTTTTCATATTCTTTGTATATATGATAAGGCATTTTACACTAAGTTTCCTCTATTTTATCAGCTATAATGGGTATCTTTAAAGTCAATTTTCTCATTGAATATTAAATGTTTTTTTACATGTGTACACAACAAGTTGTTCTCCTTAAATAAGAGAACGTATTTATGTCTGGTCCCGCTAAATTCGTAATGTGATTCTGATTCGATTTTGAGCACAATGTTGCTCAAAAATTATTTTTAATAAACCATTTCCAATATGTAAAAAAAAAAACTTTTTCTTAATCCTACCAACGTATCAAGTTCAGGATCTCTTTGCCAAAAATTTGAATTATTGGATACATAGGAGCATGGTTGTGTCCCTCATTTGCCAAAGGTAAACAACTCCTTCTATTATCTTCGATTGGAATCTGGGTCTTACGACGAAAGTTTTTTAATTTATCTCATCTCTTTCTCTCTTATATCTCTCCACATATAAGATATTTCTCTCTCCCTCTCTCTCTCTCTCTCTCTCTCTCTCTCTCTCCATATATATATATATATATATATATAAATAGTAAAGTAGAAAATTTATGTATGTCATAAGATACAACTATGATGTCATGAGATCAAATTTTCTTGCACTCCCTATTTTGTCCTTCAAATTTTTGAGTCCCCCTCTTTTTTAGACTCAAATTTGTTTTACACTCTTCACCAAAATTCAAAACAAGGGGTAGAATAGTATTTGACACATTTTATCCAGATCTAACCCCAATACACACTCAACCCATATCACAAAAGCTTCGTCTGTCCAAACTAGGTCTCTCTCTCGTTTCACTAGCTACCACCCCGTCCCACATTTCAAACCCTCCCGCTTCCGCCCTGCCTCTCATCCTTCCCATGACGCCGCCCTTGATCTACAACGCTGCCTCCCTTAGTGGTTTGGATTTTAGCTTAGGGTTTTATGCATTTCTGTTTGATGATATGGAGAGGAGATCCATTGAAGGGGAGCATTTCTCTCACCCACACTTACCACCAAGCCATAATATGGGTATGGTTATATTTGAAGTTTTGTTATTATTTACTTTTAATTTTGTTTTGCATTGTATACGAATCAGATCAACGGTGAAGAAAATAATCTCCTCTAAGATGATGTGGGCAAACGATCCAGATCTATAGTTTCCTCTCTCTCTTGATTTCTCACTTTCCCTCTCCTATTTTCCATTGACAAGTGATCCAAATCGTTTTTTGTTTTGGAATTATTTGTGTTGTATATGGGTTATATCATAACTGGAAGATTTTGATTTTTTTTCTGATGGGTTTCAAATGTGATTCTTTAAGATGGGTTTCAAGAACAGAAAAGGTCAACAGAGGTTAAAACGGGGCTCGAGATTGTTGAAACAGGGGTTTCACGAACGGAAAAGGTAAACAGGGCTGGAGATTTTTGAAACAAGTGGTTGATTTTGTGAAATAGGGTTGTTTTATTTTTACACCATAAATTGTTGTTTAGTTATTGTTATTCATAGGGACAGATATGGGGACTGAGCGAAGAAATGTTACTGAGTCATTAACTGAGCGAATAAATATTACTATCAATTATTGGGTTTTTATAGTTTCGAGATCCAAAACAATTCATAATTTTCGTTTTTGTTTTCAGATCTTGAATTTTTCAGATTTTAGATTTTCAAATCTTGAATTTTTAGGGCTTTTTAAGGTCGCTCTTTTCACTCAGTTTCCATGAGTTTGTATTTATCTTTACACTCAATAGCCAT
The DNA here is from genome assembly GCA_949130495.1 of Sambucus nigra. Taxonomy (NCBI): domain Eukaryota; kingdom Viridiplantae; phylum Streptophyta; class Magnoliopsida; order Dipsacales; family Adoxaceae; genus Sambucus; species Sambucus nigra. The sequence continues at coordinate 221,098,441 of OX422220.1, read as the reverse complement.
GTGAATCTCATGTTATACATTAGACCATCAAAACAGGCGGAGAAAACAAGTGGAGGAAAACAGAGGTATATTTTTATTGTGGAATGTGGCTACTTATTTTTAAATATTTACATTTTTACATCAAATGTAGTTGTCTATTTCTTCTTTCTACTGTTGCAGGAGAAAGACATTCGAGTTTTAAAGGTCGCTACCATGCTTAGAGGTATACTACGAATTTTTTGAGATTTTTTTCAAGATTATATTTATTATAGTTGTCAATAAATGTTTTTGAATAGTGGATAAGTGTGATATTTTGTTTCATTTCTAAATGATGGTTGGGAATACTTTCATCCTAGTTGTTTGAAAAAAATCCAAAGATAGAATTTTGAATATCTTTTAAATATGCATCCTAGCTGTTTAGTTCATCTTTTCAATATCTTTTTTTTTTATATTTATTAGTTGATCTGCTCTTTTTTCAGGTTTTAGTTATTTTAGTGTAATGGTTGTTTACTTACACTTATTTGACTTGGATGGAAAAAAGGTATCCTTTATATTTCGTTCATGCTATTCATTTTCACTGTTATTTTCTATTGTTAAAAAAACTTGCAATTTACATTTGTTTATCTGTTGATAGGTTTTGTATCCATTTGTTGTCAAACTTTGAGACACCAACATTGTCATGATTTGTAGTTTATTGGACTGTTTGAAGCTATAAGATTTTGATGTTTTATTATTTACCATTTTGAGTTTTGTTTATGATCTACGGTTAATAGTTTAACAAATCTTTGTGGTTTCTTATTTTAATGTTTTGAAGTCGTAGATCCATTTCTTTTAAACGGAGGTAATGAGTATGGTTCAAGCATAAGGATTGGAAATGTGATGTATCTACCGTATTTATGGATCAAGAAATTTGCATTGTTATTTATGTTTAATAATGCTTCACTACCTGAGTGGCTATCCAAAAGATTTTTATTGTTCAAATCACCCATTCCTCTTGAACTGATTTGTTAGGAATTAATGTGTTCACAGGTTCTGTTCGTGTACACAGCATGCAATTGCATGCTAATTTGAAGTGATCTGAATAAATTTTTATAATAATTTGAAGTGATCTGAATAAATTTTTATAATAATGTTAATTTGAAGTCTTGATTATTTAAAAAATGAGATATATTATAAAAAATAAAACTAGAGTTAACTTTCTATAAGTAAAAAAATTGTTTATGGGTTTAATTTTGTAATATTGAGTGTTTAATAACTTGATTACATCCATTGAAGTTAAAAGTATCATAGTGAAAAGTCAACGATGGGAAGGGTCATCACATTGGAAACAACTGAAAACTCTTTTTCCATTTGAGATATTATTGTATTAGATTGTGAGAGCATAATCATCTAAGAAAACAGGCTTTTGGGAAAGAGAGAGGTGAAATAGGCACTTTTCATGGGTGTGCTGGGTGGTGCACTTTCCCATAAATGAATTTTCTAGAAATTATATGGACAGATGGAAAAAACACATGGAAATTATAATATATGATAATACTACTTATGAGTATGATGTCACACGACATCATATAGTTCTAAAAAATTATTTATTTGGGGTGAACTAAATATGACGTATGTCCTATCAACGACGTATAGTTTTGAATGTTGCTGGATTATTTGTTATTTGTTAATCATGGTGGATTGTTCTATACACAAAAGAGATTGTGACTATTATTTTTTTAAATTATACTGCTTTGTTGGGGAGCGAATTTTTCGTCGTTTTGTAATTATGCACTTTGAAATTTTTTTTCGTTTTGCGATTACGTACTTTGGAAAATTTTCATCATTTCGCGATTACGTATGATGATTCTAAGATTTAGCACCACCGGATAAGTGATAGTGAGCTCAAACAGTAGCAGTCATGGCAGCCATAGAGATGTATAAGTATATAAGTATGTAGAATGGGATGAGTATAAGAGGAAATAAGACAATGATGTATAGTGGTTCAGCCAATTTGGCCTACATCCACTGTGAGTGTATGATCCACTAAGTATGGGCACTAATGGCCTTGGATACAATGCACATAACCCTATCTCTCTCTCTACTGTGTGTACAAGCAGAGTTTTAGCTAGGGTTGTGTGACACCCCGCCTAATAAAATACCGGGTGATCAGTCCTATACCAAATTAAAACAGGAATCCCAGTTGGATCATCCTTAGCATCACTGTCGAAAACTTTTTAAAACTTACTAACCATCTAGTATTCCAAAAACTGGTGCCAATTTTAACTTTTTAAATAAACAAAACAGTACATGCGGAATTAAAATATAAACCATTCACACAACTGAATGAAAGTAAACAGAATAGTAATTACACAACTTGCCGAATAAATCACCGGCCACCAAATAAATCATCCAAATACAAATTTTCACACCTGAATAAACTATACCTGAAAATTGTACCGAGAAGTCTGGGCTACAAGCTCCAAATAAAACTGAAACTGATACAAGATTTCCTACTCTAGGAATGAATGAATGATGCGTCTAATCCAAACTCCTGCTAGCATCCACATATGCCGCAGCTCCGTGTCCCTGGAATAGAATATCAATCCTGGCGTCCCTATGGATGGACACCTAAAAGGTTTTGAAAATAGTTTTATATCAAGGGTTAGAACCCAAAACATTTTGAAAATATTTAGCAAGTGAATTAACTGCAGTAATTTAAAATGCATGAATGCGCTTCATATTTAAGTTAGTGTCGCACTCCCTTGTGGACATTCTCACCCCTCCACTATTGTGCACACCTACTGATTACCTTAACCCCACCTAGTTGTACTACCCCGTCCAACTAGTCCTGGTATAACCTTCCCTTGCCATACTACTCTAACCCGAGTGTAAAGATTATTGAATTATAAGTTATTTCACAATTAACTTAATTAATTCCTCTTAAATAGCAGCATATAACCGTGTCACAAGTTATATAAAGTAAATACATCACACACTGTATTATTCCCATAAATGATTAACTTAATTAATTTCTCATTAATTAACAACATATAACTGTAACCCGAGTTATATAAGGTAAATACATCACGCACTATATTATCACCTACATATAATATTTACCACCATATTATACGTACCTTTACTAACATCCACACATATATCATACGCGTATCCATCCTTCCGAGTATACCCTCACCGGATGATTCCCTCTAAAATGCAATCTCACTAGGTGTGCTCACAAAACCTAGTTTTCCCAAGTTAGAATCGCTCACCAACTTGGACCAAAATATACGAAATGGAGGCGGTCATATTCCTTTCCTGAAAGTGAGATAAATCCCTCACCCATATATACCGGACGCTATGACCTGGGGATATACTCGCCCTACTCCTCAAGCTAGGGGATTCACCCACATCGCGCAACCTCCCTTGATAGCATTAGAGTATATAAATTTAATAACTATCTAGTCACTGGTATTTAGTATCACGCAAAATAAATACACGTATATATATACTATCACGACATCGTATATATATGATATAAACTCCGGCTTTATCATATACTCAAAATCCCGTACACTGCCTGTAATTTCCTGAGTCTATGGTCCGACTCAATGTAATTAATTTTCTCACATAATCATTTATCCTCTTCCCGAGTCTATGGTCCGACTCTAATATAATAAATTCACACCTCAATTAATATAATACTTTCCCCGAGTCTATCGCCCGACTCTAATTAAATTAATTAACACTCATATTAATTTAATACCAATCCTTGTCTGTGGTTCGACTCTAATACAATTAATTTACACTTAAATTAATTAACCCAAATTCTGAGTCTGTGGTCCGACTCTAATGTAATTAATTATCACATTAATTAATAAGTACCCCTTCACGAGTCTACAATCCGATTCTGATAAAACTAATTATCCCATCCATTAGTTTAATCCTACCCGAGTCTACAAACCGACTCTAATCAAATTAAGTAACACCCTTATTAATTTAATCCTACCCGAGTCTACAAACCGACTCTAATTAAATTAATTAATACACTCTTATTATTTTAATATTTCCCGAGTCTATGTTCCGACTCCAAATTAATTACTCTCTCTTAATAATTAATTTAATACTTTGGTGTCACATAACCAACATACCCGGATTCACTCACTTGGTCCATTTTTACATCTCATAAATTCCTTTTCCACATTTTTCGCCCACAATGTGTCACACATTTATTTCCATAATTTCCCAATTATATTTACCTATAATTACCAACATACCCGGACTCGCCCACTTGGTCCATAATTCAATATTCACCCGAGTCTATATTCCGACTCAAAGTTATTTAGTTTATCTCCAAACTTAATTCACTACCTTAGGGTCGCATGACCAATATACCCGGATATACTCACTTGATCCGTACCTCACTATTTTGGAATGAAATTTCTCAAATTTCATCCATTTAATGTCCCACATAAATTCATCCTAATCCCAATTACTTTCTCCCATAATTGCTAGGAATATTTGTTTCACAATTATCTATCACTTATTAATGTATGAAACTTAACTTTTATTAATTTTCCTTTCATATAATAATCTGGCCGAACTGCCCAGAATTTCCTATCATTGATCGATCGATTCCCCCTATCGATCGATCGACCCCTTCGTTACAGCTCTTCTTCCCCCCTGTTTTCCACCATTAACGAATTTCAAGGTTTTTAAACCATAATTTAAACCTCTAATTACATAATCCCATCATCTACACATGGTTAATCCACATCCTATTCCTCATAGAAACCATTAAGATGATCAACTTCTCTAATTATCTCATAATTTTCGAAATGGGTCTTACTCCATAAAATTCAATTATCTGTTTTAAATCCCAATTTCCAGATTCAATTTCCCCTCTTTTATGTTCTGGATTTCTCATTCAAATCATATATACACATTCAGATATAAATCACTCATCTAAATCTTACTTTGAATCTCATTCAAGTGTTTCAAAAATGAAAATCCCATTTTGTACCCATTTACACCCACAAATGAATTTTCATACACACATCACTATGATATGAATTGATTATCATGCTTTAAGAATCAAAACAGTTAACCACTTGCCTAAAAGTGTTCGTAGTGTCTGATCCGTTGGCGTAGTCCCTCAATTTGGCTCCAAAAACCTCCAATTTGCTCTTGATTTGTTTTTCCCCAAATCCCCTCTCAAACCCTAGGTTTAGAGTTTGATGGCTGCTGATTTTTTTTAATCTCCCCATTAGGTTAAAAACCCTTGATCCCGGTTTTCACCTAATGGGCTTAATTAAAGTGGCCCAACTCACCCCGTGTGGGCCTGGCTATGCCCAAAAATATCCGGAGACCCAATTACTACCCCCGAGTACTCTTTTCTGACTATCTCGACCCATCCGGACTCAACCGCGCAGTCAGAATTGACATTCAAATTAATTTATAAAAATCCTTATATCACACTCCATTAAGTCTATATCGACTCCCGGTTGGGATAAGTGCATACCCCGTCATTAATACCCGAAATGACGTAATTAAATTATTACTATTCACTTAGTAAATAAATGTCCCTAAACATTAACCATTCACTCCCCGATTAATATTTAAATATATATATATTTCCATAATTAATTCTATTAAAATTACCACACACAAGTAATTTAAAATTCCCGAATTAATTAAATATTAAATGTACAAAAATACGGGGTGTTACATACTTCCCCCCTTACAAAGGAATTTCGCCCTCGAAATTAAGATAAACCTAGTGTTCCAATATTCACATCTTTCACACCAGTCATGTGCCTCCAAGCCCGCTATATCTATCCCATCTGTTTCTAACCACGTTGCACAAGTATGCATTTAAAATTTACCCAGGGCGCCCATACACCCTATTCCCGTGCTTTACCGCACAAAATTTTCCTTAATTAACCCGGGTGCCCATACACCCTATCCCCATGCCCGACTACACGGAAGTTACCCGACTGTACTAGTCGTAACCCGTACTATAACTTCGAACCCGTAGTTATATCACATATATATATAATTACTGCCCGGGTACTCAACCCATGTTACGTCCAACTATCTCTCCATTAATACTTATCTCTCAACACAAAAGAATATACGCTTACCCTTAAGCTACCAAAGACAACATAATACCGCGCCCTTACTACCACTAGTCCTTGCGCAAAATGAACCCCGAGCTATCTCTCTTTGCTCGAAAATAAATCTAACCACTCTGATTCACTTCCGTAAACATCCCCACATACTGGGATAAAATGTGAGAACACAAAACTTCACTATGTGCTATCGTACCACGCAATACCACATCTATACATCCACATATATACAGGCTATGCGCCCTTTCTGGTGATACCTAGTACCAACCCTACCCTGGTGCCGCGAACACCAAAATTTTACACTACTATCCACAATAATTAACTTCCATCGCTATCCAGCCGACATTTAGGAAATATTATCATCCCTACTCCCATAATTCTCGAAAGTAGTAATTCTTCGCAAAATTCAAACAATCACTCAGCGTACACCTTCACCCTCTCGTGAAGAACACCAAGGAACTCCGCTACCCTACGGAAATTTCTCCACATACTATGGTTGCTACTGCCAACGCACCCACTAAGTTCGACTCACCTGCAAACTTTAGTGAAAAATATGTCTTATTTTTGTGACATCCTCTTTGTCACTCAAAAACAATATACCCCATGCCCCTAGGGTAAAAGTAATTACCTCTATACTCCAGCTACAACGGCTGGTTCTCGATTTTCGGAGCAGCTTCTCCCTGCCCGAATGCACCCGTGACTTGCGTTAGTGGCTGTACATCTAGGACCTCGTCCTGTAGTTGACCCCTGCCTCACTTAAGGCAATATCTCTTCATGTGTCTCGTTTTTCCCACAAACGAAACACTTTCTAACATGTTCACCCTGCCACTGATCCCTTACATGCCAACCTTGTTGGAATTCCTGGCCATCCCACCGATAGCCTCCAATTCTAGATCGTTTGGCATGATTTCCCTGCCAGAAATACTTCCCCTGATCTCCCCCAGTCTGCTGCTGGGATACCCCACTGGTATTGTTCCCTTCTGCCTCATCCAACTGGCTAATCCCCACTCCCTTCCCGTTTCCTTTCGCGTGGAAGCGATATTCCCGACAGTGCCGGAGTGTTGTGTTAATGACATCAGTATAATATACTAATGCGGAATTATCAATTAACTGTTGTCTGATTCTCCAGACTAACCCATCCCTAAACGTTGCTTCCTTTCTCTTTTCCTCGCTTACCTCATCCGGTATAAAATTTACCAACGAGTGAAATCTTCCTCGTAATCGATCACTAAATGTTCTCCCTTTGAGTCTCCTCACAAAATTTTCTCCTCATTTCGGTCTCGACTGCTGAAGGAAAAATACTTGCGGTCGAACCGCACCCAAAACTCTGCAGTAGCTAGTGTGTCCCTTTCCTCAACTGTGGTGATCGACTCCCACCACTGTAGTGCTTCTCCCACTAAACTAAAAGTGGTTAGCATTTGCTTCCGTACCTCATCGCAATCTCCTATGCGTAGGTAACGCTGGATATCTCTCTTCCTTGACACGCTAGAACTACATCTGAACCCCTCACAATTCTGATGGGTTCCCACTAAAATATCCTCTCTTTCTTGCTTCCACCCTGACGACTCCGCGTGAGTCTGAACGTCCGACGCCACTAACACTTGTGGCTGATCCCGTGTCAAGTACCTTGCCGTTGTGACCACCGTTGCTCCAACTGCATGTGCCACTATTTCAGTGACCTATGCTGCCCCAATCATCTATGGCCGTTGCTGTGGTAGCTCTTGCTCCTAACGAGCCTCCCCGTCTCCTCTCCCCCTACTGCCCTAACTGTTCTCTCCCTCCTGGGCGTCATCTGGACTGAGAATCGAATTGTATGAGTTCACTCTCAAATATAAATTTCACAGAGGAACGTATATGCGCATACGTATGAGAATACAACAATCCTATGATAGGGCTCTATATCAAAGATTGCTAAGCTGAAACATGAAAAGCCGCACAGATCCTAAGGACACTAGAACCTGATGCTCTGATACCATCTGTGACACCCCGCCTAATAAAATACCGGGTGATCAGTCCTATACCAAATTAAAACAGGAATCCCAGTTGGATCATCCTTAGCATCACTGTCGAAAACTTTTTAAAACTTACTAACCATCTAGTATTCCAAAAACTGGTGCCAATTTTAACTTTTTAAATAAACAAAACAGTACATGCGGAATTAAAATATAAACCATTCACACAACTGAATGAAAGTAAACAGAATAGTAATTACACAACTTGCCGAATAAATCACCGGCCACCAAATAAATAATCCAAATACAACTTTTCAACACCTGAATAAACTACACCTGAAAACTGTACCGAGAAGTCTGGGCTACAAGCCCCAAATAAAACTGAAACTGATACAAGATTTCCTACTCTAGGAATGAATGAATGATGCGTCTAATCCAAACTCCTGCTAGCATCCACATATGCCGTATCTCCGTGTCCCTGGAATAGAATATCAATCCTGGCGTCCCTATGGCTGGACACCTAAAAGGTTTTGAAAATAGTTTTATAGCAAGGGTTAGAACCCAAAACATTTTGAAAATATTTAGCAAGTGAATTAACTGCAGTAATTTAAAATGAATGAATGCGCTTCATATTTAAGTTAGTGTCGCACTCCCTTGTGGACATTCTCACCCCTCCACTATTGTGCACACCTACCGGTTACCTTAACCCCACCTAGTTGTACTACCCCGTCCAACTAGTCCTGGTATAACCTTCCCTTGCCATACTACTCTAACCCGAGTGTAATGATTATTGAATTATAAGTTATTTCACAATTAACTTAATTAATTCCTCTTAAATAGCAGCATATAACCGTGTCACAAGTTATATAAAGTAAATACATCACACACTGTATTATTTCCACAAATGATTAACTTAATTAATTTCTCATTAATTAACAACATATAACTGTAACCCGAGTTATATAAGGTAAATACATCACACACTGTATTATCACCTACATATAATATTTACTACCATATTATACGTACCTTTACTAACATCCACACATATATCATACGCGTATCCATCCTTCCGAGTATACCCTCACCAGATGATTCCCTCTAAAATTCTATCTCACTAGGTGTGCTCACAAAACCTAGTTTCCCCAAGTTAGAATCGCTCACCAACTTGGACCAAAATATACGAAATGGAGGCGGTCATATTCCTTCCCTGAAAGTGAGATAAATCCCTCACCCATATATACCGGACGCTATGACCTGGGGATATACTCGCCCTACTCCTCAAGCTAGGGGATTCACCCACATCGCGCAACCTCCCTTGATAGCATTAGAGTATATAAATTTAATAACTATCTAGTCACTGGTATTTAATATCACGCAAAATAAATACACGTATATATATACTATCACGACATCGTATATATATGATATAAACTCCGGCTTTACCATATACTCAAAATCCCGTACACTGCCTGTAATTTCCTGAGTCTATGGTCCGACTCAATGTAATTAATTTTCTCACTTAATCATTTATCCTCTTCCCGAGTCTATGGTCCGACTCTAATATAATTAATTCACACCTCAATTAATATAATACTTTCCCCGAGTCTATCGCCCGACTCTAATTAAATTAATTAACACTCATATTAATTTAATACCAATCCGAGTCTGTGGTTCGACTCTAATACAATTAATTTACACTTAAATTAATTAACCCAAATTCTGAGTCTGTGGTCCGACTCTAATGTAATTAATTATCACATTAATTAATAAGTACCCCTTCACGAGTCTACAATCCGATTCTGATAAAACTAATTATCCCATCCATTAGTTTAATCCTACCCGAGTCTACAAACCGACTCTAATCAAATTAAGTAACACCCTTATTAATTTAATCCTACCCGAGTCTACAAACTGACTCTAATTAAATTAATTAATACACTCTTATTATTTTAATATTTCCTGAGTCTATGTTCCGACTCCAAATTAATTACTCTCTCTTAATAATTAATTTAATACTTTGGTGTCACATAACCAACATACCCGGATTCACTCACTTGGTCCATTTTTACATCTCATAAATTCCTTTTCCATATTTTTCGCCCACAATGTGTCACACATTTATTTCCATAATTTCCCAATTATATTTACCTATAATTACCAACATACCCGGACTCGCCCACTTGGTCCATAATTCAATATTCACCCGAGTCTATATTCCGACTCAAAGTTATTTAGTTTATCTCCAAACTTAATTCACTACCTTAGGGTCGCATGACCAATATACCCGGATTCACTCACTTGATCCGTACCTCACTATTTTGGAATGAAATTTCTCAAATTTCATCCATTTAACGTCCCACATAAATTCATCCTAATCCCAATTACTTTCTCCCATAATTGCTAGGAATATTTGTTTCACAATTATCTATCACTTATTAATGTGAGAAACTTAACTTTTAATAATTTTCCTTTTATATAATAATCTGGCCGAACTGGCCAGAATTTCCTATCATCGATCGATCGATTCCCCCGATCGATCGATCAACCCCTTCGTTACAGCTCTTCTTCCCCCCCCCCCCCCCCCCGTTTTCCACCATTAACGAATTTTAAGGTTTTTAAACCATAATTTAAACCTCTAATTACATAATCCCATCATCTACACATGGTTAATCCACATCCTATTCCTCATAGAAACCATTAAGATGATCAACTTCTCTAATTATCTCATAATTTTCGAAATGGGTCTTACTCCATAAAATTCAATTATCTATTTTAAATCCCAATTTCCAGATTCAATTTCCCCTCTTTTATGTTCTGGATTTCTCATTCAAATCATATATACACATTCAGATATAAATCACTCATCTAAGTCTTACTTTGAATCTCATTCAAGTGTTTCAAAAATGAAAATCCTATTTTGTACCCATTTACACCCACAAATGAATTTTCATACACACATCACTATGATATGAATTGATTATCATGCTTTAAGAATCAAAACAGTTAACCACTTGCCTAAAAGTGTTCATAGTGTCTGATCCGTTGGCGTAGTCCTTCAATTTGGCTCCAAAAACCTCCAATTTGCTCTTGATTTTTTTTTCCCAAATCCCCTCTCAAACCCTAGGTTTAGAATTTAATGGCTGTTGATTTTTTTTAATCTCCCCATTAGGTTAAAAACCCTTGATCCCGTTTTTCACCTAATGGGCTTAATTAAAGTGGCCCAACTCACCCCGTGTGGGCCCGGCTATGCCCAAAAATACCCCGAGACCCAATTACTACCCTCGGGTACTCTTTTCTGACTATCTCGACCCATCCGGACTCAACCGCGCAGTCAGAATTGACATCCGAATTAATTTATAAAAATCCTTATCTCACACTCCATTAAGTCTATATCGACTCCCGGATGGGATAAGTGCATACCCCGTCATTAATACCCGAAATGACGTAATTAAATTATTACTATTCACTTAGTAAATAAATGTCCCTAAACATTAACCATTCACTCCCCGATTAATGTTTAAATATATATATATATATTGCCATAATTAATTCAATTAAAATTACCACACATAAGTAATTTAAAATTCCCGAATTAATTAAATATTAAATGTACAAAAATACGGGGTGTTACAGGTTGCAGTTAATGGATCGATCCCTTGTAAGGTTGTAGGTAACAAGTATATATAGGTCTTGGGGGGTGTAGTGTACCCCCCCCCCCAAGTATGCATGGTGTATGTGAATCATGATCTAGCCAATCCCATGTGGACACCTGTAGATGCCAAATAATGACATAATATTCCCTCACGTGATGGTGTGATTTTGTTATAACGGTCTCCCCTATGCCATGTGAGCCTCACGCGCACTGTTCCACGCGTCCCCCAAGTCACGCGTTGTGATGATGTCACCCTCGGCCTATGAGTCGAGGCCGAGGGAAAAGTTCCTTCCAGTAGTGAGTCTGATCCAATTCTGGCCTCGTACTGTCAGCCCCTCGTAGGGTCGTCTAGAGCCTGGTGAAGGGTCGGCCCCTCGTAGGGTCGTCTGGAGCCTGGTGAAAGGTCGGCCCCTCTGAGGATTCGTCTGGAGCCTGGTGAAGGGTCGACCCCTTGTAGGGTCGTCTGGAGCCTGGTGAAGGGTCGGCCCCTCTGAGGGGTCTTCTGGAGCCTGATGAAGGGTCGGCCCCTCTGAGGGGTCGTCTGGAGCCTGTTGAAGGGTCGGCCCGTCTGAGGGGTCGTCTTGAGCCTGATGAAGGGTCGGCCCCTGAGGGGTCGTCCGTTTGGAGGTAATCTTCAGCTAGGCCGAGGATATAAACGGGTATATCAATCACCCCCCAGCCCTTAGCCATGGGTGCTGTTGAGATGGCTGAGGGATAGTGTTGTAATTGGGATGCTTGTATGATCAGTTAGGTGAGTGACACCTGGGTAGACACCCATTGCTGTTCCAGTTTCCAAGGCATGGCGTCTACACACTTTTCTTGAGGCTTTGTGCCCTAATGATGCCTTCCTCGTGGGTTGTGTCCTGCCTTGGTCAATGGGCCCACTCATTACTAAGGTATTTAAGAGATTTTTGAACTCTCTCTCTTCTTCTTCTCCTTCGCGCTCAAGCCTTCTCTCTCTAGCCTTTTACCAGTTTTCATCGCCATTTATGCAGCCTTCAATCCTTCAAGCTTAGCGACTTGGGAAGTTCTTGCTCTCTCTTTATCAGGTAATCCTTCAGCTCTCTCTTTTACCTTCATTTCTGTTTGCTTTTTAGGCTCGTAGGGCTGCATTTTCCTTGGGTTGTCTCATAGCTTTTTTCGGTGTCTTCTCTGGCAACTGTTTCTTGAATGTTCTTGAGTGTTCTTGAGTGGAAATCATCAATTCCCTTTTTAATTCAAAAGTCTAATTCGGTCAACTGCAAACTTGTTTGTAGTTAAGTTCCCTAAATTTCTCCAAGTGTAGGGTCTTCCCTTTTAATGCTTAGGAAGCTTTATAGTTTAGCAACTGAATTCCCATCCTTGAGAGAGAAATTATTTGTTGAGATCAGACGAGTGGAGGAAGAGGAAGAGAGGAGATGAGGGGCTGACCCTAATTGGGTACGACCCATCTTTCCCATTCCTCTTGCCACAATAAAACCATTTGAGCCGTCTGAGTCTTGCGGGTCGTCCCATCGTCCAGCTGAGAGTCATTCAGGTGAGATGGATGAGAGAGCGTCGTCGCCAGCTGGCGCTGGACCTTCTGGGAGAAAGGAGACATCTGACCTAGGCCCAGGCCGAGAGGCCGAGGGTATGGTTCCCTCCGAGGCTGTCCCTGTGATAACCCTATCTCCCCATGCCTTTCAGATGGCCTTTCCCCAGGGGCCTCTGGAAGATGATGAGGCCGAGGGAGAGGGGACTGAGGACGAGGGCGATGATACAGATGACCAGATTGATACCTCCCATGCCTCGTCCTATATCTCCTCCGTTAGGGATCGCGACCTCTTGATATGGAGGCATGCCTATGGAGTGCCCCCCAGCATAACTATGAGGGTTCCCTCTGAGTCTGAGAGGGTTTTTGATTGTGAAGAGGGAGAGGTTGCAGTTTATGAACAAATGTTTAAGGTTGGAGTCAGATTCCCTCTGCATCCTGCCATCGTAGATATCCTGTCTGCCCTTGGTGTTGCCCCCTCTCAACTTCCTCCCAACTCTTGGAGGACGATCCTGGGCTATATCTCCCTGTGGAAGAATGCTTTCACCGACGAGCCCTCGGCCGACCTATTCTTGGGCTGCTACAATATCACCTCCTCGTCCAAACAGCCTGGATACTATCATTTGGGGGCGAGGAGGTCTGAGAAGAAACTCCTCCACGTGGCGCAAACTTCCAACCACGATTGGAAAAAGAGATTCTTCTTTATCTCTGGGGAGTGGGAGTTCACCGCCGATGGTCCGAGGGCCCCCAGAAGATGGTCTAACCCTTCCATGAAGGCCACATCAGACCCTGGACTTAGTCTGGAGGAGAAGGATATCGTTGAATATCTGAGAGGACGAGGGAGAGAGGGTGAACTTCCAAAATTTGAAGACCTGATGACTCCCCGGTTCCTCAAAGAAGCTGGTCTGAGGGTCGGCCCTCTGACTGAACTATGTGAGTTATACTGAACATTTTCCATTCTTTACTTATTTTTGAAGTGTTTCCTCTTTATCTCTGCACTTTTCTGGCGTGTCGTCCTCTTATCAGGTCGTCCTGCAGGCATATCAGACTATCTTTGGGAAATGACTGCTCCCAGCTTATTATCAGGCTTGGCCAAAAAGAAAGGAAAGGAGCCTCAGCAGGCTCCGAGGAAGACGAGGGCTGCTGGGCCGATAGTGGTGGAGCCGACCACTGATATCCATAAGAGAATGGAACCTGAGGCCCCTGTTGACCCTCGACCAGATTCTCGGATGAGGGCCATGGTCGAAGCATCTGAGGGGACGGCCTCTTCATCCAGCATGGGGGCCTTCTGGTCTCAAAACCTGGCACATCTGAGGGCCGAGCCCTCATCACTCATTGCAAACTTGAGGGCAGCCAAGGCCTCAATATTCTCTGCACCCTCAGCCTCTTACTACGAGTTTTTGTCAAAGATGCCTCCTGCTAAAGTGTACGACTATGGTCTGCACGCCCTTGCACGGGTATTGGTCTTGACCCACTTCTTTTAATTTCATTCTTTCACCAACTGTTTCCTCGTCCTCTTGACATGTGTTTATTTTTCTTGTACCGTCTGTGTGTGCCTTTACCTCAGCAATAAAATGGATGGCCGAGAACCAAACAAAGTTCCATGAAGCCGAGAGGGCTATCCAACATGAGGCGGATCTTCAATCGGAGCTTGATACTGCAAGGGCCGAGTTAGAAAGTACCAGGACTGATCATGCAAGGATCCTGGACCAGCTGATGAGGCAGCACGATGAGGACATTAAGGCCAGGGACTTGCTTTTTAAGGAAAAGGACTAGGCCTTGACCAACATGGAGGCCAAGTACAAGGCTGACCTTGAAGCAGCCATCAAGAAAGCCGAGGCTGATGCTGTTGAGGCTTATAAGGTTTCTGACGAATTTCAAGGCTTCGACCTTGAATATTTGGAGAGAGGAATCATGACTGCCTGTCGGTGGGTCATCCTCGGGTTTGGTGACATCGTCTCCTCGGTCTGTCCTTCGATTGAAGCAGTCAGACTGGATGACCCTATGATTGCCGAGGCTCTGACTTATGTAGAATCACGAGTGCAGGTTGAGGGGGTCGGCACATCTGAGGATCAGCCCTTTATGGTCATTGAGGAAACCCCTCTGGTGGATGTTGAGGCTCTGCCCTCCGATATTGTCCCATAGGGTGGCTGTCTGTAGCCCATACCCTCTTATTGTAATCAACATATTTGTACTTTACTTGCAGAACACTTGATATTTTGTATAACACTGGCATTTCATTAATACTATCGTCTTCTTTACTGTCTTCCATATTTGCTTCTTCTATGGTTTGCTTTGTCTTTGTTAATGCCACTAAACTCTCCCTCGTCTTTCTTGACGGTGAACAAGGGGTCATCCCCTGCGTTGGCCCTCATTATAGCCGAGGAGTCAAATTATCAAACTGATTTTTTATAAAGTTTTCCCTCGTTTTTTTTAGGATAGTGGTGGGGTCATCCCCTCCACTGGCCCTCATTATAGCCGAGGGATCACTTCACCAAACGAATGGTTTTAATGTTTTCCCTCGTCTTTCTTGAGGACAGTGGTGGGGTCGTCCCCTCCACTGGCCCTCATTATAGCCGAGGGATGAAATTACCAAACTAATGGATTTTAATGAAGTTTACCCTCGTCTTTTTTGAGGACAGTGGTGGGGTCGTCCCCTCCACTGGCCCTCATTATAGCCGAGGGATCAACTTTCCCAAACTAATGGTTTTAATGAAGTTTTCCCTCGTCATTTTTTAGGACAGTGGTGGGGTCATCCCCTCAACTGGCCCTCATTGTAGCCGAGGGATCAACTTTACCAAATTAATGGTTTTAATGAAGTTTACCCTCGTTTTTTTTTAGGACAGTGGTGGGGTCGTCCCCTCCACTGGCCCTCATTATAGCCGAGGGATCAACTTACCAAATTAATGGTTTTAATGAAGTTTTCCCTCGTCTTTTTTGAGGACAGTGGTGGGGTCGTCCCCTCCACTGGCCCTCATTATAGCCGAGGTATCAACCTTACCAAATTAATGGTTTTGATGAAGTTTTCCCTCTTCTTTCTTGAGGACATTGGTGGGGTCGTCCCCTCCACTGGCCCTCATTATAGCCGAGGGATCAACTTTACCAAATTAATGGTTTTAATGTTTTCCCTCGTCTTTCTTGAGGGCAGTGGTGGGGTCGTCCCCTCCACTGGCCCTCGTTATAGCCGAGGGATTTACTTACCAAATTAATGGTTTTTAACAGAGTTCTCCCTCGTCTTCTTTGAGGACAGTGGTGGTGTCATCCCCTTCACTGGACCTCATTTTAGCCGAGGGTGGTTCTCTGTAGATTTTTCCATGCGTACTAGAACTGAGAACCACAGGATGAGGGGAAACACTGATATTTCTCATTAATTTTCCAGTGTTCTGTTGGAGCAACTCTTATTACAATTATGGTCTATCAAGACCTTACAACACTAGTGATAGTATTTCTTCAAATGGTCTGCATTCCAGGGGTTGGAAAAAGGTTCCCCTTCTAGGTTTTCTAGTCTATAGGACCCAGGGACGACTTCATCGATGATCCTATATGGGCCATGCCAATTAGGATGGAGCTTATTGGGCTTTTGCCAAGTCTTCTTGAGGACTAAGTCCCCCACTGCGATAGGCCTCTGTTTCACCCTCTGATTATAAAACCTTGCGGTCCTCTGCTGGTAGGAAGTCTACCTTATCTCAGTATCCTCCCTTCTTTCCTCAATCAGGTCCAAGTCGAGTCTCCTCTCTTCCGCATTTCCCTGGGGGTCGTACATTTGGACCCTATGAGTAGGAAACTCAATTTCGGTGGGGATGACGGCTTCTGAGCCATAAGCTAGCATGAAGGGGGTCTCCCCGGTAGATGTCCTCACTGTCGTCCTGTATTCCCACAGCACGGCATATAACTCCTCGACCCATCTTCCTTTTGCCTCCTCAAGCCTCTTCTTGATTCCATCTAGGATTGTCCTGTTCGTAACTTCGGTTTTCCCATTGGCCTAAGGTTGGCCTGGGGTGGAGAAAAATTGTTTGATACTTACCCTCTCACAGTACTTCTGTAGAGAGGCATTCTTGAACTGAGTCCCGTTGTCCGAGATGAGGGTGTTGGGGAGACCATACCTGTATATAATATTTTTACAGATGAACTGGAAGGTCTTCTGCTCGGTGATCGTCACCATCGGCTCCGCTTCCACCCATTTTGAAAAATAGTCAATGGCTACGATGAGGAATCGATAGTTATTGATGGCCCTAGGCAAGGGTCCTACTAGATCAATTCCCCATACTGCAAATGGCCATGGGGATGTAATGGAAGTAAGAGGCTGATGGGGTTGGTGAGGGATGGTGGCAAATCTTTGACATTTGTCACACTTTTTTACATATGCCGCTGCGTCTTTCCCCAAGGTCGGCCACCAGTATCCCTGGGTGATCACCCTCTTTGCTAAGGATCTGCCCCCGATGTGGCTTGAGCACGATCCTTCGTGCACATCTTGCAAAATGGAAGGGACTTCTGAGGGATGCACACACCTAAGCAAGGGGAGCAAAAACCCCTTTTTGTACAAGGTGTCTCCGATGACAGTGAATTTTTCAGCCTTATACCTCAGCTTCTTCTTTTCTGACTTTGCCTCTGGCATCTCACCCTCTTTAATGTACCTGATCAGAGGATCCATCCATGAGGCTACTTGAGAAACATTTAGGCAATTGCCAAGTGTTCCCTCGGTGTCTTCAATAGTTGGCTGAAGAAAAATTTCTACTAGGACCGTCCTCCTGATGTCTGTCCTAGTTGTCGAGGCCAACCTCGCAAGGGCATCAGCACGGCCATTGTCGAGCCTAGGTACCCTCTTTAATTTCACTTCTCTGAAGCCCTTCAGTAATGACCTCACCTTCTTAAGGTACCTAGCCATCCTTTCGTCCTTAGCCTCGTAGGCTCCTAATATCTGATTCACTACTAGCCTTGAATAACTATGGACGAAAATCTAGCCGACACTAAGAGACTTGGCCAAGGAGAGGCCTACTACTAAGGCCTCATATTCAGCCTCATTGTTGGAGGCTTTGAAGTTGAACCTCAGGGCGTACTCAATATCTGTGCCGTCGGGTGCTGATACTATTAACCCAGCTCCGCTCCCGCTTTCGCAAGAGGACCCGTCGACGAAGAGACTCCACACGGTGCATCCTTCTGAGAAACTTCCCTCGAAGAGGGATCCCTGTCTCAAGATGTATCTTCCCTCTTCGTTTTTAGCCGCTTTCCTTCTAGCGGTGCTTGTCTCAGCCTTATCTGCGGGTGTGTCAGTGGGTCTGTCTTATTGTGTATCGGTCTTCCCGAGGGCCTCACCCTCGGCATCATCATCTTCCCAAGTGAAATCAGCCACGAAGTCTGCCAATGCCTACCCCTTAATGGTCGTCCTAGGCTGATACACAATGTCAAACTCCCCCAGCTCTATAGCCCAGGCCATCAACCTACCTAATTTTTCTGGCTTATGTAGGACCTGCCTAAGAGGAGAGTCGGTGAGGATGACCATTGTATGGGACTGGAAGTACGGCTTCATCTTCCTCGAGGCATGGATCAAGGCGTAGGCCAACTTCTCCATCCTCGGGTATCTTTTCTCTGCCCCCTGGAGTGCCTTGCTGTTAAAATACATAGGCTTATGTATCCCATCTTCGTCTCTCACAATGGCTGCACTGATGGCCGACTCTGAGACGGCGAGGTACACATAAAGTCGTTCACCCTGTATGGGTCGTGACAGCAACAAGGGAGACCCTAAGTATGACTTTAGGTCCCTGAAAGCTTCATCACACTCTTCACTCCATTCGAAGGCCTTCCTAAGGATCTTGAAGAATGGCAAGCACTTGTCTGTGGCCCTAGACACGAACCTGTTCAAGGAAGTAACTCTCCATGTGAGCCTCTGAACGTCTTTAATGGACTTGGGGGTCTTCATTTCAATAAGGGCCTTTATCTTTTCAGGATTGGCCTCGATGCCTCTTTGATTGACAATGAAACCCAAGAACTTCCCTGCTCCGACCCCGAAGACACACTTGGCCGGATTAAGCTTCATCTTGTATTTGTCCATCGTATTAAAGGTCCTCTCCAGGTCTGCCACGTGATCCTCTACCTTCAGACTCTTAGTCAGCATGTCATCTACGTAGACCTCCATAGACTTCCCAATTTTGTCTTCAAAAATTTTATTTACGAGGCGCCGGTACGTTGCCCCCGCATTTTTGACGCTAAAGGGCATGACCCTGTAACAGTATATCCCCTTGTCAGTGATGAAAGTTGTCCTTTCCGAGTCTTCAGGGTTCATGAATATCTGGTTATACCCTGAGTAGACATCCATGAAGCTCATGAACTCATGGCCTACGGTAGCGTCTACTATCTGGTCAATGCGGGGGAGAGGGAAGCTGTCTTTAGGACAGTGCTTGTTGAGGTCTGTGAAGTCCACTCACATTCTCCACTTCCCGTTGGCCTTTGGGACAATGACTGCATTGGACAGCCATTCAGGGTAGATGACCTCTCTGATAAATTCAGCGTCTTCTAATTTTTTAACCTTGTCCCTGATGACCTCATATTTTTCTCTGGAGTAAATTCTCCTCTTCTGCTTTACCGGTTTTACTCCCTTTACCACATTGAGCTTGTGGCACATGATTTCAGGATCAATCCCCGGCATATCTACATGACTCCATGCGAAGACGCTTCGCCTTCTCCTCAACAGTTTAACGAGGTCTTCCTTGATATTGGGCTTCAGAGACTTGCCGACTTGGATGGTTTTTTCCGTGTCATCCTCATCGAGGATGATGGATTCTACCTCTTCCACGGCCTCTCCTTTCTTCAGCTTCGTCTCATCCCTGGGGTCTAGGGTATCAATATTATAAGTGGTCGTAGCCCTCTTGAGTGTCTCATTTTCTTCAGCGGGGTTGTAGTAATATTCTCGCGCTGTCGTCTGGTCACCCTGAACTTCCCCCACCCCGTAAGGGGTAGGAAATTTGATCATCTGATGGACCGTAGACGGCACAGCTTCAAACCCCTTGAGGCCCACATGCCCCAGTATGATATTGTAGGCCGAAAACACCTGCTCATCCATCACAAAGAAACTGACCTTCTTGGTGAGCCATCTCGGCCACTCGTCCCCCTCCTCACATCGGCCTCATATACCCCAAGGGGATGAACCTTTTCCCCACTGAACCCAATCAATGGATGATGGTAGGGGACGAGTCTAGCACGGCTGAGACCCAAGGCTTTGAAGCATGGCCAAAACATCACATCTGCAGAGCTACCCCCATCTACCAAGATCCTCGGCACCTCGCATCCATGCACCCTGGTAGTGATGACGAGAGGGTCATCATGTGGGGGTTTGAAGTCCATTCTTGAAAATACCACTATCAGTGTGTCCATATCAACCTTCTTCCTCTTTTCTGACTTGACCTCCAGGGAGGTCGCATGTACCGTCTTCTTCACTACCTTGGCCTCAGCCACATGGGCCTTCCTGTCGGCGACCTCAGACCCTCCTCCTGCAAGACCCCCGGAGATGATTCCCACTCCGAGCGAGATCATATTAAGCCTCTTGACAGGGCCGTGGTCGTCTCTCGGCGGGAGGTCAAGGTCGTCCTCATCATCATAAGGGTCGTCCCCTCTTTTTTTAGGGCCTTCTTTGAATGCATCGCCTCGCTTCTTTCTGGGGTCGTCCCCTCGGCCCCTATTGAAGGCACCTTTGTCGACGTACTTTTTGAGCTTCCCTTCCTTCAGCATCTTCTCAATCGTATCTTTCAGAGCAAAGCATTTGTCCGTCACGTGGTTGTGGTCTTGGTGAAATTCACACCACATGTTCTTATTCCTCTTACTGGGAGCTGCCCTCATCTTCTCAGGAAACTTCAGGGACCGGTCGCTCTTTATCTCATTGAGAATCTATTCACAGCCGACCGTCAGAGGGGTGTACCCGCGAACTTGTCATCCGTGGACCTCTTCTTCCCCTCTTTGTTCTTCTTAGGGTATTTCCCCCCACTAGCACCTCCTTTTTCGTCTTCATATTTTGTAGCCATCGCCTCTTCGGCGTTCATCACCTTTCCTGCTGTCGACAGCAGTTCAACCATCGTCCTCGGAGGGTCTTCAGCAAGCTTCCATAACAGCTTCCACTTTTGGAGTCCTCCAATCAGGGCTGTCATAGCTATGCTCTCCTCATAGTCTTCCACCTTCAGCTTCTCCTTATTGAATCTGGCTATGTAGTCCCTCAGACTCTCACTCTTCCCCTGCTTCACATAGAAAAGGTGGGTGGTCTTCTTCCGTGGCCTCACCCCAAAGTAGAAGTTATGGATGAACAGGTCTGCCAACTGCTTAAAGTTTTCTATGGAATTTTTTGGAAGAGACCTGTACCAAACATGCACAGCCCCTGTCAGGGTACCAGAGAAGGCACGACACCTCATCTCATCTGAGATAGAGTATATGTCTGCTGCTGACTGATACATCTCCACGTGGTGGACGGGGTTGGTGCTCCCGTCATATCTTAAGGTGACCACAGGTGGCTTGAACTTTGATGGCGTGGAGAAGTTGACTATCTTTGCCACAAAGGGTGAGCCTATGGTGTATCCCCTCTAAAGAGGGTCCCGACTCTTGAGTATATCGCCGATCTTATCCTCTAACCGCTGGATTGAGTCATTCCAGGGCCTCACAGGGTCGTCCTGGCCGATGTTATCCCCTTCCGCCTCTCTGAGGTGGATGGAGGGTTATGCTGCAGCAGGCCTGTGTCGGCTGTTCACTTCCCTTTGACCGTCATCCCGTCCTTGGAGTTGGCCATCTGCTGCCTCCCTCCTGGACCTCGCAGCACTTCTTGACCTAGATAATTTTTCCCGCAGGTCATTTACTGGGCCTAGCCTCTTAAAGGCCGACCCCCTGCTCAAGCGATCAAAAGCAGAGCCTCTCGGGAGATCATCAGGGTTTGGTCTCCCGCACTTTCGTTTACTATCCTGAAGAGGTCGTACAGTATTGTTGGAGACCTCATATGGTTCCCAGCATTCTATAGGGGCCTCCTCTCCCTCCAGCTCGTCATACCTGTCCTCAGGGCAAGGGTTTCCTTGCCTCCCCATGCGTAGACGCCTGGGGGTCAGCAACATCCCTACGCCGTTGAGGGGGTGGCAGGTCTTTGTGTGGTGCCTGGGGTGGTCCCCTGGCCTCATGTTGTTCCGGAGCTGCTGCCGGAGTAATCATCTCAGGTGAAACCCCTGGTGCTCTTAGTATGTTCTGGCTTAGAGCTCTGAACTGCTCTTGCATCATCCGTTGGCTTACTGCCAGAGACTTTAGGGCTGCCGCCACATCAGCCATCTCAGACTGAGGCGGCGGCTGACTGGAACTGGGTCTTCCCCCCTCATCCGGGGGGGATGTTGTGGTGGTGGCATCTCAGATTCCATGTGCTTGAGCTGTGAAAAGTTGAACTGAAGAAAAGACTGGTGAGCTTGGGAACCTTAGTGGGTCTCTTTCAATGGTGAAATACCTCCTCTCAGGGGGAGTGTTGATTCACCACCAGAGTGCCCAGTGAGATCAAGTTGTACAAAGGAAGAGATGTCTTCTCTTTCCCACAGACGGCGCCAAACTGATGATGCTAAGATTTAGCACCACCGGATAAGTGATAGTGAGCTCAAACATTAGCAGCCATGGCAACCATAGAGATGTATAAGTGTATAAGTATGTAGAATGGGATGAGTATAAGAGGAAATAAGACAATGATGTATAGTGGTTCAGCCAATTTAGCCTACATCCACTGTGAGTGTATGATCCACTAAGTATGGGCACTAATGGCCTTGGATACAATGCACATAACCCTATCTCTCTCTCTACTGTGTGTACAAGCAGAGTTTTAGCTAGCGTTGCAGTTAATGGATCGATCCCTTGTAAGGCTGTAGGTGATAAGTATATATAGGTCTTGGGGGGTGTAGTGTACCCCCCCCCCCAAGTATGCATCGTGCATGTGAATCATGATCTAGCCAATCCCCTGTGGACACCAGTAGATGCCAAATGATGACATAATATTCCCTCACATGAGGGTGTGATTTTGTTATAACGGTCTCCCCTGTGCCATGTGAGCCTCACGCGCACTGTTCCACGCGTCCCCCAAGCCACGCGTTGTGATGATGTCACCCTCGGCCTATGAGTCGAGGCCGAGGGCAAAGTTCCTTCCAGTAGTGAGTCTGATCCAATTCTGGCCTCGTACTGTCGGCCCCTCGTAGGGTCGTCTGGAGCCTGGTGAAGGGTCGGCCCCTCGTAGGGTCGTCTGGAGCCTGGTGAAAGGTCGGACCCTCTGAGGGGTCGTCTGGAGCCTGGTGAAGGGTCGGCCCCTCTAAGGGGTCGTCTGGAGCCTGATGAAGGGTCGGCCCCTCTGAGGGGTTGTCTTGAGCCTGATGAAGGGTCGGCCGCTGAGGGGTCGTCCGTTTGGAGGTAATCTTCAGCCAGGCCGAGGATATAAACGGGTATATCAACGTACTTTGAAAAAATTTCTTCGTGCCTTCAGGCACGGATTGACATATGGTCTACTAAAGTTGTGTCTAATAAACAAAGGAAATTTTGTCGTGCCTTCGGGCACTTTTTTAATATTATTCATAAGGCGAGTTTATTTCATAAATTTAGACCATTTGAATGTCGTTGGACTATTTGTTATTGGTTAAGCAGGGTGGATAGTTCTATAAACAGAGGAGATTATGACCAATTTATTTTAAATTACATTTTGTTTTGTCGGCGAACGAATTTTTCCATTTTGCAAATACGTACTTTAAACATATTTACCGTTTTTCAATTATCAACGTGCCTTCAGGCACGGGTATACCCTAGTGTGTTTGTGTATATATATATAGGGAGATTCAAGAGTGAACCAAAATAATGAACTTTTTAATGAACTTATTAAGACATTAAAAACTAATCCAATTAATTTTAATTCCTTGTTGTAATTGATCCGCGCTAGCGGCAATGGACATGCGTGGGCCACGAGAGTCCCTTACCCCACTCCTTTCACGTATCACACGCGTGTCCATTGCCACTCGCACGGACCAATTAAATCATGGAATTAAAATTGATTAGATTATTTTTTCATGTCTTAATAGGTTCATTAAAAAGTTCATTCTTTTGGTTCAGTTTTGAACCTCCCTTCTCTCTCTCTCTCTCTCTCTCTCTCTCTCTCTCTCTCTCTCTCTCTCTCTCTTTATATATATATATATATATATATATATATATATACAGGTCGGCTTTAATGGGGATTTAATTTGCGGATGGATTTTTTCGTATTTTTTAAAAATAGCAAAAAAACTTTTTTGACTTGATTTTTTATGTGGTATTTAAACATTTCAGGGGACCCCTATAAAAACAATTAGCTCAAAATGAATTGTTTTGCTATTTTTAAAAAATCGATCAAACACATGTCAGTTTTTAAAACTCTTTAAAACTGACATATGTTTGATCGATTTTTTAAAAATAGTAAAACATTTCATTTTGAACTGATTGTTTTTACATGGGTCCCCTAAAATATTTAAATACCACAGGAAAAAAAATCAAGTCGACATTTTATTTTTTGTTATTTTTAAAAAATACACAAAAATTCATCTGCAAGTTGCGTCCGCATTAGAGCCTGGCTGTATATATATATATATATATATATATTAGATTTTATTTATTTATCTCTTTTCCCTAGCTCTCTCTACATATTTATTTCTCTTTTAATTCATATTATTATATTTTTCATTTAATGTTTTAATGAATTTATAGGGTTCTAATCATACAAATAATATTCAAGCATTCAAAAAGTTTCGTTCCTCATATTTTCATTAGTACCTCATCCCACTCTCCATCTTTATGTCTCTTATTTTTATTTTAGGGTCAATCGTAGGGTGTGATTCTATTTGAATAGTAAGTGCTAATCGTAGGGTGTGATTATTTTTAAGCTTATTCTTTGTAAAAATTTATAAGTTATGTATACTGTGATTGGTTAGAGATTGGAATTTAATAATTTTATTAAATATTAATTTACATAGTGAAATTTTAGGGTTAAATTTACTCTTGATTATCATCGTTAATTTGAAGAATATAATATTTTGGGTAAGTTGTGAATATTTATGACTTTTATTTGGAATGTTAAAATATACTTATGGTTTCTTTATAGTTATTATTAATTTAAATTATAATGTTAAATGTGAATGTAGGGTGATTTTAGGTTTGATATAGTTATGGAAATTTAGGATTGAAATTCAAATGATAAAAGTTGTGAATTGTTAAGTTTTATGTAATTACTCAATAGAAACTCTAAAATAATCTTAAAAAGTCAACTTAAGGGCTCCCACCCCCAAACTTTCGGGACTTCGTCATTAACTCCACCCACTGACTCGATGAATTTTGGCTCGTCTCTTGTGGGACAAATATAGTGTGACCCAAGTTAGAAATATGTTATTCATTAGGCGTCATCAAGGACGGAGCCGTGATGGGTCGAGCGGGGCTGAAGCCCCCACAACTTTTCTCAATTTTTTCTTTACATATATGTAATACCCTCCGATTTCTGGGATCGAGAATTTAAATTTTTGGGAGAAATAAATTTTATTTAAATTGAAGAATTTACAATTTGGCAATTGAGGTCAAAATTTGAGAACGTTATAAAGTATTTCAGATGACGATTCTAAGTGCGCGGTTGATTCCGGATCGGTCGAGATAGTCTAAATGATTGTCCTTGGGTTTTATTTCGGTTTCGAAATAATTTAAGGTAGTTTGACTCGAATTGAAGTAAACGAGTCATTTAAAGTGTATATTATCATTTAAAATTGGAATTTGGGATTTAAAGGCTTAAGAGGCTTACGAAATCAGCCAATCTCATTTGTGTGTGTGTGTGTGTGTGTGTGTGTGTGTGTGTGTGTGTGTGTGTGTGAGAGAGAGAGAGAGAGAGAGAGAGAGAGAGAGAGAGAGAGAGAGAGAGAGAGAGGAAAAGAAGAGAGAAAAGAGGAGAAAAGCTTGGAGCTTGGAGATTTTTGGCCAATACATGATCTCGAGGACGATTCAACCTCTACAATTTTGAGGCAAGTGTTTAATCTTGCTAAATAATTCATATGTGTATTTGATTTCATGAATTGTGGATAAAAGTAGGGATTTTGGGTATTTATATCAAAACCTAGATTTTGGGTATTTATATCAAAACCTAGATTTTGAGTGTTAAACCTTGCATTTGATGTTTATACATGGGTTTAAGGGTGTATAACTTGAAAGGATTGAATATAGGATGAGTTTTGATGTTGGATACATGATTGGGTTAAGGATTAATGGTTGGAAGTTGTATAAATTGGGTTTTGGAAATTTTGGGTTTTGGAGATATAACCCATTTCGTGCCTTGCTGAACAGGCGGAATCGATTCGCCCCTTGCGAATCAATTCGCCATGTTGCAGAGCCTACAGGTCTTTAGGTCTGAATTGATTCACCCCTTGAGAATCGATTCGGTATGTAACAGACTTACAGGTCCCTTTGGGCCGAATCGATTCGCTGATTGGGACCGAATCGATTTGGAGGAGCCGAATTGATTCGAAAATAGGGCAGTTTTGAGTATTTTTTCCTAGAGTGAGTTTTACTCCATTTCGGTTGGGTTTCTCGATTTGGAACTTTTATATATGGTGTGAGAGATACTTTTTGGAGATTTATTAAGGGTTTATCACATGATATGATCGTGGGGACGTATCAAACTAGTTTGGGAACATACATATGTATTGGAGTCTGTCGCATCGATACATTGGGGGATTTCATTAAGGATAGGAGTCCTATTTGGAGATTAGACGTGAGTTAGTATATGATGTAACGTTGAGGACCTTTCGAGGGAGCTAGGAAGATATGATGAGAAAATGATATGTAGACTTTTGTGTTGAATGGTTCTAGCGATGGGATTCTTACCTAGATACGATTGGCGATTTACGAGAGAGAGGTCGTATGCCCTTAATGAATTTAAATTTAAGTATTCAGTTTTAAATGCGATAATGTTTAAGGTTCACATGAATAATCGAACCGTAATCTGAATTTAGAAGGATTTAAGGTATCACCGACAAATAGTTGTGTTCGCACCTATAACCGGGGTATTTATCGTATATCGATGTGCATCCAGATATAAATGGTGAGTATATAGTTATTAATATATATAGATTCAATTTGGAGAGAGTATCCTTAATGGTGGATATAATGGGAGAATATTCATATCATAGGTGAATTCGATGTATATGTTTCAAGTGAGGGACCGTGTAAGGAAAATACATTGGGTAGGTATGCATTATAACGATGGTGAGTATTATGAGAATAGTATACATATCGCCAGATTCTTTTCCTTTATAAATAAGGATCGGAGATAGTACGTATGTATATAAATGTGTGGTTATATGGCGCGAATGTATATTTCTTGTGTGATGATTTATACATTTGATGTGATAGCGTGTATATATATATATATATATATATATATATATATATATATATATATATATATATTGTGAATGATATATAGACTTATTGTGTGAGCATACCCAGCACATGCTATCATGGGAGGTTACGCGATGTGGGTGAGGCCCCTGGCTTGAGGAGCAGGGTGCGTTTAGTCCCCAGGTCAAAGTCATCCATTATTATTTGTGTGGTTTTATTTTGGGATGAGAAGTCTTGGATATGATTCGTTCTCACTTTTCGGTTAGGAACTATGACCGCTTCCCATACGTTATGATTGATTTTATTACCACGGCGATATGAGAATAGTCCGATATATGGTAATCCGGGATAGAGTGAGTAATTCATGGAAGATGATAGCATTGTGAAGTATTTTTGTGTCCTATAACCATATATGTTATGAGTATTTAAAGTGCGCATTATGTGTGGAATGTGTACGTGGTTATAGGATTGAATGATTGTGTTATATATCTAGAGTAATGATATATATTCTATAGGTGAATGTGATATGATTATTCTAAGATGTACATTTTGTGTGATTAGGTGTACTAGCTTGTTAGGGATAAACGATCGTACTTGGTGACTAAGATTGTTATATAGGCCCCAAAGATCTTAGGAGAGGTCGTACTTGTGTACTTCGAGATAGTACTCAAAATAAGTATCTGAAGTTCTTGGATGCATGTAGAGGGCATAATGGATCCCGACGAGAAACATAGTCAATGAGTAGTGTATCGGGGGGGGGGGGTTCGTTGTTTGTATTTCGATTTGCGAGACGTCTCACGCACGAAACGCAGCGCAATGTTGGGAGTGGGGAGAAGTTTGGTCCTTGGTACTCGGGTGTGTGTAATTGGTGATAGAATGTTTTATAAGAATAGGAAGTTAATGTGTGTCTATTATGTTATTAATGAATTGTCTAAGTTAATAATTAAAATCAGATTAGACCCTAGTAAGGTATGTGTGTATACGTATATGTTATTATATATATAAGTTTGGGAGTAAACTTAGCGTATGATAGAATGAGAAGATTTTTGAGTTATACTTGAGTTCGCGGGTTACGTGGGTGTAGTCTATATGTAGATTAATATCGGGTTAACCCTAGTAGGTGTTGGGTAGTTTAATTAAGGTTCAAATGCATACATTTAGGTGCGCGCTTTAGTCGAGGGGTGAGTTTGAGTTCCATGAGAGTGCGACTCCACTTAAATTTATGAAATTGTGCATTTATAATTATTATGCATATTATGCACTTGCTTTAAATGTTTTTACACCTCGGGCTCTGACCCGTTTATTTTTCTCTCTTAATATATATATATATATATATATATATATATATATATATATATATATATATATATATATATATATATATATATATATATATATATTGTGTACAACAGGTGTCCCACTGCAAGGATACCGATTATGCTTTTCCATCCATGGTCTTAGGAGCCGTAGCAGACATGGATTGCTGCGGGATTTTGTTATAGTGGTTTCCCACCGTTTATAAATCTAGATAGGATTCAGTTTGTGTATCGGGTTTATACCCAAGAGTTACATTTCGTATCTTTATATATTTTTTTCTCCTCTAGTTTGTTGTATTATCTATTACCCGACAGCAAATTCGAGTATACCTCTTTTATTGTATTTGTTACGTTTTATATGAGTACACCCTTTTTATTGTTGTACATTAGTGCATTTTTATCTTACTCAGTAGTTGTTTTATTGTTGGCATGATGTTCATGGTATGTTTTTAAATTTTTTGGCATCCGCTTATTATGGTATTGGGTAGTTAGCAACATTTATTTTAGTATCGACAATAGATGATAAGAATGATCCACTTGAGATCCCTGATTTAATTTAGTATAAGGCTGGCCACTCATTATTATTTTAAATGGGGTGTCACAATATACGGTTTTCTTCCTACTGTTCATCGTTTTTTCTTCAATCAAACATTGTCTTGTCATAATAATCTCCCAACCGAGCTCTATGATCAAACAACTAAAGGGTAATACCCGATTGCCTCTCTCATATCAAACCTTTATCCGTTAAAACAAATTGACTAAGTCCTATTAGGTCAGAAGAATACTAACCCGGTCAAACTTCTTGAAGGAATTAGGAACCTACGGCTAGAAAAACTATTAGGCAGTATGAACTAATGTAAGGACATATTTTCATAGGTCCGTTATCAATTTATTATGTCATATATCGCTACACCGTCGAAGAACATTCAAGAGACTTCTACATCAAAGACGGATCTGAATTACTCAAGTTCTTCATCATTCAAGACTCCGCGAAGTTTACTTTGGTAAGGTTATGTTTTAAATACCTTAACTTTTCACTTAGAGCTTTTGGGATATTTTTTACAAAATATTTTTCTAAAGATTTTGTTCTCGGACACCTTTTCGTAGAAAAATCATAATTAATTCATAAAAATTCAGAAAGATACGAAACTTGCGGCCACGCGTTCGCATCGAAATTTTCTACAATTTCGCATGGAATCTCGTTTGATAGGTCATTTGAATGACCTCCTTTTGTCGTTCAAACGACATTGCATCTCGTGAGATCTCGTTCGAACGACATTTGTCCTTCATTCGAGCAACATGCTGATCTCGTTCGAACGAGCTCTGTTTTTGAGGTGGCACGATTTTCTATAAAATCTCATTCTCTGGTTCCGTTTTTATTAAGAAGTCACAGCGTTTTGACGAACAGAAAAATTGCGAAAGCAGAATTCTTTTAGGCTTCTTCCTTTAGGGTTTTAATCCCTTTTTGTTTTCAATTCACAAAACTCCCATATGCTTTAATGAATTGTTTTGATTTTCAAGAACACAACTTTTGCTTTTGTTCAAACTTGTGGATAAGCCTTTCTCTTCTTCATTGCTTCCCTCCTGGAAAGGAAAAGTTCCAGCCAACAAACTTGTGGAGAAGCCATTTCTCTTCTTCATTGTTGACCACCTGAAGTTACTGTGGGAGATTTCAGCCGACGACATAGGAACCGACACCTGTGGGTATTTCTGTCTCACACTTATTTCATTGTAATCCGTGTAAGCTATTTTCTTACAAATTATAGTGAAATAAAAGGTTTTGCCCCTTTGGGAGATTTTTCCTGAAATTATTTATTTTATTGGACAAATCATCTAGATGCATGTTTTAGGGTTTAACTAAAATTTGGGATTAATTAAAATTGGATTTTATTTGAGAAGCCGCAATATTTTCGCTGTAGCGATTCTACAAATTGGTATCAGAGCTTATTTAAGTGATCACCACTTTTACAAATTGGTATCAGAGCGGGTTACGCTAATTTATCGCGTGATCCTAATTTTTTGAGGATTTACTTTCTGATACAATTTGTCTACTCACGTTTACAAATTGGTATCAGAGCCTATTGCACTAAGTTATTGTGTTTTGATCCTGATTTTGCTCAAAAATGGCTTTTGGTGGTTTTGATGATCTTCGGTGTCAAATTTTTGTAAAATTTAATTGGAAAATTCACACGAACTCTTGTTTTAAATCTTCTGTTGAAAACGTCTCTGAGAGGTGTCCTTGTTGTGAGGGTGTTGGTCACACGTTAGACGAGTGTACCACAAATTTAAAGAAAAAATTGAATAAACCGGTTTCTCATGTTTCTACCCTTAGTGATAGTGATTCGGAAGAAGAAGTATTTTATGCTTCTAGGCGAGAGCTTCCCTTCCGTGTGATTAGTGATGAGAGTGACGGTGAAAAGAGTGAGGAGGAAGAAGAAGAATTGAGTGAGTTGCAAGTTGCCTACAATAATTTGTATTTTGAATCTTTAAAGACAAAAAGGGCAAACTTGAAACTTAAAGATAAATTGAAGAAACGTGCTTTAGATAATGATAATACTGATGTGTTGATTAAGGATCTTAGGGCACGTGACGAGATGCTTAAAGAGAAATTAGGATACGTCGAGGGTGAGAGAGATAGTCTTAGAGGGTTGATGGAGACTACAAAAAATGAGCTTTTAGAGTTTGAGGATTTTAGACGTGTACTTGAATCTAGGATAAGTGAACTTGAGGTGAAATTGAAAGATTCAAGTAAAGTGAAATTTGATTTGGAGTCTAGCTCTGAAAAACTTGATAAGATTTTAGGCACCGTCGAGATAAAAGAAGATAGGGGTGGGATTGGTCTTGAAAAATATGTTGCACCCATTCCCACACGTGTGAGAGAGCCTCCTAAGATTGTTAAGAAAGAGGCACCTAAGTTTGTTAGGAAAGCGCCCCCTAGGAACATCGTGAGAGAGCCACCTAGGATCATTAGGAGAGACACACCTGGGCAAATTCGTAGAGAGCAACCGAGAAATGTGAGGAGAGGTCCACCTTTAGGTAACACACACCACCCGATTTACACTTGCACACATTGCAGTAGGCAAGGTCATCTTAGGCGCTTTTGTTACAAGCAATTAAATGGACCTAAGAAGGTTAATAGAAGAATAAATTCGATTCCCCACACCCCCACACCTCGTTACACATCGATTTGGGTCAGAAAATCGGATTTATAGGCTTATGGTTTACTTGTCCACGATTCCCGTTTGCTTGCACGTAATTCACCCCATGTGAAATCTCTTGGTTGATTGTGTTGGATGTTTGTCATACACTAGCGAAGCATCATATTATACTTTTTCTAGTGTTATGACTCACTTTGATGTAGTGCACATTAATATATTTGTTGCATTTGTGTGTTTCGCTACTGATTTAGCATGTTTTGGATCTGTTTACCCCTTACAGGTACTGTTTTCACGAAATTTTTGCACTGGGCAAAACTATATGATTTTTTGGGAATACTGGAAATTTTTTATTTTTTCGTTCGAGCGAGATGTATTGTCGTTTGAGCGACATCTCTATCTCGCGCGAAGTCGCATCTCGCGACATGCCCTTGTCGTTCGAGCGACAGAGCGATATCATTTGAGCGACCTGTCTGAAAATTCTGTTTTTGCTTCCCTTCTGATTCCAGTACCCGGTGTTCATATACTTAGATTTTTGGTACTAATGGGTTTGCTTCTGGGTAGTTTATTTGCAGTTATTCTTTATATCCATGCTTAATTGATAACACTTCATTGCTCGTTTATCACATCTGCTTTCATTATGGATTTTCTTGTGAGATTACTGTTTGCTAGCATAGGATGTTGTGCATATCAATATTATATGCATATTGCTGGTTGTATCATTTTGTAGTTATATTTTTTCTGTTTGAAAATTTTGAAAAATACAAAAAGATTTTATTTTGATAAAATTTTTGAAAATCCAAAAAGATTTTTGTATTTTGTTTACACCGTTTATGGATAGACACTTAGGATGACTGAGTCACAATTTCATTCCATTTATCCATGTGACTATTTGATAGTGTTTTGAGACAATAGGTCAATTCATCCATGTGCTTTATAATGTTTGGATTCATTAAGATGTAATTAAGTGTTACTTCCTACATGTTTGATTCATGTTTTCCTATATTGCACACATGCACGGATTTGTTTGATTATTGTTCTTGACTTATCACATGTTGGTTGGGTGTTTTCATCTCAATAATGTCCTTAAAACGAACCAAGTGCAATAATACGAGAGTAATAAAAGTAGTGCATGTAAAAACCATTACCCGTGAGGAATTTGCTTAGTTTGAAAAAATGATGAGTGAACACGGGAAAGGGTTGCGAGTGAATAATAATCACGTCGTGAAAGCCACCGTTTGAAAAGAGCCCACATAAAAAATTAAGGCAATAAAAAGATGAAATATGCCAAAAATTTGGGCCAATAGATTTTCTCTAAGTTGAGAATTTAGTACCTCTTTAGATATAAAAAATTGCATTATTATATATGAGGGAGTTTTGGATGGATATATCAATGGGTTTGCACGTGCTTTGAAAAGTTCTCGAAATGGCACTAAATAGTTTTGGACGTTATTGGTGTGGAAATCATTTAGACTTTGATTTGTTGATTTGATTAAGACGATGTCATTTAAATTCAACAATTATTACACCTAAGGATTCTTTTGATGTTCATTCATTAGGGATACACGTATGCATCGTGCACATATGATTGATTGAGTTTATTTACCTATCGAATGTTTTCACACCCATACATTCCATTTCCATGACTTCGTTATTTTAGTATAAATCCATGGTGTGATTTTTGGTATCTTATTTTTGTATCAAAAATTGAAAAATTAAAAAAAAAAAATGTGAATGTTTTTGGGACATACCTTTGCATGCGCGCTGATTGATTCATATTTGCTATGCAATTTTATCGTGACACTCCATGTTTTGATTGCTTTTTCTTATATGTCTATTTGGGGACATCATAAAAAGGAGGAGAAAGAATTATCATATTATGGGGGAGTTTTTGCATTGTGGGGGAGATTTGATTATTAATGCTTTATTCTTATATCATTTCAAACTCGATGCATCACGAAGGTATTTTGCTCTATCTCATGTATGTAGGTACGAACATTGAAGATCATGATGTTGCACACCGTGATGAGAAAAGCTTTGAGATTTGGTGAAGATTTTTGAAGAACAGTTTGAGATCTTGCAAATTTATTCATGGGAGGGTAGATTTGTATAGGTATTTTGGTGTTTGATAATTCGTATTTTCTATGTATGTACCGGCATAGACATAGGGAGAGATTTCTAAGGACATATTTTCATAGGTCCGTTATCAATTTATTATGTCATATACTGCTACACCGTCGAAGGGCATTCAAGAGACTTCTACATCAAAGACGGATCTGAATTACTCAAGTTCTTCATCATTCAAGACTTCGCGAAGTTTATTTTGGTAAGGTTATGTTTTAAATACTTTAATTTTTCACTTTGAGCTTTTGGGATAATTTTTACAAAATATTTTTCCAAAGATTTTGTTCTCGGACACCTTTTCATAGAAAAATCATAACTAATTCATAAAAAATCAGAAATATATGAAACTGGCGGCCACGCGTTCGTATCGAAATTTTCTACAGGCTCGCCTAGAATCTCATTTGATAGGTCATTCGAATGACCTGCTTTTGTTGTTCAAATGACATTGCATCTCGTGAGATCTCGTTCGAACGACATTTGTCATTCGTTCGAGCGACATGCTGATCTCGTTCGAAGGAGCTCTGTTTTGAGGTGGCGCGATTTTCTATAAAATCTCATTCTCTGGTTCCGTTTTCATTAAGAAGTCACAGCGTTTTGACGAACAGAAAAACTGCGAAAGCAGAATTCTTTTTAGCCTTCTTTCTTTAGGGTTTTAATCCCTTTATGTTTTCAATTCACAAAACTCCCATATGCTTTAGTGAATTGTTTTCGTTTTCAAGAACACAACTTTTGCTTTTGTTCAAACTTGTGGAGAAACCGTCTATCTTCTTCATTGTTGCCCTACTGGAAAGGAAAAGTTCCAGCCGACAAACTTGTGGAGAAGTCGTTTCTCTTCTTTATTGCTGACCACCTGGAGTTCCTGCCGGAGATTTTAGCCGACGACATAGGAACCGACACCTATGGGTATTTCTGTGTCACACTTATTTCATTGTAATCCGTGTAAGCCATTTTCTTACAAATTATAGTGAAATAAAAGGTTTTGCCCATTTGGGGGATTTTTCCTGAAATTGTTTATTTTATCATGCATGCTTTATTTTATTGGATAATTCATCTAGATGCATGTTTTAGGGTTTAACTAAAATTTGGGATTAATTAAAATTGGATTTTATTTGAGAAGTCGCAATATTTTCGCTATAGCGATTCTACAAATTGGTATCAGAGCTTATTTA
Organism: Sambucus nigra; assembly: GCA_949130495.1. Taxonomy (NCBI): domain Eukaryota; kingdom Viridiplantae; phylum Streptophyta; class Magnoliopsida; order Dipsacales; family Adoxaceae; genus Sambucus; species Sambucus nigra. The sequence goes on along the minus strand of OX422220.1, from coordinate 221,063,083 downwards.
AGCGATCACCACTTTTACAACTAAAACCAAGAAACAAACAATTTCCTTAAGACTACAATTATTAATCTCCAAAATCAAAATGGCATAGATGATCGGGTGTTTTTTGTAATACCCCGTACTTCTGAATATTCCAAATATTCCATTTAATTAGATTGGAGAATTAAATGAGAAAATATCGGCTTGATTTAAATTACGTAAGAGTAGTAATTTAAAGAGTTTTATTTAAAATTGTAATTATGGTGTATTAATCGAAAGATAGATACCGGTATATATTGCATCATTTTATTTACTTAGTGCGAGTGGTAAATAGTTACTTATCACGTATAGACCGCGTTGGGGTGAGAATGAGTAATATTTTTAAGTGACTCAAATGATAATTTAGAGGTCACCAAAGAGTCCGGAAGGGTCAAATTAGTCAAAATAGTATACCCGGGAGTACTAGTTAAGTCCCGGGGTAATTTTGGGCTAAACCGAGACCGTTCGGGGGCATTTTAGTCTTTTAACATAAGAGGGTATGGAGACCTACGAAATTGAGAGTTTTATATCAGCCGTATGATAAATGAATTAGGGTTAGAACACCCATGACAACACCAATACCATTAGAGAGAAGAGAGGCACAACTTTCTAAAGCAAAAAGAAGATTTGGGAAGGATTCAAAGGGATTCCTACCATCAACTTGTTGGGGAAGAAGGATTGAGGGATGAAGATCATCAATCATCAACAAGAACCACAAAATCAGACCCTACTGATCATAAGGCAAGTTGTTTATTGCAAATTATGAAGTTATAATACCCATGTGTAGGGTTTTTGAATAGTTTTGTTTAAATCAATATTTTGATTGGAGAAAGATGATTTTTATGCATGTTGGGATAGGAATCGCATGTAGAATGATTTAAACTATGTAGAGAATTAATATTCAGATTAGACTTGATGATTTTCGGAATAAAAATCTGGATTTTGAATGATAATATGGGAAGAACACCATAACTAGGGTTTTAAGAAATTCTGGATTTTAATTCATTAATTCTTTAAAGTAATTGGAGTTTTGATGTATTTGACACGTTAGAAACTGTCCTAGTATATGTGGAAATATGTTAGGATCATTGGGTTAAAGTTTGGTGGACTATAATGGAGTTTATAGATTTGTTAATGGAGGAAAAATCTTAACGAAGAAGAAGACTGCGTCTGCCCCTGTTCGATCGATTGGACTGTCGATCGATCGACTAAAGCTGCTTTTCAAAAATTTTGTGTTTAATCCTCCGTTGAGTTCGGGAATGAATGATTATTCTAAGATTTACAATATACTTATTAGGGAGTAAGAATAAGACCAGTAGGTATATTGTTGAGGTCCAATAAGGCCATTGGGTATAGAGCTTGGATTACGGACCGAAGATAATAATCCGATTTAGTAGAGTATCGGAGATTTCTGAAATTGAGTTACGAGGTGAAGTAAATTCAATTTTAAATAATAGACCAATAGGGTAAGAAAGAACTACTGAAATTATATGTAAGGGGTAACTAGGACCCTTAGAGCTGTGTGAATACTCAAATAAATACGATTAATGAGATAAATCGTAAAGCGAATATTGTACGATAGATATATGAGATTAAAATATTACGTACGTATATGATTAATAGGTCGGGCGTGTACCTACTGAATTATGTGATCTTTTAGGTAGGGAGATTATACCTAAATTAATTATGTTAGGGTCGATGAGACATTCCGAACTTACATAAAGTTATCATGTGTTTGGGGTCGATGAGAAATGCCGAACCAAACTTTGAACTGGGGTCGCGATGGGAGAGTCCCGAACCAGAATATGTGTATATATATATATTTTTAAAAATAATTGGGGTCGATGGATCATTCCGAACCAATTCTTACTTGGGGTCGATGAATAATTCCGAACCAAGAGTCCTTTACGTGTGTAAAAATGACAAAATAGTAATGACTGATATTTAGTATATATGGTGTGTGAAATATATATACTTGATGATATTCTACTTCTGTGTATTAGTAGATTGATATATATTATGTATTTAAAGATACATACTGAATTGGTAAGTTAAGTAGTAAAACTTAATTACGAAATGCATCTTTAGATAGAGGAAATCTATTTAGTAATTCAAGTAGCGAAACTTAATTACACAAGTGGGAAGTCAACAATTGTGAGAATTGTAGTAATTTTAGTAGTGAAACTAAATGGGAAGTCTTGAAAAATAACGTAGATGAAATGTTACTTGAGAATTAATTAACATACGTGAGATGTTAGTGAAACGGTTGTACTGTATGGGCGGTACTGGAACTTGGGTACAAATAGTTCAGTTGACTACTTTGGTTTTAGTTAGCTTGGGAGGTATGGCTAGATAAACTAAGTGTAGAACGTTAGGTGTGCACAAAAGATGAGGGGTGAGTAACTCAAGAGTGTGTACAAGAACCTAACATGTGTAATCAATAACCGCATTTTATATTGTGACAAACGCTTGCTAAATATTTTCAAAATGTTTTGAGTACTAACTCTTGCTATAAAATATTTACAAAACCTTTTAGGTGTCCAGCCACAGGGATGCCATGTATGATGATTCCATTCCAGAGACTCGGAGCTGTAGCACGGTGGATGCTTACAGGACTTTGACTAGACGATATCTCTCATTCAGATCTAGTACAGGATCTCACACTCTTCTATGCATGGACTTGTTGTCCGGTATTAGTCTCAGATGTTAGTTTCAGACTAATGGTTATTCTATTGTTGTTTGGGATTTTTAGCCGATGGTTTATTCGGTAATACTTTTGTTCTGTTGTACTTTTACTTTGTTGATTGGGTTATAGTACATGATTATTTTTACGTTGTTCCGCATGGTTGTTTTATCTGTTTTAAGAAAGATAAAATTTGGCACCGGTCTAATTTTATTTAGGGTATTAGTAATTAAAAAGTTTTCGACAGTGATGCTAAGAATGAACCATTTGAGAAACCTGTTTTAATTTAATAAAGGCCTGATCACCCGATGTTTAATTAGGCGGGGTGTCACATTTTTCCTGGGCGGTCAAAGAACACTAGGATTAATATTAAGCACCATATTAGTTCTTTATCTACAGATAAAAATACATCCATGATATTTGAGTAAGAGAAAACACAAGTGTTTTTCTCTAAAATCATGTGCACACGTAATGACCTTTTAATGAAAAAAAAACAATTGTTTAAAAATCATTTTGACAATTATTTAAAAGATATGAAACTTCTTTTTAACAAAAATTAATTCGATCTTGTCATTATATTAAATAAATATAAGTAATACTTTGATAAATACTAAAAATAACCTCAAAAAAATTCGGCTTGAGGGCTCCTGCCCTCAAACCCCTGAATATCGCCATTAAATTAGCCCCCACTCTCGGTAATTCCTGACTCCGCCCCTGGGCATCATATTTCTTAACAAATAAACCCAATTTTTAACTTAAAATAGTAAAATTTTAAAATGAATGGGACTTTAGTTGTTATTCCCTAACACTCAAAGCTTGTAGTGTAATGTCCAATGCCCTTTATGTCTTTAGGTTGAGGTATATCACTTTTAGCATGCCTTAGATTGCAATCTCTCATTTAAGCGAACATAACACGGTTATACTGTTATATTACGAAAACGTTTTTAAATACGGTTATACTGTTGTACATTTTTTTTATAGAATAATTGTACAATTTTTAAAATATAACATTATTATATTATAATGTGAATATTACTATGAATGACAATGGTATTATTGCATATTTACAATTATACTTTTAGGGTCTGTTTGATAGAAAACTGAAAAAATGCAAATGATTCCAGGACATTTGATTCTAGGGCAAACAATTCCAAGGCAAATGAATATTTTCCAACTTGTGTCTATTTGATACAAGTTGGAAAATCATCAATTTTCCACATTTTCTATCAAACGCAAAAGCTGGAAAATAGATATAAATGTAGAAAATTTGTTTACGGAATATATATATATATAATAAATATATATTATTAAATATACAAAATGTATGAATATATATTATATTATTTGCGGAATATATATATTCTGTATATACAAAATATATGAATATATATTATATTATTTACGGAATATATATATTCCGGAAATTAATATAATTTGTGGAATATATATTTAGTATATTTTTTCGGAAATTAATAATAATTTACGGAATATATATATTTCGCAAATAATATAATATATATTCATATATTAAATATAATAATATATTTAATAAATGAATGTATTCCGTAAATAATATATTATATTTTCATAGATTTTGTACATTTAATATATTTTATACATTTAATAATATAAAAATTTATTAAATGTACAAAATCAATGAAAATATAATATATTATTTACGGAATATATGAATATATATTATATTATATACTGAATATACTAAATATATATTATTTACAGAATATATACATATATATAGAATATGTATTTTCATATATAAAGAATATTATATATATATATATATATATATATATATATATATATATATATATATATATATATATATATATATAATTTACATATATACATATATATTATGTATTTATGAATATATACATATATATAATATACATATGCGTAATATATACATATATATACATATATAGAGCTGACCCCCCCAAAGAATTGGTTTTAAGTGATTTGCCACCCAAAGGTGGCAAACAAAAACTTGACCCCCCCAAAGAATTGAATTCCCCCCTAGGGTGGAAAATTGTGTTTAATGGGTGTTATACATAAAAAATAAATTTTATGGCAAATTAACGCTATCAAACACCCTAAAAACTTAAAAATATCAGAATTTTTTAATTTTTTAGAATTTACCTTAAAATTTTTATGCTATCAAACGGACCCTTAGAAGAAAAGATGGTAAACTAAACATTAGAAAGTGTTAGATGGCTTATTAAACTACCTCAATAGGAGGATCGTGCACATATTACTTTTATGAAATAGAAAAATGCCCTTTTTAAGTTTATTGCTATATTAAACACTGTACACGTCAACAATCATATTTGTCCATCTATCTCAAATTGGATTATATAATTTATAGGCTTAATTAAGAAACTTTTCATGGAAACTAAAACTACTAAATATGTGAAGGATTATATATATTGTTTACTCCCTTTCACTTCCGGTGAACAGTGTCATAGATTTCCCAAATCCCATTAACAATGACAGCTACCTAACAATCAAGCATTGTAATGACCTACATAATTGTTATCCTTATCACATATGCTTCTGCCCTCGGGAAAAAAACCATGACGGTCTTATCATTTGAAAGTGCTAACGCAGTGACAATTAACATAAAAAACTACAAACTATTAATCGATAGGACAATAAATTGGTGTATCCAATCCTAATATAATTTATAGTCGGAAAATTTTTGATAATTTCTATAAATAAGGAGTTAAAAATATTTTTTTATTAAGTATATATGTGTTATAATTATTAATATAGATACATTTATAATGATAAATATAGATATAATTATATTTATTAATGTAAATACAATTATATTTATTTAAGTAAGTGTTTCTACACTAATAAGTGTAACTCTATCGTTTGTGCGTAGTGTTAATTAATTAAAAAGTTTATGAGTTTAAAATACCGACAAGATTATCGATTGAACTGATCATATATAAATAGACTTTCAATTAATTTATTAGGTAATGCCCGTTTAGAATTTTGTAATAATTGACTCATATTATCTTTAGTAATTATTATTAGAAGTAATAATTACCAAGTCTCATTAATTTGGTAAATCAGACAAGAAATCTTTTGATTAAGTCAATAGTGTCAAATGTCATATTGTCAACTCAGCATATTAAAATGACGAATACACTCTAAAAATATTTTTGACAATTGTTATCTCATTTTTGCCCAAAAAAACCTATCAAATCTTTAAAAATCTATAACTTCAAATCTACAAATCCAAAATTCATAAAATTTATATATTTGAAATCTACTCATCAAGATCTACGAAACAATACCTATATTCAATATTTTTTGACGAAAAAATCGAAACAGATAAATTTACTCTTTCTTAAAAACTTCAATTTTCCAACGAAAACTCCATTTTTTTCGGCTCGGGAGATGATGCCGCTGGGTCGGACCAGAAAAAATAAAGAAATAGACGGAGAGAGAGAGAGACGAGGAGAGAGAAACACTCCGGCGAGAATTCCAACGGCTTCTGGTGAGATTTTCCGATGGATTATTTTCGGCAAGTTTCTAATGGGATGGAATGGGGTGGGGTGGAGTGGGGCTGCTACAGAGAGAAATACTGTGGGGTTATGTGTTTGTTTTTAGAAAGTAAGTAAGTGAATTTAAAATAGGTATATGTGATGGTACATTTATCTAAATATATATAATCTATAATAAAAAATGACTTCATCCATTAAAAAAAAATCAATGAGATTTGATGCATCTTTATCCCAATGAATAAAGCTAGACAGACCCACTTTGGTACCCTTTTTTCATACCCGGTGCATAAAAATGTTATACCTTGTTGTTGTGGGTCCCGCCAGGGCACAAGGTATAGCCCTTATCAGCCTTGTCTTATTAGGCGGGTGATGATACTGAAAATCAGCACCACCAGGTGAGGTGTTTGCAAGCTCAATATAGGTATGACAATGGCAGCACGGCTGTATAAAGAAGATAAGAATGAGATGAGGATAAGAGGAATGACACCTGAATATATAAGTGGTTCAGCCAATCCGGCCTACATCCACTGTGAGTGTGTGTGTGAGTAATATCACTGAAAGAAGGCACTAATGGCCATGGATACAACCTCTCAAGTTCTTTCTCTCTCTACTGTGTGTAGTTAGACAGAATTTCTGCTAGGGTTTTTATATCTGGGTCCTTTTGCAAGGTAGGGGTGATCCCTTTATATAATGACTAGGGGGAGTAATGTACCCCCTATGCATGTAATGTGCATGGGTGTAGCTTCCTCACCAATGGGGGTGTGCCACCTGTCCTGGCCACATGTAAGTAATGATGATGAAATATTCCCCCCACATGTGGGGAATAATATTGTTGTAACTGATCTATGCCCAGGTGTCCTTATCCAAACGTCAACAGATGCTTGGTAGTCATGTTGGTGAATGGCCTCGGCATAGGAAAGGCCGAGCTATCAAGGTTGGTCGTCCGCTCAATACGCGGGGTGTCACTGGCTGTCTCGGCTTTATGTCAGCCGAGGTATATACCTGTGTCGGCCAAAGCCGAGTCATTGGCGTGCTGATGATAAGCGATGCCTCTGGTGACCTCGGCCTCCTCCGAGGTAAGGTTCATGTTGAAGGTGAATGTAGAGCTTCTGATTATCTTGGCCTACTGTTGACCGGGGTTACTATTCCTTGGTACCTGGGGTTGATGTTGACATCTGTGATATGAGTAGTGTCCCCGGGGAGGTGTATGTGGTAGTGTCGGCCCGGGCCGAGGTACCCTTGGCCGAGGGATGATATCGTGGGACCCCATGCGCTGGTGGGTCGGCCATCGTCTCGGCTCTCATCTCGGCCGAGGTATGCACCCCTAGGCCGAGGTCATACTTCGGTATATCAATCACCCCCCAGCCCTTAGCCATTTGCGAGAGTGGGTGGCTAGGGGGTTCTTGCCTCCGAGGTCTATTCACCCCAAAGTCAATACCTGCATGACACTTGTCCGTTGCCAAGGCGTGCCCACTTGGTTGGCACATGTTGTCAGTTGTCTCTTGGGCTTCCCAAGGCAATGATGAGCCTTGGGAATCGTGCCCAAGTATTTAAAGGTTAAAACCTTTCTTTTTCTTCTTCTTCCTCATTTCTCTCTTATTCAAGCGATTGCTCCCCTGTTTTCTGCAAATTTTTTCTCTCCGAAGTTAGCCTCTGCTCCAGCGATTGTTCCGCCGAGGGATACCTCACTTCCTGCGCGATATACTCCACCTTATTCACCAATCTCACCTTTAGGTATCCTCCCTCTCCATTTCCTTCGTTTTTGATGTCTTTTATTTTGAATTTTCCGGCTAGTTCTTGAGTTTTGCGGTGAGATCTTGAGTTTTCCGGTGAGATCTTGAGTTTTCTGGTGAGATCTTGAGTTTTCCGGTGAGCCAGGCTTCCTGCATAGGTTCTTTGGTTTGATCTCTAATTCCCTTAACTTTTCAAGTCATATTTGTTTGTAGTTTATAGAATATTTTGATAAGTTGAAGGTCTGCAAAAGCCTTTGGTCGTCCCCAGATGCTCAGACCCCTGTACCAACTTCTTGAAGACTTCCCCTCTCTCAAAGAAAAGACCTTAGAAAAAATTAGGCAAATAGAGAGAGCTCAGGAAGAAGCTCGTAGGTTACAAGAGTCCCCTGTCAGACCTCTCTTTCCTCCACCTCTCAAGGTGGTATACCCCCGTCCACCTGAAACTTTTTACCAGACAGACGTCTCTGTCAACCCATTGCCGATGTCTGAGTCTGAGTCTTCCACTTCTGACCCGATGTCAGTGGAATCTTTCCAAGAGGCCATGGACTTCACTACTCAGGCTGATCAGAACCCTGGCCATGCCGAGATCTCCAGTCGTGCCTCGTCTCAAAATGGCACAAGTACCTCTAGTTCATCTTCAGAGATTGAACTTGTAGAGCCAAGTGTGGCTGTGACTCCCATTCTAAATGCTATTCCTCTGTCGGCCGTAACCGAGGCCGAGTTTGCTCAGAGGTTCCCCGGTAACCCGTCCACGTCTGTTCCAGCCGACGTTGAATCTGACGATGATGAGGAGGCCGAAAGTGATGTAGACACATCTGAGGCGGCCGAGTATGAGAGCACAATTACTGAGGTGGATCTACTGCACTTTAGGTACTTATACTCCATTAGCCCATCTATTCACTTAAGGAGACCTCTGAGGGAAGAGAGGGCCTACCACGGCAGAGATGGTGAAATCTGCCTGTACGAGCAGATGTTCAAGTTAGGTTTTCGTCTTCCCTTCCACCCCGTCATTAGGTCCATTCTAGCATTCATTAACTTGGCCCCCTCGCAGCTCTCTCCCAACGCATGGAGGGTTATTATAGGGGCCATCATCTTGTGGAGGGCGGTTCACCACTCTGACCTCCCAGTGCAGGTCTTTGCTAGTTGTTACGTCCCTACCTAGGCCAAAAATCATCCGAGCTACTATCACTTTGTGGCTCGGAGGCCTGAGAAAAAGATGCTCTTGGTCACTCAGACCTCCAACCATTATTGGAAACCCAGGTACTTTTTTGTCTCAGGGCCTTGGGAATTTGGTTCTTCGATTCCCTCTTCCATCTTCGAGCCGAGAATACCCCAGAAATGGGGCAAAGTTACCATGGCTGCCAGGGCCGACCCTGGACTAAGTGTGCAACATGGCAAAAGGGTGAAGGCCCTGCAGGACCAAGGGGCCCATGGGATGTTTGTCAAGTTTGAGCATCTGCTGACCCCCCAGTATCTCTCAGGGACGAGCCTGGGCGGAAGTCCCTTAGCTGACTTTGGTAAGGATTTTTATTTTGACCAAGTGTAGCCTCTTATCATACGTACTTTATTTCTGACTCATATCTCTTTACTTTTGCAGAGAAACCACCAAACATTTCAGACGAGCTGTGGGAGATGGCAGCTCCAAGCTTGTCCAGACTTGTCAAGAAGACTGGCATGAATGCTCCTCCACCTTCTCCCTCAACATCCAAATCTAAGAAGAGGGCACCTGAGGTCCATCCTCCTGAGGATCAGAGGCCGGGCTCCAGGACCAAGAGGGCCTCAGATACTGCGATCCCCCTCACAGCCGACACGTTATCAGCTCGTCTGGACCAGTTGAAACTGTCTGATAGCGTGGTCGGCCACAGCCGACAGGCCATGGACGCTCTTAACAATATGATGACCGAGGCCGACAAGCGTTTCTTCAGGGCCATGGACACTCCCATGATGGTTGAATTTGGCCTTCACCGAGTAGTCCAGGTATAACTTGTTCTTGTCCAAAGTGCAACATCTGATTCTGCTTCTCATCTAACTTCTTCATTTACTGTGCAGGGTGCGGCTGCCATGTATCAGCTATCCAACTGGGCCCTGAGGAAATTGCCTCTCATTCAGAAGGGGCAGGAGGCTGAAAAAGTTGAGGGCACTCTGAAGGCCGAGGTTGCTCGTCTGAGGACCGAGTTACAGGAGGCTGAGACCAAGGCTCAGACCTCTGAAAATAAGTCCCAATCCCTAGAGAAGGACATCTCTGCACTTGTTCAGAGTCATACCAAGACCCTGAAGGACAAGGACGATGCCTTGCAGAGGAAGGTTGATGCTGCGGTGAAGGCTTCTCTTGCAGATGCCTCGGAGACAATAATTGCTGACTATAAGGTCTCCGAGGAGTTTGTAGGCTTTGGCCTGGAGTACCTTGAAAGGGGTATCAAGGCCACCTGCAAATGGGCCGAGGTAAGGGAGGCCAAGGTTGGCACCATTAAGGCCTCAGATTTTGTGGGTCTCGGCCTTGCCGATGCCCAGTTTGCCCAGGCCTTGCAGGAGATAGAGGATGAAGCTGCTGCCCCTGGTCAAACTGTTACTCTAGAAGGAACTGACCTCGGAGAAACTGACCCTGCAAACGAAGTAACTGAGGTGACCAATACCGAGCAGGCCAACCCAGAAGAGACATCAAACGTTCCTCATTCAGATGTTTAACTTGTATTTTCCATTTTTTGTTTTGACTTGTAATCTTGCATGTAATTTCTCAGAAACTTAAATATTATGCAATTTCTTCCTTTTGTTGAATGCAAATGTCTCTCTTCCTCTTTATTTGTGAATGTACATGAATGCTATGCACTCTCTGAAGTCATTAATGAATGTGGTGCCATAACTATTACTTAAAGGTCTAAGGTCCTCACCTAAGATGTTATCCCCATAATAAATTTCACCAAATGAATGATGTTAAGGGTCTGAGGTACTCCAGCCGAGGTGTTCGAGCTCAGACTTCGTCACCACCGAGTGATGTTATGAGGGTCTGAGGTCATCACCTAGGCCGAGGTATGCCTCATAATGTCACCAAATGAATGATGTTTAAGGTCTGAGGTCCTCACCTAAGAGTTTATCCTCATAATAAATTTCACCAAATGAATGATGTTAAGGGTCTGAGGTCCTCACCTAAGAGGTTATCCCCATAATAAATTTCACCAAATGAATGGTGTTAAAGGGTCTGAGGTCCTTCAGCCGAGGTGTTCGAGCTCAGACCTCATCACCACCGAGTGATGTTATGAGGGTCTGAGGTCATCACCTAGGCCGAGGTAAGTCTCATAATGTCACCAAATGAATGATGTTTAAGGTCTGAGGTCCTCACCTAAGAGGTTATCCTCATAATAAATTTCACCAAATGAATGATGTTAAGGGTCTGAGGTCCTCACCTAAGAGGTTATCCTCATAATAAATTTCACCAAATGAATGACGTTAAGGGTCTGAGGTCCTCACCTAAGAGGTTATCCCCATAATAAATTTCACCAAATGAATGGTGTTAAAGGGTCTGAGGTCCTCCAGCCGAGGTGTTCGAGCTCAGACCTCATCACCACCGAGTGATGTTATGAGGGTCTGAGGTCATCACCTAGGCCGAGGTAAGCCTCATAATGTCACCAAATGAATGATGTTTAAGGTCTGAGGTCCTCACCTAAGGGGTTATCCTCATAATAAATTTCACCAAATGAATGATGTTAAGATGAAACAAGAATTTGCCATGGAAATTGATCTTTATTCACAACCTCTTCTCAATAAGATGGTGCATTTACAATTGAAAAAATAGATGCAACATTATATGAAATATCTCTTTAGGTGGTCGGCATTCCACGGGTTGGTGAAGGGTTCTCCCTCTAGGTTCTCTAGCCTATACGTGCCAGGCACAACCTCTTCCGTTACTCTGTAGGGGCCATGCCAGTTCGGGTGAAGCTTGTTTGCCTTCTGTAGGGTCTTTTTAAGCACTAGATCTCCTACCGCAATGGGTCTTGCTTTTACCCTTTGATTGTAGAATTTTGTTGCCCTCTGCTGGTAGGCTGCTTTCCTGACCTCTGCGTCTTCCCTTCTTTCTTCAATAAGGTCCAAGTCTAACCTCCTCCTTTCCCCATTGCTGTCCTGATCATAGGTCTGAATCCGATGAGTTGGTAGGCCTATCTCCGTTGGTATGACGGCTTCTGAACCGTGTGCCAGCATGAATGGGGTTTCTCCCGTGGGTGTCCTTGCTGTGGTCCTGTAAGCCCATAGCACAGTGTAAACCTCTTCTATCCATCTCCCCTTCGCATCTTCTAACCTCTTCTTGATTCCATCCAAGATTGTCCTATTTGTGACTTCAGTCTGGCCATTAGCTTGGGGTCGACCAGGGGATGAGAAGAACTGTTTAATCCCCACACTTTGGCAATACTTCTCCAAGGAGGCGTTCTTGAACTGGGTCCCATTATCTGAGATGAGCGTGTTTGGGAGACCATATCTACATATGATGTTCTTCCAGATGAACTGAAAGGTCTTCTGTTCTGTAATTGTTATCATGGGTTCGGCTTCTACCCATTTTGAAAAGTAGTCAATGGCAACTATCAAGAATTTATAGTTGTTGACTGCTCTTGGCAAGGGTCCTACCAAGTCAATTCCCCATACCACGAACGGCCATGGAGAAGAGATCGATATCATGGGCTGATGTGGTTGATGAGGGATAGTGGCGAACCTCTGACATTTGTCGCACCTCTTCACATAATCAGCAGAGTCCGTAGACAAGGTTGGCCACCAGTATCCCTGAGTGATGATTCTCTTGGCTAAAGGTCTTCCTCCTATATGGCTAGAGCAAGAGCCTTCATGAACCTCCTGTAAGATCCGAGGTACTTCCAAGGGGTGAACACATCTGAGGAGGGGCAAGAGGAAACCTTTTTTGTACAAGACGTCTCCTATCAATGAGAACTTGACAGCCCTGTATCTCAGCTTTTTCCTTTCCGGTTTGGACTCAGGAAGCTCCCCCTCCCTCAGGTATCTGACAATCGGGTCAATCCACGAGCCTCCCGGGTTTATATTGTGACAAGGGTTACATACCTCGTCCTCCTCGATGCTTGCCTTTCCTAGAACTTCAATTGGGATGGTTCTTCCCAAATCTGTCTTCATTGCTGAGGCCAGTCTTGCCAATGCATCAGCATGGTTATTGCTCAGTCTAGGCACTCTCTTCAGTTTGGCCTCTTCAAAAAACTCTAGCAATCCTCTTACCTTTTTTAAGTATCTGGCCATCCTCTCATCCTTGGCCTCGTACGCCTCCAACACTTGGTTGACAACCAACCTTGAGTCGCTATGGAGTAGAAGCCGCTTTACCCGCAGAGTTGTTGCCAATAGGAGGCCCGCTATCATGGCCTCATACTCAGACTCGTTGTTTGAAGCCTGGAAGTTGAATCTTAAGGCATACTCAATGTTGGCGCCATCTAGAGCTGAGAGTACTAACCCCGCACCGCTTCCCCCGTCGCAGGAGGATCCATCCACGAAGAGGTTCCATACTTCTTCTGATGAAGAGAAGTCCCATTCTCTCATCACTCCTTTTTCGAAGAGGTAACGATCCTCTTCGTTTTCTTCTACCCTCCTCCGAGCCTTGACTGGGACTACCTCTTCTCGGCCTTGGAAGATGTAAGGGTCTGTCTCTTCCGAATCTCGGGAGACAGCTCGGCTCTTCTCTGACTCAGCCTCTTCCCAAGTGAATTTCGTGACAAAATCTACAAGGGCCTGCCCCTTAATGACTGTCCTGGGCTGGTAAGTAAGATCATACTCCCCTAGTTCAATGGCCCAGGTCATCAATCTCCCGGACTTCTCAGGCTTGTGCAGAACATGTCTTAGTGGGGAGTCTGTAAGGACTATCATAGAGTGAGCTTGAAAGTAGGGTTTCATTTTCCTTGAAGCATGGATAAGAGCATAAGCCAATTTCTCCATTCTGGGGTAGTTCTGCTCAGACCCTTGTAGGGCCTTACTGTTGAAGTATACAGGCCTCTGAACTCCATCTTCTTCTCGTATGATGGCCGCGCTAATAGCCAACTCAGAGACTGCCAGGTACACAAACAACCTCTCTCCTGCAATGGGCCGGGACAGCAGCAAGGGAGATCTTAAGTAGGACTTGAGTTGATCAAAGGCTTTTTCACACTCTTCATCCCACTGGAAGGCCTTCCTTAGAATCTTGAAGAATGGAAGACAATTATCCGTTGCCCTGGAAACAAACCTGTTCAGGGCAGCTACTCTTCCAGTGAGTCTTTGGACATCCTTGATACTCCAAGGAGTCTTCATGTCGAGCAACGCTTTGATCTTCTCAGGGTTTGCCTCAATCCCCCTTTGGTTAACGATGAACCCTAGGAACTTCCCAGCTCCTACCCCGAAGACGCATTTGGCCGGGTTGAGCTTCATTCTGTATGAGTCCATGACATCAAAGGTCTTCTCAAGGTCTGTCACGTGAGTACATGCCTTCAAGCTCTTCGTTAGCATATCGTCCACGTACACCTCCATGGTCTTACCTATCTGTTCCTCGAACATCCTATTGATGAGATGCTGATATGTTGCCCCCGCATTTTTCAGACCAAAGGGTATCACCTTATAACAATACGTCCCCTTGTCAGTGATGAAGGCTGTCTTCTCAGAGTCTGCGGCGTCCATGAAGATTTGGTTATAAACTGAATAAGCATCCATAAAGCTCATGAGCTCGTGCCCTGCTGTTGCGTCCACCATCTGGTCTATCCTAGGTAGGGGATAGCTGTCCTTCGGGCAAGATCTATTCAGGTCTGTGAAATCTACACACATCCGCCACTTTCCATTGGCCTTAGGCACAATTATTGCGTTTGAGAGCCACTCTGGATAGGTGACCTCTCGTATGAACTCGGCCTCTTCCAACTTTTTCACCTCTTCCAGAATGACCTCATATTTCTCTCTGGAGTAAATTCTTCTCCTCTACTTGACTGGCCTGGCATCCCTATCCACGTTGAGTTTGTGGGTCATGACCTCAGGGTCTATACCAGGCATGTCGGTGTGGCTCCATGCGAAGACACTCTGCCTCTTCCTGAGGAGGCTTACCAACTCTTCCTTTGTCTTTGGTTCTAGGGCCTTGCCGACCTGGACGGTTTTTTCCGGTTCGTCCTCGTTGAGGACGATGGATTCTACCTCTTCCGCGGCCTCGCCCTTCTTTAGCTTTGTTTCATCTCTCGGGTCAAGAGTGTCTATGGTTGCTCTCTTATGGGCCTCCCTCTCTTCAGCTGAGTTGAAATAACACTCCCGTGTCGTGGTCTGATCCCCCTGCACTTCCCCTACTCCATAAGGAGTCGGGAATTTTAGCATTTGATGGACCGTTGACGGCACGGCTTCAAACTCCTTGAGGGCTACTCTTCCGATGATGAGGTTGTAGGCCGAGTAGACATTCTCGTTCATCACAAAAAAGTTTATCTTCTTAGTCAGCCTCTTAGGCCACTCATCCCCCATACGGACATCCATCTCATACATGCCTAATGGGTGCACTTTCTCACCACTGAAGCCTATCAAGGGGTGGTGGTATGACACTAGCCTTGACCTGCTAAGACCCAAGCTCTTGAAACAAGGCCAAAACATTACATCTGCTGAGCTTCCCCCATCTATGAGGATTCTCCCCACATCGCATCCATGCACCCTTGTCGTTATGACTAAGGGGTCATCATGGGGGGCTAAGATTCCCTTGAAGTCGAGTCGGGAGAAACCCACCACTAGGGTGTCCATATCCACCTTCGTTCTCTTCTGCACAACGTCAGAAGACGTCAGGTTCACAACCTCTAGCCTGACCACCGACTTGGCCTCCGCTACATGAGCCTTTCTATCAGCTACCTCAGAGCCACCTCCTGCGAATCCCCCACATATGGTGCCAACACCAAAGGAGATCATTCCTACCCTCTTCACTAGGGTATTGTCATCCCTTGGTGGGAGATCTGGGTCATCTCCATCATCACCTTCTAAATCATCATGCCCCCTAGCTGGGGCATCGCCACGACACCTGTCATCTCTTCTCTTCCTAGGGTCTTCTCTTCCAGCTTTCGGGGCTTTGCCATCCACATACTTTCTCAGCTTCCCAGACTACAGCATTTTCTCAATCTCATCCTTTAGAGCGAAACATCTGTCTGTGACATGGCTGTGATCCTGATGGAATTCACACCATAGGTTTTTATTCCTCTTATGCGATGGGGCCTTCAGCTTCTCTGGCCACCGCAGAGCCCTGTCAGTCTTGATCTCATTAAGGATGTGCCCACAGCTCACAGTCAGAGGGGTATAATGAGCGAACTTGTCCTCTGCTGACCGCTTCTTCCCTTCTTTCTTGCCCTGGGACCTCCCAGCGCTACCACGGTTCTCCTCCTCGTATTTGGCGGCCATCGCCTCTTCTGCATTCATTACTTTCCCTGCAGTGGATAACAGCTCTGCCATAGACTTGGGGGGGGTCTTCCGCTAGCTTCCATAGTAGTTTTCCCTTCTGGAGGCCCCCTATAAGGGCGGTCATGGCTATGCTCTCCTCGTAATCCTCCACCTCCAACTTCTCCTAGTTGAATCTTGCTATATAGTCTCTTAGGCTTTCACCCTTGGCCTGTTTGACATATAGGAGGTGGGTGGTCTTCTTTTGGGGCCTTACCCCAAAGCAGAAGTTGTGGATGAACTGCTCGGCCAAGCCTTTGAAGTTTTCGATCGAGTTCTTTGGAAGAGAGGTGAACCAGCTATGCGCTGCCCCTATCAAGGTGCCCGAGAAGGCCCTGCACTTCATCTCATCAGGTATCGAGTAAATATCTGCGGCTGACTGATACATCTCGATGTGGTGCACTGGGTTAGTGCTGCCATCATACTTAGGAGTCACTACAGGAGGCTTGAATTTAGCTGGGGTCGGGAACCCCACTATTCTAGCCACAAACGGTGAGCCTTCCGTGTAGCCCCTCTGTAAGGGGTCCCTGCTCTTTATGAGGTCCCCTATCTTCTCCTCGAGACATTGGATCGAGTCATTCCATGGTCTTCTCTCGTCAACTTGGCCGAGGTTGTCCCCTGCCACCTCTCTGCGGTGGACAGAGGGTTCCCCAGCCACGATCCTCTGACTGTTGACCTCTTCCTGCTCCCTGACCCTTCTCTCTAAGGGCCGGCCTTGGTCTGGCCGAGCCTGCCTATCCCCTATTTGGGATCCTGCTGCACTCCTCGACCTTGATAGCCTGTGTCTTAGGTCATTAACCGGACCCAGCCTCTCGAAGGCCGAGCCTCTGCTCAGTCTGTCAAAAGCGGACCCTCTTGGTTGAGCCTCTTCTCTTCTTCGGCCAACACATCCTTGGCTCTGCCTAAGAGGCCGTACAGTGTTATCCGACACCTCATATGGCTCCCAACAGTCTTCCGGGGGCTCTTCAGCCTCCAGGTCATCATATCTATCCCCCGGGCAAGGGTTTCCTTGCCTCCCCAGACGCAAGCGCCTAGGGTCAGCAACGTCCCTCCTCCGCTGGGGTGCAGGTTGGTCCTTCATCGGTGCCTGGGGTGGTCCCCTGGCGTCTGGTTGGGGTTGAACCGCCGCTGGGGTGATCATGTCCGGTGAGACTCCAGGCGGCCTCATCATCATGGTTTGGCTGAGCTGGACAAACTGTTCCTTCATGGCTTATTGTGTTGCAGCCAGGGATTTCAAAGCAGCTGCCACCTCCGCCATTTCGGACTGAGGAGGAGCCTGACTGGAACTAGCCCCTCCACCCACAGGCGGCGGAGGAGGTGGTGGCAAGTCTGGTGCCATGTATTACCACTATAGAGCTTTGAGTAGCAGGTGAGCTTAATACCTCAAAGGATCTCTTTCAATGGTGAAACAGCTCCACGCAAGGGGTGGTTTCTGGTTCACCACCAGAATCTCCGGTGAGGCTAAGCGGGAAAATTCGAAAAGATATCTTCTCGTTCCCACAGACGGCGCCAAAATGATGATACTGAAAATCAGCACCACCAGGTGAGGTGTTTGCAAGCTCAATATAGGTATGACAATGGCAGCACGGCTGTATAAAGAAGATAAGAATGAGGTGAGGATAAGAGGAATGACACCTGAATATATAAGTGGTTCATCCAATCCGGCCTACATCCACTGTGAGTGTGTGTGTGAGTAATATCACTGAAAGAAGGCACTAATGGCCATGGATACAACCTCTCAAGTTCTTTCTCTCTCTACTGTGTGTAGTTAGACAGAATTTCTGCTAGGGTTTTTATATCTGGGTTCTTTTGCAAGGTAGGGGGTGATCCCTTTATATAATGACTAGGGGGAGTAATGTACCCCCTATGCATGTAATGTGCATGGGTGTAGCTTCCTCACCAATGGGGGTGTGCCACCTGTCCTGGCCATATGTAAGTAATGATGATGAAATATTCCCCCCACATGTGGGGAATAATCTTGTTGTAACTGATCTATGCCCAGATGTCCTTATCCAAACGTCAACAGATGCTTGGTAGTCATGTTGGTGAATGGCCTCGGCATAGGAAAGGCCGAGCTATCAAGGTTGGTCGTCCGCTCAATACGCGGGGTGTCACTGGCTGTCTCGGCTTTATGTTAGCCGAGGTATATACCTGTGTTGGCCAAAGTCGATTCATTGGCGTGCTGATGATAAGCGATGCCTCTGGTGACCTCGGCCTCCTCCGAGGTAAGGTTCATGTTGAAGGTGAATGTAGAGCTTCTGATTATCTTGGCCTACTGTTGACCGGGGTTACTATTCCTTGGTACCTGGGGTTGATGTTGACATCTGTGATATGAGTAGTGTCCCCGGGGAGGTGTATGTGGTAGTGTCGGCCCGGGCCGAGGTACCCTTGGCCGAGGGATGATATCGTGGGACCCCATGCGCTGGTGGGTCGGCCATCGTCTCGGCTCTCATCTCGGCCGAGGTATGCACCCCTAGGCCGAGGTCATACTTCGGTATATCAGCGGGTACCAAAGTGAGTATGAAAAAAAAGTCCATGTAGTGGTACTCTATCCCAATAAATATCACTAGCCTTGAATGATCCTTTTTATTAATTAAATAAAGTTTGTTACATTTTTCTTTAGGGTCCGTTGTACATGACATGTAAAAAAAATGAAAAAAAGTGAAAAAAACATAACATAAAGAAATAGGGGAAAAAAGTAATTTAGAACAAAATACAGAAAAATAGAAGGAAACCCTAGAAAAATGTGGCACACACCCCACCCTACCAAAATCCAAACACCCCAAGCCCGCCGTCACCATTTAAACACCCCAACCCGCCATCACTACGACCATTGCAACCCAATATAATCATCACCACATTCATCGCTACCATTGAAACCCAAAACCACTGAAACTCGCCATCATCCAAATTTTCAGATCTGATTTTCATTTTGATTTCATATTTGATTTTTTTTCTGTGTGTGTGTGTGTGTGTGTGAGAGAGAGAGAGAGAGAGAGAGAGAGGAGGCAATAATGATGAGGATTTTTTTGGTAGGTTCGGGGGGTATTTCTTAATGAAGGATGATAGGGGGCTACAATTATGTGTTCTTTATTAGTGTTGGCAAGGTAATACACTCTATTTTTAATCTAAGCATTTATTTATGAGATAATTATATTTAAATTTCATTTGTCGGGTCAACATTTATATAAGTCTTATTAATTTTTCAACAATTATATAGGTTCTATTCCAACTTTTTAGGGAATTTTTTCATAATTTTACCCTTTTATAACTAATCATCCATAACTTCCTTTAGAAAGCTACATAAGTGGTTGGACTTTTTTTTAATCTTTAAATGATCATAACTTTTGATTCACAAATTCGTTTTTCACAAAATTATTATTTTTGAAATCTGCTTAACGAGATCTATCAAACAAGATCCATGAAGGCTATAAAATTTCAAAGAATTTTTTTTACACAAACAGTAAACTTTACTGTATGCACTAGAATATGAAATAGTTTTATATATGTAACATTTTCACAAACAGACAGTAACATTTACTGTGGTAATATTACACAGTATCTCTCTCTCTCTCTCTATATATATATATATATATATATCACTGTTCTAAAAAATCCGCTTAGGCTCCGCCTAGGCTTGAAACTTGGGAGAAACCCCCCGCCTTACGCTTTTCACGCCTTATTCTTGGTAAAACCTTTAAGGCACACTTTTTTCTAAAAATAACAATGCTTTAGTGAAACGATATCGTCTTTTAAAGATTATTTTTACAAACCGGACCATTATCTCATCCAAAATAACAAATAGTATTTTAATTTTCATATATTCAGACATATTTTTATGATATGTACAATTTCAGTATTTTAATAGCCTTTTTATGGTTAAAAAATATTAAAATATATTAAGAAGGCCGAAACGCCTTTTCACGCCTTTTTACGCCTAAGGCCCGCCTAGGCTTCTAAGACTTAAGGCTTGACCTCTGCGCCTCGATTACGCCCGCGTTTTTTAGAACCTTGATATATATATATATATAGTGGATCCAAACCCTATTTTTTCAAAATTACCTTATATTTGAAGGGTCGCGCTAGCGGCATCCAATCCTTACCACCATTGTTGAAGCTTCAACGACATTCGTCAGAGCTCCGATTTGGGGTGAGTAAGGGTGACATGTGGTGCCTCTAGCACGGATCTTTGAAAATAAGAGACTTTTAAAGGGTTTTGGATTGATCGAAGTGTCACAGGGTGCCGCTGGCGCAGACCGTTGAAAATAAGATTGGATAAATGGGATCTGGATCCTCTTCAGTGCCGGTTTGGGGTGAGTAGGGGTGACATTAGGTTCCGGTGGCGCAGAACTTTAAAAATATGAGTATATTGGATATATATATATATATATATATATCAAGGTTTTAAAGAACGCGCGGCGTGATCGAGGCGTGGAGGCCAAGCCTTAAGCCTTAGAAGCCTAGGTGGGCCTTGGCGTAAAAAGGCGTGAAAAGGCGTTTAGGTCTTTTTAATATATTTTAATATTTTTTAACCATAACAAGGCTATTAAAATAATAAAATTGTACATATCATAAAAATATGTCTGAATATTTGCAAATAAAAATACTATTTGATTATTTTGGATGAGATAATGGTTCGGTTTGTAAAAAAATCTTTAAAAGGGGATATCGTTTCACTAAAGCATTGTTGTTTTGAGAGAAAAAATATGCCTTAAGGGTTTTACCAAGCATAAGGCGTCAAAATCTTAAAGCGGGGCGTTTCTCCCAAGCCTCAAGCCTAGGCGAGTTTTTTAGAACAGTGATATATATATATATATATATATATATATATATATATATATATATATATATATATATATATCACTGTTCTAAAAAACTCGCCTAGGCTTGAGGCTTGGGAGAAACGCCCCGCCTTAACTACTCCAAGACGGAATCACATAGCTTTGGATCCAGACTGAATTGTTCATGTCCAACAAATACAATGTTAGTTGCAAATAAATATAAATATAAAATAAAATTGAAATTGAAATTGAAATTGAAATATTCATATGAATATAAATATAAATATAAATAAATTACCTGTAGTGCCACACAAACAGCTAACTTGAGCTCATATGTCACCTCCTTCAAACTAATGTACCCCGGGCCGATGATCGTCTTTACCAACTCGAGGGATCTCGCTAATAGCCCCGACTTGTTCTCGATGGCCATCCCCAATTTTCCATATTTGGGGAGCCTAGGGGCCGAGGAGCCCTCGTCGCCTCTGCTACCACCGATCTCATTGTTAACGAAATTTTGTCATTGTGCTAATGAGATCGGCTCCTTCGACAAGACGAATTCACGCCTTTGGATAATGGACTCTCGTGTCTTCCCAAAGTACCGAGTCCGCATATTTTTCTTCCACGTCTTGTGTTGCTCCCTCAACTACTACAAGACGGAATCACATAGCTTTGAATCCAGGCTGAATTGTTCCTGTCCAACAAATACAATGTTAGTTGCAAATAAATATAAATATAAATACAAGTATAAATATAAATATAAATATAAATATAAATATAAAATGAAATTGAAATCGAAATTGAAATATTCATATGAATATAAATATAAATATAAATAAATTACCTGTAGTGCCACCCAAACAGCTAACTTGAGCTCATATGGCATCTCCTTCTAACTAATGTACCCCGGGCCGATGATCATCTTTACCAACTCGAGGGATCTCGCTAATAACCCCGACTTGTTATCGATGGCCATCCCCAATTTTCCATATTTGGGGAGCCTAGGGGCCGAGCAGCCCTCGTCGCCTCTGCTACCACCGAGCCCAGACGACATCATCATAACAAGCATCATCATCCTTGCCTTAATACTTGAAGGAGACATTTGTGTAAAAAAAAATTATTAGTACATATTAAAATGAATTAAAAGAAGACATGCAAATATGTACAATTACTACAAATAAAAATGAATTGTTACTGTCAAACACCTCAATTCTGAATTCCAAAACAACAGCATCTAGCTCATAATATGTACAATTACTAAAAATCCGAAACATCCCCACCCCCACCCCCAACCCTACTGCCCACACACACGCACACTACACGAGAGTGAAAATGATAAAGTGTAAATCAATTAAAAGCGTTAAAATGGATGTTTCGGTACAAATTGAAATATTTATTACAAATTGAAAAATTGCTTAAAATTGGGGTTATCATCAAATTAATTAAAAGCATTATGTCTTATTTATATTCAAATTCAATTTATAATAGAAATTTATATTTCCTCCATCTCCTCTAAAGGGTGAGTGGTCCTATCCCATTCAAGACCTCATTTTTCTATAATATACTTAACAGCTCATGTACATTGTTACGATTTGAAAAAAATTCGGCAGCATATCCCTGTAGTTCTCCAAGTACACGACGTAGATTGAAAAGTGTGAGTGTTATTTCAATTGATCAATTGAAATAACAGTCACACTTGTCAATCTAGTATGTACCCAGAGAACATTAGGATACGACTGCAGAACTTCCTCCAAAAGTAACAACTTTAAGCCACTAAGAATATTATATAGAAATTATGCAATCCCAAACTGTCCAAACGGGACAATTCGAGAGATCTCATTACAGGGGTAATGACTCTCGAACAGGTCTAAGGGCTATTGAATGTGTACACATAAGAACTAGAAGGTTAGTATCTATGAGCGTTATATGTAATTTCACGTATGTTTCATTTAATTATCATACTATATATATATATTGTTCAATATACAAAGTAATTTTAAAAAAAAGTTAAAAAATCCCACCCCCATATAGACAATAATCCAGTGGTCAGGCCACTTTTAAAACTAACCAACCCAACATCGATCCACTATAATCCAACAACAATGTCAACAACAAATGTGTATCCCGTACTCCTTCTAATTCATCTACTCAATTAATTATTTTCATAAATTAAACTAACAATTAAATTATACAATTATTAATTTACAATGAGGGGCAATCCTACTTTCATAATTAATCATATATTAATTTACTAATTTACAATGAGGGGCAATCATATATTAATTTACTAAAAAAATTAATAACCAATCAATTCGTATACAAGGGACATTACGCACATACACGCACACTACACACACATATACACACACGTGCATATACACACACACCCCCTCGCACATTCACACACACACACACGCAGAGCCCCCCCCCCCCCCCCCCCCACCCATCCTTGCCCCCTCCCCCCACCCTGCCCCACCCCACCCACCACACACATGCACACACACACACACACACACATGCACATATATATATATATATATATATATATATATATATATATATATATATATATATATATATACACACACACACATATATATATATGTATGACACATATATATAAATGGAAGAGAGAGAGAGAGAAAGTAACCTGAAAGTAGAGAGAGAGAGGGAGAGCAGCGTAGAGAGAGAGAGAAATAAGGAGGGAAGAATCGACGGGTGAAAAAAAGAAGGGGAAAGGGTTTTTTACTGGGACATTTGTCACAGACGTGTTACGGTCCTTGACCGTGATAATACCTTATCATGGACTTATCACGGTCATTGATCGTGATAAAAAAATGCGTGTTTTTTTATCACGGTCAATGACCGTGACAAGGTTAGGCGCCGGAAGGGTGCTAATTTACCCATTTTAATGTAGTGTCCGGTTTATATAAGTTTTTGCCAAATCACACTTTTCATGTGCTCGCTCCCCTCCCACATTTAAGGTTTCAATTCTATGAGGGGCATTCTATAATGTTAATGATTCGGATTTTTGTGTGAATTCATTCACTTTGCTAATAATGCGTATGAAATCCTTTTCGCTATTGTTGGGTTTGTCGCATGCTGGTTTGGGCATATTTTGAGGAAAACATGTGATGTTTGTGGGTATCATCCCTGATAACCCTCACGAGATGACACTCGTCCACTAGGGTAGCCGAGGGTTTTAATGGCTTATTGCATACGCTAAATGCAATCGTGCTCCCTACGAAAGTGGCATTTATATATATATATATATATATATATATATATATATATATTGTACTGCCTTCTGTGGACTGGTTTTGTTTGTTTCATTTCTAGGGACTAGTAATGTCTAAGTTAGGGGGTGTGATTCGTATCGAATATTACATATTTCCGCACGTTATCTTTTTGCATTCTAGCACTTTTACGATCCGAAATGCCTATATTTATGCTCATTAACTAGAAAACCTTGGATTTGGATATATACATGCTTTGCAGGGGTTAATTGTGCTTTTGTAGGTATTGGAACGCTAAAAGTGAGGATCCGTTGCATTTCGGAGAAGTTCCGTCATCGGATGATACTTGAAGGGAATTTTAGTCAATTCACATTTCTTCTCCAGCTCATGGAAATTCCACGTATACATAGATCATTGAGTTAGCGTCGCGTGGCCGTAAACGGTGCGTCGTTTGGAGTTCGGACGAGGAAGATATGGCCATTTCCGTTTGCAACCCTTTCCTCCCTCTTCGTGGACCAATAGCTGCCAAAAACAAAGTGTTGGTCGAATAGTGGGCTGAGACCTGTTCGATCGATCGATCGATAACCATTGATCGATCGATGGTCTTTGATCGATCGATGGTCTTTGATCGATTGATCGATCACACCAGATATTTGGCAATTCATTCCTTTTCTTTTCTTTTCTAATTTTATCATTTTTACTATATAAAGGAATTTTGTTGTAAAAACAAATATAATTCGTTTTAGGTTAGTTTTAGCTTAGGGTTTGGGGTTTGAAAGTACAATCTTCATTTCTCTCTTAGTTTGACACCCATTTGGGTTTGTAATTGGTACTTTCATCTTCCCTCTTCATTAATATAGTTTGTATTTCCTTAATTCTTGCTTTTTAATTTAGTTTATATGCTTTATTTACATTCTTTCATTTAGTTGCTTTCTAGTGTAGATTTATCGCGTTTATTTACCGCTTTTATTTACTCCGTTTTTAATATACTTTCTAGCTAAATTAGTCTAGGTTGTGTTTGAATGGAACTCACTTGGGTTGACGTGTTGCTTTGTTTTGGTGATGGTGTTTACTGGTCTATTTCAGGTGCGTTGTCCAAGTTATTACGCCTACGGGATTTGACCGGGCACATCATGTATGTTCCGTGCTTACGACCATGTGTGCATAATTTCTAGGGTATTTGTTGACGCCAAAATCGTATTAGGCTTTTATACGGATTTAGGGGCGTGACAACCCTTGGTTCAATTAAGTGTCGAAATGAGACACATTTGTAATAACTCGTCCACCCATGTAACCATTTTATACTAATT
This sequence comes from Sambucus nigra, assembly GCA_949130495.1. Lineage (NCBI taxonomy): Eukaryota > Viridiplantae > Streptophyta > Magnoliopsida > Dipsacales > Adoxaceae > Sambucus > Sambucus nigra. The sequence goes on along the minus strand of OX422220.1, from coordinate 221,037,380 downwards.
AACTGGGGTGAGGGATATTCGACGCAACCTATAGTTTTTACTTGCTTTGTTAATCTAGTTTCAATACACTTGCCTAGATTAATATTTCCCTTTAATTCATCTTTTCCTTTTTAGTTTGTAATTCACCTTTTACACTTTTATTTAGGAGTATTAAATCCTATAAATTCTAACAACTCGTCTCTGCGGATTTTTGATACCCGGACTTGGCCGCTATACTCACCCGTTGAGTGTAGTCATAAGTTTAGGTTTTTGTATAGTTCAGGTGAGCCGAATTCAAAATGACCGGCGTGTAGGTGACTCTCGCACCGCAGAAAAACCCTGTCTATCATTTACCTCTTTTATTCATTCACCCAATTTAAATATACAAAAATTTGTGCCTTACATAATTCATAATTTTCGTATATCCTTTTGTGTAAAACATGCATACCCTAATCATACACTTCATTTCTTACAAATGAAAAAGGCAAGAAATACAGTTAAAAAAAGGGACACATTTGGTGATATATGATCAAACATAAATCATGTGAACTTTGGTGAATGGACATATGTTCCATTAAAGTAGAAACCATATATAAAAAAATGATTCAAAATATTTTCTTTGAACCATTTTGATGCACAGTGTCAAAGGAAAGAAAAAAAACTCGCATGATATGGCATTAATAAATGAAAATAATAGTGACACTTACTCCTAAAATATGACTCCACTTTAAAAATGGTAACATATGTTTCAACTCCTAAAATAATGTTTGATTTTATATAGGAACCTGGAAAAAGACAGGCGAGAATATATATCATAATAGCAAATTTGGGGAGGGAGAGAGAGAGAGAGTCACGGTATTTTTTAGTAGAAAGTTGATTGTTACTCTTCAATATATAAGGATGACAATTTTAGAAATGACAAGAAAACACGAAACGAAATGACATGAAATTGACCCGATATTTTGTATTCGTGTTCGTGTCGTGTTCATATCAAATTCTTTGAAAGTCATGTCGTGACGTGTTTATGTCAAAATTATAAGTTGTGTTAGTCGTGCTATAATGGCTTGTCATGTTAATCGTGTTTTTTTTGGGTTTTTGTGCATTTATTTTTAATTTAATGTAAAATTTATGAAATCGAGTTAGTCGTGTCGTACTCTATTAAATCATGTTCGTGTTAAATAAAAAAACAATACGAAGTCGTAGTGAGATCAGACAAGTCTTCTACTCGCCTACTGCCAGATATCCATCGTCCACATTTAATTTCATAGATACATAACAATTCTTCTCTTGATTTATTGAGGTAAATTTATTAATCCAAGTGCAAGGGACACCCTCGATAACAACATGATTGAAATCACACACGAGTTATTTTCTGCTATGGATAACTTAAATACTGATCTAAATCATGGAACTAGGAATAATAATAGGAGTAGGAATATAAACCCCCTATAAACATATAAAGAAAGTTAATTTACCTTGCATATAAGTTGTCCTTCAAATCCTCCAACAACTAACAAATTATCTTTAACTGCTACTGTGCTAATTTGGGTCCATATAAATCCTTCCAATAAACTTCCAAGATGTTTCTGTATCAAAACAATAGATTAAGTAGTTTCATAATAGACCATAACTCAAATAGAAAGTTTGAAAGTATATGCAAGCCAAAAACACTCACTTCACACGGTGCCACATGTCTAGAAACATTGATGTTGTGATGATATAATCTGTTAGCATGCAAGTCTACTCATAACGTTGACAAATCCTTGTAGAAATGACAACATTATTTGGGAGAAAGGAAAAGAACATTATAAGATCATATACACCACGTGTTTTTTGAACATAGATAAAGGGGACAACATACTTTTCTCCAATAATAAGTTATTGTTTTTAATAAGATATAGTCCATAAAGCTTCTAAGAGGGCACTATCCCTTATTCGTAGAGTTTGGAACAAACTTTCACAATATTAATTATTACTTTTATTTTAAAATGTTGATGAAAAATACATGTGAGTTGGAGAGGAAAGTAAGACTTCACTACAAGTCTTTTGGGTCATTACTGATTTGTCAATTCATTGCAAAAAGCTAATCGCGACATGTATTTTGTGACAATTCTAAAATAATAAGCAAAATATTTATAGCTACTTGTCAATTTTTTATTATCCCAAACCAATTTATAAAATTACTAATTAACATACCTAAAATCTCTTAAATATATTCAAACTTATAAACATTAAATTGGAAGTCTAGTATCCAAAAATAATTTCTATAACTAATTAATTAGAAACTCAGGTAAGCAGTGGATTTAAATGGATTAGTTTCTTTTATTTGATTTGTATTTAAACATTCAAACAAAATGTAGAGATGAAAGGCAATGTGATAAAAATAGTACAATTACGGAAAGTGAAACCAATTTTTGTGACATAAGAGTGCAACATTATTTTGTATAGTACGTACCTGGGCAATTCACATGCAGCGGGCTGCCATTTGTATTTGAGATAGAGTTGATCTGGGCGTCCATTTTTTTGGCAGTCGAATTCTTACTCGATGAACGGACACATGGCTGCATCATATAAAGTATACTATCATTGTAAACCATTTATAGTCTTAATAAATCTAGAGGGAACATTTACAATCAATTATTGAACATATTTTTTTAACTAATTGTATGATATGATTTACATTGTCTAATGGTAAGAAGTTTGTTTTTTGTGGTAATGTCGCAATATAAAAGAGACAAGAAATTTCTACTTGGTCACGTATCTGCCTAATTTCTGACAATGAGTTACTACAGCTGATGGATTTATCCCCAAGCTCGCGGAGAATTCGTTATGCTACAACCACTACAACCGACTGCTACGAACCTCCCCTGTTTATCATCATGTGCAAATGCTGATGATTCTGGAGAAAAAGAATCTGAAGATTGAATTAAAGGAAATGAAGGGATGTAAGTGGATGAGGACAATAGCCCCTTCGACACTCTCCTTAGCCTCTTACAGCGTCATCATTTCAAACAGCGAGGAATCACTCGTCGTTGATGGCCAAGAACCATGATCTTTACATATCTGACAGCGGGGATGATAAACATCATTGTTGTTTTCCTAGACGATGTGGCAGTGAGAGGGAGAGTAAAAAGAGAATAAAAAGAGATCTCGACTTCCACCTAGAGTTTGCTCGCAAAGTAGGAATCACCATCGTCAATGACGACCTCAGGGCATCAAAAGAAACACTCATTAACAATCCTATGCACACATTCACGCCCAGGTTCAGAGCTCAAAGCCCGTGTTATAAACTGTTCGAATTATTGGCGATAGGAGGTGTCATTACTTCCTGTCCCACAAAGGCCTAAGTGATGAAAGGAAATTGGTGAAAACATGGGAATTCTTTGTGGGAGGTGGTGAGAGGGATCACACGAAGGAAAACTAAGGGCTTAAATCAGAGTTTGGATAAATATAATCTTCGTTGCTTAAATATCTCATGCAAAATTAAAATCCAAACCTTAATTCACAGCTAGACCTGATGGCTATAATTTGTAAGATAGTAACCAAATTGGATAATGTTTAAGCTGAGGTAACCACACTTCAACAAGAAAGGGATTATGATAGAGAGGTCTGTGATCCAAAATTTCCAAACCAGGATGTGAATTAGAATTGTAATGTGGCATATCTACTTGTACTCAGTCAAAGAGTGTCTGAATATGAACTTGTTATAAAGAATCCAGTTCAACTTATAGGGGTTCCTCCTCCACACATATGTAGTTAATCCATAGATAAATCCAATTGGTCTGATCCCACTGGATCCTTTTCAATAGAATACAGTTCAACCTATAGGGGTTCCTTATCCCATAAATATAGTTAATCCATGGATAAATCCAGTTGGTCTACTCCCACTGGATCCTTTTCTTTCTCAACTAAGTAGTAATTTGACAATGCTAACAAACCTGGAAGATGCTAAACTCGCTAAAGTGAAGGAAGATTTCAATATATTTTTGCAAAAGTTCAACCTTTAATGACACTTTAAAATGTCATTACTCACTAATGTCAAGTTCAACCTTACCTACGAGGAAAAATTTCCAAGGAGTCTGAAGAATCAAATACTTATAACACGCAATAAAAGGCGCTCACAAGAAGAAAAGTAAAAGGAAAACAAAAGTGAATCATTATTCTAACAAAAAGGGCCTTCACGTGATCCAAGCATTGAAGCAAAACACGTAACTAACTCAAACTTCTATCAAAAATTTGTTTTAACTAACAATTAATTAAAAACTAATAATGAAAATTGAAAAATAAGGGTAGACCAAGAAGCAAACACACAAAAAGGTTCAAGTGAGATGGAAATTCCTCCCATTCCATATGAGGTTCATGTGACTTGGCATAACTCCACCATGTAAAATTCGACAATTGTAAATTTCAAACTTTGCAGATTTAGTTTCAAAATGGTTTTTAATCAAAATATATAATTTCTTTTCAAGACTAATAAAACAATTATAAGAAAAGGCATCAAACATACCTAAAACTTTTGCCGGCATCTTCCTGGAGACATAACTTATTAGACATGGTCCTCTGTTCAATAGCAAACTGCATATAGGTCTCAAGCGAATCCACCAAATACTTAATCTTACCCTTGTTTGGAACAAAAATAAACTCATCCACATCAAAGAAAAAAATCCACTTAGCCATAAACCTATACTGATGCAAACAATCATCCACCATAAGAAACTGGTTATGATAATATGCATCAAACCTATCTTGCTCCCTAATATCCTATAAAGTAACATACCCCTTCTCAATCCACGGTAATATACCCCAAGGTATTATGTAATACGAAAGCTACAACCCCCAGGAGAGAAACAAACAGAATTGAACTCCAAAACGCAACCAAAGAAGTAAAACCAACTCAAGCACGACAACTAAGTTCTCTAGCAAACAATGATTCTCATATAATTGGAAACACAACTCCTTAAAAGGCTCACTATCTTTAAGAACATATGTACATAAAAGCAAAAGCATATGTATATAAAAGCATATGTACAGAGAATTGAAGTCGTGATTAAAGTAGTAGGCATAAAAACAAAAAATAAATAAAAAGAAACGAAATCCGTCATGATTCTAGCTCCTTAATTAGATATAGCATCCATTCATCCTTGCATCCTCCATCCACTAATTCTGCAATACGAAAAATATTTTCAATCGTATCTAAATAGAAAAATAAAAAGTAGAGAAGTGAAGTGAGCCATAACATATAAAATTACGAGGAACATTTCACTGAAAAAACTGTCGGAATGTTCAAGTCATCGCTAATCAACAAAATTCGGCTACTAAGGAGAATTACATCATGGCAGCTCGTGGGAATATTCAAGCAGCTAATAAAGATCAGATTGTCGTAAACCAATATGTAATATAACAACCCACATTAACATGTAATGCAAACATAAATACCTGGTGACACTAGTCGACTTCCCATAGCTCCAGTTCAATTAATATATTCTTGAATGAACTCGATGAATTCATGTTGAATTTCATTTATCTCCTCAATTGCATGGTTTCTTTCCCAACTAACACTTTTAACTAAATAAGACAAAAGACAACATTATGTAAGATTTTATCTTTTCGAAAAAAAGAGCAACAATAACACAAAATTATTAAATAACAAATTACCTGTGTTTTTTAGAGATTTAGACGGATCCTCCATGATATGTATCATGAACCTCATGACATAAAAGCCGTACTCAAATGACCCTGCTCATTTTTTCCCCTTATGAAATACATGTTTGAGATTTTTACCCATATTTAGAAGTGGGAAAAGTATGACATTTTGGCAACTCGTTACCTTAATCAACTCCCAGGATGGCGGTCCCATTCGCTTTCCCTATACTTTAAGCAATGATTTGAGTGCCCTACAAGACAATATATGTTTAAAGATCAATTTATGTATAAATATTAAGACAACTATTCAATATAAATTTACTCACAGAGTTATATAGAGTTTAAATTCCGAACTATGTATTCCATGCAAAGAATCAACCCAAAAGGTAGTCATTGATGAGTAGTCCATTAAAACCAAAACCGAGTGGTAACTAAATGTGAAACGTCTCAACATAAATACCTTATTATTATAAGAATATATAAATATACGAAAAAGGTTAATATAGACAACACACTCACCCTGGGTTGAATAGAAAAACAAATATGTGGTTCTCTTCAGCATGTTTTAATTTGTCTATAACAAGTTGATTCGGATTTTTTCTAGCAAATGCATCGCGAATGGAGACGGGGTTAATGAATTTGATAACTCCTCGTGCAACTTCGAATTTATCATATAAGAATCTGTAAACAAAACTACACATATATCATACAAGTATCTGAATTTTTTTTATTGATATTAAAAATTTATAACTATAAAAATTTGAATTGAAATTACTTATCTTACCTCATGTATGCAATAAGACAACTAACATCTAACGTTTCCATCTTACAAAATCGAGACAACTCACTTTTGAGAACATACGTGGTGCCAAGATTATCTGCAAATATCCCAGCTGGTATATTTACAGCATCCGTTGTCATGATTTCATCTAACATTTTTGCAAAGGCATTAATTGCACCAACTTCATCGCCATAGACATGTTTCTTCTCTTTCTGGTTCAAATAAGTAATGGAAATAAATTTCATTAGTTAAGTTGTAAAGAGAATATATCAGTAGCCATTCTTTAATTTATAAATAATTTTTTAAGATCAACAAAAATGAAACTAATACACGTTTTACCTCGACGTATAATATCATAAACTCGTGTGGCCAAGCAATATGTGAACCAACTGTATAATTAATTACTAGAATGTCAACATTAACAACTGGTACATGGAGACGAATATTTGGAGAGTGAACGATAATTATAGACACTTGTACATTATTGTCTCCTAAACGAATATGGTGAAGTTTTTCATTTGGCCCAGTCTTATTAAATATAAAACCCTCAGCAACGATGTTATTTATTGAATCCAAAGCGAGTCTACATGGTTTTCCCTGTAATAAATGAAACAATATATGAACAACAAACATATTATCGAGAGAATACTATCATAGTCAATTAAACATTACATACCTTCCCGATATTAGGTAGGGGTCCGATGACGAAATTTGAAATTGTTTCTTCTCATTTCCTTTGGACTATTTATTCATCAGAAAAAGTTAGTAAGAAACAAAAAATGGAAAACTGAATATAATAGCAAATTAATTACGTACCATGTTAACAGACTTCTTTAAAGGTGATTGGAACAATTCATTAAACGTCCTTGCATATTTATTATTATCACTCTTGTGATTTTTTTAAGAAACTTTGGATATTAGAGGTGATGTAAGTGATCTATTTTGCAACTTTAAATCGTCCATTAACATTTGTATCAGTTGATCCTTTTCTTTATTTTTCTGTTCTTCGTCACACAATCTAGACTCCAAATCCTTAATTTGTTTCTTCGTCCCATGCCTACTAAGTTGGAAATAGGTTTTAGGGGTGACACCTTTGCCTACACCCCTAACTCGACCACTATGCTCGGCAGTACCTAATGCCATAGTTAAGATGCCTGAGCTCCCTTGAGTGATAAGACTCCCATCTTTAACTTGAAGACTCAATGCGTCCTAGAATATTAGAGATTAAGGGTATTTATTATCAATTTAATGTTAATTATTATTTCTTTTTAAATAATAAAAACTAAAGTTTTTAGCCACTTACAATTCTGTTAGTCACCTGCTTTCATCATCGTGAAACTCCCCATCTTTAGCTTGTTGAGCTGTTTTCCACACAAAAGATCTGTCATCCTCATAAAATGAATCTCCATATTTCTTTCTCTATTATAAATTTCAAACAAAAAAATAGTCAAATTCAGAATGCATACTTTGATTAATAATTCTGTAATTAAACAAATGCATACTCTGATTAATAATTATGTAATTAAACAAATGCATACTTTGATTAATAATTATGTAATTAAACAAATGCGTACCAAGTCTTCTATGTGACTAGCATAGCCTTTCTTGCTTAGCCGATGGTTATATATATTCCTCGCTCGTCGTTCTCCTTGTAATCGGCTTAATATCTTATAATAACAATAATAAAAAAAAAAATAAGAATATAATGGTAACAGAGATAACTGTTTAACAAATTCCTCCCATTCTTGTTGGTCAATAAATTTTTTATACTTTTTCGGGGGATGCTTAAATTGATCAGGATCCTCCACGAATGGTCTGATGTAATGAGCATAAAGTTCTCCTTTGTAGTTCTTCCACAATACTCCAATATCAGATACCACAGCCTTCTTCATATCCAGATTCAAATCAAATTTAGCCAATGAAAGATGAGGCATACTGGATTACAAAAAATAGTATTTTAAAGAATGGAGAAGTTTATAACAATAACTAAGTTTTACCTGTATAGCCTCCCATAGGTTACCCTTCAAATGCCTTGGCACTTTATGCTAACTTTTATATGTTATCGCAACCATGGTCCTTGCTGAAAGGCCTTTATAACTAGAGAAATCATTTTTTGTTGAACCAATTGGTCGTCCCCTTGAGTTGTAATAGAATTTCACCTTTTCACCATCACACTTCTTAGTAAACTTCTTTAACATAGTTACACCTCTTCCTTTCCTTTTTCTACTACTGGAGGTTCCTTGTGAATGGCCCATATCTTCGTTATTATGAGCCAAAAACTCTTCTTCACGATCCATTACACCTTTGAAAAAAGTCCTGCCATAAAAAACTAAATTTAATAAACCGTTGAATAAACACATGTTTTCTAAGAATAAATGAAGTCAAAAAAATATTTATAATTGCATTTCATGTGAATAAACTAATGCAAACGAGAAATAAGTTGGTGTACGGTAATACCAAGCAGCCAACCAGAAAAATTAAAGAGTGACTTAATCAGCAAAGCTTTAAACATGTGGTTTCTAAACACACACGCATACACACACAGTGGCGGTGCCTAGATTTTTTGGGGGGTGGGGCACTCGAATTTACATGTAGGTGCAGAATTTTGCGTAAATGTTGAATGTTCAGCTATGAGAGTACCCTATCGCCTTTTTATTTTTTTATTTTTCATAATATTCAACCAAGAGGAAAATTTTATGCAATTAAACATTCTAAAATCAAGAGTTATAATTCAAGTCAAATGTATCCTAAACAACAACAAAGAAGGGTTAAAATATAAATTGAGATAGAATAAGTTCAAATTAAACAAATACCTCTCTATTATAACTGAATAAGATTTAGGCGTATTGTCAAAACCTTAAACAACAAACAAATAAAACCCCCAAATAACAACCAGAGATTTTTACCCATATGTATGTGTGTGCGTTCTTCAAATAAATTAAGCTATAAAATGGAATTTACTTGGATAAAACATACACAGGGAGATGGGTTTTTTAGAACAGGAATGTACACATACATATGCAAATGGAAAAGGATATATATGAGGATTCACCCCTAAAGCTAATAGATGTTTTTGCTTATGTTCGATCCAGATCCCCTTACAATCTTCACGTGCATAAGTAGATGAGGATTCACCCATTTCATCAAACGATTCAATGTCCGACAATACTTTGCTACCAATATGATCGCCAATATCCCCACCAATGTACTCATCGCCATTATCATCAGTTATATAGACTTTTTGAAGAGTTGCTAAAGCAATTGACCACTTAGGATCTAGCTGATCCGGGACATAAAAAACTTGCACGGCTTGAGAGGCTAAAATGAAAGGATCATTTTTGTGGCCAACTCTCCCAAGATCAACCAACGTAAATCGAAGTTCATCAACCTTCATGCCGTTATTTCTATCAACCCAATCACACTTGAAAACTGGAATCTTGAATGATATATAATCAAGCATCCATATCTCAGTAATGACACCATAAAAATACATATTTGAAATCACGGGGTTCTTGTCCTTCAAACTAGAAACTTGCATTGTTGCGGCCACTATGCTCACTCCACTATTTTGGTTGACACGTTCATCATCAAGGACTTTTGTATGATAATGACGACTATTAATTACATAACCATGATACTTTGTTACATCACAACGAGGTCCTTGCGCTACCCATTTCAAGATGTTCGAGACTTTATTATTAGGGATTTGCTGCTCCTTGTGAATTTGGAATTTTTTTAAAACATTAGCCCCATTTTATCACAATTATGTGATATATAACATATGGTCTAGAAAACATACCCTTTCACGTAACCAAATAATAATGGTTTTGTTGTGCTCATCTTGTAACCACCTTTGATTCTGGGGCTTTCGGGAATGCTCTTGCCACAAGCTCTCCATATGCTCCCTATCACATTATTAATAATGGGAAATACATAGTTAATGATAAAGTATTATAGTAATAGTGTTAAATCATAATAATTTTACATGAATAAAAAATAGTTTATTACTCAATATAAGGTTGAACATCATTTGTCTTTTGTAACACATAATGATGTGTCTGCTCCCAAGATAAAATACTTGCTTCAACAATTTTGCCACCCCCTATTGGTTTACCATGGAGAATGCCATTGCCCTCTTCATTAGTTATGACATTTCTATAGGAAGGAAGTCCAACTGCATCTACTCCATTTAAAAACTCCGTAAAAAATTCTATAGCTTCTTCTGTAATATATCGATGGGCAATACAATCTTCTGGATGATTTCGATTCCCTATATTACCCTTAAACACCTTCATCTGCCCGAAATATTTTTAAACAATATGAGAATCAAAAGATATACATTTTCATATTATTAAAAGATGGATCAAAGTTTGTAAGTAGGGATGGCAATTTAACCCGAACCGTAGGAGTCCCGCCCCGCCCCGCCCCTAATGGGGCGGGTTTTAAAACCCGATTAATGAATTAGGAGCGGGTATGGGTTTAAGAAAAAAACCCGTTTATTAAATGGGGCGGGTTAGGAGTTAGCTGAAATAAAACCGCCCCGCCCCGCCCCGCCCCGTTTAACTTATGCTTATATAAATATCCTTTATATGTATGTTAATTATAATTAAATTATATATATATATATATACACACACTCACACACTAAAAAAAATCTTTATATGTATGTTAATTTTGTAAAAGATTTAAGTGAAAATATGAATTGACAATTGGGGGATTGTCTCACTTATTGGAATACGAGCCATTGTATACCTCTAAGACTATAATGTAATATTTTTAATTTTACTATTTTTAAAATTAACGCAACCCGTAGGAGCCCCGACCCGCCCCGTTTATTAAATGGGGCGGGTTAGGAGTTAATTTTCAAAAATCCTAACCCGCCCCGCCCCGCCCCGTTTATTAAATGGGGCGGGTTAGGATTTTTGAAAACCCGCCCCAAACCCGCCCCGTTGCCATCCCTATTTGTAAGCACTTACCTCTCAAATGGGAACATCCACCGAAAAAAACTGGATCACAAAGTTCTACTTCTCTAAATAGATGAAACATTAGATGCACCATTATGTCAAAAAAAGCTGGCGGGAAGTATTTCTCTAATAAACATAATGTGATCACAATATCATTCTTTATTTTTTTAATCTCTGCACATTGACTACTTTCGCACAAAGGTCATTAAAGAATAAACAAACTCTAATAATTGCATATCGTACATGCTTTGGCAAAACAGATCGTATTGCCACATGAAGTATTTGTTGCATCAGTATGTGATAATCATGTGACTTGAGGCCAATTAATTTTGAATCTTGCACCGAAACAAGATTCACAAAATTCGATGAGTATCCATCCGGGACCTTGAGTTGAAGGAGGGTTTCAAAAACCTTTTTTTTTCTCACCTTTGGCCAACGTATAACACCCTGGTGGTAAGTAAGCTCGTTTCCCCTTAATTTGTGGTGCCAGTTCTTCCCTTAAGACCATTTCTTCAAGGTCAAGGCGACTATTAAATCCGTCTTTTATTTTTCCAGGTATGTTGAGAAGTGTACCAATGATGCTATCACAAACATTCTTTTCAATGTGCATGACATCCAAATTATGTCGAATAAGAAAATGTTTCCAATACTCCAGCTCAAAAAATATTGATTTTTTCTTCCAGCATGTGGACATATTGTTGTCGTCATCTCGCTTTGTATTTGATTTAACTATCTTTTTCGAACTCGCCTTTTCATCTCGCTTCCTCTTTAATTTGATGTCTTATTCAAAATCACTTTTTTCCCCAAGACACTTTAATCCCTTGGACTTTTTTAAATATTTTCTCACCATTCAATGGCTCAGGTTGTTCTTGAAACTCTTGTTGGCCATTAAATGCCTCTTTCTACTTTCGAAATGGGTGTCCACATGGAAGAAACTTTCGATGTGACATATATACATTATTTCTACAATTTTGCAACTGAATAGAATTCGTTTCTTCACTACAAATTGGGCACGCATAATATCCCTTTACGGTACAACCGCATAAATTACCGTATGCAAAAAAATAATTTATAGTCCATAAAAGTACAGCCTTTAATGTAAAATATTCCTATCGATAAGCATCATAAACTTCAACGCCGGTGTCCCATAATGTTTTCAAATCTTCAATTAAGGGTGCCAAGAAAACATCAATATTATTGTCCGGTTGTTGTGGACCTGATATCAACAATGTTAGCATAATAAATTTTCTCTTCATAGTCAAGGAGCTTTGAAGATTATAGGTTGCCAGCATAACTGGCCAACAACTATACTTACTACTAAGGTTACTGTGTGGGTTGATTCCATCAGCAGAAAGTGCTAACCGAAGGTTTCTTTCTTCATTTCCAAATGATGACCACTTCTGATCTATCAATTTCCATTATGGGGAATCGAATGGGTGACGTAATTTATCGTCAACATCTCTTCTATTTGTGGGCCACGTTAGATCTTTGGTTGTTTTCATAGATTGAAACTATATTTTAAATCTTGGAATAGGAGGAAAATACCATAGAACTTTTGCGGGCACACCCACCTTTGGCTCAGATGTATTCTTCTTTATCTTATACCTCAATGCTCCACAAGTAGGACATGTAGTCTCATCTTTGTACTCTTTTCTATAAAGTATGCAGTCATTGGGGCATGCATCTATTTTCTCATATTATATTCCAAACACAGACAATGTTTTCATGGCCTCTATCATAAATAAAGGTAATTCATTGTCTTTAGGGAGCATCACTGCAAATGATTTTAACATCTTCGAAAAGCTTGTATCCGTCCAGCCACTAGTTGTTTTTAAATTGAAAAGATTCACTAATGCAGATAACTTTGTAATTTGTAGCCTTTGTATAAAGGTTTTTGAGCATCTTTAAGCAACTTTTGAAATGCATCAGGATTGCTTATAAAGTCTTCTTGTGTGGCTTGAACCATCGCTATCGTACTTGAAAAATCTTTTAGAACCTCTGTTGCACAGTTCGGATCGATAGAATGTGTATTCATGGATGGCGGTGCACTAGGATCTTCTTCCCCCTGCCATATCCATGTACGATAGCTCCGGTCAATATTGTATATAAACAGATGACCTTTAATTTTTTTCAAAGTCTGTTTAATTGAATTACCACAGGATGTGCATGGACATAGTATGGAATTAGGATTTGTCGCATTCCATTCTGCAAATTTGAGAAAATGTGTAACCCCATTTTCATAATCATTTGATAACCTATGCATGAACATCCAAGACTTTTCCATTTTCAAAGGAGATTATCGTTCGAATCTTCCTATTAAAACTATGAAACAGTGTATTAGTAACACTAAAAGAATGTTAATGATTAATATGTAACAATCGTATGTTGAAGTAACTAGAAATATAAATGCCTATTCTTAAGGAAACAAAAATATATGATTTGGAAAGGATTCTTAAACACTTTTATGTCTGATTTTAAATTTCACAATGCTTAAATTACTATTAACATTTGTTCCCATTTTACTACTTTTTTTTATTTTTTATTTTTCTCTCTCTGGAAACAAAATAAAGTTGAATGAATAGACATAAATGCAGGGAAATAAAGAAACATAGCTATAGGAAGCTAGAATAGTGTAATTAAACTCGATGTATGTTTTCAGTATACATAAAATATATGTGGAATAAAATATTTTCGTTAAGTAAATTCTTGGAACAAACAATGCTTTATTCTCTAGGTTCATGAGAGAGAAGAAACGCAAATATATATATATATATATATATATATATATATATATATATATATATATATATATATATATATATATATATATATATATATATATATATATATATATATATATATATATATAGAGAGAGAGAGAGAGAGAGAGAGAGAGAGAAATTCTAGCAATAAGGCTTACATAAAAAAAATGCAGCAGTAAGGCATACATACGAAACAAGGACTATGTATTTATCAAATATCGTCTTAAAACAAGGAATGCATAATTCAATAACTATGTTATTGAATTATATATGCTTTGCTTGATATTTTAAATAGTAATATACTATCTAAATGGACTCCATAATGCCAAAGAATTAGTTTGAGAAAATTTGTATTAACGTTCATCAGTCACCATTGAATTTTACATTTAGTATGTAAATTTTAATTAGAATAACTAAAATCATTTGGTACATCTTACAAACTACTATTTTCAGTAAAAATAAAAATTGGTTTTGAAAATATGACATACTGAATAAAATTTGGTTCTTGACTGGGATGCATTACTTTCTGCTTTTGATTGGTGTTGTTATAGTTGAAGCCCTAATTATACAGGTAATTTCGTATTTTTTATTGGTGCTGACAATTGTACTAAGGTGCTGACAATTGTACTAAGTTTTACAAATGCACAAGTTTTCTGATAATTAATCTTGGTAATGCTCACTCTTATTAGATAGGATTAAATTTATCTAAGTTGACAATGCTCAAATATCATTCTTTTAGTAACTGTTGCAAATTAGAAATATGATCAAGATTAAAAAATGATACGGTTCTTTCAAAATGCGATGCACGTGTGGATAGCTAGTAGATGCATATACAAATGACATTTTATCGAATACATTGTGTGTATGAACGCATTTGTGAGTGTATAAGTATATATGTGTATGAAAGCCTCCAAGAAATTAACATATACCATAAATCTGAGAAAAAACTAACATGAATCGTTAAGTATGAAAGAAAAAACAAGCAATCAAATAATAAAGCTACCAAAAAATGTGATAAATTCAAACTAACTGTTCTATGAAAATAGTTATTAAAGACTTAATGGGATAATAGTAATGAAAAAATATGATAAATATTAAAGACTTAATGGGATAATAGCAATGAAGTTTCAAGTTTAGAATCAGTGGCGGACCACTTGATGGGTGCGAAAAGGTCTGACGAAGCCTGGGGGTTTGGGTGCAGGAGCCCCTAGGCGAATTTTTTGGGTTGTTTTTACTTTTTTTTTTTTGCAATTTTCTAACCCTAAAATTGTTGAGGCATTAATTAACTAAATTTGGACTCCTATTAAAAATCAAACTCATTTCAATAAATAGATTTGTCTAACTAAGATATTTTAGCAATAATTCAAATTTGAGCAACATATTGAAAAAATTAACATATCTAAGATATTTCAGCGATAATTAAAACATACTAAAAAATTAACTAACAAAATAGGTTGATATTTTAGTAACAATCAACAACAAACAAAAAATTGATATTTCAGCAAAAAAAGGTTTATTCAATTTTTAGGTTTTAACAAATTTGGTTATCAAGATAATCACCCCCAAAGTTTTAAAAACTCTTAAATAGGTCTAAAAAAATTATAAAACCCACATCAGAATTTTGGGGAAACACGTGGGTGCGACCGCCCCCATTCGGGATGGGGCAGGTCCACCCCTACTTCACAAGACATTATTTTATATCCTTTCCTATTGCTTTATTGCGCTGTGGAGCTTCCAAAAACTTGAGTTATACAATTCATTAGAAAGAAAAGAGTTCTTGGATTCGACATTTACCTTGTTTGGCATGATTTATGTGAGAACACTGAGATAAATGAATAGAGACACAGAGCTATCCACAGAGAAAGAGCAGTCGAGAAAGAGACCTGATTTAAGCAAGGGTTGATTTTGTGGGAGAAGCGTTTGATTCCCATTGAAATACCATCTCCCGCTATTTCACGATTTTGGCGGGGATAATGTTGAAAGTGGAGTGGTGGAGGTTGATAAACCCTGGAGCTTGGAGTCTTTATGACTACTTTAATTTAAATGGTCATAAAATAATAATTATATATAATTGATATTTGAAAAGGGTCAAATAAATTACTTTATTATATGACACTATTTATAAATATGTCATAATAATTATAAAAAAAAATTATTACTAGACACTTTATCAAAATACTATCATTAAATTAATTATATTATTTTTTTTTGTGTCAATTTTTTAAAACTGTCATAATGTAAATTTTAAAAAAAAGTCATAAAAATGATATTTTCTTGTAGTGATTTTCCGTGTCTAACTTCTTTTCATCAAAATAGATTTAGACATTCCTGGAAATGAGGAGATGGTGGATGAAATAACGGTACCGTAAGACCATGTCCAATGGTTGAATTTCTAAAATCATTTCTTGATATCAGTTACGAAGCTTTTCTATCCACTATGGCAGCCTATCGGAAATTGTGGAAGAGAATTATTGTTTCCCTTCTCTAGCCGTCCATTTCTACCAATGTGATGTGGGATGGATTTTCAAAAAATAACTGTTATTACAACGGATATATGTAGAAACGTGGGTTGCCCTTCTCCAGCCGTCCATTTCTACAGAGACAAACATGAGTTGCCATGTGAACGCGGGTTGCCATGTCACATTGGATAACTGCAAGAGCATTTCTACATGTAGAAATGTTGATGGAAAATCTCCATCTGACTAAGCTGCCATATCAGATTAACGGTTCTAAGAAATGTTGGGTTGGAGAGGTTTTTTTTATATCCCTAGTTTTTAGATGGAAATTTGGGTTGTTAGAAAGAATGATTGGAGATGGCCTAAAAGAGAGCAGGATTCTTCTTCCCTTACATCAGTCATCATACTATACATGACACGTCCCAAATCCATATATAAGCCTATCCCAATGGCATACATGAACTAATAGTTGAAAAGAGGAATGGATTATTGGTGAATGTTTTGGAGAACAATGGTTGAGAAGATCATATGAAACATGCAGAGCCGGCCCATGGGGTAGGCCAATGAGGCAACCACCTTGGGCCCCAAAATATATTATTTTAGGCCGCCCTAAAAAAAACCTTCCAACTACTCTTTGCACATAAAACCACCAACCCAATAATCCAAAAAAAATGCCATTGAGCTTCTTCATGAGATTTTTGTTTGTTGTTCTCATTCACCCCCTTTTCTTACCATTTCCATTTCTATTTAGGTATTTCTTTCTTAAAAAATTAAAATCATTCAAAATTCCTATGTTCAGGTATTAATTTGTTGTTAATTTTTATTATTAATCTGTTAATTTTTTTTATAGAAACAATCAGATTAATGAAAATTATTATTAGCCCCTCAAAAATTAACAACACATTTATTAATCTGCTGTTAATTTTTATTATTAATCTGTTAATTTTTATTTTTGTTTATAGAAACAATGCTATTAATATTTTTTGTTAGGTTCTTCTAGCTAATGGTATTTTTTTATTATTAATATGTTGTTAATTTTTATTAATCTGTTAATTTTTATTATTAATCTGTTAATTTTTATTTTTCTTTAAAGAAACAACGCTGTTAATATTTTTTTGTTAGGTTCTTCTTGTTAATGGTATTTTTTTATTATTAATAAGTTGTTAATTGTTATTAATCTATTGTTAATTTTTATTATTAATCTATTAGTTTTTATTTTTTTGTTTAAACAATCAGATTAATACGCCCCCCCCCCCCCCCCCCCTAAATTAACACATTTATTATTATCTTATAAAAATACATAATATATGTTTTACGAGTTTGTCCTGAGCCTCAAATTCTAGAGGTCGGCTGGAAACATGTAATATAAGTTCATCAAAAACCTTCGTTTCCTGTCACAGTAATAGTACCACCAGTAATCTCATATAAGACGCACTAGGGCTTCGTACGTCAATGGAATTCCGAGGGTAGTCAGTTTTGTCAATTATTAGCAGTCTAAATGTCTCACTCATGAGAGTACGAATGACAGTGACCTTAACGCCATGAATAGTATAGATGAAACCATTATCACCTATCACCACTAATAAAATGAGCAGTCGTATAAAACTCCTTTACTAAATTGGGGTAAACTTTCTCAAGATCTGGTCCTTGATTCCCTAAACCGAGCCAAGAGAGACTTACAAAAAAACATCCATGGTATTGGAATAATTGTTACGAAGGGAGTCCCAATCAATGCTTCGTTTCGTTCGTATAAAACAACACATCCCTTAAAATATTTGAATCTCTCATAGTGATCATGATCGGTAAAATGATGAGGCAGAGGAGTCAAATACGAAGGTGCTAGAGCCGATGAAGAAGAACTAACACCATAACGACGTTTCTTCGTAGAGCCAAATAGTCCTTGCATCGTAGCTGATAAAAAAAATGGTGCAGCACGCCAAGAAAATCATAAACTTAAGAAACCCAATAAACTAGATTTTTAAAATGTTAAACTGGTAAATCCTTGGGAATCAACCAATAAACATGAGAAAAACCCTAATAAAGTTACAATGTCAATCTGGATATTAAGTATGACTCCAAAAAATAAGAAGATATCATAAATATTTCTCAAATCCATAAGAAAATGTAAAAAATATCTAAAAGAGCAAATCTAAGAAGAACGAGGAAAGTAATCTTACCCAAAACTTCTAGATATGGAATATCCTAGTACAAAGATCCAAGAATCTCTAAAAAAATGACCAAAAATGGAAGTTATACGAACTGTGCACGAGTTGATATAAGACTAGCGCGAGAAAGTGAAAGGGAAAGTGACAAAAACGACTTGTCTCATTCGATCATAAAACCTTTATTTCACCGGAGCAAACATCATCGCTTGTCACGTCCTATGCTGAAGTGAGAGAAAGCTTTGATGTAGCGAATCCATCGTTATGGATATGAAATGTTTTGCTGGTCAAAATAATGACCAAATAATTTTCATCCAATAAAATGAGTGTTCAAGAAGGAACCACTCAAAGATACAAAGTGATCATATGTAAAAGATCCACAATCTAAAAATGGTTTGATTAATGAATTTAAACATGTTTGCAATATGAGTTGCTATAATCAAGGTAAATGGTTATTCTAAGTACTCTAATCAAAGAAGATACTAGCTAAGGTTTATAATATGTTTTTATGTTAACTCAAAAGAGCACATAGGATATAACTCATGTGGAAGAGAAAAAATTACAAATATGAGCATTTGTCTAATGAAATCAAAACAATTATAAAAAAAATAAGGTTTAAATGATTTTCTTTGGAAAAGTATCATTTCCCTCGAAAAGTAAAATATTCAACTAACCTCACTAAGCGATTTTGGTTAAAACCTTGAAAGTCCCATATCCTTGATGTTACTCAATTTTGGATAGATAGAAATATTTTGAGACGTCGATTTTAAACAAAATGTTTGCATATGGGGGATTTTGCACGTTCACTACTAAAGGTGGGGAACTTTTGCCATTTTAATAAGCCTATAGTTGTTATCCTTACCACATCATCTCTCATTATTTTTAACTATAGCATCTTGAACTCCAATCATTGTCAAATTAAAACTCACAATCATTGAAGCAAAAATAAACCCCTTTTTCAATTCTCATAACAAAAATGACACCCCTTTTCAATTCTCATATATTTTGAAAGATCGATAAAGCATTGATCAAACGTGTTTAGTTTACTAGTTCATAACATAATCCTAAAAGTATAATGGGGTGTAAGTGCAACAAGTTATGAAAATACTAAAGATAAATTAATCTAAAAAGATTATAAACTTTCAACACTTTAAAATTCTAGGCATGAACTTCATAGTCATAGACACAACCAAGATACAAAGATCATGTGTAAATAAGTCACTAAATTAATCTAGCCTTTTAGCAAGTTAACCTTTATTCACATAGCCACTAAAAGTATCAAGGAATAAATACCCAATAGACAATCTCAAGAATAGAATAATCCAAGGAGAAAGATACAAATTTCCTAGGCACAACAAGAAACCTTTATTATCGAGTAAAATTCGAGGGGACCAAAGAATGATTCAATCTATTCTCTAAACATATCTTATGCAAACTAACCTTCCTAATTCAAACTTCACTAACACGAGGATAATCGGGAGTAGGTTGGATCTTGGACATATTAGCAATCTTCTTTCCCTTTTTGTTTTGAACATGACAAAAAAATTCACTCAGTTTTCCCATAACATTATTCTTAGCAAAGCTATAATTCTTCCTAATATTATGAAAGTGCAAGGCCGACTTAAGTAAATAATAAAATTCTCAAAAATGTCCTTTTCTATTATAATGATCACATTTATAAATTTTAGGATGATGCGTGGGAGAAATAGTTATAGAAACAGGCTTTTCAAAATGTTGTACATATTTCAACTAAAACAAAAATCTGTATGATTTTTTAACAAAGGTGGGAGACACGTTACATTTCTCTTTTAAAATTTCTCATCTTAACATGTTTCATTTCTTGTGAAGGTTATGGAAACCATGATCAAAAGTAAACAAATGATTTGATGTCGAAGTTTAACATTCAAACTCTCTCCTCTAGAAAAGTCTCGATAGTTAAAATCTAGTTTCAAAGAAAGATCTTAATTTTTCTTTAAAATCAATATTATTTTGAAATTCCTCTTTTAAAATGTCCACAAAGATGGTCAAATCATCTTTTTTTTTTTTTTAAAATAGACAAGCATTCGTCATCAACTATAGGTAACTCCTTATGTTCTATTAATTCCTCAAGAAATTTTAAGAAGTCATTAAAGTCTAAATCTAGCACTTTAACTTTAGGATAAAGGGAATAACTATGATAATCTATTGATTGAAAGAATCCATTTTCTTCTTTAGGAGAAGTAATGTCATTATAGAGTTTCATTTTTCTCATTTTCTAGGGTTTTTATTTTATCAAGTAAGCTATCCCTATCAAAAGTTAACTGTCAAGATTCATGGTCTTCCTTTTCTTTGATGGATTTTTTTCCAAATGTTTAACTCTCATAGAAATTATAACATTGGTTTTAGATCAAATATTATTTTAAAAAACAAGTGCATTTAGAGAAGAACATATATCATCATCTTCACACAAGTTGTGGAAATGTTGGTGCTAAATTGATTCAAAATATCGAACGGTGTGATAAGTTCAGGTAAAGCATGACCCTTTTTGATTCCCATGATTCACGCATTTGGACATTAACATAAAAGTCCATAGTCACACACACTTGATCTATCTATAAGTGACTAACTTAAAAAAAGAGGTCTAGGTTTGATACCAATTGAGAGTATGCGTTCTCGAAACCAAGATGGATGGATGATACCTAATTAAAATCACTTGTCTATAAAGAGACAAGGTTATCCTTTAGTTAGAGTTAAGGGTAAAAAAGATAAAGCCTAAGATCTGGTGATAAATTATTTACCAAGAATATTACACCAAATTTTATCTTTAATATCAGGTGGCTTAATACTAAGTGTGAAAAGGTAAACATATAGCACAACACCATGGCATACGAGGAAAAACTCACAACGGAAAAAACCTCAGCCCAACAGAATAACCAATGGACTATGGTAGAACTTACAAAAGGGAACTAAGTATTATAACACCCAATGCATAAATTCCTCCTAATGCCCTTTCAGACCATATCTTCCACCAAAGGGAAGGCGTTTAACAACTGGCACATGCTTCACAAACGCTACCAGTTTTGGTCGCAACCAATGTGTTCATCTAGACAAAATCAACAATCCTCCTTTTGAAGTGGAAACAAGACTTTGTGTACCAAATAATGGAACAAAGTTGATAAGCCTCCAATAAGTAGATTAACACTTTCTAGATATGTGATTAAAGTAAACTGAAAGTGTTTTCAAAATATTTCTTAACTCATAAATATATAATTTTAGATAAGTAAAATCTTATAATAACTCAAGAACAAATTAGAAAGAGAATTGTTGAAGGTTTAAAAGAAAATAAATTTACTTCAAAATATCTTTACATTGCACAAGTATTAAAACTATAACATCTCAAGAATATAAAGAAGAGAAAAAAAGATTAAAACATGGAAGAATAGAATATTAAACACAAAAGTAGTTTTTATCTTACAAAGTTTTTTCTATCTTAAAAATGATTCTTGTGGAAAGTATGTATTTTCAAAAAATTTTGCCTCATAAAGAAAATCAGAAAATCGCACTCCTCTTACTCTTGTAAAAAATCAAATCTAAATGCACATACATACACTTAAGCTTGCAATAGAATATTGAGGGGACAAGTAAATAAGGTGTAGTCTTAAATTGAAGTGACAAGATAAAAAGTGTAAAAAAAATATATTGCTGAATATTTAGTGTTGCATGAGTACCGAGAAAAAATGCGCAAAATCTAGCTAAAAAGTAAGATTATTGTGTCAGTCTGATACCTTCGTTGGAGCTTTGTAGTAGTGAGAATAATCCTCTCCCCATCAAAGAGTTTTTGGTCCAAGTGTTCTTCCGGCGAAGAGATTTCACTCCAAGGAAGAAATCTTCCATACCGCGATGCCGAGGCGATAAACTTGTAGTAGAAAAGAATGGGCTATTGAGTTGAATTTTAACATAGGTCCAAAATTTCAACTCAAATAAATATATTTAATGCAAGAAAAAGGTTTTAAAAATTATTTTTATTATATATATTTGCTACAACAAAGAAGCCATACCAAATTATACCCATATAAAAAAATTAAAATATATAAATTTTGTACTTAAAATGTGTATACAAGTCTGTAAAACCTTTAACCTTCCAAAGAGTGGTATGAAAATGATACACGTATTAGAGGATATCTGTTGAATGATTTGAACAAAACTTTGTTAGAATAACCTTAAGGATAAGGATCAAAGTACATTTTAGCAATGGGACAAGATACTTTAATACTCTAGGGCACATGAGTATAATGAATATTCTTACACTAGAGTTGAACAAGGTCTTTGTATAGAATAATTATATGTTACCCCTTATCGATAAATTATTGACTGTTTGAGAGGTGATTCATATTTATAGGATATTGATTGGAGATCGAGGTACCATCAGTTAAAGATTTAAAGCGGAATGTTCTAAAGATGACCTTTCTAACACGATATGGGTCGTATGAGTTTATCTTTATGAGTTTCATCCTAACAATTGCATTAATTATGTTTGTGGACTTTACGAACCATGTGTTTATGGAGTGTTTGAATCAATTTGCCAATCTATTCATTGATGACATTTTGGTTTATTCTTGGACAATAAACGAGCATGCTTAACATTTGCTAGTAATGTTACAGACACTATGAGATAATCAACATTATGCTAAATTTGAGAAGTTTGGATTTTAATTGAGAGAGGTGTAGTTTTTAGGTCACATTATGACAAAGAGGGGGATTTTAGTGGACTCGAGTAAGGTGCCATTTGTATTGGAGTGGGAACAACCCACCACACCTACGGAGGTGCGTATTTTTTTTGGGTTTGGTAGGGTACTATCATCGGTTTATCCAGGGGTTATCGAATGTAGATGGGCCCTTAACAAACATAACAAAGGAGGGACTAATTTTCATATGGAATGAGTTTTGCCAATATACCTTTCATTAAAGACTAAGTGGACTTTAGCTCCAGTGCTTGCTTTACCTCGTAGTGGCGTTAACTACACGGTTTATATCAATGCCTTTTTATAGATACTTGGGGGTGTGTTTATGTAGGAGGTTAGGCCTATAGCTTACAATTCCAGGAAGGTTAATCCTCACTAGGGTAATTACCCCACTTGTGACATGAAGTTAGAAGATGTTGTTTTTGTCCTTTGGGTGTGGAGGCACTATTTGTTAGGAGAGAGGTTTCATTTTTTTTTATTATAGAAGGAGTTAAACATAATACAACATAATTGTCTAGAGTTCTAAAGGGATCATCAGTTAAATATATAGTATCACCCGAACAAGGATATAATTACTTTATCGGCTAACTAGAAATCAAACTAATGTTCTCTTTGCACAACAAACGAATTAACACATAAATTTATGGTAATTGCTTCCATCACACCTGAGATTATAATTTGGTGAGTGAAGGCATAGAAAAGTGACCCTTCTTCCCAGGAAAATTTTAGGGAGTTATTGATCGAGGGACACCATCATATTTGATTCGATCAGATGGGGTTTACAATTCCACGATAGATTGTGGTACCTGAGTATTAGGAGTTATGGTGAACAATATTGGCTGAGGCGTATGCGTCATAATTTGTAATACATCCTAGAGGGAATAAGATATACCAGGACATGAGGCGCCATAATGAAGAAATCCATTGCATTATTTGTGTCCAAGTGTAAGACATGTCAAATGGTAAAGGTTAATCAATAGAGACAAGAACCTCTTGAGATTCTAGTGTGGAAATGATAGAACATTTGCATGGAATTTATAACTAGGTTGCCTATGTCATAGAAGATTCATGATTCCCTCTGGGTGATCATAAACTGGTTGACTAAGGTATGTCATCTAATTCAAGCAAAATTTTACTTCGGAGAAGTATTTTAGACTTTTCATAGAAGAGAGTGAGATTGCATGGTGCTTCACTCAACATTATATCCGATATGGACAAGACATGTTTCCCACATCTGCTAGAGTTTTCAGCAGGAGATGTGCACAAAATTGTGGCATGTACCTCGTATCACCCAAAAATTGATGGGAAGACAAATCAGGTGAACCATGTGCTATAAGATATGTTACGGGATTGTATTTTGGGGTTCAAGGGTTGTTGGTAGCTGTACTAACCACTAGTGAAGTTCACCTACAACATTAGTGTAATGCCCGACCAGAATTTGGGTCACCGTCGGGTCAACCCTCACCCATTCAAGGAGTTTAAGGGTGAGGGGTGAAAGACCATTTACTTTTTTCAAGAAAATCCTTTAAATTGCTTCATTAATTATGAACTAAAATTGTTGGTTTTAACTTGGGAAGAGAAGTGGTCACTTTAAGTAATTAGTCAATTTACAAGGTTTATTAATAAAAATCCAATTTTGTCCACAATGCTAAATAAATGGGAAATAAACCACATCCACCCTGTATTATTACAAACCGTGGCCATAGGCCCAAATAAAAGGTTTAAGTGACAAATGTTTAAAATACCAAAGTTCTAATGTTCAAAATAAATTACAAAGCATCTAATGATGTGGGTTGAATTATGGGGCCTTACTGGCCTCCTTTCCGGCGTCCCTACTCGATGTACCTGGGGTGGCGGTGTGCGTTTTATTATAAAAAGTCGGGGTGAGCGAACGCTCGACATGGTGGGTAATACTAACCTATACCTTTTCCATAAAACAAATACAATACATATATCATATAATTTATTAATTTCTAAAAACGTTTAATAATTTAGCTTCTATTCATGTAACTACTATGTAATGCACCTGAGCGATTATCTCACACTCACACTTAACCATTTTATCATCCTTTACCAGGTCTAGAGACTAATTATTCATGTTTAGCCATTAGTCTCATTATTAATTTTTCATTAAGTTATCTTATTTATGCATTCACAAGTACAACCATTATCATTTCCATTTTACATCATGTTTTGTAAAAATCGTCCAATAACCGCATACTTTAACGAGCTCCACCCCGATGACTATACTACCATATGTTTCGGCCAGTGATTTTGGGTCCTTCAATCAGGGCTCCAAACCCTCCTTAATTTTTCCTAGTGTCATCCGGGTCTAATTTGATGTGTGTTAACGTTTTATCTAATGTCCACATCATTCCATCCTTTTATCATTTTTTCTCAATTTACTATTTAAGTCATTCGTTCATTTTATCAACTTGCCATTCATTCATTTTATCCGTTTTTCACCAAAAACTCGACCGCTAAGGTGTAAGAGGTAGTCCAACCACTAGGACCCTCATTTTTTTTTGGCTAAAATCACCATTTTACCCATTTTTATCTTATTTTTTTTATGAGAGGCATATTTAATATCAATTTTGCACTAGAACTCAACCTTTTTCTTTCAAAACATCCTTTTCATGATTTCATATAAAAAATCATATTATCATTTTATGTTTTACCACATAAGATATAACTACTCATCCAAGACCATTTTTAACCAAATGTTCATAACTTTGTCCTATTATTATATGTGACCCCAAGTATTATTTTCATTCATTCTAATAATCTTTAACACATTTAGGGCTGTTTTTCTTCATTTATTCATTCGCCATAGAACCCATTTTTACATGCTTAAACAAGTCTAACATACCATCATCTATCTTACTACATGATTCTACATGAGTGGGAGAGGATCTCAATCCTAAAAATTCCTTAAAATGCACGTAGATAATTAAAATCACGGGTTCATACATTTATAACACGCTCTCTTCCCTTTTCAAGGTAAAATGCCATAAATTTATAAAAAGACCCTTATAAGATTTTGTCTTGTTAAAAAAATCCCATGTTTTACAAGACTACAATATTTCATCAAATAAATTTATTTTAGGCATTATAAATCGTCTAACATTCATCCTACATAATTTCCATAGCTACAAAACCTTGAAAAATTAGAAGAGGAAAATTGTACTATGGATTGGAAGAGGAGAAACACAAAAAGGGATAATTGAAAGCTCCTACAACTCCCAAGACTCCAAAGCTCCTACAAATCTTCTCTAGAAGCTTTTCTCCACCACTTTCTTCTTTGATGTAAGCTTCAAAATGGTATAATGGATTTGAATATGATGTAACTTACTGTGTATGTAATATCGCGTATTTTTATGCTATATTAATTTGGGGATTTATTAAATTTAATATGAGTTAATTATTTAATAAAAATCCGGAAATTAATTATGTTATAATTATTAACGTGACGAGAGTTAGTAATTATGAGAAATTTATTGAATATTACTAATGAGCAAAGTAATATATATGATATTGTCTATATTGAATGTCATGAGAGAATTAAATGACAATTTCGGAAATTTAAATCGGGACGTGCTCGTGTCGCGTCGGGACTAAATTTTGATAAATAAAAAGTGAATATTTTATAAGTTGTCTGTATGGTCGTATTGAGTGCCCCAACGCGTTCGAAAGGGTCGAGATAGTCAGAAAAGTGTACCCGGGGGTGTAGTTTGGGTCTCGGGGTGTTTTTAGGCCTAATTACTAACCCGGGAGGGCATTTTGGTCATTTTACATTTTTGGGTAATTAAACCCACGAAAATTAGAGGGACTATATCTGATATTGAGTTTGTCACCTAGGGTTAGAATTCCCAAAACCTAGAACGGCCATTGGAGAAGAGAGGAGAGAGCTCTCAAGCAATTTCAAGGCTCAAAACTCAACGATTTGCGCCGCCGCCACCACCAACGCGTAGATCGCGAGACGAGGAACGCAACCACACCAAAATCAGCCGTAAATCAGAATACCAAAAATCCCAGGCAAGTGTTTATATTTCTTATTTCGTTGATGCATCTTTCATATTAGTTTAGAAGTAATTAGGTTGAGTTTTAATGGAAGAAAACCCAATTTGTGATAGGAAAATCCATGTAGTATTGGTTTAGATGATGATTCTGGAAACCCTTGCCATGTAGAGGAATTTAACCACGAAATTTTGATGATTATAAGTAGTAAATGCTGGAGAAAATTTGTTAGAAACCTGTTTAAGAAAATTCTAGGGTTCTTGATAATTAGATAAAACTTTGGGTTGATAATCCATGTTTAAATGATAGAAATACACATGCCTTACGCTGGAAATATCTCGTATATTGATATAATGTTAGTAGTAGAATTTTTGGGACATTTGGATTTGGAAAATATGGATTTGGATGAAGAGAGGTGGTAGAACCCGTAACTGCAATTCTGCAGAAATCGAAATACGTGCTTGATCGATCGATCGAGCATAGAGCTTCAATCGATCGAGCCCCAAACCTCGATCGAGCGACCCCTCCTGGTAGACTCATGTTTCCCCTTATTAATTAGTTGAAAGTCAATTTAATGTGAAATAATTCTTGGGCATCCTTAATAAAATGATTTGGGAGATATGGAGGACCAGTAGGACATATGAATAATTTTGGGATTCTTAATATGAGACGAGAATTATACATGTGGGATAATTACTTAAGGGTTGATGAATTTATGAATTAACGGGAGAGTTGCGTAAGAGAGTTACGTTGGAACATAGAAAGGACCCTTACTGAATTTTATACTTGGGAGGATAGAGTCCATGCATGTTACGTATTCAGATGAGAAAACCCTTTGAGTTAAAGTTAGAAACGAACTCTTATACGTAATACTAATAATGAGAAAATTGAGGACAAATGTGGTAATTATGGGTGATGAGAGGAACCTATATTAATATGATAAAAGTGGTATATTTATATGATTGTGTATGCATATATTATATACATGTGAAAACCATACCCGCGCTACTTGCTATCCCTGAGGTTACCGCGCTGGGACGATCTTATCCTGTGTTGCCTTATGGGGGAAATTGATTCGTACCCTAGAAGATAGATATCCTTGGTATAGGCTATCGAATCGATAGTTCAGACGGTCCTAAGAGACGTGAGGGTATGTACTGACCTCTTAGAGACTTGGAATCTATACTTCGCCTCAATCTTATTTGTGTTTATATGTTGATACAGTTCGAGAGTGATTCCGATCTTGTATTTCCCTTAGTGTGATCAATACGGGAATTGGATAGCAGAGTATGCCCGCACCATAGTTTTATTTGGGGTGCTGTTATTATATATATATATATTATACGAGTAGTTAATATATATATGAAATTATAAAATTTGGTACTACCTATTGTGTTATGGTAAGTAAGACTGATATAATGTCGTAAATCGGAAATACTTGTTCGAAAGTATAATATAACACTGGGAAGCTTTGTTAATAAATAAAGTAAACATGAGAGTATTGTTATTAAGCGAAATCCTCCTTTTTAAACATTTACACGGTTCGGTTTTGAAATCTTACAAGTAATCTAAGATAAGTTAAATCACTGGGAAGATTAGTGCGATAAATGATAAGACAAACCGTTGGGAAGGTTAGTGCGATAGGTGTTCACATTAGAAGAGAGGTGAGAATTTCTCAAGAGAGTGTCGCACTAATATGTTGTTGCATTTGCCTGTATCAATTTAACTACTTGCTAAACGTATTTTAAATCAAACACACTATCGGGCTCTGAACCGTTTCTTTTTCTCTTTCTCTCTCTTGTATATATATGTATGTATTACAGGTGCCCAGCCACAAGGGCGTCGTGCTTAGGATCCCTTGAAAGGAACGTGCTCCAGCTTAGGTGGGAGTTGCAGGCCACTTGCATAGACGACTTCGCTTACTTGATTCCACATCTATCATTCTTATTTATTGGGCATGTGTCGCCCTTTCCACTATTTATCTGTTTTATTGGGACATTTGTATTTCAGTTATTTCTAGTACGGTTACCTTGGGATTTATTCCAGCATGAATGTTTTACTTTAGGTTTTAAATGTTGGGATTTGAATGTTGAATGTTTGGATTAATTGGATTATGTTCCAGGATGATTGTTGTATGATTCTTACTTATTGAAAATATGCTTAATAAGTAATTAAATAAGCTTTTCTTTAAAAATACAATTTGGTTAGAAAGGTAAAAAAAAAAAATGGTTTTGACACTTAGCTTAATTAATTAGGGTGTTAATTTGGAAAAGTTTATTTTTACGACAGTGATGCTAAGAATGAACCAACTGTTCACCTTGATTTTAATTTAATAAAGTAGTGATCGCCCGGTATTTAATTAGGCGGGGTGTCACAGGTGGTATCAGAGCATCAGGTTCTAGTGTCCTTTAGGATCTGTGCGGCTTATTATGCTTTCAGCGTTGCTTTCTTTGATATAGAGCCCTAATACTAGGAATGTTGTGTTCATCTCTATACATTGGAAATTCGTGCGTCTGCGATTTGTTTATTTGAATGATGAACCCATCCAAATTTATTTAAATTTTCAGATGGACCGTCAAGAAGAACTCGCTAGAATGGTTAAGGGAGTCAACGAGCAGGATCGACTCACACCTCAGGTACCCCTAGAGAGACTATCAACCGCCGAGTTAGCAGGTATTGTGGCACAGGCAGTTACCACTGCAGTTTTACAGTATCAAGAACGCAACACACAGCTCATGGGGGGCAAAAGATCTAGAGAGTACAGTCAGTCTGTCGTGACTGGTAACAACAAGTGCGTGAAGATACAAAAATCGCGACAACAAGCTCCTCAGGCTAGTAAAAGCCACGAAGGTAACCAATTGTACGGAGAAGCCCAAAAGCATCAGGGTCAACAAAATCGGGGGCCGAGTGAAGTCACGAAGGTAACCAATTGTGCGGAGAAGCCCAAAAGCATCAGGGTCAACAAAATCGGGGGCCGAGTGAAGTCACGAAGAGGTGTTTTAAATGCGGTATGGACGGTCATGAACGTCGAACTTTCCCGGATCAGTCTGGAAAGGAACTTCAACCCAACCCCAGAGAACATTCAGGACTCTGCTATAAATGTGTACAGCCGGGTCACATGTGGAGGGATTGTCCTCACCCTAACAAAGCCTTTTCACAAGTTTTCCATTAAGGCCAGCAAGACTAGGGAAAAATAGAGACTAGTCAACAAAGTAATGAAGTGAAGAAGTTTTGAGGGAGGTGCTTCCAATGTGGCAGAAATGGCCATAGGCGTCAGGATTGCCCAGAGAAGAATAGGGCCCCATGACAGGAATGTGCTAGTAATAAACCACAGAAACCAGCTCCACCACCTTTTCCAATAGACCTAGTGCAGCAGGGGCAGTTACAGTATAAACGTGTATATAACGTCCCCCAGGCAGCAGCTCCACAGGCACCACCCGTGATTTGGGGTATGTTTTCTATCCATGAAACTTTGGGTCAAATTTTGTTTGTTACTGGGACAACACATTGTTTTATAGCTACGCATTTTGCGAAGGTCTTAGGGTTGTTAGCCACAGCAGAGAACACAGTGACGTGTGTAAGCTCACCACTGGGGAGTGGGTCACTTATTTTCTTTATATGCCTGGGGGTGGGGGTAGAGATTGGTAGTTTGGTCTTACCTGCAGACATGTTAGTCTTAGACATGCACGAGCATGATGTGATTATTGGTATGGATTGGCTCGTAGCTTATAGAGTCATGATTGATTGCTTCGGTGGAAGCATTATTTTTGCCACTCCGGGGTAAGAGATGTTTGTAGTGGCGATGCCTCGCCCAGAGGGAGGTTCGACCGCTCATTTGTATTACATAGAGGAGGATACCTCTAAGGAGGTTGTGATTCCGTTAGATTCGATCCCAGTTGTCAGGAGTATTCCGATGTGTTTCAGGAGATACCAGGCCTACCCCCCAGTCGTGAGATAGACTTTGTTATAGATTTATTTCCAGATACGAGACCTATAGCACGCGCACCGTACCGTATGGCTCCGGCAGAGATGCGAGAGCTACGAGATCAGATAAAGCAACTGTTAGGATAGGGCTTCATTCGTAGGAGTACCTCACCTTGGGGAGCTCTAGTTTTGTTTGTGAAGAAGATAGATGGTTCACTGAGGTTGTGTGTGGACTACCGGGAGTTGAACAAGGTCAAGATACGAAATAAGTATCCGTTGCCTCGAATCGATGATCTGTTCGACCAACTGAGGGGAGCAACCTTCTTTTCGAAGATAGATCTGAGGCCGGGGTACCATCAGCTACGTATTAGAGAGCAGGATGTTTCAAAGACTGCCTTCTTGACGAGATATGGGTCTTACGAGTTCAGAGTGATGCCATTTGGTCTCACAAATGCTCCAGCCGTATTCATGGACTTAATGAACCGAGTATTCAGAGAGTTATTGGATCAGTTTGTCATCGTCTTTATAGATGACATTTTGATATATTCACACTCCGAGGAGGAGCACGCTGAACATTTGAGGCAGGTTCTTCAGACTTTACGAGAGCATCAGTTGTATGCTAAGTACGAGAAGTGTGGATTTTGGTTACGAGAAGTACAGTTCTTGGGCTTTGTCGTTTCCGAGCAGGGGATTGCAGTTGACCCGAGTAAAGTGTCAGCGGTGAGGGAATGGGGACAGCCCACGACACTGATGGAAGTGCGTAGTTTCTTGGGGTTAGCCGGATACTACAGGAGATTCATTCGGGGATTCTCCAAAATAGCGGGTCCATTGACGAATCTGACTCGCAAGGGGGTACCATATATTTGGGATGACGCTTATCAGTTGGCTTTCGACGAGCTGAAAGACAAGCTTACTTCAGCGCTAGTCCTTGCTTTACCAAGGTCGGGTGCGGAGTACCTGGTTTACACCGATGCCTCTTTACGGGGACTTGGGGGAGTACTTCAGCAGGAGGAGAAGGCAATAGATTTTGCCTCCCGCAAGATTAAGCCGCATGATAAGAATTACCCCACCAACGACCTGGAGTTAGCAGCGGTCATTTTTGCATTTAGGATATGGAGGCACTACTTGTTGGGAGAGAAATTCCGTTTGTTCACAGACCACAAGTCGTTACAGTACCTGTTCACTCAGCGAGAGCTGAATATGCGTCAGCGCAAATGGCTAGAGTTTGTGAAAGACTACCAGTTCGATATATAGTATCATCCGGGAGAGGCCAACGTAGTTGCTGATGCGTTAGGTCGTAGACTGGTAGACGAGGTAGCGGACGTCTGGAAGGCAAAGTGGAAGGAGTTGGGTCACCAGAACGCAGTAGCCCGTTCATTCATATCCGTTATGTCAAGCACATCCGAAATTATTACGAGGGTGATACAGGCACAGACCACATACCTGTTTTGCCAGGAGCAGATTGTGAGACTTCTAGCCGAGGGTGCTGAGTCCTATTCTGTTAGTTCCGATGGAGGTTTGCGGTTTAATGGGAGGTTGGTAGTTCCTTAAGGGGATGAATTACGTCATGCAGTGATGACCCAATCTGACGGGTCCCGATTTGCAGTGTATCCTGAAGGGGATAAGATGTACCAGGATATGAGGAGACAATACTGGTGGAGTGCGATGAAGAAGGACATTGCTGAGTTCGTGTCCAAGTGTTCTACCTACCAGCTGGTGAAGGTGGACCATCAGAAACCGTCAGGGTTGCTCTAGCCATTAGAAGTACCCGCGTGGAAGTGGGAGAGCATTTCCATGGATTTTATTATAGGGTTGCCTACATCACAGCGGGGCCATGACCCTATCTGGGTGATTGTAGACCGTTTGACTAAAGTGGCTCATTTTCTGCCGGTGCGGACAGATTATACCATGGGTCAGTATGCTCAGCTTTTTATTGTCGAGATCGTCAGATTTCACGGGGTGCCCCTGAATATTGTGTCAGATAGAGACAAGATCTTCGTGTCACGCTTTTGGGAAAGCTTTCAGGAGGCTATGGGTACTGAGTTGAGGTGAGTTCAGATTATCACCCACAGACAGACGGACAAACAGAGCGTACTAATCAGATGTTAGAGGATATGCTACGCATGTGTGTCCTTGAATTTTGGAGGAGGTTGGGAGCCACACCTTCCACTGGTAGAGTTTTCTTATAATAAATCGTATCAGTTCACGATTGGAATGGCTCCATTTGAGGCTTTGTATGGCAGGCCTTGTCGTTCCCCAGCTTGTTGGCTCGAAGTGGGGGATAACAAGTTGCTAGGACCAGAGGTGATTCAGGAGACCTCCACGAGGATCGATATGATCAGGAGTCGCATTCGGGTAGCCCAGGACAGGCAGAAGAGCTACGCCGATGCGAAACGGTTCTTTCGAAAGTTTAGTATGGGGGACCAAGTGTTATTGCGTGTATCTCTTATGAAGGGAGTGATGAGGTTCGGGAAGAAGGGGAAGTTGGCTCCGAGGCATGTGGGACCATTTCCCATCATCGAGAGGATTGGGCCGGTTGCATACAGGTTGGGACTGCCAAAGCATTTACATCGCATTCACGATGTATTCCACATCTTGTCGTTAAGACGGTATCTTCGGGATGATATGGCCCATACTCACATCGCGATAAATGAGATAGACTTACAGCCTGACAGCACTTACGAGGAGAGACCGGTGGCTAGCCTAGACTATAGTGAGAGGAGATTGAGGTCAAAGATAGTTTCACTTGTACGGGTCCAGTGGGAGCACCACAATGTGGAGGAATACACTTGGGAGCGCGAGACAGATATGCGCGAGAGATATCCGGACTTGTTCTTAACAGGGATGCCTTATTTTCTGAATTTCGGGATGAAATTCCGTTATTAGGGGGGAAGTATGTAATACCCCGTATTTTTATGCTATATTAATTTGGGGATTTATTAAATTTAATATGAGTTAATTATTTAATAAAAATCCGGAAATTAATTATGTTATAATTATTAACGTGACGAGAGTTAGTAATTATGGAAAATTAATTGAATATTACTAATGAGCAAAGTAATATATATGATATTGGCTATATTGAATGTCATGAGTGAATTAAATGACAATTTCGGAAATTTAAATCGGGACGTGCTCGTGTCGCGTCGGGACTAAATTTTGATAAATAAAAAGTGAATATTTTATAAGTTGTCCGTATGGTCATTTTGAGTGCGCCAACGCATCTGAAAGGGTCGAGATTGTCAGAAAAGTGTACCTGGGGGTGTAGTTTGGGTCTCGGGGTGTTTTTAGGCCTAATTAGTAACCCGGGAGGGCATTTTGGTCATTTTACATTTTTGGGTAATTAAACCCACGAAAATTAGAGGGACTATATCTGATATTGAGGTTGTCACCTAGGGTTAGAATTCCCAAAACCTAGAACGGCCATTGGATAATAGAGGAGAGAGCTCTCAAGCAATTTCAAGGCTCAAAACTCAACGGTTTGCGCCGCCGCCGCCACCAACGCGTAGATCGCGAGACGAGGAATGCAACCACACCAAAATCAGCCGTAAATCAGAATACCAAAAATCCCAAACAAGTGTTTATCTTTCTTATTTCGTTGATGCATCTTTCATATTAGTTTAGAAGTAATTAGGTTGAGTTTTAATGGAAGAACACCCAATTTGTGATAGGAAAATCCATGTAGTATTGGTTTATATGATGATTCTGGAAACCCTTGCCATGTAGAGGAATTTAACCACTAAATTTTGATGATTATAAGAAGGAAATTCTGGAGGAAATTTGTTAGACACCTGTTTAAGAAAATTCTAGGGTTCTTGATAATTAGATAAAACTTTGGGTTGATAATCCATGTTTAAATGATAGAATTACACATGCCTTACGTTGGAAATATCTGGTATATTGATATAATGTTAGTAATAGAATTTTTGGGACGTTTGGGTTTGGAAAATATGGATTTGGATGAAGATAGGTGGTAGAACCCGTAACTGCAATTCTGCAGAAATCGAAATACCTGCTTGATCGATCGATCGAGCATAGAGCTTCGATCGATCGAGCCCCAAACCTCGATCGATCGACCCCTCCTGGCAGACTCATGTTTCCCCTTATTAATTAGTTGAAAGTCAATTTAATGTGAAATAATTCTTAGGCATCCTTAATAAAATGATTTGGGAGATATGGAGGACCAGTAGGACATATGAATAATTTTGGGATTCTTAATATGAGATGAGAATTGTACATGTGGGATAATTACTTAAGGGTTGATGAATTTATGAATTAACGGGAGAGTTGCGTAAGAGAGTTACGTTGGAACATAGAAAGGACCCTTACTGAATTTTATACTTGGGAGGATAGAGTCCATGCATGTTACGTATTCAGATGAGAAAACCCTTCGAGTTAAAGTTAGAATAGAACTCTTATACGTAATACTAATAATGAGAAAATTAAGGACATATGTGGTAATTATGGGTGATGAGAGGAAACTATATTAATATGATAAAATTGGTATATTTATATGATTGTGTATGCATATATTATATACATGTGAAAACCATGCCCGTGCTACTTTCTATCCCTGAGGTTACCGCGCTGGGATGATCTTATCCTGTGTTGCCTTATGGAGGATATTGATTCGTACCCTAGAAGATAGATATCCTTGGTACAGGCTATCGAATCGATAGTTCAGACAGTCCTAAGAGACGTGAGGGTATGTACTGACCTCTTAGATACTTGGAATTTATACTTCGCCTCAATCTTATTTGTGTTTATATGTTGATACAGTTCGAGAGTGATTCCGATCTTGTATTTCCCTTAGTGTGATCGATACGGGGATTGGATAGCAGAGTATGCCTGCACCATAGTTTTATTTGGGGTGCTGTTATTATATATATTATACGAGTAGTTAATATATATATGAAATTATGAAATTTGGTACTACCTATTGTGTTATGGTAAGTAAGACTGATATAATGTCGTAAATCGGAAATACTTGTTCGAAAAGTATAATATAACACTGGGAAGCTTTGTTAATAAATAAAGTAAAAATGAGAGTATTGTTATTAAGCGAAATCCTCCTTTTTAAACATTTACCCGGTTCGGTTCTGAAATCTTACAAGTAATCTAAGATAAGTTAAATCACTGGGAAGATTAGTGCGATAAATGATAAGACAAACCGTTGGGAAGGTTAGTGCGATAGGTGTTCACATTAGAAGAGAGGTGAGAATTTCTCAAGAGAGTGTCGCACTAATATGTTGTTGCATTGGCCTGTATCAATTTAAATAATTGCTAAACGTATTTTAAATCAAACACACTATCGGGCTCTGACCCGTTTCTTTTTCTCTTTCTCTCTCTTGTATGTATATGTATGTATTACAGGTGCCCAGCCACAGGGGCGTCGTGCTTAGGATCCCTTGAAAGGAACGTGCTGCAGCTTAGGTGGGAGTTGCAGGCCACTTGCATAGACGACTTCGCTTACTTGATTCCACATCTATCATTCTTATTTATTGGGCATGTGTCGCCCTTTCCACTATTTATTTGTTTTATTGGGACATTTGTATTTCAGTTATTTCTAGTACGGTTACCTTGGGATTTATTCCAGCATGAATGTTTTACTTTAGGTTTTAAATGTTGGGATTTGAATGTTGAATGTTTGGATTAATTGGATTATGTTCCAGGATGATTGTTGTATGATTCTTACTTATTGAAAATGTGGTTAATAACTAATTAAATAAGCTTTTCTTTAAAAATACAATTTGGTTAGAAAGGTAAAAAAAAAAATGGTTTTGACACTTAGCTTAATTAATTAGGGTGTTAATTTGGAAAAGTTTATTTTTACGACAGTGATGCTAAGAATGAACCAACTGTTCACCTTGATTTTAATTTAATAAAGGAGTGATCGCCCGGTATTTAATTAGGCGGGGTGTCACATAGGAGTGGTAGCAAGGCTTATTGTAAGGACAAAATTTTCAATTGAGTCCATTGTATGTATTTGACTTATTCTCAAAACAAAACATGTTTTTGAGTAATAGATAGATTCTCGAAACAAAGTATGTTTTTGAGTCATAGATCAATTTTTTATTGTCACGATCCCACACAGTCTATGACATAAAGTTTATTGAAGGCATTGCGGCCAAGCTTCAAAGATTCATCATGCCGAGATTAATTTGGTGCACGTTTCACGTCTTCAATGCATTCCGATCTCCCAGATATGAATAAATAATGTTTATGGGACTCGGAAAATATTTTTAGGATGCTATTTTTATTAAAAAAATGTTTTTAAAAGAGTTTATCTTCATTTATTCTGAGATAAGGATTGTTTAGAGTCGTATTTAACCTTCCCTTTTGTTTAAAACGATCAAACTACACTTGCAGTCGTTCAAGAGACATTGTAAGGTTGTTTAAGTGGGATGAACATGTCGTTCGAGGGACATGGACATTTCGTTCGAGCAACATGCTGATCTCGTTCAAACTATGCGGCGACATAACTTTTCTATTTAAGGAGTGTTTCACTCAGAATTTCGTAAGTTGCAGAACCAGAAAATCAGTTTACAAGAAATAAATTTTATGCACAAGTTTTCTAAGGTTTTCAAAGTTTAAGAACATCCTTAGAGTTTAAAGATCCGAGCTTTCATTCACATATGTGATAGAGATCTTAGTTTGCACCATTGGATTTTGTTCATCCATAATGAACAACCTGTTTCGTTGGGTTTTGTAGTGAAAGAGTTAGTGTTCAACATCATAGATGTTGCCAAGATGTATCGGTGGACACCGAGAAGGACTTATGCGTGATCACTATGGAGGAGTGGTTGAAGGATCAGAGGAGCGTCAAGACTTATGAGGGATCGAGTCGTTGAGTAAGTCTATTGTCTGTACTTTGTAATTCCACATCATATTGATTATTTTTACTTGGGTCGTCCGAGATTTTTTCCTTAGAGGTTTCCTCGTACATCCGGCGTTGCCTTTGTAAAATTATTTATTTTACTTGCTTTAATCACCTAAATGCATGTTTAGGATTAAACAAATTAAAATTGGTCTTAAGTAATATTGGTTCACACACTTGGTACATATAAAACTTGAAAAAGTTTTTTCATAAAGAAAGTTGGTTTTGACATCCTTAAAACACATTCGAAAGAAAAAGGGGCCTACAAATTGGTATCATAGCTAGAAACATATTTTGTGTGTATTGATTCCTTGTGTTTTTAAGGATGAATTTCGGAAAATTTGAAAGTTTTGGAGCTCCTATTTTTTATTGAACAAACTATGGTTATTGGAAAATGCAAATGGGAAGTGCTTTGAAATCAATTGATGAGAGTGTGTGGTTAGAGGTTGAAAAGGGTTGGACTCCACCAATTACACGTGAGGGTCAGGCTAATACTTTGAAACCCATTGAGTCATGGAACAAAGTCAAATATAAACTTTCACTTTATAACTGTAAAGGTCTTCATGTTATCTCTCACATGTCACACTGAAAAAATATAATAGAATCATGACGTGTGAAACTTTGAAAGAGGCTTGGGATATACTTGTTCTTACTCACGAGGGCTCTATCACGGTTAGGGCGTCTAAACTTCCAAACCTCACTACACAGTTGGAGACGATTAAGATGTTAGAGAGTGAGTCTTTTGATGTGTTTTATGCTAGGTTATCCAATATTGTCTACTTGTCATTTAATTTAGGAGAGAAAATACCCCACAACCAAGTCATAAAGAAAAATCTTAAGGTCATTGACTTGTAGATTTGATCCCAAAGTGATTGTTTTAAACTCCTTGGGTATGCTTGATTTATCGAAACTAAAAGATCTTGTAGGCGATTTACAAACTTATGAGCTTGACATGTTTACCTCCAAGCAAGTTCCAAAGAAAGAAAAAAGAATTACTTTGAAAGCCCGTAAGGAGGAGACTAAAGTTTCGGATGATGATTTCAATTCCAATTTTGAGGATGTAGCCTTGTTGGCAAAGAAGATCAAAAGGTTTATTCAGTTCCAAAAGCAATCGAAATAAGCCAAAAGACTTGAGAAATTCAAGAACAACAAGTTAGATACCACCCCTAAGGATAAGAATGAGAAAGATAAGAGGTATGAGTCGGATAGGTATTTTGGGTGTGAGGGGGTATGGTCATAAGGTTGCCGAGTGTCCCACTGAACTTAAGAAGGAGGGCAAGAAACCGATAGCATATAACACCACCTTAAGTGATAGTGAACCGGAAGAGGGAGAGAGTTCCCCCCATTGAGCGTAACTTTGTAGTTTTCATGGCATGTTATGTGAGCGATGACGATAAATATTCCAAGGATGATTCTCACGTGCATGAAAATTTCTAGGCCGTTCAGTGTGAATCGCAAGTGAGTGAGGGTGAAGCTAGGGAGGATGAGGAGATTGATCTAGGAGAGTTGTAAATAGCCTTTAGTGACTTGTATGCGGTAGAGGTAAAGGTGGAAAAGGAAAACTTGAAATTACAAGCTAAGTTGAATGAGCGTTCCATAGACAATAATGATGCTTTTATTGAGGATCTTAGGGCATAGGAGAATACACTCAGGGAGAAATTAGAATATGTGGAGAAAGAGAGAGACAGTCTTCGTGGTTTGATGGAGGAGTTAAAGAAATAGGTTCAAGAGTTTGAGGAGTCTAGGCATTTTCTTGAGTCTAGGATTTGTGAGTTAGAGAATAGATTGAGAGACTCGAGTAAGGTTAAGTTTGATTTGTAGGCTAGATCGTAGAAGTTGGATAAGATGTTAGGCACCGTCCAAATCAAGGGATATATGTTTGGTATAGACTAGGATGATAGGGTTGTTCCCATTCCCAAAGTTAATACCAATCGTGTGAGAGATCCAACTAGGAACACTAGGAGAGGTCAACATTTTGGGAATCATTCCCGTCGTGTTTACACTTTCACTCATCGCGGTAGGAAAGGTCACCTTAGACATTTTTTCTATGATGTTAGGAATATTCCTAGAAAGTTAAGGAATAAAGTCGTTTCGATTCCCAAAACCCCCATGCATCATTTCACACCTACTTGGGTTAGAAAATCGAACTTAAAGGCTTTAGGAATTAAACTTCATGGTTCTTGTTTGGTTGTTTGTCATATGCTAGTTTTTGCTTCATGATTTATATATTGCTAGTGTTATAACATGTGTATCTTTTTGTATTATACATTTCATTCATTTGAGTCTAATATTGAAAGTACAAAAATATTTTTACTTTTTGATAAAAAAAAAAAATCAAAAAATACAAAAAGACTTTATTTTTTGGGTCAAAAATATTTTTAGAAAAATACAAAAAGATTTTCGATTTGTTTTTGTGTCGTGAGTTTTTCATGTTCGATGTGGCATATTGCTGTGCTTGGACCCCCGTCATTTCATTATCCATGCATCTAGGACATTTGGTCATAATTATTGATGCGTTGAATGTTCTTAAAAATTGTCTTAATAGGCTTGTTTCGAAGTTGATATGCATTTGAATTCGACTTTATATATATGCCATCTTTGCACACATGCATGAGTTTATATGAATGTTTGACATCTCATGCGTATTTAAGTTTGGTGAGATGTTCTTATCTCAATTTTTTCATCATGTGTAAGTAGACTTAGGAGGCGGTGTGCATGTAAGAACTGTTTATCATGAGAATTTATATTGCATGGATTAAAAAAATAATGAGTGTTCACGGGAAAGGGATGCGATAGCACGATTAGCTCATCATGAAATCCACCGTTTAAAAGAGCCCGAGAAAAATTTAAGGCAATAAAAAAGAATCATATGCCAACATAGGGCCAATAAGATTTCTCGAAGTTGAGAAAAATTAAAACCTCAAAAGAGCTTGAAAAAAAAAATATATTTGAGGGAGTTTGGTTGAAAAATTAAATGGGTTTGCACCACGAGTCCTTAGGTTGAAAATTGCATCATGACGCCATTATTTGAAGAACCGTCAATATTATGGATTTGTTTGTATGTTTATTGTTTAGTTATTTTAGCTCAACATATTTTATTTTTTACCTATGGCTAAAACTTAGTTTGATGATATTTAGCTGTCAATTAGAGCTTCTTGAACGTTTCAATGTGTTAGAGTTGTGATTTATTTGTTATAGTTCACACCCATTCACTCTATATCCATGTTTGAGCACATTGATAATATGTTAGCATGAAACTCACATTATTTTACTTGTTTTATTTTATTTGTCTTGAGTCTGTTTTACTGTTGTTTGCTATTTCTAGTTCCCAAGAAATTTTTTAGTGGGCGAAACTTCAATTTTTTTTGGAACGGGAATTGAGCATGTTTTATGTCGTTTGAACGACATCTAGACCTCGTTTGAGCGACTAGTCCATGTCACTTGATGAATTTATCTCACGAGTGTCAAGAGAGATGGTGAAAAGTGCCAGGTACTATCACGAGAAGAGTTGCGTGATGAACCGTGAGAAAGGGTATTTGAGCGACAGACTACTATTTTGAGAATTTTAAGGTCTCTTGATGCCTGCTTCAAACGATGTACAAAATCATTCGAGAGACCTCTGGGAATTTTTTTATATTTTTTATGTTTTATACCTTCTTCATTTTATTGATCATCTCATGCTGTTTTGATACTTCTGGACAATTTACATGCAGTGTTGGTTGATTATGCATTATTCGTTTAGTAACATCATTACTGATTTTGATGATTCTCTTTCATGTGACTTCTATTTGCTAGCTAAGATTTAGTATCGTTTGATTATTTTTAGCTGGCGGTTTATGATTATCTAGATATGCTTGAGTGAATATCACATGCTAGATTTGATGATTTGTTTATCTTTTTCACTAATTGTCTATTCGAGACAAAAAGGGGGACAAATGTATGTGATGTAAGGGGAGAGTTTATTTGATGAGCACATAGTTTCTTACAAATTTGATATCCTGCTTTCATTGATGTTTTAAAATTGGTATCAATATATTTTTCTCACATGTTTGACAAATGGTTGTTTTTTACATATTGGTATTTTTATATCATTTGTTCCTTCATACTTCCCTGGGTATTTGTCTATTTCACGTGTGTATGTATTCTTTCGACTTAAGATATCAAGACTACATCACATTCAGACAGCTCATGCTTATCGGACCAACATTAACAGTCTTGTCCTATAATTTTTGATTTTGGGTTTTATAGGATGGTATTTAGGCGTCATATGGCTTGACGTACCGGCTTAGGCATTTCACTGTTTGGGTTCTTTCCCAGAATAGTTAAAGGGGGAGATTTGTAAGGACAAAATTTCCAATTGAGTCCATTGTATGTATTTGACTTATTCCCGGAACAAAACATGTTTTTGAGTCATAGATAGATTTTTAACTGTCACGATCCCACACAGTTTATGACATAGATTTTACTGAAGATTTTGCGGTCAAGCTTCAAAGATTCATAATGCTGAGATTAATTTGGTGCATGTTTCACGTCTTTATTGCATTCCGATCTCTTCAGTATAAATGTGTAATGTTTATGGGACTCAAAAAATGTTTTTAGGATGTTATTTTTATTAAAAAAATGTTTTTAAAAGAGTTTATCTTCGTTTATTATGAGATAAGTATTGTTTAGAGTCGTATTGAACCTTCCCTTGTGTTTAGAAGGATCAAACGACACCTGCAGACATTTGAGTGACATTGCAAGGTCATTCAAGCGAGATGAACATGTCGTTTGAGCGACATGATGATCTCATTCAAACGATGCGCCGACCTAACTTTTCTATTTAAGGCGTGTTTCACTCAGAATTTTATAAGTTGCAGAACCAGAAAATCAGTTTACAGTACGTTTTCTGCACAAGTTTTCTAAGGTTATTAAAGTCTAAGAGAATCCTTAAAGTTTAAAGATCTGATCTATCATTCACATATGCGATAGAGATCTTGGTTTGCACCATTGGAGTTTGTTCATCCATAACGAACAACCTCTTTAGCTGGGTTTTGCGGTGAAGAAACGAAGGAGTTCGTATTCAACATCGTAGATATTGCCAAGCTGTATCAGTGGACAACAAGGCATTCATGGATGCATGTGCTGTGGACAGGTATCATAGAAGGACTTCGGCACGGGAACTGTGTATGAGTGGTTAAAGGATCAGAGGAGCGTCAATACTTGTGGAGGATCGAGTTGTTGAGTAAGTTTATCGTCTGTACTTTGTAATTCCACATCATAGTGATTATCTGTAATTCAACATCATAGTGATTATTTGGCTTGGTTTGTCTGAGGTTTTGTCCCTAAGTGGTTTCTTTGACATCCGACATCGCCTTTGTGAACTTATTTATTTTACCCGATTTAATCACCTAGATGCATATTTAGGATTAAACAAGTTAAAATTGGGCTTAACTAAATTTGGTTCACACACTTGATGCGTATAA
This sequence comes from Sambucus nigra, assembly GCA_949130495.1. Taxonomy (NCBI): domain Eukaryota; kingdom Viridiplantae; phylum Streptophyta; class Magnoliopsida; order Dipsacales; family Adoxaceae; genus Sambucus; species Sambucus nigra. Next base: position 220,993,629 of record OX422220.1, on the reverse strand, counting down.
AAGTTAAAAAAAGGTTTTCCAAAAACACAGTTGTTTTTGACATCCTTAAAATACATTTGAAAGAAAAAAGAGCCTATGCTTATCAATGGAGGAACAAGGGTTGGAGAGGGAAATATAGGTGTAGGAACTTATAGAGAGAGATAGATAGAGAGAGAGAGAGAGAGAGAGAGAGAGAGAGAGAGGTGCGTAAAATAGGTAGGAAACCACCCTCTCCCTCCCCTCTTATAACCCACAAAAATCGATTTAAACCCATTTAAAAACTCCCCCCAAGCAGACCAAAAGTGTGTCTTCCCATCCAAGCTATAAAAAGTTTACATGTGTCTAAATCAAGGGTTAAAAACATGACAACGTACACTGGCAAACGCTTTTGATGAAATTCCGCCCAAGTCATTTGAACGACAAAGGGATCTCGTTCGAATGAGATTGGATTCTTATTCGAATGTCCCTTCATATGACCATCTAACGAGGGTGACCTATTATGCAAAAAGGTCTTGTTCGATCGTCATTAGAAGTCTACTTTGAATGAGGTGGTATTCTCGTTCAAACCACTGAACCTCATTCGAACGGGATGAGGATCTTATTCGAATGACCATGAGTTCATTCGAACCACCCAAATTTTAAAAATTCTTTAATTTTCCCAATAACATCCAACAATTTACATTAATTTCACCAAAACCATTGGATATGGGGATAAAAGTCCATATATTAATAATTTAAATCCCAATATTTTCACATGGTTACAAATTACATGGTTACAAAGAATATGATATTAGGCGCGGGTATACATTATACCCACCTTGGGGAACTTTGTCATCAAAATAAGAGCAACTCACTAAGGAAAGAGTTTAGGGTGATTCTCCCGCATCTTCGACTCGCGTTCCCAAGTCGCACCATTAATGCCTTGAAACTCCCAAAGTACCTTAACTAACGAGATATCCTTGTTGTGTGGGACTCTTTCTTCACAATCTAAAATTGATACGTGTCATGTGGGGAAAGTGGAGTTTTCCTCCATCTCGATGAGGTTTCAGTTGATGACATTAACGGGGGTCGTGGAGATACCTCTTAAATATAGAAACATGGAATACGCTATGCAATTGGGAAAATTGTGGAGGTAGCGCCAGGTGGTATGACACATCCCTGATTCTCTCCAATATTTTAAAAGGGCCGATGTACCATAGGGTTAACTTATTCTTCTTTCAGAACCATTGACTACTAGTCCTTTATCTAACCGTCAACATCACGTGGTTACTTACCCAAAACTCCAGGGTACTCGATGGTTATCGACATAATTCATTTGCAGGCTATGAACTGTCATGATTCTCTATCAAATTACCCAAACCATTTCAGTCATCTCTTAGATCAATTCTAAATTGATGAGATAATTCTCACCGACCTCAGCCTAATAAATAGGATAGCGGTGTGACCTTCCTTAAAGGGACTGAAAGGTGGCCATCTCAATACTTGCCTAATAACTGTTGTAGTCAAACAGTTCTAGATGTAGATTCATCGCTAAACTACCCTGAAAGTCGAGTGCACAAGATATTTCCATGTACTCTAGAATTTTGATAGTTCTCTCATGTTTAGCTCGGCGCCCAACTCCTGTTGAAATTTCTTCCAAAACCAGGATACAAAATGAGGATCTCTGTCTGAGATAATCGAGAGAGGAACATCATCAAGCTTAAGTATTTCCCTGACATACAACCTCGCCAGCTTAGTTATGATATCTGTGACCTTGATCGATAAGAAATGCGTAGACTTTGCAAGACGATCTACCGTAACCCATATTGCATTATAACCATGCTTAGATCATGGTAACACAATTACGAAATCCATCGTAATGTCCTCCAACTTCCATTTTGCCAAGGGTAGTGGTTGCAATAACCCTACTGGCTTTTTTTACTCGACTTTAATCTTCTGACATGTGTTCCACTTTGCTACGTACGACGCTACATCTCTTTTCATGTCAGACCACCAAAAATCCCTACAAAGGTACTTATACATCTTAGCAGCACCGGGATGTATGATGAAGCATGAGTGATGGGCCTCTGCCATCACCTCGTCTTGAAGTTCCTCGATAATAGGGACAGTCATCCGACACTTGTGTCTTATGTAGCCCACTTTGACATCCCGCCTACTTTAATCATGGGTGGTAAGTCCTTTATCAAAATAAATAGGAATCGCATTTGGTTCATTCTTAACATCACTCTCGCAAACCATTTTTAAATTACTAACCACCTATGTTAAATTAATCCAGTGTCAATTTTTATCTCTTACTAAAATAACAACGTGCAGAAAATAAAACTAAGATAACTCATCCACAATAATTACAAGAGTCTTAATCATCACACTATCAATAGATAAATAATTAATACCGAATAAACCCTCAGTTATCGTAACAGAATCCAAATCATAAGTCTAAATAAATTAAATAAATCCAAGTGCATCGTTTGATGAATAAAACTAAAATGTATCAACTAAAAGAGAAACAAACCCAAATGAACTACTAAATTAACAACATAGTCTAGGAATGAATAACAGAAGCGTTTAGACAAAGTTGTGTAATCCTCCACAATGTTGTAGCTACGGACCCCTGGAATGAATCCTCAAGCTTGACGTCCCTATGGCTGGACACCTAAAAATATTTTTGAAAAAAATACTTTGACATGGGTTAGAGCCAAAAACCATTTGAACAATATTTAGCAAGTAATTAAAATGCAACAGTTAAATACATATTAACAGTTGCACACTCTTGAGATATTACTCAACCCTCAACTATTGTGCACACCTAACGCTGACCTTCTAACCCAACTAGTTATACTACCCCACCTAACTAGTCCTATTATATATCTTTCTGTCACTCTACTCTATCCCGAGTATTTTCTTCTTTTGGTTCCTAAGTTATTTTACCCTTTAAAATAGTTAATCATTTCCACTTTAATTGATTCTATAACATTCACACTAGATATATAAATAATACATTCACACTTTGTATTATTAAAACGTATATAATTAATCTACTCTATTATGTACATACAAATATACTACAACAAACACACACATGTCAACCATCCTCCCGAGTAATAACTCACTGGATGCTTGTCTCTATAATGCTATCATATCCCAAGTATACTCAGTCTAACCTGGTTACCATAAGTTAGTTAACTCGCACCGAAATAGGAAAATAAAATCGTAAACATAGTGGAGGCGGACATTTTTCCCTGAGAGTGAGACCGAATCATATCGGAAATGTCCCACCATGAATATAAATAACACAATAAATGCCGAACGATATGACCTGGGGACTATACTATCCCCACATTCACTAGCTAGGGGATTCACCCACACTGTGCAACCTCCGATGATAGAAGAAGAGGGATATGTTTTCACATAAATATCATGAACACCAATATTTATAAAGTACACGCATATGTATATATATATATATATACACATACACACTAACTCTCTCTCTATATATAATTAAAATAAATCCAAATAACTCGTGCCTAACACCCATAGCACTAGCCCATAATCCTTGAGTTTATTTCCCGATTCTTAATTTTATTTAATTTCACGTCCATTAAAATATTAATGTAACTTCACTTTCTAAAATAACCGGACTCACCCAATCATCTCGTATTCAAATAATAATGAATTTATCTAACTTAATTCATTTCCTTGTGTTATTCACCATTTCACACTTTCCTAAACCCAATTATATCTACCCATATTCACTAGGTAGTTGGCCCCCTATTTATTTTTCACTAAATAAATAAAGCTAGAAGAATTTCCAAAGAAATTGCAGCCTAAAATAAAAATTCCCAAAGTCAGGCATCATTGATCGATCGATCGATGCCGATTCGATAGCTATTCTTCACCAAACGATTTCCTCCATTGTTTTTCACCCAAAACTCCATGGATTTTTCCCAAATCTTACCCCAAGCTCACCCAATGTTTATCACACATTAAAATAGGTTCTAATCCCAATTTAAACCCTTAATCATCCCTGATTTCTTATTAAAATTCATTATTACACGAATTTGGTTTTCTTAATTTTATTCAATCCTCTCAGTCAATTTGATTCCATAATCCAAATTAAATGAAATTAGCTACTGGGTTTCAACTATAAGTCAGATTCCAACAATTTATAATATTATTTCAACATTAATCGAACATTAACTATACATCAAATGTCCAAATTCCTAAAAACACATTTTTCACGTTACAACCCTCCCCCAAAATGAATTTGTTTACACCTACCATCATATGAACATGAGTTTCTGAAATTTAAAATAGAAGAAAGTTAATTAATTTCCTTTTTAGGTCCGTAGGGCCTGATTACGCGTTGTAGAACACGAATTTGAGGAAGCACACCCAATTCCTCCTTGAATTTTGCCTCTAAAGTCCCATTCTTTTCTTCCTTCTCTCTTCTCTCAATTTCTAGGATTTTCAATCTGAGTTATGACTACCTCTAACTTTAAGACTTAGGTTTAATATCCCTAATCCCGAAATTAGGCCAACGGGCCAAACATTAATGATCTGAATGCCCCCTTGTGGGCCCAATTATGTATAAAAAGGCCACAAGACCCGATTACTACTCCCGGGTACACTATTATAACTATCTAGACCCTTTGAGAATCAACCGTGGCCTCAAAATCGCCATTTGAGTCCCCCTACAATAATTTCTAATCTCGACCTCATATAGTCTACACGCAACTCCCGGTTGAGATATTACTATCACGTCACTATCACTCGCTATGATGTAAAATAATCATTTACTATTCACTTAGTAATTATATTGCATAAATATCAATCATTATCTCTCCCAATTAAAATTTTAATAAACACATACTAATTAATTAAAATAAATTACGTCACGTGAGTAATTTAAAATAACGGAACTAATTAAATATTTATTCCTAAAAAATATGGGGTGTTATATATTCCCCCAAATTTTGCTCTCAAAATTGGGACATACCTACGGTGAATAGCTCTGGATACTGCTCACGCATTTCATCCTCTAACTCCCATGTCGACTCTTTAATATTTTGGTGCCCCCACTGATTTTGAACTAAGGGTACCATCTTAGACCGCAATTTACGCTCATTATGATAAAGTATCGCCACCGATCTTTCCTCATACAAGATATCTGACCCCAAATCTATCTCCTCTAATGGAACATGCCAAAAATCCCACTTGATCCTTTGGTACCTCTTCAGCAATGTCACATGGAACACATTGTGAATTCACTATAAGTGCTTCGGTAGTCCTAGCTTATATGCCACTGGTCCCACCCTCAAAATAATCGAAAAATGGTCTCATATATCTAGGTGCTAGTTTTCCTTTCTTATCGAACCTCATGACCCCTTTCATAGGAGACACCTGTGCCAAAACCTGGTCACCAACCTCTAGCTCTGTGTGCCTCCTATATGCATCGACATAACTCTTCTGCCTGTCCTGAGCTATACGGATGCACCCTCGAATCAAATCAATCTTGGCAGTGGTGTCCTAAATCATCTCTCGCCCCACCACTAACCAGCAAGCGGGCAAATGACAAGGTTATCCATATAGTGCCTCAAATTGTGCCATGTCTATGGTGAACCAGTAGGAGTTATTGTACGCATACTCCACTAATGGAAGATACTGCTCCCATTCTCCCCTAATGTCAAGTATTCACATCCTCAGCGTATCCCCAAGCATTTGATTAACCCGCTCCGTCTGCCCATCTGTCCGTGGGTGATATGCTGTACTCAAGCATAAATCCATATACATGGCCTCCTGAAAGCTCTGCTAAAAGCGGGATAAAAAAATCTTATCCCTGTCCGACACAATGTTAATCCAAACACAGTAAAACCATACTATCGATGCAATATATAACTGCGCATACTACCTCATCTCAAAATCTATACAAATAGGTAGAAAATGGGCCACATTAGTCAATCAATCTACTATCACCCAGAAGGAGTTGTGATCTCTCTACGATATTGATAACCCAATAATGAAATCCATGGAGATACTCTTCCACTTCCACACTAGAATCTTGAGTGGCTGGAATATCCCTGTCAGTCTCTGTTGGTCTACCTTCAGTAGTTGACATGTATCACACTTAGAAACAAACTCCTCTATGTCTCGCTTCATCCCCCAATCACCAATACTTCTTACACATATCCTTGTACATCTTATCCCCATCAAAATGTACTGCAAACCTCGACCCGTGAGACCTGACATTACTGCACATATCAAATCCTCATCTTGTGGAATCACGAGTCTCCCATTAAAGCGCAAGCCTCCTTCTGAACTAATCGAATAAACTCCACCTCCTCAGCTAGCAACTGGTAAACTCTATCCTAGAAATACTAATTCCCTACCTGTGCTTTCACCACCCTCATAATAATCTCATGCGTGATAGATAATACGAACATGCAGGATTTAGCAACATTATCGTTGTGTCTAAGCTATCTCCACTTCTCCTTCCAAACCTCCACTATCTCCTCACCCGACCATTGGCTCAACGCATATGCCACCATGTTAGCCTTACCAGGATGATACTGAATATCAAACGGGTAATGCTTTATAAAATCTAACCATCTCCTCTGCCTCATGTTCAATTCCTTCTGTGTGAATTGATATTGAAGTGATTTATGGTCCGTGAACATTGTAAACTCTCTCCTAAAAGATAATGCCTCCAGATCGTCAAGGCAAAACAACTGCGGCTAACTCCAAGTCATGTGTGGGGTAATTCCTCTCGTGGGGCTTAATTTTGCAATAGAGATAAACTATAGCCCTCTCCTCTTTCTATAATACACCCCCAAGTTCCTGCAAGGATACATGTGTGTAAACACGATACTCCACTCCTCCCCTATGTAACGCAAGTACAGGTGCTGAGGTCAATTTTTCCTTTAGCTCATCGAAAACTTACTGATAATGGTCATCCCACGCAAATGACACCTTCTTACTGATAATGGTTGTTCCGTATAATATTTGAGAAACCATTAATGAATCACCGATAGTATCCTATCAGCCCTAGAAAACTAGAAACCTCGATCAGTGTTATGGGTTTTACCCACTCCCTCACTGTCGATACCTAACTCGGATAGACTAAAATACCCCTATCGACACAATGTGGCCCCAAAATTGCACCTCCTGAAGCCAAAACCCACACTTCTCAAACTTTACGTATAAATGGTGATCTTTTAGAGTCTGTAAAACCATCTGCAGATGCATGTCATGTTCATACTCATAACAAGAGTAAACCCGAATATCATCAATGAACACGATCATAAACTGGTCAAGGAACTCTTTGAAAACTTGGTTCATCAGATCCATAAACATTATCGACGCATTGGTGAGACCAAATGGCGTTATCTTAAACTCATATAGCCCATACAGTGTCAAAAAAGCAGTCTTAGGAACGTCCTCCTCTCTAACATGAACTGATGATAAACAGACCTCAAATCTATCTTGAAGAAGTAAGTTTCTCCCCTCAGCTGGTCGAACAGATCATCTATTCGAGGCAACAGATACTCATTCCGGATCATGACCTTCTTCAGTGCCCTGTTATCAATATATAAGTGAAGTGATCCATTCCTATTCTTTACAAATGACACTGGTGCACCCCACGGTAATGTACTCCGTTTAATAAAACCCTAAACCAGAGGATGTTAAATATGCTCCCTTAACTCTCGTATCTCATACCTGATGCTAGGTCAATAACGAACTCAATTTCTCGACTTAGGTGGAAGCTCGAACATTTCCTGAAACACATCCTCAAACTCCCTCACCACTGGGATCGAGTTTAAAGAGATAATGGCCTCCTATGAGGTCTTCTCCTCAATGTAGTATAGATGTGTGCTTGACCATCCATCAGGAAGAGACATCTCCACTAGGAACATCTCCTTCCCTGGAATTGAGAACACAATGGTCCTCCCTAAATAATCCACCATTACCCGATATCTCGTTAACCAATCCATACCCAAGATAATGTCCTAACCCGTTATATCTAACACAAGGAGGTTGGCGGCTAAATATAATCTCCCCAAATCAATATCCACACCCCTATAGATCGAGTGTATAAGTGACCCACTATCCAAAGGAGACTCTACACACATAATAAGACTACTATCTGTCCCTAATAAATCGATCGCACGTGCAAATTTGGTGTCTATAAATGAGTGATATGCCCCCGTATCGAATAAAATCATACCATTAAGCATGTAAATAGGAAATGTACCCTCTAATATAGGTGGCACCTGTGGGGCCTACTGTATGACTGAATCTCGGATGTTATAGACACATCTGTATTATAATTGCCCTTGTTGCAGTGGGGCTAGTTATGTTGTTACTACCGGGGGGTAACTGCGTCAATTTCCCTTGCTAGGCACCCTGCTACTATGGTCTTTTACCCCTTTGTGGACACTCTCTCTTCATATGACCTGTCTTCCCTCACACAAAGCAATGCCCTTGTAAGTCCCCCTACTTCTGGCCCAGGTGGCCCTGTCGAGGTTGTCCTTGTTGTTGGCCTTGGTGGCCTCAACCTTGCTAGCCTCCCCCACCGTTCCCTTGGCCCTGGAGACCCTTAAGAACATGTTGTTACTACTGCTGTGGACCCTTTTTTTCCTGCCTAAAACCTCCTCGTGTCAGTAACCCCCATATCTAAATCTCTTTTCAGAATCCCCCTGTCGGTAATCCTGCCACTGGTGTCTGCCTATCTGCTATTGTGGTGCTCCACTAGAACCATTCCCACCTCCATTGCGCTACTGCCTAGGCTCACTTCCCCTATTTTTTACCTTTAAATGTAAGCGGTGATACAAATAGTGCATAAGTGTGGCATTGATGACATCAGTATAAATCCTCAATACGGGATTACCTATCAAGTGTTGCCTGATCCTCTAGGCTAGCCCATCTATAAACCTCAGCTTATTCCTTTCTTCACTTTTCACCTCATCAGGCACAAAATTAGACAAACGTGTAAACTCCTCCTCTTACTCAGATACGGAACGATCACCCTGGACTACCTCGTTTAACCTCTTATGCATCTCTGTCTCCACGACTGCCGAAAAGTACTTATGGTCAAACTGCACCCAGAGCACGACAATGGGCATCGTATCCCTCTCCTAGGTAATGGTAATATACTCCCACCACTATAAAGTTTCCCTGACAAGTCTGAAATTGGCCAACATCTGCTTCTACAAGTCACTTCAATCAACCATGCGCATGTGGGGCTTAATATCCTTCTTCCACTGGCAAGCTAAAATCATGTCAGAATTACCCTAGAACTCGGGTGGGTGGCCCTTTTGAAATGCCTCCCTCACTCTCTGCCAATCTAGGGGCCCCGAGTAGGCCTGGACAACTAGTGCCACTTGCTTATATAGTAGTTGAGCCTGAGGAAAATAGAGTGCCATGGTAGTCATAGAAGCATTAACTACCTCTGCCACGATAGAGGCCACATCTGCTACCGTAACTATCCCCCGCGGTGGTTATGGCTACCATAATTATGGCTACTGCTAAGCCTCTCTCTCATTAGCTCTCACCACTGCCCTCGATGATCGTCCTCTCCTTAGTGGAGTCTGAAATCTGATCAAATTATATGAGTTCACAGTCAATACAAATATAATAGCGAAAGAATGTAATCTCAAATACGAAAGCATGAATGCAATAGTCCTAATAATAGGGCTCTTTGTCAAAGAACGCTATGCTAAAATGGTAGTAAGATGCACAGATCCTATGGACACTAGAACTTAATGCTCTGATACCATATGTGACACCCTGCTACTTTAATCACGGGTATCAGTCATTTATCAAAATAAACTGGATCGCATTTGGTTCATTCTTAGCATTAGTGTCGAAAATCATTTTTAAATTACTAACCACCTATGTTAAATTAAGACGTTGTCAATTTTTCACTTTTACTAACATAACAATGTGCGGAAAATAAAACTAAACTAACTCCTCCATAACCATTACAAGAGTCTGAATCATCACACTATCAATAGATAAATAATTAATACCAAATAACCCTCGGTTCCCGTAACAGAATCCAAATCATAAGTCTAAAGCAATAAACTAAATCAAAGTACATCGTTTGATGAATAAAACTAAAATGTATCAATTAAAATGGCAATATGCCCAAATGAACTACTAAATTAACAACCTAGTTTAGGAATGAATAACCGAGGCATCTACACAAAGTCGTGTAAGCATCCACAATGTTGCAGCTACGCATCCTTGGATTGAATCCTCAAGCTTGGCGTCCCTATGGACACCTAAAAATGTTTTTGAAAAATATATTTTGACACGGGTCAGAGCCCAAAACCATTTGAAAAATATTTAGCAAGTAATTAAAATGCAACAATTAAATACGAATTAACACTTTTCATATTTAAGTTGGTGTCTTACACTCTTGAGATATTACTCGCCTCTCAACTATTGTGCATACCTAACACTGACTTTCTAACCCAACTAGTTATACTACCCCACCTAACTAGTCATGTTACATATTTTTTTGTCACTCTACTCTATCCCGAGTATTTTCTTCTTTTGGTTCCTAATTTATTTTATACTTTAACATAATTAATCATTTCCACTTTAATTGATTCTATAACATTCACACTAGTTATATAAATAATACATTAACACTTTGTATTATTAACCCGTATATAATTTATCTACTCTATTATTTACATACAAATATACTACAACAATCACACATATGTCGTATATAATAACCAACCTCCCCAGTAATAAGTCACTGGATGCTTGTCTCTACAATGCTATTATATCCCAGGTATACTCACTCTAGATCGGTTACCATAAGTTAGTTAACTCACACTGAAATAGGTAAAGAAAATCGCAAACGTAATGGAGGTAGTCATATTTATCCGAGAGTGAGAACGAATCAAACCCAAAACTTCTCACGTTAAAAATAAATCACAAAATAAAATACCGGATGATATGACATGGGAACTATAATCTCCCTGGATTCACTAGCTAGGGGATTCACACACATCGTGCAACCTCCGATGATAGCACTAGAGGGGTATGTTTAATAATAATAATAATAATAATAATAATAATAATAATAATAATAATAATAATAATAATAATAATAATAATAATAATAATAATAATAATAATAATAATAAAAATAAATTTGGTTAACCCTTGCCTAACACCCGTAGCACTAGCCCATAATCCACGAGTCTATTTATCGACTCTTAATTTTATTTAATTTCACGTCCATTAAATAATTAATGTAGCTCCACTTGCTAAAATACCCGGACTCACCCAATCGGCATGTATTTAAATAATAATGAATTTATCTCCCTTAATTCATTTCCTTAGGTTATTCACCATTTCACACTATCCTCAACCCAATTATATCTACCCATATACACTAGGTAATTGGCCCCCTATTTATTTTTCACTAAATAAATAAAGCTAGAAAAAATCCTAAAGAAATTTGAACCTAAAAATAAAAATAGGCAAAACTGCCTGAAGTCAGGCATAATCGATCGATCGATGCTGCTTCGACAACTCTTCTTCTCCAAACGATTTCCTCCAATGTTGTTCGCCTCCATGGATTTTTGCCAAATCTTCCCCCAAGCACGCCCAATTTTTATCACACATTAAAATAGGTTTTAATCACGATTTAAAGTTTTAATCATCCTTGATTTCTCATCAAAATTCATTATTACACGAATTGGGTTTTCTCAATTTTAATCAATCCTCTCAATTTTAATCTATACTCTAAAGTCCCCTTATTTTCTTCCTTCTCTCTTCTCTTAATTTCTAGGGTTTTCAATCTGAGTTATGGCTGCCTCTAACTCTAAGCCTTAAAATTTAATATCCCTAATCCCAAAATTAGGCTAACGGGATGTAATACGTCGTATTTTTATGTATTTGAAATTTAAATTAATTTTGAAAATTAATTGCGAAAATACGTTTTATTTAAATTACGCGAGTGGAGTAATTAATTGTTTTTATTAATAAATGTGACTATTGGAAATTAATCGAGAGATAGATACTGTGACACCCCGACTAATTAAATACCGGGTAGCTACTCCTTTATTAAATTAAATCAAAATGCCAAGTTGGCTCAGTTAATAGCATCATTGTCGAAAACATTTTTATTATTACTAACCACCTAGTATTTAAAAAGTAAGTTGCCAAATTTTAATTAAAGCCTGGTTAACATGCAGTAAAAGATTTAAAGCAAGAATAATATCACCATTCACCATAACGAAATAATAGAATAACCAACACATGATGTAAATAAATCTGGAGGAAAAACTCCTCACAACAAAATCCCGCACTGGAGTAAGTAACGAAATACTAAATACTGAATCAATACATGCCAAAGTCTGAAAAACTGAAATGGAAAAGTCTCTAATAGAAATTGGGCAACATGCCCTATAACTGAGGAATACTGAGTATGGAATCCAAATGATATAATCGTCTAAAAGCAAATCCCTGTAGCTTCCACAAGCAGCTACAGCTCGTCATCTGAGTGAGAATCCTATGCATGGTGTCCTTGTGGCTGGGCACCTAGAAATGGTTTTACAAAAATAGATTTGAAAGCAAACGGGTCAGAGCCCGAATGTGGAGATATTTTAAAAACCTGCAAGTGCTTTAAAAACATTTAAAACAGTATATGCAAAATACATGTTAGGACGTGCTCTCACATGAGATACTCACCTCTCGTCTAACTGTGCACTCCTAACGTTTCTGTACCCATTCATGTGTTATCTCATAACTATCTAATTCTGAAGAGTTTCTAACACTACTACTCGGTTCACGTTTAATTTCCAACCTTAACAATTAAATAGAGAGTTCTACTTTAATTCTCGGATTCCCAATTATTAACAAAACCATTTATAGATATAAGTTCCCTTTTTATCTACATAACATTACCATAACTATACTCACAATTTAACATAGCAAATTCCTTCTCGTTTAACCGTATTTTTTTTTACATCATAAATATACAATACAAGCACCCAAAGGCTAAGCTGCGGTGCACACATACTCTGCTATCCATCCCGGTACATCACGTACATAAGGATCACGCATTCCGAATCTCTCAGGAATCGTTCAGATAACAACATCACAAATAGTGGAGGCGAACACAGTCACATCACATGGGTCACGCACATACCTACGCTCCCACGATCAGCAAACTTATTAATATCCGAATAAGTCCTTCTATGACCTATGTTCATCGAGTTAACCAATATAAATCCGGGAAACACAAGGATAAGAAGGCCCTAAGCGAACGTAAACCTCCCGTGATAGCAAGTATGGTAGGTATGTCATACACATACAATTATATACTAAGCATTCACACATCTTAGATATCTCGATATTAATAAAGGTATACTCTACATCTTTATACCATTATTCCAAATTCATATATTTCAATTATCCCGATAATATAGAAATTAAATTGTGGACACGTCTCACGTCGTAGTTTCTGAAACTTAAAACCTATCTCGAATAGACTATTAAGTTCCTCTTATTCCCCCATATAACATCTTTACACCTAAGGTCTTTACTTCTGCCCCAAACCTTATTTCATCAACTTATTCAAATTTACACTTTTAACCCAAATTTTATCTCAATTATCGAATTTCATTAATTTAGAATAATTCCTCAAATTGAATTCCAATTAAGGTCCAATCTCATAATCATGCCTACTGGTCTTCCTTAAGGTTAAGGGTATTCATAAGGTCTCCAATAATATCATTCAAGGATTAACACTATTAAAATTTAATTAGGCAAAAACTTTACTCATTCTGGGAATGTCGATCGATCGACCTTTACCTTCGATCGATCGATGGTGGTCGATCGATCGACTGAAGAACATCGATCGATCGAACGCACTAGGTATGGTTACGGACTGCTTCGTTTTGCAGTTACCAATTCGTCCCAAAACACCATTTTCAAGCATGAAACTCTAAGACAAGGTTACAATATCATCATACTAACATTCTACAACAATATTAACATTCTAAAACCCGTAATTCATCATTCAAAGGCTTTGTTTAGATCGAAACTACATAAAAAATTTCCAGATTTCTTCCCCATTCAAGAACATCAATTAACTACTTCTAAACTCCATTTTTAGATCATCAATGGTTCTATTTAGAACATATAATTCGTCCAGAATATTACTACATGCAATCCCTAACGTAATTCATAACTTTTAACTTCCAATATATGGGTCTAAATCATCTTCCAAGATCAATTTCGAAAATTCCTAAACATGGAAAAGCATAGCTTGAATCAAATGAATTTAAACCACTTGCCTTAATCTTTCTTAGAATTTGATGTTGAATTTGAAAGTTGAATCTGTCCTCTATCTCTCTTTCTGCAGAAATCTTTCCTTTCTCTCTCTCTCTACAAGTTCTTCCCAAGGATGATGACAATGGAGGTGTGTTTGGTTTTTGGTAAGTTGGGACTATATTTCAACTTCTCCCGTAGCCCATTAAGTCTCTTAGTGTAGTTAGTGGGTTTAGTGGGTTAAAGAAGAAGTCAGATTTCTATTCTAATTTTCGTCACTTTTAATTCCCAAAAATACAAAATTACCAAAATACCCTTTATGATGCCGGTATGGCCTAAAAATACCCCGGGACCCAAACTAAACTCCCGGCTAGTGTTTTCTGACTATCTCGACCCTTCCGGACACGTTGGAGCACTCAAAATGAACATACGGGTGATAAAAATAAAATTCCCTTTTTAATTCAAATAATTATATTCCTGACGCGACTGTCACGCGCGTCCCAATAAAGTTTCCCAAATTGCCGTATTTCAATCTCGTGACAATTTCAATATTTTCCAATATTCATATAATGCCAAGTATACACATTATAATAAAATACTAACTCACATCTCGTTAATATTATTATCCGGATTAATTTCCAATTAATAAACATTTAATTCAATTAATCCCCAAAAATAAATATCATAGAAAATACGGGGTATTACATACTCCCCCCCTAATAACTGAATTTCGTCCCGAAATTCGGAACTAGAAAGTACCTGGTAAGAATAAATCTGGATAACGTTCGCGCATCTCATCCTCGCGCTCCCATGTGGACTCCTCGACATTATGATGTCGCCACTAAACACGCACTAACGGAACTATCTTTGACCGTAGCTTCCGCTCACTTCGGTCCAGAATAGTAATCGGCCCCTCCTCGTAGGAGCTATCTGGCTGGAGATCAATGTCCTCCACAACAATGAGAGAATGAGCCAAATTATCTCTAAGGTATTTCCTAAGCGAGGAAATATGAAATACATCGTGAATCCGATGTAAATGCTCCGGTAATCCAAGCCTATACGCAACCGGTCCAATCCGCTCAATAATAGGAAATGGTCCCACATATCTCGGTGACAACTTCCCTTTCTTCCCGAAACGCATAATCCCCTTCATAGGAGATACTCTGAGCAAAACCTGGTTCCCCACTTGGAACTCTCTTAAGAATCTCTTCGCATCAGCATAGCTCTTCTGCCTATCCTGAGCTACCCGAATGCGACTCCAAATCAATTCTATCCTTGCCGAAGTATCCTGAATCACTTCCGGCCCAAGTAGTTTGTTGTCCCCCACCTCCAACCAACATGCTGGGGAATGACAAGGTCTACCGTACAACGCCTCAAATGGAGCCATGCTAATGGTGAACTAGTAGGAGTTGTTGTAAGCAAACTCCACCAGTGGAAGATACTGCTCCCATCCACCCTCAAAATCAATGGTGCACCTACGTAGCATGTCCTCCAACATCTGATTTGTCCGCTTGGTCTGCCCATCGGTATGCGGGTGGTATGCCGTACTCAATCGCAACTACATGCCCATGGCCTGCTGAAAACTCTCCCAAAACCGTGAAACAAATATCTTGTCTCGGTCAGACACGATATTTAGGGGCACACCGTGAAGTCTTACTATCTCAGAAATAAAGAGTTGGGCATACTGTCCTGCAGTGTAGTCTGTCCTCACGGGTAGAAAATGAGTGACTTTGGTCAACCTATCCACTATTACCTAAATGGAGTCGTGACCTCTCTGTGACGTAGGCAACCCCGTGATAAAGTCCATGGATATGCTCTCCCACATCCACATCGGAACCTCCAACGGCTGTAGTAGTCCTGCCGGTCTCTGATGATCCACTTTTACTAGCTGACAAGTGGCGCATTTAGAAACAAACTCGACAATATCTCTCTTCATACCGCTCCACCAATACTGACGTCTCATGTCTTGGTACATTTTGTCCCCTCCGGGATGTACCGCGAACCGTGAGCCGTACGACTCTGCCATCACCTCATGCCGCAATTCCTCCCCTTCCGGAACCACCAATCTCCCATTGAAGCGTAATCCCCCATCTGAGCTAACGGTATAGGATTCGGATCCCTCTGCCAATAATCGAACTATCTGCTCCTGACAGAACGAGTTATTTGCCTGTGCCCTCACTACCTTCGTGACAATCTGCAGTGTAACAGTCATCACAAACATGAATGATCGAGCCACTGCATCCTGGTGTCCCAATTCCTTCCACTTTGCCTTCCACACTTCCGCCACCTCATCTACAGGTCTACGGCTCAACGCGTCTGCTACTACATTAGCCTTCCCCGGGTAATACTGGATATCGAACTGATAATCTTTCACGAATTCAAGCCACCTCCATTTCCGCATATTCAACTCCTTCTGCGTGAAAAGGTACTGTAGGGACTTGTGATCCGTGAACAATCGAAACTTCTCCCCCAAAAGGTAATGTCTCCAAATACGAAGGGAAAATACCACTGCCGCTAACTCCAAGTCATGGGTAGGGTAATTCTTCTCGTGAGGCTTAAGCTTACGGGAAGCATAAGCTATGGCCTGACTCTCCTGCTGTAGTACACCTCCAAGTCCTTGTAAGGTCGCATCGGTGTAAAAAAGATACTCAACTCCCGGTCTCGACAATGCTAACACAGGTGCTGAGGTTAACTTGTTCTTCAACTCATCAAATGCCAACTGACAGGCATCACTCCAAATGAATGACACACCTTTACGAGTTAGATGTGTCATGGGACCCGCTATCGTGGAGAAACCCTGAATAAACCTCCTGTAGTATCCTGCTAAGCCCAAGAAACTACGGATCTCCATCGGTGTCGTGGGATGTCCCCACTCCCTCACCACGGATACCTTCCACGGATCAACCGATATTCCCCGGTCGGAAATAATATGCCCCAAAAACTGAACTTCCTTCAGCCAAAACCCACACTTCTCATATTTTGCATAAAACTCATTCTGGCGCAGTGTCTGCAAAACTTGCCTCAAGTGCTCGGCGTGCTCCTCCTCTGTCTGGGAGTAAACCAAAATATCATCAATGAATACAATGACAAACTGATCTAGGAAATCCCTGAACACCCTATTCATCAAGTCCATACATGCTGCTGGAGCGTTCGTCAAACCAAATGGCATAACCCGAAACTCGTAAGAACCATATCTTGATAAGAACGCAGTCTTCGAGACGTCCTCCTCCCTGATACGCAACTGATGGTAACCAGATCGCAAATCAATCTTTGAGAAGCAAGAAGCTCCTCTCAACTGGTCGAATAGGTCATCGATTCGAGACAACGGATACTTATTCCGTATCGTGACCTTGTTTAACTCCCGGTAGTCCACACACAATCTCAGTGAACCATATATCTTCTTCACGAACAACACAGGGGCACCCCACGGTGAAGTAGTTCTCCGAATAAACCCCTGACCCAACAACTGCTCAATCTGATCCCGTAACTCCCTCATCTCAGCTGGAGCCATACGGTACGGTGCGCGTGCTATAGGTCTCGTATCTAGTAATAAGTCTATAACAAAGTCTATCTCTCGACTGGGGGGTAGGCCTGGTATCTCCTGAAACACATAAGAATACTCCCTGACAACTGGGATCGAATCTAAAGGAATCACAACCTCCTTAGAGGTATCCTCCTCTAGGTAATACAAATGAGCGGTCGAGCCTCCCTCTGGGCAAGGCATCGCCACTACAAACATCTCTTGCCCCGGAATGGCTAAAATAATGCTCCCACCGAAACAATCAATCATGGATCTATAATCAGCGAGCCAATCCATACCGATAATCACATCGTGAACATGCATATCTAATACCAACATATCTGCAGGTAATACCAGACTACCAATCTCTACCCATACTCCCCGGCATATAAAAAAAATAAGTGACCCATTTCCCAATGGTGAGTCGACACACGTCACTGTGCTCTCCGCTGTGCCTAACAACCCTAAAGCCTTCGCGAAATGTGTAGCTATAAAACAATGTGTATCCCCCGTATCAAACAGTACCCGACCCATAGTGCCATGGATAGAAAACGTACCCTCAATCGCGGGCGGTGCCTGTGGGACTACTGCCTGGTGGACGTTATAGACACGTCCATACTGTAACTGCCCCTGCTGAGCCGGGACTCCTGGAATGGGTGGCAATGCTGCCATCTGTGGCGGTGCGGGGAGAGTGGCGGGAAACATAGGCCTCTGCGGCTCCTGGCGAGCTCCCTGCTGCTACTGCTGTGGGGCCCTGCCCCTATCAGGACAGTCCTGGCGTTTATGTCCAGTCTTGACACAAACGAAACACTTCCCTGGGAAGTTTCTTCCTCTCTTCCCTTGCTGTCCCTGGCCCTGGTGGCCGTTACCGTTCCTCCCTTGGCCCTGCTGGCCCTACTGAAACCGCTGATGTTGACCATTTTGACCCTGCTGGCCTTGATGGCCGTTATGACCCTGCTGACCATTTCGGAATCCTCCCTGACCATTCCTGAAACCCCCTGATTGAAACCTCTTATGATCCCCCTGCTGGGAACCCTGATCACTCAGCCTCTGCCCTTGAACAGATTGTGCCCCACCGGCACCATGTCCTCCAGTCCTGCCCTGATGGCTAGACTCTCCCGATCTCTTGCCCTCAGCCATATGAAAGCGGTGATCCTGGCAGTGTAACAAAGCAGCGTTAACCACATCAGAATAAGTGGCCAATGAAAGGTTCCCTAACAGATGCTGACGGATCCTCCAAGTCAACCCGTCGGTGAATTTCTCAATCTTCTTCTTTTCTGTCGGTATCTCATCCGGAACGATATTCAACAGATTAGTGAACTCGGCCTCATACTCGGCCACGGTCTTACTCTCCTGCTTCAGACTCATCAACCTCCTCCTCATTTCCGTATGAACAGCTGACGGAAAGTACTTGCGGTCGAACCGTACCCAGAACTCCTGAATAGTGAGAGTATCCCTCTCCTCTACTGTGGTAATAGACTCCCACCACTGCAATGCAGACCCAACTAGCTTGAAAGTATCTAGCACCTGCTTCTGAACATCCGTGCACTCATACATCCTCAAGTGCCGCTGTATATCCTTCCTCCACTGGCTCGAGACTACCACATCTGAGCTACCTGCAAACTCTGGCGGATGCGCTTTCTGAAAAGCGTCACGTACACGTTCCCAAGCAGACGGGAATGCATTTGCCTGTACTGGCGAGATAACCGACGCCTGAGGTGGTGCCTGCTGAACTACGGCAAGTGCGGCATTTACCGCTTGGGCTACTATGGCTGCAACCTCAGCGGCGTTCAACGTGCCCTGAACCGGTGTGGGCTGTGGTTCTGGCATTGCATTCCTGGGAACTCGTCGTGCACGTCGTGGAGGCATCTGAAATAAGAATTAAATTTATAACTTCACAGTTATAAACTTAAAGTAGCTGAAGAACGTAGCATATACAAAAGAATACAACAGTCCTAAAGTATAGGGCTCTACATCAAAGAAAGATCAGCGGAAACATAATAAGCCGTTTAGATCCTAAAGGACACTAGAACCTGATGCTCTGATACCACCTGTGACACCCCGACTAATTAAATACCGGGTAGATACTCCTTTATTAAATTAAATCAAAATGCCAAGTTGGCTCAGTTAATAGCATCACTGTCGAAAACATTTTTATTATTACTAACCACCTAGTATTTAAAAAGTAAGTTGCCAAATTTTAATTAAATCCTGGTTAACATGCAGTAAAAGATTTAAAGCAAGAATAATATCACCATTCACCATAACGAAATAATAGAATAACCAACACATGATGTAAATAAATCTGGAGGAAAAACTCCTCACAACAAAATCCCGCACTGGAGTAAGTAACGAAATACTGAATACTGAATCAATACATGCCAAAGTCTGAAAAACTGAAATGGAAAAGGCTCTAATAGAAATTGGGCAACATGCCTTACAACTGAGGAATACTGAGTATGGAATCCAAATGATATAAGCGTCTAAAAGCAAATCCCTGTAGCTTCCACAAGCAGCTACAGCTCGTTATCTGAGTGAGAATCCTATGCATGGTGTCCTTGTGGCTGGGCACCTAAAAATGGTTTTACAAAAATATATTTGAAAGCAAACGGGTCAGAGCCCGAATGTGGAGATATTTTAAAAACCTGCAAGTGCTTTAAAAACATTTAAAACAGTATATGCAAAATACATGTTAGGACGTGCTCTCACATGAGATACTCACCTCTCGTCTAACTGTGCACTCCTAACGTTTTTGTACCCATTCATGTGTTATCTCATAACTATCTAATTCTGAAGAGTTTCTAACACTACTACTCGGTTCACGTTTAATTTCCAACCTTAACAATTAAATAGAGAGTTCTACTTTAATTCTCGGATTCCCAATTATTAACAAAACCATTTATAGATATAAGTTCCCTTTTTATCTACATAACATTACCATAACTATACTCACAATTTAACATAGCAAATTCCTTCTCGTTTAATCGTATTTTTTCTTTACATCATAAATATACAATACAAGCACCCAAAGGCTAAGCTGCGGTGCACACATACTCTGCTATCCATCCCGGTACATCACGTACATAAGGATCACACATTCCGAATCTCTCAGGAATCGTTCAGATAACAACATCACAAATAGTGGAGGCGAACACAGTCACATCACATGGGTCACGCACATACCTACGCTCCCACGATCAGTAAACTTATTAATATCCGAATAAGTCCTTCTATGACCTATGTTCATCGAGGTAACCAATCTAAATCCGGGCAACACAAGGATAAGAAGGCCCTAAGCGAACGTAAACCTCCCGTGATAGCAAGTATGGTAGGTATGTCATACACATACAATTATATACTAAGCATTCACACATCTTAGATATCTCGATATTAATAAAGGTATACTCTACATCTTTATACCATTATTCTTAATTCATATATTTCAATTATCCCGATAATATAGAAATTAAATTGTCGACACGTCTCACGTCGTAGTTTCTGAAACTTAAAACCTATCTCGAATAGACTATTAAGTTCCTCTTATTCCCCCATATAACATCTTTACACCTAAGGTCTTTACTTCTGCCTCAAACCTTATTTCATCAACTTATTCAAATTTACACTTTTAACCCAAATTTTATCTCAATTATCGAATTTCATTAATTTAGAATAATTCCTCAAATTGAATTCCAATTAAGGTCCAATCTCATGATCATGCCTACTGGTCTTCCTTAAGGTTAAGGGTATTCATAAGGTCTCCAATAATATCATTCAAGGATTAACACTATTAAAATTTAATTAGGCAAAAACTTTACTCATTCTGGGAATGTCGATCGATCAACCTTTACCTTTGATCGATCGATGGTGGTCGATCGATCGACTGAAGAACATCGATCGATCGAACGCACCAGGTATGGTTACGGACTGCTTCGTTTTGCAGTTACCAATTCGTCCCAAAACACCATTTTCAAGCATGAAACTCTAAGACAAGGTTAAAATATCATCATACTAACATTCTACAACAGTATTAACATTCTAAAACCTATAATTCATCATTCAAAGGCTTTGTTTAGATCGAAACTACATAAAAAATTTCCAGATTTCTTCCCCATTCAAGAACATCAATTAACTACTTCTAAACTCCATTTTTAGATCATCAATGGTTCTGTTTATAACATATAATTCGTCCAGAATATTACTACATGCAATCCCTAACATAATTCATAACTTTTAACTTCCAATATATGGGTCTAAATCATCTTCCAAGATCAATTTCTAAAATTCCTAAACATGGAAAAGCATAGCTTGAATCAAATGAATTTAAACCACTTTCCTTAATCTTTATCTGAATTTGATGTTGAATTTGAAAGTTGAATCTATCCTCTATCTCTCTTTCTGCAGAATTCTTTCCTTTCTCTCTCTCTCTACAAGTTCTTCCCAAGGATGATGACAATGGAGGTGTGTTTGGTTTTTGGTAAGTTGGGACTATATTTCAACTTCTCCTGTAGCCCATTAAGTCTCTTAGTGTAGTTAGTGGGTTTAGTGGGTTAAAGAAGAAGTCAGATTTCTATTCTAATTTTCGTCACTTTTAATTCCCAAAAATACAAAATTACCAAAATACCCTTTATGATGCCGGTATGGCCTAAAAATACCCCGGGACCCAAACTAAACTCCCGGCTAGTGTTTTCTGACTATCTCGATCCTTCCGGACATGTTGGTGCACTCAGAATGAACATACGGGTGATAAAAATAAAATTCACTTTTTAATTCATATAATTATATTCCTAACGCGACTATCACGCGCGTCCCAACAAAGTTTCCCAAATTGTCGTATTTCAATCTCGTGACAATTTCAATATTTTCCAATATTAATATAATGCCAAGTATACACATTATAATAAAATACTAACTCACATCTCGTTAATATTATTATCCGGATTAATTTCCAATTAATAAACATTTAATTCAATTAATCCCCAAAAATAAATATCATAGAAAATACGGGGTATTATAGATACTTATTAATATTGTGGAATGAATTTACTAAGTGTATATAGTAAATAAATGATGATTATTGACTTACGTCATAGCGAGTGATATGGATGTATTTGATTATATCTCAATCGGGAGACGCGTGTAGACTAAATTGAGGTCGAGATAGGAAATATATTTTTAGTGGCTCGAATGATAATTTAGATGTCACAAATGATTCCAAAAGGGTCAAAATAGTCGGAATAGTATACCCGGGGGTATAGTTGGGGTCCCGGGTCAATTTTAAACCAAACCAGCACCTATGGAGGGCATTTTAGTCATTTGAAAAATAGAGGTTAAGGGACCTACGAAATTTAGAGTACTATATCTGATGATTAAAGATTGGGGTTAGGGTTAATAACACAAAAATATTAAGAGAGGCCATTAGAGAGAAGATAAAAACCTTTCTCAAAGCCTAATGGGGTGTTCTTGAAGAATTGGACCTTGTCCTTACATCCTAATCATCTAAGGAGGGTGGATTTGAAGACAAGGTCAACAATCCATCATCACCATCATGAAATAAGACCCTATCTGTTAAGGCAAGTGTTTATATACAATGCTTTTGAAGTTATAATACCCATGTGTAGGGTTATATCCGATGATTAGAGATTGGGGTTAGGGTTAATAACACAAAAAGCTTAAGAGAGGCCATTAGAGAGAAGAGATAAACCTTTCTTAAAGCCTAAGGGGGTGTTCTTGAAGAATTAAACTTTGTTCTTGCATCCTATTCATCTAAGGAGGGTGGATTTGAAGAGAAGATTAGAAATCCATCATCACCATCATGAAATCAGACCATATTTGTTAAGGCAAGTGTTTATATACAATGCTTTTGAAGTTATAATACCCATGTGTAGGGTTTTAATATCTGGATTTTATTGAATGAATGTTCTTGGAAGAAAATATTGGGTCTTATGCATGATTGGGGAGGACTTGCATGTAGCATGATTTAATATATGTAGAGGGTTAATAATCAGAGGAGACATGATCATTAACATGAATTAAATCTGGGTTTTTGAATGAATGCATGGGAAGAACACAAAACTACGGTCTTTAAAGAAATTTTGTCTTTTTATTCATTCTTGATTGAATTTTATGAAGATTTGATATGTTTAGAACGTTAGAAATCACCCTAATGCATGTAGGAATGGTTAGGAATGATTGGTTGTAATTTTGGTATAGTATAATGTAAGTTTGGTAAATGCATATGGTGGAAAAATGCATGAAGAAGACGAAGTAGCCAAACTGAACCGTTTTGAATCGATTCGAATAGGGGCAATTCGATTCAGTCTGAACCATTTGGAATAGATTCGTCCAGGGGCGAATCGATTCGGTTTACCAGAAAAATCAAAATGTTCCCTTTTGGCCTAAAATCCCTTAATCATTGTCATGGAAACTTTTGGGACTTTGTTAAATTAATAATGAGGGACCTATTATACTGCAGTAGGCCTTAGTGAGGATATGATTTATTCTTATTGAGAGACTTAATACGGGAGTGATTAGGGGTAAACTATATCGTAATTGATCTGAGAGACGGATAAAGAATTATGAAAATCTCGAATGAATTAACGTATAGACTAGTATGGTAAGTTAGACTCTACTACTGAAATTAATAAAATGGTAACTAGAATAAATACGATAGTGGGATAAATCATAAAATAATATGTACGGTGAGTATTAGAGAGAAATATACTACGTACGAGTCTGATTAATTAGGTTGTGTGTATACCTATTGATTTAATTATAGGTGGATTGAATACCTATTATATACTTGATTGATATTTTCGATGAGACATTTCGAACCATGTTCGACGAGACATTCTGAACCAAGTTCGATGAGACATTCCGAACCATATTCAATGAGACATTCGGAACCAAGTTCGAGGGGACAATTCAAACTAATTGTCCTTAATGTGTGATACGAGGACATTATAACAAAGTATACACTTATAGTATATATAGTGTGTGAAATATATACCGTACGAATAATCTACTTGTGTGTAATAGTAGACCATTATATGATATGTATCTGAGTATCGAATTAAGTAGAGAAATTTAATTAAATTATTAAAAAAAAGGACATGTGAAAAATGTCACTTATAATGATGTAACATATGAGAAATGTTAAATTGATTAGCATACTATATGTGCGGTATGGATACTTAAAGATAGAGAATACTCCAGTTATATATTTATGCCTAGTTATCTTGGGTAGCATGTCTAGGTGGGATAAGTAGAAACGTTAGGTGTGCACAATAGCCGAGAGGTGAGAAAACTCAAGAGAGTGTATGTTAACCTAACATGTGTAATCAATAACTGATTTTTGCACTGTTATAAAGTCTTGCTAAATATTTTCAAAATGTTTTGAGTTCTAACTCCTTGTTATAAAATATTTTTAAAAACCTTTTTGGTGTCCAGCTAGGGGCGCTAGACTTAATATTCTATTCAAGGGAGACACAACTGCGACACAAGTGGATGTTCGTAGGACTTTGCCTAGATGCTTCCATTATTCATTCTGATCTAGCATAAGATTGTAGTTTAATATTTATTATGGACATGTTGTCCTTCAGTACTTATTCAGTTTCAATTCAGACATTAGTTTGTCTTCATTTTTGGATTATCAGTTATTTTTGAATTTTCATGGTCGATTCTTATATCGACATGGCATTTATTTATGATATCTTCTTATGGTTTAGATTATATATGTTGTGGATTGTTTAAGTTAGATTATTTACGTTATTTTATAGTTGTATCTAATGCAAGATAAATTTGATACCGACTTAATTAACTAATAAGTGATTAGTAATTAATTTGATTTTCGACGCTGATGCTAAGAATGGCTCATTTTGTAAATATTGTTTTAATTTAATAAATGCCTGATCACCTGGTATTTAATTAGGAGGGGTGTCACATATGGTATCAGAGCATCAGGTTCTAGTGTCCAATACGATCTGTACGTCTTACTATGATTTCAACGTTTCGTTCTTTTGATATAGAGCCCCATTATTAGGACTGTTGTTTTATTCTTACTTGTTTAAGATATCGTGCTTCTGCTGCTAGTTTTTTTTGCATAAGATGTGTACTTATACAAATTTGATTTGTTTTTACATTCCACCGAGGAGACGATGAACTGAGAGGGCAGCGACTGGGGATGAGATGAGGGAGACTCATCAGGAGCCACAGGTGCCGCCACCATAGCCACCACTAGAGATGATTTCGACTGTACAGGTGGCAGTGATAGTGACCTAAGCGATCGAAACAACTATGAGAGCTATGGCAGCCCATTTCCCTCAGCCCCAGGCACAACACCAGTGGTACCTGAGATCTAGGACCAGGCAGGATCCTCCACTTGGCAAAGAGTTAGGGAGGTCTTCCATAAGGACCACCTGCCCTAGTTTCAGGGTAGTTACAATGTTGTTGAGGCTTTCTTGTGGAAAAAGAATATACATCATCACTTGCACATGGTGGATTGTACGGAGATGCCAAAGCATATGCTAGAAATTTTCAGGCTATCTGGAGCCGCTTTGCAGTGGTGGGAGTCAATTACCACTGCCAATGAGAGATACCGGATGACTATCATAGAGTTTTGGGTGCGTCTTAACCATAAATACTTCCCACCAACAGTGGAGTGGAGCAAGAGATGCGAAGGAAAGTTGGGGAGGTAACATGGGGAGATCACTCGGTAGAAGATTATGAGGAGGAGTTCACCCGCTTGGCAAATTTTATTCTAGCCGAGGTGAGCAACGAGGATCGAAAAATGACACGATTCATGGATGGTTTAGCTTGTAGAATCAGGCAACATCTAATCGGTAACCCTGCATTGGCAACTTATATGGATGTTGTTAATGCTACATTATTACAATATCAGGACCACCGTTTCCATTTGAGGGGGAGCAAGATCTTAGGGAGACGAGTCAGCTTAGTACTTCAGGGGAAATAATACCATTGGGGCACCCCCATAGCAACAGACTGTGAGACCCAGGGGCAGGATTCTCGATAGGGGAATCAGAATAAGAGATTTAGACATGGGGTCACCGACTAGAGGATCAGGGATTTAGACAGGACCAATTCCAAATCAACAGCATTAGGTTCCTCACGACTGTTGGGGCTAAGGGAACATTAGAGGTGGACAGTAGGGCTGTGGTTATCAGGGATAATGTCAGGGCCAGCAGGGACTGAGGAAACCTTTTTTGAGGCAGTGCTTTATATGTGTCCAACAGGGTCACAAGAGGAGACATTACCCACAGCAGAGAGGGGGACAACAACAGGGTGCTCAACAGGGGCCGGAGGTTCCTTTACCTCCAACTCCAACGCTAGCACCATCCCCACAGCAGTAGCAGGGTTAGATGCACTATAAGCAAGTGTATAACGTTCGGGATGTACCTATACCTCCAGCATCTCAGGTGCCGCTAGAAGTTGAGGGTACGTTTTCTATCCATGGGTCTGAGGGTAGGGTACCTTTTGATATGAGAGTGTCGCACTTTTTTATTTCTACTAGATTTGCACGAGATGTCGGTCTTTTTGAGATGAACGAAACTCGCCTTATGTGTATGGAATCATCGTTGGGTAGTGGGTAACTCATTCACTCGGTGTGTAGAGGGGTAGACATCTTGATTAGGAGACTGAGTCTAAAAGCAAACCTCCTAGTGCTAGATATGGAGGGGTATGATGTTATTTTAGGGATGGACTGGTTAGCCGGCTACATAGCAACAATAGATTGCTATGAGAGGACCATAGTGTTCTCCATTTTGGGACATGAGATGTTCCAGGTGGCGATGTCTCTGCCCGAGGGAGGATCGTGCACCTATTTATATTACATTGAGGAGGAGAACTAGCAGGAGATAATGGTACCGTTAGACTCAATTTTGGTAGTGAGGGAGTTCGAGGACATATTCCAAGAGATACTCGGGCTGCCACCAAGCCAAGAAATATAATTTTTCATTGATTTAGCACCGGGGATGAGACTTATTGCATGAACACAATTCCGCATGTCCCTTTTGGGGATGCGAGAGTTGAGGGAGAATATTCAGCAGCTCTTGGGTCCGAGTTTCATTTGGCAGAGCACATCGCCGTGGGGTGCGCCGATATTGTTTGTGAAAAAAAGGGATTGTTCGCTTCAGCTGTGTGTGGATTACAGGGAGTATAACAAAGTCACGATACGTAATAAGTATCCGTTACTAAGAATCAATGACCTATTTGATCAGTTGAGAGGGGCTGCCCACTTCTCAAAGATTGATTTGAGATCGGGTTATCACTAGTTATGTATTCAGGAGGAGGATGTTCACAAGACTGTTTTCCTGTCGAGGTATGGGTCATACGAGTTCAGGGTGATGTCGTTTGGGCTCACCAGTTCACCAACAGTGTTCATGGACCTCATGAATAGAATATTCATGGAGTTTTTGGACCAGTTCATGATCGTGTTCATAAATTGTAACAACCTGCGTAATTTTTAGCTATTTTAATTAATTTTTGGAAAATGGAGGAAAATAAAATTTTTGGAAAATGGAGGAAAATAAAGTTTTTGATAAATTTATTTTTATTGCTCAAATATGTTGAATATTATTTTTAAAGGCGAGAATTTCAAACGGTTTCGAAATCGGAGTTAAAACGGATTTTAAAATGATTTTTAATATTTTTAACTCTTGGAATTCTAAGTCGGCGAACATTAAGTAATTTTCAAGAGTTGTTTTAACTTCCAACTCTTCATTTCTTTGCCTTATTTAAAGGAGTCTTTTGGATTCCAACTCTTTATTTCTTTGAATTATAAATTGAATTCTTGGGCAACCTTTTTAACCTACTTTTAACATACTTTTGGCAGCAAATATATTTTATATTCCTATTCTATTTATATACACATTGGACCTTGAGATTTGTGAGTTCCAACCTTAGATTAGAGGTGTTCTTGGGGCTATTTTGTTGGAGGTTCTTGGAGAAGCTTTTGTAGATCTTTTGAGGTGATCTTGAGGATGTGATCATTGGTTTCTCATCATGATTTGAGGTATGGGGTTTTACACAATATGCTCCTTAAATCTCGCGAGTGTCATTCTCTTTGAATTCTTGTTTAATTGAACTCATATTTGAATTGATAAATTCATTGAAATATGGAGAATAATTGTTGAAATTATTTTGATTCATGTGGTATCATTATATTGTTGATGAGCACGTTGTCATGAGATTTTAATATGGCACGGATGTTGGGCACTCGCCAAAATTCCTGTTTCCCGGGCTATGGCTTGATAAAGCATATACGGATGTTGTGAGACCTGGTGACCCGATTAAAGTGTTGTTGAGAAATTATATTGATAAATGCTTTGATCTTTGCATTTTGATTTGAATATTCGTACTCGTGTTGTTACGTTTTATTCGTTGCTAATCCGTATTTGTTGAGCATAATTCCTATCGTATTGTGTACTTCCCCATATTATCTTTTAGTGGCAGGTTAGCGCGGATTTTGGGGCGCTATGGAGATTGATTTTAGCGAGGATTGTTTGAGAAAGATTTGTATTATTTTGATGTATAGAGCTTTGGAGATTTGTATTTTATTCGAGTTAGATAGTTGCAATTTTAATTCGAGAGACTTGTTGTATTTGAAAAATTGAGATTAGTGGATTTATATTATTGTGGGTTTATTTAGATGCTCTATACCTTGTCACTTGTGGATTTGGATTTATTTTATCGCATTAGCACTCCGTTCGCTCTCCCCGGGCGGGCGGGGTGTTACAAATGGTATCAGAGCTTAGGTACACGGCAACCCTCGGGTCTTGAGTTTTGGGTTCATTGCGTGGTTAGCAATTTTTGGAGATAGAAAATTTTAGGTGATATTCGTGTTAGGTTTCGAGATTAGAGGTGAGGAATTATTTTTGGAGATGAAATTTATTTTCGAGATTGTCAGCCTGATTTTTTAGAGTTAGGCATTCGGCGAATTTCGAGGGCGAAATTCCATTGTTAGTGGGGAAGTGTAACAACCCGCGTAATTTTTAGCTATTTTAATTAATTTTTGGAAAATGGAGGAAAATAAAATTTTTGGAAAATGGAGGAAAATAAAGTTTTTGATAAATTTATTTTTATTGCTCAAATATGTTGAATATTATTTTTAAAGGCGAGAATTTCAAACGGTTTCGAAATCGGAGTTAAAACGGATTTTAAAATGATTTTTAATATTTTTAACTCTTGGAATTCTAAGTCGGCGAACATTAAGTAATTTTCAAGAGTTGTTTTAACTTCCAACTCTTCATTTCTTTGCCTTATTTAAAGGAGTCTTTTGGATTCCAACTCTTTATTTCTTTGAATTATAAATTGAATTCTTGGGCAACCTTTTTAACCTACTTTTAACATACTTTTGGCAGCAAATATATTTTATATTCCTATTCTATTTATATACACATTGGACCTTGAGATTTGTGAGTTCCAACCTTAGATTAGAGGTGTTCTTGGGGCTATTTTGTTGGAGGTTCTTGGAGAAGCTTTTGTAGATCTTTTGAGGTGATCTTGAGGATGTGATCATTGGTTTCTCATCATGATTTGAGGTATGGGGTTTTACACAATATGCTCCTTAAATCTCGCGAGTGTCATTCTCTTTGAATTCTTGTTTAATTGAACTCATATTTGAATTGATAAATTCATTGAAATATGGAGAATAATTGTTGAAATTATTTTGATTCATGTGGTATCATTATATTGTTGATGAGCACGTTGTCATGAGATTTTAATATGGCACGGATGTTGGGCACTCGCCAAAATTCCTGTTTCCCGGGCTATGGCTTGATAAAGCATATACGGATGTTGTGAGACCTGGTGACCCGATTAAAGTGTTGTTGAGAAATTATATTGATAAATGCTTTGATCTTTGCATTTTGATTTGAATATTCGTACTCGTGTTGTTACGTTTTATTCGTTGCTAATCCGTATTTGTTGAGCATAATTCCTATCGTATTGTGTACTTCCCCATATTATCTTTTAGTGGCAGGTTAGCGCGGATTTTGGGGCGCTATGGAGATTGATTTTAGCGA
Organism: Sambucus nigra; assembly: GCA_949130495.1. Lineage (NCBI taxonomy): Eukaryota > Viridiplantae > Streptophyta > Magnoliopsida > Dipsacales > Adoxaceae > Sambucus > Sambucus nigra. The sequence goes on along the minus strand of OX422220.1, from coordinate 220,962,795 downwards.
GGATTGTTTGAGAAAGATTTGTATTATTTTGATGTATAGAGCTTTGGAGATTTGTATTTTATTCGAGTTAGATAGTTGCAATTTTAATTCGAGAGACTTGTTGTATTTGAAAAATTGAGATTAGTGGATTTATATTATTGTGGGTTTATTTAGATGCTCTATACCTTGTCACTTGTGGATTTGGATTTATTTTATCGCATTAGCACTCCGTTCGCTCTCCCCGGGCGGGCGGGGTGTTACAAATGGTATCAGAGCTTAGGTACACGGCAACCCTCGGGTCTTGAGTTTTGGGTTCATTGCGTGGTTAACAATTTTTGGAGATAGAAAATTTTAGGTGATATTCGTGTTAGGTTTCGAGATTAGAGGTGAGGAATTATTTTTGGAGATGAAATTTATTTTCGAGATTGTCAGCCTGATTTTTTAGAGTTAGGCATTCGGCGAATTTCGAGGGCGAAATTCCATTGTTAGTGGGGAAGTGTAACAACCCGCGTAATTTTTAGCTATTTTAATTAATTTTTGGAAAATGGAGGAAAATAAAATTTTTGGAAAATGGAGGAAAATAAAGTTTTTGATAAATTTATTTTTATTGCTCAAATATGTTGAATATTATTTTTAAAGGCGAGAATTTCAAACGGTTTCGAAATCGGAGTTAAAACGGATTTTAAAATGATTTTTAATATTTTTAACTCTTGGAATTCTAAGTCGGCGAACATTAAGTAATTTTCAAGAGTTGTTTTAACTTCCAACTCTTCATTTCTTTGCCTTATTTAAAGGAGTCTTTTGGATTCCAACTCTTTATTTCTTTGAATTATAAATTGAATTCTTGGGCAACCTTTTTAACCTACTTTTAACATACTTTTGGCAGCAAATATATTTTATATTCCTATTCTATTTATATACACATTGGACCTTGAGATTTGTGAGTTCCAACCTTAGATTAGAGGTGTTCTTGGGGCTATTTTGTTGGAGGTTCTTGGAGAAGCTTTTGTAGATCTTTTGAGGTGATCTTGAGGATGTGATCATTGGTTTCTCATCATGATTTGAGGTATGGGGTTTTACACAATATGCTCCTTAAATCTCGCGAGTGTCATTCTCTTTGAATTCTTGTTTAATTGAACTCATATTTGAATTGATAAATTCATTGAAATATGGAGAATAATTGTTGAAATTATTTTGATTCATGTGGTATCATTATATTGTTGATGAGCACGTTGTCATGAGATTTTAATATGGCACGGATGTTGGGCACTCGCCAAAATTCCTGTTTCCCGGGCTATGGCTTGATAAAGCATATACGGATGTTGTGAGACCTGGTGACCCGATTAAAGTGTTGTTGAGAAATTATATTGATAAATGCTTTGATCTTTGCATTTTGATTTGAATATTCGTACTCGTGTTGTTACGTTTTATTCGTTGCTAATCCGTATTTGTTGAGCATAATTCCTATCGTATTGTGTACTTCCCCATATTATCTTTTAGTGGCAGGTTAGCGCGGATTTTGGGGCGCTATGGAGATTGATTTTAGCGAGGATTGTTTGAGAAAGATTTGTATTATTTTGATGTATAGAGCTTTGGAGATTTGTATTTTATTCGAGTTAGATAGTTGCAATTTTAATTCGAGAGACTTGTTGTATTTGAAAATTTGAGATTAGTGGATTTATATTATTGTGGGTTTATTTAGATGCTCTATACCTTGTCACTTGTGGATTTGGATTTATTTTACCGCATTAGCACTCCGTTCGCTCTCCCCGGGCGGGCGGGGTGTTACATAAATGACATTCTGATCTACTCTCGTACTAAGGAGGAGCACGCGGAGCATCTACGTAGGGTCTTCCAGACACTTCGGGACTATCAGTTGTATGCCAAATTCGAGAAGTGTGAGTTTTGGCTACGAGAGGTACATTTTCTCAGGCACATCGTATCGTACAGGGGTATTGTAGTAGATTCAAGTAAAGTATCGGCGGTGAGGGAGTGGGGATAGCCCATGACATCGACAAAGATTCACAACTTCTTGGGTTTGGTTGGGTTTTATTGCCGATTCATTAAAGGGTTCTCAAAGATTGCAAGTTCTTTGACGAATATGACTCGTATGGTAGTGCCATTTTTATGGAGTTATCACTATCAGTTAGCCTTTGATAAGCTGAAGGATAAGTGTAATACCCCGTATTTTTATGCTATATTAATTTGGGGATTTATTAATATTACTGTGAAATAATTATTTAATAAAAATCCGGAAATTAATTATGTTATAATTATTAACGTGATGAGAGTTAGTAATTATGGGAAAATTTGTTGAATATTACTAATGAGCAAAGTAATATATAATAGTGGCCATATTAAATGTCACGAGTGAATAAAATGACAATTTTAGAAATTTGAGTCGGGACGCGCCCGTGTCGCGTCGGGACTAAATATTGATAAATAAAAGTAAATATTTTATAAGTAGTTCGTATGGTCGTTTTGAGTGCGCCAACACGTCCGGAAGGGTCGAGATAGTCAGAGAAGTATACCCGGGAGTTTGATTTGGGTCTCGGGGCATTTTTAGGCCTAATTAGTACCCCGAGAGGGCATTTTAGTCATTTTGTATTTTTGGGTAATTAAACCCACGAAAATTAAAGGGGTTATATCAGATGTTTAGGTTATCTCCTAGGGTTAGATAACTCAAAAACTAGAACGACCATGTGAGAGGAGAGGAGAGAGCTCTCAAGGCATTCCATGGCTCAAAACTCACCCGTTTGCACCGACGCCACCGCCAACGCGTAAATCGCAAAACGGGGAACGCAACCACACCAAATTCAACATCAAACCAGATTTCTGAAAATCCCAGGTAAGTGTTTATCTTGCTTATTTCGTTGATGCATCTTTCATATTAGTTTAGGAGTAATTAGAATGAGTTTTTATGGAAGAAACCTAAAAGATGAGATAGGAAATTGCATGTAGGGATGGATTAATTGTTATTCTGGAAACCCTTTGTCATGTAAAGTATTAAGAGTTTGATTAAGAAAAGAGTTCTAATCCGATACAAACACTAAAAAAAATTTATTTCGGACGATCGGACGGTTGTAATTGGATGAAATTTTACAAAGAATTAGCTAAAGACGAAAGGAAGCTACAGAAAAAAATTCAACTCGATCGGACCGTTCAATATTTTTTAATATTTTTTTTGCTAGACAGTTTTATGTTTTGAGGACTCTTAGAGATAATAAAAATTCAATTAAAACTCCATTTTAATGCCGATTTCGAAACCGTTTGAAATTCTCATCTTTGAAAATAAAATTCAAATCCTTTAATGTAAGGCGAAATCTATATTTTTGGGATATTTTTCATAAGGGATAATGTAAGTATATATTAAAGGGGAGAGACACGTAAGAGAGAGTTATGTTGGAACATAAATGGATATCTACTGAATTGTACATTTGGAAGAATAGAGTCCATGAGGGTTACGTAGGAAGTTGGAAAAACCCTTCGAATTAAAGTTAGAAACGAACCATTATACTTGATAAATAATAATGGGAAAATAAGGATAAATGTTTTGAATGTGGGTTATTGGATAAACCTAAATTGATATAATAAAAGTGGTATATTTATATGATTGTATATGCATATATTATATACTTGTGAAAATCATGCCCTCGCTACTTGCTATCCCTGAGGTTTCCGCGCTGGGACGATCTTATCTCGTGTGCCGTATGGTGGATATTGACTCGTACCCTAGAAGATAGAAATCCTAGGTACAGGCTATCGAATCGGTAGTCACGGTCCTAAGAGACGTGAGGGTATGTACTGACCTCTTGGACTTGGAAATTATGCTTCGCCTCAATATTGTTTGTGTATGTATTTATACAGTTCGAGAGTGATTCCGAACTTGTATTCCCTTTAGTACGATTGATACGGGGATTGGATAGTAGAGTATGCCCGCACCATAAAATTTTATGTGGGGTGCTGTTAGAATATATATATTATACGAGTATTTAATATATATATATATATATGAACTTCTGAAATATGGGAAACTGCCTACTGTGTTATGGTAAGTAAGATATGTATAATGACTCAAATTGGAAATACTTGTTTTGAAAAGTATAATATGATATTGAAAAAACTTTATGAATCAATAAAGTTAAAATGAGCGTTTTGTACTAAATGAAATTATCCTTTTTAAACCATGATGTTGTTAAATCTTAAATTTTGAGAGTCACCTAAGATAAGTTAAATCCTTGGGGAAGGATAGTGTGATATATGATGAGATAAACCATTGGGAAGGTTAGTGCGATAGGAGTGCAGATTAGAAGAGAGGCGAGAATTTCTCAAGAGAGTGTCGCACTAATATGTTGTTGCATTGGCCTGTATCAATTTAAATACTTGCTAAACGAATTTTTAAATCATATACACTATCGGGCTCTGACCCGTTTCTATTCCTCTTTCTCTCTTGTATATATATGTATATATTACAGGTGCCCAGCCACATGGGCATTTTGTTTAGGATCCCTTAGAAGGAACGTGCTGCAGCTTAGGTGGGAGTTGCAGGACACTTGCTTAGACGATTTCATTTACTTGATTCCACTTCTATCATTCTCCTTATTGGGCATGTGTCGCCCTTTCCACTATTTATCTGTTTTATTGGGACATTTGTATTTCAGTTATTTCTAGTACTGTTACTTTGGGATTTATTCAGCATGTATGTTTTACTTTAAGTTTTAAATGCTGGGGTTTAGTTGTTGAATGTTTAAATTAATCGAATTATATGTTCCAGGATTATTGTGGTGTGTTTCTTTAAATATTGAATTGTTGTAGATAATTAAATCTTTATTTTCAAAATAAAATTTGGAAAGTAATGTTAAAAAATGATTTTGACACTTAGCTTAATTAAATAGGGTGTTAAATTTGGAAAAGTTATTTTTACGACAGTGATGCTAAGAATGAACCAACTGTTCACCTTGATTTTAATTTAATAAAGGAGTGATCGATCGGTATTTAATTAGGCGGGGTGTCACAGGTGGTATCAGAGCATCAGGTTCTAGTTTCCATAGGATCTGTACGGCTTATTTTTGCTTTCAGCTTATCGTTTTTGCTATAGAGCCCTATTTTTAGGATTGTTGTATTTCTGCTTTTACGTTTACGTCTTCAGCCATTTTGGATTTGATAATGACTGTAGACTAATAAACTTATTCACGTTTCAGATGCCTCCGAGACATGCACCAAGGGATAGGCGTGCCCAGGCCAAGCAGCCAGCAGCTCCGACACAAGGCACTATGAATGCTAATGAAGTGGCCGCCATTGTTGCTCAGGCGGTGAATGCCGCGCTAGCAGTAGTTCAGCAGGCTCCACCCCAGATTCAGGCAGTGGCACTAGTACCAGCACAGCTTCCATCTGCATGGGAGAGGGTTAGGGATGCTTTTCAGAAGGCACATCCCCCTGAGTTCTCTAGTAGCTCAGATATCGTCACAGTCAGCCAATGGAAGAAAGACATCCAGCGGCATCTTCGTATGTATGAGTGCACCGACGTGAAAAGGAAGTTATTGGCTTACTTTAAGCTGGTGGGGTCCGTTTTGCAGTGGTGGGAGTCCACTACTACCTTGGAGGAGAGGGACACGATCCTCATTCGATCATTTTGGGAGCAGTTTGACCGCAAGTACTTTCCACCCGCTGTGCAGACTGAGATGAGGCAGAAATTACTGAATTTGAAACAGGATAACTCTACCGTTACTGAGTATGAGGAGGAGTTCACGAGACTTCTCACCATAGTGCCAGATGAGGCACCTACTGATAGTAAGAAAATTATGTTATTTGTGGACGGGTTAGCTTGGAGGATCCGTCAGCATCTTATAGGGAATCTATCTCTGAGTACTTTCACTGATGTACTCAATGCTGCGTTACTACATTGCCAGGATCACCGCTTCCATCTGCAGGGAAGCAGGAGAGTCCAGCCAGCAGGGCAGGACTGGGGGTAGTAGTGCTAGTGGGGCACCATCTCATGGATAGACTCGTCAACACAAGCAGAGTTCCCATCAGGGGGACCCCTCTAAGCGATTCCATTCAGGTGATTCCAGGCAGGGATTTGGGGGTTATAGGCAGGGTCAGCAGGGCTAGCAAGGCCAACACCGACAACAGGTCCAACAGCGTGTTCATCAGGGCCAACAGGGTCGGTGGCGTAGTGGTAACGGCCAGCAGGGCTGTGGTCAGCAGGGTCAGAGGGGAGGCAACTTCAAAGGCCGATGTTTTGGGTGTGGTAAGCACGGCCATAGGCGCCAGGATTGTCCGGAGGGAGATAGGGCCCCACAGCAGCAGGGTGCCCGTAATGAGCCGCAGAGACCACTTTTTCCACCTACCCTCCTAGCTCCAGCCCAGGTGCCAGCCCTACCAGCAATTCCAGTAGCTCCAGTGCAGCAGGGGCAGTTATAGTACGGACGTGTCTATAACGTCCACCAGGCAGCAGCTCCACAGGCACCACCCGCGATTGAGGGTATGTTTCCTATCCATGGTACTATGGGTCGGGTTTTGTTTGATACTGGGGCGATGCATTGTTTTATAGCTACGCATTTTGTGAAGGCCTTAGGGTTGTTAGCCATAGAAGATAGCACAGTGATGTGTGTAGACTCACCACTAGGGAGTGGATCGCTTATCTTCTTTATATGTCGGGGAGTGGGGGTAGAGATTGGTAGTTTGGTATTACCTGCAGACATGTTAGTTTTAGATATGCATGAGCACGATGTTATTATTGGTATGGATTGGCTCATAGCTTATAGAGCCATGATTGATTGCTTCGGTGGGAGCATTATTTTTTCCATTCCGGGGCAAGAGATGTTTGTAGTGGTGATGCCTCGCCCAGAGGGAGGTTCGACCGCTTATTTGTATTATATAGAGGAGGATGCCTCTAAGGAGGTTGTGATTCCGTTAGACTCGATTCCAGTTGTTCGTGAGTATTCCGATGTGTTTCAGGAGATACCAAGCCTACCCCCAGTCGAGAGATAGACTTTGTCATAGATTTATTGCCAGATGCGAGACCTATAGCACATGATCCATACCGTATGGCTCCGACGGAGATGCGAGAGTTACGAGATCAGATAGAGCAGCTGTTAGGTCAGGGATTCATTCACAGGAGTTCCTCACCTTGGGGCGCTCCAGTCTTGTTTGTGAAGAAGAGAGATGGTTCACTGAGGTCACGATACGGAATAAGTATCCGTTGCCTCGAATCGCTGAACTGTTCGACCAGCTGAGGGGAGTAACTTTCTTTTCGAAGATAAATCTGAGGTCGGGGTACCATCAGCTACGTATTAGAGAGCAGGATGTTTCAAAGACTTCCTTCTTGACGAGATATGGGTCTTACGAGTTCAGAGTGATGCCATTTGGTCTCACAAATGTTCCAGCCGTATTCATGGACTTAATGAACTGAGTATTCAGAGAGTTCTTGGATCAGTTTGTCATCGTCTTCATAGATGACATTTTGATATATTCACACTCCGAGGAGGAGCATGCCGAGCACTTGAGGCAGGTTCTTCAGACTTTACGAGAGCATCAGTTGTATGCTAAGTACGAGAAGTGTGGATTCTGGTTGCAAGAGGTACAGTTCTTGGGGCATGTTGTTTCTGAACAGGGGATAGTCGTTGACCCGAGTAAAGTGTCAGCGGTGAGGGAGTGGGGACAGCCCACGACACCGACGGAAGTGCGTAGTTTCTTGGGGTTAGCCGAATACTACAGGAGATTTATTCGGGGATTCTCCAAAATAGCGGGTCCATTGACGAACTTGACTCGCAAAGGGGTACCATATGTTTGGGATGATGCTTGTCAATCGGCTTTCGACGAGCTGAAAGAAAAGCTTACTTCAACACCAATCCTTGCTTCACCGAGCCGGGTGTGGAGTACCTGGTTTACACCGATGCCTGTTTACGGGGACTTGGGGGAGTACTTCAGCAGGAAGAGAAGGCTATAGCTTTTGCCTCCCGCAAGCTTAAGTCGCATGAGAAGAATTACCCCACCCACGACCTGGAGTTAGCAGCGGTCGTTTTTGCACTGCGAATATGGAGACACTACTTATTGGGGGAGAAGTTTCGTTTGTTCACAGACCACAAGTCACTGCAGTACCTGTTCACTCAGCGAGAGCTGAATATGAGTCAGCGCAGATGGTTAGAGTTTGTGAAGGACTATCAGTTCGACATACAATATCATCCGGGGAAAGCCAACGTAGTTGCTGATGCGTTGAGCCGTAGATCGATAAATGAGGTAGCAAACGTCTGGAAAGCGAAGTGGAAGGAGTTGGGTTACCAGGACGTAGTAGCCCGTTCCTTCATATCTGTTTTGACAGTTACACCCGAGATTGTTACGAGGGTAATACCGGCCCAAACCACAGACCCGTTTTGACAGGAGAAGATTGTATGACTTTTAGCCGAGGGTGCTGAGTCCTATTCTGTTAGTTCTGATGGGGGTTTGAGGTTTAATGGGAGGTTAGTGGTTCCAGAAGGGGCAGAATTGCGTCATGCAGTGATGACCCAATCTCATGGGTCCCGATTTGTGGTACATCCTGGAGGAGATAAGATGTACCAGGATATGAGGAGGTAATACTGGTGGAGTGGGATGAAGAAGGACATTGCTGAGTTCATGTCCAAGTGTTTTACCTGCCAGCTGGTGAAGGTGGACCATCAGAAACCGTCTGGATTGCTTCAGCCATTGGAAGTACTAGCGTGGAAGTGGGAGAGTATTTCCATGGATTTTATTACAGGGTTGCCTACATCACAGCGGGGTCATGACTCTATCTGGGTGATTGTAGACCGTTTGACCAAGGTGGCTCATTTTCTGCCGGTGCGGACAGATTATACCACGGGTCAGTATGCTCAGTTGTTCATTTCTGAGATTGTCAGATTACATGGGGTGCCCCTGAATATTGTGTCAGATAGAGATAAGATTTTTGTGTCACGTTTATGGGAAAGCTTTCAGGAGGCTATGGGTACTGAGTTGAGGCTGAGTTCAGCTTATCACCCATAGACAGATGGACAGACAGAGCGTACTAATCAGATGTTAGAGGATATGCTACTCATGTGTGTTCTTGATTTTGGAGGAGGTTGGGAGCCACATCTTCCACTGGTAGAGTTTGCTTATAATAACTCTTATCAGTTTACGATTGGTATGGCTCCATTTGAGGCTTTGTATAGCCGGCCTTATCGTTCTCCAACTTGTTGGCTCGAGGTGGGGGATAACAAGTTGCTAGGACCAGAGGTAATTCAGGAAACCTCCGCGAGGATTGAGATGATTAGGAGTCGCATTCGAGTAGCCCAGGACAGGCAGAAGAGCTACGCCAATTCGAAACGGTTCTTCCGGGAGTTTAATGTGGGGGACCAAGTATTACTGCGTGTATCTCCTATGAAAGGAGTGATGAGGTTCGGGAAGAAAGGGAAATTAGCCCCGAGGTACGTAGGACCATTTCCCATTATTGAGAGGATTGGGCCGGTAGCATACAGATTGAGACTACCAGAGCATTTACATCGCATTCACGATGTATTCCACATCTCGTCGTTGAGACGGTATCTTCGGGATGATATAGCCCATACTCACATTACGATAGATGAGATAGACTTACAGCCTGACAACTCTTACGAGGAGAGACCGGTGGCTAACCTAGACTATAGTGAGAGGAGATTGAGGTCGAAGATAGTTCCACTTGTACGGGTCCAGTGAGAGCATCATAACGTGGTGGAATCCACTTGGGAGCGTGAGGCCGATATGCGCGAGAGATATCCAGATTTGTTCTTACCAGGTATGCCTTATTTTCTGAATTTCGGGACGAAATTCCGTTATTAGGGGGGAAGTATGTAATACCCCGTATTTTTATGCTATATTAATTTGGGGATTTATTAATATTAATGTGAATTAATTATTTAATAAAAATTCAGAAATTAATTATGTTATAATTATTAACGTGATGAGAGTTAGTAATTATGGGAAAATTTGTTGAATATTACTAATGAGTAAAGTAATACATAATAGTGGTCATATTAAATGTCATGAGTGAATAAAATGACAATTTTAGAAATTTGAGTCGGGACGCGCCCGTGTCGCGTCGGGACTAAATATTGATAAATAAAAGTAAATATTTTATAAGTTGTTCGTATGGTCATTTTGAGTGCGCCAACGCGTCCGGAAGGGTCGAGATAGTCAGAAAAGTATACCCGGGAGTTTGATTTGGGTCTCAGGGCGTTTTTAGGCCTAATTAGTACCCCGGGAGGGCATTTTAGTCATTTTGTATTTTTGGGTAATTAAACCCACGAAAATTAAAGGGGTTATATCAAATGTTTAGGTTATCGCCTAGGGTTAGATAACTCAAAACACTAGAACGGCCATTGGAGAGGAGAGGAGAGAGCTCTCAAGGCATTCCAAGGCTCAAAACTCACCCGTTTGCACCGCCGCCACCGCCAACGCATAGATCGCAAGACGGGGAACGCAACCACACCAAATTCAATACCAAACCAGATTTCTGAAAATCCCAGGCAAGTGTTTATCTTGCTTATTTCGTGGATGCATCTTTCATATTAGTTTAGGAGTAATTAGAATGAGTTTTTATGGAAGAAACCTGAAAGATGAGATAGGAAATTGCATGTAGGGATGGATTAATTGTTATTCTGGAAACCCTTTGTCATGTAAAGTATTAAGAGTTTGATTAAGAAAAGAGTTCTAATCAGATACAAACACTAAAAAAAATATTCCGGACGATCGGACCGTTGTAATTGGACGAAATTTTATAGAGAATTAGCTAAAGACGAGAGGAAGCTACAGAAAAAAATTCAGCTCGATCAGACCGTTCAATATTTTTTAATATTTTTTTTGCTAGACAGTGTTATGTTTTGAGGACTCTTAGAGATAATAAAAATTCAATTAAAACTCCATTTTAATTCCGATTTCGAAACCGTTTGAAATTCTCATCTTTGAAAATAAAATTCAAAATCCTTTAACGTAAGTCGAAATCTATATTTTTGGGATATTTTTCATAAGGGATAATGTAGGTATATATTAAAGGGGAGAGACACGTAAGAGAGAGTTACGTTGGAACATAAATGGATATCTACTGAATTGTACATTTGGAAGAATAGAGTCCATGAGGGTTACGTAGTAAGTTGGAAAAACCCTTCGAATTAAAGTTAGAAACGAGCCATTATACTTGATAAATAATAATGGGAAAATAAGGATAAATGTTGTGAATGTGGGTTATTGGATAAACCTAAATTGATATAATAAAAGTGGTATATTTATATGATTGTGTATGCATATATTATATACTTGTGAAAATCATGCCCTCGCTACTTGATATCCCTGAGGTTTTCGCGCTGGGACGATCTTATCTCATGTGCCTTATGGGGGATATTGACTCGTACCCTAGAAGATAGAAATCCTAGGTACAGGCTATCGAATCGGTAGTCACGGTCCTAAGAGACGTGAGGGTATGTACTAACCTCTTGGACTTGGAAACTATGTTTCGCCTCAATATTGTTTGTGTATGTATTTATACAGTTCGAGAGTGATTCCGAACTTGTATTCCCTTTAGTACGATTGATACGGGGATTGGATAGCAGAGTATGCCCGCACCATAAAATTTTATGTGGGGTGGTGTTAGAATATATATATTATACGAGTATTTAATATATATATATGAACTTCTGAAATATGGGAAACTGCCTACTGTGTTATGGTAAGTAAGACATGTATAATGACTCAAATTGGAAATACTTGTTTTGAAAAGTATAATATGATATTGAAAAAACTTTATGAATCAATAAAGTTAAAATGAGCATTTTGTACTAAATGAAATTATCCTTTTTAAGCCATGATGTTGTTAAATCTTAAATTTTGAGAGTCACCTAAGATAAGTTAAATCCTTGGGGAAGGATAGTGTGATATATGATGAGATAAACCATTGGGAAGGTGAGTGCGATAGGAGTGGACATTAGAAGAGAGGCGAGAATTTCTCAAGAGAGTGTCGCACTAATATGTTGTTGCATTGGCATGTATCAATTTAAATACTTGCTAAACGAATTTTTAAATCATATACACTATCGGGCTCTGACCCGTTTCTATTCCTCTTTCTCTCTTGTGTATATATGTATATATTACAGGTGCCCAGCCACAGGGGCGTCTTGTTTAGGATCCTTTGGAAGGAACGTGCTGCAGCTTAGGTGGGAGTTGCAGGCCACTTGCTTAGACGATTTCATTTACTTGATTCCACTTCTATCATTCTCCTTATTGGGCATGTGTCGCCCTTTCCACTATTTATCTGTTTTATTGGGACATTTGTATTTCAGTTATTTCTAGTACTGTTACTTTGGGATTTATTCAGCATGTATGTTTTACTTTAAGTTTTAAATGCTGGGGTTTAGTTGTTGAATGTTTAAATTAATTGGATTATATGTTCCAGGATTATTGTGGTGTGATTCTTTAAATATTGAATTGTTGTAGATAATTAAATCTTTATTTTCAAAATAAAATTTGGAAAGTAATGTTAAAAAATGGTTTTGACACTTAGCTTAATTAAATAGGGTGTTAATTTTGGAAAAGTTATTTTTATGACAGTGATGCTAAGAATGAACCAACTGTTCACCTTGATTTTAATTTAATAAAGGAGTGATCGCCCGGTATTTAATTAGGCGGGGTGTCACAATAAGTTGACGTCAGCACTGATACTGGAACTTCCTAGGAGTGGGGTAGAGTACCGGGTCTACACGGATACATCCTTGCAGGGACTTGGGGGTAGGTTACAACAAGAGGAGAGGGCTATAGATTATGCATCCCCAAAGCTTAAGCCCCATAAGAAGAATTACCCCACCCACGACCTTGAGTTGGCTGCGATTATTTTTGCTTTGAGCATATGGTGACATTATTTGTTACGAGAACAGTTCACATTATTCACGAATCATAAGTCACTTCAGTATCTCTTTGCACATAAGGATCTGAACATGAGTCAGAGGCGGTGGCTAGAATTCGTGAAGGACTATCAGTTTGATATATAGTATCATCCTGGTAAGGCTAACATGGTAGCTGACACGTTGAGCCAGAGACCCACCGAGGAGTTAGGAGAGGTCTAGAAAGAAAAGTGGAAGGAGCTTAAACATGATGATGAGGTCGTCATGGCGTGCATGTCAGTTTTAGCTACACTCTAGAGATTTTTATGCGACTAGTGAGAGCTCAGATAGAGGATCAGACCTATCAGGACATAGTAAGACAATTATTAGTTGAGGGTGAAGAGTATTACTTGATCAACTCAGAGGGTGGCCTTTATTTTAATGGGAGACTAGTAGTGACCGAGGATGAGGATCTAAGATAGGCAGTGATGTTTGAGTCCCACGATTTGAGATTTGTAGTACATGCTGGTGGGGATAACATATACCAAGACATGAGCTGATAGTACTAGTGGTCAGCGATGAATCGAGACATAACAGAGTTTTTCTCGAATTGTGTTCCCTGTCATCTTGTTAAGGTTGACCACCAGCGACGTTCAAGGATGCTTCATCCACTTGAGATTCCCATGTAGAAGTGGGAAAGATTTTGACGGGCTTTATTACTGGGTTATTGACATCACAGAAGGGACATGATTCCATTTGGGTGATAGTGTATTGGCTAACCAAGGTGGCCCATTTCTTCCCAGTTCGTATCGACTATGAGATGATGTAGTATGCGCAGCTATTCATTTCAGAAATTATTAAGCTGCACGGGGTACCAATTAACATTATATCTTCTAGAGATATTAATTTCGTGTCCCATTTTTAGAAGAGCTTCCAAGAAGCCATGGGTACAGACTTGAGGTTGAGTACAACTTATCACTCACAGACTAATGGATAGACCGAGAGGGTGAATCATATGTTAGGTGACATGTTGAGGATGTGCGTCCTAGATTTTAGGGGAGTTTGGGAGCGATGCCTTCCATTGGTAGAGTTTTCATATAATAACTCATACCGATTTACTATTAGCATGGCACCGTTTGAGGCATTATATGGGAGACCTTATCATTCGCCCGCCTACTGGTTAGAGGTGGGGGATAATAAGCTATTGGGACACGAGATGATATAGGAGACTTCTGCCATGATTGAACTAATTTAGGGACGTACCCGAATAACTCAGGATAGGTAAAAGAGCTATGATGACACAGACTGTAGGCACGTAGAGTTAGAGGTTGGTGACCAGGAGTTGGTACCGGTGTGTCCTGTAAAGGGGATCATGAGGTTCGGCAAGAAGAGTAATTTAGCACTAAGGTATGTGGGTCCATTCCTGTGATTGAGAGAGTGGCATCAGTGGCCTACAAATTAGGCTTGCTGGAGAATCTTTAGGGGATACATGACGTGTTCCATGTTTCATCGCTAAAGAAGTACGGGAGGAGTGAGAGGGCATTTTATCATGTACCACTTGAGGAGATTGATTTGCAGCCAGACGTCTCGTATGAGGAGAGACTCGTAGCTATTCTGGATCGTAACGAGCGTACGCTGTGGTCAAAGGTGGTGCCATTAGTACGAGTTCATTGAGGACACCACAATGTTGATGAGTAGACTTGGGAGAGGGAGGATGACATGCGAGAGTAGTATCCAGATCTTTTTACCGCATATATGTCCTAATTTCGGGGACGAAATTTTTTTGTAAGGGGAAAGTATGTAATACCCCATATTTTACGTATTTGAAATTTTAATTAATTTTAGAAATTAATTGGGAATTAATTGGGAAAATTCATTTTATCCGCGCTTCTGATTTAGATATGTTAGTAATTTGAAAGTGTCTGTGCGAGCCAATATTGGCGACACCTTGGTTTTCAGTGTGAGGTGTTGGTGTGTCAACCCTTGATGATATGGCAAGTCTGTTGAGATGTCGATAGGACTTAATGACGTCCGTTAAATTAGAGACATGAATCGTGTAAAGTCAATCGCGGAGATTTAGTGACTAGAGCATCTTACCTAAGCAGTATTTATTAGTGAAAAAGATGCATTAAGCTTCGGGGTGCGGTACTTTCTGATAATTAATATTGATGATGTAATTAGACGAATTTAATCTTTGGGGTAGTATCATGTCATAAGATAATTGATGATTCTATAAACATGAGGAATTAGGTTGGTCAACACTTGAGGATGTGTAATCGGTCTGAGTTAGTAAGATATTATTATCGTAAGTAAGTGTCTTTGTGGATGTCGATTGAAAGTTGTGCCTGGCAAGATATGATGAAAGTTATGGGCAAATTGCGCTGAGTATGTTACATATGCAACAATGATGGTTAAGGAGATTTAGGATTGAACTCTAGACAGTAATCTGTGTCAGGATTTTAGGAGATATGATGCAATTTTAAGAAATTGGATCCCTAGTGATCTCGGTGATGTAAACCTAGAGACTTATAGGTTATATACAACGTCCCATATTATGCCAAAATCCTTATTAGTGTCAGTCTATGGTTTGGTACGCGACTTATGGACACAACTGTTTGGAATGGAGTTAAGATTATTATCTAAGTGTCAGGTCCCGTTTTAGCAGCATAAGTAATGGTTAGATGTGAGGAAGTTCCAGTGTGAGTATGGTTTAAGGTCGTTGTGGAGTGTCGGTAGGATTAATTGTGTGTGGCATCATAAGAAATATAAATCGACTTGTTATGACGTCTTAAGGTGTTCAATGGTTAAGGTGTGCCATATGTAGAGACTCATAGACTAGTATTTTTAGGAGCAACTAGTAATCACGATGTGGGTATTGAGAAATTTATAGAGCGTGTCTATGACGAGAGAGTCATAAGTGATAAAATATTTTCGGGTTTGAGGACTCTTAGGCGGGGTATGTTTGGTATCCTTAGGGAACCAATTTAAGTTTGGTATTATGAAGTACTAACATTCTAGTGATGATAGTATTGGAGATCAGGTGATGATCTTAAGATATTGGTCAAACTCAAAGGAGTAGAATCGTGTACTCCTTGGTGAGGCCGTTCAATCTGATATAAGTAGGTGAGGTAACCTTCTAAGGATAATTGAAGATTAGTACCACGGTTGGAAATAATACCTTCTCCGTAAGATAGCTAGTGTAGGAAGTGTAGTGCTTGATTCTAATGGGTACTAGGAAATAAATTTGGGACTTAGATTGATGATGTCATAATAAAGACTTAAAAATGGCACCCTAAGGGGGATATCGAAGCATGATTAGCATATCGACATGTGTTGACGGTATACGTTAGAATAGCCCTAGAAAGGAAGGGATTAGTTCTCGGTGTGTCCTACCCAAATTTAGCACTTACTACCTTAGAATTCTAATGGCGACTAGTGTAGCCGTCACGTAAATTCAGTTTGGGTATAACCCGGAGATAAACCCAGTGACAACCTTGCATAGTTAGAGGTTATAATAAGGTGAATTTTTGCTTAAATGGAGTGCTGCCTAAGGAGACTTAGGGTTATGATCATGATATGATAAGGCAGAAATTAAAATATAGACAAATAAAAGAAAATAAACCTAAAATTCCATTTAAGTTTAAGGCTCCTCATGTCAGTTATGTATGGGTTATAAAGGATATATTAGGAGAAATTAAAATTGAGAACAAGAAGATTTTGAAATTGGTCGCTTCCACCTCTAAACACTAGAGGTTATTACTTTTCATGGTCATAGGCTTTTTTTCATTTCATCTTAATATTTATTATGCTAGACTATGTATTTTTGTGTCATGTGTGAGTTTATTTTTCATATTTATCATTCTTGATAACTAATATGTGATTTATTTGTCTTCTTGATTTCCACTTGCTTTATTTCTTGAGTAACTTGAAAGACTTTGTTTTACAGATTAGTTTGGTTTGGATTTCCAAAAATATGCTTAGGACTGTGACATCTAGTTGAACTTTTATTTGATCCATGTATGTTATTCCCTTATTCATGTTAAAAGTATTTTCATTTTACCTTGGATATTTACCCTTTGCATTTGTTCATTATTCTTAGATTTTACCTAGTCTTGTACTTAGGTTTTACATGCTCTCTTAACCTTAACACTTTTATCTAGAATGATTGCCTTAGCATTGCCTTAGTTATTTTTGGTAATTTGAGATTGTTGGAATATGTTTAGGATTAAGTGCTTCATGTATATATTTTAATACTATATCACACTTTCCTTGTGGTTGTAAAAATATTTTAACGAAAAATTCAAAAAGAATTCTTTTTCCCAATCATATTTTTCCCTTTTAAATGATATACTTCCTGACATATTTTCGTATATGAAAATAGCTTATTTGATCATTTTTCCGTTAGTTTGAGAATATGACATGTGATTCATGAGATGAATTTTATTTTCTTTTAAGTCTTATGAACTTTGAGAAAATTAATACTTTGAGAATACATTATTATATCTTATTGCACTCTTATCCTCACTACACATTGACTTGATGCCTCATTATAAGTAATGTTATACATTTTAGATCTTCTACATAGCATTTAAATCTTTAAAAGACTTGTAAAAGTGTGTCTAATTCCTATATGTGTGTGTGAGGATTTTTTTTTATCATGATTTGTAGATGTTGAAAAGCTTATGATATACCTAAAAAACTTAAGTGACGATGTCGTAGGGATAAAACTTTTATTGGATGATGCTACCTTTAAAAATTGAAAATTGTATCTCATATTAGTAGTAAATGAGTGAAAGTCACCATATATAAAACAATTTGAACATACAAATTTCTCAAATATTTTTATTTATCTAAAATTAGGTAATATAAAAGATATAAAACAAACAGTTTTTACCGGAATAACTAAATGAAGGGGAAAATGGTAGTTTAAAATGCTCCTAAATGGGGTGTTGGAGATTTCAGTTGACTAGAAGCTTTGTTTTCCTTATTTATGATTCATTATCTTAATTCAACTTGAGCTTCGTCCTTTCTCTAAATGGTGTTAATTTTATTTTTTGTTTTGCACAATCGGGATATGCACTTATGTTCTTGGTTAAAACTCTTATCATATTATTAGCCTCTTATGGATAATCTTTTCTTAATTGTGAACATTGTACATAGTACTCAAAACTTTTGTAAGTGTGATAATAAAACCAATATTTTTTCCTAATAAAAAATGGGTCTTAGTGTTATTATCTTATTGTATAAATATTGTTTATGCCATGTAAATTCCTTTGTTTAAGATAAGATGCCAGAAAATCGATTTGTATTATTTGCCTCACATCTTATTCTCTTTCCCCATGTAGTGTATCTTGTAATTTTCTTATAAATACTTATTTGAAAGTTCATGATTGGGGATATCAACTTTGTTGAGTGATAAAACTTTTATTGATATATATTTGCACGCATATAGTCATTGGTTAGCTTTAGACTTAATGTTGCTTATTCATGTTCTAGTGTAGATTATATTAACAATGACTTTGATATTTGAACAAAAATTTACATATATGTTAATATCTTAGTTCTAGCATTATGATAAATATTCTACCTTATTAAAATTCTTTTTATCATCACTTATGTTGATATTATTTGATACGATGCTAGATTTGAATGTCATATATCTTTAAATATATCCTATATTCTTGGTGGCTGATATCCATGTTAATAACCATGCTTCACCATTGGATTTTGTTAACATATTTCTTAGATACTTACCTTGTAATATCTTTAGGTGTCTAGAAATTGTGTTCACGTGTCATGAGTTTTAGGATTTCCATGCGAATATGTTGCTACTAACTTTTTGTTCTTCTATACTTATAACTCATAGGTGATTTAAATTGTTTTTAATATAGCATGAGTGATCCTTCATAAAATTTCGATCATGATTTCTATATATTTGTCTCGCTCTGTCATTATTATTCTGATGCGCCTTTTATATCTTATATTGTATGATTCATATCTCATAGTACTCAACTGCTCTTATTATGCTCACTTAGAATGTCCTTCAGGTCTTAGAACTTATGTTCTCTAGTCACTCCATATAGCCACGTTTCTTATGTCCATTTTTTTGTATTTCTTGGCCACTTCATATTTTCTTACAATAAAGTTGCATCAAAGGAGATCAGACTTTTCCAATTTAGAAATGATTAAGGACAAAAGAAAATCTAGATATGAGGAAAGAAGATGGGATATTTTTTCATAATAGATAAATGCTAGAGCTATAATTAGAAAGAGAACTTATGTGATAAATAGAACAATGAGATTGTGGTGACATATATATAGCCATGATTTTGATTGCATTATCTTTGATGCTTTAAATATATTGTTAATATATATATTTAATCATATCCTATCTTAACGTCCATCTCAATTATATAATGCAATATTAGTTTTAATTCTTAGATTATCTATACCAAATTCACATATCTAAAGGCTTATTCATTATGTTATTATTATGCTAGATCTTGATTTCATTATCTTTTCCTTTGTCCATTTCATGACAAAGAAAGGGGATAATTATTCTCCTTCCTAGGAAACTAATATTGACTATAAGACTCCTTTCTATGTGGAATATTTCCTTAGAAATGTTTTCTTGGGGGAGATTTATAAATGTTTTCTTGGGGGAGATACTTAATCCGGGGAGAAAAGATCCCCTAAGGGAGAGATAAGATGATCATGATTAATATCATTTTGATATTATGACTTAGTTTATATTGAATTGAAGTGTTAATATATAACTTATGGAATACGATGTATATTTTATATCTCATTGAGATATTAGCTAAACTTGGTATATGATCCTTTGTAATTAGATGAATCATACTTAAATTGATTATATATATTGTATTCATCATATTACTTTTGTTATCCTATCAGTATTTGTTCATTGGTATCTTGATGTATTTCCTAGTGTCTTGACAGGAAAATAGGTTACAATAGTTATAAATGGTTGTGTCGTGTATATCCTTGTAGAGCCTTTTGTTGAGCGAGTTGTAACATGGGCCATAGATTTGGTCCATTTATTTGTAATCTTTTATTTTTTTTTCACAGAATAAACAAGGAGCGAGATTTTATGATCTCATGTATTCTCAAAATCTCCATATAATTAGATCGTCTTATCCCATTCCAAAACATATTTTA
The DNA here is from genome assembly GCA_949130495.1 of Sambucus nigra. Classification (NCBI taxonomy): domain Eukaryota; kingdom Viridiplantae; phylum Streptophyta; class Magnoliopsida; order Dipsacales; family Adoxaceae; genus Sambucus; species Sambucus nigra. The sequence continues at coordinate 220,942,795 of OX422220.1, read as the reverse complement.
GTCATAGTCTAAGATATCCCGGAAAGCCTCATGTTTATGATTTCAAGACTGAACTTCTTCTTCTTCTTCATCCAAAAATCTACCCCATGTCAATACCAATGAGATTGTCACTTTAGGATAAAGGTAAAGGACTTATAATTACTTAGTTTTACCACCCTTTTTTGGCCTAAATTAAATTAAATTTATTAAATTGCAATAATTATTAAAACTTTTGTGTGAGTTGTTTAGAGAAAAATGAACAAATACATTATGCAATGTACTTTTCTTATAGGAAAAACATGTTCATAAAAATTGCACTCTCATGTGCATACTTTAAGTATGAGTGTTTTTGGTTGAAGAACAAACAAACTTTTAGTATTTTACCAAAATGTTTCCAAATTCTCGGATGGAAAAAATTGTTAAGAAATTCCAGAAAAAGGCATGATCTGCCTCGCCGCAACAATGGTTTTTCTTGTTGTCGAGAAAGTCTGTCCCTGGTATCTTTTTCCAAGTCCAAATTTCTCTAAGGTTAGATCATTTAAGGTTTGCTCCAGCAGCGCAATGCCAAGGTTTAACGACAACATGAGATCTCGTGCAAAAAGAAAATATTTCCAAAAGATTGTATGATAAAACGTGAAGATTCTATTCTGCTGCTATATTTTTTATTGGGTTTAAGAATCAACCTATTTTGTGTAGTTAAAAGCGAGTTAAAGGGTTTAAGAACTTGTGTCCACGAGTTTGAATTTTTTTTATTTAATTCATTCTTTTCTTCTTAAAAAAATAAGGTTAAAGTTTTGAGAAAGGTTTTTATTATTTTATCCAGCTAAAAGAAATTAAATTTTATTAAGAGAAAAAAACTTATTTGTATTTTTGAGATACACATTATTATCATTCAACTATAAAGTTATTGAAGTTTTCTTACATCTCTCAAGACATGAATAAAATATTTTGTAATTTTTTTTTGAGAAACTTTATATATTTTTTATATCTTAAAAAAAAAATTGTCAGTTTATTTTGATTAGCCAAAAACTTTTTGAAACTTTCCTCAATCTTAAGTACCCTCACATCCTACAAAGTTATATATACAAATAGTGGGGTTTCACTTGTTCCTTTTGGAACACAAAAGTTTTTCTTTAAATTTTAAAAGAATAAATTTGTTTTGGTGCAAACACGATATTAGTTTACACATGCGACGTGGCGAGTGGTCAGAGAGCGGTCGGTGATTTCTCTTCTAGCTAGAAGGTGGAAAAGTGTCTTATGCAGGTTCTGTTTTATTGAGTCTACGAGAGGTTAAAGTTTTTAATTCATTTCTCCTTTTTATAAAACTTTACCTATATATTGGAAGGCGTTGGCTTGGCCTAAAGATTTTTCCACGAGGTTTTTTTCCTCGTATAAAGCCTCATCTCAGGTACATGATTTACTATTACTTATTTTTATTTACCTCATATGCTTCATAAACATATATTTTCAAGTTAAATTAACTTATAAATAACTATTTTGTCAGTTAGACGATAAGATTAATTGTTTGCCCGCATTTGGATTAAAGCAAATATTACCATCATTTATGTAATATTTTTTAATTTTCATATTTCCTCATTACAAGAACATTTATGCATAGTTGAATCTGTTATATTATCTGGTTAACATTGATATAAATTCTGAGCACATATGTTAATATTATATAAATGACTATACTATGGTATTTATTTTATTTGGTATTATTCGTCGGGTTATGTTACCCTCTTTGGGAGACGTGCATATTATTCTTCCAGCGGGTCTTGACCCATTATATTGACTAACATCTTGGGTTAGGTTTGAGGTTCTAGGAGTTGATTGGACCTTGAAGAAGAGACTTTACATTGGAGATTTATTTTATGTAAGCTTTAGTTTCCTTTGAACTGTATATTTCATATGGGACTGTTTTTTAATTTATGAGTCTCTTGTGACTCCATACTTGTATTTGGGATATTGTATTGAGACTCTTGTATATTATTGGATTATTGGAGATGTTTTAATCGGACTTTATAATTTTTTGACATTCCAATTATTATCTCTCACATCTTATATTAATACAAAAAGTTTTAAATGTTTCATATTTTTGTTACATGCTAAGAATGGTATTTTAAATTATAGCAATTTGTATATTTTAATATCATGGCTTGATCAACCTTGATATTAAATATGCGGGTTAGTACAGATACTTAGACTTTATTGATATTTTTACTCATATTTCAATATTTATATGTCACTTATCTCATTGATAACATGTTATTCCGAGAAAAGGGGGAGATAATTTGAATTTAGGGGGAGTAGTTTAATTCATGCAATGCATTTATCAGTTGATGTTGATTTTTTATTACTCGCTTACATCCTTTGTATGTCAAGTGGTATTTGTTTAAGTGTGTAGAGTTGAAGGGCCCACGATATTGATTTAGCATGGATTGAAAAGTCATACATATATATCGATTCGAGATGGGTAGATGGATGTATAAATATTTGATCCAGTATTTTTTTAAAAAAAAATTATTTCTATTTTTTCGTGGAATAACTAAAGGGGAATATTTGTAAGGACACGTTTTACACTCCCTAGGTTTATTTTGGATTTCTTTTGGAATAAAAGTTTTGTATCATAGTAAATTTGTATCGAGTCTATTGAGTTATAATTGAATTTTATTGAAGACAAATATATAAATAACCATGGCATCGACTATCGTACCAGATTGGCCATTTTAGAAGAAATAATATACGAGGTTGAGTAATGCTTTCAAGTTTTATATTTCCTTCAGTTTATCTTTTAAAGTAAGGAATTGATAGGACAAAACATTTTTTGAAAAGCAATGGCAAAGTTTTTTTTAATGTTTTTTTATATTATAAAAACCCTTAAAAGTAAGAATATCATTTGAACGAGATCCACTTGATTGAAAAATGTTTTGATTGATGTCACTATTTTTCAAAATATGGACCTCATAAAATACACTACTTCAAACAAGGGCACCTTGAAATAACAAGGCTTAAAATGAGGACCCTGATTTTCAATCATGGATCTTCATAAGATAAGAACTTAGTTCTAGAGGACCTTGATGGAAAGTGACCTAGCTCAAATGAGGGCAACTGGTTTGAACGAGGATCGTATTTTGAAAAATGTATTTTATTTAAGTTATTTAATTACTAAATTATAAGTAAATTCGTAAATGCGTCCTTCAAAGTAAGAAGCCCAATTTTTACAAAATCTTTTTTTCTTTGTTTTGAGATAGTCCTTTGAGAGTGTGAGAACATGTCAACTTACATGATTTCAATGTGAGCTTCAAGTTTATAATCCCTTCGAATATTCTACATCAATAGTATAATTTCATGAGAGGTAGTGTAGGTGATTAAATCATTGGAATATGTATAGGTACATCATCATCGACTAAAGATCTATGGATACCGAGACCTTGGAGGTGATGTAGTTGATTCCTAAACTGGAATGGCTATTGCTAGTACGAGAAATGAAAAAGGATGGGAGCGTAATGGATCGGCATCGTGGTGGTTATGGTTGTCGTGTATTTTAAGTAACGTTTAAGTGATTTTAAATCCTATAAACATTATTCAACACTACTGGACTTTTATGGTAGTTATTTTTCTTACGAGGATTTCCACTCTAAATCCTTGTGTGTTGATTCTTATTCATTTTTTTTCTTCCACAGATAATCACTTGTACACAAACTTAGACTAATTAATTTTATTCAGATAAATAAAAATTAGTTCAAATTATTCATTTTGTTTGATGTTGCAATTAATTAAGTAATTGATTAGTTGAATATAAACCCTTAGACGCATACCTATTTCACTGGGTCTGATAAATCCAAAGGATATAGGAGAGAAAAAGGAGAACACATGTGAACTTTTGGTGTAAAAAATGGATCTATAACTCTTTTTATAGCCATTTTGGTGATTTTGCATGTACAATCACCTTATATCTGACACGTGATTCAATAGCTGTTAGATCACATCAATATGACTTTATTTCGATCGCATGGTTAAGATTTGGTGTATTATTGTAAGTGAATGGACATACCATCTATGATTCATTACAAATTGACTGACCATTTTAGATCAACCCGATTAAGTTATAAAAGCCTTTGATTAGATCGTTCCGCCAAAGCTTTTAATTGTTTTGACGTTTACAACACTAAATGCTCTCATGCTTCAAGCGTTATTTCAAGTGCTTCATCAAAGCACCCTAATTCTCCTAATACCACTCCCGTACATCATATGAACGCGCATTGTGTGTCGCGATGGTGGTGCTTCGCACCACCATGAAGCATCATATCATAGCCTCTTCAGCTATAAAACAAATACTCTACTTTTATCTTTTTGTTAGGTGCTTTTTCATTTATGTATAAATATGTAGGACTTTAAAAAATACACACATTGCCTTTAGTTCTCTATTTACAAGAAGACATACTAAACAACCATTTTCAAAAAGACAAATTAAAAACTCATCTATATAAATTATTACTCATTAATATTTTAAAAAATTCCAAATCAAAGACCTTCTTCAACAAGTTAAAGGGGTTGTGAATATTGATAATTGTTTTACTTATATTGTAAACGATACCTCTGAAGGGCTGTTCTTCCAAATATGTTTTAATAAAACTTGTTGGATACCGTTCATATTTTATTAAAATAACTAAAAATACGAATCACGACCCCTATCAATTGAGGTCAGCCACACTTTGATCCCTTTTGTTTTAATTTACTAACACTGAATGATAAAGTTTAGACATTGTTTTATAGATTTTAAAGAAACCTTCGTTCAAGATTTAGTGAAAAAAAGACATTTTCCCCTATCTTACCTCTTAAAAGAGTAATCTATATAAATTTAACTATGTTTTGGGGGCGACAAACTACAATTGTTACGCATTGAGAGGAATTATTATTTTACAAGTACAACAACAAGTTTAACCAAAGTAACAACCTTAATATTCCTACTTTGAGCAATTTGAAAAATTGTATTATTTTCAAAAGTATCCATATTTTGTCATTGTGGATTAACTTATGTAGGAGGGAAGATATTCACTCGACATAATAATTGTTCGAAATTATCTGTTGGTTTGTCTACCATATGTGTGTGAACACCTTCATAAGTAGTCACTACAATTCCTTCATCTATAGATAGTCGTTGAACTTGTTTCTTCACATTGCACCCTTCATAGGTACACCTGTAGTAACTCCTGTAATAATATAAAACAAATTCATTTTCTTTACCAACATTTGAACTTCTTTGAATTGGTGTGACTATCAACAAGGGTATGATTACATCTGAAGTAAATGAAAAATTCTATAGGTATAAGAAAATTGCATAAGTTGATGTGGATGTGAAATGAAGTATTGTTCACTTTCTTGAAGCGAGTCATGTACAATACTACATTGCAATGTTATATAAACTTGTGTAATTTTCTTGTAACCATAAAATTCCTCTAAATAAATTGATTTATTATCAATCTACCTATTTATTCAGGAAATTAATGGATTGACAACCATTTACTTTTGAAATTGAGGATTAACCAATGGAAATGGCTAACTTTTAAATGATCATATGTCGTTACATGGATATTTCATTAAGTGGATAACTAATAAACTCATTTTAAAAGTTGAAAATCTAATGATTAACTTTGCTTTTAAATATTTAAATAGAGATGCAAGAATTTGTTAAAATTTATCATACAATAAAAATGCAAACCTTGAAGTTGACACTGAAAGTTGAATTGATTTTCAAAACATGGTTTAAAATTATTAAAATAATAATTTAATTAATATCTATGTCCCAAATTAATAGTCTCTAGTTAAAAATGACAATTTTTAAGTATTTACTCAATTAATGGTAAATATCAAAACTTATTCATTGTCATGAAATTTGGTTAGTTGATTACATAAAAAAAATATGAAAGCGACTATTAATTTGGGATGGCCGAAAAAAGAAAGAAAGACAATGGGAGTAATATTTTGGTAATGTTTATAATAATATTTCAGCACATATATAATAATACATAAAATATTACTACATACTTCAACTTCATATTTGCACAAATTATAATTGACAATTTCTCATGTTTCTCTATTCATATTTGCACACATTCAAACTAACTAATCCACTCGTCAAAAATTAAAATTTAGAACATATGAGTAAAAAAATTAACATAGTGAATATATTAACATATAAATGGTATGCAAATTTAATGTAGAAACTATTAACAATATAACAACAAAATTATAGGATAAATTAATAATAATTAATTTATCCTTATGTCCAAATCAACATCTAGAATGCTAAACATAGTAAATTCAGCAACGTAAGAACATAAAATAGGAAATAAGATTTAAAATATTACGACTAATAAAGAAATTATGATATATTCCTTCAAACTAATAAAAGGCTTTGATTGGAAAATCGTCTTCCACCCAAAAAGATGGAAGGCTTTCGTTGAAAAATTGTCTTCATTGTGATGCATCAATTAGAAAATAAGCTTTAAAATATCACCATATTATGCTAGCATTACTTGAATTAAAAATTTATAGTTATGTCAATTAATAGTGACCAAAAATCCTACAATAGAAATCAGAAAGACCCGGGAAAAAAATTCAGATAGTATGAACCTTTCTCAATTTTTATTTAATGTTATTGGATTTTGCCAGAATTCTTTTTGTGGTCTTGAAATATCCTACAATTTGTTTAGTGATTGTTGTTGCATTTTTCTAGAATTCTTTACAAGTTCTTGAAATTTCCCATTACTTAGTTTCATTCCCTCGATTTTTTTTATCCAAAATGATGTAAAAATTTATTTAAACCTTTTTTTAGGTTGTTGATTAAACCTAGGATAAGAAAGATTTTGTTTATCTCATCTAAGTTCTAAAAAAGTTAAAGGTATGGCAGTTGTTTGGTTATGTTGTATCAAATATGTTTTTATTTTAAGGCATGCATGAGTGTTTTCGATTAATGAGTTTAATTTTTGACTTTGAGTTGTTTTTGTAAATGACATTTTGATCATCTCAAATACTTCAAACAAGACTAAGGCTATTTTACTCCTTTTCAAATGATAAAACCTGGAACTTAAAAATTCTTGGTTACTCTCAATGGACTGAAAGTTTATGAGACAGTTTGTTGAGTTTTTGTAAATAAGGGGAGTGATCCGTAAAACCAAAATAGTTAAGAGGTTTTTAGTGTATTTTACGTTTTTTTACATAAAAATAGTCGATCCTTGATACAGTTGTGTAGAATTAACTTATATAAAAGATATCATTAATATCCTCTCAATTTTATAGGGTTTTTGAACTACATAATCCTCTATCTCCAACCATTTGATTTTCACTAGGTAGTTGAGCAAACTCATAGATATAATTGTAGAGATGATTGTGCACTTGAGTTATGATTTGGTTTGTTTTTTAATATGGTGTTACTTTTGTAATTAGAAATATATGGGGCATTCACAATAACTTTGAAAATGAGATTAAAGGCTATAAAGTTGTAATTATATAAATTTATAGGAGAAGATGTACAAACCGTAAGTATCAAAATGTAAAAATATGGAAGTTGATAAACTCATAAAATTACGTATGACATTAGAGATGAAAAATGGTTGATGAATAGGGATTTTATGATGGTAGTTTTTTCAAATATAGTTAATAAGTGCTTAATCAGTGTGCGGGTTGCGTGCTAGTCGTATTTATCATGAAAAAAAATGATTGCACATTAAAAATATGAATATTTTAGAATAATAACATAAAAAATGAGGATATCAATCAGATGTGAAAGAGCTATTGATGTTAAAGAAACAAAGTTATATATTTACTAGGGGAGGAAGAATATGAATAACTTGAGCCAAGCGACTGTAATAAATAATATTTGGCATGCATCAGGTGTTCTACGAAAGCATGTCAACAAATAATATTGACGATAAACTCAAATAATAATATAGCATACACACAATAATAAATATAGTGGGTAGAAAAACACATTCTCAATAAGACATAATATTTAAGTGGCTCACCAATTTGGTTACGCCTATTGACACTAAGGTCAATTCACTATTTTAAGTGGGTTACAAAAGAGGGATCTCACAAATAGACTTGAAATGAAAAATACAATGTGTATTTTTCTATACATGTGTATGCCCAAATAGATTATTGCTTATAGGTTTTGGTGTGTTTTGATTCATACCTCTGCACCTCCTTGTATAGGCATGAAGGAGGAGACAAACTGGAGCAATTTAAGAATCAAATTGGGGGAGAATATGGGTGAAAAGCACAGAAATCATCTTTGATTTCTTCCTACCACTGAAAGAAACTTTTGCTTTATGTCTTTTAACAATCTCCATCTTGGAAAATTTTTACATGTCATCTTGTCAAACTTTTGCCAACCAAAATCTAGTTTCTCCACCTTGACGAGATATACAACTGGCTATCCAAAATATGTAACCACATATTATGCAAATATAATCCAATTAGTTTCCAAATGCGCTTGGAAGGGCCATACACTGCAAGGTGTTCAAATCCGAAGCATATAGATCAAGTTTAAGTGTTAAGACTTGGTCCCAGTAACAAGTGTTGTCAGCATATCCGTGGGAATATCCACGGTTCCAATATTTTTTAGGAGTATAGTTCCCTCATCAATAATTTCTCAAATAAAGTGCAAACAAACGTTGATATGATTTTCCCATGAATAATAGACTTGGTTATTTGTTAAGTGGGTGTAACTTTGACTATCAAAAAAGATATTCACGTGATCCTAAACAATTACCATGTCGACAATCAAACCATGAAGCCAAATGGCCTCCTTAACCGCCTCCATTGCTTCCATGTACTCTACCTCTATAGTAGACAAAGCATTTGTAGACTGTAGCGTAGACCTCCAACACATTGGTCCTCTAGTACCTATAAACACATAAAAGAGGTGGAATGAAATTTTTCCAAATCACGAGTTTATCTAAATCAACATATCCAAACACATGCTGATGAGCATGTGAATCCTTCTCAAATTTCAAACCAACATCTACGTTACCATGGATATACTGTAATATCCATTTCAAAACTTGCCAATGCATTTTTCAAGATCATGCATGTACCTGCTCACCATACTAATAGCCTGTGAAATGTCGAGTCTGATACACACCACTGCATACATCAAACTTTCTATTGCGCTACCATAGGTAATATAAGCCATCTATGGATATTCCTCATCTTTCCGTGGATATTCAGTGGAACTTAGATTGAAGTGTGGGGAGAACAGAGTACTTACAGGTTTGGTTTTAGAATCCACCAAAATGTTGTAATACTTTAATCAAATACTAATTTTGCGACAAACAGACAATGCCCTTTGAACGATCTATGGTAATCTCCATGCCATGTATTTTCCTTACCTCGCCTAGATCCTTCATCTCAAATTCATGACTTAACCGAATTTTTAGTTTGTTAATCTCCACCTTTTCCTTAAAAGAAGTCAACATATCATTAACATATAAGAGAAAATAATGAAAGGATCCATCGCAAAGTTTACGAAAATACACACAATGGTCGTAATGGCTCCTTAGTACTGCCTAATCATAAACCGATCAAATTGATTCTACCATTTTCTTGGACTTTACTTTAACCCATTAAGAGATTTTATCAGTTTGTAAACCCATTTTTCTTTATTAACTACCCTTATGGTCGAGTAATATAAATTTCCTCCTCCAAATCTCCATGTAAGTATGCAGTTTTGACATCAAATTGTATCAACTCAAGATCAAACTGTGTAACCAATGCTAAAAAATATGAATGGAAGAGTGCTTCACAAATATGGAAAATACCTCATTATAGTCGATATATTCCTTCTGCGTGTATCCTTTTTCTACCAACCTAACTTTGAATCATACATTATCTTTCTTTGAGGAGGCTTCTTTCTTCGTGTATACCCACTTCCACCTAATGGGTTTCTTCTATTTTGGACATTGGACTAACTCCAATCGACACTTTCTGAGCTTCTTTCGGATTCTTTATAGGTAGATAGAATATCTCCGTTGACTATGGGTTGTGCGTATGCCACCATATCATCAAATTGTGTAGGTTTTTAAATGTCTCCTTTGTCTATCAACAGCAATAGACATTAGTTGTTAGGGAGACTTGAGAGCAGAAGCTTATTCTTCATATGGACTTGTCTCCTTAACTTTTAATTCTCTAATAAGTTTATCTAGAATAATTGGAGTTTCAAACTCCACCTATTACGATGCTTCTCTGATATTGTTCTATTTAGGAGAACTCTTCAATATTGAAGACTTATCAAACGTAACATCCCTTTTATTTATTATCTTTTTTCTCTGAGGATACCCAGTTTTATACCCCTTCTCTCCAATACTGAAGCCCAAGAATATGGTTTTCTTGGCATTAGGTTCTAACTTACTTTCCCTAACATGAACATATGTTAGGGAGCCTAAAAAATGTAAAGAATCATAATTTGTAACAGGTTTTCTCGACCATATCTACATGAGAGTTTTACCCTCATTTATAGTTACAGGCAACCTATTAATGAGGTGACATGCACATGTAATAACTTCAGCCCAATATGCCTTGCCCAAACCAACATTGGATAACATGTATCACACTTTTTTTCCAGCAAAGTGTGATTCAAACATTCAGACACCCCATTTTGTTATGGTGTGAAATATGATTATTCTTTTTAACAAAGAAATTGCGCTTGCCATTTTTTCAAACTATCACAGTCACAAAAAAACGCATACGAAAATAAATCTAAAGTTAGAAAAAAAATCGGGTTATGAATAGTAATCGCATGAATAATACTATACGTATGGTTATTTCTATACCAAAAAATTCAAAACACTTAGCAATTTGCTATGCAGAACCATATCAAAAAATGATATTGATTGTAACCTCAAATAATAATATGACACACACACAATAATAAATATAGTGGGTAAAAACACACTCTCAAGAAGGCACAATATTTAAGTGGTTCACTAATTTGACTATGTCCATTGACACTCGGGTCAATTCATCATTTCAAATGGGTTACAAAAGAGGGATCTCACAAATACATTGGAAATGAAAAATATAATAATTATTTTTCCATACAAATGTGTATCCCAAATAGATTATTGCTTATGGGTTTTGGGTGTGCTTTGACTCATACATCCACACCAACTTATATATTCTTGAGAGAGGAGACAAAATGGAACAATTTGAGGATCAAATTGGGGAGAATATGGGGAAAAAGCTATTAAAAACGTATATTTCTTTCAGTCCACCACTGGAAGCAACTTTACTTTCTACTTTTTCAACATAAGGAGCCTCTAATAAATGTGTTTTTATTTGAACCCACAATTTCTTTTTATAAGCCCTATTTTTAATGAACCTATATGATTGGGTTAACATCCTTTCAACAAGCCCCAAGGCCCTAGTCTATATATTGATTTCATTTTTACAATTATATTTTCACCCAACTAAAACCCCTAGTAAAGGGAAACAATATAAGTAGTTTTATACTAGAGCTTAATGTCTTCAATTTTACATCTTACAATTTATATATTGATATTACTCTAAAATATAGAATTAACTTTGTAAGGAGATAAAAGGTTTATATATATATATAAAGAGAGAGAGAGAGAGAGAGAGAGAGAGATATGTATGTATGTATGTATGTATGTATGTATGATGGTCTACAGATTAACATATTAGTCACTAGCTTGTCGGCACTCTATAAAGGATTTAAAAGAGACATCCAAGTCAAGGCCTTTTAACAATATATTATCTTTGTGGATATATAAATATAAAATTTGGTCTTTCTCATAAAGATATAACAAAGAAAGTTAACATTTGTTTGATTGTTTTTTTTTAAATAATTTCATATATCTTTATTTTCATTAGTTCTTTTTAATCCATGAGTTTTCTTCTCTCTCTCTTGCCACGTTTCTCTCACCTATGTTTCCAAAAGTTATTTGGTTTTCATCCACAGGAATCGATTTGTGTTTGTGATCAATATCAAGATGTTATCAATTGTACATAAGATCCATATTAGTTTGGAAATTATTATACTCCATTAGTTTGGAAAGAGTTCAACATATGGTATACAAGTGTGGTGGATCTTTTTCTTGGGTGTAAAATTACCCTATCCTAATGGTTTTCATTATTTGTCCTTAAAAATCTCTCAAAATTGAACTTGAATAATAATTAAGAACTTTATGTAAATGTTATTCACTCACTCTCCATTAGAGTTTAGTTATTTTGACAAAATAGTTAGAGCTGACCGATGTGCCTTATTCCTTAAATCAGTTTTTTTCTATTAGATTTTTGAGTAAAGATTTTAACGAGAAAACATCAAGTGTATCCAACACCAACTCAATATTCACAAAAATTGTAATTTCTTATCCTTACTAGGTTTTCCTTAATGTTTCAATGAATCAATAAACATTAAATGGTTGAAATGATATGCATTCAAGTGGCGTGTTTTATTTAATGTGGATGCATCGAACTTTAATATTATAACCTTTTCCATTAAAATAAGTAGTCTTTTGGGAGGCAATTCTTTCATTATAAATAATGGTGACACCCCCTTATTCACACCAATTAATGATAAGATTTATCTTTCTCTACCATATTCTCTTTGTTCCTTATTTTCTTTTCGTAATTCATCCTTTTCATAGGATATTTTTTAGAGTAATTTTTTTTTAATATGTATCACTTTTAAACAATGAGTATTAATTTGGGACAAATAGATTATTTTTTATTTAAGTTTATTTTAATTGAAATTAGTATATAAAAGTTGAATAATTGAAAACAATTGGCACCTTGTTTTTTAAAATACTAATATACATTACAAAATTGTACAAGTTAATTTACCATGTTTGGATTTTGAGAAAATCTCAGAAACATAAAACTAGATTCGGGTTTGGATAAAGTTTGATTTTAGCACTTTAGAGCTCCAAACAACATAGCCTTTCATTGTTGGGTGACAAGGGGATTATGAGCAATTTTCTTATCCCTACGTCATGTTCAGTAGGTTATGCCTCAAACGGTGAGTGAGGTGATGGCTGAATGGAGACCTAAGGGGTGGAGGGGAGAGAGGAATGTTTGGAGGATAGTCCCTGATTAAATACTTAGGACGGTTTATCAGGAGAAGAATCAGAGATGTTTCTATGGGGAAGAACTTGATCCATCTAGAATTCGTTACATCTTCTTGAGTATGCTTCTAATTTGGCATAAGAAAAGTCACATCCCGTCGCTTTATTTGTTCGTAGACTTACAAAGGGTATGTTCTTTTATTTCCATTGGAAGGGTGTGCGATTAGGCCAACCCATTCCTTTTGTTGTGCATACTTCCTCTATACGAATTTTCACCCTCTTCGGCGGGTTTGTTTTTATGAATTTTACTTTTAAAAAAAATAGCCTTGCTTGTCACGTACACATGAAGATGGTCACAATATTCTATAATTTTCCTAAATCCCTTTGGCAACTATGAAATCTTTCTAATGAAAGTGTATGGGTAGAAAAGGGATGCATTCAACAATTACAATTTGATCATCCAATTAACATCTATCACTCAAGATATCTCAATGAACCATAGTTGTTTCATCAAAGTCAAACTAAAATCTTCTTGAAGGCAAGGCCAAAACAAAACATTCTTAAAGTCTTCAACCTTTTATGTTAAATTGAGAAATTAACTATTAGGTTAAACATTTTTACCGATATTAACCCTTGTATGCCTACCTACGTAGTTAAATCAAAGAGAGAAGCTAACGTACATGTAAGTTCATTAGAAAATAAAATAAAAGAAAAATGCTAATTTACTACAAAAAGTACTTGACGGTATCATGGGACTGTTTTATGGTTTCAAGGAACCACCACTACTATAGGGAATGGAGTCATATGATATATTTATGACAATTAAAATTCTTTTTTATTATGGATTATAAATTGTAAGAGAAATATAATAACACGAAAATCCAAATGATATTGTGAAGACTCTCTTATGCAACCATAGCTATAGAATAAAAAGATTCTTAGATCTATATACAATCTAATACACTCATCCTTGTCCCCATGCAATTTCAAATATTTCCACTTTGTGTTACAAAATTTCATCTCGGTGTCTTTTGTAAGTGAACTAACTATTTTAGATCCTCGAAAATCAAGTGTTTGCATGAAAGGAGCACTTAATGTAAAACTCTGAGGTAAACCATTTTTTGTTATAAATGTTGTATGTTTACACAAAAATACTTCCGAACGGTGAATGCATATTATTTTAATAGACTTACCGCTGCCACTTATTTTTAAACTATTTTATACTATCATTCAATAAATAATAAAATGAATACGTAAGATAAATGAACTGAAGATGGTGTCTAAGAAGGTGGCCTTTCTTGCCGGAGGTTGGTCTCACTTTTGGGTTGGGCATGGAGTTTGTGGGTAGTGATCATCAGTATATACTGAGTTTTAGTGGAAAGAGTGGAGTCAAGGAGGTTGTGTTGGTCAGGGGGTGTTGTGGCTGAGCTCCTGCCTTTGGAATGCCACCAAGCATGCGGCTAATTTTTTTCAGATCAGGCAATACGTGGGACGGAACATCATGGCCTACTTTTCTTGGAAGGGGAAGGAAGGTTGTTTCAACAGTGTCATCATGAGGTCTTCTTCGAGGATTTAAGTTCAGATACCGAAGTGCTTTCAGGGTAAGGGGTGGCCGGTAGTGGGCCAAGTTTTCAGGAGGATGGAACCTTTGGTTTCTTGTAAGATAACTCCTAAGGAGGTCGCCTCTAAGGGGAAAGGTGGTGGAAGGTAGCTCTTATTTAAAGGCAACAAAGGGGGAGCCATGGTCTTTTTGGCCATTAACATTTCAGTAGATCACAAGCTCAGGACGGACCTAATCGTAGAGGATGACTCGTGTCTTTCTAGAGTGGATTTTTTTCCAAAGAGCTTTGGTTGGGAGGTTTGGAAGTCCGGAGAAATCACCATCTGGGAAGGAGAAGGTTTTACGCTGGACGGAGTCTCGCTGGAAACCGATGGGCCGTATTTAAGTGAGAAACCTCAATTCTTCATTATTTCTTTTTGTGTTTACTTCTGTGGAAGAGGTTGTTAGAGTGCTGGGAGGGGGTTTGGATGGAAGTATGAGGAAGAACCAGTATGGTTGTAGAGGTGGCACCCATTGTCAGGGTTCTATAATCACCCGCATGTTCTAGGTTACGAGTGGATCCGTGTGATGGGACTTCCCCTTCAGTTATGCAGGGAAGAAGTTATTAGAGCTATTAGTGAGAAGAATAATGTTTGGCTACCCGGGTGTTAACCCCGGGCTAGCACAGGGTTACCATTTTTTTTTTTTTTTTGATTTTTCATGTAAAATGAGTTAAAAACAATTATAAAAAATAATTTTTTATTAGAATAGTTTATTTATTTTTTTCAATTATTTTTTTTAAAACTCATTTTATCCCTCAGACACCCATTTACTCAATATTATTTTATTTTTAAAGATCTGCGCTAGCGGCACCCGTTATTTTTAAACTTTTTTTTTTGTATTTTACAACATTTGAAATAATTTTTGTATTTCTGCATTAAAAAACTAATCTAATAAATTTTTTTAACTCATTTAGTCCCTCAAACACCAATTTACTCAATATTCTCTTATTTTTAAAAGTCTGCGCCAGCGACACTCGTTATTTTTAAACTTTTTTTTTTAATTTTTCAACATTTAAAATAATTGTTGTATTTTTGCATTAAAAAACTAATCTAATAAAAGATTATGTTTTTAATTATTACCCAATATTCTCTTATTTTTAAAGGTCCGTGCCAGCGGCACTCGTTATTTTTAACCCTTTTTTTTTTAATTTTACAACATTTAAAATAATTGTTGTATTTTTGCATTAAAAAACTAATCTAATAAAAAATTATGTTTTTAATTATTTTCAACCTATTTAGTCCCTCAAACACCCATTTACCCAATATTCTCTTATTTTTAAAGGTCCGCGCCAGCGGCACTCGTTATTTTTAACCCTTTTTTTAAAAAAATTTACAACATTTAAAATTATTGTTGTATTTTTGCATTAAAAAACTATTCTAATAAAAAAATATGTTTTTAATTATTTTCAACCTATTTAGTCCCTCAAACACCCATTTATCCAATATTCTCTTATTTTTAAAGGTCCGCGCAAGCGGCACTCATTATTTTTAACCTTTTTTTTTTAATTTTACAACATTTAAAATAATTTTTGTATATTTGTATTAAAAAACTAATCTAATAAAAAATTATGTTTTTTATTATTTTCAATTTATTTAGTCCCTCAAACACCCATTTACCAAATATTCTCTTATTTTTAAAGGTCCGCGCCAGCGGCACTCGTTATTTTTGAACTTTTTTTTTTTTAATTTTACAACATTTAAAATAATTTTTATATTTCTTAAAACTGTTTGAAAATGTAAAAAAAAAATATTTATATTAAACAACTTTTCTTTTTGGAAACAGTTTTTTTCAGAAGAAAAAAAATCTTTTAATATTAAAATAGTGTTTTTAAACAATACCTTTTTTTTAGTTTATAAAAAATATTATTTTTTAATAAAACAGTTTTTTTTAAATAAAAAAAAAACTCAAATAATGCTAATAAATCACATAGAAAACCAAAAGAGTAATGATATACTACCCGGGTGTTAACCCCGGGTTAGTACATGGAGAGAAATGTTTTTTTGTTTTGTTTTGTTTTTTTTTGGTTTTCTATGTGATTTATTAGCATTATTTGAGTTTTTTTTTTATTTAAAAAAAACTGTTTTATTAAAAAATAATATTTTTTATAAACTAAAAAAAAGGTATTGTTTAAAAACACTATTTTAATATTAAAAGATTTTTTTTCTTCTGAAAAAAACTGTTTCCAAAAAGAAAAGTTGTTTAATATAAATATTTTTTTTTTACATTTTCAAACAGTTTTAAGAAATATAAAAATTATTTTAAATGTTGTAAAATTAAAAAAAAAAAAGTTCAAAAATAACGAGTGCCGCTGGCGCGGACCTTTAAAAATAAGAGAATATTTGGTAAATGGGTGTTTGAGGGACTAAATAAATTGAAAATAATAAAAAACATAATTTTTTATTAGATTAGTTTTTTAATACAAATATACAAAAATTATTTTAAATGTTGTAAAATTAAAAAAAAAAGGTTAAAAATAATGAGTGCCGCTTGCGCGGACCTTTAAAAATAAGAGAATATTGGATAAATGGGTGTTTGAGGGACTAAATAGGTTGAAAATAATTAAAAACATATTTTTTTATTAGAATAGTTTTTTAATGCAAAAATACAACAATAATTTTAAATGTTGTAAATTTTTTTAAAAAAAGGGTTAAAAATAACGAGTGCCGCTGGCGCGGACCTTTAAAAATAAGAGAATATTGGGTAAATGGGTGTTTGAGGGACTAAATAGGTTGAAAATAATTAAAAACATAATTTTTTATTAGATTAGTTTTTTAATGCAAAAATACAACAATTATTTTAAATGTTGTAAAATTAAAAAAAAAAAGGTTAAAAATAACGAGTGCCGCTGGCACGGACCTTTAAAAATAAGAGAATATTGGGTAATAATTAAAAACATAATCTTTTATTAGATTAGTTTTTTAATGCAAAAATACAACAATTATTTTAAATGTTGAAAAATTAAAAAAAAAAGTTTAAAAATAACGAGTGTCGCTGGCTCAGACTTTTAAAAATAAGAGAATATTGAGTAAATGGGTGTTTGAGGGACTAAATGAGTTAAAAAAATTTATTAGATTAGTTTTTTAATGCAGAAATACAAAAATTATTTCAAATGTTGTAAAATACAAAAAAAAAAGTTTAAAAATAACGGGTGCCGCTAGTGCAGATCTTTAAAAATAAAATAATATTGAGTAAATGGGTGTCTGAGGGATAAAATGAGTTTTAAAAAAAATAATTGAAAAAAATAAATAAACTATTCTAATAAAAAATTATTTTTTATAATTGTTTTTAACTCATTTTACATGAAAAATCAAAAAAAAAAAAAAAATGGTAACCCTGTGCTAGCCCGGGGTTAACACCCGGGTAGCCAAACATTATTCAAACCAAAAAAAAACAAAACAAAACAAAAAAACATTTCTCTCCATGTACTAACCCGGGGTTAACACCCGGGTAGTATATCATTACTCTAGTGAGAATTGTGGAGGTTTCATCAAAGTTTACTATGCCATTTTGACAGGAGATGAGACTAAGTGGGTTAGAATTCTTGTGCATGAGAATGATGCACTTCCTTCTAAAATAAAAATAGGCTTTGGGGGTGGGTGTTTATTTTGTCGGTTTGTGAGGAGGTCCATGAATGTTATTTTGGTGGAGAAGCTTCTCTTAGTGTTAGTAATGATAAGACAAAGACTCCACGTCCGACAAAGACAGATAGAAAAAAGGGGTTACACCCCTCATCCTCCTTATTTGGGAATAAGGTTAGCTCCAGCGTGCGAGAAGACGGTCAGGTCGTGCACGATAAGGAGGATAACGCCGGTCTACATGGGGTGGCTGCTGAGTTACAAGTTGGTCCTGCGCAGACTCTGGCTCATGTGGAGATAAAATTGGATGTTGGTGGTGGAGCTGTCAGCGCCGTGGATGGCAGTAAGGTTGACGAGAGGAGGTCGGGTACGACTATTGAAGAGGGTATCGATGCTAGTTCAATTCAAATGGAGGCCTATAATATTAGTTCCAGTTCTATCCCTTTCACGTCAGATGGATGTTTTGTCCATATTTTAAGGAAGACTTCACTCGAAAAAAGCTGCAGGGGAAAGTGAGTTCCGTACATGGGACTACAAAACAGGGGTATCTTTCTGTGGACAAATGAAGTAAGTCAGGGGCCAGCAAAGAAAAGAATGGATGAATGATGGGTATGCCAGGGAAGCTATTTCTGTAGCTACCCCTGTAGAGGATAAGGGTCTCGAGACTGTACAAGGAAGTACGTTAGTTCCCTCCACAGAGGGGACATGTTTGAATGAGGTAACTGGATATATTAGGTGTGGAGTAAAACGCCCGGAGTTCTTTCCAGTGCCATAGGCGGGTCAGTTTGTTGGTGATGGGCTCTTAGTTGTGGACGATAACATGTCTGATCTTAAAGAGATCGTAAGGACCATGGGTTCCTCACCATGTGAGATATAGGTTACGTGTGTGCCCTTGACTAAGGAAGGGTTCTTGTCAGTTGACTTGCACATTGAGGATTTAAATAGGCAGGGTTCTATAGGTGTCATCGGATGCGAATGTGAAAAATAATAAACTCATGTATCTTGGTAATGCTATGTTATGTCTTAAAAATATAAAGACTTTCAAAAATTCGGGAAAAAATGGTAAAAAATTCAAGGCTTCGGGGAAGGGTGGCGGCAGTAAAAAATCATCACGGTTGGTTCGTAAGGCGGAGGGCAGTTCAGGAAAGGGTTTGGATACAGTGACGGATAATATTTGCAAGGTTGTCGTGGTGGATAGTGAAGCGACTTCTTCGAGTGTCTAGGGGTGCAGTTCATTATGAACTAATAATTGGCCACTTAGAGAGGTAGTAGGTGGCAACGGTTTGAATTTTGAGGCTTTAAATAATTCTAGATTGTGGGTGGAAATTATGATCCCGAATTAAGAGGGGAGTAATAAGGGTATTGAGGAAGAAGGGTGGGACGAGGACCTAGTGAGTTAGAGAGAGGACATGTTGGAAGCTATTAGCAAAGATTCGGGTGCTGCTTATGAGGGTTCGAGAGGGAGGCTTGGGCTTTGTTCGAGGAAATTGAGAGTGGGATTAGGGTCGGGGAGGTGGAAGGGAAGGTTGGATAGGTAGGTTTGGTTTCAAGTTTCCTAGTCCAATGAAATTACGTATTATTTCGTGGAACGTTAGGGGGTTGAACGACAGAGGCAATAGGGGGTTGGTAGGGGGGGCTATTGCCCAGTGGAGGACTGACATTTTGTGTTTATAGGAGACTAATATGTGCCATATGGATGATAGTTGTATCAATTCCATCTGGGGTAGTCATGGTGTTAAATGGGTGAGTTCGGAAGCTGAGGGTGCTTCGAGAGGGGTGGTAATTCTATGGAACTCCGAAGTGGTTGACTTGATCGGTAGCTTGAAGGGTGGATTGTACCTTTCCTGCCTATTCAAAATATAGAAAATGGTTTACTTGGAACTTCTTGGGGATTTATGGAACAGTGGAGGACTCTAGTAAATAGGAGCCGTGGGAGGAATTGGGAGGAGTGAGTAGGGTGTGGGATGTTCCCGCATGTATGGGTGGGGGGGTGGATTTCAATGTGGTGCATTTTGCAGTGGAGAAAAGTAGTGGAGGCAATATCGATAAGTATATGAGAGATTTATCGGATTTTATTGATGAGACGAAGTTGATGGATCTTCTGTTGGAGGGCGGGATGTTTTCTTGATCCAACTTTCGAGATAGGGCGTCTATGTCTCGTCTGGACCGCTTTCTTGTGTCCAAGGGGTAGGAGGACCACTTTCCTGGGGTAGTCCAGTCTTGCTTGCCTAGGGTTACCTCGGATAATTATCCTATCCTTTTAGAGTGTGGGGCATGGTGGGACGGTTGTACGCCTTTTCGATTTGAGAATATGTGGCTAAAGGAGGTGAATTTTGTGGGCAGAGTAGGAGATTGGTGGTCTGGTTATGAAGTGGAGGGGAATGCCAGCTTTAGGTTGGCCATAAAATTGGGCATACTTAAGGAAGATATCAAACGGTGGAATAGAGAGGTGTTTGGGAACGTGCGATTGACTACTACTAGTTACATATAGGAGGTCAGGAGGCTTGATGAGAAGGAGGGGAGATTCGGGCTCTCGGAGGAGGAGAAGAGAGTTAGGGAGGTTAAGAAAGGGGATATCAGGAAAAGGCTCATTCAGGAAGAAAGTAGTTGGAGGCAGAAATCTAGGGCGTTGTGGTTGAGAGAGGGAGATTTGAATACCAAGTTCTTCCACAAGGTGGCCAACTCTTACAATCGGGGTAATCACATCGAGAAAATCGAAGTGGGGGGAGGGGGTGTTTGAAGATGAAAAAAAGGTCAAGGGGGGCATTTCTCAATTCTTTGAGGGGTTGTTCAGGGAAGAGCAGGCGTGGTGGCCCTCTCTTCATGGGGCCGAATTGGGGTGTATTTCCACTCCTGAGGCTGATGGTTTAGAGGGAATCTTCACCGAAGATGAGGTGGTGAAGGTTCTGAAGTCGATGAGTGGGGATAAGGCACCTTGTCCTAATGAATTCTCGAAGGCTTTTTTCAGCATTGTTGGACCATTGTCAGAAATGATGTGATGGCTTTCTTTGGCGAATTCTATGACATGGGTTACTTTATGCCTAGGTTAAATGTGACTTTTATCACCTTGATCTCTAAGAAGGGGGGCTCAATTGATATTAGGGATTTCAAACCAATTAGCTTGATTGTGAGTATTTACAAGCTTCTCGCTAAGGTGTTGTAGGTTAGGTTCATGAAGGTCATTCACCCTCCAATTTCTGAGTCTCAAAACTCTTTTGTGGGAGGCAGACAGATTCTTGATGCAGTCTTGGTGGCCAATGAGTGCGAGGAATCCATATTTAGGAGTGGGTCTTCGATTTTAGCAAGTAAGCTTGACATCGAGAAGGTATATGATCATGTCAATTGGAATTTCTTTTTGTACTTGTTAAAGAGGATGAGGTTCGGTGAACGGTGGTGTCGATGGATCAGGAGGTGTGTTTCGATGGCCAGGCTGTCTGTTCTGGTTAATGGAGTTTCTGAGGGTTTTTCTGCAAGCTCTCATGGACTTCATCAAGGAAACCCGTTATCCCCCTTCCTGTTCATTTTGGTCATGGGGGCGTTTGGTCGGATGATGGGAAAGGTGGTCGAGTCTGGGTGGATCAAGGGGTTCTCTTTTGGGACTTAAGGTCCTAATAGGGTTTTAGTCTCACATTTTGTTTGCGAATGATGCGATTATTTTCTGTGACACTGATCAAAGGCAAGGGCATGCTCTGAAGTTACTCCTTATTTGTTTTGAGGTGGTCTCAGTTCTTTGGATCAATGCGGGGAAGTGTTAGTTGATTCCGATCGGGGGAGAGGGCATGGTGGAGAAGCTAGTTGGCATCATGGGTTGCAGAATTGGGTCCTCCCCCAATAATTATCTTGGCCCGCCTCTTGGAGCTAAGTATAAGTCTAAAGCTATTTGGGGCTCGGTGTTAGAGAGAATGCGTAGGAGGGTGGCAGGTTAGAAGAATGGGTTTCTATCGAAAGGGGGGAGACTCACGTTGATTAAGAGTACTTTGTCTATCCTTCCTACTTATTTTATGTCCATTCTACCATTACCTGTGGTTGTTCATCTTAAGATGGAGAAACTCATGCGATATTTTCTATGAAGGGGCACTAAGGATAGATTTAAGCATTGTCTGGTTGGATGGGAGGATGTGTGAAAGACCATTAAGGAGGGGGGCGAGCATGAGAAACATGGTTAATTTTAATAGATCTTTGTTAGGGAATTGGTTATGGAGGTTCCCTCGGGAGGACCATAGGTTGTGGAGAAGCATTGTAGCAACTAGGAGAGGTTGCTCTCAGCGGGGGTGGGGTTCATTGGTGGGGATTTTTGCTCATGGAATGGGTTTGTTGAAGCATATAGCGAGGGAGTGGACGTCTTTTTCCAAACACACTGAGTTTTCTCTAGGGAGAAGTGAAGAGATCAGATTTTGGAAGGATAGGTGGGGTGAACACGGGTCTATTCACGAGCTCTTTCCTGGGATGTTTTACCTAGGAGGGGACCAAGATGGGTTGGTGGCTGACCACATGTTAGTGAGCGGGGATGGAGTGATGTGGAATTCACAGTTCATAATAAGGCTTTGGGACTCAGATCTTCAGGAGGATTATTTGTTCTTTGAGTGGTTGCGTTCGGCCCCCGTCCGACGGTTAGGGAGGATTCCTTGCGGTGGAAGAGGGGAGGGACAGGGGTGTTCTCGATCAGAGGTTACTATTCAATTATGTGCGGCAGTGGGAACTCTAGAGACAATTTCCCTTAGAAGAGTATTTGGAAGGTGAAAGCACCATCGAAGGTCAACTTCTTTGTGTGGACTGCGACTAGGCAGGCCATTTTGACGCTCGAGGGTCTTTAGAAGAGAAGATATCATCTGGCGAGTCATTGCTGGTTATGTAAGGAGGAGGAGGATAATATTAATCACCTTATCTTACACTGTAAGGTGACGAGAGGTTTGTGGGAAGTATTTTTTTCCATTACTAGGATCGCTTGGATTATGCCCGGGTCAGTGAGGGTGATCTTAGAGGGGTGGAGACCCCCGTGGGGTTGGCTTGGGGATAGGTGTGTGTGGCGATTAGTTCCTCATTGCATTTTTTGGACGGTTTGGAAGGAGATGAATGCGAGATGCTTTAACGGCATCGAGACTGCACTTTCGAGACTTCTTTATCTTTTTTTTAGCACTCTTCTTAGTTTTCTTAAGGTGAGTAATTCTGTCACGACTCAAGAGGTCCTCGAGTTCGTCGAGGGGTTCCACTCTATTGTATAGCATGATTTTTTGATTGTCCGGGTTTTGTATGTTTTTTCCCTTTTGCATGTTGATGTTTTGTATACTTCCTGTATACGGGTTTGCTCCCTTAGCGATGGTTTTTTAATATCATTTAACTATCAAAGATAAAATAAAATAAATACAGTACGATGACATCTCTTTGAAAAAAAAAATCAATGTTTAGCACGGGACTTACCTCTTAATAGTGAATGAAAAATCTATATAACTTATTATTTTATAAAAACTATTTATGATGTTGTATGAAACCACCCAAAAACCAATATAAGATTCATATTGTGCGTGATAAATGCTCAAAAGTTAAGCATAAAAGTGCTCAGAACATGACAATAAATAATGATGTAGGCAAGCAATGTCAACAATTAAGCCAAGAAGCTAGAGAGGTGAGGATAAAATAAATGAGCACGTGAAGATTTACATCATTCAACATATAAAATTGGGCATACTACGTCCATCAAGAGATTGATTGTATTATATATGAAATTGATAATAAAGTACAATCGAGACTTTTAAAGGGACAAACCTTAAACTACTAACTCTCCAAATCTATGCCACAATACCTATTTTACATCCACTCTCTCAAACTAGTTAATACTAAAAATTCCCATGATTTGTGCTCACCCAATCACGCAAGTTACAATGATGAGAGGGAAACTCTATCACTAATCAACCCACACTAAAATTTAAATCAACCTCACATGTCTCAACTTGTGTCCCTTAAAACATAAGGCCATAGTCTCCTTTTATAAAAAGTAAATCCAACTGCTAGTAACACAAAAACAATGTACTTGATGTAACACTCCTAATATAAAGACTAATAACTAAGATCTCTTTCCAATACAAATTAATAAACCTAATACAAGTATTTATCGTCTCAACTCATAGAGAACCTAAAACCCATGAGCATCTCTTTGTTTTGAAAATCATAAACAAACTCTAAAAAATCTCCCACTTTCCTTCATTAACGAAATTCCCGCTCGTGGTGCGAATAAACATCTTATATTGACATTCTTTCCCCCCAACTACATAGTCATACATTATTCAATGCATGCCTGAAAATATCTATACACCTTGAAAATTTTCCCTATAGTATATGCATTTTCCTGTAAGATATGTCTACTGTTGCATGCAATTTTCCTTCATGCTCTCCTTGGGCATCTTCTTGGATCGGTTAAATGTGCCAACGTATACACATAGCTAGACACAACCGACTATATCCATTGAATTCAGAGAGGATTCTCGATAAAACTCCTTGATACACCACTCATCGATTGTAGACGAGGGTATCGGAAGGGGTTTCTGCCCATGTGAACGCTTTTTTCAAATAAACCATTGAGATCAATTGAGACGATATGAAACCATTATACACTCCGTATTGAACCGATATCGTATAACTATGTTGTGCAATGAACTCCTTTGGCAATAATGTGAGCAATTATCGCCTTTGGATTTCATAACTTTTGGAGATTGTGATGCTATCACGCCCATCATAATATACTTCAACCATAGGGTGGTACATATAAGTCTAACTCTGCTCCTATCATTGGACAAAGAGATGATGAAATTATATCCAATAGTAAAACTCATCTTCTTATTAAGGAAGATATGAACCATGACCCATAGTTCTTACGGTAGGCTATGACATAGTTTTCAAATGCTTTTTGAGCTGGCATCCACAACCTCCATCCTTTTTTTCTTATTATTATTATCATCATCATTTCGTCCTCATTACTAAAGACGCAACTCACTTTTCCATTAAACCGCTCCATCGTGTATGATGAGTAATATGTCATGCCGAAGAACAAAACAAATATCCCCATGTCGCTTAAATGCAATAAGATACCAAAATTCGACATCAATTCTTATTACACCCTTATGTAAATATGAAGCTCTTACCAATAGTTGTGAGGAATCGACCCACTACACTATGGATATATGGCGTGTAATATAGATATTAAAAGTTAAAATGAACAAAGATAACTCATTCAAATCATGACAATAAATAAAGATGAAAGTAATACCAACAATTAGCAAAGATGTCGATGGGAAGAAGAGAAAATATGAACACGTCAAGATTTATATGGTTCAGCAATAAAAATGTCTAAGTCCACAAAGATGTATTTGAAAATCTCAATTCAATGGTTTGGAATTGGAGTTCAAAATTTTGAGTTCAAAGCTAGAAAATTTTCAATTCCAATTCCAATTCCATGGCATGGAATTGAGGTTCCCAAACAGAAATGTTTTCAATTTCAATTCCATGGCATGAAATTGAGGTTCCCAAACACACCCATGAAACCGAATGCATTATATTTGAAAGAGATTACATCGAACAATACATAATTTTCAAAGATAAATCATATACCCTCAACTCAACCTCAACTTTCCTCGTATGTGTCGGGATAGCCATTGTACATCCACTCTCTCATGTAAGTGACAAAATTCTACAGATTATGTATAAGTATGACTTAAAATATTAGTGTAATGATTTTAGGACAATCAATTTTTTTTAAATGTTTTTTTTTACTTATACTTCATATTTCGGAAGCGTTAAACCTTATTACATAAAACTCCAAAATTCTAACCCAATAACTCCATTAGTTTTGTGCGCAACCCCACTCTCACTTTCAAAGGGTCTCGCATCACCACAAAACTCAAGACCATACCTTCGTTTTATAAAGTTAAAAATAATATCTTCGTTGGACGTTATAACACTAATTATATATAAGTGAAAGATAGTCCGACTAGCATAATTGGTTGTCTAATGACTAGAAAACCTAGTATTTCCCTTACACGTCAGAAAACCTAATATTAATAGAAAATCAAACGAACTTCACTGGCTATAGACAGGGGCGAACCTAGGTGGTCCCGAGGGTGGGCGTCCGCCCACCTAGATTTTTAGAATTTTTTTCGGGTATAGGTTATTTTTTTGGACCTTTGTGTAATGTTCCATAATAGAAGGTATTAAGTTTGTGGGTCACAAATAGAAAAAAATCTTATTCTACACACGCTATCTGCTACAATACCCACACGCGTTATATTAAATCAATTTTAACCTAACGAATCCCTCCTTCCTTCCTCTGCTCCCTCACGATCTCCTTCATCGCCTCTCCCCGCTGCACAATCCAGCAGCAACAGGAGCTCCGAGAAGCTCCGCTCTAACTCAGATCAACCGCCCTCTCCTCCTCTGAGCTCAACCTCCGAGCATCTCAACGGCCCGCACCCCAAATCCAAGCGGCACTGCGCATCTAAGTAGCAGTCTAGTCTAGTAGCAGAGGTTGGGCATCTCTTCATTCAAATTCCAAGTTCGAACTCCAAGCTCCAAGCAGAACATCGCATCTGAGATTGAGACTCAGTAGTGAGCAGAGCAGGTATTTTTTTTTTTAATTTTTGAACAAGTTAAACATTTATATGGTTAAAATTAGTTTGTTGAATAAAATTAGTTTATTGTTGAATAAGTTTATTGTAAAAATTAGTAAATTGTTATATGGTTAAAATTATTACATTGTTATAGTTTAATTTTAGGGTAATTATGTTGAATTTTTTTTATTGTTATTTAAAATTTAGGGTAATATTTTAGGAACTACAAGTTTTTAGTCCTACTTTTTTGAATATATATGTGTCTAATCTCATGTTATTATTATTTTTTTATTATTGGTCCTATATTTTTACACTTGTCATTCTCTACGAAAAGAGGCTTAAGCGACTATGAGAGGTTATATGGAAGTTGAGGAAAATTTTAAACGATTATGGGACTTAAAACAATTTAAAAAACACATGGGATGGGGGACTGACAAAACTTTAAAAATGAGACTTAAATAAAAAAAACTTAATATTTTATTGAGGTTTTTTGAAAAATGTCTGCAAACAAAGTGGGAGCAAAAAATGGGTATATATAAGTATTAACATTTTTAAGGTTAAAAAATTGCAAAAAAAGTAAAAATGACACTAAAAAAAATCATCTGAGGGGATCCCGCCCTTGAACTCCGGCCTTTGTAAAAAATTTCGTACCTCGTAACTGAACATTTTAGGTCCGCCACCCAATAGAGCAACTAACACTATTTGAGAGACCTATAACAAGTGATGATTTGCTTCTTTTTTCAATTCGGAGATACACCTAACCTATGGCTATTTACTACTTAAAATAATAAAAAAAAAAGATATGCAAAATAAAGTGCATGGGACTGAGGTTTTAGGGATGGTTGAGTTTTTGGTCCCTAACCATCACTAGTGGTCTTTTGAGACTGCTATAACAATTCGTAAAGTACTTTTAAGGAAACTTTTAAGAACGGCCTTTTGATGTCCCAAAAAGATTATAACCATATCTCACTCTGGCCATTATTTTGTGACAGATCAGAAACTTTTAAGGACGTATTTTTTATATCCAAAAAAAATTATACTTTGTGTAGTTTGTGCTGTTATTATGTCATACAAGCATGCATCGGAACACATGGATGCGTGCACGTATGCAATAGTGTTCACATCCACAACACTAGTTTACAACCGGATCTAACAAGTGCAAGTGCAAGTGCAAGTGCACCAAACCCACATGGGAAAGTAGTTAGGATTATTGCTTTTAAATTAAGTGCAGAAGAAGACTTTTGAGATTAACCATCATAAGAAAAGCTTGTATACAAGCAGAAAATTTGACTGACCTTGGAAATTTGTTGTTCTTAACCCCCTTTTGACCATATTTCCTCCACCGATACCCATCATCAAGAATATCAACATGGCTTCTTGTCCTGAAAGCATATCTGTGTCTCTTGTCCTTCTGATCACACTTCTTCTTGCTACTAGAAGGGATTTCTTTAGTTTCTGATGTTGTAAAATGGATCTCTGTATTTAAATTCAAAACCCCGTTTGGATTGTTATACAGGTTATTGATATTAACGGCATGAGATGTTGCCATGTTTGATGAGAGAGATGATGGTGGTTGGGAGGTGGTGGATAACCCATCAAAGAGCATCGGGTAATTCTCCATTGAAAAGCCTTCACAAGTTTTTATGAAAATGAAGAGAGCTAGTGGTGCAAAAAGGAAAATAAGGCGGCTTGATGGTCTATCACGCAAGCATTTGTTAGATACGAGTACAGGGTGTGAAAGCAAAGAGTATATATAGGGGGGTAGGTGGCTTACTTTACTCACTATCTCCGTCTCAAATTTCAAAAATTAAAATAAAATCTTTTTTCTTTCAAAAATCAAAAGTTTATTTAAACAATTATCTTTTAATATTTTAACATTGTCTTGAAATAAATATAATGTACCACGAATTGAGTTAACAATAGAGTAATATTCTTTTATGAAAACTTTAAGAAAAAAATTTCAAGAGCATAATAAGACGTGCACAATAAACTCGAATAAAATAACAAAGTATGAAAGAAAATAACAAGATTTACTTATTACTATCGAGTATTTGTTTCTCTCTTACTAATAAAAATTGGAAGTGTTTGTGCATTATGGCCCTAAAACCTCATAAAACAACCCAATTTACTTCGCATAACGTAATAATGCATTTATTTATATGTAGAGAGTTACAATTCTTTGGGAAGAAGTAAAAAAAAGTAGATTTACATATTTTTTTGCATTATAAAACCCTAAAAATCAAGTTAATTTGTACTTTGGCAGTGTGATTACAATAGGAGGAAATTTTAAGTTTATTGACCAACTCTTAATTATACAAGATTGGCTTATTTTTAGGCTTTGAATTCCTAATCCTTGAGAAGAGTGGGGAATCTCTCGATGGTTTTTGGAATTCGACATCAGAAAGTGTTTTCACACCATTAACCGATATTGACTCATCCCAATCTTTAAGAAGGAGATCGACAATCCCAAGTTCTTTTACCCCATTTAAAAAGTCTTTTCCGCCGAATGACTCGTAGGAGGTGAGAAGGGCCCTTACTCCGTCTCACACAGTGTATTACTATTGGCCCTACTAAGTAACATCAACCAACACAAGCTCAATCGAGATATAGGGAGGATCCGA
The DNA here is from genome assembly GCA_949130495.1 of Sambucus nigra. NCBI lineage: Eukaryota > Viridiplantae > Streptophyta > Magnoliopsida > Dipsacales > Adoxaceae > Sambucus > Sambucus nigra. The sequence goes on along the minus strand of OX422220.1, from coordinate 220,913,329 downwards.
TAGTAGTACGTAATTACATTTATTCAGAGAATCAAATCGGTTCTATTAAGGATAGGTCGTGTTGATGACCAAGAAAAATCTAGAGAAGAAGCAAGCTTCAATGCTCCCTAAGACAACAGAGCCATCATTTTGGGTAGTGTAAAGATCATCCAACGCAAAGCATCCTTTCATTCCCTTGTTTCCTAGTGTCACTCCCCCCCCCCCCCCCCCACCCACACACACACAAACACCCCCCGACTTAGGGGGAGAAAAAAATGCCTTTCGTTTTTCAATCCTAATATAATATTATTAACCCAGGTCCTAATATTAATAGCACTACTATTAATCCCTCAAACTAAATAAGTTATAGCAAAGACAAGCTTGAGTTTGGAAACATTCGTGAAATCTGGTTGGTTAACGTGCTCGAGTAAAGATATCGGCGACCTGAGCATGACTAGAGACTAGAAAAAGAAAAACAGTCCTCAAAGTATGTACCACCACATAAAGTGGTAATCAATCTCAATGTGGTTTGTGACATCATGGAAGACATCATTATGACCAGTTTTAATGGAACTTTGAATTTCACAAAAGATGAAAGTGGTCGATTTTTATGGAATAGACATAAGAACCCATCAAAGCCAATAATGTTTCTGAATAGTTTCAATAAGTTCTCAATATTCTTCCTCGCTACTACATCTTGATATAAAGGGCTCTTTCTTGCTACGCCACAAAATATGTGATTCCCCAAGAAAGAGGAAATATTGTGTAGTATATAGTTTTCCAACAAGATCACTAACTCAATAAACATCGAATTAGGCACATAACTCAAAGGAAGAATAAAAATAAAAATGAAGACCAATGAACATTGTGTTTTTGATATTGTAAAGAATGTGGAAGACAACAACATAATTGGAAGAACGCAGAACACTCATAAATTGGCTCACCAAGTGAACCTCGTAAGCATTGTCAAGACAAGTGATGGTCAGATGGATAAAACTTCTAACTAGCTATCGGTATAACGTATAATTAGGGAGAGGAGTAACATAAAGAGGGTTGAGCTTAACATGTGTTTTTATATGAGTATGGGAGGCCTTAAGAAAAGTCAGGCCTACTCGATCAAGGATATCAAAATCATACTTGGCTTAAGAGATGTAGCAGCCATTAAAGTTTGAGAGAATCTTGTGACCTAAAAAGTAGATGAGACGACTAAGCTCATGCATTTCAAAATATATACTAAAAGCCTCTATAAAATTAGGTTATAACACCCCCATTTTTCAACATATAAGGTGTCTAACCTTATAGACGAAGAGGACGTCAAACAATTTATCATTCTAAGCATCCACAATTAAAAAAATTTAACTAAATCCATCCACACCAGTAAATAAAATGGTACTAATAAAATGAGATAACAAATAGAAGTCTCCAATAACAGAATAAAAAACTGCATAATCCCTAGAGGATAAATGTCTCAACTCATCCAAAACTAATATGGAAAAATAATCAACTTTGGAACTCACCGTGAGCCCATAATAAAGTCTAATGAAAGGGAAATTCTAACTGAATTGAAATACTAAAATAAATAAACTAATATATCTAATTATACATAGATGGGATAATCGGAACACTACAAGTTTGTGTGCTCAACCCTACTTCTCTAGTTTAGTAATACCTAAAAATATTTTTAAGAAAACCTCGTGGTTTAAAACCCACATATTTCAAGAAATATTTAACTTTCCTTGAACAATATTAAATGTAACTCAAAGACATCCCATTTCTTACCCTCTAGCACTCACATCCAAAATATCTCACCTCAGTTATATCTAAGGTGCATTTTATCAACACGTCAATCATATACGGAATGTCATTAGTATTCAAGTCCCATGCCTAATCGTCTACTCTACGTGAATCCTGTCTCAAACTATAAAGTAATATTGCCACTGATAACCATATACTTATTGGGGATCGAAATACGTGGAATAAAAATTTCAACCCTTGAATCTTCGATTAATAAAAAAATATAAAGAAATAAAACAAAAACTTGGTTTCAAGAACAAACTTAGGGTTTATAACACAATACCTTTGCGGATCCAGTTACAATCCGATGGGGAGAAAAGTATTTGTTGATGATAAAGTAACGCCTTCTTTTGGATATCTAAAATCGTGATTAGCCTTCTGTAAAACTTGGATTCTCAAGTATATGATCCTCCCCAAAGCTAGGTAGGTGTGTGGGCACCTTTTAAGATGAAAACTCTTGCTTTTAATTGCGATGTGGTGGTTTTTCTCTATGACTCTTCATAAAAATATGAATAATATTTTCTCCCATCCCTCTCAAAGCCTAATTGATGTATAATATGATTAAAACCCCTTCCCGTACCTTTATATACAAGTATAAAAGGTGGACTTGGTCCAAACTGGGTTTCTTGAGAGTGTGACCCTAACTACTTAAGTATATGGACTACACCAGGGACCCAAGATAAATAATTAATATTGATTCCAAATATATACTTGGAAATACCAAATTATAATTACCGTAATTTATTTCCTTCCACTATTTGATCATAATTAATTCCACTAAATAATTATGACTACAATCCAATTTAATTATCTTAGAAATCACTAAAATATAAGGACATCTTATGTCAAAATTTATAATTGTACATAATATTATTTCCCATGTTCAGCTTCTGATACCCTCTTGGTCAAATCAAATTGCCACTAATTGACTTTAACCAAAATTTAATCAATTCCTTAATTCCCAGACATAACTTATTTTGCTACTCCACGGGATTATATACAATTCATTGATCATATTTACTAGTAGAAATAAATCTTATAAGTCTATCAAGGGGGAATCATAATACAAGTCATCTCTCTAAGAGAATTCCTCCGAATTAGGATCTCAGTTCTGCTTACATAACTGTCACCTAATATGTATGATTCATTTGATTCAATCTAAAATCGATGTACACCCATAGAAATTAACGAAATAATGACATAGGCATTCCGATCCTTATAATTCTCAGGATAAAGAATTAATACATCATTTGCAAATGGTATGAGATTTCTTGAGTCAAATCAACATAAGTCCTAGACACAAATCTCACGGGTTACATTCCTGAGTTATACCAATCAGGATCCTCTGTTGAACTATCGCACAAGTTCTCTAACCATCACATAAGTTTTCGTAGTTTGAGATAAACTACTAGGATTACATCATAACCTTTTTGATAGGATGGTAACTCCTTATCTAGGTTGTGAACTTTTTAATGGTGCTAGAATCGAAATTCCCATATTTTTGTGGTCAATCCAAAGCTGACTCACTAGAATTCTACTAAGCTCTATTGATTGACATATATATGAAAAATATATTTAAATAAATATAAAACATTCTCACAAACTTAATTCTCATTCCAAATTAATAAAACAATCATTTATTAAAAATAAAATATTTTACACATGGTTTTAAGAATAAAACCCCAATAATACCAAATCTACTAGCAAACTCTTAGGATAACTACCCCACACAATATCCAACTACCTTAAGCCACTCATTAGGTATGAATTGTTACCATACATAGTACACACACAATCTCTACTAATTTCTAGTCCTAACTACAGTACTACCCAATATCCATGTGAATCATATCCATACATAGTATAGTTACTATGTTATGTAATACCCATACAAACTAAATCTGTAAGGATAAATATTTTAGCTTAGGCGTTTTATTTATTTTCTTTTCACTTTGGCATACTTGACATATCTCGTTACAAACCGACACACACTGACTCGTCGAACCAAACACCAACATCTCCAAGCTCAAGACTCCTCCACATCTCACGACGTTATAAAGATTTTTGGAGTTTATAATTTTTCATAAACTTTATTTGGGATGTTTATTTTTTTTAAATCGAGCCTAGATTTTTAAAAGTTTTAAAATAAAAATTGTTTTTTTAACTTTGTTCAAATGAGATCAGCATCTTGTTCGAATGATTTGGCAATGTCGTTAGATGCCTCGCTAGATCTAACATCCAATGAACTTCCAAAGAAAGTGTTCTGTCACAATTAGTTAGAAGCTCGTTAGATACTGGTTCGAACGAAAAATCTATCTCATTCGAATGAACTGGAGTTCTCATTTGAACGACATGTCAATCTCGTTCGAGCGAGCTCCAATTTTGTTTGAACGAGCAGTCGCCTCAAAATTTGTGCTACATCTATAAATACCTATTTTGACTCCAAATTTGCAAGACTTTTGCCAAAACATTTTCCTCATATCTGTTTGTGATTGCATGCATAGTTTCTTTTCTATTATTAGGATGATCATTTCATGCAAAACAAATTTAATCAAAGGCTAAAATTTGATAAAAAATGGATCTGTGTATTTGAAGGAATTTAATTAAATAAGTTAATCCATTAAGATAGTGCGCACTTTTAATGGTATCAGGGCCTATTTCAACCCTAACAAGTGGTATCAGAGAAGGTTACACTAATTTATCATGTAGATCCTTGTTTAGTGCTATTTAGGGTGGTTAAATATCATTCTCTCTTGGATTTGATTTTTTTCTATCGATGGATAGCCATACTGACAATTTATCCCATTTTAATTTGAAGTTTTTGAAATGAATTAAAATTCTTAAAAAAAGAAAATTCTCATTTAAAGCTATTTTGAAACTTTTGCAAACTGTTCAAACTCAAAATGATTTCTTTCGTTAGAATGTTGTGGACATGGATCGTGATTTTAAAATATTAGAATTGTCCAACAAAGAGAGTGATGATAGTGTCTAATATTTAGAGAAAGAATTAGAGGACTCTAAATGTTCTAGGGTTTGTTTACGTGCCAACGAGGATAACGATAAATTAATTAATGATTATAAGGAACGTAAGAAGACTCTTAGGGATAAGTTCACTAGCATTGAGGGGGAGCGAGATGAACTTCTAGGAATGATTGAATATATGAATAAGGAGTCCCTAAAACTTGAAGAGTCTAATTATTTGCTTGAGTATAAAATTTAAAGTTAAAAGATCATTTAAAAGACTCGAGTAGTTTTGGTAGTGATGGTATTGGCTCCCATGATTTTAATGCTTCCACCGCCAAAGACAAGACCACTGTTTATTTTATAGGTTCAACCACATCCAAGGTTGTTAGAAAAGGTCAACCCATATGTAACATTTCTCATGCTTACACATGTTCACATTGTGGTAGGAAAGGTCACCTTAGATGTTTTTGTTATCATCTTGGAAGAGGTCCTACGAAGTTGAAGTCTAGTGTCCCTTTGGTTACTAATGCCTGATGCGTTAAGTATATATCTATTTGGGTTAGGAAATCCATTTTGGAGACACTAGATGTTAGACTAGTTGATTCTCACATGCTTGCACATGATGCTTTACATGCTATATCTTATGGATGATTGTTTGCATGATTTTGTTTGTCATACTCTAGTTGTGCTTCGTTATTCATGTTTGCTAGTGTTATGACATGTGTATCTTTTGTATCACATTTTCCTTTTATTGAGTCATATTGAAAAAATACAAAAAGATTTTATTTTGATAAATTTTAAAAAAATACAAAAAGATTCTTGATTTTTTGTGTATTTTAGGTTTACACATTTGGCGTAGCATATTGGTGTGTTTGAATCCAATTCACTTCGTACTTTTGATGTGGTTAGGACATTTGATTGTGATTATACATACTCACGTTGTTCTTAATCATGTTGTAGATACCCCATCCTAGGAACCCCTCGCCCCTAAATACCTCCTTATGTCCCTACTACTCACTCATTCACTACAAATTCAAGGTCATACTCTAAGTATCGATCTAGAGACCACTGGGCGCTCCTCAGCCCTGTTTGACTCTAATAAACTTCTTCTTATGAGTGAACAATCCATGAATATTTAAATGGATCTATACTGCGACTTTATCGGCCTGCCCCGTGAATGAATTGGCCTTACGGCTCGAAGGAACGATTCGTTTTACTATAAAAAACTCATCTAGAGGCCACCAGGCGCCCTCGGTCCCTATTTAACTCTGATCAAATTTGTCACATGAGCAAAAGATTAAAAGTTGTTTAAAGGGATCTGAATACCCTTTCAAATGATCTTCCACATGCATGAATCGAGCTTACGGTATGGACAACAACTCATTTTATCCCAAAAACTAATCTAAAGGCCAGTGGGAGCTCCCGTGCCTCGTTTGACCCTGGTCAACTCTCTAGATTAAACGAACTTAAATGAACATTCAAAGGGATCTTAATACCATTTCTGAAAATCCACCCCGTGCGTGAATCAGCTTTAGAGTATGGACGAATGACCCATTTTACCCTGAAGGGTCACCGAGAACTTTCGGGGCCCGTTTGACCTTAATCAACTTTTCGAACCGAATGAAGATAAATAAAATCTCAAAGGGATCTGAATACCCTTTCCAACGGTCCATCTCGTGTGCAAATTAGCCTTATGATTCGGACAAACGATCCCTTTTCTTTCGAAAATTTCTTATCGAGTGACTAATGGGTGCTTTCAAGACCCGTTTGACTTCGGTTAACTCCCAAAACTGGGAGTGGCTTAATAGATTCTTAAAGGGATCTGAATACCCTTTCGAACAGTCCACCCAGTGTGCAATTTTGACTTACATTTCGCATCATACGACCATTTTCTAAAAAAATTGTCTTAGACTGCCGAGTGGTGCCCATAGGACCCTGCCTATCGACAGTGTGTCTAGGGCTCTATGCCGAAAGGCAGGTCCAGGACCCTACTATTCAGAATCCCATTTTCCCTATAAATAAAGTCCATGACCTCACTTTGAACGGCACCCCTAAGCATCCCTCTCAACAATTAAGAGAATATTCTCTCGAATTCAGAGTTGTTCCCCTCTAAAAAAGGCCATTTCCCACATTCCTTCCATCATTTTCATACTCCATTTAGTAAATTTCCCCTATCTCCTCATACCAGCATCACCTCGTTGCGAGATCAGTGCATCTACAATCAAGATCCACTTCAAATATTCATAAGGAGGTCTAATTCTCCATCCTTATTTTCAAATTCTCTTATTTTAGCATTCGTTATTTTATTTCTACTTTAACGCTTTATTTCATTACATCACATACCCTAAACTCAAACTTTTATTACTAGTATTTTCACATACTTAATTTTCATAAAAAAAAAAAAAGGGTTTACCCATAAATCCCAAAAGAGGGATTCTCACTACACATGAAGCCCATTTATCTCTACACACTCATATAAGAGAAATCCCTCATTTGGATTTATGGGTTAAACCTCACCCTATGTTATCTTCGAACTACATGGACTTTGTTTCCCATTGGACTACGTAAGCGTCTTAGGTGAATACCTAGACTTGAGTCCTCCCTTATACACATTTGTTACATCCTTTTTAATTATATATATATATATATATATATATATATATATATATACCCGTGCCTAAAGACACGATGAAAATTTTCAAAGTACATAATCGCAAAATGACAAAAATATCGTTCCCCAACAAAACATCTATATATTGTTCCCCAATATATAAAAGTGGATAATTATTACATGTAACTTAACTCTTTTACACCACACATCTAATTGTGTTTTACTTAATATAATTGTTAACATATATTATTAACTGTTACATGATTACATCGAATGGAAGAATCAGTTTAATGAAATTGTTATTAACTGTTACATGATTACATCGCATGACAAACATTATTTTAATACAATTGTTACTATATATATAGGGAAAACTAAATAATGATTTACATTGGTGTGATGAAGACATTATTTTAATACTGAATCTATAATCACCTAATTATAAGAAAACCAAATGAATAGAGAAACAATGATCTTCCAAAAAACAATGACCCCTAAAACATTGTATTTATAAGTAAATATAAAGATAAAGAGAACACCATCAAACCCAACCAAATAAGCAAAGTGAAACCCAAATGGGAATTGACTCATTTAACTTAAGTCTGGATACAAAAGCTAGAATGAAAAAGAAGAAATTACAAAAAAAAGTATTGAAATATGCATATATTTAGTTATATAAGTATAAAAGGAATTCTTCTATATACATTGTCAACAAAAACAATAGAAATCCAATGAGAAGACCCAAAAAAAAATTAGTAATGAGAAACTAAACTCTAAATTCCCATTAAATTTAATATAAAAGAATAAAGTTGAAACCACCATTGTTAAGTTCTAACTATAAAATCCAAAACTAAGCTGGCAATAGGGTACAGTAAGTTGAATCCAAAAATCAGCCCCTACAGATTAACAATAGAAAGATAAGATTAAACATAAAGATAGTGGTTTGCAAGCTCTCATTCATCTTTTGTCTCAAACAACATCTACCAGATTCTGGTTTGCGCCCCTAATTCGAAAAAGTTAGTTGTTAGTCATAGTATCACTTGGCATCATGCTCTTTTTGTCAAAGCATGTCAAAATTAATGGAGCAGTGGCCTTTCCAGTTTCTAGAACTCCGATAGACTACTTTTTTGGAATCTCCAAAACACTCTTTTCTTCAGTGCCAGATCTGATAATCAGTGGCATTAATATGGATATCAATGATGGTATGCTCTTGATATTCTAATTGGGGTTGCCTACTGCATATGTAACCTCTGATAAGCTCAATTTGGCTTGTCAATAGCTGCTGCTACCGCCTTCTTAAATTGTCTGAGATACACATTTATGACACGGTCCTGCTTTTGTGTACCTGCATTATACCATCATCTAAGGCCCGAAGTCGGCCTCGTTAGTCGCTCCTCCAACATTGGTTGATACGTTGGCATTTTCCACATGAGCAATAGCCGTTAAGGGGTTCCCCACTTTGCCATTGGTGTTCTGAGTAATCCCATAAGGTTGTTTCCTGAGTTGTGTTGCGAGAAAACTCGTCGGGTTGCCAAAAACTAAATTAATTGAATCAATAATGAATGAATCACATATATATAGTGATAATTTCATTCCAATTAGAACATAATCAATAAACTATCAAATGACACTTTCATGGTTCGGAACATATGTTTAATACAGTCCTTATTCTGCAGCAACATGTGTTTAATACAGTCCTATTGCAAATGAGGTTTGGAACTTCTTCCATGGTTTATGTGGCATTGATTATTGATAGAGTTATAAATTCTTTATAATGTATAAATGAAACTCTCGAATATATTTAGTAAACTTATTTTCACCATGAAAAATAATCCACATTTTACCTTTGCGTTAAACCAAATGAAATAGAAGTATTAGAAGAATGTAAAAAAATACTAACACTTGTTTATTGAGGGTCGGAGATGTATTCTCTGCATAACAATAAAAATTAGTTTCAATCAAATGTGAACTTATTAAATTAAGCACGTAAATAGAAAACTAATGCAGTTGGCCCCGATGTGCATAACTGCCACAACTTTTTCACATTTGATGCAACTACCACTGGTTTACTTATTCTTGTCCACTTCTTGAAATATTAGCATAAGATTTCTCCTACTTTGAGATCCGACACATAATACATTTTGTATCTTAAGATCTGTTAAAGACCATTTCATCAAACTTAATCATCCTCATTAATAAAAAATGTGTCCATATACTCTGCTCCTTCATGTTTCCAGACAGCAAGTCCAGTGAAAAGACAACAATGTGGCCATGTACTCTGCTCCTTCATGTATGCATATATGCTGCTGTATATATGTTGTTGTATGCATATATGCATACAACTACTGCATATACATTGCATATATGTTGTTGTATGCATATATGTGTGAAATAAAAAAAATGATTCTCATCAATTAGACTCGTACATGAAAGATCCTAGCAAATGGGTTTGCTAAGCAGAATAGTTGGTAATGTACTTATGTCCATCAGTAAAGTTAACTGAATGATCTTTCGACTTATTTCAATTCCACGACAAAAGTAACATTGAACCTCACACTTACATCCATATAGCCAATTCGGTACTCCTTTTTCTCCTGCAATACGAAAACCATAACAATTGATTGATAGTTTGACTGAAAGAAAATAACAATAATTGTGAACTTTATACCAATAAAATCATATATTAGAAATAACATGGCATAAATAAAACATAATATGATATACAATGTTGAACAAAATAGAAGATAAAAATCCTTATCAACAATAGAATAAAAAGTACTTTTTTATTCAAAGAGACAACGAAAAAGTTTAGTATATTGTGAAAATATGGGGAAACGTATCAAAGACCTGAATTACCAAAATATAAACTCTAAATCGTTATATTGAAATCACAAAATCCATTAATCTCACAAATATACCTTTATTAAAGACGAAAAAACATCATTCAAAACACTGGTAGTCAAAATTAGATTTCACTACCAAATTGAAACTATTGTGAGGACTAATAGAATTACTTGTATAAATGAAAATCTCATGGAAATAATAAACTCACACAATGTTATATAATCAATGACATGTTAATGAGGAATATATGTTTAGCTTAATACATACTTACTATAATTTTCAAAGTTCAATTTTATCTTCAATATAGAACCACTTCAAATCAAGTTTAAATCCCTAATTTTTAAACTCTACAACAAAGTAATTAATCAAACGAAACAGAATAACATTTTATTCATAATAAAAAAAATATTGCTTGATGGCATTCCAAACAATAGTGTGCCCACAACACTCTTTGACTAAAGAAATAAAACTCAGTTTAGATGAGGTGTGTTTGTGAAAACTTTTTCATGTGGGTGTGTTTGTGATTGTTTACAGAAAAGTAATTTTAAAGACAAAAATTTATAATCATAAACCCAAATATCTCATGAAAATCCCTAAAAAACAACAATACAATCTGTAAAATCTATAATCAAAACAAAAATCACTCAAATTTGAAAACTCATAAAAAAAAAAAACCTAAATCCGTGAGAGGGATAAATGAGGTGACTCACTTGGCTGGACGACGAAGATAAGAGTGAGAGATCGAGGGAGAGAAGTGAGAGAAATCCAAAGATAGAGAGTTGTATGAAAGGGTGAGAGAGAGTCATAAAAAAGTTTGGGTAAATGAGAACAGGGAAAATTATTTTTTGTTGCTAATGAGAAGGGGAAATGAAATGTGGGGGGGGGGGGGGGGGGGGGAATCAGACTTTTCAAATTTTGAATGAAAATTGAAGATTTAATCTAAGCCCTTCATTTGTAGTGGGAGATGTGGCAAGATCTAGACCGTTATTGTGCTTAGACATTTTGAAATCCATGATACTATTATATATATATATATATATATATATATCATGGATTTCATATTCTTTCATGCTTATGTTTTGTTCGATGTATACATTCGTTCTTATACAACGACTTTTGATTCGACAAACACTTACATTATATTTTGAATTATTATTTTGGGAACACTCCTAAGGATGAACTCATATCATCCTTTCCCATGACGCAAGATGAACGATTCCATTCTCCATTCATATTATGCACGTAAGCACGCACTTCACAGAGTCTAACAGGAGAAAATTAACACATGCCCATGAGAGACCTTAAAGGAAGGATAGGGGCTTAACCCCTTCTCATTATATGACTTACCCCACGAACCTTTGAACTACTTTATTTATTAAGCATCAATATTTTCCTTAATGTCGTTCTTTCCAGGCGACAAAATTTCTTTTGTCTGTTTTGTGCAAAATAGGCTAGTGACTCTATCTCTATATAATACCCCATTGACGATGGATGAGTGCCCCGAGAAAGGGTGCGATCTTACATGCACGCGTGAAAAGAAAGTGGGTGGAAGCCCTCCCATCCCCCCTTGAGATGGACATAGTGGCGACTCTGCTGGGGACGATTTAAGAGGCCTAGACTCTAGTTTTGCGAGGGTGATATCCTTTTCTCCATGTATGCGTATGCACCTACATGTATATTCCCTTTTCTCCTTTATTTACCTTTGTGCATATATACTTCATGTATATATCACTTTTCACACACTTAAGCACTTCACACACTTGTATATACTCTTTATATACACTTCACACACTTACACTTGAAATAGATTTACTTCTACTCACATGCTTCACACACCACTTAGAATATCCATGCTTAGGATTCACTAACACAAACCCACACTTTCCACACTTATATATATTTCCATGCTTACTTACACATATCACACACCACTTGTAGTTATCCGTGTATATGCTCATTACCGTGAACACTCACTTGTACATATTCACATGTCACTCACTCACCAGTATATATCCACGCTTACCTATCAACATGCTTAGTATAGTCTTCATGAATCATGGTAGATTTACTTTTCATAATACTACTATATTCTCCCTCATTAGTGTAGTACTCCATTTACTCATCATATAAATAAAAAATGAGCATATTCTCTCTCTCTCTCTCACTCTAATATGCTAATTAAGACTCGTGCATTTTACACACTACATCACCAAGAGCATGGTAATACTGACCAAAAGTTTATGCCATATAAAGGGATCACTTTGTTATGGGATTTGGTCCTACGAGGTGCAGTTAGCATAAGTGATATGACTCTTACCTTCCATTGGCCTCGTACCTTCGACGTTTATCGAACAGTTCCCCCCACATCATACTACTTGATCGAACTCACGATGGGAGGTATATAGCAGGGAACAAGTTCACGTATGTCGATTATATTAAGTTTACTCTCATACATAGAGCACTCATATTTAGTTTATCAGTTACAATATGATACTTTATCGAAATTTCGGGTCGGTATACCGATCGAATTTTTGCCTATTTCTCCTTATTTCAAAATAAGACCCCGTCTATCAACCTGAAAAACAAGTCAAACCGTATCCTACATAATTTCAAACCCTATCTTCCCAGGATCGGGTCATGCCTGACATTTTTTCTGCATTTAGACAAACCTAATCTAAGTGAAAACGTAATAATAACATTAATAATAATCATGCAGAGATTCCTCTCATTTTCCCCTCCTTTTTCAAAAACCAAAGATACCCCAAACATTTTTCTCCTCCTTTGAAAAATAAAATCAAATCATTTTTGCTCTCAGGTCGATTACATCCCCGTTTTTAGCATGGCTCCCTATTGGCTTCGGTCTTCTGCCAAATCACCCCGGAGCTCCATCGATTCTTATGATGCTTCGTTTGAGTTTGGGATATATCTTCACAAGCTCTACATGGAGAACATTGACCATACACGGAATGTTCAACCCAATCTGATGACCATCTTAGCCCAACTTAGTGTTAATATTGACAACCTTAAAACCGAGGTCCATAAAATGTCGCAACACTGGGCCCAGATTCTCGAAGAACTCGAGGTTATCTTTCCTGGTGCCATGGGACACCCGCTCCCTATCCTATATGGGTCCCAAAAGAGTACCAAAAATTTCCGTGTGCCCCACCTGCCAATGATTCTCCACCAACTCAACTCCCTATTTTGAAACTTTCCCAACCAGGAGCTAACCTTCCAGTACCTATGGATCCCAAAAAGTAGGAACTGAACAAGGTCAAGAAAGACCTCAACCTACTATCAAAGAAGATCGACTAACTTAAGATATTCATGAAATACATGGACTACAACCATATGTCTTCCTATCCCGAAGCTAGACTTCGAGAGAAGTTCAAGATGACAGACATCGAGAAGTTCGGGGGAAGCAAACCCCCGATTGTTCACCTTCAAAACTATCACTGAGCCATGATCGTCCATGGTTCTTTCGAATAGATAATTTCCCAGATGTTCCAGCAGACCTTTAAGTAAAGTTACTTCTGATGGTTTCTATCCATTGAAGAATCCATGATCTGTAGTTAGGAGGATGTCGCCCGAGAATTCATGTCTCAGTAGAAGTACAATAAAGAGCTATAAGTTATGCATTGAGATATAGAGTTTCTTAAACAAAAACCATGAAGAAAAAACTAATTGCTTCATAGGAAGGTGGAGAGAGAAATCCACTACCATGACCAACATATCCTCCGAGGAAGAATAAGTCAGTACTGTGAAGAAGAACTTCTTACCTTATATTCGAGTATCCATGGGAGGACAGTATTACCTAGATTTTTTAGCCCTTCGAAAGACTGGTGTAGAAATTGAGGAAGGCATTACCAAAGTGGAATATGAACCAAAGAAAATGACCACACAATTTACTCCCCAAAAGTATAAGAAGCTTTATAGTTCTATAGTCTTAACCATCAACAACAATTCACAACCCGTAACCTCTTAGGCACCGAAAAGTTGCACTAATCCTGTCGAGAAAGAGTACATCGAGCTCTATGCTCCCTTGTCCAAAGTCTATCAGGAACTATTAAGGAGAAAAATCATCAAACCCTTGGACCCCCGTATATTACCAAATCCACTGCCTAATAAATTTAAACCCGATGCTCGTTGTGATTTCCACCAATTCGCTGGTCATACCATCGACCAATGCTTCCAACTTAGAAATGTGATCCAAGGCCTAATTAACTGGGGTATCATCACCCAACCAGCTAATCCTAAACCCAATACCACTGATAACCCACTTCTAGCACATTAAAATACCATCTTTCTAGAAAGTGACCCCGAATTTGACCCGTCTACTCAAATCAAGCCTAAGAAAGCACCTATTATCCCTATAATCACACTTAAATTGCTCAAGGTTTGCCCATATTTTCTCCTACCACCAACCTGCTTCACCGATCAATATTTGTTTTTCCTTTCGAGGGCTCACATCACTTTTTTCACTCGATCTGAGGGAAGATACATGGAGTTACTGATTGTGTTGAATTGACTCTTAGAATTTAGATTGAAATTGCCCGTCGAGATGACCGTTGATCGTAAAAAATTCAATGGCTTACTCATGTAAGCCCAAAACTGGTCTCGAGAATAAGATTAATGGGTAGTACCTATTGAAGAAGTTAGTATAAATGATGTTATATAGACTATGGCCAATATATTTCAATAGATATGTGAAATTTGCAGCATTTCTGAATTACTAATTGCTTTAAAGCTTCAATAACGATTGATCCCTTCACTCCTTCACCTCCTTACTGAGTGGGAAGATTTGTACGATGAAGCCATTTAGGTTGTTGAATGTATTGACTAGTCTTGGCAAGAGGACAAAGTCTCCAGCAGATGGGGGGAGATTTTGAAAGATCAAATGACAAACCATGTCAGGCAGAAGTCAGTCTAGTAGCCAGCTTGTGTGGATTGATATCCTTCGAAGATCTCTCAGGGGACATAAGTAAAGTATATGTTCATCTCGAGATAGATAAAAACACGAGATTCTTATTCTTCCCGGCCTCAATAAACCACATCACCAGGTCAGGGAGACATTACAAAGATTCGATTCCTCATGCAACTGAAACAGATAAAGGAAAGGGAGTTATCGAAGAACTTCCCCGCCAAAAATGACCATCAAAAAAAGAAAAGTCCTTGATCGTGTCAAGAAGACCCAAGACAATATCACCATATGGGGCTTCTCATGTCCTCTTAATTGCACCATAATGCCTTAATAAAGTTCCTCACCGGACCCACAGTCCCTTCTTTCACTACTCCTGAAGAATAGGTAAATATAGTTGGGTCCCTAACCGCTTCCAGACTCCTCTAATTTTCCAAAGAAGAGATACTGAAGTTCATCCCTAATCACAATTATGTCCTCAAAATCTCCATTGAAGTATTGGTAAAGATAGTCCCACGATCACTTATTGGCAATGAATTTGTCCCCAATGTTTGTCCTCTCATAACCTTTAACTATTTGGGAATGAAAGTCAGTGATCTCACTCCCACTTTCGTCGTCATGCGTGCTTATGACAACACCCACCGAGAAGTAGTGAGGTCCATAAAACTCACACTAAGGGCTGGCCCAATTAATCTTGTCACTGAGTTTCAAGTCATCGATATATCTGCATGCTTTAATCTACTCCTTAGCCATCCATGTCTCCACAACATCCAAGGGGTATCTTCTTCCCTTAATAAAAAACTGAATTTCTTCACCAAAGGTCAAGTTGTCACCATTTTAAGGGACGACGATCATAAAGACAATACCAACACTAGCAATATAGTATTAGAAATCCAGCTTGGGGCAAATGCCATGCTCCTTTCTGGTATTAGAGTTGATCCATTTCCCCTCCCTGTGGGAGAAAATTTCAAATACCAAGTTTGTCCAAAACACAACACTCATGGAAATATTAATGTAATTCAGATGTACAAGAACATGCATTTCATGCCCGAAATGGGGCTAATGTGACACCAACAAGGGACCCTTGATCCCATAGTCCTGAAAGAGTCCTTAAACCCATGTGGCCTGGGTTACCAACCTTCACCGGATGAACTCAAAGCACTCCGTTGATCGAGACTAAAAAGAAGCTTAGAAAATTAAAAGACTATTTCAAGAGACTCTCTGAACAAAAATTTATTAAGGAGGGTGAAGAATTCCCCTTTTGTGGACTCCTGAACTGTGGTACGACCATGTTGATAAGAAAATCAAATTTGGGCTAGAAATATTCTTTAAAGACATCAACTCTTGGGCCAAAGACTGAAAACATTAAGTACAACCTCTCCCATGACAGTTACCAAAGACTTTGTGGAAAGTAATTTCGAAGACTCATTCGACTTGCAGACACTAGGGATAAGTCTCTGCATGATCTTGCTCAGATGCCACGTTTTCAGACCCGTACACTCTAATCAAAGGCACTAACATGCCTCTCCTCAACTAGAATGCCATACTAGTCCAACCTGCTGACATTCAACCTAACTCTGTTGCTTACCCCATCCAAGTTTCTTCACCAAATTTTATTTTTCCTTTTCGTGACATCAATGTAATTGAGACCTCTTTTGACGAGGTTCTCAATGTAGTTTTTCTCGAAAATGAAATAAACAAATATTTTGAGTAGGGCTGTGTTTTTTTCGAACTTTTCGATTTTTCGATTTCCGATCCGATTTTTTTCGAATTTGGAATAAAATTTAGTTTACCGATTTTCCGATTTCTGATTTTTTTGAACAAAATCGGATCGAAAATAAAAAATAATTCTGAATTTTCGATTTTCCCGATTCGATTTTTCTGAAACTATTCCGATTCGATTTTTCTAAATTTTTTTCGATTTTTTTGAAATTATTTTCGATTTTTTTGAAATTATTTTTCGATTTTCTTTTCGATTTTTTGAAAGTTTCCCATATCTCACATCGGTTGGGAGAGGGGGAGGACTCCAAAATATGCTCTATAAAAGGAGAGTATCCTCCTAACTTCTACACAAATGAAAAAATGGGCCAAATCCTCATGTATTTACATGTTGGGTGAAGCCATTTTCTATGTTTTTTAAAATGAGAATTTCGAGTAATCGAAAATCCATAATTTAATTTTTTGAAATTTTGGAATTTTGAAATTTTCTGGATTTTTAATAGATTTTGTGAATTTTCGGTTTTTTCCAATTTTCGCCGATTTTTCGATTTTTCTGAATTCGGATTTTTTTTTTAATTTTTCGGAAAAATTGGATCGAAAATTGGATTAGTTATTTTATTTCCAAAAAATTGGAATTTTTTTCCGAAGAGGCATTTTCCGAACCGATCCGGCCGAAACACAACCCTAATTTATAGTATCTTAATGTGCCTTATATTAATTGTCTTGAATCTAATCAAACCTTTGATGATGATGATTTTGCAAATGAACAATTCTTAACTGATCTTAATAAGGAGAATAACAAATAAAATAATTGCGTTCAAATTAATGATGACGATACTGTTTTTATTAATCTCAGTTCTAGTAGCCATCAGTGCGATATTAGGATAGGGCCCACCCTTAACGAGCATGAGTGTGATCAATTTAAAGAACCATTAAAAGAATTCATAGACGTCTACGTATGGTCCTACGATGATATGCCCAGCTTTGACCCATAAATAGTTCAGCATGAGATCCCGACATTCTTATAATACAAGCCGGTTAAACACAAGTTAAGAAAACTTCGCACCGAAGGGTCGCTCAAAGATAAAGGAGTGGTCAAGCAATTGAATGTGGGTTTCATTCGCGTAGTTGAATATCTTACATGGCTCGCTACCATCATCTTCGTACCAAAATCGGGAAAAAAAGCCCAAATGTGCTTTGACTACCAGGAAATGAATAAAGCATCCTTAAAAGACGATTACTCGTTACCCAACATCGACCTGATCATAGATAATAGGGGTAGCCATGCCCTCAAATCGTTTGTCAATGGATTCGTCGGGTATAACCAGATCAAGATGCACCCTGACCATCAGGAGAAAACTACCTTCATCATCCCATGGGGAATTTTCTGCTATATTATCATGCTAGTGCTACCTACCAAAAGGCTGCCACAACCATCATGCACAACCTTATTTATAAGGAGGTCGAAGTATATTTAGACGATATGATCATTAAGTCTAAGACTTGGTAAGGTCATATTTCCTCCATTTGAAAGTTCCTCGAGCGACTGCAATAATATCAGATGTGATTAAGTCCAGAAAAGTTTGTTTTTGGCATCACAAAAGTAAAACTCTTAGTATTCATGGTTTGTGAAAAGGGAATCGAAGCATGACCTATGAAGCTAAAATCCATACTTGAGATGCCACTACCATAGATAGATAAGGAAGTCCAAGGATTCATGGGTAAACTACAGTACATCAGTCGATTCATCAGCAACTGGCTTCTATCTGCGAACCCATTTTCAAATAAGTTTGAAAGGAATCAACTAAAGTCGAGAATGAGGTATACAAGAAGCCTTTGACAAAGTCAAAAACTGGCTTGGTACAAAGTCAACTATATTTCTTTAGAGAAAGCATGTCACCCTGGTCTGGGTCATGCAAAAGTTATGACACTACATGCTTGTCTTCCCTATAAGACTACTATCCTGTATGGATCCCATCAAATAACTACTAGAAAATCTTGCTCTGTCCAGCTAAATGGCCCATTAGTTGATGTTGCTAATCAAGTTCGGTATTGTGCATGTCACGCAAAAAGCTATGAAAGGAGGAGATACATCTCTGACTACCTTGATAATTACCCTATAAAAGGAACCTATGTTTAGGTGTCTGAATTCTCGGATGAAGATATTCTCTACACCTCTCAAGAGGACCTTAGATCGAAAATGTTCTTTAATAGAGCAGCTAATAAGAAAGGATAGAGCATTGGGATACTTATGATTGCCCCTGATGTCTCTCACACACCATTTCCATCAAACTACACTTCCCTTGCATTAACAACATGACGAAGTATGAGGTATGAACTGCATGCCTCAAGATTTCCTTTAAAAAAGGTATCAAACACCAAGACATCTATGGAGACTCCATCGTCAACCCGATTCTCAAGAAATGGAAAGTAAAAGATGAGAAACTCCTACCCTTCCAACATGCTAGTTAAAAGATGTTTCCTTTCACTACCTACCTCGTACAAAGAACAACCTAGTTGATGCCCTTGCTACCCCGCCCTCCACAGTTGACATGCATGAGGGAATAACAATAGCCCCTTTCCTAGTTTAGAAATAAGCTATGCCCACCCACTGATACCACATTAATATCGTAATTGAGGAAGATTCTAATATGGTCGAGTTATAGTACTATGACATTTGGTGCCTCCTCAAGCATAATAGGTATCCCCAAGACGCAGATAAGAAAGACCGTGCAACCCTTCGCAAAAATGTTTCCTAGTATATCATTAGTGATAAAGCGCTTTTTAAGAGAAACTTCGATGGAACCCATTTGCACTTCATAACAAGGGATGATGTTGAAGAAGTGATGCAGAAGATCGCCCATATGAATGGTTATATGCTTGTTAAGAAGAACATCACTCATGAGTACTATTAGACCACCATGGTTCAAGACTACACAGCTTATGTTTGAAGATGCCTCAAATGCTTGCAATTTGCCAATCTCCAATACTTACCACCTTGAAAACTATACAACATGACCTCTGCCTGTCCCTTCTCCACCCAAGGCATTGTCATCATAGGAAAGGTTACTTCTGAAGCTTCAAATGATTGCGAATTCATCCTGGTCGTTATTAATTACTTCACCAAATGGGTCGAAGCCAAGTTATACGCAGTGCTGAATGCAAAGAGAGTGTCCAAGTTTATCGTAAAGAACATCATATGCTGATACACATTTCCCCATGAGTTAGTATCAAATAATAGACTCCACTTCGAAGTTGAGGTCACAGAACTAGTCCACAAGTACGGGATTCGAAAACACAAATCTTATCTTTATTGACCCCAAACCAATCGTGCTATTGAAGCTGCCAATAAAAGCCTCAAAACTATAATTAGTAAGATGACTAAGAGTTACAAAAATTGGGCCGACCTAATTTCTTATGCCCTCTGGGGCTACCGCACATCAATCAGAATGCCTACAAGGGATGTCCCTTATTCCCTCGTTTATGACATGGAAATAGTCCTACCCGTTGAGCTAGAAATACCTTCCCTATGCGTCATGACCGAAATAAAGTTAGCGAAGAAGATTGGCATCAAAGACTCTTTGACGAACTATTACTCTTGAATGAAAAGAGGCTTAAGTCTCTATACCATACAGAGGGGTACCATCACCGAATAACACAATCATTCAACTAAAAATTTAAGGATCACAGTTTCCAGGAAGGAAACCTTGCCCTCAAGAAAATTAGAGAACCCGTCTAGGACCCCATACGGAAATTCAAAATGAATTGGAACGCCCCCTACATTTTGAAAAAAATTCTCTCAAGTCGCGCCGCTATGCTCACAGACCCCGACGGAGAAAAGATGGCGCATCCAGTCAACCTAGACCATCTCAAGAAATTTTACCCTTGGTTTAAATCTCGATGCGCTACGACTCTTCTCATTCCCCTTTTATTAAAAAAAATCTTCATTTTCCCTACCCAAAACTAAACTACGTGGGACTTGATCCTCTAAAAATATTTCCTTTTCAAAATGAGACTCATGAAAATTGTCAAAAACCCTTGACGTACATAAGCAGCCCACACAACATGCATGGGCACGGTCCCTTCTTTTTCACAAAATGCTATTCTTTCATAACCTTCGAGAATGGCGGTCCGTCTTATCATTTACATGAAAAAAGGATTATGTATGCCGTAACGACTAGCATAGATAATTCTAATGCAAAACTCATCAAGAGGCATAACAAAATAGGATCAAAATTATTTTTATTTCTAATTATGTAATACATATTTATTACATGAAGTATCAGTGAAGGGAGTTAAACAAATTATCACCTTCCACTAACTAAGCTATCTTTAAATAGAATTAACCCTTACCATGCTACACAAAAAGTATTCCAAACCCCTAAAACACAAAACACCGAAGATTACCCTAGTTTCATAAAATATTACCCAAGATTCACAAGACTTAAGTTCCTGATAATCGACCTCGGCCCTCATAATTGGTCTCCATAACTTTAAGTCCTAAGAATTGACATCATCCCTCAGAATTAGTCATCACAACTTTAGGCCTTCAGAATCGATCTCGACTCTCAGATTTGACCTCGACTTGTGGAATTGGTTATCCCAATTTTAGGTCCTCAAAATTGACCTCGACCCTCAAAATTATTCGTCACAACTCGAAGTCCTCAGAATTGAACTCGACCTGCAAAATTGGCCATCCCAATTTTAGGTCCTCAAAATTAAACTCGATCCTCAAAATTGGTCATCATAACTTAAGGTCCTCAAAATGGATCTCGGCCCGCAGAATTGGTCATCCCAACTTTAGGTCCTCGGAATTGATCTCAGCCCTCAGAATTTGTCATCACAACTTATGGTCCTCAAAATTGACCTCGGCCTGCAGAATTGATCATCCCAAGTTAAGTTCCTCATAATTGACCTCGACCCTCAGAATTAGTCATCATAACTTTAGGACCTCAGAATTGACCTCGGCCTCAGAATTGGTCATCATAACTTTAGGTCCTCGTAATTGATCTCGACCCTTAGAATGGTTGTCACAACTTTAGGTCCTCAGAATTAACCTTGGCCCTTAAAATTGGTCTTCATAACTTTATATCCTCAGAATTGACCTTGGTCCTCAAATTAATCATCACAACTCAAGGTCTTAATAATTGACCTCGGCCCGAAGAATTGGTCGTCACAACTTTAGGTCCTTAGAATTGACCTGGACCCTCAGAATTGGTCGTCACAACTTTAGGTCCTCGGAATTAACCCCGGACCTCAGAATTGGTCATCACAACTCAAGGTCCCAAGAATTGACATCAGCCCTCAGTGTTAGTCATCATAACTTTGGTCATTGGAATTGACCTCGACCCACTGCATCGATCATTCTCGTCTTCTTAGAATTGACTCGACCCACTAAATCGGTCATCTTCGTCTCCCTAGGTCCTCAGAATTAACATCGACCTGCTGAATCAGTCATCCTTAGCATCACTTTCGGTCCACAGAATTGACCTCAACCCACTAGATTGGTCTCCCTAGACCTTTAAAACCAACCTTAACACATCTTCGACACACTTAATTGGTTATCCTCATCTCCTTAGGTCCTCAGAATTGACCTCAACCCGTTGAATCGGTCATCCCCATCTTTCTAGGTCGTCAGAATTGACCTTGACCCACATAATCGATCATCCTCATATCCTTAGGTCCTCAAAACTGACCTCGACCTTCTGAATCGATCAACCTCATAATCCGGGTCCACAAAATTGACCTAAAATCCTCTTTCCCAATGTCGATGAGGTGTCTATCATTCTATGGTCTTCACTCATTGCAAGCTCTCCCTTTGAGGGGTTCTCTATATATGACCCATCCTAAGACCTCCATAAGAACCTCTTTAGGTCCCTATGACTCACTTGTTCACCATAAATCCTAGGTCATACTTCGAGTAGCAATCTAGAGGCTACTGAGCGCTCTCGGACCCCGTTTGACTATAGTAAACTTCCTTAATTGAGAAAAATCTCAATAAATCTTCAAAGGGATCTGAATCCACTTTCGAACAATTTTCCACATGCACGAATCAACCTTATAGTTCGGACGGACGATCTATTTTGCTAAAAAAACCTATCTGGAGACCACCAGGCTCTCTTGGGCCCTATATTACTCTGAACAACTTTATCTCCTGAGTGGAAGCTCAATAATTATTAAAATGCTCTGAATCCCCATTCCAACTGTCCACCTCGTGCGCTAATTGGTCTTACAATACGGATGACTAATCCATTTTATCCCAAAAACTGTTCTAGAGGCCACTGGGCACTATCGAGTACCATTTGACCCTAATTAACTCTCCAACCTTCGAAGGGCTCTGAATACCCTTTCCAATAATCCACCCCATATGTGAATTAGCCTTACTGTACGAACGAATGACCCATTATACTCCGAAGAGTCACCGGGCGCCGTTTGACATTAGTTAATGCTCTGAACCAAACGAAGATGAATGAAATCTCAAAATTCTTTGAATACCCTTTCCAACAGTCCATCCCGTGCATTAATCATCATTATGGTTCGGAGAATAATTCTTTTTCCTCTAATAATTTCCTGTCTAATCACCAATGGGCGCTTACGATCCCCGTTTGACTTTGGTCAACCATTGAACCTGGGAGTGAATCAATGGATTCTTAAAGGGCTCTGAATACCCTTTCTAACAGTCCACTGTGTGTGTGATTTTCATTTAAGACTTGCATTTTACGACTATTTTTTTGAAAAATCTGTCATTAGAGTGCGGAATGGCACCCCTTGGACCCTGATTACTGGTACTGTCTCTGGGTATCTATGTTGATAGGCAGGTCCAGGATCTTATCGATCAACATTGCCCTTGTCCCTATAAATATAGGCCATAACCTCACATTAAAAGTCACCCCTAAGCATCCCTCTCAGGAATTCAGAGAATATTTTATTGAATTCAGAGTTGTTCCTCTGTTAAAAATCTCATTTTCCACATTCCTTCCATCCATTTCATACTCCATTTAGTAAATTCCTTCCATCTCATCATACCACCATCAACTCATTATGACATCAATGCATTTACAATCAAGATCCACTTCAAGTCCTCATAAAGAGGTCCAATTCTCCATCACTGTCTTTAAATTCTCTTATTTTAGCATTAGTTGTTTTATTTCTACTTTAGCGCTTTATTTCATTTATTAACATACCTTAATCCCAAACCTTTATTATTACTATTTGCAGATACTTTATTTTTAAAAAAAACTAAAAACAAGAAGAAGAAAGTTTACCTATAAATTTCAAAAGACGAATTCTCACTACACATTCTCACATTTGAAATATGCTTATCTCTACACACATATCAGAGAAACCCTCCATTTGGATTTATGGGTTAAATCACATCATATGTTATCTTTGAATTATGTTGACTTTCATGCCCCTTAGGCTATGTAGACATCATGGGTAAATCCCTAGACCCAAGTCCTCCCTTATACACATTTGTTACACTGTTTTTTTATATATGTACTGTGAATGGATGTCATATTCTTGCATGCTTGTGTTTTGTTCGATCTGTACATTTGTTCTTCTATAATGACTTGTGATTCGGCAAACATTGATATTATATTTTGAATTATTATTTTGGTATCATTCCTAAGAATGAACTCACTCTGTCCTTTCCTATGATGTGAGTTAAATTATTCCATTCTCCATTTATATTATGCACATAAGCACACACTGCACAGAATCTAACATGAGAAGATTAACACATCTCCATGAGAGATCGAAAGGGAGGGATGGGTGCCTAATACCTTCCCATTCCATAACTTAGTCCTCGGACTTTTGAAGAACTTGGTTTCGCAAGATTCAGTATTGTCCTCGATGCCATTCTCTCGAGGTGACAACATTTCTTCTATTTGTTTTGTGCAAATTATGTTGACGACTCTATATCTACACATTATTCAACATTGACGACAGTCGAGCGCCTTGAGAAAGGGTGCAATCCCACATGCACGCTGAAGGGATCCTCAAAAAAGAAAAGGGGGAAGCCCCAGGATGACCACACATGCAATTATTCTTTATATTCTGGGATCTTGAATCATGATGAAAATCACATATTAGCATATTTAAGAGATCATAAATACTTACCTTGATCCATGCTAATAATGTTTTTAATATCGGGTGAGAGGTTGGATAAGCCTTGAATATTATCATCTTGAAGTTATTTATTGCTATTTTCTTCAACACAATTAAATCACTACGTGAAAATTTTGGAATTCTTTCCCTTGGCCTATAGTTTTGTTATGTTGTCTTTTAGTGTGTCTGAATTATGAAATTAACCACTTATTTATAGGCAAGGGGGACCCAAATCTCCAATAGTCATTTAATCTGAAATGTCCATCATGGTAAATAGCCAAGAGTGCATAAATCCTTAATTAATCAAAGATGTCCTTTGATTAACAATCTTAAATTATATTGACTCTTGGTATTATGAGTACCCTTTTATTAACTAAAGTGACTCTTAGTATTGCTTAATTATGGAACACATTATGGAAGAATTATTATTTAAAATATTTCTAAAAGTCTCCCATTTGGTCCATAATTATCATACGCGTGTAATAATCTTTGAGTCCTTCTTAAATGGTTATTCATAAACATCTTAATCAAATATAACATAAATATGAGTCAAAAAGTTTCCATACCAGTTCATAAGCGTGGTTCCTTAAATGGACTACAACATTAACAATTTATTAAATAAGGTCAATAATAAGGTTATCATTATGGTATAATAATTGTATTATAAAATATTATTTCTATCACATTCGTTAATTCACATGAATGTGAAATTATATTGGAAGATAAATACTTAAATGTTCAGAATACACTTTAAGCGATATCAAATATAGTGTCAAATAAATAAGTACCAATCAATCCATAATACTTATATTTAATTGGCTATACTTAAGACCATGGCATTAGTGATGGCCCATTTCTTAGTCGATATGTTATGTTAACACTAGATAGGTATTGTATCTTAATGTGAGGAACTCCTTTTAAAAACCAATCATTTCTTAATAAAGAATATTGCATCGACATTATCCTAATACATAAGTGACTTGATAATGTTTGTGTTATTTTTCACCTGGATTTTGATTAATTAGGATTGCGAGCATGCCAGACAAGATTTAAGGCCTTGTCAACAAAAGATCTTTGCCTAGTGGTAATTATCAGGCAATTGCATTGCGTTCGAGGACTCAATTAAGAGGACTTATGCTTCCCTTAGGGAAGACATTGAATTGAGTGCTAAGTTGTAGTAATTAACTATGATAAAAATAGTAAATTACATGAATTGAAAGAAAAGTAAAGCTTTGTAAATAAAATAAAAGAAAATGCGATGATAGTTATTGATGTAAAAAACTGGACTTGATCCAATTTATATTCACAGATAAAATATATAATTGCAATGGTAACTAAAAAGGGAAAGAGCATTGTTAAAGTGGTTTAGCTATGTGATAAAGACTACTTCCACTGTTATTTTATTGATTTCAGAGGTTACAGAAAGCTAGGTACTCTTGTCAATAAGAATAACCTAGGATCCGTTCTACCTTTCCCTTGATAAAAGGGATACAATGTATTTATAGTGACCCGGAGGTCAAGGGTCGGAATGTCAAGGGATGGAATTATTTTATACATTTAAGCATTTACATCCTTACATAATGAATGTGATGATTGGTTGTAAAAACCACATGTAATATGACCCTTAGTATGGTGACATTTAATTGATCTTGATGGTGAGCCTTCCTTATATTGGTCGGCATGACTGCCAAGCTACTATCTGTTGCCTAGGATTTTAGCCACATAGAATGACAAGTGTTCACTTTTGATTGGTCCACGTAGATAGATAATTTTTGGCATCAACAAAAGCCCCCAATGTTCCATGCTTGATGCTCGCATTAAAGTATGGAGCAATTGATTCTGGAAGTAGCTCAAAGTATTTTCAGGATGATTGGTCGGCAACCGACCTCCCGCACTTGTAAAATTTCATTGGCACTGTTTAAAGATGCCATTTTTGCAAAAAAAATGAATTTTAGCGAATGGCCAAAGGGTAAATGTGACACCCTTTGTATCGCTAAGCCATCGGGATGTCAATCGTTGGTACGTTTAATCGTTACTTTTACTATTTTTAAGGCAAGCAATAAAAAGGGGGAGGCTTTTTCCAAATTTTACCTTACCTCAAATCTTCAAACTGTAGCATCTATTTTTGAGCTTTTGTGTGATCGTTTGCTGTCGTTCGTCTTTTCCTTCAATAGTTTTTGCTTAATCCTTAATTTTCATAAGAAATCTTTCTTTCTCTCTATTTTTCTTCATTTCCTTTCTTTCTGAACCATGGTTCACATAGTTGACGAGGATTCTCTGGAGGAATTTAGGGTAGAAAAGAAAATCCCATCTTGAGTTGATTTAGAAATACCCCATGATCCTATAGACGTATTTTCTTTGGTTGAGTATCATTGGATCCCAATTTTATTTATAATTGAGTGTGGTTTCACCTTTCCACAAAATCCTTTTCTTCTCCATTTCTGCCAATATTTTGATATTGCTCCAGTAAGAGTAGCCCCCAACACCTGGAGGGTTGTCAATGGGGTGAATAGATTAAATGAAATCTATGGGACCCATATTTGGATTCCAGAAATCATGTTCTGTTATAAGTGGGCTATTATAAGAGAGACCACTTATTATTTGAAAACTAGACAAGCCAATAGGGCTTTAGTATCAAATCTTCATGATTCTAATAAGGATTATTGGATTCATGTTTGATAGTTAAGAACTAGTAACATGCCCCACTTGAAAATGGAGTGTCCTAGATGCTCTAAATCGGGGAATGGGATAGGTTGTTATTTCAGTACTTTGCCTTTCTTTATTAATTGCTTTTCTGATATATGCTAACTGCTGGTCTTTATTGTTTTTTTACAGAAGAACATAAGAGAAAGTTCCCCAAACTGGGTGAATTCAATTTGGAAGAACTTAAATTTTTATGGGGTCTGAACCAAGGGACATGAGAGGATCATCCCCAATCAGCTTCTGTGTTGCTAGAGTATAAAACTTCCATAATCTCTTTTGTAGCTCGACCAATAATTATTGTGCCTTCAATTGTAATTAATTTGGAGAAGGATCCCGTGTCTACTTCCTCGGCCACTGAATCTGATGGTGTTGGGACTTCTTCACTTGATTTTGATCTTCCTCTTTCTTCTAGCATGGGAAAGTGAAAAATTCCCAACCTTTTGGAGTATGATTCCACTGTTGGTGCCAATAAACCAGTTGATACCAACACTTAAAAGAAGAAGGTTGATCCTGGAAAGAAGCCCCCAACCACCAAAGGTGATGAGTCTCCTCTCAAGAGACTAAGAAGAGGTCCTGCTGATAAGAAGGTTGAGAAGGTTATTGAGGCCGACCACATGGGATTGGTTGGTAAGGTTCCATCTACTAAGGCTCATTTGTAGCCTTTAGTCCAAGCTTAGGTAGGAAGCTGATCAAAGTTGGTACCCTTCCGGACCATGGGGTTGTTGCTGGTTCAATGTCCCGATCAAAACTATCGGAGAGGGCTACCCAGAGTTTAGCCTTAGTAAATTTTAATATTTGAGGTTCGTCGGATATTATTCATATCTTTTTTGATTATGTATTGACTTGGTTCTTTTCTTGTAGTTCTTAGTTGATTACAACCAAATGTTGGAGAAGGATGATTAACAGTGTTCTTTTTCAAAAGAAGTTGAGGAGGCCTTTGAAGGTCTTATGAAATCTTTGGAGTAGTCTAGGAAATCTTTGGAGATAAAGAAAAAGGGATGTGAGGTGAAAATCAAACTGGCCAAAGAAGCACGACAAAAGTCTGAGAAAACTCTGACTATGGCTTTTTTGGCCTCTACTCAAGCTGAGCTCAGGGCAACGGCTACTGAAGAGAAAGTATCCAAACCGTCTTCTGACCTTACTATTGAGAAGGACAAGAGAAAGAAAACCAGGGAAGATGCTGGGATAAGTCCATCTCTACTACTTCTACCCAAATAGCTTATGCTAAGAATAAATTCTTCAAGGAAGGTTGGTCGACAACTTTGAAGGAAGTTGGCACTGCTAAAAACTGAGAGCTATTTCTGAAGCAGAATCCAGGCTCCCCTCCCCCCAAATATTAATGATGAGATTGATGATGATGCAGGTTCAAGGAAATCTTCTAAGGTTATTGAGTCCATTGATCCTCCAGCCGAGCAAGACAAATATCCTATTGACTTAGCTGCCCCTCCAGCCGACCAGGACACAAACCCTGAAGTTGACAAGGATAAGAAGAAAGTGTAGACATGTTAGACTTTTTGGTCTTTGTATTTTGCATCTTTCTTTTGTTTTTTTTCTTTTTGTCTTATTCTGATGTACTTGTAACGTTTTTATTTATCAATGAAAAAACATCTTCTTCAATTACTTTCCACTTTGCTACTATTTTGTCTCCTTTTATTGTTGATCAAGTGTTACTTTATCTTTTTAGTTTATTGACAAGGTGGAAAAAATTTCCGCCACTGAATCCGGCCTACACAAACGTTGTAACATTATGTTCAAAATCATCCACTTAGATTTGACAGATGAAGAATTAACAGACTTGCTCGGTGCATATGCTTATAATCAAGTAAAGGATGCATACACATATCTTAAATATCTTCTTGATTGGGATGTAGCCAATAATATTGCATATTATGAGATGATTGAAGACTTGCAGAAAGACCATAATGAAGCTAAAGCTCTACTGCATACTTACAATAAAGCCAAGTATAAGGCATTGAGTGAAGGCTAGGGGTTTGAGCAGAAACTAGAAAATTATGCCTCTTTATTCAGGAGGAAAAATTTCTTATTGAATCGTGGACTTGATGAATCTAGAGAGATTGCCAAGCTCTTGGAGGATGAGAATAATAAACTTTGCAAGGAGATGGAAACTTTTAAAAAGTCTCCTGGTAGTGGTGTCGATGAAGGTGCCTCCTTTTTCGAGAATGAGAATGCCAGATTGGTTGAAGAGCTTGAAATCACAAAGAAATCAAAATATATATCATCATCCATACAATAAAGAACCAGTTGACCAGCTATTATGGAAGCTAGCACGAAGAAAACCTTGGCTGACCAGGTTGTCCAACTAAAAGCAAAGAATTAGGTCTACAAAACTGGAAGCTAAGGATAAAGCTCTTGCCGACCAATCCAGACAGTTAAAAGTGAAGGATAGTATTTTGAAGAAACCTCAACACCAAGTTGAAAGGTTGACCTTTTAATTTCAACAACAGCCCTGAGAGGTGGGGGTGGAGGGATATAATGAAGCTTTGGGTCATATTGATGATCATCTTGTCTAGAGTCATGATGAAGGTTACAGGTGGCGATGGACCAATTATCCAACTTTGCTGAAATATGATCAAAATAAAAACCTACGTTATGGGAATGAACCTGGTCTTCAAGATTGTAACAATCCTCCATTCAAGATGGATAAATCATGAATCCCTCCTGACGCCATCTCTCAATGTTTAATCACTAAATACTTAGGAGATTACAATCTCCATGATGCTCATGAAATAGTTCGTCCTTCATATCTGATTAATGCCCCAATAAGTAGTAACAGAAGAATGTTAGAAGACTTCAACTTTATTAACTCCCCTTATAACTTGGATGATCCTCCTGCCAGAATGGAAAGAGTACAACCATCCTCCAAAATTGAAGGGAAGCATCCAGCTGAAGGATTTTCCTATATTTAGTTATTCGTTTGAATGTAATACAGTTTATGTGAATGAAAATCCATATGTTTGTTCTGTTAACTTATGATTATTTTAATCAAGAAGTTAACTTGTGATTGTATTGTAATGCCATTGATTCTATTAATGCACTTATATATACTAATCTAAATTTAGCATTAGTTATCAGTGGTGACCAAGTGTATAAAGAATATATATTTATACACCACACCATAAACAGGAATCTGGCACGGTTTAAAACAGTGCCAGATCAAATTTGGCACGGTTTTGAACTAGGCCAGAATCAGGTGTTCCAAAATGGCCATTTTTTCTGGCACGATGTAAAAGTGTGCTAGATTTTACCAAACATGAATACTTCTGGCACACTTTTAAACCATGGCAAAATTTGATATTTCTGGCACAGTTTTGAACCGTGCCATATTGAGCACATTTTGATAAACTTTTGGCATAATTCAAAACCATGCCAAAATTTGGTACACTTTTGGCACGATTTTAAACTGTGCCAAATTTTTGGATAAAAGAAAAAAATTAATTATTTGAAAACAAGAAAATTCACAAATTGCAAATCGTGCACGTTATTGATAAACTAATATATATACAAACTTCAAAATATTACAAGTATTTAGTAGAGACCAAAAAAAAAAATTGGGCAGAGTTTCCTCTATTTTCTGGACATTCTAAAATCTGCTAATATAAAACCTGCATAATAGAAAGCCCGCACGACCACAAAATGTAACAATAAACTTATAAAAGCCCTCACGACCATAAAAGTTAACAATAAAAGTACAAAAGCCCGCATGGTCATAACACAAAAAAATAGAATCATGAATATTAACGACGTTAAACAAATAAACCCCTTGTTGTAAATCATTGACTTCTCTGTGCGTTCCAAGTGAATAATCGCTAATGATAAAATGTTATCCTGCAAAAAAAATTAGGATACAAAAAAGAGACGATATTAGTAATCAAGTAATTTATAAAAAAAGCTTACTCAAGTTAAAAAATTACATATAGGAGTTGCAATTATTATTATATTCTAAAATTGAAAATCTTACACAAGTTATGACTACTTGATCAGTTCTTACGAGTTACATTGATCTCGTGTGAGGTGTTGGTGCTTCTTACAGGATCGTTTGGGGGATGGTTTGAGTTTTCACCCTTCAACGGCTTGTTTCCAAGCCTAATCCATATATTATTAGATTATCATCATATTCTCAAAATCAGATACCCGTGACTATGTGATCAGTTCCTATGAGTTATATTAGTTCGGTGCGAGGTGTTATTACCTCTTACGGGGTTGTTTGAGGGTTGATTTGGGTTTTCACCCTCTAACGGCTTATTTTTAAGCCTAACCTATATATTTTCAAAGTATCGTCATATTCTCAAATCGAGAGGCCCGTGACTACGCGGTTAGTTCCTACAAGTTACATTGGCCCCGTGCGAGGTGTTCGTGCCTCTTATGGGGCTGTTTGGTGGCTGGTTTGGGTTTTCACCCTCAAACATCTTATTTTTAAGCCTAATCTAGATATTTCCAAATTATCATCATATTCTCAAATCGGGAGACTCGCGACTACGCGGTCAGTTCCTACAAGTTACATTGGTCTCGTACGAGGTGTTCGTGCCTCTTATTGGGCCGTTTGGCGGCTGGCTTGGGTTTTCATCCTCAAACAACTTATTTTTAAGCCTAATCTAGATATTTCCAAATTATCGTCATATTCTCAAATCGAGAGACCCATGGTTACGCGATCAGTTCCTATAAGTTACATTGGTCCCATACGAGGTGTTCGTGCCTCTTACGGGTCCATTTGGCAACTGGTTTGGATTTTCACCCTCAAACAGCTTATTTTTAAGCCTAATC
Organism: Sambucus nigra; assembly: GCA_949130495.1. NCBI lineage: Eukaryota > Viridiplantae > Streptophyta > Magnoliopsida > Dipsacales > Adoxaceae > Sambucus > Sambucus nigra. Next base: position 220,880,909 of record OX422220.1, on the reverse strand, counting down.
TAGATATTTTAAAATTATCGTCATATTCTCAAATCGGGAGACCCACGATTATGCGATTAGTTCCTACAAGTTACATTGGTCCCGTGTGAGGTGTTCGTGCTTCTTACGGGGCCGTTTGGTGGCTAGTTTGGGGTTTCACCCTCGAACGACTTGTTTTTAAGCCCAATCTAGATATTTCCAAACTACCGTCATATTCTCAAATTGGGAGACCCGCGACTACGCGGTCAGCTCCTACAAGTTACATTGGTAACGTGCAAGGTGTTCGTGCCTTTCACGAGACCGTTTGGCAGCTGGTTTGGGTTTTTACCCTCAAACGGCTTGTTCTTAAGACTAATCTAGATATTTTCAAATTATCATCATATTCTAAAATCGGGAGACCCACGATTACGCGATCAGTTCCTACAAGTTACATTGGTCCCGTGTGAGGTGTTCGTGCCTCTTACGGGGCCATTTGGCGACTAGTTTGGGTTTTCACCCTCAAATGGCTTATTTCCAAGCCTAATCTATATATTTTCAAATCATCATCATATTCTTAAATCGAGAGGCCCATGACTACACGATCAGTTTCTACGAGTTACGTTGGTCCTGTGTGAGGTGTTAGGGCCTCTTACGGGGCCGTTTGGTCGCTGGTTTGGGTTTTCAACCTTCAACGGGTTATTTCGAAGCCTAAGCTATATATTTTAAAATTATCGTCATATTCTCAAACTAAGAGGACCGTGACTACGCGGTCATTTCCTACGAGTTACATTCGTCCCATATGAGGTGTTAGTGCCTCTTGCGGGGCTGTTTGGGGGTTGATTTGGGTTTCGACCCTTCAGCGACTTATTTTTAAGCCTAATCTATATATTTTCAAATTATCATCATATTCTTAAACTGAGAGGCCCGTTACTACATGATCAGTTCCTACAAGTTACATTGGTCCCGTGCGAGGTGTTAGTGCCACTTACGGGGCCGTTTGGCTACTAGTTTAGGGTTTCACCCTCAAATGGCTTATTTTTTAGCCTAATTTAGATATTTCCAAATTATCATCATATTCTCAAATCGGGAGACTTGCGACTACGCGGTCAGTTCCTATAAGTTACATGGGTAACGTACGAGGTGTTCGTGCCTCTTACGGGGCCGTTTGGCAACTGGTTTGGGTTTTCACCCACAAATGACTTGTTTTTAAGCCTAATCTAGATATTTTCAAATTATTGTCATATTCTCAAACTGGGAGACCCGTGATTACGCGGTCAGTTCCTATAAGTTACATTGGTCCCGTGTGAGGTATTCATGCCTCTTACGGGGCCATTTGGTGGCTGGTTTAGGTTTTCACCCTCAAACGGCTTGTTTCCAAGGCTAATATATATATTTTCAAATTATCGTCATATTCTCAAACAGAGAGGCCCATGACTACGCGGTCAGTTTCTCCAAGTTACATTGATCCCGTGCGAGGTGTTAGGGACTCTTACGGGGCCGTTTGGGGGATGGTTTGGGTTTTCAACCTTCAACGATTTATTTCTAAGCCTAAATATTATGTGGAAAATAATTTACCTCCAACGCAACCATCTTCCAAATCAATTGTTCAGGGAAACTCATATTATAGTTATAAATGGAATATATACAAATGTCATTTCTAATCAACGTGGAAGACAACTCAAAAGAAGGGAAAAAAAGACATATCTTAATTAAATTAACTTACATGGATTGATTTAATGAGATCATCCTTGATGGCATACCCCTAAGAGACATTTGCAAGGAGTCTTTGTTTTTCTACAAAAAAAAGTGATATAAATAATATTTCCAATTGATACTAAGTATGTGCAATATAATTTATTGCATTAGACTAACGAGGAGAGGGGGTGGCACTACTAAAATTAACCTCCCTAGTTTATATAGATTTTATTTTGACCAGTTTGAGATGTTTTATTATATGGATGTAAGTACTCTAGTTCCAGGAGATTCCTTCCTGTATAGTATTTCTCATTTTTTCAAATAGGAACAGAAGGATAATGGAAGGTAAGAGAAAAAATCTTCATACAAAAATTTTTATGGATAGAGATAACACCAGAGTCCAAGAGTTAGAATGCATATCGGTGTATCAAGATTATATCAAGTATCAAGTATATCAATGGTTGCTATTAATGAGTATAGCTGCTATATCAAAGAGTATAGATGCTATATCAATGAGTATAGCTGTTATATCAATAAGTATAGCTGTTATGGCTGCAATATGGCTGTTATAAATCAGTGTATATCAGCTGCTATAGCTGTTATAAATCAGCTGAAAGAAATAAGTATATATCAGTGTATATTAGTGTATATTAAATCAGTGTATAAATCAGGTTATATCAGTGTATATTAGTGTATATTAAATCAGTGTATATATAATTGTATAAATCAGTGGGCTATCGCTGCTAAATCAGTGTATATGCTATAGCTGCTATCAGTGATGATATAAGGAACTCATATACACTATAGCTGCTATGTTGCTAAATCAGTGTATATCAATATCAGTTAATGTATAGCAACATCAGTCCCATATTACTCAAGTTCATATGTTGTACTATTAGTTCGTATCAGTCCCATATAAGTACAATATCATTTGAGATCAAATAAGGTGCATAAGGATAAGCTTAGGAACACTATACATTTAAAGGAAGTACACCAGCAACTTCAAATACCTAAAGAAAGAGGATTAGAAATTATGTATTAACGACCAGCTAGAAATTTCAAAGGAAGCCCAACCACAGGAACTTTGGGACTAGGTAAACACCATTGGAGGGGATAAGGAAGTAAAAGAAGGGGGAAAACAGATAAGATATTTCACGCGAAGACTTAACAACCTTTAAGGTGATGAAAATTTTAATCCTAACCAATTCTTAATGGATTCACCCATTTATTCATCTCAAGCTACCTAATGCTTAAAATCACATTCAGAGTCAAAATTATAGAGGAAAGTCGAGCACTGGAGAAGGACCTAAGCAAGACTATGAAAAGGGTTATGGTGGCTAACCCATATCAGCCACACGACCAATGCTAATTTCATGGATTTGTCAGGGTGTGGGACCACCCCTGATAATCCGAATCCTTAAGGGAATCATTTAATACTTTTTCTTGATATGGTTAGCATATCATGTGGTCTAGTTTTGTGGCGGAATGATAAAGTGGAGATTGGTGTAATTTCAAAATGCAAGAACATTATTCTTGTTAAATGTAGCTGAATTTATAGAACAAATCTTGGTGTTTCTTTTTTATGTATGCAGATCCAACTGTGGAGAATATAGTGTTAATATGGGAGGACCTGATACGGTATGCGGTGCATACATCCTCTGCTTGATGTGTTATTAGTCATTTTAATATCATCTGATCAAAGTTTTGATAGAGAAGGGGGTGCCAGTGTCCTTGTCTTAATGCAACGGGCTGCAAAAATTAAATGAAGCGTGTGAGATTACTGAAATTGAGGAAAATTCACATGGTACAATGGAGGGTTGGAATAAGTCGACATTAAGGAGCAGATAGATAGATTAATGGAAAATGAGGCATGGAAAACCCTGTATCCGAGAATATTTATTATTCACGAAACAATTAAAGGGTCTGACCACTGTTCTCTGGTTGTTAATTTGTCTAGCCATAAAAAAAGGTGCATCATCCCTTCGATTTGAATCAATTTACAAACTAAGAGTAATACCTCAATAAACTTGTTTGTATATTGTCATTTAAATGGTAATTTTATGCTGTTTGTTGTTATGATTTGTGTCCAGGGCATAAAATATTAGCATAGACGGTCATTTTTGCATTCTATTCACATCTAGTACCATTTGCTATAGTGACAGTACCATGGGATTTCATCTAGTACATGACCATAAGGTCGATATGGAATCTTTTAATGATACTGGGGTTCCTGCTATTATTGATCGCTAATTATTTGCAGACTTGACACCTATTTTAGTGCTTCTCATCTCTGCTTGCGATACATGAGTATGATTCCTGTTTTTGTAGATATTGAGATTCAGTAGTCTCTATCTAGGGAGGTTCTTGAGGTCTTTCCATCTATTATAGACCTCACATCTTTTAAGAGATTCGAGAGCACTGAGAGCACTGCACTGCCTCACCATCTCTGTTTTCCTCTTCATATCCTTTTGAGTTTGATTAGTTCTTTAAGGATTGATACTTTAATCCGCTACAATTTTCCAAAAATATTTTACTCCAATCGCATCTAAAAGAACATAGTATCAATGACATGAAATGTACACCTTAATCTTTGTACCATAAACACGAACCATGCTCATAATAACTACAAGTTATTATTTCTATAGATATTGCCTCAAAGTTCAAACTTAGAATGTTTTCCAAGAAGCTTGATATTAGAATTTCTAGATGGTTAAGGCTAATACTAGGCTATATAAAACTCAATGTTAATGGTTCTAATAGAGGCAAATTAGTTGAGAGTGGGATTGGTGGTATCAAGTGTACATTGGTCATTCCTCCAGTTTATTTGCTGAAGTCAGAGCCCTTATTAGGGGTGTCTAATTATGCTAGAGTATTGGTTTTGTTTCTCTTCACATTGAATTGGACTCCTTGGCAGTATGGAACATGGATTTAGGCATATGGAAGCCTCCTTGGTCACTAAAAACTTATTCAAAGAGATTTATTCCCTATATTGTACTATAATATGCACAAATAAAAGTAGGGTCACTACATTACGTATGAATGGTACTAGAGCCACTAAAAGTCACATAGATATTAGCCTTATTCCTGAAGAATTTATTACATCTAAAGAAACCAATACTATAATATTAAAAACCTTCAAAAGATGGAGTATTGAGGGTCAAAACATTAAATAATCTTATAAAAAATATATAATTTACTTTGTCCAAAGCATTGAATATATCAACATCATCATACGAAATACCATAGAACTATTAGACACTGAACTAAAAAAATTTAATTTCTAACCCCCAAGTCAGTATCCAATGCAAGTCTTGCCAGTCATAAAAGAGTTATACTATAATGAAATTTCTAACCCGACGGTTGCAATTAACGTACAATTACTCATTAAATTTGTGTATCTCCGGAACAAACACTCGAATAAAAACTAAATCGTCCAAATAAAACCAACAACCAAAAAATTTGAGAATCGGTTCACATTCTTGGAATTCAACACGTCATATATGTGATCAAAATGAAAGTTTTAAAAAATGAAAAAATAAAGATAAAAAATGTTACCATGGCTGAGTATGAGAGAATACCGATTTCGGGGTAGAATCTATAAAATATAGCATGAAAAATGAATCAAATATTTGAAGTAAATTTAAAACAACTCTAGAAAGAAAAAAATCAAATGTACAACAATAGACAATACGAATAAAATAAAACTAAATCAAAATACAACTTTAGTTAGTGATAATTGGCAATCCAAAATAAGTCACCATTGCTAGATTGAAGCATAAATATCATTTGAATTTTTGTCTACATATACATCAACTCAAGTGGGTGAGCTTTTAAATCGTATTCTCAATACAAAATATGTAAAGTCACATCCCAAATCCAATAAAGATAAAGGAAGAAAAAACAAAGTGTCCAGAAAACTAATTTAAAATACAATTTTCTAACTTGAAATACCTATCTTAGATAACCTTGAATCCCTCATGACCAATTTTTCTAACACATGCAATATGAAGAAGAGTCGGCATGAATATTATAAATTAAAATGAAACATGAATGTAGAAGAGTTATACTATGCCAGTTATAAAGTAAACTAAGTTTAGTACTCCTAAGATCAACCCAGTTGAATTTGAAACTAAACTAAGTATGCCGAATAATTGAAATTAAGTTCAAGATATTTTTAACTAATTTTTAACACACCGACATCAAATATGTTAAATGGGTCCAAAACACAAATAAATATAAATTGTATTGCACTAACGACATACCCTGCGCTATGAAACAAAAAGCGCTTATTTTGGTGTTTCACAAATTTTATAGCGCCAACAATATACTCAGTGCATGTGATAAACAATGCAGTTTTTCAATTGTGTTATCATTATAGGAATTTATTTATGTAAAAAACCAAAAAATTATCTCATGCCCAAAATCAAAGATCTGCAAAATCCAACATCTCTAATATATCAAACCCAAATCACATCTAACCATCTAAAAGCAACTTACGAACAAGAATATTCAGCAACGTTCAAATTTGTGTGAAACCCAATTTAGTACCTTTATCGTTAGTACCTTTAAATTAAACATCAAATTCGTGAAAACCCAAGTTATAACTTGCAAAACAAAATACATACAAAAATCAAATTTATGTGAAACCTAAATTAGATTTGCAAATTAGTTCAGCAAATGTAAACAAAATAGTTAGAAATATAATCTCCCTCGTCCTTTTTTGAAATCAAAAGAAAAACCTAAAATTAGAAATCATAAATCGAATGGAGATAGAGAGACTACCTGTTGGATGAAGGTGGAGATGAGGGCAGAGATAAGGACAACATCGGGGATAAGGGCGGCTATGTGGGTTTGTGTTGTGGGGAAAATAAAAAATGGGAGGGTTCGAATTGGGAGAGGAGAGAGAGCGGGAGATCAAAAAATTGGGAGGGTTAAATTTTTTTTAGAGTATTTATATTTTAGTTAAGTGTGTTCAATTTTGGCAAACTTTTAAACAGTGCCAAATTTTGGCACGGTTTAAAAGTGTGACAGATTGCGATAAAACAGTGCCAGAATTTGGCACACTTTTGAGTTGTGCCAAATTTTTTATATCAAGGTGTGCCAAATTGTTGTTTTTGGTGTAGTGATATTCCAGTATTTAGGAATTTTTACATGTCTCTCCTCATTTAACTTAGTCGGGTAAAACTTGTTTATAACTGTTTGAGTTTTATACAAAGTTTTACCATCTTCTTGTTCTTGACTTGTTTATACAAAATCATACATGAAGTAATCAACCTCTTGTTCGTGATTTATTTTTACGAAGTCATACATGAAGTAAATTGTTGTTGCCGACCAAGTGTTGAGGATTGTAATCCTGTTTTAACTTGGTCGGTTATTATTTTTGTTGTTGACCAAGTGCTGAGGATTGTAATCCTGTTTTGACTTGGTCGGAGGTGAAGATCAAGAGATATATGGGTTATTTCTATTCTGGGGGATGTATATCATCACCGTACTCCAAAAAAAATCAAAAAATTAAAGGGACTAAAATTAACATTTTGTTGATATTCAAATAAAAGAAAAAGAAATACAATAATGGAAATTCTTTGAATTACTGATAATACTATCGGAGGCGCTTGGCATTCCAGGTATTTTTGAATTCCTCGCCATCCAAAGTCTCTATCCGATAGGTTCCTGGTGGGATGACAGCTGATATGCAATATGATCCATGCCAATTGACTTCAAGCTTGTTATTCTTCTAAATAGATTTCTTAAGCACATAATCTCCCTCTTTCAGGTTGGTCGGCTTGACACTTTTATTATAAAAGCGAGTAGTTCTGTGTTGGTACGCAACGTTTCTCAGAGCAGTATCTTCTCGTACTTCCTCCAACATGTCGAGATCTAATCGCCTCATCAAATCACTAATTAGAGAATCAAAATTTAGTACCATGTAGGTTGGTAGGCCGAGCTCAACTAGTACCATGGCTTTAGCCCCAAACACAAGAATATATGGTGTCTCTCCAGTTGCTAGTTCTCGGTGTTGTTCTATAAGCCCAAAGAACATAATGTAACTCATTAATCCAGTTTCCCTTAGCAACATCAAGTATTTTCTTCAGTTTGTTGAGAAAATTTCTGTTTGTTACTTCTATTTGACTAAACACTTGAGGATAACCCGGGGTAGAATGTGGTTTCTGGATTTTGGACTAGACACAACATGCTTCAAAATACTCATTGTCTAACTAGGTGTCATGGTCTATAATTAAAGCATATGGTAAACCATATCGACAGATTATGTTCTTCCATGAACTGATACACTTTCTCATAAGGCATCTCAACTAATGGCTCTGCCTCCACCCATTTGGTGAAATAATCAACGGTAATGACTAAATCTTTGAACCTGCCTTTGGTGGTCGGTAATGGTCCGACCGAGTCAATTCCTCATATAGTGAATGACAAAGATGAAGTTATTGGTGTTAAAGCATCATTAGGTATTTTATGAATGGAAGAGAACTTTTGGCACTTTTCACACTTTCTTACAAAGGTAGTATAATCTGCTCTCATTATCGGACAATATTATCCCTAAGTGTTGATTCGTTTGATCAATGATCGACCAGCGAAATGAGCCCCACAGGAACCTTCGTGCACTTCTCTGATCAAAATTTTCACTTCCATTGGATGAACACAATGTCGTAAGGATATCGCTAATCCCTTTCTGTATAAAACCCCTTTGTCTAACACATATCTCACTGCTTTATATCGCAACTTTTTTGCCTTAGTAGGATCAGATGGTAGGGCTCCATCTTCAATATAAGCTTTGATGGGATCCATCTAGGAAGGACCCAGATTTAGATCAATAAAATTAAACATGAGGTCTTCATCAATACTCTAATTAGCCAAAATCTCTATCAGGATTGTTCCTTTGAGCTTAATTCTTATTGCTGACACTAGCTGAGTAAGGGCATTAGCTCAGGCATTTGCTATTCTAGGGATCCTGTTCATTTGGACGACAAGAAACTTTGTTATAACTTCCATGGCCTTAGAAAGATACATAATCATCAATTATAAACTCAGCACTTGGTTAATAACCAGCTATGAATCACAATGCTCCACTACTTACTCGGTGCCTAAAGAATGAGCTATAGTCATCCCAACTATTAAGGCTTTGTATTCCTCTTCGTTGTTTGATGATTTGAACTAAAAACTGAGAGCATACTCGATATCAATATCATCAGGAGTATTAAGTATTATACATGCACTGCCAGTAGCACATGAAGATCCATCCATGTACAAATTCCATAATGAGACATCACTGTTAAAACTTTTTGCTATTAAAGACCCATGTTGGAATATCTTCTTACTCTCCTCCGTATATTTTTAGGCCATTTCTTGAATTCTGAATGACTCAAGTTGATCAATTGCAATTTCGACTTACTTTTGAGCTGAGCTGTCTTCTTTCAAAGTTTGCTCGGCAGGCAAGTTTTGTTGGGCGAGAACCTTTGGATAAGTAAATTCAGCAATAAAATCTGCCAAAGCTTGGCCTTTCAATGAAGATATTAATTCGTAGACAATGTCATACTCTCCTAATTCTACCACCCAATACATTAATCTTCCTGACTTCTCAGGCTTGTGGATTGCTTTCCGAAAAGGTAAATCAATATACACAATTATAGTATGCGCTTAGAAGTAAGGTTTCATATGTCTAGAAACCTCAATAAGCGCTAGGGGTAATTTTTCCAAATGTGGTTACCTGATTTCGACTATTTTGAACACTTTACTGGTGTAGTAAACTGGTTTTTAGATTCCATTATCTTGTCTGGCCAAAGCCGAGCTCATTGCTGACTCAGAAACAACTAAGTATAAGTATAATTTTTCTCCCAATACTGGTTGAAATAACAAAAATGGTGATCCAAAATACTTTTTCAACTCATAGAACACTTCTTCACATTCCACTCAAAAGTCTTTCTCAACACCTTGAATAATAGTAAGCACCTGTTTGTTTCTTCGAAAATAAGTCTGTTTAAAGCTGCCACTCTTCTCGTGAGCCTTTGTACATCTTTCTTGCAAGTCGACGACTGCATTTCGATCAAAGATTTTATATTTGCTAGATTAGCCTCAATTACCCTTTGATTAACTATCAAGCTGAGAAACATCCCTTCTTGTACTCCGAACACACACTTGGTCGGATTCAGCTTCATCTGATACTTTTCCAGCTGATCAAAAGTGTGACTGAGGTCGGAGATACGATCTGATGCTTTTTTACTCTTTGTTAACATATCATCCACATAAACCTCCTTATTTTTTCCTATCTACTCTTCAAAGACTTTATTCACCAACCTTTGATATGTCACTCCTTCATTTTTTAGCCCAAAGGGCATTAGATTATAGCAATAAGTTCCTCTATTGGTGATGAAGATTGTACTTTCCCTATCTTCAGGTTTCATATTTATCTGATTTTACCCAAAATAGGCGTCTATGAAGCTTAAAAGTTCATGCCCCGACATAGAATCCACCTATTGATAAATTCTAGGCAAGGAAAAATGGCCTTTCGAGAAAGATTTATTTAAATTCTTGAAATCCACACACATCCTTCATTTATTATTCTTTTTATTTACCATTATTACAATGGCCAACCAGGCTGGATACTTCACATCTTCAATAAACTGGGCTTTTTGAAGTTTCTCGACCTCCTCTTGGATAACTTGATTCTTGTTAGGATTGAAAATCCTGCATCTCTGCTTGATTAGTTTAGCATCCTTACTGACGTTGAGCTCATGACAGAGGAAATTAGGATCAATCCTAAGCATATCCTCATGGCTCCAAGAAAATACATTTCTCTGCTGCTTTAGAAACATAATTAATTCCTATTTTAGGACTTAATCCAATGTTGATCCAATCTGTGTGGTCCTCTCTGGTTTATCATTGTCCAGGATAATGCTTTTAGTATCTTTCATAATTTGTCCCTTGACTAACTGTGTTTCATCTCGGGGATCTAAAGTGTTAACTTCAGATTCACTATTAGGCTCAGTGGTATCCACCTGAGAAGTTATAGTTTTCTTCTTCAATTCAATCAAGTCCTCTCACTCAGCTGAAGAGTAGTAGGATTATCTGTCCACCTTCTGGTTTCCTTTCACAACACCTACCCAAAAATAAGTTGGAAACTTCAAGCATTGATGGACTGTTGATGGTAATTCTTCACACTTCTTCAACCCTACCCTATTGAGGATCACATTATAGGCAGATTGAAAGTTTTTATCCATCCCAAAGAAGCGTATTTTCTCTATAGGACTTGCTGGCCAGGTGATGAATAACACTTCTAGCTTGATCGTCCCAAGAGGGTAAACTTTTTCACCAGAAAAACCTATTAATGGCTTTTGGTAGGGCTATTTTTGGCTGAGCTTTAAATCCAAACTCTCTAAAGGAAAGGATAAAAGATAATATCTTCCGAGCTCCCATTATCCACCAAAGTTTTAGGGATCATAGTATCCTGGATCATGAATTTGACAACTAATGGGTCATCGTGGGGATAAAGTACCTTAGAGAGATCATTCTTTGAAAATTTGATCACCAGTTTGTCTTTATTGACCTTCCTAGGCTGGTAATCTTTGTTCATATTAATTCTTTAGATATAAGAGCAACCCCGGGCTTCATTCAAGTAAGATTTCCTTTTGACAGTGTGATTTCCTCCTCTTGCATCGCCACCTGTAATGATATGGCTAGAAAATGAACCAAAGCTGATCATATCTACCTCACATTCTGGCTATTTGGGCTTTTTTGGCAGGTCTGGATCAGTTTCATAATCATCTTCATGATTTCTCTTCCTATCATAGAGAATTTGACCCTCTTCTAGATTCTTTGCTATCACTCCGATTAATAAATTTCTTAAGGTTTCCTCGGCGGATGAGGGATTCTATCTAGTTTTTCAAAGCGACACAGTTATCCATTGTATGCGTATGATTCTTATAAAATTCACAATATTTAGATCTATCCCTCTTGTTAGGAAGTGCCCTCAACTTCTCAGGCCATTGTAAATCCTTATTGTTCTTGATTTCTTCCAGGATATGGTGAATGCTAACACTCAATGGAGTATATATTCCATATTTTTTGAGCTTGTCCTCTTTCTTCAGCTTCTACTCCTTCTGCTCCTTCTTTTCAGGCTTCGTAACTAGACTCTATTTTATGGCCATTAATTCCTCGGCGTTCATTATTTTTCCTGCTTTCGCGATGAGTTCAACCATAGTTTTAGGAGGATCCTTGTCGAGAGTATAATATAGTTTCTCGAGATGGATGTTTTCCTTCTTTTGTATCGAGAAGTGATGGATGTTTTCTCCTCATAATCAATCACCTCCAATTTCTCATTATTGAAACTCATAATATACTCCCTGGTACTTTCCCCCACTTATTGCCTTACACTCAAAATACGATCTACTCTTTTCACTGTCTTAGCTCCGAAATAAAAGTTGCTCAACAAGATGATTGAAGGTGGTGATCTGTCCACGAGGTAGGTTATTATACCATATTTTGGCTGAACCCATAATGGTGCTTGACCTCATCTCATCAGGACCGAAAAAATATCAGTTAAAGCTTGATATTACTCGATATGGAGATCTGGGTCAGTACTACCATCATATTTGGGGCCTTAGATGGAGTAGGAAAATCCACAATTGCATGAATAAAAGGAGATCCTTTAATGAAGATCCGTTATAAAGGATTCTTTGCTTTTGCTATTTCACCCAATTGATCTTCCAACCTATGGATTGAGCCTTTCCCCGAAGGATTTCCTTCATCAAATCTATATGAAGCAGCTCGACTATCCCGACCATGTGTTTATGCTAAACTCTATTTCTGAGAAGTCTGCTCTGCGCGTACAGATCGTCAAATGCTTGATCTTGACCTGCTGAGGCTTCACAATGGTCGGCCGGATGTTGAGTGTTTGTGGATAATGCCCTAGGAGGATTTCTATTTATTTGTAGTCCCAAATGGTCAAAGAGCGAAGCTCTGTTTAGCCTTTCTAAGACACTTGGCCTTTTAGGAGACAAAATGGATATTATAGGGTTCCATGGACCTGAATGATGAACTTATTCCTGGATGATAAGATGTATCTCATGAAGATCTAGAATAACTATGTCTGATGGATCTTGGAGGTAGGTGGTATATCTCTTCTGGATGAGGGATCCATTTATTGTTGGGAAAGGGATGGAGACTTAGCTTGCAATGATTGATCTAAATGCCTCACCATTTCCTTCATGGCTTCCTATCCTTTGGAAATACTAGAAAGGATTTGAGTTAGGTCTATTTCCATAAGCTGAGTAGATGGAGCAAGCCAGTTGCCTTCATTTCTGATACTGGACTCAAGTTCAGTCATCTTTCCTTGAACAAGGGTATATAAGGGTGAGAACGGAATTTACAACACGTTATGTTGATGTAAAAAACTAGACTTGATCCAATTTTATAATCACAGATAAAATATATAATTGCAATGGTGAATAAAAAGAGAGAGAGAGTTTTTAAAGTGGTTCGACTATGTAAGAAAGCATATGTCCATTGTTATTGTATTGATTTAAGAGGTTACAGAAATCTCAGTACTCTTATCAATAAGAATAGCCTAGGATCCATTCTAACTTACTCTTGATGAAAGGGATGTAATGTATTTATAGTGACCCAGAGGTCAAGGTTCAGAATGTCAAGGGATGGGATGATTTTATACATTTAAGCATTTACATCCTTAAATAATGCATGTGATGATTGGTTGTATATACCACATGTAATATGACCCTTGGTATGATGATGTTTAGTTGATCTTGATGGTTGGACTTCCTTATATTAGTCGGCATTCCTTATATTGGTCGCCATGACTTCCAAGCTACTATCTTCTACCTAGGATTTTATCCATGTAGGATGACAAGTGTTCACTTCTGATTGCTCCACGTAGATGGATAATTTTTGGCATCAACAATAGTAAAGAGTTTCAAGAAAGTAAATTGCAAGGAAATAAGCACACTAAAACAGATGTAAAGAAAGAATTAAAACAACATTAAATGTAAAGGAATGAAACTTTAAATAACCTTTGAAGAAAAAGATTACAAACTACCTTAAAATGTACTTGCGGAATGAAAGAAATGATGTAAAAAAAAGAAAAAAAAGGATAAAAGTAATGTAAATGCATTTTTATTGAGGGAGTTCTCTCTTCCTTACCGGGTTCATTGCTTATTTATATTGTTTCTTGACCATGGAACATAACTTCTCTTTGGTAATTATTAGGTCGATACTAACCCTTTTAAGTTTTCCCGCTTTGGTGCATTAACACTTCAATTTAGATTTGTGTATACTTCCATTTTGAATAACACATCCCAGCTAGTGGCAAGTGTCATGCATGCATTCATGTTGCCTGCTATTTATATATATTAATATTAGTGCTTGACTATTTTCTTATTTAAATATTATGTGGCAAAACCTCATTGGTTTGTGTTAACATGGTGTAAATATACCCCTCACACTAATTGATTGTTAGAGAAGATTAATTAGTGGAATGCTGATTTTCTCAAATCTATAATTCCACATTGATCATCATTTCACTCTACATAAACACACGTCTTTGGGCTGAGAGGTTGTCATTTCTCTAATAAATTGTCATTTTGACCATTAGCTTTGAGCTTCTTATATTCTTCATTTTTCTCATTTCTTCCTCCATAAAATGGAAAGCACCTTTAAATATGGCTTCACCTTTGATCCCCATCTTGCGCTTGGAGACTTTTGGGATTCTTCTGTAAACCCTTTAGTAAATGCCAACCAAAATAGGGTTAATGAGTAGGGATTTTGGGATAACATTGAGTCATTTACTTCTTCCCATGATCCTTCTATTCCCTCTATACCAATTTTCATGGGTTTTTATTATTGAACCATATGGCGTCTTTCCTCCTGAGCTTCTGTGTAATAGGAATTTTGTTTACATACTTTTCAAAGGTTGAGTTGATCGCTTCTTTCCTTTCCCGACACTTTGTACGGTTCCAGAGTCTTATTCTCTGACCAAATAACCTCAAGTTGAGGATGACATATTAGAAGTGTAGGTGAGTTACTTAGGCCTCAGTGGGACTTTTAATTTGGTGAACTCTATCTTTGTTGATAGTAAGTCATTCCAATATCCTCCTATTGATGAGTTGTCCATACACCATGCCACTATACACCCCACACTATATTTTTAAAGTATAACTCAAGAGGTATATCCCTTAATCCATTATGATTTTATAGGAGATTGATCTTTTTCTTTTCCCATTAATCCATTTTTTCCCTTTCAAGTTTCTTTGAATGAATACCTAAATGTCTTGGATTCTTAGCATTGTGCCAATTATGACTCTCCTAGGTATGTTATTTCAGGATGTACCTATCGTACCTTTGTCCATCCATCATACTAGGTCATTTTTAATGGTTCATATACTTCTTTTCTTCTTGCAAATGGGAGCTTGGACTTGGAGTCTCTAGAATTTTTAATCATCGGACTAACATGTCTCCTCTCTCCCTTTATGATCTTACCTCTCAACCTCCTATTTTGGGTGGGATGCTTTCCAAAATTTGGAAAGATGTATTAAGAATGGTTTTTCTGCTAAATGCTCCTCTTTTGAGTCTTTAACTTCTACCTCTTGTGTCAGTAAGGCTTTGGAGGCTCTTCACGGCTTTTCCCATTTTTCTCATTTTTTATTGTTGAAAGGTCATGCAATAAATAATTTTTATTGGGCTTTAATTGTTCTTAGCTTCGTTCTTAAATTTCCCCATAAACCTCGAGCTCAACTCACCTATTTTCTTTCCTCTTATCATTTTTAATAAGAAGATCAAGATAGTACTCCATTGATCTTATAAAACACCAGAGATGGCTTGAAGCTTGTGTTGAGCTTATTTCTCATTATAATAATATTTCAGAGGAAATAAAAGAATTTTGAGAGGTCTTGTATGAGTAATCTCACACGCATAACTGAATAACGCTTCAAACCTCTGAGGATGAGATTATTTTTAAATCTCGAGCTTTGAAACTTAAGGCAATTGAAGTTGTGTCACACTTCCACTCTCATGAATATTTGTTCCTTGATATGGCCAAAACTGAGCCTTGTTTGGACCTGGAATAAAAGAGTTTTGAATACTTGTGGAACACTTTTCATCATTTTGTGACTTATGCCTTTCCTCACTTCTTCACTATTTCAAGAAAATAATGTATTTTTCATCTTTCGTAATTTCCTTTTTCATCTATTAATGGAAGAAAGTCTTTTGTTTTGAAAGCTTGTGTATGGTTTCTTTTTGACTAAACCAAATTCATTGTTGAATTTTCCTTAATAAAATGTTAGGCAATTAAATAAATTAATCTCGAGCTTTAATTTTAGCCTAACAATAATTTTCATCCAATTAGAGCTTAGAACCAAATATGGAACATTAATTTGAATTTTTATAACCCTTAAACTTATTAGAGTCTAGTGATTATTTACATGCATGTCTTTTATTGCCAGTGGGTCCACTACATATCAAAGAACATATAGAAGCATCAAAATGATGACTTTTGGTTGCCAAAAAGGACAACTAATTTAAACCTCGGCAAGTTTGGTGATTTTTTTTAAGCAAACACATTTGGCCTATCTTGGGACTGTCATGTAACACCCCGTATTTTTGATGATTTTAAATAATTATTGGATTAATTATTATTGTTGGATTAATTAAATTAAAATGTGAGAAATTAATTACTAATTAATCCGGATTAAAATAATTATTAACTAGTGTGCCAAGGGTTAATACTTATCGATGAAAATTATTGAATATCACTGTGTGGATATGTAATATGGAATTATGAAATTTTATAAATTATTGAGAATGAGAAATACGATAGTTTGGTATACTAAGTTAGGACGCACGTGTGAGTCGTGTCGGGATTGATTTAAGGGATTAAAGAAGTAAATTATTTTTAAGTAACTCGAATGACCATTTAGAGTGCGCTATTGAGTCCAAAAGGGTCGAGATAGTTAGAATAGTGTACACGGGGGTTTAGTTTGGGTCCCGGGCAATTTTAGGCCTAACCGGCGTCCCGAAAGGGCATTTTGGTAAATTGCACTTTTGGGGTTTAATTAATGACGAAAATTGGAGATGGTTAATATTAGTTACATAAAGGAAATATTTAGGGTATTATGCACAAACTTCAAGGAAGAACCACAGAGGGTAAGAGAAAACAAGCCCCAAGAAATTAAGGTAAAAAAAACCATCATCTTCCACCAATGTGACCACCTTTGAGTAGATCAGAAGACAAGGAACAAGTCTATACCAATTTTATCAGTGGATCAAACCATCATAACCGAGGAAAGTGTTTATTACTTGCTTTCTAATAGCAATAATTGTGTTCATGTTAGTATAGGAATCAAATACATGATTTGGAATTAAATTGAATGGATTTAGAGAATGTAAATCATAGATTACGAGTTATTCTGATGAAGAATTGGATACCTATGCATGTAGAATAGGAATCCCAAAATTATATGTTTGTGACACCCCGACTAATTAAATACCGGGTAGCTACTCCTTTATTAAATTAATTCAAAATGCCAAGTTGGCTCAGTTAATAGCATCACTGTCGAAAACATTTTATTTTTACTAACCACCTAGTATTTAAAAAGTAAGTGCCAAATTTTATTTAAAGTCTGATTAACATGCAACAAGTGTAATGAAGAAATAAATAACACCATTCACCATACTGAAGTAAAACGAATAACCATCTCAATAGAGTAAATAAGGTCTGGAGGAAAACTCCTCACTACAATCCCATACTGAAATAAATATCCGAAACTGAAATAAAACATGCTAAAGTCTGAAAACTGGAATGTAAAAGATGTCTCTAATAGAAATGGGCAACATGCCCTACAACTGATAGATAGTGACTCTGTAATCCAAAAGGTAGAAGCGTCGACAAGCAAATCCCTGTAGCTTCCACAAATAGCTACAGCTCGTGACTTGAATGAGAAATCCTATGCTTGGTGTCCTTGTGGCTGGGCACCTAAAATGGTTTTACAAGAAAAAGATTTGAAAAGCAAACGGGTCAGAGCCCGAATGTGGAGTTATATTTTAAAAACCTGCAAGTGCTTTAAAAACATTTAAAATATTAAATGCAAAGTACATGTTAGGACGTACACTCACATGATATTCTCACCTCTCGTCTAACTGTGCACTCCTAACGTAAGTACCCATCTACAACGATATAAACCACTAGCTAAGTGACATCATAACTAGCTAGACTGTAATAGTTTCTACCCTTATTACCCGGTTCTATAAACATATAATGCTCGTAATTAGATAGGGATTTAATGTAAACTCAGATGCTCAAAATGCAATATATATAACTATCAGTTAACTCGTTATATTTCTCGAAACAATACCGTAATATATTTACAACATTAACATGAGGATTCTCATTAATTAAATGTATATTAATCACATCGTAAATATACAATACAAGCACCCCGAGAACTAAGCTGCGGTGCACACATACTCTGCTATCCATCCCGGTACATCACGTACATAAGGATCACATATTCCGAATCTCTCAGGAATACTTCAGATAACACAAATCACAAATAGTGGAGGCGAACACAGTCACCATCACGTGGGTCACGCACATACCTATGCTCCCACGGTCAGCGGACTTATTAATATCCCAATAAGTCTTTCTATGTCCTATGTTCATCGAGGTACCAGTCTATATCCCCCCCGTAGGCACACAAGGATTAGAGGGTCCTAAGCGAACGCAACCTCCCGTGATAGCAAGTATGGTAGGTATGTCATACACACAATCCATATACCAATACTAAGTAAACACACATCTTAGTAATACCGTATTTTAATCGTAGTACATATTGCATTCTCGTACTAACTTATAATTATCACAATTCATACTATTCCGGTTTGTAATTGTACGCGCCATAATTATCTCACGTCGTAGTAGACACTCACGTCTTAACCCAAACCGTCCATGTAATACATTCTCGTATGTAAATTCCTACTCATAAATACCCAAATGTCCCAATTCTATCATTACTACATCTACGGAATGATATCTATATCCTCGAACAAGTTTACGGAACTCCAAAAGTCAAAACAGTCCAAAAAGGACCAAACTGTCAAGTCGTTAGAAGTCTCGTTCGAACGAGACTGTTCGAACGAGATTCCTCTGCCAACTCGTTAGAAGACTCGTTCGAATGAGGCTGTTCGAACGAGGTCCCAGTTCGTTCGAACGAACTGTACCTTCTAACAATATCTCGTTCGAACGAGATATCGAACGAAATCCCTACTCGTTAGCAACGACTGGTCAACTCGTTAGAAGCTCGTTCTAACGAGTTCGTTCGAACGACCTGGGGGTTGCTTCTAACGAGCTACCAGCTTCGGCCCAGATTTTTCCCCAAATCGTTTTTTCATCCATTTAAACACCTCAAATCTTATAAACTAAGTCCCAACAATCGTTTAAAGGTCTATAATCAATACTAAACATATATAGTCACATCCTAACATGTTTTTAAGGGATCAATCCATCCTAACATCAATTAAATTTACAACTTTCTACACTTTTTCCAAATATCTCAAGAACATGAACCCTAACTACATATCATCATCAAATCCCAGAATTTAATTCGTTTTTCTTTCACCCAATCATGTATTAACATCAGATTAATCGTCTCCAAACTATTCTACATGCAATTTATCCTCAATCTTCAGAACCTAAGTCCAATTAATCATGGGTTTTCATTCATCTTC
Organism: Sambucus nigra; assembly: GCA_949130495.1. Lineage (NCBI taxonomy): Eukaryota > Viridiplantae > Streptophyta > Magnoliopsida > Dipsacales > Adoxaceae > Sambucus > Sambucus nigra. Next base: position 220,861,511 of record OX422220.1, on the reverse strand, counting down.
CAATAACAATTATAAATCTTCAATTTTCTAACATGGAAAGAACATTTGCTGAAGTTAAACATAATTAAACCACTTGCCTTATTTGTTTCCGGATTTGGTGTTGATTTGGTGAAGAATCTCTACAGAATTTTCTCTCTTTCTCTCCTTCTCCAAGCTCCCTCTCCAATGGTGGCTTAAGGTGGCTAGGGTTTTGATTTGGGAACTTAGAAAACCTAAATGATAACCTACGTAGCTTTCTAGGTTAATATGGTTTGGTTAATGGGATTAATGGGTTAAATCCACCTCAGATTTACATCTCTAATTTTCGTCACTTTTAATTCCTAAAAATGTAAAATTACCAAAATACCCTTTAAGTTGCCGGTATGGCCTAAAAATACCCCGGGACCCAAACTACACCCCCGGGTAGTGTTTTCTGACTATCTCGACCCTTTCGGACGCGTTGGCGCACTCAAAATGACCATACGATTATAGATTTTAAATTCACTTTTATTATCAAAATATTATACCGTGACGCGGCGGTCCCACGCGTCTCAACAAAATTTCTAAAATGCCGTATATAAATCTCACGACAAATTTTATAATACCAAGTACATATATAATCATATATGCACATAATCAAATACCAATTCGCATCACATTAGTATTTATAACCCGAATTAATTATCAATTAATACGCATTTAATTAATTAATCCCAAAAATAAATATAGTCAAAAGTACGGGGTATTACATACTTCCCCCCTAATAACTGAATTTCGTCCCGAAATTCGAAACTAGAAAGTACCCGCTAAAAACAGCTCTGGATAACGCTTGCGCATCTCATCCTTGCGCTCCCATGTAGACTCCTCGACATTGTGATGTTGCCACTGAACACGCACTAACGGGACTATCTTTGACCGCAGTTTCCTCTCGCTTCGGTCCAAACTAGCAATTGGCCCCTCCTCGTAGGAGCTATCCAGTTGGAGATCGATGTCCTCCACAGTAATGTGAGAATGAGCCAAATTATCTCTAAGGTATTTCCTCAGCGAGGAAATATGGAACACGTCGTGAATCCGATGCAAGTGCTCCGGTAGTCCAAGTCTATACGCAACCGGTCCGATCCGCTCAATAATAGGAAACGGCCCCACATACCTCGGTGCCAACTTCCCCTTCTTCCCGAAACGCATAATCCCCTTCATCGGAGATACCCTGAGCAAAACCTAGTCTCCCACTTGGAACTCTCTGAAAAATCTCTTCTCATCAGCATAACTCTTCTGTCTGTCTTGAGCTACCCGTATGCGACTCCGAATCAACTCAATCCTTACCGAAGTATCCTGAATCACTTCCGGCCCAAGTAGTTTGTTGTCCCCCACCTCTAACCAACATGCTGGGGAACGACAAGGCCTACCGTACAACGCCTCAAACGGAGCCATGTCAATCGTGAACTGATAGGAGTTATTGTAAGCAAACTCCACCAGTGGAAGGTACTGCTCCCATCCACCCCCGAAGTCAATAATGCACATGCGTAGCATGTCCTCCAACATCTGATTGGTGCGCTCTGTCTGCCCATCGGTCTGCGGATGATAAGCCGTACTCAACCGCAATTTCGTGCCCATGGCCTCCTGGAAACTCTCCCAAAACCGCGAAACAAATATCTTGTCTCTGTCAGACACGATATTTAGGGTCACACCGTGAAGTCTCACAATCTCTGAAATGAAGAGCTGGGCATACTGTCCCGTAGTGTAGTCAGTCCTTACGGGTAAGAAGTGAGCGACCTTGGACAACCTGTCCACAATTACCCAAACGGATTCGTGACCCCTCTGCGACGTAGGCAACCCCGTGATAAAGTCCATGGATATGCTCTCCCACATCCACACCGGGACCTCCAATGGCTGTAGCAATCCTGCCGGTCTCTGATGATCCACTTTTACGAGCTGACAAGTGGCGCATTTCGAGACAAACTCAGCAATATCTCTCTTCATACCACTCCACCAATACTGGCGTCTCATGTCTTGGTACATTTTGTCCCCTCCGAGATGTACCGCGAACCGTGAGCCGTGCGACTCTACCATCACCTCGTGTCGCAATTCCTCCCCTTCCGGGACTACTAATCTCCCATTGAAGCGCAATCCCCCGTCTGAGCTAACGGTATAGGACTCGGCTCCCTCTGGTAGTAATCGAACTATCTGCTCTTGACAGAACGAGTCATTGGCCTGTGCCCATACTATCTTTGTAACAATCTGCGGTGTAACGGTCATCACAGACATGAAAGATCGGGCCACTGCATCCTGGTGTCCCAATTCCTTCCACTTTGCTTTCCACACCTCTGCCACCTCATCTGCTGGCCTACGGCTCAACGCGTCTGCTACCACGTTAGCCTTACCCGGGTGGTACTGGATGTCGAACTGGTAGTCCTTCACAAATTCAAGCCATCTACGCTGCCGCATATTCAATTCCTTCTGCGTGAACAGATACTGTAGTGACTTGTGGTCCGTGAACAGCTGAAACTTCTCCCCCAAAAGATAGTGCCTCCAAATCCGTAAGGCAAATACCACTGCTGCCAACTCCAAATCATGCGTGGGGTAATTCTTCTCATGAGGCTTAAGCTTACGGGAAACATAAGCTATGGCCTGTCTCTCCTGCTGTAATACACCTCCCAGTCCTTGCAAAGACGCATCGGTGTAAACCAAATACTCAACTCCCGGTCTCGGCAATGCTAACACAGGTGCTGAGGTCAATTTGTCCTTTAAATCATCGAATGCCAACTAACAGGCATCACTCCAGATGTATGGCACACCCTTACGAGTCAGATGTGTCAAAGGACCTGCTATCTCCGAGAAACCCCGAATAAACCTCCTGTAGTATCCTGCTAGACCCAAGAAACTACGAATCTCCGTTGGTGTCGTGGGCTGTCCCCACTCCCTCACCGCTGACACCTTCCCCAGATCAATCGATATTCCCCGGTCGAAAATGATATGCCCCAAAAACTGGACTTCCTTCAGCCAAAACCCGCACTTCTCATATTTTGCATACAACTCGTTCTGACGGAGTGTCTGCAAAACCTGCCTCAAATGCTCGGCGTGCTCCTCCTCTGTCTGAGAGTAAACCAGAATATCATCAATGAAGACAATGATAAACTGGTCTAGGAAATCCCTGAACACTCTGTTCATCAAGTCCATAAACACTGCTGGAGCGTTGGTCAAACCAAAAGGCATAACCCGAAACTCGTAAGAACCATATCTCGACAAGAACGCGGTCTTCGAGACATCCTCCTCCCTGATACGCAACTGATGGTATCCCGACCTCAAGTCAATCTTCGAGAAGAAAGAAGCTCCTCTCAACTGGTCGAATAAGTCATCGATTCGAGGCAACGGATACTTATTCCGTATCGTGACCTTATTCAACTCTCAGTAGTCCACACACAATCTCAGTGAACCATCCCTCTTCTTCACAAACAGAACTTGAGCGCCCCAAGGTGAGGTACTCCTACGAATAAAGCCCTGCCCTAACAGCTGCTCTATCTGATCCCGTAACTCCTTCATCTCAGCTGGAGCCATACGGTACGGTGCGCGTGCTATAGGTCTTGTACCCGGTAGCAAATCTATAACAAAGTCTATCTCTCGACTGGGTGGTAAGCCTGGTATCTCCTGAAACACATCCGAATACTCCCTGACAACCGGGATCGAATCTAAAGGAATCACAACCTCCTTAGAGGTATCCTCCTCTATGTAATACAGATGAGCGGTCGATCCTCCCTCTGGGCGAGGCATCGCCACTATAAACATCTCTTGCCCCGGAATGGAAAAAATAATGCTCCCGCTGAAGCAAATCAATCATGGCCCTATATACTACAAGCCAATACATACCGATGATCACATCGTGAACGTGCATGTCTAATACTAACATGTCCGCAGGTAATACCAAACCACCAATCTCTACCCCCACTCCCCGGCATATAAAGAAAATAAGTGACCCACTCCCCAATGGTGAGTCGACACACGTCACTGTGCTCTCCGCCGTAGCTAACAATCCTAAAGCTTTCGCGAAGTGTGTAGCTATAAAACAGTGTGTAGCACCCGTATCAATTAACACCCGACCCATAGTGCCATGGATAGGAAACGTACCCTCGATCGCGGGCGGTGCCTGTGGAACTGTAGCCTGGTGGACGTTGTAGACACGTCCATACTGTAGCTGCCCCTGCTGAGCTGGGACTGCTGGAATGGGTGGCAATGCTGCCATCTGTGGCGGTGCGGGAAGAGCGGCGGGAAACATAGGTCTCTGCGGCTCCTGGAGAGCACCCTGCTGCTGCTGCTGTGGGGCCCTGCCCCTATCAGGACAATCCTGCTTCTTATGTCCAGTCTTGCCACAAACAAAGCACTTCCCTAGGAAGTTCCCTCCCCTCTGCCCCTGCTGTCCCCGGTCCTGGTGGCCGTTACCGTTCTTCCTTTGGCCCTGCTGGCCCTGGTGAAACTGCTGCCCATTCTGCCCCTGTTGGCCCTGATGGCCGTTTGGACCCTGATGGCCCTGACGGAAACCTCCCTGTCCTTGCCTGTAGTTCCCTGACCGGAACCTCTTATTATCCCCCTGCTGGGTACCCTGCTCATTCTGTCTCTACCCCTGACCAGATTGTGCCCCGCTGGCACCATGTCCTCCAGTCCTGCCCTGATGGCTAGACTCTCCCGACCTTTTTCCCTCGGCCATATGAAAACGGTGGTCCTGGCAGTGTAACAATGCAGCGTTAACCACATCAGAATAAGTGGCCAACGATAGGTTCCCTAGCAGATGCTGACGGATCCTCCAATTCAACCCGTCGGTGAACTTCTCAATTTTCTTCTTCTCTGTTGGTATCTCGTCTGGAACGATGTTCAACAGATTAGTGAACTCGGCCTCATACTCGGCCACTGTCTTGCCCTCCTGCTTCAAACTCATCAGCTTCCTCCTCATCTCTGTATGAACTGCGGACGGAAAGTACTTACGGTCAAACCGCACCCAGAACTCCTGAATCGTGAGGGTATCCCTCTCCTCCGCGGTGGTAATAGACTCCCACCACTGTAGTGCAGATCCTACTAGCTTGAAAGTAGCTAGCACCTGTTTCTGAACATCAGTGCACTCATGCATCCTCAAATGCCTCTGTATGTCCTTCCTCCATTGGCTCGAGACTACCACATCTGAGCTACCTGCAAACTCAGGCGAATGCGCTTTCTGAAAAGCGTCTCGTACACGCTCCCAAGCAGACGAGAATGCATTAACCTGTGCTGGCGCGGCAACCGGCGCCTGAGGCAGTGCCTGCTGAATCACGGCAATCGCGGCATTTACCGCTTGGGCTACTATAGCTGCAACCTCAGCGGCGTTCATCATACCCTGAACTGGAGCGGGCTGGGGTTCGGGCATTGCATTCCTGGGAACTCGTCGTGCACGTCGTGGAGGCATCTGAAATAAGAATAAAGTTTATAAGTTCACGGTTATAAACTTAATATAGCTGAAGAACGAAGCATACAAAAAAAGAGTACAACAGTCCTAAAATATAGGGCTCTATATCAAAGAAACGTAGCGGAAACATAATAGCCGTACATATCCTAAAGGACTCTAGAACCTGATGCTCTGATACCACCTGTGACACCCCGACTAATTAAATACCGGGTAGCTACTCCTTTATTAAATTAATTCAAAATGCCAAGTTGGCTTAGTTAATAGCATCACTGTCGAAAACATTTTATTTTTACTAACCACCTAGTATTTAAAAAGTAAGTGCCAAATTTTATTTAAAGTCTGATTAACATGCAACAAGTGTAATGAAGAAATAAATAACACCATTCACCATACTGAAGTAAAACGAATAACCATCACAATAGAGTAAATAAAGTCTGGAGGAAAACTCCTCACTACAATCCCATACTGAAATAAATATCCGAAACTGAAATAAAACATGCTAAAGTCTGAAAACTGGAATGTGAAAGATGTCTCTAATAGAAATGGGCAACATGCCCTACAACTGATAGATAGTGACTCCGGAATCCAAAAGGTAGAAGCGTCTACAAGCAAATCCATGTAGCTTCCACAAACAGCTACAGCTCGTCACCTGAATGAGAAATCCTATGCTTGGTGTCCTTGTGGCTGGGCACCTAAAATGGTTTTACAAGAAAAAGATTTGAAAAGCAAACGGGTCAGAGCCCGAATGTGGAGTTATATTTTAAAAACCTGCAAGTGCTTTAAAAACATTTAAAATATTAAATGCAAAGTACATGTTAGGACGTACACTCACATGATATTCTCACCTCTCGTCTAACTGTGCACTCCTAACGTAAGTACCCATCTACAACGATATAAACCACTAGCTAAGTGACATCATAACTAGCTAGACTGTAATAGCTTCTACCCTTATTACCCGGTTCTATTAACATATAATGCTCGTAATTAGATAGGGATTTAATGTAAACTCAGATGCTCAAAATGCAATATATATAACTATCAGTTAACTCGTTATATTTCTCGAAACAATACCGTAATATATTTACAACATTAACATGAGGATTCTCATTAATTAAATGTATATTAATCACATCGTAAATATACAATACAAGCACCCCGAGAACTAAGCTGCGGTGCACACATACTCTGCTATCCATCCCGGTACATCACGTACATAAGGATCACATATTCCGAATCTCTCAGGAATACTTCAGATAACACAAATCACAAATAGTGGAGGCGAACACAGTCACCATCACGTGGGTCACGCACATACCTACCCTCCCACGGTCAGCGGACTTATTAATATCCCAATAAGTCTTTCTATGACCTATGTTCATCGAGGTACCAGTCTATATCCCCCCTGTAGGTACACAAGGATTAGAGGGTCCTAAGCGAACGCAACCTCCCGTGATAGCAAGTATGGTAGGTATGTCATACACACAATCCATATACCAATACTAAGTAAACACACATCTTAGTAATACCGTATTTTAATCGTAGTACATATTGCATTCTCGTACTAACTTATAATTATCACAATTCATACTATTTCGGTTTGTAATTGTACGCGCCATAATTATCTCACGTCGTAGTAGACACTCACGTCTTAACCCAAACCGTCCATGTAATACATTCTCGTATGTAAATTCCTACTCATAAATACCCAAATGTCCCAATTCTATCATTACTACATCTACGGAATGATATCTATATCCTCGAACAAGTTTACGGAACTCCAAAAGTCAAAACAGTCCAAAAAGGACCAAACTGTCAACTCGTTAGAAGTCTCGTTCTAACGAGACTGTTCGAACGAGATTCCTCTGCCAACTCGGTAGAAGACTCGTTCGAACGAGGCTGTTCGAACGAGGTCCTAGTTCGTTCGAACGAACTGTACCTTCTAACGATATCTCGTTCGAACGAGATATCGAACGAAATCCCTACTCGTTAGCAACGACTGGTCAACTCGTTAGAAGCTCGTTCTAACGAGTTCGTTCGAACGACCTGGGGGTTGCTTCTAACGAGCTACCAGCTTCGGCCCAGATTTTTCCCCAAATCGTTTTTTCATCCATTTAAACACCTCAAATCTTCTAAACTAAGTCCCAACAATCGTTTAAAGGTCTATAATCAATACTAAACATATATAGTCACATCCTAACATGTTTTTAAGGGATCAATCCATCCTAACATCAATTAAATTTACAACTTTCTACACTTTTTCCAAATATCTCAAGAACATGAACCCTAACTACATATCATCATCAAATCCCAGAATTTAATTCATTTTTCTTTCACCCAATCATGTATTAACATCAGATTAATCGTCTCCAAACTATTCTACATGCAATTTATCCTCAATCTTCAGAACCTAAGTCCAATTAATCATGGGTTTTCATTCATCTTCCAATAACAATTATAAATCTTCAATTTTCTAACATGGAAAGAACATTTGCCTTGTTTGTTTCCGGATTTTGTGTTGATTTGGTGAAGAATCTCTGCAGAATTTTCTCTCTTTCTCTCCTTCTCCAAGCTCCCTCTCCAATGGTGGCCTAAGGTGGCTAGTGTTTTGATTTGGGAACTTAGAAAACCTAAATGATAACCTACGTAGCTTTCTAGGTTAATATGGTTTGGTTAATGGGCTTAATGGGTTAAATCCACATCCGATTTACATCTCTAATTTTCGTCACTTTTAATTCCTAGAAATGTAAAATTACCAAAATACCCTTTAAGTTGCCGGTATGGCCTAAAAATACCCCGGGACCCAAACTACACCCCCCGGGTAGTGTTTTCTGACTATCTCGACCCTTCCGGAAGCGTTGGCGCACTCAAAACGACCATACGATTATAGATTTTAAATTCACTTTTATTATCAAAATATTATACCGTGACGCGGCGGTCCCACGCGTCTCAACAAAATTTCTAAAACGCCGTATATAAATCTAACGGCAAATTTTATAATACCAAATACATATATAATCATATATGCACATAATCAAAATACCAATTCGCATCACATTAGTATTTATAACCCGGATTAATTATCAATTAATACGCATTTAATTAATTAATTCCAAAAATAAATATAGTCAAAAGTACGGGGTATTACAATGTTGTGATTGATAAATGAATCTGGGGTTTAGTGGTTCTTGAACTGAAATTGGAAGTGTTAGGGTTTTAATGATTTAATTTGGGGATTTCGTATTTAATTGATGTATGGTGTAGATTTAGTGATTTTAGGTTGATAGAAATCATCTAAACATATTATGATAACAATTGGGTTTGTTTACTGGGAGTTTGGGAATAATATGTGAAGGTTATAGAGAGTAAAAATGGTAGAAAATGCAGAATTTAGAGGTTGAAGACGTAAAAGTGTTGGTCGCGTGATGTCGCATGAAGTGGTTCGAACGAGATGAATCTCGCGCGAAGTTGGTTCTAATGAGATGCTATCTCGTTCAAACGAGAACTGCTATTTGATGAATTCAACATAGTGCAGAATTTTTGGAAAGTATCTGGGAATAATACTTTAAATATTCGGAATGGTGAATTGACTTTGGGGATTACAAAAGAGATAGTAATCAAAATATATATACTATATATAGTAATGAGAGAATAATACGTATGGAAAGTATATGCTCTGGTTGGGTGAATACCTATTGATTTTAATAGGATGTGTGTATGCCTATTATATGCTTATTATTATGTATATAGCATACCTATGCTTCTTGCTACCAGGAGGAGGTTTTCACGTAGTGGACAATCTTATCCTATTTTGCTCACTGGGGGGATATTTGACTTGTACCCAGAGCATATGAACTTGGTTACATGCTATCTAAGATGTAGGATAGTTTCGATGACTAAATGGAAGCGTAGGTATGTGCGTGACCCATTTGGATGGGGATTACGTTCCCCTCGAATATATGTGATCTGAATTTTATGGTTCATGAGAGATTGAACCAACAGTCCTTTATGCAGTGAGCGATGCACCGGAACATGATAGCAGAGTATGCATTGCTCCAAGTGGTCTTAACCTAAGGGTGCATGATTAGTATATATATGAGTTCCCTATTGAGATTAGACGCCTCTATCATTTCATTCAGTTCTATTTATACATTTCATTCGTTTTATCTTAGAGATTGTACTTAGTTTACTTTTGTAGTTCTTTTCAGATGGATTGAGTAACATTATGGTTATTGGTTTGAGAATTTGGACTGGAATATTTTATCCAGTCCTACTTATTTCAGTAGTTGATTCATATATAGTATTTATTATATTCATGTGTATGTTAAATAGTTGATGTCTTAATACTTAGAATTTATTAATGGATTCTTTAGGTATATAAATAAAAGGAGTTTTGACACTAGATTAATTATATATTAGGAGATTAATAATGTTAAATTATTTTACGACAGGGATGCTAAGAATGAACCAACTGCATATTCTAATTTAATTTAATAAATGACTAATCACCCGATATTTAATTAGGCGTGGTGTCACTTGTGGTATCAAAGCATCAAGTTCTAGTGTCCTTATGATCTGTACGGCTTTTTATGTTTTAGCGTAGCGTTATTTTATGTAGAGCCTTATTATAGGATTGTTGTCTTCCCTTACGTATGCGACTTACGTTCTACTGCTATGAATTGTAATTACTGTGATTCATTTTATGAAATCGTTTGTACTTCAAGCACCGAACATTATTGGATGACCAGTGAGAGCCGTAAGAAGGACTGTAGGAGAAGAAGCCCGACAGAAGGCATAGAGTAATCTGGGAATGGTGGTCGTGAAAAAAGCCACCATGAGTATTATTTAATTAAGTGATAATAGAATCATAACTTGGGAACAAAGGGTTCACCAGGCATAGTTGTAGGTAATGGTGGAGCGATTTCAGGATCACTTAGCTTAGTCGGTGAGGGGGAAACCAGAGGGACTCTTTTGAAAAGTCATCGATGAAGATGCAGAGAAGAAAGAGAGAAAGTGTAACATAACAATGGAAGTAAAAAATCCGAAGGCAATTGTGTAGAGTGGAGTGCAGCGACACTCAAAATTAAAATTGGAGTTAAATTGGTAGATCTTAGGAATGACATAAAGTGATTAGAGTCAATCACCACATATAAAGAAGTATGTTTGAAATTTGGAGATAAATTTGGGTACGATTTGACCATGAGGTCTTCCATTCAATGTTATAACCGAGATGCAAGTGAAATTTTGAAACTTAGCACAGTGGGTAAGCTAGAGACCGATCGTAAGAGAAAGGTTGAATTTCATAACGAACTTCGTACCTGGAAATGGGGCATATAATATAAAAGGGTTTATAGTTGATAAAGGACCGTGTGTAGAATACGAGGATGGATGAGAAATCTAGCGAGGATAACTAATGTTGATGTCGGCAAGGTAATATGTTTGCAAGTTATTTCAGCACTTCCAGAAGAAATGAGCCTGGAGGGTTAGAGAATTTGGCCGAAAAAAAAAATTAAACTTAACGGCATTAGTGAAACACCACATGAGAGTATGCTCAATAGGGAACACATTTAGATAATTTTGATTGACAAACTTCCTACAAAGTGACAATGAAGTCAATTAGGGCTATAAAGTCCAATATAGTTCTGAAAGGCCCGTATAGCCAAAGAGACAAGGAGAGAAAAATTTGGAGCTAAGACTGTCAGTTTGAGGGAAGGACATTCCCAAATGGTCAGTGGGACGAGTGACGAGAAATGGATCGAGAAGTTTCCCTATGTGTAGAGAGTGGGACTACCCGTGTTGAATGTGTCCACGTTGAGAAGTACAAGCGATAAGACTAGAGAATGGTAAACCATTCTAGTTAAGCATAATAACCGGAGGAGTGAGATTTTCAAAGGAGGAATTGGGTCAAGAGAATTGGGCCCAAGAAGTTACAAACCGAGCTTGGTGGGTTTAGGCAGGACCAGTGGATTCCTCGATAATAATAGCATATTAATCCTCAGGGTCATTGGGACCCAATAAGGAATAGAATGGCCAGTAAAGCCATAAGTGAGGCCAAGATATGTTAGGCCAACATTTCAGTGATGGGTGTGTAAGTCGCAGAACATAATAATTTTCCCACAACGATGAGGGGGAAACTATTGGATGAAATCCTAGATGTATAACGAGTGCAAGTGATCATGGGTTGTTTTGGCCGCGAGAAGTGCATGTAAGGACCATACGATTCGGAGAGATTGATGAATTTTTGTTTCATCCTTGTGAGTAAAGGATTTAATTAAGTGACATGAGTGTGTCACAACTTATATATGAACGATTAACGCTACAATTTTCATGCGAGTCGAGTTTAGTGGGTACGTTAGTTTTGGACAGTCTGGTTATAAATGTATTAATCATAAGTAACATGACTTTTTAGATGTCACCCGTGAGTAAATCAGGTGGGTACTAAAAGCATATTTTACCATCATAATTTTACTACTGCATTGAGTTAGTAAAGTAGATCTTATTATGGTAATGTGTATTGATAATTATCGAATGTTTGAACGATAGTAGATTAAGTGATAGACTATCGAGCTGGATACTCTGGGGGCATAATATTAATTTGGTAAGGCATCACCTGATATAAGGTTGGGCCTATATATATGTATATATATGAAAATTTCATGATATCGTAGACTTTAGTGAGTATGTTGTCTCGTTAGATGTGATCCCGGTGCATAGGGATTTATTTACTGATGTGACTTAGGATGCGTGGTGTTCTTTATCAAACAACGAGATATAGCTTGTTATATATATAGCACTGAAACTTGGGATAGTGAGACCTCCATGTTTCATATTATTTTAGGAACATACGTAGATTAATATGTCAACATATGGAGACCGTGGGAGGTACATATTATGGACTGAGGACCTTACGGATCTCGACGACCGAAAATGGTAGGCAGTAGTGTATCGGGGGGTTCCTTGTTTGAATTTCGCTTTGCGAGACATCCCGCGCATGAAACTAACAAACATCGGGAGTTGGAGAGAAGTTTGGGTGGTATTACATGGTATTCATACCTTAATAATTGTACATAAATGAGAGTATAATTGAGAGTTGATAATTTCACTATAATGTGATACCATATTTGATTTGTGCAATAATGCATGAGATATAGGGTGGATGGGCACCCTAGGTTATTGAAAATATTGAGTCAGGCAAGGGGTTATAATTGCCATGTGAATTCGATAAAATTTAGCCAGGGGAGTCGAAGTTTATTCCGTAAGATTTGTCAGAGGCTTATGTTTCACGAGAAACTGACTTTTAGAGCGGGGAAAGGAGCTATGACATGCGGTGAGGCAAAGCCACATGTATCATGGTTAGAGGTACATTTGAGAGAATATAAGATGTATCATGTTATAAATGACAGCGGTGATGGGATTTAATGAAGATAAATATTGCTAAATTCATTTTGCAATGGCCACCTGTCCGTTGGAAAAGGGTGGAACCTGAAACCAGTAGGGGTTTATTCAACCGTTAGGGATTCCGAAGTAGTAATGGGAGAGTATTCCCAAGGATTTTATCGCGAAGGGGGTTACAATCCTATATGGGTGATAATGGATCGGTTGACTGAAGTAGCTCACGTTATGCTAGTTAAGACTGGTCATACTACGGGAGAGTATGCTCATATCTTTATAATCGGGATAGTGGGATTATATGGGGTGCCGCTTGATATCGTGTCTGATTGGGATAAGATCTTTGTCTTTCGATTTCGAAGAGTGTTCATGAGGCCATGGGTACCGAGTTATGATTGAATACGACTTATCATCCATAGACGAATGGGAAGAACAAACTAACTTGTCAGATGTTGGAGAATAAATTAAATGAGTACCCTTGAATCTCAGGGGAGGATGAGAGTAGTCCCTTCCACTAGTGGAGTTTTTGCACAATTACTCATATAAGTTACATGTCGCTAGTTGAAGTATGAAACGGTAAGCCTTGTTGTCCTCTTGCTTGTTAGTTAAAGATAGGGGGCTAGGTATTATTACGAAATAGAGATGAGTTAGTAGTTAGTATATCATGTGCGTACAATATATATTGCACAAATAACTTACTTGTGTGCGATCGTCGCGAGATGATATCGTATGTATATTAAAAATGATTAATCTACTAAGGTGTGAATAGTTAAAGGCTAGATAGCGAATATCTAAAATAAAGTTTAACTGGTGTAACTCAAAGAACATGACTTGGTCAAGAACCTACGTGATAGTGTAACTTGGAGTTTAAAACGAACATATGTGGGGTGTTCATTATTAAGGGTATTAAATAGCGTACTATATGGGTGGTACGTGGTACTTTACTTGGGATCACAACGATGCGTTGCGCAACTTATATACAACGTTGTTTGTACCTGGCATACTATTTTTGAATTTCGAGGGGGGGGGATTCCGTTGTAAGGGGGAAGTACGTAACACCCCGTATTTTTTATGGTTTTAAATAATTATGGGATTAATTATTATTGTTGGATTAATTGAATTAAAATGTGAGAAATTAATTGTTAATTAATCTAGATTAAAATAATTATTAACTAGCATGCAAAGGGTTAATACTTATCATTGAAAATTATTGAATATCACTGTGTAGATATGTAATATGGGATTAAGAAATTTTATAAATTGTGGAGAATGAGAAATACGACAATTTGGTATATGATGTCAGGACGTGTGTGCGAGTCGTGTTGGGACTGATTTAATGGATTAAAGAAGTAAATTATTTTTAAGTAACTCGAATGACCATTTTGAGTACGATATTGAATCCAAAAGGGTCAAGATAGTCATAACAGTGTACTCGGGGGTTTAGTTTGGGTCTCGGGCAATTTTAGGCCTAACCGGCATCCGGGGATGGTATTTTGGTAAATTGCACTTTGGGGGTTTAATTATGACGAAAACTGGAGATCGTTAATATTAGTTATGTAAAGGAAAATCCAGGGTATTATGCACAAACTTCAAGGGAGATCCACAGAGGGTGAGAGAAAACAAGCCCCAGGAGATTAAGGCAAAAAAACCCATCATCTTCCACCATCGTGACCACCTTTGAGTAGATCGAATGACGAGGAAAAAGTCTATACCAATTTCATCAGCGGATCAGACCATCATAATCGAGGCAAGTGTTTTTTACTTTCTTTATATTAGCAATAATTGTGTTTATGTTAGTATAGGAATCAAATACATGATTTGGAATTGAATTGAATGAATTTAGAGAATGTAAATCATAGATTAAGAGTTATTCTGATGAAGAATTGGATCACTATGCATGTATAATAGGAATCCCAAAATTATATGTTGTGATTGAGAAATGAATCTGGGTTTGAATGGTTCTTGAACTAAAATTAAAAGAACTAGGGTTTTAATGGTTTAATTTGGGGATTAATTGATGTATTGTGAAAATTTAATGATTCTAGGTTGATAGAAATCATCTAAACATGTTAGGATAACAATTGGGTTTGTTTACTGGGAGTTTGGGAATAATATGTGAAGGTTTTAGAGAGTAAAAATGGTAGAAAATGCAGAATTTATAAGTTAAAGATATAACAGTGTTGATCGCGTGACGTCGCGTGAAGTGGTTCGAACGAGATGGATCTTGCGCGAAGTTGGTTCTAACAAGATGCTATCTCGTTAAAACTAGATAGTACTTGGTTCGAACGCAAGTCCAAGACCTGAAAATTTGTATTTTTACCCAAATCGAGTTATACGGTCAATTTAAGTGAGGAGAACTGCTATTTGATGAATTTAACTTAGTGATGAATTTTTGGAAAGTATGTGGGAATAATACTTTAAATATTCAAAATGGTGAATTGACATTGGGGATTGCAAAAGAGATAGTATTCGTAATATATATACTATACGTAGTAATGAGAGAATAATACGTATGAAAAGTATATGTTCTGGTTGGGTGAATACCTATTGATTTTAATAGGATGTGTGTATGGCTATTATATGATTATTATGATGTGTATAGCATACCTACGCTACTTGCAATCAGGAGGAGGTTTATGCGTAGTGGACTGTCTTATCCTGTTTTACCCATTGAGGGGATATTTCACTTGTACCCAGAGCTTATAAACTTGGTTACGTGCTATTTGAGATGTAGGATAGTTTTGACGGCTGAATGGGAGCGTAGGTATGTTTGTGACCCATTTGGCTGGGGATTATGTTCACCTCCAATATATGTGATTTGAATTTTATGATTCGTGAGAGATTGAACCAATAGTCCTTTATGTAGTGAGCGATGCACCGGGATATGATAGCAGAGTATGCATTGCGCCAAGTGGTCTTAACCTAAGGGTGCAGGATTAGTATATATATGTATATGGATGATGTGACTATATATGTGTGTGTGTGTGTATATATATATATATATATATATATATATACACACACTTGTAAATATTTCTACTATGTGAAACTAGTAGATATGGTAATAATAATAATAAATGCTTTGCGCCAAGTGGTCTTAACCAAGAGGTGCAGGATTAGTATATATATATAGGGATGATATTACTATATATATATATGAGTATACTTGGGAAAATTATACTGTGTGAAATTAGTAGATATTGTAATAATGAGACATAAAATAATCTTAGTGGGTAATAGATTAACAATTCGAACGGTGAATAATGAAATATAGTTATGTGAATAAACTATTTCAATATCGTATTGTATGAGCAACACGGGTATACTACTAGTGAATATAAATGGTGATATGGTGACTTCAAACTAGTTAGGCTGGGTAACATTACTAGTGTAGGGTAGATGTACGTTAGGCATGCATAATAGATGAGAGGTGAGAATCTCATGTGAGAGTCCGAAAAGCTAGCATGCACATAATATTTTTTTTATTACAAATTTTAAATATTTGGTAATTTTTTTTTAAAACATCAGGCTCTGACCCATCTCTTGCGATTCTTCTCTCTTTTGCTATATATATATATGTTAAATCACGTGCTCGGCCACAGGGACACCATATCTTGACACTTGGATTACTTGGTGAGCTGCAGCTGTTGTGAAAGATGTAGGCTATTGAGATTAGGCGCCTTTATCATTTCATTCAGTTCTATTTAGACATTTCATTTAGGGCATGTGTCGCCCATTCTCATTCGTTTTATCTTAGAGATTGTACTCAGTTTACTTTTGTAGTTCTTTTCAGTTGGATTGAGTAACATTATGGTTATTGGTTTGAGACTTTGAACTGGAATATTTAATCCAGTCTTACTTATTTCAGTAGTTGATTCATATATAGTATTTATAATATTCATGTGTATGTTAAATAGTTGATTTCTTAATACTTAAAATTTATTAATGGAGTCTTTGGGTATATAAAAAAAGGAGTTTTGACACTAGCTTAATTATATATTAGGTGATTAATAATGTTAAACTATTTTACGATAGTGATGCTAAGAATGAACCAACTGGATATTCTGATTTAATTTAATAAAGGACTGATCACCCGGTATTTAATTATGCGGGGTGTCACATGTCACCATCTGATCCGTAAGCTATATTTGGACATTATTGAACTAAAAACCGGGCATGAGAAAATGTTAGGATTATATAGCCACCAAAGTGTTACACATCTCTTCACTTCCCCATAACTCTACCTTTTGGAGGGAAATTTTTACAAAGCCACATGTTATGACCCACTTGATTCATTTGACATCCCAAATGATGTTAATAAGCTAGTTAATCTTTTTATTTTGCACACTTTTTTACCATTCACTTTTCCCTCTAACAAACCCTAAGTCTTCAAATAAACTCTCTACTTTCTTCAAAACCCTTCACTAATAATGGCGTCCAATTGATCAGAGGTTAATGCATTTTTGGCATTTGATGAGACTATTAATGTGATTTTTCCTATGAAGTTGTTGTTTTGGGGGATATCGTTTGCCCCATTAAGGTTTCTAGTGGGATTCAAATCATAATGATTGGCCCCTAATTTCCCCAAGAACTTTTGTTATAGGTGTCTCCCTAATATCAATAATTTGGAGAGCACAATATTCCTGTTCAAGAGTTGGACACTCTACAAGTATCTTCCTCATTCAAATTTAGGATTACATTAAGTCAGACAAGTAAAAGTAGACCATGTGGGTGGAAAAGATTATGGACCTCAAAGCCAATGATTTGGAGAAGTCTTACATTTTTTATTTTATTAAAATTTGTCGTGAAGCCATAGAGTTTGATTAATTTTTCATTTTTAGTGCCATTTATTTTTGGAACTCTTCTTGCAACTACTTTGAGTTCAATTTTTGGATGGCAGGTTCCAATCTATTGAATGTATGTCAATTGACCTCCTATAAGTCAGCGGGAGATGAAATTCATCCATTTATGCCAAAAGTTGACCTCCATGTTCACTTTCAAAAGACAATCCAAAACTGTCACATTCCACATTTATGAATACTCACATGCAGGGTGGTTCCCAAGTCAACCAAAAGGAGTATTTTTGTTTCCTTCTATTTTGGCTATTAAGGCATATGTTTTATGTCAAATCCCATAGGTGATTCTAGAGTATTATTTCTTAATAGCTCAAGTTGTAGAGGGAAAATCCTCACATAAAAGATTTGGAGATCTTGTTACCATGATTAGGAGTTTGCCAATCAATATGCCTAGTGATTTTTTTACAACCCTTGTTGAAACCCCTTAGCTCACCTCTTTGGTTGGTTTTTATTTTACAGAAACCTCCTATAGGAGAGCAGGCAAACCTTTTGTTGGTGAAGTTTCCTCATCCCAATAGATTTTTACAATGATATTTCACCCTCACCATATCCTACTTTTATGTCTTATGGGTAGTTGTATTTACATGCCCAATTTGCGAGGCAATTTGGGTTTCATAAGTTTGTTCATGTCCCAATGGGGAGTCGAGCAAATCTCGATGTGTTTTTAGAACCTCCCATGTTTCGAAAGATACCATATTATAGAGATTAAATGAATATCATAGGGTTCAAAGCACTTTTAGCATGGATGGGGAAATTTTCATGCAGGAATAACCCTAATTTTTTAATATTGGTGGGATAAGTAAATTAAGGTTTTTTAAGCCTTTTCCACCAAAGGAACAATTTTGAATCCTTCATCTTCAAGTAAGACTTTGATTATTTCTTTAAGTTTTTATTATTTATTTCATTGGTTTAACTCAACCATTTTAATCCTTGCAGAAGGCCCTCTTATTGAGGAATACCAATATACCAAGAAAAGGAAACTCACTCTTGAAGTCAAGAAAGCTTGAAAGGAGGAATTTTTTCGGAAAGCTAGAGAAGAGATCACATTTATCTTGAAAGAATAAAGAAATCAAAATCCTCTTATGAAAATCTCATTAGTACCCATGTGATTATGGACGAGCCTCTCATTTTTGTTATGATTGTTATCCTAATAGAAAAACATATGAAATGCAGAGAAAGGAGGGTTGTTCCTTGAACACTATTGGTACATAACCAATATTTTACTTCTATAATTCTTTCAAAGTACTTTTAATTACATTTTGCCTCATTATAGTCCCTATTAATGACTCAACAGAGGAGGGGGAGGCAAACCATCCTAGAGATCCGATGACGCCATCATTGATATACCCAATTAATGAGCTTATAGTTGAGATAATTAATGTTTCTACCTCACCACCCAAGTCTTCTTTGAATCTAATTGTGTATGAAGAGATATATTCTAAGGTAGTGAATATCTCCATGCCACTGGTTTTGACTCTTAAGGTGAGGTAGTTGGGATCTTAATATCAACAGATACAAATCTCTTGGACATTCTTCAATTCAGCTGCCAATAACCCAACAACCCTTGTTGAATATTTTCATCATGCTAGTGTTATTGTTTACAACACTTCTACCTTGAAGGAGGCACCCCTATTATAGAGGAAAGTCCCATAACTGAGAAGATTCCTAGCTTGATGACTATGGAAGAAGCGTTTTCCTTTCATGGGAAATTAAAGGAAATCGTGGCTAAGGCCCTAATTCATACTTTGGAGATTGTGGAGAAAAGTGTAGAAAATGAATTGGAATGTCTCATCCAAGCCCAATACATTACTCCTTCTTGGAAGTTGGAAACTTCACAAGCCTTATAGCTACTTCAAAGCTTTATTAGGCTACCATTTGAAGAGCTAACTGACTTTACTTTTGCTAGTAGGCGTAGAGAAGCATGTACTTATGTTTCGTAGATTTAAGGTCTTAGTGGAAATGTTGTAAATGAACTACACACTGGGATTAATTGACTTTCATATCAACTCACAACTATGGATTAAGAAAAGGATGAAGAAAATGTTTTGTCAATAGACAAAACCCACTTTTTGAGCCAAAAAAATTAAAATATTAAGGGTTCGCTAGAATTGAGAGTCATTCGAAGAAGAAAAATTACCCTGCTTTCTAAAAAAGAAGAAATGGAGAGATAGATGTCCAAGGTTGATGTTTCCCTAAAAATTACCATTGAGAAAGAGACAAACTTCTAACACAAAATTGGCCAAATGGTTGGAGAGATGTAGGTCTCTGTGACAACCCGCTCCAAATAATAACGGGTGGCCAGCCCTATACTACATAAATCAGGTATCTCAGATGGTACAGTCTCAACATCAACAACTAAACACTATAATATAAGGCTAACTACCCGAAATCATAAAGTGCGAATTGCCAAAAATTTTAAAACTTTTATTTTTAACAAGAACAACAAAACCAATAATGCACACAACCAACAATATACATCTAACTATGATGTGAAATGTGCATGCTCCAATAATATGAAAGAGTACAATACATAGTACAAAAAAATCTCAACAATGAAATACCCGAATATGCTGTCGGGCAACAGACAATACAATAATCTGATAAATAAAATATGAAAGTGTTAATCTACAACACTTGAATACTAACTCAATACAACTGAATCCTAATCTAGATGTACAATAGATAGGAATCGACTAAAGCAAAGTGCCGCAACAGTCCGCTACTGCCACATCTCCAAAAATCCTGAATGGAGGAATATCAAAGGCGTCCTTGCGGAGGAACACCTGAAGTAATACAATATATACATGGAGGAGGAAAATATAAACGGGTCAGAGCCCGAGTTTTGAAAATAGTTTATAGCAAGTGTATTAAAATTCATAATAATTATAAATGCATTATTACATGATTTAGTTGGAATCGAACACTCCATAAAATTCAACTCACCTCTCATCTAAAGCGCGCACTAAGCGTATGCACGTGTCTCCAAAAGGATGTCCGATTCTAATTAGGTAAGAGGATTCTAACTTAAACCCAAATAAAGTATTTAAGTGAAACCATCTAACCTATCTCCCAAATCTACTTTTATTTCCACACTTTAAGTTATATACATTAACTTTAATGCAATTGTTATAGTTATCTTTATAATGTTCATTTGTTGAACATATAAAGTTACATGATCCAATCATGTCCACATCATCAACATACACCATCAATCTCAATTACTAGAATTTATATTCTAGTGATGCCCATATAAGGCATGAAACCATATATATAATTATTATAGATGAGTTATTAGCATAAAGAGTTAAGGACTAAACTCCTCCCGATTCTCAACACGGTACTGCATTTCTTGCATGGGACGTCTCGCCGAAGCGAAATCCAAACAAGGAACCCCCCCGTTACACTACTCCTGACCGTATCGATCCTCGGGGCTCATTATGCCCTCAATGCAAGATGCATGTAACCCAAATGATTATTTTCCAATTTTAATTAATTAATATTCCCAATTCTCAACAGTACACGACGTTTCATGCGTGGGACATCTCGTCGAATCGAAATCCAAACAAGGAACCCCCCCGTTACACTACTCCTGGCACTGTCGATTGTCGGGATAGGTGATATATATGTATATATATAATGATGAGCGTTAAGGACTAAACTTATCCCCAAGTTCCAACATTACACTGCGGTTCCTGCATGGGACGTCTCGCCGAAGAGAAATCCAAACAAGGAACCCTCCCGATACACTAATCCTGGCAATGTGGGTCGTTGAGGTCCATTATGCCCTTGACACTCAAATACAAGCACAAGAAATAATAACCATCCAACCGAGCTATAACTCGAAGGACGCAGGCTCACATGCTATCATCTTCCAGCAGCCCATATACGTAGTAAACTGGGGCCACCTGGTGGGGTTCAACCACACCCACCTCGTGATCTACTCACGCACAAAACGTCCCAGGAAGCGGTCATAGTTCCTAACCGTCAAGTGAGAGCGACACATACCCACGACATCTCACCCCCAAAATAAATAAATGTATATATATATATATATATATATATATATATATATATATATATATATATATATATATATATATATGTCATTTGCTGACCACAAAGGACGTCTATGACCTGGGGAATATCCACATCCTGCTTTTCTAGTCAGAATGCTCACCCACTACGCACGAAACTTCCCAATGATAGCAAGGAGGGTGTATGATTAATATGTATATACACCATCATATAAGGTATACATACATCCCACATAATAAAGATATACCATTTTATATAAGGCATACCTGCAACATCATATTCATTTTCATTATACACTCTTAGGCGTAATTTGATTAACATCAATGTTTAGTATACCTCTCTCTTTTGATACACTAACCGTCAATACTCACACATTTACCCCACTTAGTATATACTATACTAATTCTCGCTTGAAGCTCTCATGTCGCTTCTATTATGAAGTGTCTTTCAATTCTATTTAAGTTAAGGATATTCTATATCCTATTGCACCTCAATTTACATTTCTCATTGTGTGAGATATCTCCCAAATCAATCATCAATAAGGATATTTCTATATCCATGTGCACATCCAATAGCATTTGTCATTTTCCATTTATAATAGGGTTCAATTCATTTTATGAACCTTTATAAAGTTATCCCATTTGGGATTTGGATCCTAAGATCCGTCATCTCTAAGTTATTCTCAGATCGTGAAATTTATTTATTATCACCAAACAAAACCCCAAATAAAAGTGGGTTTCCCCACTTAGAATAAATCCCAAAATCTCCAATTGGTATTCTATATTCCTCAAATACTAACCTCGATACTTAGAGGATTTTTCCAAAATGATATACTCTTTTGGATTCTCACTTCTCTACATCAATCACTAAAACTCTTCGACATTTACATTTAGTCTATCAATTGTCAATTAACCTCATATATAGTCTTTTGACTCTAAGGTCTATAATCCCCTTATATAATCACTTAATCCTTTATGATACACTGATTATGGAAGTCCATTTATACAAACCCAAAGAAGAAGGGGATAACTTAAATTCCCATACTTGAACCAAAAACAGGGGACCGGTCGACCGGTGCCCAAACCGCGGTCGATCGTGTTTCTAAATTTTGCCTAATCTAGAAAGCAGAATGCCCAACTTTGGAGGCGCGGTCGACCGGTCCTCTATACGCGGTCGACCGGCCCTAACAGGTATTACGGCCAACACCATTTTTATACATTTCCAACTTCTCAAAAGCTCCAATAAAATTCCATTCAACCACAAATCTTCAACCCAATCACATTCATAACATTAATATTCATTCTAGAATACTTATAAACTGATTTTTATCATCAAATCAAAGATCTACCTACTAAATCTAAGATTAGACCCAAAAGTTAGGTTTTGTTAAACTAAACCTAAAACTCAAAATATCAATCCACAAATCATGCAATAATTGGTACACAACAATTATTTAGCAAGTTTAATCACTTGCCTTGGGTTCGTAGGGTCTGAATCCACCTTGAGATCGCATGGAAACCGCAAATCTCCACTTTCTCTCCCTTTTCTCCTTCTTTCTCTTCTTCTTTCTTCTCCTCTCTTTCTTTCTAGGGTTTTCCTCTTTCTCTCTTTGGAGATTTAAATCCCCCGCAGGCTTTTAAGCCTAAAACCCAAGATACACATCTTTAAATGATAATACACACTTTAAATGACTCGGTGACTTTAATTCGAGTCAAACGGTCCTAATTTATTTCGGAACCCAAATAGACCTCAAGTACAGTCATTTCGACTTTCTCGACCCTTCCGGAAACAATGGTACCCTCAGAATCGACATTCGACACTCTTTCTAACGACTCTAAATTTTGACCTCAATTGCCAATTTAATTATTTCTCCAATAAAATATTATTTATTTCTCCCAAAATAAATAAATTGTCGACTCCAAAACCTCGGGTTGTTAAAAACTTCCCCACTTGCAAAAATTTCTTCCTCGAAATTTAGCTAAGCCTATTTCTCCATAGCTCAACTAGTCCTACTATACCAAATCTCGCAAATCCCAACTCCAAAATTCTAACTTCCCACGACGAGTTCATTTTAAATTCATTTTATTATAAGTTAATTATGAACTAAGTAAAACCAACTTTCCGCAACAAGGGCGCCCATACACCCTTTATATTTGAGCTTTATACTCACCACCAATCATAATGAGGCTTTATTTGCCTCGAAAGTTCCACAATTCCACAATAAGTAATACTAAAATTTTAATAGAGTAAAAATTTGAATGGTCCAAAGAAATAACTCCTCTCAATTCCTGACAATCGCCAATTTCGTGCGGGGGACGTCTCGCAAAAGCGAAATCCAAACAAGGAACCCTCCCAATACACTACTATGAGGCGACGTCGGGGATTGAGAGTTTGTTAAATCCGGACTATAGTTCGAAAAGTTTAATTTTTTTTGTGAAAATCATTTTGAAAGGGCCCGAAGGCCGATAAAAGTTTTATTTTGAAAACGGCTCATATATTATAATCTAATATAAAATGCCTTATGTCAAACACAAGGTCTTTTGAATCATCATATATACATAACATATAGCTCACAAATATTATCATACTTATGAGCTAAAACTTTTACCAACGTCCCATCAAACCACAATCTAAATTTTCAAACATAAACAACATCTTACATCATTTCAACATATTTCCATATATAAGGCAAAATCCATATCTGGAATACAATAAGCATACTAGTCTATCATGACTATATAAAACAAGTAGCTTTTATCATAACTACTTACCACCATAACCATTCTTACATTAACTACAAGGTTTAAAGCTCTTTTTTGAGCACCTTGCAAAACCATCTATACTTTTACAAAATAATATAATAAGAGCCTATCTTGCTCCAAATTTCCCCTTAGGGTCATTACATACCATACATAAACAAAAAGGGCTAAAGCACTACCCGATTCATATATATCTCCCATACGATATTCCAAAACTTCATATAGTAATAATCCTATTAATAAAGGAAAATTACTTACAAAATCCATCTCTAGTCCGATTTCCCATCCTCGTCAATGGGTTCCCAAACGTAGTCCCCCGGTCTAAAGCGACCTCGAATCTGTTGTAGGGGTTGCACTTCCAAAATTTCATCAAACTGCGGTCATTTGCCTCTTTTAGGACAATCTCTCTTTTTATGACCTATTTCTTTACAAAAGAAACACTTGCCCATAAACCCCTTCCGCGCATTCGCATTACTGGCACTCTCCTTGCCAAACTTACTTGAGGAACTCGAATCTCCAAAGTTCTTACTCTTTTGAGAACAAAAACGATATTCCTGACACTTTAGTAGTGCCGCATTCACTACCTCGATGAAAGTCATTAACTTAGGACTATCTAACAAATGTTGTTGGATTTTCCAATCTAAACCTCGAACAAACTTCGATATACGTTTCTCTTCCGTATTTACCTCATTTGGTACTAATCTCGCCCATAGGGAAAAATATTTTTCATATTCTGCCACCGTCCTATTTCCTTGAAAAATCCCCATATCCTGAGTAGGGGAAGGCAAATACCTTCGATCAAAAAGTTCCCAAAATTCTTTTATAGGTAAAGTATCTCTCTGTTCAGATGTGGTGACAGACTCCCACTATTGAAGAGCTGCACCTGATAACTTAAAGGTGGTTAAAAATTGTTTCTGCACCTCACTAAACTCAACCATACGAAGGTGCCTATGTATAGTATTTTTCCATTGACTTGCAGCCATCGCATCAACTCCCCCTGCAAACTCGGGAGGATGCCCCTTACTAAAATCTTCCTTCACTCTCTCCCATAAAGACAATCCTAAATGGGATGGGGCTGCTCGAGCGGCAGATTACTGAGCCATTGTAGAAACGGCAGCAATGACCTCTTGTGCCACAATATTGGAAACATTATCCGTAGTCATGTCCCTTTGAGGCATTTGGGGTTGCAAATTCCCTTTATTTGCCCTGACTGAACGACCTCCCTTCGGTGGCATCTGAAATAAGAAGAATTGTATCAGAACGCCTTTCAAATACTTTCGAATCACATAAAGATATGGACGTATGAATGTAATCGTCCTAGCAATAAGGCTCTATATCAAGAACGCTTACGAAAGATCGTAGTAACGCACACAGATCCTAAAGACACTAGAACCTGATGCTCTGATACCACCTGTGACAACCCGCTCCAAATAATAACGGGTGGCTAGCCCTATACTACATAAATTAGGTATCTCAGATGGTACAGTCTCAACATCAACAACTAAACACTATAATATAAGGCTAACTACCCGAAATCATAAAGTGCGAATTGCCAAAAATTTTAAAACTTTTATTTTTAATAATAACAACAAAACCAATAATGCACACAACCAACAATATACATCTAACTATGATGTGAAATGTGCATGCTCCAATAATATGAAAGAGTACAATACATAGTACAACAAAATCTCAACAATGAAATACCCGAATATGCTGTCGGGCAACAGACAATACAATAATCTGATAAATAAAATATGAAAGTGTTAATCTACAACACTTGAATACTAACTCAATACAACTGAATCCTAATCTAGATGTACAATAGATAGGGATCGACTAAAGCAAAGTGCCGCAACAGTCCGCTACTGCCACAACTCCACAAATCCTGAATGGAGGAATATCAAAGGCGTTCTTGCGGAGGAACACCTGAAGTAATACAATATACACATGGAGGAGGAAAATATAAACGGGTCAGAGCCCGAGTTTTGAAAATAGTTTATAGCAAGTGTATTAAAATGCATAATAATTATAAATGCATTATTACATGATTTAGTTGGAATCGAACACTCCATAAAATTCAACTCACCTCTCATCTAAAGAGCGCACTAAGCGTATGCACGTGTCTCCAAAAGGATGTCCGATTCTAATTAGGTAAGAGGATTCTAACTTAAACCCAAATAAAGTATTTAAGTGAAACCATCTAACCTATCTCCCAATTCTACTTTTATTTCCACACTTTAAGTTATATACATTAACTTTAATGCAATTGTTATAGTTATCTTTATAATGTTCATTTGTTGAACATATAAAGTTACATGATCCAATCATGTCCACATCATCAACATACACCATCAATCTCAATTACTAGAATTTATATTCTAGTGATGCCCATATATGGCATGAAACCATATATATAATTATTATAGATGAGCTATTAGCATCAAGATTTAAGGACTAAACTCCTCCCGATTCTCAACACGGTACTGCGTTTCGTGCGTGGGACGTCTCGCCAAAGCGAAATCCAAACAAGGAACCCCCCCCCCCCCGTTACACTACTCCTGACCGTATCGATCCTCGGGGCTCATTATGTACTCAATGCAAGATGCATGTAACCCAAATGATTATTGTCCAATTTCAATTAATTAATATTCCCAATTCTCAACAGTACACGACGTTTCATGCGTGGGACGTCTCGCCAAAGCGAAATCCAAACAAGGAACCCCCCGTTACACTACTCCTGGCACTGTCAATTGCCGGGATAGGTGATATATATGTATAAATATAATGATGAGCGTTAAGGACTAAACTTATCCCCAAGTTCCAACATTACACTGCGGTTCGTGCATGGGATGTCTCGTCGAAGCGAAATCCAAACAAGGAACCCCCCCGATACACTACTCCTGGCAATGTGGGTCGTTGAGGTCCATTATGCCCTTGACACTCAAATACAAGCACAAGCAATAATAACCATCCAACCGAGCTATAACTCGAAGAACGCAGGCTCACATGCTATCATCTTCCAGCAGCCCATATACGTAGCAAACTGGGGCCACCTGGTGGGGTTCAACGACACCCACCTCGTGATCTACTCACGCACACAACGTCCCGGGAAGCGGTCATAGTTCCTAACCGTCAAGTGAGAGAGACATATACCCACGACCTCTAACCCCCAAAATAAATAAATGTATATATATATGTCATTTGCTGACCACAAAGGACGACTATGACCTGGAGAATATCCACATCCTGCTTTTCTAGTCAGAATGCTCACCCACTACGCACGAAACTTTCCAATGATAGCAAGGAGGGGGTATGCTTAATATGTATATACACCATCATATAAGGTATACATACATCCCACATAATAAATATATACCATTTTATATAAGGCATACCTGCAACATCATATTCATTTTCATTATACGCTCTTAGGCGTAATTTGATTAACATCAATGTTTAGTATACCTCTCTCTTTTGATACACTAACCGTCAATACTCACACATTTACCCCACTTAGTATATACTATACTAGTTCTCGCTTGAAGCTCTCATGTCGCTTCTATTATGAAATGTCTTTCAATTATATTTAAGTTAAAGATATTCTATATCCTATTGCACCTCAATTTACATTTCTCATTGTGTGAGATATCTCCCAAATCAATCATCAATAAGGATATTTCTATATCCATGTGCACATCCAATAACATTTGTCATTTTCCATTTATAATAGGGTTCAATTCATTTTATGAACCTTTTTAAAGTTATCCCATTTGGGATTTGGATCCTAAGATCCGGCATCTCTAAGTTATTCTCAGATCGTGAAATTTATTTATTATCACAAAAAAAAAACCCAAATAAAAGTGGGTTTCCCCACTTAGAATAAATCCCAAAATCTCCAATTGGTATTCTATGTTCCTCAAATACTAACCTCGATACTTAGAGGATTTTTCCAAAATGATATACTCTTTTGGATTCTCACTTCTCGACATCAATCACTAAAACTCTTTGACATTTACATTTAGTCTATCAATTGTCAATTAACCTCATATATAGTCATTTGACTCTAAGGTCTATAATCCCCCTATATAATCACTTAATCCTTTATGATACACTGATTATGGAAGTCCATTTATACAAACCCAAAGAAGAAGGGGATAACTTAAATTCCCATAATTGAACCAAAAATAGGGGACCGGTCGACCGGTTCCCAAACCGCGGTCGATCGTGTTTCTAAATTTTGCCTAATCTCGAAGACAGAATGCTCAACTTTGGAGGCGCGGTCGACCGGTCCTCTGTACGCGGTCGACCGGCCCTAACAGGTATTACGGCCAACACCATTTTTATACATTTCCAACTTCTCAAAAGCTCCAATAAAATTCCATTCAACCACAAATCTTCAACCCAATCACATTCATAACATTAATATTCATTCTAGAATACTTATAAACTGATTTTTATCATCAAATCAAAGATCTACCTACTAAATCTAAGAGTATACCCAAAAGTTAGGTTTTGTTAAACTAAACCTAAAACCCAAAATATCAATCCACAAATCATGCAATAATTGGTACACAACAATTATTTAGCATGTTTAATCACTTCCCTCGGGTTCGTAGGGTCTGAATCCGCCTTGAGATCGCGTGGAAACCGTAAATCTCCACTTTCTCTCTCTTTTCTCCTTCTTTCTCCTCTTCTTTCTTCTCCTCTCTTTCTTTCTAGGGTTTTCCTCTTTCTCTCTTTGGAGAATTAAATCCCCCGTAGGCTTTTTAAGCCTAAAATCCAAGATACACATCTTTAAATGATAATATACACTTTAAATGAGTCGGTGACTTTAATTCGAGTCAAACGGTCCTAATTTATTTCGGAACCCAAATAGACCCCAAGTACAGTTATTTCGACTTTCTCGACCCTTCCGGAAACAATGGTACCCTCAGAATCTACATTCGACACTCTTTCTAACGACTCTAAATTTTGACCTCAATTGCCAATTTAATTATTTCTCCAATAAAATATCATTTATTTCTCCCAAAATAAATAAATTGTCGACTCCAAAACCTCGGGTTGTTACAGTCTCCACCAATGAAGATACTCAATTTAAAGTAAGAGAAGCCCAAATCAAGTACCAAAGGTTGGCTTTTGAAAAAGTTTGGACTAATCTTACGTCTCTTGTATTCAAATATTTCCAATAAAATTTAAAGCTTTCAATGTCTTAAGAAAATAACACATTTTGTACATACAACATTGCTTCACAAATAGTTGGATAATAAGACTTTAAGAATCTGGCATTAGTATTTCTCATGTGGACATAACCATTTATGTTTCTTAAATGGTATGATCCTTATTTAAATTCTCTATAAATTTGGAATGGCGCTTCTCATTTTGTGGACCATTTTCCATAAGTAGGATCTTTGGAACCTATAGGTAGGATAGTTTTCCAAACCAAATCCCCCTCTTTAGATGCTCTTTATTTCATTTTCTTGTTATAGTTGTTGGATAATTTCTTATTTTGGATTAAGATGTTGTTCAAGTCTCTTACCCTATCCTCATCTATGTTTTCCAATTCCATATAAATTTCTTGATCATAGCCTTTAACAATTAGATCATTTTGGTATACCACTCTCAATGGATTTAGAGTAATTTCCACTACCACCATAACATCATGCCCATAGGTTTAGGCATATGAATTTATTCTACTACTTGATCTTTTAGAGGTCATATAAGCCCACAAAACTTTAAATATTATTTTTTCTCATATTTTAAATTTTTGTCAATCATTTTTCCCTAAATGTCTTTAATTACTTTATTTATGGCCTCAAGTTGTCCATTTGATTGAGTATAATATGGTGTTGATTTTGTAAAGTTATTCCTAACCTTGAAATGAGTTTTTACACCATTTTTTATTCAAAGATAGTTGTATTGTTTGACACTATGGTTTTTAGAATCCCAAACCTATATACAATGTCTTGCAATAAAGCAACTAATTCATTTTGGGTGAGTAACTTCAAAGCTT
This sequence comes from Sambucus nigra, assembly GCA_949130495.1. Classification (NCBI taxonomy): domain Eukaryota; kingdom Viridiplantae; phylum Streptophyta; class Magnoliopsida; order Dipsacales; family Adoxaceae; genus Sambucus; species Sambucus nigra. Next base: position 220,831,055 of record OX422220.1, on the reverse strand, counting down.
TAGATTCTACAAACTTTGTGAAGTAATCAGTTATAACCAAAAAAAAATTATATAGCTTCGAAGATGGGGGATAAATTTTACCAATTACATTAATTGTCCATCCTCTAAATGTCCAAGGTTTAACTATATATTGTAAGTAAACTCTAGGCATATGTTTTAAGGGATCATGTTGTTGACACTTTTGGCATTCTCTTGAAAATTCAACATAATCTTTCAAAATAGATGGCCATTAAAATCCATGCCTTCTTAATAACCATCTCATTATTGGACCAGCCTGATGATCTCCACAAACTCCCCCTTCGACTAGTATTATTGTTGTTATGCCTTTACTTTTACTTAGGTACTCTAGGATTATTCCATCAACACCTCTTTTGAAAGGTTTGTTAGCATGCATTACAAAATTGATTTCTCTCAAACTAATTACCGTATCAGTTTTGGTCTTTATATCATTTAAATATTCCATTGTTGGTTTTCTCCAATCTCATTAGACATCAATGTTTTCAATTTCCATAATTGGCCATCTGTTATGGAGAGAAAGTAATAAGACATTAATACCGCTATTTTTAGTTTGGCTTCGAAGTCATTATCAAGTTTAAAATTTGATTCTTTTTTAGATGTTCCATTGGCTTCTCCATTTAAGAACCTGGGAATATAATTTAAAGTGACGTCATCAAATTTGGATATGTCCATGAGCTCCTAGATAGGTTATATCCAAATTTGGACATGTCCATGAGCTCCTTAGACATTTATAATGGACACATTAGACATTTATATTCAAATTTGGACATGTCCATGAGCTCCTAGAAATTTGGATATAATGGACACATTTATATTCACTAGTTAACTGTCTTATAACTAATTAGGAATCGCCAAAGATTTCTATAATGAAGCCTTATAACTTTGAAGAATTTTCAATCCCATTATTACTTCCTCATAATTTTCTTGGTTATTAGAATATGTGCTTTCTTTCAACCTATAACTGTGTTTTGTTTTAATTTATTTAGGGATTTTTTAGTCTTTGAATAATTATAACACAGTTTCTAGGATCTCATGGACATATAACCTATCTCATATTCCCCATCTAGTTCATCCCATATGGATGATCTTTTAGGAAATCAGCCAAAGATTGGCTATTTAATGCCTTTTGAGGCACATAATGCAAGCATAATTAAGATAGATCTAATACCCAATTACTAATCCTATTTCTTAAAATAGGCCACATTAGAATGTATTTAATCAAATCAAACTTCGAAATAATATAAACATCTCTAGGTAATAAATAGTATCTTAGTTTCATACCAGAAAAGTACAAGGTTAAACATTGTTTTTTCATTATAGAATACCTACATTCACTATCTTTTAAAAAGTACTAAGTTTATAACGATTTTTCTTCTTCAGATCTTCACCAACTTTTGAGAGAATAACGCTCTAATAGATGCAACAGAGGCTGAAATGTATAATTTCAGTGGCTTGTATTCTCTTGGTTGTGCCAATATAGGTGGCTTGACAAGATAACTCTTGAGTCTTTGGAAATATTTCTCATTCTCATCATTCCAATCCATATATTTTTGGTTTTTTAGCTTCAAGAAAGGTGAAAATACTTTAGTATTTCCTGTAGGATTATAAACAAATATTATAAGGAAAATAATTTGACCCAAAAACCTTTGTAATTCTTTTTTTATTTCTTGGGACTTTATTTTCAATGATAGCTTTAGCCATGTTCTGATCAACTTAGATTACTTTATATGCACCAAATACGAAAGGAAATTCCTTGTAGAAACTCTAAAGGCACATTTGAATCTCATTCGTTCGAAAGACATTTTAAGGTGTGTTATATAATCATTTACTGAATTTCAGTTAATAATTATATCATCAGTATAACACTATAAAAATTCCAACCATGCCATGGAAAATCGTGTTCATTCCACTATAGTATATGGCCCCTACATTTATCAATTGAAATAGCATTCTGATCCATTTGAAGGTCCCCAACTTTTTAAGATATCTGAATGCAGTCCTATACATGTCATCCTCATCTATACATATACGGTTATGACCAAAATCACAATCCATTATAGCCCTGATAACATGAATTGCTGATCTACAAACTAATATATCTACTACTAGCATTGGATATTCATTTGTAGGAGCAACTGAATTTATATTCCTAAAATAAATACAGGCTCTCAATTTGATATTCTTTTTAACTATTGGCACTATATTATAGAGTCATTCAACGTACTTAGAAGTTCGAATGAATCCATATTTTAATAGACTTTTTATCTCTTCTTTAATTTTGTATGTGATCTCTGGAGTCATTTGCCTTAGAAACTACTTAGTAGTTTTGAACCCTATTTGATTAATAATTTGTGCTCCACTAATAATCTATTTAGGCCAGTTAATTCATCATATTCTCCAAAAAGCAGTTTTTGTACTGGTGTAGAAGTTTTATGACTAATTGTTGATCTTCTTTGCTGAGATTTTCACTGATATGAGTGACTCTTTTATTTTTCTTTGTCCGTAAATTGACTTCTATCAAGGGATCAGATTGATTCACCATCAGTTTCTTATAATCTATTGGTGAACATGCTAATTCCCTATTATTTTGAGCTGTTTCATTTTCTACATCTTGCAAGAAATAGTTAACCCGATTTATTGTCTTTTCCTTTACCAAGACTAGTTCACATCTCCAACTCTCTGAATTTATATAAAACTATGGCCAAGATTTCAGTGGCCTGCTAGATTTTAATTCGTGTATAAAATATTAGATAACAATTTTGTTTTCTTCAGTTGGCCCCATCTAGAAAAAAATGAGATCCTTCTAACTTTTTTTTTAAACTAAACCTTTTGATACCTCTGGAACCAAAGCCTTGCCTTTACTGGCCCCACATTCTATTGGTAGAGATCTTTTTTAACACAATTAGAGGTAGCATGAAAAGCTAGTGGATAAGATTCCACTTCTTCTGCAAGCCCATCCTCCTTCATCAAAAGTAATTTTTTGTGCATAAAAAAAGGAATACATTTGTTAGAATTAATCCAATCTCTACCTAGTAATCCATTAAATCTAGTTTTTCCTTTAATAATAAAATATGTAATTTTATACTTTCTAGTGCCTAATTAAATATTAACCGATAGTATATATTTGGTAAACTTCTTATCTCCAACAAAACTATAGATAATGATCTGAGTTTGAACTAATTTAGCATTTTTCTTATTACTTTTAGATAACATGGAGAGTGGCATTAAATTAACAACTTCCCCATTATCTGCCAGTATTTTATTGAAAAGAACACCATTTATCCAAGCTTTTATAAAAAAAGGTTTTATATAGTTAGTCATATATTTTGTAGGTTCTTCAAACACATATTCAATATTAAGGGCATATACAAATAAATCAAAGTTATCTACCTCTAATTCCTGTTCTTCATCCACTTTCATAGTAGGTGCCTCTTGACTTTCGTTAGCTTCCAACCTCTAGGGGAGGATCACAACCATATAAATTTTCACTTAAAACTGTATGAATTATTATTGTTCAGTCTCTTGAACAGGTGTTGTGGCATTAATTCCCATTATTCATCCATTTTCCTATTCATTCCAAGATCTTTCCTCTCATAAACTTCCTTTATCCATGATTATAGTCTTCTCCAATTTCTTTAGCCTTTCTTCTAAAAAGTTTGAAGAGGTTTGACTCCCCTCTAGTTCCTTATGAAACCTTGGGTTTCATTTGGAATATGAAGAAGTAAAACCTTCTTATCCAATAGTCCGTACAATCTTAAAGGCCTTTTACCAGGCCATGTATTTCCTCTAGATCTTTATTTCCCGTGTTCGAGAGATCACCAGCTCAGGTTTTCTTGTCTTTGACCTAGGTTGCTACACCATATGCCAGATGTCGGGAGCCACCTACTTCCTGCCTTTGGTTTCTTTATAATATCATTGAATTATTATGTAACCTTTGGAACATTGACTATGAACCAGTCTGGTATACCTTTTCCCATTGGGATAGATTTTAGGACCTTTGTTGGTTCTAAAATGCCCCTATGTTGTGAGATTTGACCTCCTTAAAGCTAGGCCTGATGTACTGATTATTCCTTAGTATCATAGCATTCCCTTAGGGATAAAGGAACAAAAGAATGGTCTTATTTTCCCAGAATTCTTTCTTTGAACCTCTTGTTGATCTTGGAATATTAGGGCCTTGGTTGTATTGCTATTATTCCCATTTTGGTTATTCTTTTTCTGCTGATGTTTCCCCTTAAAATCCACCAATTGGCACATTTCATCATAGTATTCTCCACACCTGATCAACGGGTATTTTAACAACTTTTAATCAGGTGCTTTAATAGATTCATGCTTTAAAGCATTGGGTGCAACCTTAGTCTTCACTCTGAACTCCACACACCCTTTGTTACCAGGCATTTGGATTGATTACACATTGGTCCCAATTTTTTTACTTTGGGGAAAGGATCTTCATCTACTCCCTTTGTGCTCTCCTCTTTTGTAGGTAATTTTATCTTCCACCACCTGATCAATTCTTGCACCCTATCACAAAATACAGAGAAAACATTAGTTGAGTGAGAAAAGACATTATGCAATTTACAAGAGTATCCTTTGATTTTGGGTTATTTTTAGAATCATTATGTGGTTTTAACATTATAGATTTTAAGAGAAAGTCAAAGATCTCATCAACCTTAGTAGTGTCAAAATAATACTTTTTTATCATTCGCTCTGACTTTGGTGCTATGGATTCCGTTATGGTATCCTTTCGAACCAATAGTTCACATATTATCATTTTTGTTCACATTATTTCAGCACCGTCAATTTCAAAGTTAATATGTTTATAATATGTTTTGAAAGAAGTTGTATTTATTTTATGCTCTCATTCTAGAAGTGCCTCAAATCTAGACACTTTGGCAGTTAGCTCCACCAAGTCTCTAAATCTAGTGACATTAAACTTATTTAAAATTCTAAACCCTAAATAGTTTTGTGATAATTTTCCAAATTGTGAATTAATCAAGTCTATTTTGCACTTATTAATAGTCTCTTTGATTCTATTTATGAATGTAGTAGCCTTTTCATCAGGCTTTTGAGTTAGTCTAGCGAAGTCAACTATGGAAACCTCTAGTTCAGTTTGGAACAACTCTGAGTGGAACATACAATGGTTCCGTCTAAGAGGGAACTAAAAAAAAGTAGCCATAAGTAATCATTTGTTCCAGCATCAACACATTAGCTAGTGAACCTAGCAATGTGTCCCACTATAGACTGACTCCCATCCCTCGAGAAGAGGTTAAAGGTTGGGAATTTGAAGCATTTAAGAAGTTCAATTTTATCTACCCATTTTAGGTAGGGCCTTTTATAGACTCAAGTTTATATCACCCGGGCTAATGGTCCATATATCTCATGTATTAAGTCCATAATTTCATTCCTCCCCACTCCCCCAGGTAATATTTTGTGGGGAGTTTCTTGGTTCACCGAAGGATTTGGTTTCACTAAGGGTGATGGAAGTTATGGGAGTAAAATTTATTATGTTCAGTAAGGCACTTATTAGGATACTTGAGGAGTTTGGTTACTAAACCTCCTTGTGTTCCTCACCTCATGCGTTCTTGAAAAACGTGATAGGACCCCCAATTTTAAAATCTTTCACTTTAATTTCCTATAAGTGCGGAATAAAGATGGTTACTAACACAATTTAATTTTCCAAAATTTATTTAATTTTCTTTTCTTTAAAAGATGGAAAATTATAGTGAACACAAATTTTAATTTCTTGAAACAAATTAAAATTATACATTATAAAGTGAATTAAGGTAAGAACACACACACTTTAAATTCACTCAAACCAAATTAATTTAATTATCAAGTTTAAACAATTTAGGAAAGAATATTATCCAATTAAATTAGTGTCAATCTTGAATTAAATTAACTTAAAATAAGCTTTACCCAAATAATTAAACATGCACTATTTTAAACAAAATTGCGAATTAAACCCAATTTTTATCTTTTTACCTACGCATGCATCTAAAGAGGATTTTGCAAAAGATAAAATAAACAAACCACTACACGTCGATGTACGAGGAAAACCCACAACGGAAAAAAACTAGGACGGCCCTGGCCTAACAAATTCACTAAGTATGGAATTACAAATTACAAGACAGGTAGACTTACACCACAAACTTGACTCCGTCCAAGCGTTAACACTCCTTCTTGTAAATACCTCCGCCTAGCGAATAATCGCAGATTCCATTAGAACCTTGGATTCCACCAATTGAGACCAAGCATCCCAACCACACATGGTGCCTTTCACCATGTGAGAATGCCAAAGCAAAACAAAAGCTTCTTCTTCTTTGAGGGATGTAGAAGTAAACCCAAACTCTTTTCTTCTTGGGTAGAAAAGTGAACCCGGTGCCAAACACTTCAAGCTAATATATATATATATATATATATATATAGAGAGAGAGAGAGAGAAATACTTTGAATTCTAAACTAAACAATTTTATGTGTGTAAACACATGTGTATGAGAGAATTTTCTAGTTAAATTTGACACGTGAAAACAGGGACTTTTGTTTGGAAATATTCTCTCAAAACTCTCTCAAAGATGTTGCAAAAGTCTTCTGGAAAGCCAATCCCGAAGATGGTTTAAAAACTATCAAAAGAGAGTGGGACAAACAAGTTGGAAAATGGGGTAAAACTGCCAAAAAAATTCCCGCGAACGAGATTTTCGTTTGAACGACAATTTCGAACGAAATGTCAGAATGTTAAAATTTCATTTTAAGCCCAAATTTTTTTTATTCAAAGTTCTAAAGAAACTTTCGGAAAATAAAATTCATTTTAAAATAAAATTACACCCAATATAAAATTATTCCAAGTCTCCCTATATATATAAAACTGCATTCATACATTTTGGAGACTATGGAATCGATTGTCGTTGATGTAGAAACATGGCACTCGAAACTCGACACTTTGATATCTTCTCTTTTAAATACAAGCCTCTATGTCTTCAACTTTACATGTCATAGGCTTGGTGGATGATTAAGAACTCTATCCTATGACTCAAGTGTTTTTGTCCCGAATTGAGCCAACACTACATTAAGACTCAATTGGAAATTTGTGTCCTTACAAATCTCCCCCTTTGGCTATTCCGGGACAAAAACCAAAACCAAAAATCCTAAAGGGCCGTCAAGCTCTACTATACTCAAAAACTTCCGACCCAAAAATAAAAATAAGAAGCTTGACTCAAAAACCACTTAGGATAAATAGCTTTGCCGATGAAAGTTGCCACTTAGAAAAACAGCCTGCACACTTAAGCAAACATTAAATGCATAGGGAATATCAAAGAGATAAATGCAATGCAATTAAATACTCCCCCTAAATTAATTCTCCTCTTTTTATCTAACAATGACATACTTAGAAAGACGTTTCCCCCCAAGATAAATCTCCTAAACTAAGATACGATAATTATAGGAATGGATACTATATATCCCCTATCATTATCTCCCTTTTTGTTCAGGAATAAACAAAGGATAAAAGAACTAATAAAATAATCATTTCCCCCCAATTTAACTATCTACCATTTCGCCCCCTAAGGGATATAAGAATGGGGAAACAAGTAAACAAGATGAAGCTTAAGGTGATAATAACATGAAAGCATATGGGCAATAAAATCATAACTAATCCATTCTAATATTAAAGGATACCAAATAAGATGAAAAAAAGTGATACCAATTTGATATATAAGATACTAAGCATGTGATATCAACCAAAATATGCAACAAGATAGATACCAATTATGAATTAGAAGCATAGATGGACTAGAAAGCATGGCAAAGACAAAAAATAAATTTACCACATATATGTAGACATAATGAATATCACTAGCGCACACACACACACACACACACACACACATATATATATATATATATATATATATATATATATATATATAAACACCATATATGTAGACATAATGAATATCACTAGCGCGCGCGCACACACACACACACACCCACACACACACACACATATATATATATATATATATAAACACCACACATGACACAAAATATATTAATCTTTTCACACTCGTATGTCAAAAATCTGTCCAAATACTTGTGGTAAACGGAAGTGTAGGGGTGTGAACTAGTAACAATTAAATTTCGACCAAATCACTGAAAACATGTTCACAAAGTTCTCATTTGATGGAAAAACTTTATCACATTTAGTTTTAGCCTTATGTGACAAATATAAGTTGAACTCAATGAAAAAACATACACAATGCACTCAAGCTTAGAATTTTCATGATTCTACAAACCAATAGAGTCATGACGATAAAAACTTAATTAGGATTCAAAGTCATTGTGCAAACCCGTTAATATATCCAACCAACTCGTCATAATTTTCTTCTTCTTTTCTTTTGTAAATATTAACTAAACTATTTTGGCCTTGGAAAATATTCTTTTTAATGCCACATTTTTAAGGCCTAAAATTCAATGGTGGCTTTTCACGCAAAGTAATTTTGTCTTTCACAGCCCGATTCCATTGATAAACTACTACATTGATAAACTACTACACCCATTATAAAATAAAATTACACCCTTTATAAAATAAAATTACTACTAAAGAAACTTTCTGAAAATAAAATTCGTTTTAAAATAAATTACACCCATTATAAAATTATTCCAAGTCTCCATATATATAAAAAACTGCATTCATACCTTTTGGGGACTATGGAATCGATTATCATTGACGTAGAAACATGGCACTTGAAACTCGACACTTTGATATCTTCGCTTTGAAATACAAGATGCTACGTCTTCAAATTTACATGTCATAGGCTTGGTGGATGATCAAGAACTCTATCCTATGACTCAAGTGTTTTTGTCCAAAATTGAGCCAACACTACATTGAGACTCAATTTAGGAATTTGTGTCCTCACAGTTCTGGTTCGAACATTGGATTATTAATAATCTAGTGTTCGAAGTATTAGGGAATCCTAAATTGGTGCCAATTGGATAAGGCTTAGTTATTCCTACCCTAGAAGAGGGGTTCTTCTTCTTAAGTTATTATGACCCATTTATTAATAGGTGTTAGATGGTCCTACATTTTCCACTAGTTTATTGATACTGAATTTTGTGCTATTGGCATATTCTCGAACCCTAAGCTTATTTCCAAAATTGGTTTCACCAGCATAGGTCATGTAATTGACATGATGGTTAGGATTTATTTGAGTAGTTGCATATACATCAATTTATGGTGCATATGTAGTTGTCATTCATTGGTTTAAGAAAACCTACTAGTCACTGTAGTGATCATGGTGTTAAGATTGTGTACCATATTCCCAAAGTGATCAAAAATTTAATTTAGTTGGTTGATCAATTGGACTTGAATGTTTATCGGCACACGAACTTCCTTTGTATTTTGAATAGTTGAGAATTCTTATGATTCAATGGATTGATTTGTATAATAAATTTCCACAGACACAAATTCAATTTTTACCAAATTTTATCTTTGATTAAATTAGGTTTGCATATGAGATGTATTCCAATTAGTCATTATCGACCACGCATGCAAAAAATTATGCAAAGATGAGGAAAAATCCCTAAAAAAGGGTCAAAACCATATATTCAACCCTAATAAAAGTTTTGAATGACAATCGACTTACAAAAACTTGGACAATTTAAGTGAGATGCGCAGAGCCTTCAAAACCTTCAATAGAATACGACTCAATCCAGAGTCATCCACAAGTAGTGGTTTACCCTCAGTATCGACTGATCAGCCTTATCTTCTTCAGTAGTGAAAATCTAGTTTCACAATTCAGCAGTATAGATGTCTTTACACAAAGGTTTATAAGATACTAGTGGTGACCCGTGCGATGCACGGTCGGGTGTAACGCGTTTTAAATTATTTTATCCAAATATATAAATTAAGTGTGGTGAATAAAGAATACGACTGAAGATGAATATGATGAAATGAATGTCAAGAATAGTACTGTCATAGAACGAACAATTGTTTGAAAATTCAAATTAGAAAAAAAAAACTTTGCAGAGTGAATTTTAATGTTCTTAATGTATTTACAACATATAAAAAGAATTTCTAGCAAAAAAAAAAAATGATTTTCAATTTCCAGCAAAAAATATGATTTCCAGCAGCAAAAAATAGTTTTCAGTAATATAAAATTATTTCCAGCATAAAAAATAATTTCCAACAAATAAAAATAAATTTTAGAAATAATAAATTATTTCCAGCAAACAAAAGATGATTTAAGCAATAAAAAAATATTTTAGTAGTATATTAAATTATTTCTAGCTTATAAAGATGATTCCCAGCAAATAAAAAATGACTTGTAGTAGTATAAAAATATTTTCAGCAAATAAAAATTATTTCTAGGAATGAAAAATGATCTTGAGCAATATAAAAATATAATTTTATGTGACACACTCTAATTAAATCTCTACATGACATACTAAAAAGTTTTATGAAAAATATGTAAAACACTCATATAAAATAAATTGTTTCATATATATAAAAAAATAAACAGGCTAACTGTTTTCTTTAAAAATGTTTTTATTTATACAAAGATATTTTGTTTTCAATTAAAAAATCATTTGTTGTACTTAAAAATAGTTAAAATCAATTTGTTTTGTCTTCATAATGGTAATCTTTTTTGGATCAATTAAAAAAAATTCGCTCAAATAATTTTTAATACACATTTAGTCTAAGCCTATTTATTTTGTTCCAAAAAGTCCATCAAACACCCATTTAACCATTATTCTCTTATTTTCAAAATTTCGTGCTAATGACATGTTGATGGATTTTTTTAAACAAATAGAAAGGCTTGGACTAAACATGTATTAAAACATGTTCAAAGGACTATGTGGTATATGCCCCATATTTTTAATTATAAATAACGTGCTACTTTTAATCTACTATTGTTGATTTATGAAAAATATGTAATACACCCGTATAAAAAAAAGTCATTGTTTTATATGTAAAGGAAAAAAAACTTTTGAAAAAAATATTGTTTTCTAAACATATAAAAAATATGTATTCCAGTTCTTAAACTTTATTCATTTTTTATGCTGGAAATAAATTTTAGAAATAATAAATTATTTCCAGCAAACAAAAGATGATTTAAGCAATAAAAAAATATTTTAGTAGTATATTAAATTATTTCTAGCTTATAAAGATGATTCCCAGCAAATAAAAAATGACTATTAGTATTATAAAATTATTTTCAGCAAATAAAAATTATTTCTAGGAATGAAAAATGATTTTGAGCAATATAAAAATATAATTTTATGTGACACACTCTAATTAAATCTCTACATGACATACTAAAAAGTGTTATGAAAAATATGTAAAACACTCATATAAAATAAATTGTTTCATATATATAAAAAAATAAACAGGCTAACTGTTTTCTTTAAAAATGTTTTTATTTATACAAAGATATTTTGTTTTCAATTAAAAAATCATTTGTTGTACTTAAAAATAGTTAAAATCAATTTTTTTGTCTTCATAATGGTAATCTTTTTTGGATCAATTAAAAAAAATTCGCTCAAATAATTTTTAATACACATTTAGTCTAAGCCTATTTATTTTGTTCCAAAAAGTCCATCAAACACCCATTTAACCATTATTCTCTTATTTTCAAAATTTCGTGCTAATGACATGTTGATGGATTTTTTTTAAACAAATAGAAAGGCTTGGACTAAACGTGTATTAAAACATGTTCAAAGGACTATGTGGTATATGCCCCATATTTTTAATTATAAATAACGTGCTACTTTTAATCTACTATTGTTGATTTATGAAAAATATGTAATACACCCGTATAAAAAAAGTCATTGTTTTATATGTAAAGGAAAAAAAACTTTTGAAAAAAATATTGTTTTCTAAACATATAAAAAATCTGTATTCCAGTTCGTAAACTTTATTCCAGTTCTAAACAATTATTTAACAATAAACAACAATATGAAGAGCTTCAAAACTGAGAAGCTTTAAGTGCTCTCCATCTTAATCACATAGCAAAGAGAACCCCTTTAAGTGCTTGAAATAGCCACCATTTTCCCCAAAGCATTAACAAATGCCTACCGGGTTTTATAAGTTGAATCCAAAAAAGTGATTCATCAACCCATCTTAATTTTATTCATTGAATCCAAAAAAAAAAAAAAAAATACAAACCAAGCGTACAACACACGGCTCAAACAACAATTAGGAATAAGACATGAACAAACAATGTCAGGCTCATCAAAACCAAAATCTAACACATAAATACACCAAAAACAGAAGCAGGTATGTATTTTACAAAACCCAAAACCAAAATCACAAAAAAAAGTTAAAACCTATTCCGGCTCTTCTTTCTCTTTCTCTATAGTATGTGTGGCTTCTCTCCAAACTTCGATTGCTCTCTTGTTCTATTCAAACTCTGATGACCTAACACAGTGGAGATGGGTTGAAATGAACCAAGAACATAAAATAAAGAAAAAAATATACAATTGTGTTTCTAAAACCCAGATCCGACGGTCTGTGTTGATATTTTGATTTGTTGATCTGGTTTCTTAAAGGTCGAATGTTTCTACCAACACAAATTGTTGCTTTTAGACAATCTGTGTTGATATTTTGGTAAACATGCAATCTGGCTTGGGAGATCTTTGTAGTTTGGGTTTTTAGTAGCAAGGAGATGGAGAGATAAAGTGGTGTACAAAAGTCAGTTTTGAGATGGAGATGACGTTAGGAATTGATGAGGAAAAAATTTCGTGAGCACATCTGTTAGTTTTTTGTTGGAGGTTTCAAAGAATTATATATCTCATAAGATCACACTCCTTCCACTTTTCATTGTGTCACCCCAATACATCATTAGTTTTTTGTGCTCTGCGCCATGAGTAGGGTGAAACGTGAAAATGACAGTTTTCTCATACCGGCTTACGCATTAAAACTCATAACAATATTATAAATATACATACCATCGAAGATGAAGACAGATGGAACTCAGTAACCTTTAAATTTTTGAACTGAAAACATAAAATATAAAAGTGGAAAAAGAGGAAAGAGAGGAGTGAAGACGAAAAAAATTTATGAGAGGCTTGAAGGAATGACATGGAGGAAGAGGAAGAGGTAAGGTAGTTTAAAAAGAGTACGTGAAATGATCAGTTTTGAGAAGTTACCGATATTATAGGCATTTAATCATGCTGCGGGGATTTGAATGGTAAACACGTGTAATTATTGTTTTTTTAAAAATTATAAAATCTGAGAATTTAGGGATGAGACTTTGGAGGCGTGGGAGGGCACCACCTACATATGTATATATAATAAGATAAATATTCTTCGTGACTTGGTAAAGTGATCTAAATTATTCTAAGAGGTTTAGAATATTTATGGAGGTGTTTAATCACAAAAGAGAACTCAAAAGAGGTGTTTTTTATGATGAAAAGAGTTCTTAAGTAGTCTAATCCTGTTAGCCTATTTATAAGAAAGTTGGTTAAAATAGGATAAGCATAAAATATTTGGATTACATTTTACTAAAAATAAATTCTCGCCTGGCCATTTGAACGAACCTATACCTCATTCGAACAACACCCATGATCTTGTTAGGACAGTTTTGAATGACTACTTTTGAGTAACATTCCAGCGGACGAACAAAAATGCTTTGTTCGATGTTAAACCAATATCGTCGAATCATGGTCAATCTCATTCGAACGATTGACAATCTTATTTGAACGAGGGCCTGAATTTTCAAAAAAAAAAATCTATAAAAATTTAAACTCCCTTTTTAAGAATATAACCTCTTAAGAAAATTCTTAAAGCCCATAAATAATTAAAAAAATATTTTACCAGTCAAAACCATAACTTCTTCCAAGGATGTTGAGACGAACGATTCTACTAACTTTCAAATGTCTCTAAATTTGTCTTTGACTCCCAAGAATTTATGTAAGTGTAGTGTTTGTGTAATGGGACATGCCAACAAAAAAATGAGAAATTATAAAACTTGCTTTTACAAATCTCTCCCTTTGGCTATTCCAGTACAAAACACAAACTGAAGCCAAATTATGTCCTAAAGACTTAAAACACTAACTATACTCCCAAATCAAGAAACGAAAATATTTGCATCTTGTGAAGCTCCAAGTGATCATCATCTAGGCGGAACATCCTACAAACATTTGATAATCAAAACACCGTGACACATACGAGTTTTAAACTAAAAATATACCCCCCCCCCTCAATTTGTTCTCCCCCTTTTTGTACATAATTGATAAAGGAGTAGAAACTAGACATTAATTATAAGCATTACATGAATACTCAAGAACGCATAAGTAATGATAATCTTAAAAGAGATAATAAGTAGAAAACTGGGGGAAAGTATTTGTTTATTTTGTAAATTTCTTATTTTTTCAAGTATAAAGTATAAAATTTACACATACAACACATTATGTAATAATGCTAAAATATCCAAATCGTGAATGCAAAATGTAGTTGTATGAAAATTTTCCATAAATAAATCAACATAAATAAATCAACATAAACATTCATAATATAGGTGCATGAATTTTTGAGACAATCCTAATGAATGTGCTCAAAGTCTATCTTAGGTGTAAGGATTTTGAACTCATATGAAATCGACTCAACTTAATCAACATGTTATGAACGTAAATCATTCTCACAATAATAACACAAAACCATTTAATATTTTTCAAGAAAGTCTGTTGTACAAACCCATTGATCTTTAACTTTAACTCCCTCAAAATCTCTCATATATAAGAATTCACTCAAAATTATTTTGACGAAATAATAGTGCTCATATATAGTGAAGCATCAATGAATCTAATCAAAATTGGTCTACCACTTTTGTTTTTATGTGTGTGGCCATCCAGTGTTAGATTTCTCCCGTGTGTGCAGATCGGGCCCTTGAATTATCAGGACGGTGGGGAGGAAGAAGTAAGGAAGGAAGGTTCCCTCCCTCTCTCTCTCTTTTCCGTTTTTTGTGGTCCAGCCTCGGATATAAAATTGGTCATCCTCAAATGGTAATAATACGAAGAGATAGAGTCGCTAGCCTATTTTTCTCAAAACATGCAAAAGAATGTCTCCATCTCGAGAGAACGTATCTAAAATAATTCATGTGAAACCAAATAATTTGAAAGTTCGGGGACTAAATCATGGAATGGGAAAGGTGTTAGGCACCCATTTCACCCTTTTAGTCTTTCGTGGGAAAATGTTAATATTTTCCTTTTTACTCCGTGATGTATGTGTACATGTGTATAATACAAATAATGAGAGAATAAAATCATCCAACTCGCATCATGGAAGGGAAGGAGCGGACTCATCCGTACGAGTGTACTCGAAAATAATAATAAAATAATATGATTTAAGTGTTCATCGAATAACAAATCGGTATGAAAGAATGAATGTGCACATCGGACGAAACACAAGTATGTAGGGGTATATAACTCACAAAATATATATAATAAGATATTAAAGATGTATAAAATGAAAAATTTAAGACTCGAATCTCAAAATTTTCCCCAAGACGCCTATGTAGCCCAAGGGGCATCAAAGTCCACGTAAGTGGGGTTCAACCCATAAATCAAAATGAGGGACTCCACTTTTTTGTGTGTGAAGAAAATGTGTTTTAAAAGTGAAAGTGTAAAAAATGGAAATCCCTTTTTTGGAGTATATGGATAAACCATCTTCTTATATTTTTTATTTTTTTGAATGAAAATAGGTTATGTACAATACTACAAATAAAAAGTAGAGATTAATGGATGTCATATAATGAAACAAAAGAACAAAATAGAAATAAGATGAATAACACCAAAATGGATAAACTAGAGAAAGGGGTTGAGAAATAGACCTCCTCATAGATGCTTGTTATTGAATTTAGAATGCAAGTTCTCTAGTTTTGAAATGGCATGGAAGTGATGTTGAGAGGTGAGGTAAGAGAATGGGAGAAAATGTACATTTTGGGAAAGTGAAAGTCTCTTATTACGAGGATAATTTTCTCTGATTTTCTGAGAGGGTACTCTTCCAATGGTGAGGTCATGACCTATTTATAGGGGAACATGGGATAAGGGGGTGCCGATCGATATGGAACCTGGCCTGCCTAGATGCCAATAAGCAGTTCGAAACCATTTTTTCTGAAAAATGGGAAAAAATGCGAACCATATGTCTTCATTGTGCATGGGGTAGACCGTTGGAAATTTAATTCAAATCTCTTTAAGAATCCATTGAGACACTACTTATTTGGGAGTTCACCAAAGTTAAACAGGACTTGGAAACACCTGATGGTCTCTAGACGGGAGGTTTTCGGAGGAAAATGGATTGTTCATTCAATCCATAAGGTCGATTTATGCATGGGATGGACTGTTGGTAAGGGTGTGCATGAACCCGAATAAACCGAATGGACCGAAAAAACCGAACAGAAACCGAACATACTTTTGCAGGTTATTTTTAATACGGTCCAAAAATATACATGACTGCATAATTCGGGTACGTCTCGATCCTAGATTATAAAAAACGGTTTTGGACCGGACCGGACCGCTTTCATTATATATATATATATATATATATATATATATATATATATATTTATATTTATATATATATATTTTTTTAAACTCCCTCACACACGCACGCACCACTTCACACACGCACACTGCTAACACTCAAATATCTATCTACACACGCACGTAGCTAACATAAACATACATACTTCTCTCTCTATCTCATATCTATTTAACTCTAAGAAAGGAAACCCTAAGCCGACGGCAAACCAAACCCCCATCCCGTTACTGCAAGTCAGCAGCAGCCCCACTCGCTCGACTACGCCGGCGGCAAACCCCCATCCAATGGCCGGTGGCAAACCCCCACTCCCTCGCCTACGCAGTAACCAGTGGCTAGTGGCAAACCCCAGCTCACTCGCATTACAGGTGCAAAAATCTTTATATTTATACTTACATTTTTAGAGACAAAAACACTTGATAGGGTGCAAAAATGGGTGCAAAAAAAATCACATAAAATGCAATAATCAAAATAAAATAATCCCTCATTCTTTTTCTTTACTATTCATTATAGAGTTTTGATTTGTGTGATGATTTGTGTAATTTTCTTTTAGAGTTTTGATTATAGACTTTTGATTTGGATGCTTTGGATGTTTGGATGATTTGGAGACTTTTGATTTGAGTGATGTTTCTGTTTGGATGCACAAAGAAATATATTTGTATGATTTGGATTTCTTGTGATGATTTATGTGATTTTCTCGTCTTTCTCTCCATAACAGCGTGTTAATTTTTATGTAATGAAATTGAGCCGTATTGTATTGTATGGAATGGTAAATTGAGTTAACTAAAATGTTGAAATGTTGAAATGTCAATTGAAATTTTTATTTTGATTGTAGGTTGAATAATATTTTTTTTATTGAGGAACCACAAACAAAATCAAAGGTATGGATAAATTATTTTTTTATGGATATATATTGTTTTAAATATATTATTCATTTTTGAATCTTTTTCTATTGTTGTGAACTTGTAGGTTGATGATACAAAGTCCATCAATGCTACCGTGCATGGACCAATTGACCTCGATGCCAAGCCGCCTACATCACCATAGAAAAAGAGGAAAAACGGGTATTCGGTATGGGATCATTTGACTAGAAACAATGATAAAAAAAACCTAGGGCATCATATAACTATTGTGGTATTACGTATGCTTGTCATGCTAGAAAAAAATGGGACTAAAAATTTATTAAGCCATACTCCCTCGTGTCGAGAGTATAAAAAACTGTGTTAGGATGCTTTGGATGACGAAAAAAATGGACAACAAGAACTATCTTTTATTCCAAAGAAATATGATGGGGGAAATGGTCCAAGTTTAAATATTTTACGCATATCGTTTAACGCCGAAGCTTGTAGGCAAGGACTTGTGGAAATGTTGATGATTGATGAGCTTCCATTTAAGTTTGTTGAGAATGAAGGTTTTATGAGATTCATGGCACTCGCACAACCGAGGTTAATTATACCGAGTCGTACCACGATTGCGTGAGATTGCATCAATCTTTTTAAAAAATGAAAAAGGAGCTAAAAGCTGCATTGAAAGGGAAAAGGGTTTATCTTACAACCGATACATGTACATCAATTCAAAAAATAAATTATATGTGTCTTACGGACTACTTTATTGACAAGAATTGGAAGCTTCACAAAAAAAATCTTAACTTTTGTCAAGTTAAAAGTCACACGGGTGAGGAACTTGGGATGGTTGTTGAGGATTGTTTAATTAATTGGGGAATTGAAGGTATTTTCACAATCACGGTTGATAACGCGAGCTCTAATAACGGTACTGTTCATAATTTAAAAAGAAAAACAAAAAATTACAGAGGCACCGTATTAGAGCATGAGCATTTTCATATGAGGTGTTGTGCACATATCTTAAATCTAATTGTAGGTGATGGTTTGAGGGAATTTGATGAGTCAATTGCGAAGGTGGGGAGGGTCATGAAATATGTTAAGTCTTCTCCATCTAGGTTGGATAATTTGAAGAAATATATTGAAAAGGTAAAAATAGAATCAAAAAGTCTATTATGCCTAGATGTACCAACTAGATGGAACTCGACTTACATGATGTTGGAGTCCGCTTTAAAATTTGAAAAAGTCTTTGAGAGGATGGATGAGGATGACGAACAATACAAAAAATATACTGGTGAGGAAGATGAAAATGATGATGATATTGGAGGGAGAGGGTTGGGGGCACGAAAATTGGGTTCGCCAAATAGTGAGGATTGGGATAAGGTGAGAAGTTTTGTGAAGTTTCTTTCAATATTTTATCATGAAACTTTGAAATTTTCTAGAACTTTATATATTACCTCAAATGCCTTTTTCCATGAGCTTATAATGATTCAAAGCAAGTTGATATGTTTGAGAAATAATGGAGATTATCTTTTGTCTACTATGGCGGCAAGCATGCAATTAAAATTTAACAAGTATTGGAATGTCAAAAAATAAACTTTCTCTTGTTTGTTGCGGTGGTTCTTGATCCTAGATATAAGTTGAAGTATGTTGAATACTTTTTTGGAGAGTTGCATGGGTTCATTTTGGCAATAGACTTGAATAGGAAGGTAAGAGAGACTTTAGTTCGACTTTTTAATTGGTACCATGAAAATAGTTCTTCTAGTACAAATTCGAGCAATATAACTCCAACACCAACTTTTGTCCTGCTTAATGATGATGATGATGATATGGATGGGCGTGCATTTTTGTTATCTCAATATAAAAAATATTTGGAAGCGGAAGATAACTTTGGCCCTAAATCGGAAGTTGAAAAATATTTGTTGGAAACATGTGAGATGGATAGTATAGATTTTGATATTCTTAGTTGGTGGAATAATAATCAAAATAGATATCCAATCCTCTCTCTTTTTTCTCGTGATATATTAGCTATTCCCGTGTCTACCATAGCTTCTGAATCCGCATTTAGCACGGCAGGTCGTATTCTTGACCCTTTTTGTAGCTCATTATCAACAAATACGGTGAAAACACTTGTTTGTGGTCAAAATTGGCTACGCTCATCAACAAAGCCAATAAATATTCGAGATTCCTTGGATGACATTCAACAACTAGAGAAACTTGATTCAGGTAACAATTTGTTATTTTGTGATATTCCATCTTATTTGATTGTTTAAATCCTATTATTGATAAACTTGTGTTTAATAATTTGTAGAGTTGTTGGTAACTACAAGTGGAGAAGTTTAATGCGTGGTGTGGCAGCATGGATGCGTTGGATATTTGAAGAATTTGTTGAATTTGTAATACTTTAGTTAAACATGATACTTTGTTATGGGTTGTATTAATTATGTGGTGGACATATTTTTGTATGTGGGTATTAGTTGTTTATTATTTTTCGTGGATATAACAATAGTGTGCTGTTTTAAATAGTGATGTTTTTAAAAAATAATGTGTTGTTTTTTTTTTAAAATAGTGTGCTGTTTTTTTTAAAAATAGTGTGCTGTTTTTTAAAAGAAAAGTGCTATTTTTTTTAAAAGAAAAATAGTTGTTTTTTACAAAGAAAATAGTTGTTTTAATGTTGTTTTTTAATGCAGTTTTACATGTTCTATTTTTAATAAAAAATGTAGTTTTACACAAAAAAGTGTTATTTTTAATAATAAAAAATGTGTTTTTTTATTGGGATGGACCGAATAGGATGGAGACCGGACATGGACCATTTGAAAACCGAATATGACCGAGATCGATAATTCCGGTTCGATCTCGGTCCGTAATTTTTTAGGACCGATTAATGCGGTCCGATCCCAAAAATACCTCAAAACCGGACCGGACCGCGAACACCCCTAACTGTTGGAATGGGAATTCAAAGAACTTAGAGAATTCATTGAGCCTCTCTTAGTTAAGGGAGTTGAATAAGGTCAAATGGGGACCGAAAGGGTCTGATGGCCCTTCAGAGTAAAATGAAACGTTCGTCTGAATCGTGATGTCGATTCGTGCATGGGATGGACTATCAGAAAGGGGATTCAAAGACCTTGAAAGATTCACTGAGCTTATCTCAAGTTGGAGATTTTTCCAGAGTCAAATGGGGCTTAGGAGCGCTTGGTGGCCTCCCAATCAGTACTCGGAGCATGACCTTAATTTTATGGTGAATAGATGAGATATAGGGACCTAAGGAGGTGCATAGGGGGTGTTTGGATGGGGTGTCAACAGAGGCTATTGACGGGAGACCTTTGAAAAAGTGTATTGTATCAAAAGATTGACACCACATCGATGTTAGAAAAGGGGATCAAGGTCAACTTTGCAAACCTAAGGGATGAGAGTGACCAATTAAGCATACCGAGGTCAAATTTGAGGACCTAAGGAGGGATGGTCGATTTAGAGGGTCGGGTTAATTTCTGAGGATCTAGGGTTAGGGTGACCAATTACGAGTCCAGGCCATTTTGCGAACCTAACAAGAGTTGAGGTCGATTCTACAGACTTAAGGGGTGTAGGGAGCGGTTCACCGGGTCGAGGTCAATTCTGAGGACCTAAGGATGTGGCGACCGATTTTATGGGTCGAGGTCAATTATATGGATCTTAAGTTGTGATGATCGTTCTATAGGTCGAGATCAATTCTGCAGACCTAAAGTTATAGTGACCGATTATGTAGGTCGAGGTCGTTTCTAAAGACCATTGGAGGGACAACTAATTCTATGGGTCGAGGTCAATTATGAGGACCTGAAGTTGGGGTGACCAATTATGCGAGTTGAGGTCAAGTCTAAGGATCTAAAGTTGGGATGGCCAATTCTGTGAGTCGAGGTCAATTCTATGGACCTATAGTTCAGCTGACTAATTCTCCAAGTCGAGGTCAATTATGTGGACCTTAAAAGAGGGAATACCAATTCTTTGTGTCGAGGTCAATTCCACTAACCTTAAAAGAGGGATGACCAATTTGTAAGTCGAGGTCGATTTTTTGACCTTAAAAGAAGGGTGACTAATTCTGTAGGTTGAGGTCAATTTTGAGGACTGGAAGTTGGGGTGACTAATTCTACAAGTTGAGGTCAATTCTGTGGTCCTGAATTTGGGTTGAAAAATTATGCGGGTTGAGGGAAATTCTGATGACCTGAAGTTGGGATGATCAATTTTGCGGATCGAGGTCAATTATGTGGACTCGAAAAAAGGGATGACCAATTCTGCGGGTCGAGATAAATTCTGAGGACCTGAAGTTTAGATGACCAATTTTGCAAGTTGAGGTTAATTCTATGGACCTGAAGTTGGGGTTATTAATTCTGTGGGTCAATATCAATTATGTGGACCTTAAGTTATAGTTTGTGGGCAATAGTTCTGTTGCTTGAGAATTTGCTGAGGATTATGTATACTTGTGGTTCCTATTGGGAAAATGTAGTAGGTTCGGATGCGAGTGCGCTTTTAGCTTTGCTAGAGTATTTTGGTGATAAACGTGTGTGGTTGGTCCAATTGAGATTTTTCAGAGTGTGTAAGGGGCTTAGTTCTTTAAAGATGCTTTTCCTGGGAAAGTAATGTATATTTTTCAGGGATTTTTGGGAATTTTTCGATTAATTTTTGGGTTTTTCTGGCATTTTGGGACCAAATTTGGAGGGTCCCGATAGGCAGGTCTAGGGAGGTACCAATCGGTATAGGGAACGAACTTCTAGGCTTCTTGAGGATGGGTAAAGGACACTACCTATCTCCATATTCAGGGGGATACTGATCGGCATGCCCCTTAGGTGAGCTTTACTTTGGCATCCCTCTATGCTTCGTTGGATGTATTCAATCGGTGCTACCGACAGACTTTTACAGGACCCACGTACCTTCTGGAGGTAATCTTTAAGTTTATTTTCCTTTATTTTATTGAAGTCCTCTTTTGTTTCCCTTTTTCTAATTTTTATAGACATGATTTTATGAGGTGATAGGGGTCAACATGGGTGTTATACCCTTATGAACCCAACTTCCGTGGAGCCTAAATAACAGAAGGAGAAGACCCAGTATGTGGTCGGCCTCACTTCTAACAGGAGGTCAGCTCATGTACTAGCCTGCTCGTCCAACCTCAATGGACATCTATCCTCCTCCAATGCAGTTATTCGTTCTTGACAAATTTCTCACTAATCACGTGAAAATAAGGGATGTGGTTATTACGTGTTTGTTACTTGCGCGCACATCAGAAATGCCTATGCGGAATATAAGTCATATTAGTTTATTATTTATCTGTTATCACACTTGTATCAATGTAACTGCCTGACCTATAAAGGTAGTCCACCTATCCTTTAAATATTCACCTAAAAATCACCTATAAATTGAGGGCGAACCCACCTGAAAAGGTGACTCAATCATTCTTTAATCATAATAACCCTAATTTTACCTTTGATAATAAGAAAATAGAGTTAGCAACACTCGTGGATGTAGGTTTCCATCTTGGGTCGAGCCACGTAAAATCTGCTTCGTTCCCATTGTCTCTCATCCCCATTCTCTTTATTATTCCTCTTCTCAGTTATTATTAATTTATTTGACCTCTCCATATTTAGACGATAAGAAATTGGCGTCGTCTATGGGAACATGATAATCCATTGTGATCCATACTTGAATTCTTTCATTCACCACCTACAACACCATATAATGGCAAACAATACCTACAGCAGCTGCATGGTAGAATTCCAAATGCCTCCTACCCCCAACGAAATTGGTGATTTTCACAACCTGTTAATGCACCTGGCCAAGGGGCAAGAGGCGATGCAAGAGAGCATAGGAATTTCGCACACACTCTCCAGTATGGGCCGATATATCCCAATCTGAATGTCGTTACCCTTGGGTCGGAGGTGTCGCAAAGAAGGGGAGGATAATTCCCCCATTTCCCTACAGAGACAAGACATTGGAATATTACAAGCAAGCTCTAAAGAACCCCAGGAGGCTGAGCCTAAGATCCCACAAAAGCATCAACTCCAACCGATGATTCGAATCACAGGGGACTGGTCTTACCACGCCGGAGCCACGTACCCCATCCTATAACCAAGATATTATGATGATAAATTATACTATGAAAAACATCCCAGTGAACTATAAAGGTTGAGCAGAGGCTCAATATTTAATTGGTTAGGCCCACGTCACAATCGCTGGCAAGGAGCAACAACATCTCTAGAGTGAGACCAGATAAGGGTAAATCTAGGAAAATACATCATTGAGGGCTCCCAATGATCTGATAGAGCATCTAAAGCACCCAAGCAGACTTATCAGGAAGAGATCCTTGTGAAAGATGAGGCCAAATCGTAAAGTTGACTGGCAAAAAAACCAAAGAGGATAACCAACCATGGAAAGGATCTATTCAATGCTTGGAGGACTGGCTCGGGGAGATGGCTAAGTCTAAAAACCCTCTACAGAGGAATTTTTTGAAAGGTTCACCATTTGTCTCATCTGTTATGATGTACCCTATCCTGGCCAGATTCAAGATGTCGATTATCATCCCAAAGTACGATGGAAAGACAGATCCAGTGTATCAGGATGACATAGACCTTTATTCCATTCTCGATGAGATGCGATGCAGAGCATTCTCCAGTACAATCACAGGCTCTGCTCAAATCTAGTATAATATCTTACCCCAAGGACAAATATCCAATTTTCAATATTTAGCCTACCTATTTATCAGTAACTTCTTTTTCGGATTAAAACTAGGGAAGAGAGTGGCCCATCTATTTAGTGTTCGACAGAAAGTCGATGAAAGCACCTGTGACTATATCACCCTCTTTAACACTAAAAACTTAGAGGTGGTAGATTATAATGAGAAAATTTCTACAATAGCCCATAATGATGATAGAGTTGCTGGATAAAATAAGAAAAATCAATAATGTCGAGGAAGTTATGGCTCCCAAGGGGTCCGACCATCCCAAGTCGTCATCTAGTAAAGTGCATGATAAAAAATATTAGTAACTCCCACACTTAGTGTACTCTTTCCAGGCAAGCTTGGGGTGAGTTTTCGATTCCCAAGAAGTAACAGTTTATGATATGTCATTGATGGTTGAGACTGAGGTGTTGACAAGCTTTTTATACTTCCTTGGTGTAAATTGTCTGGTCATCTTCTTCATTTTAAAGTCTACTTTGGTAACCCTTTCTTAGATTTCCACACTAGACTCTTGGAGGGCTCAAAAGTACAGGTAGTACTATCTGTTGATACCAAATTTAGTATGCTGACGTGGACCGATTATGTGGAGACACGTGTCAACTTACATTGCACCCGCAACATTTTTGAACAACGCCTTAACTCTGAGGAACTCAACCTCCCCGACTAACTCAGAACGCTCCGAACAACAAGTGTTCTCTGAGGAACTCTACTGTACCGAGCAACTCATGTATACCGAGCTACTTAGGTGGTCCGAGCAACTTAGGCGGTCTGAGCTGCATCTCATACAGAGCATTCATATCCGAATAATCAAGAGGATAACTACGCATTTAATGCTCATTATTATCACACAGACGCATATGCCAATTGGACAACTGTGTATTATTCTTTCATTTGTACCGCCTCAAGGCTATAAATACATTGTAACCTCCTCATTAGCAAAAAACTCAAAATTTCTTGGTAAACCCATTATCGAGAATTCTGTAAATAGTCAGCAATAACACAAACAGTGGACGTAGGCCATTCTTTCAAGGCTGAACCACTTTAAAAATCTCTTGTCTTATTTATTTTTTATCTGTGATTAAATAATTAGAGATAATCTAATTTTTTACATCAACAGATTGGCGCCGTCTGTGGGAAACGACTGAAACTATAGTTTTTCACCAAAGCAATTCATCTCTAATGGCTGATAATCCTGAATTCAGTAATCGAAACGCTGGAAACCCCCCAAATCCATCCACTCCTCCAAGTGTCTAAGATCTGGCTGGAATAATGGCTAATTTAGGTCAGGGCCAGATCGCCATGCAAGAAACCATGCGATAACTCATGCAAACTATCCAGGGTGGAGCACCTGCCTAGTCAGGACAACGAAGCATTCAGAGAAATACCCAATTTCCTTCCTCACGAACTAGACGAGCATTACTCCCAGAGGAATCTCGATCTAGACATGTCGATTCATATCGCACTCATAGATCTAATGATTTTTCTTATCAACCTGGTCGAACTTCATCAGTACGAGCCACAGATACTGAACAAAACGTCACTCTATCTCTAGAAAGGACCAGTGGTCTTGAAAGATTGAGTAGAGTCTCTCCCTTTGATCGTTTGGGTCCTAAGAGGAATAAAAGTCCCCCTAGGATGGTGTCGAGTAACTCTCAACGATTCTCTGATTTAAAGGAAGGTTCTGCCCAATCCCGACCAGCTGCTCATCGTGAAAGATCCCATGAGGCAAATTCAACACGATCATTTGCTCGGACCAACAGGACCGAGGAGGCAAATGATGCATGGAAAGGCTCTATTCAGAGGTTGGAGGATAGACTATGGGAAATGGCCAAGGCAAAAAATCCTCTACAAAGAACTTTTGTCCAGGGGATACCTTTTATCCAAGCAATTGTGGATTTTCCCACACCATTAAAGTTCAAAGCCCCAGTGGTAACACCAAAATATGATGGAAAAACTGATATTATTATACATATAGAACAATATCAGGCAGCTGCTGATATCTAGGCTGTTCCAGACGAGATGCGAGGTAGGGCATTTTCAGGAACTCTCACTGGATCTGCTCAAATATGGTACAACAATCTTCCTCGGGGGAAGATTATAACTTTCTTTCAACTGGCCGAGCTCTTTATTGGAAACTTCTATTTTGGAGCAAAACCAGTTAAGGGAGTAGCACACTTGCTAAGCGTTAGACAAAAAGCAGGTGAGAGCACCAGGGATTATATTACTCGTTTTAATAACGAGAAGCTCGAAGTTATTGATTACGAGGAAAAGACAGCAATCACTGCTCTGATGAGTGGATTGTTGCCAAATAAATTGTACTATACTTTGGCCAAAGATCCACCTAGGACCATGTCAGAATTAATGGCAAAAGCAGCCAAAATCATGAATACCGAGGAAGCTATGGCTGCAAAGAAGAGCATGGACACTAAGGAGACCAAAGTTGAGGCCGAGAAGATTGAGAAGAAGGATCAGAAGAATAATGGTGGTAACAAGAAGTCAAAAGCAAAGCAAGCATTGGAACAGTTGAAGAAATTTGGAAACTATACTCCTTTGAAGGTAGATATAAACCACGTTTTGGAAGAGATCAAGAACAGCGAGGAGTTAAACTGGCCTGAAAAAATGAAGACAGATCCTGACAAAAGGGATAAATCCAAATATTGCGAGTTCCATAAGGATCATGGTCATATGACCAAAAACTGTATAGCTCTCCAGAATGAAATTGAAGAGCTCATCAGGCGAGGAAAATTAAACAAGTATGTGGATCGCCGAAATGGTGGAAAAAACAACTACCGAGCAAGGTAGAGGTCTAGATCTCCTCGACGAACAAAAGAAGATATGAAGAGAAATCATGAAGAAGACCTGGATGAAGATCAAGACGACCCCGATCTCCCTAAAAGACCAAAACAGCCAGAACGTGAGGTATTTTCTATCCGTTTTGGGTCATTTGATTGCAATGTTATTACTGGTGGAGATGCAGGAGGTGGAGACCTTATTGCAGAAAGGAAAGCTTACCTCAATCAGGCTCAAGCTTGTTCATATATTCATAGGATAAATCTAGCTGAGGATGATCGCCCGAGGAAGTTAAACAAAGATAAATTGGTCATCGGTTTCTCTAAAAATGACCTCGCAGGTGTACTATACCCTCATGATGACCCATTGGTGATCAAAATGAGGATGAAGGAAGTAGTGATTTCGCGAGTCTTGGTTGATAATGGAAGCTCGGCAGATATTATGTTCTACCCATGTTTTGATAGTTTGAACCTAAAGCTATCCCAGTTGGAGCCATATCATCGGCCCCTCCTCGGATTTACTGGCGAGAAAGTTTTTCCACTTGGGACGATCAAGTTGGATATGTTCATCGGTACATGGTCTGCTTGTCGAACAAAAAGAGTGCGCTTTTTGTGATGGATAAGAATGTTCAATGATCTTACAATATCATCATGGGAAGGGTGGGATTGAAGAAGTTCGAAGTAGTACCATCTACTGTACATCAATGCCTAAAATTTCGAACCAACATTGGAGTAGAAATTGTGAAGGGTGGCCAAAAAGTAGCTCGGGAATGCTACTATTCATCGGCCGAGCAAGAAGAACTAAAAGAATCTAGGAAAAAGACTACCACCTATCAAGTGAATGAAGGTGCAGAAATTGAAACGTTAGATCCTAGAGACGAGTCGCAGCTCGTAAAAGGTCAGGTGGTGGAAGCTACTGAAAATGTCATTCTGGATGACGAACACCCAGAACGAACAACTCAAATCGGTTCATGGTTGGACACCCCACTAAAATAGGAATTGATACCCTTCCTAAAAAGCATAAAATAAACTTTCGCATGGAGCCACGAAGATATGACAGGAATAGACCCAAATTTCTTGTGCCATGAACTTAATGTGAACAAGGAAATCAAACCTATGAAGCAGCGAAGAAGAGTGTTCAGCCCCGAGAAGAACCAAGCTATACAAGAGGAGGTCGAGAAGCTCCAAAAATCTTGCTTTATTGAAGATGTCAAATATCCAGACTGATTAGCTAATTTGGTGATGGTGAGGAAGAAGAACAACAAGTGGAGGATGTGTGTAGACTTCACCGACCTCAACAAGGCATGCCAAAAGGATCATTTTCCTTTACCCCGAATTGATCAATTAGTGGACGCTACCTCGGGACACGAGCAGTTGAGCTTCATGGATGCTTATTCTGGTTACAACCAGATTAAAATGAAACCTGAAGACAGGGAGAGTACCTCTTTTATTACCCCTAGGGGAACTTACTATTATAATGTTATGCCTTTTAGTTTGAAAAATGTAGGTGCAACATATCAGCGGCTGATGAACAAGGTGTTTGTAGAGAAAATCAGTCACAATATGGAGGTTTATGTTGATGATATGCTGACGAAGAGCAAGAAAGTTGCTGACCATGTAATTGATCTAGGTCAAACCTTTGATCAATTAGATAAATATCAAATGAAGTTGAACCCTACCAAGTGCATATTCGGAGTACGAGAAAGCATGTTCCTCAGGTATATTGTCAACCAACGAGGTATTGAAGCAAATTCGGAAAAGATCAAGGCTCTATTGGGGCTACGATCTCCAACGACGAAGAAGGAAGTGCAAAGTCTCACAGGGCGAGTTACAACACTTAATAGATTTGTATCATGAGCAACTAATAGATGCCTCCCATTCTTCAAAACACTCCGAAAAACGTTTGAATGGAATGACAAATGCAAGAAGGCCTTTCAAGAGTTAAAGAAATACTTGGGAGCACCCCCACTCTTGTTCGGGCCAGTGATGGGAGAAAGATTGTACTTGTATCAAGCAGTTTAGGAGAATGCAGTTAGCTCGGCATAAGAATGGAGGATGGAGTGCAAAAACTAATTTATTACACTAGCAAGGCCTTCCGAGGAGCAGAGATCAGATATCCAAGACTAGAAAAGTTAGCACTAGCGTTTATCCAAGCAAGTAGAAGAATGAGGCCGTACTTCCAAGCTCATACCATAGTAGTGTATACCGATATGCCACTGAGGCATGCTCTTCATAAACCAAAAAAATCAGGGAGATTGATGTACTGGGCAGTACAACTTGGTGAATATGATATAATTTATGAGCCTAGGTCGTCACTTAAAGGGCAAGCAGTAGAAGATTTTATCGCAAAATTCACTTATCCTGACACTTCCGAGGAGAAAAAGTTGAATACCGACCAACCCGTGGATATTACAGGATCATCAAATTTAAACCCCGATCAACTTAAGTCAGTTGACGATCAGGGGGATATGGTCGATGAGCAGCAAGAAGTACTAGAGGAGGATAAAAGGAAGCAACAAATATTCCACCGAGGAACTTTATCCGATAAAATATTTGAGGATGAGGTACCTATATGGAATCTATATGTGGATGGTTCATCTTGCATTACAGGTTGTGGGGCAGGGATTATTTTGAACAGCCCGGATGAGGTCGATGTGGAGTATGCTTTGCGCTTACAATTCAAGGCTTCTAATAATGAGGATGAATATGAAGCTATGATTGCAGGACTTGGCTTGGCAAAAACCTTGGGGGTGGAGCAGGTTATCATATTCAGTGACTCGCAATTGATTGTAAATCAAATGTTGGGAGTATATGCGGCCAAAAGATAATTAATGATCAGGTATCATGCAAAAGAAATGGAGGTTTTATTAAGCCTGATCGCAGTACAGATAATTAGAATACCAAGATTGGAGAATGCAAGAGTGGATGCCTTAGCTCGGTTAGCTTCAGCCACACGCATCGAGCTATAAAGAATAATCCCAATAGAAGTCTTGGCTAGTCGAAGCATAGACGAAGATCTAATGATGAACTTTAGTACCCTTGATTTAGTACCATATTGGATGGATCCCATCAGGGCATATATTGAGGAAGGGAAATTACCAATCGATAAACTCGCAGCCAAGAAACTAAAGTTCAAAGCTGCTCATTATGTATTGACTAATGGTATTCTATATAGATGAGGAATTATAGCAGGTCTGCAAAGATGTGTGCACCCTTCTGAGGTGAAAGATTTGGTTGAAGAGGTCCATAAAGGGTCCTGTGGAGCTCATGTAGCAGGTCAGACGCTTTTGCAAAGAATAATGACGTAGGGATATTATTGGCCGACGATGAGGGCTGATTGTATAGCGTATGCCAAGAAATGTGACAAATGTCAGCGCTTCTCATCCCTTCGAAGAACTCCTCAGGCATTGCTAACACCCATAACATCCCCTTGGCCATTTTCCATGTGGGGAATGGACTTGGTCGGGCCTCTCCCGATGATAAGAGAAAGGTTCAAATACCTCATCGTCGCTGTGGATTATTTTACTAAATGGGTGGAAGCTGAACCTCTTATTGACATGACTTATGAGAAGGTGTATCAATTTATATAGAAGAACATCATTTGTAGATATGGTCTTCCTCATGCATTCATCACAGACCATAGAACTCAATTTGATAACGAGGAGTTTGCTGCATATTGTCATCAGTCAAATATATTTAAAATCCACTCGGCACCAAGCCATCCCCAGAGCAATGGACAAACTGAGGTGACGAACATAATGCTGTTGAATGGTTTAAAGAAAAGACTGGATGATACGAAGGCAAATTGGATCAATGAGCTACATTCTGTACTGTGGGCTTATCATACTACACCACGAGCAGCAATAGGAGAATATCCATACATGCTGGCATTTGGAAGTGAAGATGTTATACCTGCCGAGCTGGGCCTCCCCACACACAGAGTGCTGAATTTCAATTCTCCTATCAGTGACTTGATGAGAAGATTAGACTTGGATATGCTCGAGGAAGTTAGAGAAGAAGCAGTAATTAGGAATGCTGCATACCAATAACGAACAACTCTGTTCTACAACAAGAGGGTAAAAAAGTGTGATTTGAAGGAAGGAGACTACGTGCTAAAGAAAGTAATTCAAATGCACAATAAATTGGAAGCTAACTGGCATGGACCTTACAGAGTAACAGAAGTTGTTCGCCCAGGAACTTATAGGATTAAAACCTTAGAAGGAGAGTAGTTTAAGAATGCATGGAACGCAGAGCATCTGTGCAAATATTATCAATAGTTCAATCCTTATCTAATGAAGTTTTCTTCGATATGAATAAAGCTTTGGATGTTTTACCCAATTCTCTCCTTTTGTTGAAATTTTTTCGGAGTATTAGTGCTACACACTATGCATCAAGTTCAAAATAAAATCCTACCAACTACGGTTGGTCGGTCTACCAACTATGGTTAGTCGATAAATAAAATCCCACCAACTACGGTTGGTAGGTAAATAAAACCCTACCAACTACGGTTGGTCCGTCTACCAACTACGGTTGGTCGATAAATAAAACCCTACCAACTACGGTTAGTCGGTCTACCAACTACGGTTGGTCGATAAATAAAATCCCACCAACTACGGTTGGTCGGTCTACCAACTATGGTTAGTCGATAAATAAAATCCCACCAACTACGGTTGGTCGGTAAATAAAACCCTACCAACTACAGTTGGTCGGTCTACCAACTACGGTTGGTCGATAAGTAAAATCCCACCAACTATGGTTGGTCGGTCTACCAACTATGGTTGGTCGATAAATAAAATCCCCTAACTACGGTTGGTCGGGGAATATAAGTTCACCAACTCCGGTTGGTGGGAAACAAATATCTTAATAAATTATAGTTAGTCGGTAAACCAATTACAATCATCTCCAGTTTTTTAAATTAAACAGGATCATGAGATAAAGGATGTTTTATCACATAAAGATCAAAGATTGATAAATCACTGCAATGAAATAAGCAACCAACAAGCAAAAACATTCTACAAATTATTTAGAAAAAAATGAAATGACAAAAGGAAAATTTTCATTCATACTAAGTAAAATTACAAATGACGTGAGAAATGTATTACCAAAATTTTTCATTCAAAACCAGAAGGATTACATATGCTGTGGAAAGTAGAAATTATTACATAAAATCCTATTCTATTGGTTTCTTCCCTTCTGCCTTTGAAATAGGTTCTACTCAAGCAGGAGGATCGTCTAAGGCATAAGGGGAATTTATGAAATTCAGATCTCGAAGCATTCGAACATTCATCACTGATGGCCGATCAAGCAGATGCTCAGGGCGGGAAATATAAACATTGGAATGAATACTATAGTCGCCGAGATATTTGGAGATTAAGCACTAAGGGATTGCTCGAGCAAGAATCCAGCTCATGTCAAGTTTAAAAGGTGGCACAGGAAACTCGAGCAATCCAGGGTTATGATAATCCCATAGATAATGGCCCTGCTCTAATTTTAATACACCCAGTGCATTCAGCCATCCTTGTTTATAACCCTCATTATTCTCTTGCTGGATTCGATCATCAAGATGGTAGAGGGCTTCATTATAGCCAACCATCCAAAACTCTCTAGGTTGTTTGTGGAATTGGTAAGTCAACCTTTCCAGCTGCTCGTGGAGATTCTTCACAAAAATTTCTTTATTCTCCAAGGCGGATCCTTGTGTGGAAAGTTGCTTGTTAAGGTCTAGAATCTTCTTGGACATCTCTACCAGAGATTTATTTTTCGCAACCAACTGAACTGCTTGATTTTCTAAATATGCTTGAGTTCTCGCCTCTTTAATAGTAACCCGAGCAGCTCTTGCTCATCCCCAAGAAACTCTTGCTCGTCTACGAGCAGATGTAGAGGGTCTAATTCTCTTTAAAGTTTCCAATTCGTCTCTCAAATTGGCATTTTCAACCTCCAGAAATGAGAAACCTTCGTCATTGACAGGGACCAAGGCTCCCGAGGTAGATGCTGTAGATTTCAGTTGGGATATCTCTCCTCGAAAGTTATTGTTTTCCTGCTCCAGCAGTTTCGCGATCTGCCTATGATCTTCAACCTCGGTCTTCAAACTCCTCTCCTTAAAATCATAAGCAACGACTAACTTATCATATCCTTTATCAGCATTTAGTTGCTGATACTTTTTCTCATACCCCTGATGCAAAAGGGCATAGGATTCCTTGTATTATTGCTGAAGTTCCTCGATGGTACCCTGGAGATTTCAATCATCTCGTAATCAGCCATATTATTGGAAACAGCTCGGTCGAGTAAGCATTTTAGATATTGTTAAGCTTCCACTACTCGTTCAGAGGCATCTGAGCCCACGATATCAAAATTTTATGACTCATCCAAATTTGTATGGCCAACTTTGAAATATTCATTACATTTTTTGATCAACTCAGTATCGTGAGCTGACAAGAGTTCCATCCTGGCCATAAACTAGCAAATAGAAGCCATAAACACGATTAATAAATGATAAAGGCAGAGCAAGATGAAGAAAGTCAACATGAACAACAAAAACTTGAATTTTTATTCATCAAAAGACAAGTACAAGGTTCAGGGTTACATTCAAAAGAAATAATAAAATTAAACCCCGAGCAACTTTACACCTTCACCTTGTGTTTTGCGACTTCCTCGGAAAGCTGAGATGAGGAGGCTGGTTGCTCGGAGGATAGTGGTAGTTGCTCGGTTGAAATACTGGTGGGATGAAGTTGCTCATAGAAAGTTTGAATAACCGGAACGGGAGGAACTTGGTCTCTAATCATCATTGGAGACTCTTCAGAGGCAGCTTCATCCTCTTTTTCTTCCCCAGGAGAGGGATGAGGACCATGAACATGGCGCTGAAAAAGTTCAGAACTTTCTGAGACCTTTAACTCCTGCAGAGGAGAAATCCATCCATCCCTGAAGAATTTGAGCCTAGCAAAATCCATCTGAGAGGACATGGCATCTAGGCCTTTGTTCCAACCTTTGTCCCAGCCAACGCTAAAGGACTTTTTAACAGCAAGTTTTCTCTTTGCTTTCTCTGAGGAAATCCTCTCAGTAAGAAGTTCCTTATCTGCCTTCAACTTTCCTTCTACCTCTACCTTATGACGATCAGCTTCACGAAGTCTACCAAGTTCCTCTTCAGCAGTTTTGAGCTTGGTCTCAAGCTCTCCAGCATTCTTGAGCTTTTCTTCAAGCTCTTCATTTTTATTCTTAAACTCTTTCATTTTCCTCTCCAACTCCAGAGAGGCCTCCACAACTTTTTCTCTCTCTTGCTCGACGGACTTTAGTTGCTTCTCCTAAGCAACCTTATCTTCTTCATATTTTTGACGAGAATCCTTAAGGATTGAGTCAGACCTACAAAAGCCTCCTCCACACCTCCTGAGGAACTCGAAGCTTTAAGAGCTTCATACTTTTTCAAAATAGTATTGAAACATGTTAGTAGCTGATAAGAAAAATAACTTTGAGTCGGTACAAGAATAGAACATTGAAAAATGAAAGTTCAGATTAGTAATACTTACTGGGGCAATATGTTGAGCTGCCAAGGTGGTAAGCCTATCTCGAGAAAGAGTGTCTTCAAGACCTTGGATTTTTGGGATAATCCAAGACTTCACAGAGCCCATGGCAGAGCTTGGAGAAATCAAAGTGGGAACACCACTTCCAGCAGTTAAAGGCTGAGAGATAGGTTTAACTAGTTTATCCGAGGAACTTTTCTTTAACCTCCTCATGGGAGCAGAAACATTCTAAACCAAGGATGTTGTCTTGGTCGGTGATATAACGATGACCTCGCTTGGAGGAGAAACAACTACAACCTTGCTCGAAGCCACAGGGGGCTTCTCAACAACTTTCTTAGCAGCAACAGGAGGGGGTGTATCAACTTTTCTTGTCCCTTCCTCTGGGACATCCTGCTTATTTTTCTTTGCCTCCACATTGGCAGAGTCTAATTTGTCAAAGTATAAGGGAGCTCTTCTTTTCTTCATTCTGTCACTGAGAGGAATATTTTATTCAAGAGAGGAACCTTCAGAAGCGGGTGCTGGTTCTATGTCACTTTTTACTGGACGAGTAGTAAAAGATGAAGTGTAACTCTTGTACTGCAACAAGTACGAGGCTGATCTGATATGTTCATCAACAACAGTTTGGTGCAAACTCCAGATAAGTTTCAAGTGCCTCAAATTGACATCAGTTTCTTTAGGAGATTTCTTTTTGCTATCAACTGCAAATAAACAAAAATTAAAATGTCAATGACGCATTTTATCAAACACAAAGAAAACATAATTTTAAAAATAAAATAAAATAAAAACAACCTATTCCATTGCCATAGGGAGGGCATCTAGGACCCTGATACACATCATTTCCATTTAATGGAGCATGTTGCCAATTTTTCATAACAACCCCATGCTCGAAGTAATCCCTGTTGGCATCGGGGAGATTGACAACTAAAGCCCTATTTAAAAACCTAGTTTTTAAATAAAAAGTGATATCACTAACAACCCATCTATAGCAAAACATAATTTCTGGAATTACTAAACGGGTTCCATGAATTTGATTTAACCTATGGACTCCATTAACTATTCTCCAAGTATTGGGAGCTATTTTTATAGGTACCACGTCAAAATATTGACAGAATTCCAAACACAAGGGGTTTGGAGGAAAAGAAAAGCCACATTCAGCTATAAAGAGACTGGAGAACCAATGTCCCTCAGCCAAATGAAAATAGTCAGAAGGCTCAGAAAGCTCTTCCAATATGACCCAGGA
The DNA here is from genome assembly GCA_949130495.1 of Sambucus nigra. NCBI lineage: Eukaryota > Viridiplantae > Streptophyta > Magnoliopsida > Dipsacales > Adoxaceae > Sambucus > Sambucus nigra. The sequence goes on along the minus strand of OX422220.1, from coordinate 220,795,430 downwards.
AGGAATAGAAAATCGGAGCGAAATTTATCAAGCGACTCAACAAGGTAAACCATGATGAACAAAAGAAATAAAAGAGAAGGAAGAAGATCTTACAGGAAAAATATGAATCAAGTGACAAAGAACAATGGAAGAAACGAACGCACAAGACAGAGAGGAAGTGAAGAAGTTCTAAAGATGCAGATTTGAAAAAGTAAAAGACGATCGAGTTTTCTGAAGCGTTTAAATACTTTACCTCGAGAATGGAGAAAAGCAATGATTACCAAGATGGACGATTGCGTATCCGGCGGCTAAAAAAGAAGAAAAAGGCACGAAACACGAAGCAGTTATTGAAATTCAAAATACTTTAAAAATACTGATACTATGCACTCAAAAAAGGGCTTTAAACAATGAATGATTGTCTAAAATCCATTAAGTTTAGGCAGCGTAATGTTCCATACTTTTCTTCAACATCAAACTACGAAACATTGGGGGCTTCTGTTGATACCAAATTTAGTATGATGACGTGGACCGATTATGTGGAGACACGTGTTAACTTACATGGCACCCGCAAATATTTTTGAACAACACCTTGACTTCGAGGAACTTAACCTCCCCGACCAACTCAGAACGCTCCGAACAACAAGTGTTCTCCGAGGAACTCTACTGTACCGAGCAACTCATGTATACCGAGCAGCTTAGGCGGTCCGATCTGCATCTCGTATAGAGCATTCATATCCGGATAATCAAGAGGATAACTCTGCATTTAATGGTCATTATTATCACAAAGACGCATACTCCTATTGGGCAGCTATGTATTATTCTTTCATTTGTACTGCCTCAAGGCTATAAATACATTGTAACCTCCTCATTAGTAAAAAAACTCGGAATTTCTTAGTAAACCCATTATCGAGAATTTTGCAAAAAGTCAGCAATAACACAAACAGTGGACGTAGGCCATTCTTTCAAGGATGAACCACTTTAAAAATCTCTTGTCTTATTTATTTTTTATTTGTGATTAAATAATTAGAGATAATCTAATTTTTTACATCAACACTATCCTTCCATATATGCTCGAATATGAGGCAAGAAGTTCTTCTTCATAATGCTCATTTGTTCCTCCTCTGAGGGCTTGTTATTTATAGTGGCATTTATTTCTCTCCATTTTCTAATGAAGCTACTGATTGATTCACCAGGGTTTTTCTTTAGCAGTTCTAAATCCCTACGTGTGACCTCTAATTCGTCTTTAAACTTGTCCTAAGACATATATTTTTGGGCTACAACTTCTTAGCTACAGATTTTGAATTCTTCGAGAGACAAGAACCATCGGAGAACACTTTTTTAAGGTCTACTAAAACATTTGGGCCATTATTTGTTTTGAGGCATAGAGAAGTGTCATGGCTCGATGGTAGCAATGTAGGTGCATAGTTTGGATCCTTCCACCCCCAAACTTCTTGATGTCCGGCATATTGAACTTCTTTAGCAATATGGCTTTGGGATAAGGAGACATGTGGGTGTAATCCATGTAGTTCCTAGAGATTTTAACTTCGTCAAAACTTCTTTGAAAGTAGTTTGGGTTCTTCCTTGACCTTGATCAGTTCCTCTTCTTTGGGATCCATGGGTACTGAAAGATTCGTCGCTGGATGGGTAAGGTTCAGAATCGACAACTAAGCAGGTCATGTCCTCTTTGTGAGTGGGGCACACGAGAAATGTTGATATTCTTCTAGGAATAAAATAGGCTTGGGGGTCAGTGGACCCATTGCACGAGGAAAGAGGATCTAGAGTTTATGAGCTTCTGGATCCTAGGCTCAATGTCGCTGCATCTCTTCGACATCATTTTGAAGGTTATTAATTTTGGCAGTAACTTGGGCTATGATGGCTATCAGATCTGGCTGAACATTCGATAGTTGGTCAGTATTCTCCATAAATTGCTTTTGGAGGTAGATCCCAAATTCAGTTGAAGTAGCAAAAGATATAGTGGTGCTTTGGGGCAATTTGATGGAAGATCGAAGCTAATTAGGAGCCAGACCAAAGTCAGGATGCGATCAGCCTAAGATGGAAAATTATTTGGGTTTATTTTTTACGAAAGAAGGGGGTATTTTTGAAAAACAAAAAAAATATTTTTGGTATTTTTAGTTTTGAAAAAAGGGAAAAAGGGAGAAACCTCAGCATGGTTATTATTATTAGTTTTTCACTTGTATTGTGTTTTCCTAAATGCAAGAAAAAATTCTGTGCAAGACTCGAGCCTGGGAAAGATAGGGTTTAAGAATATAAGACACGGTTTGACTTGTTTCTAGGCTAATGGGCAAGGTTCTATTTTAAAAAAAAGTAAACTAGCGTGAAAATTCGGGCGATAGACCAGAAATTTTGGCAGAGTTGGTAAACGACAAACTAATTATGAGTGCCCTAAGGTTGATGCTTATACAAGGATTATGAAGTTGGTGGGTTAGTGGAAGGGTTCCCCACTTTGGCATGATTTCCACAATATAACTCGTGCTTATATGGACAATCATTCATGGGTACATGTGGATAAGACTTTTGATATACATGAGTATACGTGAATTGCCTCACGATATACCTCATAGAGACGGTACATGTGAGAGTCAATTTGATATACTCGACGTATATGAATGAGTTCCCTATTATATACCTCACGTAGTGAGTTCAGTCAAGTGATATGATTCGGGGGGAACCGTTCGATATACGTCGAAGGTAGAGGCTAATGGAAGGTAAGAATCATATCGCTTAGGTTAATCGTTCTCATCAAAGCCGACACCCATCATGAAATGACCCCTAGTATTGGATAAAGTGTTTGTCAATATTGCCATGCTCTGGTATGTAGTGCGCAAAAATGCATGAGTCTTAATCAGTATCTTATGGAGAGATTTTTTTATTTGCATGCTAAGTAAAGACAAGTGGTGTGTGGAGAATTTGAGTAAAGGTCTAATTATATACAATTGTGAGTGAGTTAAGCGAGCATGGAGAATATATACGAGTATGTGAACTGAGCATTTACAGGTGAGTGAAAAGAGATATATACCTAAGGAGGGAGCATGGTAGAGATATGCATAAGATAAATATACAAGAAGTAAGTAAAGGATAAAAGGGAACATACAATTGGGAGCATATGTACACATGCAAAAAAATAGGAGAGTAAATAATAACACCCATGTAGAAATAGAGTCTAGTCCTCTAAAAGCCGCCCCAGCAGAGTTGCCGCCATCCGGGGTCAGATTCCTCTAGCACGCTCGACCCGAGCCCCTAGATGGTCAGGACGGGGGGAGGAAGAAGTATAAAAGGAAGGCTCCATCCCCCATCTCTCTTCCCTTTTTTGTGGTCCAGCCTCAGATGTAAAATTGTCCATCTTCATATGGAGGTAACACGAAGAGATGGAGTCGCCAACATATTTTTCTCAAAATAGGCAAAAGAATGTCGTCGCATGAAGATAACGGAATCAAGGTAAAATTGATGCATGCGAAACTAAATAATTTGAAGGTCCAAGGACTACGTTATGGAATAAGGTGTTAGGAACCCATTCCACCCTTTCAGTCATTCATGGGAAAATGTTAACCTTCTTCTTTTTACTCTGTGATGTGTGTGTACATTTGTATAATATAAATAATGGGAGAATGTAATTATCCAACTTGCGTCATGAAAGGGACGGAGCGGACTCACCCATAAGAGTGTACCTCAAATAATAATAAAAAAAATATGATGTAAGTGTTCATTGAATAACAAATCGCAATAAAAGAATGGGTGTGAACGTCAGACGAGACATAAGTATATCGGAGTCTATAACTCACAAAATAGATATCATAAGATATAAAATATGTATAAAATGAAAAAGGGAGGACTCAAATCTCGAAAGTGGACCAAGACGCCTACATAGACCAAGGTCCATCAAAGTTAACGCAGTTCGAAAATAGCATGGAGGTGGGGTTCAACCCATAAATCCAAGTGTGGGACTCTTCTTATGTGTACATGAAGAAAATGTGTTTTTAGAGTGAAAGTGTAAAACATTAAAATTTCTCTTTTGGAGTTTATGGATAAAACTTTTTTGTCCTTTTTTGGGTTTTTATGCAAATAGGTTTTGTGAAATACTACTAATAAAGAGTAGAGATTAGTGGGTGAGATGTACTGAAATAAAAGTACAAAGTAGAAATAAGATGAATAACACTAAAATGGATTAACTAGAGAAAGGGGTTGAGAAATAGACCTCCTTATGGATGCTTATTGCTGAATTTGGAATGCAGGTGTGATGGTTTTGAAGTTGTATGGAAGATAGGTAGATAGGTGAGGTGAATTACCAAGTGGGGTTAAGGGGTGAGATAAGAGAATGTGGGAAAATAAAATTTTTGGGAAAAAAGAGGATCTGATTTAGTGGAGAATGTTCTCTAATTTTCTAAGAGGGTCCTCTTCCAATGGTGAGGTCATAACCTATTTATAGGGGAATTTGGGACAAGGTGTTGATCAGGGTGTCCCCTGTTCTACCTATCGGCATAGTGCTTGCTTTGTCGGGCAAAGAAAAGACACTCTACTGAGGTGTTCATAGGCAATCCGTAATATTTTTTTGGAAGCGCCTGATGGTCGCTAGTCTGGTGGTTTTCAAAGGAAAGCGAATTGTTCGTCCGAACCATAAGGCCTATTTGTGCATGGGGTAGACCGTTGGAAAGGGAATTCAAAGCATTTTGAGAATTCATTAATCTTTGTGCAGTTCAGAGAGTTGACCAAGGTAAAATGGTCCCGAAATGGCCGATGATTCTTTGATGTAAAACGGATCGTTCGTCCGAACTGTGAGGTCGATTCATACATGGGATGAATCGTTGAAAAGAGGATTTAAAGCCCTTCGAAGATTCATTGAGCTTCACTCAATATGGAAAGCTGACTAGAGTCAATTAGATCTCGGTAGCACCCGGTGGCCTCCAGATCACTATCGAAGCATGACCTCGAGTTTATGGTGAATGGATGAGGGCTATGGACCTAAGGAGGTTCTTGGGGGGGGGGGGCGGTACCAGGATGTGTTATCTAAAATGTACCTCTAATAATTTTAGGTTCTTTTATGCAAATGGCGTCTTTTAACACAATGAATATTTTGATCTTTCGCAACCCCTTTCTATTGCTTAACATATAATAAAAATTTTCAGAATATAACTGAAATTCAGTCAATGGTTCATACATGCACAACTTATCTCCTTTTACATTTCGTGCGTTATTGAGCATAAATAAGATGAGAACATCGTATTCAAAAAATGACAAGTCAGCACAATGTTCATAAAGCTCCTTCATGTGTACAATAAAGCAGACAAGGGTTCTAACATGTAGATAGTAGTCATTAAAGATTAATGTAATGATATCCACACATTGCTAACCACACTATGGAAATAAAGTCGTGTCTCAAAACAATACTAAAAATTTATGTGAACGGATGGAATGTAGGGGTAATCCAAAAATCTTAAATGTTCATCCATATATAGTGAAAATCTAAAATACAAAACTCTTTTTGTCTTTTTCACCTTTTCATCCTTTTCCAAAAAATAATAAATCTTTTTGTATTTTTCAAACATTTTCCAGAAAAACAAAAAATTATTTGAATTTTTTTCCAAATATATCAAAATAGATAAATACAATGATAATACAAATCTAGAAATAGGGATATAAGATATGAACATGATAATCACCCTATTCTTGAAACAACACTCAACCTCAATCATTTGTCACGGAGTAGTTCTCAAAAAGAGAAGCCATCCTCTGAAATTCTTCTATCAGACATTGTCAAGTCTTGACTAAATACTCTACTAGTTCTCGAAAACTCTCAAAATCTCTATGGTAATGTGTGAAAGCATGAGGAATAACACATATGGGAGTGCGTGTAGGACCATGTATATGAACTTATCTGGGAACATACCGAGGGACACACATGTGACAAACTCTCCCTAGCTTAAAATAAAACTCTCTAAGGTAACCTCTTCATTTGCAATGGGAATAAACGTAAAAAAACTAGGTTCCACCTTGCTCAAAGTGTCTAGAATGAGCTCTCCTATGTGGTTTAGGTCTCCTAGGTGAGTTAGGACAAGGGCCATATGGATACATTACAAACTTAAGAACCGGATCGAGTGAGGCATAGGAAGTGTAAGCACCATCATAACTAATTCCTTGACACTCAATGTTACCAAATGTGGGATCAAGTAGCATTTTTCTAACCTTCCTAGATATGTCATACAAAGTGACCTTGACCTCCTGAGAACATACGAGATCTCTCTCAAGTTAGGATACACAAGATTCATGTTTCTCATGAATATCTAATGAATATTGAAGATCTCTTGTAAGACTAGACATGACATTGGTCAAATCGGTCTTCCCCCTACCGATAAAAATCAACTTCTCACACAAAAAACTTTCACCTTTTTGAGTTGACTCACTGACGCCTCACACTCTCTCAAGACTTTCACCTCATTCACTAAATCTAACACCCTAAGATATAAATCTTTATTAATCCTTTTCATTTTTAAAGTATCGTTGTAAAGATGACTAAAAGATTTTTCGAGTCCACCTTCTTCCTCGCTTAATTTCTCTTCCCCACTTTCACTTTCTTCATAATGGTTCGAAACATCGTCGATGCTTTTATGTTTAGATATGTCCTCATATACACGGGATAAACTAGAAGTGATAACGTTACTTGCCATAAATGCATAAAAATTCCGTTCATGTGGTGATTCACACTCGAACTCCACTGACTCGACGTCACTATCGCTAAGAGTGGCCTTATGTGCAACTTTATTTCTCTACGTCTTAAGTATAGTAGGACACTCATGTGACTTATGTCCCTTGCACTCACACTCATAGCATCTTACCTCTCCATCTTTCTCACAACCACTCTTACCCCCATTCCCATTTTTCTTTTTCTCAAAAGTCTTTTCTTTGGAAGAATTTTCTCTGGAAAATTTAAGAAATGTTTCTCAAAAAGAACTAAGTCATCTAACTCAAAGTCAAACTCAGACTCAATCACAATTTTTTTCCTTCTTAGTTTGAGTTTTCAAAGCAATCCCTATTTCCTTAGGTTTAAAATTTTTGGGAAATATATTTATCTCATACATTTGAAGGTCTCCTACGAGTTCTTCTAACCTAAGAGTATCTAGTATCCCAAACAAATTTATCACGGTAACCTTAGGAATAAAGTGGGCGAGAAGAAATCTAAAAATTTTCTTAACTATATGCATCTCAAATATTTTCTCACTTAAATTGAAACTCGAGTTTACTATATAAGAAAAAAATACGTAAAACACATCAAAGGATTCATACTTAAGCATAATGATAGTTTCAAATTATGTGATGAGATTTTGCAGGTTGGAAACCATAACAACATTGGTGTCCTCATGAGTGAGTTGGAGGGTATCTCAAGCTTATTTATATGCGGTGCCCGTCATAATGCGGCAGAACTCGTCAGGGGTGATAGCTCTCTAGATGGAACCTAGACCACGTGAGTTAAAATTGCTCCACTTAAAGTCCTCCTTTGTTCATGCAGAGATAAGTTTTAGGCCAAAGACATTATCAACAGTCACAGTGGGCGGTATCCATCCTCTTTCACAAACAAACCAAACATGTCCATCAATACATTTTAAAGTTGACCTCATCCTATATTTCCAATACACATAGTTTGAAGCATAAAAAATGGGCGTTCGATTATATAGATTATCCGTCAAATTAAAAAAAATTAAGATCAACAATTTTTGGAAAAAAATAATATCAATTTTTTTATGAAAATGATCACATAGTAAATTAGTGTAACAAGCTTTGATACTAATATGAGAATGCTAGTGATTCAATGGATTCATTTGTATAATAAATTTCCACACACGTAAATCTAATTTTTTACCATATTTTATCTTCGATTAAATTAGGTTTGCATATGAGATGTAGTCCAATTTATGACTATCAACAAAGCATAATAATTACGCAAAGATGAGGGAAAATCCCTAAAAAGGGGGCAAAACCATTTATTCAGCATTATTAAATGTTTTAAACAACAATTGACTTACAAAAACTTAGACAATCTAAGTGAGACAACCAAAGCCTTTAAAAAATTCAAGAGAACATGACTCGATCTAGAGTCATCCGCAGGTAGCGGTCCACCCTTGTTATCCACCAAGAAACCTTGTCTTCTTCAGTCGTGAAAACTTGGTTTCACAATTCAGCAGTAAAGTTTCGTCTCCACAATGGTTTATCAGATAGAAACCTTCTTCGTGACTTGACTTGATAAAGTGATTTAAATTATTCCAAGGGTTTTGGAATGTTTATGGAGGAGTTTGATCATAAAAAAGAACTCAAAATAGGTGTTTTTTATATTATGAAAAGAGTTAGTATGAATTATAATCTCGTTCAGCCTATTTATTAGTAAGTTGGTTAAAATAGGATAAGCATGAAAGATTTGGATTAGATTTTATTAAAAAACAAATTCTCTCATGGTCGTTTGAACGAACCCATACCTCATTCGAATGACACCCATGATCTCGTTAAAACAGGTTTGAACGGCTTCTTCGAATGATATTCTAGAGAACGACAAAGAATGCCTCGTTCGAAGTTACACCAATCCCATTCGAACGATGGCCAATCTCATTCGAACGACAGCCAATCTCGTTCGAACGAGGCGTCGAATTTTCGAAAAGATTTCTATGAAAATCTAAACTCCTTTTTAACAATGTGACCTATTAAAAAAATTCTTAAACCCCCAAAATAATAAAAATCCATTTTACGAATCAAAACCATAAGTTCAATCAAGGATGTTGAGACAGATGATTCTTCAAACTTTCAAATGTCTTCAACTTTGTCTTCAATGTAACACCTCTTATTTCTAAGGATATATAATTTAAAAAATTTTGTAATGGAAGATTTAATCAATTGGGATAATTTAATTAAATTGGTGATTTGGAGAAATTAAGATTTATTTAATTCGAGTTATTTTTAAAAATTCATATGTGTCGTAATTTGGGGTCAAAATTTGAGAATGTTATAAAGTAATTCAGATGGTAATTATAAGTAAACGAATGTCTCCGAATAGGCCGAAATAGTCAGAAAAGAGTACCCGGGGGAAGTAATCGGGTCTCGGGGCAATTTTAGGCATAATCGAGCCCACACGGGAGTGTTTGGACCATTTTAATTTGGCCCATAAGCTTAAAAACGGGATTAATGAAATAAAACCTAATTGAGGGAATTGGAACAGTCATAACTCAAGAAGAGAACCCTTAGAGCTGTAGAGGAAAACATTGGAAGAAATTGGGGATATTTTGGGAGCCAAACTAAAGGAAGAGGAGTGTGTTCTTCATCAAACATTCATCTACAACAAAGGAAATCAGAGCCAACAAAATTATCTAGGCAAGTAGTTAAAATTGCTTTCATTTAAATTGCGGTATTACGATTCATATCATGGTGGGTGTAAACCATATTCATTTTGGGATGAGTGATTATAGCAAAATTCGTTTTTTGGAGGGTATCACATGTTCATTGTGAATTTTGGGGAATTTAGCATTAAGGGTGAATAATATCATATGAGGGTAGAATATGATTAAGAATCGAAGACCTATAGAAATTGTTGTTGAATTCGTATTATTGAATCGAATTGAGAATTGTTATTTAAGGGGTATTGAGAAAAGCCCAATTTATGAACCCTATAATTTTAATTAAAATCATTGAGGATTAATGTCATATATTAGTTTTTGAACATGTTTATAGATGAAATAAATGTGGGAGATAAAGTAATCGAGGTATGGATTGAAGTTGAAAAGCTTCCGAGTTTAAAAATGGTGGAAAAAGCAATCGGGGAAGATGACTGATATCTGGTCGATCGATCGACGACATTCATCAATAGATCGACCCCTTCAGTTATTTAAACTATGAAATTATAGATCTTTTTGTCACGGTTACGTGGGCGCCAGCCTCGTATTTTTCTTATTTTTTTTTGGATTTGATATGATTTTTCTACGATAGGGTGTGTGAGACCGACATCTTTAGGAAGAAAAAAATTTGAATTATTTGGAGATGTCCGTAGATGAGGGAAGGAATTTGGAAAAATATTAAGGAACATTATTTTATCCTTGGATTAGATAGGGATGAATCCGGGGTATGGATTTAAGAGTATTTATAATGAACAACCCTCAATAATATATGTCGAAAATATACCAACGTATTCGAATGGGAATTTTGGATGAATTTAGCATACGGGATGGTATCTTATGGTGAAATTTAATTGATAGAAATTAAATGGAACCTAATACTTAGAGTCTTATTGGATGAGTATTAAGGACTATCAAATTTAATAAGGGTGTCAAACTTATTAACCGAATTTGGTGAAATGAATTCTAAAAAGTTAAAATATGGACCAATAAAGGGAGTCCTAGCATTTTGGTTGAGTGACACGACTTGGATAAAATTAATTTAGGTGATAGTAATTAAATTGAGATTCGAGGTTTTAACTCTGATCTTTCTTAGGCTAGTGCTACGGGAGTTAGGCACAAATTAATCGGTTTAATTTATTACAAAGATATATAATAAATTATCGAATAGTGAATTTAATGCGAGGTGTTAACCTTAATAGTGGATTTTTGTGTAATAAATTCTAGAGGGTGAATATACGGACCATATGACTGAGTCGGAGTATTATAGTTGGGAGACACTACTTTGATAAATTAATTAATGTGAAATTGATTATATTAATTGGTGTAATTTGAAATGTAACGGATTCGGGGGATGAGCGAACCTATGACTTAGATCAGTAGGTTATGAGTGAATTACCTACTCAAATATTTTAAAGGATAATTGGAACACTTCGAGTAGTGAGGGGTACTCGGGAATATATAATAAGAAGTGTGATTGGAATTAATAATACGTAGGACATTAAGGGAGAGATATATATGCTATGTATGGAATATATGATATAGGTTGTATGTATACCTTTACTGATTTATATGATTTATTATGTGTATGACATAGTGACCATACTTGCTATCACGGGAGGTTGATTTTCGAAAAAGGACCATCTTATCTTTGTGTGCCTTCGGGGGGGGGGGGGGGGGGGATTTAGATTGGTACCTTAAGGACATAGAACTGTGAATGACTTATTTATAAGTAGATAAGTCAGCTGACCATGGGAACATAGGTATGTGCGTGACCCATGGGTATATGAACTATGTTGGCGTCCAATATGTGTGATTTGTATTGATACGGTTCCAGAGTGATTCGGAATCCGTAGTCCTTTATACAGTACGTGATGTACTGGGACTTGATAGCAGAGTATGCATGCACCGCAAGTCTCAGCCTTGGGGTTTTGTATTGTATATATATGATTACTTGTGATTTATTCTACTATATGTGTTTGGTAGATGATGTACCAGGACATTATAGCATAGTATAGTCGCACCACAACTCATCTTAGGGGTGTCGTGTTAGTATATATATAACAGTGTGATATATGTATACGTGTGATTTTATCCTATTGTGTGGATTTAGTAGAAGAGAAAGATAGTGACATTAATAATAACTATTTTATGGGGAGAAATAAGCATATATTGAGAAATTTATAATGGGATATAAGATATGGAAATTTGATAACATATTGTATGGGTAATACGGGTGGGTACAATGAGTTAGTATATGGAAGGATACTTTTTATGGCTAGTTAGGTGGGGTAGTTTAACTAGGAAAGGTAGAAGTCAAGCGTTAAGTATGCACACTAGATGAGGGGTAAGTTATGTCTCAAGAGAGTGTGAGATATGAAAAGTGTGCATGCATATTTAAATATTGCAATTTAACTGTTTGCTAAATATTTTCAAAATGTTTTACTTGGGCACTGACCCGTGTCAAAATCTTTTCCAAAACATTTTAGGTGTCCAGCCACAGGTACGCCCACTTTGAGGATTCTATTCAGGAATGCGCAGTTGCAGCTCATGTGGAAGTTGCAGGACTTTGTTATAGACGCTTTGTTCATTTACTCATAGTGTAGGAACTTTTGAGTACTCATTCGGGCATGTCGCCCTCAAATTTTGTATTTAGTTTACTTATCAGACTTTGTGTATCCAGGTTATTATTTCAGTTACTGTTGTATTTTACTATTGAACCGTTAGTTGATTCGATTATCTTGATTTATGTTATTCATCTGTATGAGATTAAGTTATTAGTTGTGTTGATGGATTTATTATTATTTATTTTCCGCATGTTGTTAATTAATGAAAGATAAGATTTGTCACTAGTCTAATTAAATTATTACGTGGTTAGTATCTTTAAAAAATTTTGACAGTGATGCTAAGAATGAGCCATATGAGACCAATGTTTTATTTTGATCACGGGCTGGTCACACGGTATTTTAGTCGGAGGGGGTGTCACAGATGGTATTAGAGCATCAGGTTTTAGAGGCCTTAGGATCTATGCGGGTTATTACGTTTCAGGGTAGCGTTATTTGCTATAGAGCCTTATTATAGGATTATTGTATTCCTTCACGTATGCGACTTACGTTCTCCTGCTATTAAGTATAGTGGATGTGATTCATATACAAGTTCGTTTGGGCTTCGTATACCGAACAACTTTGGAATAACCAGCGAGGGCCATTAGAAGGACTACAAAAGGGGAGGCTTAGTAAAAAGGCATGGAATATTCTGAAAATGGTGATCGCGATAGAAGTCACCATAATTATTTTTTACTATAAATGGCGTTAGGATAAACACCATGTTGCATTAGTTTTCCTATACACCTTCGTAGAAAGCAGTGGTGCATATTCAGACTCACCCAGTGTAGTCGGTAAAGCATTGGAGTTGGGGGAACTCTTTGAAGAGCCATTCGTGAGGATTCAGGAAAAATGGTGGAGTGTAATGACACCCAGAATTAAATTTTAGGAAGTTTTTGGGCTCATAGGATTGGCGTAATAGTGGTGGGAGGCAGTCACCACAACCACGTACAGATACCATGGATAACGAGGAAATTGGGGTGTGGTTTAACCGAAAATCCCCTCATCAATTTTTTAAATAGAGGGGTAAAGGAAATTTCAGTCCTAATTCAGAAGTGTCGGACAGTGGCCGGACATGAAGGAGAGTCGACTTGTTTAGTGAACTTCATACCCAATTAGGTGGATACGGAGAATCAGAAAACGGGTCCGTAAGTTGAAAATGGACTCATGGTAAAAATACACAAGCGAGGATTGGGAAAATTAGGCTAAAACGACGGGTGTTATTGTAGATTCGCATGTGAAACGGGTTTAATAGAGGTATCGTAAATACAACTATAGTGTGTGTTATTCCCGGTTAAGTAGAGGGGATCTCTTTAGATCCATTCGCAGGGGAGCAGGTGTGAACACTGAGAGGATATATATATCCTATTAGTCTATCTCATTTTGAAAGGTAATATTCGAGGTATGGTTTTATCCTAAGTACAGACTGTTAAGCGATGGTGAGCAGTTACAACAAGCCTATCATGTTCGTTGTTCCGGGGTAGGATGGGTATTTTTATGATGTCTCACTTAATAGAGGGTCAAGCTCGCAACAATAGTTTATAAAGTAGAATTGAGAGAGTACAATTGTCTAGTTAAATTGGATCCTTGTGCATAAGGACTTTTACTAATGTTTTTAGGTTATGTCGAGTTTACCGTTGAGCGGAGAGATTTAACTCATTGTTGTGTAAATGATGAGAACTTAGTCATAGTGAGAGCATAGTATTGTGTGACACCTTGAAAGATATGGGCGTAGATGATTTGATTTATGTGTTGGGAGATAAAATTTGTGATATATTGGTTATGTGCTTGGAATGCACGGATTTTGATGACCGATAATGCTAGGGGATTATGCATTGGAGAAAGTTCTTTTGAACTTCGTTACGGGAGGTTACACATGTGGATCGTAATAAATGTTGGGAATAGCGAGACGTTGTTGGTCTCTAGTGCATCGATTTTAAATGTTAAATTATTAAATGAGTAGAGGAAACAGTTTAAGATGAGAGTTAATACGATATATAGCCAGTGGATCCAGGTAGTGCTACGAAGGATGCACTGAGAAATTTTTTGCACCACATGTTAATGGGTGGGGCAGGGTCGAGAAGGACTTAATTTGCAAATTGGGGTAATCGAGAATACCCGTATGATATAGCCACGCTGAGAGTGTGGAGATGAGCTCGAGATAAATATATTACGTACGGGAAGTTACTAATAATTATACTGAAATATTTGGGCTATAGTATATAGTATGGTGAGACGTTGTGTTTTCTGTTCCGAGATATGATTTATTTGTGCTAGTTATCACCTGAAAGAAGGTCTAGTCTATATATATTTGGGTATATATGTTATCATGTGTTGAATAATATACTTATGAGAAGTGTTTGTACTATTATATTTGATCCCAATGAGTAGGGATATTTACTGATGAGATTAAGAGTGGATATGTTTAGCGATAAGCGAGGATATATAGCTTGTGATTGACTCGCGCTAAGATAATAGTGATAGTAAAGGGAATTATATTGTATGATATCGTTGGTAACATGAAAATGGTCGAGTATACTTTTATGTCAAGAGATGGTATTTGGGGGTACGTGCTATGGACTGAGAGCCAAACGGATCTCATCAATCGACAATGATAGGTAGTAGTGTATCGGGGGGGTTCCTCGTTTGGATTTTGCTTCGCGAGACATCCCACACATGAAACTTAGCTTAACATTGGAAGTGGGGAGATGTATGGTAACTAGTACATAGTTTTGGTACCTTGGCTTTTATGCATTGAGGTAGTTATAACTGTAAGTTGAAAGTTGTATTACAATTTTAGTCTAGTGGAGTCGGGTAACCTTTGTGCGAATATGAATGGATATAGGGTGTATGGGCGCCCTAGACAATTAATTTAATTTTAATATAATTAGCATTTAGAAGAGGTAGAAATATGTGTAGTGATCTTATGGACATGTGAGTGGGGAAGTATTCGAGGCTTGGAGTACTAGACTTATCTTAATTTCGAGAACGAAATTCCCTTTTAAGGGGGAAGTATGTAACACCCCGTATTTCTAAGGATATAGAATTTAAATAATTTTGTAATAGAAGATTTAATTAATTGGGAGAATTTAATTAAATTGGTGATTTGGAGAAATTATTTAATTTGGTGGATTAAGATTTATTTAATTTAGGTTATTTTTGAAAATCCATATGTGTCGTAATTTGGGGTCAAAATTTGAGAATGTTATAAATTAATTCGGATGGAAACTCTAAGTGCATGAATGACTCTGAATAGGTCGAAATAGTTAAAAAAGAGTGCTCGGGGGTAGTGATCGGGTCTCGCGACAATTTTAGGCTTAACTAGGCCCACACGAGAGTGTTTGGACCATTTTAGTTTGGCCCATAAGTTTAAAAACGAGATTAATGAAATAAAACCTAATTTAGGGAATTGGGGCAGCCATAACTCAAGGAGAGAACCCTTGGAGCTGCAGAGGAAAACAACGGAAGAAATTGGGGATATTTTGGGAGCCAAACTAAAGGAAGAGGAGTGTGTTCATCATCAAACATTCATCTACAACAAAGGAAATCAGAGCTTACAAAATTATTCAGGAAAGTAGTTAAACTTGCTTTCATTTAATTTGCGGTATTGCAATTCATATCATAGTGGGCGAAAACCACATTCATTTTGGGAAGAGTGATCATAGAAAAATTCATTTTTGGAGGGTATCACATGTCAAATCTGGGTTTTTGGGATTTAAGCATTAAGGGTGAAATTGATGTTTAGTTGATGTGAGAATAATATCATATGAGTCTGGAATATGATTTAGAATTTAAGACCTATAGAAATTGTATTGAATTCGGATTATTGAATCGAATTGAGAATTGTTATTTAAGGGGTATTGAGAAAAACCCAATTTATGAGCCTTAGAATTTAAATATAAATCATTGAGGATTAATGTCATATATTAGTTTTTGAACATGTTTATAGATGAAATAAATGTGGGAGATAAGGTAATCGAGGTCTGGATTGAAGTTGGAAAGCTTCGGAGTTTAAAAATAGTGGAAAAAGCTATCGGGGAAGATGACTGATATCTGGCCGATCGATCGATCGACCCAATTCATCGATCGATCGATCGACCACTATAGTTATTGTAAAATAAGAGATTGTAGATATTTTCGTCACGATCACGTGGGTGCCAACCTCGTATTTTTCTAATTTTTTTTGGATTTGATATGATTTTTCTATGATAGTGTGCGTGAGACCGACATCTTTAGGAAAAAATAAATTTGGATTATTTGGAGATGTCCGTAGATGAGTGAAGGACTTTGGAAAAATATTAAGGAACATTATTTTATCCTTGGATTAGATAGGGATGAATCCACGGTATGGATTTAGGAGTATTTAAAATGAACGACACTCGATAATATATGTCGAAACTATACGAACGTATTCGAATGGGAATTTTGGATGAATTTAGCATACGGGCTGGTATCTTAAGGTGGAATTTAATTGATAGAAATTAAATGGAACATAATACTTAGAGTCTTGTGGGATGAGTATTAAGGACTATCAAAATTAATAAGGGTGCCAAAATTATTAATCGAATTTGGTGAAATGAATTCTAAAAAGTTAAAATACGGATCAATAAGGGAGTCCTAGCATTTTGGTTGAGTGACACCACTTGGATAAAATTAATTGAGGTGATAGTAATTAAATTGAGGGTCGGGTTTTTGACTCTGATCTTTCTCAAGCTAGTGCTACAGGAGTTAGGCACATATTAACCGGTTTAATTTATTAAAAAGATATATACTAAATTATCGAATAGTGAATTTAACGAGAGGTGTTAAACTTAATAGTGTATTTTTATGTAACAAATTCTAGAGGGTGAAGATACGGACCATATGACTGAGTCAGAGTATTGTAGTTAGGTGACACTAATTTGATAAATTAATTAATGTGAAATTGATTAGATTAATTCGTGTAATTTGAAATGTAACGGATTCGAGGGATGAGTGAACCTATGACTTAGATCAGTAGAATATGAGTGAATTACCTACTCAAATATTTTAAAGGATAATTGGCACACTTCGAGTAGTGAGGGGTACTCAGGAATATACGATAAGAAGTGTAACTGGAATTAATAATACGTAGGATATCCGGGAGCTATATGCTATGTATGGAACATATGATATAGGTTGTGTGTATACCTATACTGATTTGTATGATTTATTATGTGTATGACATACCTACCATACTTGCTATCATGGGAGGTTGATTTTCGAAAAAGGACCATCTTATCTTTGTGTGCCTTCGAAGGGGATTTAGATTGGTACCTTAAGGACATAGGACTGTGAATGACTTATTTATGAGTTGATAAGTCAACTGACCATGGGAGCGTAGGTATGTGCGTGACCCAAGGGTATGTGAACTATGTTCGCCTCCAATATGTGTGATTTGTATTGATATGATTCTAGAGTGATTCGAAATCCGTAGTCCTTTATACAGTGCATGATGTACTGGGACTTGATATCAGAGTATGCATGCACCGCAGGTCTCAGCCTAGGGGTGTTGTATTGTATATATATGATTAATGTTATAAATATATATACTTGTGATTGATTCTACTACGTGTGTTTGGTAGATGATGTACCAGGACATTATAGCATAGTATACCCGCACCACAACTCAGCTTAGGGGTGTCGTGTTATTATACATATAACAGTGTGATATAAGTATACATGTGATTTTATTCTACTGTGTGGATTTAGTAGAAGAGAAAGATTGTGACATTAAAAATAACTATATTATGGGGAGAAATAAGCCTATACTGAGAAATTTATAATGGGATAAAAGATATGGAAATTCGATAACATATTGCATGGGTAATACGGGTGGGTACAATGAGTTATTATGTGTATGGATACTTGTTATGGCTAGTTAGGTGGTGTAGCTTAACTAGGAAAGGTAGAAGTCAAGCGTTAAGTGTGCACATTAGATGAGGGGTGAGTTATGTGTCATGAGAGTCCGACACTAGCTTAAATATGAAAAATGTGCATGCATATTTAAATATTGCAATTTAACTGCTTGCTAAATATTTTCAAAATGTTTTACTTGGGCTCTGACCCATGTCAAAATATTTTCCAAAACATTTTAGGTGTCCAGCCATAGGTACGCCCACTTTGAGGATTCTATTCAGGAATGCACAGTTGTAGCTCATGTGGAAGTGGCAGGACTTTGTTATAGACACTTCATTCATTTACTCCTAGTGTAGGAAATTTTCAGTGCTCATTCGGGCATGTCGCCCTCAGATTTTGTATTTAGTTTACTTATCGGACTTTGTGTATCCAGGTTATTATTCAGTTACTGTTGTACTTTACTATTAAACCGTTAGTTGATTCGGTTATCTTGATTTATGTTATTCATCTGTATGGGATTCAGTTATTAGTTGTGTTGATGATTTTATTATTATTTATTTTTCACCTGTTGTTAATTAATGATAGATAAAATTTGGCACCAGTCTAATTAAATTACTAGGTGGTTAGTAACTTTAAAATTTTTCAACATCGATGCTAAGAATGATCCATATGAGACCAACATTTTATTTTGATCACGGGCTGGCCACCCGGAATTTTAGTAGGCAGGGTGTCACATTCAAGTCCCGAGAAGTAATGTAGGGGGAGTGTCTGTGTAATGGGATTCGCCAAAAATAACTATAAAACACGAGCAATTATAAAAATTTCTCTTATAATATTACTGGCTTTTGGTGCCATTGGGATATTCAAATGTTGACTACGAGACATTTGTCCCTACTTTTTCACTGTTTCGACCATTATTTTGTCCGAAGTAGTGATAAGTTTGATGGTAGAGCAAATTTCTCCAACCTTTTCCGTTATATCTTTCTTTATATGTGTCCTAGCCAATTTTAATCGTTACACATCACTGGTGTGCCAATGGGCACGCTAAAAATATGTTTAGGTATTTTTCACTTGGCTTGGTGAATAATTAGGATTGTGAGAGTGCCCGACAAAATTTGTGATCTTTTCAACCAAAAATCTTAGACAAGTGATAATTTTAGGCGATTATGTTGCGTTTGATGCCTCAATTAAGATGACTTATGTTTTCCGTAGGGAAAACTTTGAAGTAATAAGTTTTAGTAATTCACTTGGAAAAAATATTAAACTTAATGGAAAAAAGGCGATAATTGTAAATAGTTGTAAGAAAGTAAATTGTGAGTAAAGTAAAGAAGTAATCTCATTATATAGTGTCTAACCATTTATTTTATCTTTATTGCAAAAAAAATGCATCCACTAAAAGAAAAATTATTTTAGATGTTAGTGGAATTGTACGAGTACCTTAATTTCCTTTAAAAACACATTAAGTGATTTGACACTCCCACTATATTCTCTATTCTTCTACGAATTTGACATTTTTATTGTCAATAATAAATTGTGTACCCTCTTTAAAGTGTAGATATATAATTCTAAAATCCAATTCTTTTAGTGGATTTTAAGTCTTTGCCTCTAGTAGATATCCCCAACCATATGGATTTTCATGTTGGTAAAGTAGAATTTATATAACAACATTTAACCATATACATTCAATACTTTCCCAACCAAAAGTTTGTAATACCAAAACAATGGTAAATATATGTGTGAATAATGTTAAGAGCTTTGTATCTCTTTTAACTGCATGTGAGTGTTTTTTCCTGTAACTTTCCAAATATAATGATATGGTCTATGTAGGTTCACTATTCAAGAAAACTACTATAATCTCCAACTTGGGACACATAGATCATCCTAAGATTTTGAAACCTTAAAATATCAAACATGACTATCAAGA
The DNA here is from genome assembly GCA_949130495.1 of Sambucus nigra. Lineage (NCBI taxonomy): Eukaryota > Viridiplantae > Streptophyta > Magnoliopsida > Dipsacales > Adoxaceae > Sambucus > Sambucus nigra. The sequence goes on along the minus strand of OX422220.1, from coordinate 220,775,664 downwards.
TTCATAAGTAAAAATCCCAAGACAATCTAGTCCATTAAATCATCAAAGGAAGTCTAGATTTAAAACAATATCATATTCAATTAAGGAAGAAGATTGAACATGTTCAATGCTACATTTAAGTTCAACATTATGATATAGCCTAAAAATCGTTTAAACTTTAATCAAAAACATAATTGTACAAACCACTAATGATAATTAAATAACTAAGGAAAATGTATTCTATATGAACTTAAAGATAGTTTGATGAACTCAAAAATAAATCCCTCACGATTAAGTTTTAAAAAATAATTTTTAAAGGTCAACGAGATTTTTTTAAGATCTTAAAGTTGAATTGATTCCAAAAGGACGTAAAAAAGAATTCAAAATTTTATGGTTCATCTTTTAAGCGTCCATATGTCGAATCAGAACTATTTTCATAGAACTTTAGTTTGAAAAACTCAAATAATTGGCATTCCTTTCGAATGAAACATTATAATTTGCACAATATAACTTAAAAACATATATGTTACATGATGGGTACCTAAATGAAAAGGATAACTCATATTTTAGTCTCTAACATTATGAGATCGAATGAGTTTGCAATATTCATTTGCATCAACTTAATTCTTAATACGTATAAGAATTCTCCAAACTTTTTAAGGAGTGCCCCATACTACTTTTGTAATTAATAGTGGGTCCATCAATTAAAAAATGACTTATAATGATTTAACATGCGCAACCAATTGTATTCCAAAGGATTTTGTACGATAATAACACAATTAACACATGATCAAACTTCACTATCTTCTCTCTAATGTACTTGAGATAAACACAGGCACACAATACATTATGAGATATGTAATCAAGAACACACAAATCCATGAAACCATACCAATACCTAAGAAACTTAATGAAGATCCTAATCAATACAAGATAACCATGAACTTATCTCAACCATATTCATAAACAAGATCATATCACAAGCATCAGAGAGAAATTAAAAATCCAACCCTAAAAGTTCAAAGTTCAAGCACACAAACAAAATCACATAAGCAAGTTTAGAACCATATCCCATAATCTATGGTCAGAAAGGTCAAAAGAAAGAATCATATCTCAATACTTTGTTGGATGATTCAAGTAAGTCATGAATGCTCAAATACCATTATGTTAATTACTTTATTCTTATTGTACTTTAGGAACCATTGTACAAAAGTAAAGTAGCATGTTCAAACATGTATATGCTCAATCCTAGTCACGCAAACCTACCTTAAACCTTACCTAAAGCTTGGACCTTAACTAAACAAACTTTTAACTAAAACCTAAGTGTTTTAATTGACTAAACTTAAGTCTTAGTCGACTAAAAGTCCCAACAAAAAGTTTATCAAGATAAAATATTTTCATCCAGCTAAACCTTTAAGGATAAGCCAGTTAAAGGAGTATTAGTCGACTAAAAGTGACAGAATTCAAGCTTTGTACTTTAGTAACATCCTCTAACATTCCTACCAAAAATACTAACATTTTAAAAGTATTTACCAACATTTTTACCCAATTTTAGATGGCTTTTACACCATTCCAATAGTATAAATAAAGCCATGCCTTTACGATGTCAACTTAACGAGCTTCAACCCAAAAGCTTATGTCTTCCTAGTCTCCTACACCCATCTCCCTCTATATGAGATTCAAAAACAAATCTCTATTCTATCCAAATCTCCATTTAAGTAAAACTTCAAACCCTAAACCTTATTATATTGAAGTTCCATGAGTTCTAAGAATCAAAACCCATTTTATCCATGTTCTTGATAATGCTAGAAACAATGCATTTGAATAGAAATAAATTTACACACGCCTTAAAAGATTGATTTTAAGCAACAAACCCATGTGAAACAAATTCCCAATATCCAAATTTTCCCTAGATTTGTCCCATACTCGAAACCCACTGGTGTTTCAAAATGATTTAAACACAAAATCACTCTTGAACCAAGATACCAATTTGTGATTAGAGATTAAAACAAAAATCTCCTAAGACAAATATTCGTACCTAAAAACTCACTTGTGTTAAAAAATAGTTTAAACAAAAAATTATTCTTGAAAAAAGATACCCAAAATAGCATATGGGCTTAGAGATTAAATCTTAAATATCCTAAGACATTGATCCAAACCCATATACCTTCTTGAGAAAAATTCGTGGGATTACATGCTTGTTTACTTTTATATTAATTAAAACCATCCCACCCTTATTTTAGTAAGTCACTTGCTTTACTCTTTGGTCACAAATCTAATATTTTTTATCGCGAGAAATTTCATTATATCTTTATGGCCTGTAGTAATGATACTGAGATCATACACTAGATTCACCATCGGTTTAAATATTGAAAATATGTAATATGATGGAGTAATTAATGGGTAATTTAACAAAAGAGATGATGGAATTGGAGGTTAAAACAAGTATTTAAGTGGTTTCGTCGTTGGTCTACGTCCATTGTGCAAAGTGTGAGTGTTTCACTTAAATAGGACATAAACATCCATTGGAGACAAGTAGAAGCTCTCTTTCTCTAGGGTTAATTTTTCAAAGTAACAATAGTGTTTGTAAGATTCGATCCCAATTATGAAAACATAATGTGCCTTCTAAACGTTGAGGGGTGTGTCGTGTCACCCCTAGCACGTGGTACATGTCAAGCTAAGGTCTAGGACACATGAGAGAGTTCCAGTTGTCTGTTCATAGAGAAAGGTCATCATGGTGAATATTCCCTCATGTGGGTTGCTGATCTCTAATAACGGTTTTATAGGGACATGATTGAAATTCCCCCATAATGTTTACCATGCCCGAATGAACATATTTATGAGAGGTATAATTAAAGGTGATACTACAGGTATCGGCTTGACCAAGAGTTTATTATGCTTGATTCGATACTGAAATTCGAGATGAGATTATCTGGTCGTTTGTGCCCGACACACTTATCCCTTACCGTTGAGTCTCGTGGCTTGTAACATAAGTGTGGTCTGAGGTTGAAACTCTTCTACTAGTATAAGTGAGGTTAGTCTCCCCTATATGACGAGATTCTAGTGTGGTTAATTACCATTGTAGAGAAGGTATATATGTGTAATGAGACTGTAATATCTGATTGGATACCAGTGTGCTATATGAACGAGACCATACTTATATATATCGATTACCCCTAGACCTTAGCCTTTTATGTTAGTAAGATCATGAGGTTTAAATTAGGCCCCCTTGGCTTCAAGGTGATTCTTCTTAATGTCTCATCTTAACCTATGAACGGTTTGTAGTCCATAACTCTTAGAGGCTTAGTTGTCTATTAGCTATCAATCATATCTTAAATACGTAATGGTCATATCCGTAGATGTAACGACCATATCACTGGGAGATGATTTTTCCAATTGAAGATTATCCATTGTTTGTGTCAGAGGTGGTGCGATTAACAGAAATTGGGTGTGTTATTCAAGGCACGTCTGGCCCGTGCACACAGCCATCATGTCATTATATGACTTTAAAATCGTTTTTCATTATTATCCACTTTGAGAGTTCAAAATCAATTTAGATCGAATTTGTTCTCATTTATGCGATTAGTATAAAACCTTCAATTAGAGCAAAAGAAACCATGATTTTCTCTCTCTAGAAATTCGCCCCTTTTATTCTCCCAATCATCACCTTCGGAGTGTCCTATCATTTTCCAGTCTTCTTCTTCTTCTTCTTCTTCTTCTTCTTCTTCTTCTTCTTCTTCTTCTTATACTTCTAAGTCACTTCGAATCATTCCTTGTTAGCTTTTCATTATTATTTCCTTCAATTTCTTTATTTTATTTTCTGGAAATTTTTGGGGATTTATACCACTTTTTGTGGTTGCATTTGGGTATTGGATGTAAGGACTTATTCTTTGTGAAATCGTTTTGGTGGTGGTTGTGTATTTTTTGGTGGAAACTGGTCACATTTTGGGTATTCTAGTGACATTTTTGTCGTTTTAGGGTTTGAAGTTCGTCGGAGTATTCTTGAATGTTCTTGAGTGATGTTTGCCAAAAATGAATCATTTTTCTTATTTGATCCTTCATACATTATAAACCTTTTAAGTAGTTGTTTTTTAATGTACCAAAATCTTTACGGGACTTAGCTTGAGATGCATCACCTTCGTGATCGTTCTTGTCAAGAGAGGGAAGAGGTCGAGACCCAATTTAATCGATATAGTTCTCATAGACAGAGTATTCCCTTGACACCCCTAAAGCCTATGACTCCAACACCCTTAGTGGTAGTACCCCTACCTTGTGCCTGACTAACCTTCCATACTATGAGACTACACTTGAAGTTTCTTCTCCAAGTGTTATTGCCATTAGTAGTGATAATTTGTATGAGTTAAAGAGTTATAGTAGGAGTGAGACTAACTGAATGTCTGAGGGTTACAACACATTCGAGATTCCAGATGATGCTCTGAACCTTGTCCCCTATGTTAAATCCAGGAAAGAAACTGTTTCTCATCTTGGCTTGGGAGAGACTACTGATTTCATTGAACCTAGTAACAGAGGTCATCCAAGATTCTTATCTCATCAGCATGGGGATCCTGAGCCCCTATTTGCGATATCTCTAATGACGATACTCGATATATCATTCCTCCTAATGATTTACCAAACTTTAACTGTAATGACTGAGGAAGCCTATCTAGGTCGAGACCAATGTGTTAAGGCTTGAGATTGATGAGAAAGATATTTATGAGGTTGGCACAAGTGTTCCCTAATCTTATAAGAGTGTTCCCCAAGAGATTGTTCTCATTATCTAACAACATTTATATAGTGTTGACCCAATAATCCACATGAGAGTGTTGGTCGAAGATGAGATGGCCTATAATCTCAGTAATAGTCATGAGATTATGGTATACAAGAAAATGTTCAAAGTGGGCTTTCGTATTCCCTTTGGTCCTGGAGTTATAGTAATCCTTGTTGTTATCAGTGTTACACCAACCCAATTATTTTCTAATTCTAGTAAGATGATCCTAGGTTCAGTCATCCTTTGAAGGGTTGCCTATAAGAAAGATTCACCCCAGACGTCTTCCAAGCATGTTATTCAATTGTTACCACCAAATTTAACCTATTCTATTACCATTTCATTGTCACAAACCAGACCAAAAACTTCTACACGTGAATCAGACTGTTAACTATGATTAGAAGTCTCAGTACTTCTTTATCTTGATCTTGTGGGACTTTAGTAATGACCCTATAAGTGGGATATGATCACAGTCTTGGCAAAAATTGATCGGGATTGAATATGGCCAATAGAAATAAGGTTAACTAACTAAGAGGGTTGATTGTTTTATACTGTTTGAGGAGCTGATCAAGCCTAAAATGATCCATTTTGTGGGAATGGGGTCAACCCCATTAAAATCTTTTTGTAAGATCCTTTGATTTTGAAAATTTCTTTGACTTTTCTTGTCATCGTATTCTTCAGCTAATACAGACAATTTTTTATCTTTTTCCTTTTACAGATTATCTTGAGAACACACCTAATCACATTTGGGAAATGACATCTCCTATTACTGGAAATGTTTTATCCAAAAAGAAGGGCGAGACCACTACCTAGTCGACAGGCCCCGCCAAGTTTAAGGATGCTAGCCTGAATGTATGGAGCTTAAAAAAGGGAAAAATGTCACTGGGTCGGGGGTTATCACTTAATAGCAAAAGGAATTTAATATTTTGAGAAGACCCATAATTCCTAGTGTCCCAATTTCTGGTGACGCATCCATGACTGCACATCTCTCTTAGCTCGTCCTAAATCTTTAGTCTCTTATCGGAAATCATTGGAAGTCTCAAGAGGTCTTGTCTGTGGTGATTCTCCCATGATAGCCATTTCTATAATGTTCAAGTTAGTAACAGAGTCTCTAGATTCTTTCTACACAGGGTTACACAACTAAAAATTTTATTTTGTTATTTTTATTAAATGTTTCTCATCACGTACTCGTGTTTATTTCTTATGTCTACCATATTCTAGTCTGCCATTTCTCTTCAGCACCTTCACTTATGGGTTGTGGAGAGCGACCCAAAAATCATATTAGAAAAGATGACCGAGCAGAGGATGGATGACATGTAAAAGAGGATGGTTAAGGACAAAACTACTCATAAAGACGGGTTGGTTAGGCTTCAAGACCAATATAGGACTCGTCTTGCTTCTCTGAAGGACGACCATTGTAAGGACACAAATTTCCAATTGAGTCCATACATAGTTTTGGCTCAATTCCGGACAAAAATATTTTTTCATAGGAAAGTATTTAATTGTAATATTCTCAAGCCTATGAAGTGTTTGTTGAAGACATAGAGGCAAAGAGTATAAAGCTTCATCAAATATGCCGGTTTGTGTGCCTCGTTTCTACGTCATCAACCATAGTTCCATGCTCCCAAGGTATGAATGCAATATTATATATATAGGAGCTTGGAACAAAGTTTATTGGGTGTTAGGTTTTGTAAAAACTGTGTTTTAATTTTCAGAAAGAATTAAACAAAACTTTAAAATAAGTTTATAAAGTTTTCTGGGCTAAAATCGAATTTTCCAAACTTTCTGGTTTTTCGTTCGATATAGTCGTTTGGACGATATTATCGTTCGAACGAAAATGTCGTTCGAACGAACTTGCCAACGAGTTCCCATTTTAGGCCACTGACATGTCGTTTGATATGTCGTTCGAACGAACCTTATGTTCGAACGAGATATCCAACGAGATTCTAACGAGTTCACTCTGGAACGTCGTTAGAAGTCTCGTTCGAACGAGATGCCGGGCGGGAACAGTTTTTGGCAGTTTATTGGTAGTTTTGCACCCACTACCCCACTTGGTTTTTAACCAAGTTTTTCAGACTTTATGATGTGCGGGAATAACATTTTCCAATCCAACCATTCCTAACTTTTCCATTCTAGTTTATCTCTTAGAGAGAGTTTGAGAGCAATTTTTTTTAAGGAAAATGTTCATGTTTTGAGTGAGATTTTTAGAGAATAATATATTTTATCACTCTAGTGTTTTACACCCATATTGTTTATCCAAGTTCTTATGTACATATCAAATTGCTTGGAGTTTGGCATCAGTTTATCACTACCAAATTCAATAAGAGAAGTTTCAGGTTTTTCTTCTACCTCCCACGAAGAAAGAAGAAGTGTTTTTGTTGCGATTCTACCCACTTGGAGAAAGGCTCCATTTACGGGTGACGGTGACCATATAAAGTCCCATCGGTGGATTCCGAGACCGCGGTGGTATTCCAAGGTTATCCGCTAGGAAGAGGTTTCTACAAGAAGAAGCATCGGGGCTTGAGAGGGATCGAGTCGAGTGTTGTAAGTCTATCTGTCTTGTACTTGTAATTCCGTATCTAGTGGATTTGTGGCTAGGGACGTCTGAGGTTGTTTCCCGTCTTGGGTTTTTCCTCGTACATCGCGGCGTAGTGTGATTGGTTTATTTTATCTTGCATAATAACGTAGAACGCATGCTTAGAATAATTCAAGATACAATTCGGTTTAAATTATCACACTCACTTTAATTTGGGACTAAATTAAATATTGGGTAAAGTTGTTCAATTCAAGTCATTTGCTAAAATTGGTTTCGCCTAACTTTGTTAATATTGATAATTATGACTTAGGCAAATTCTAGGACTTGGATTAATTAATTGGTTTAAGTGAATTATATGAATTGCTCAATGTTATTGAACCAAATTCTTACGCTTCCGCATCGAGTTTCGAAACTAAGGAAATTATAACTTTAATTTTAATTGCGAAAATCAGCATCCGTGGAACTTACATTTCCAAATTGGTATCAGAGCCAAAAACGATAAAATATTTCGTTAAGATCCTTTAAATTTTTGGCTAAAATGGAATTTTCCCCATTTTCAAAATTTCCTATTTTCGATGGTTCAAACTACGCGTATTGGAAAGCGCGCATGAAATCGGCACTAAAATCTATCGACGAGAGAGTTTGGATGTCTGTTGTTAACGGGTTGTCCCCACCAACTTATTTAGTTGAAAATGAACGTGTTATCAAACCCTCCGATAGATGGACTGAAAATGAGTTTAAACTTGCTAATTTCAATTCCCGTGGTTTAAATGCCTTATTTAGCACTGTCACACCGGATGAATTTCGACGTATTATGACGTGTGAAACCGATAAAGAAACATGGGATATTTTTCAATTAACTCATGAAGGAACGAGTGTCGTTAAAGCTTCGAAACTCCAAAACCTCACCACTCAATTTGAAACTATCAAAATGAATGAAAAAGAAACTTTTGATGAATTTTATGCTAGACTTTCTGATATTGTTAATTCATCTTTTAACTTGGGAGAGAAAATACCTAACGACCGTGTTGTAAAGAAAATTTCAAGGTCCTTACCCGATAGATTCATTCCAAAAGTGACCGTTTTAAATTCTTTACCCACTTTAGCCTCTACGAAATTAGAAGAGCTTGTAGGTGATTTACAAACCGATGAACTGGATATGTTTCAATCTAAAACTGAAAAGAAAATCGAAAAGGGCATTGCTTTAAAATCCCGAAAAGAGGTTAAACAAGTAGTAGAGAGCGATAGTGATAGTGACTCGGAAGACATGGCTTTATTTGCTCGCAAATTTAGAAAATTTCTTAAAATTAACAAAGATAAATTTAAAAATGATTTTAAGAAATTTGAATCTTCTAAGCATGACAAAGGCGAAAAGATTTCTAAAGCCGAGAAGATTCCTAAAGCCGAGAAGATCCCTAAACCTAGTAATGAAAATTTAGATAGGGACTTGTCTAATAAGTGTTTTGGTTGTGAAGGTTATGGCCATAGGGATTATGAGTGCCCCACTAAACTAAGGAAAGAGGGTAAGCGACCCATTTCATATAATGCGACCCTTAGTGATAGTGATAAGGAAGAGAAGCCCGATTCCCCCACAAAGAAAAATTTTGTGGTTTTTATGGCTAGTCATGTGAGTGATAGTGAGAACTCATCGATTGATGAAACTTTAACTCATGACACTTCCAAGGTCATTGTTTATGATTCTCTTGTTTTTTATGATAGTGAGAGTGGAGAAGAAAGAGAGAGTGAAAATGAAGAAGAGGTTAATGTGAGTGAACTTCAAAATGCCTTTCAAGAACTTTATAAAGAATCTATTAAATTAAAAAGAGCTAATTTGAAGTTAGAAGCTAGTTTAAGAGAGCGTGTCAAGGTCGTTGATGAAAATGCTTTAATAGAAGACCTTAGGACACGTGAGAGGACTCTTCAAGAGAAGCTTGAATATGTAGAAGGCGAGAGAGATAGCCTTAGGGGTTTAATGGAATCCTTGAAAAAAGAGCTTCTTGCTTTTGAAGAGCGAAATGTTTTATTAGAGTCTAACATTTTAGAATTACAAAATAAATTAAAAGACTCTAGTAATGTCAAATTTGATTTGCAGTGTCGTTCGGAAAAACTAGATAAAATGTTAGGAACGGTCCAAATTAAAAATGACACTTGTGGTTTAGGCTTCAATACTTGTAATGAATCTACTCATAAAGTCAAGACCAATGTTTTAGGAGAATCTACTAGGAATGCGTTTAAAGATCCCTACTTAAGTAAATCTTTTCGACATGTTTTTTCTTGTACACATTGTGGTCGAAAAGGTCATCTTAGGAAATTTTGTTTTGATCTTAAACGAATTCCTAGAAAATCCCATAGTAAAGTAACCACGGTAGTTAACGTTCCAACACCCCAAGATAGTCATTCTTCATTAATTTGGGTTAGGAAATCCGACTTGGTTGCCTTGCAAAATAGGGTTTTTGATTCTCATTTACTTTCACATGCTTCCTCCCTTGCTAAATCTAAAGGATAAATGTGTTAGTCTTTTACATACTTTAGCATTTGTACTTCATGCTATATTCACATGCTAAATGTATGCTTGTTTAGTCATTTTCTAGTCATTGCCTTATTTCATATCACATGCTAGAAATTATGACTTGTTTATCTTATTCTATTATATTTTGTGTTTGTATTAATTGAAAAATATAAAAAGATTTTTGTTTATCATTTGTGTTTTATTTATTTCATTTAAGCTTAATGAAAAATACAAATGATTTTTGTTTATTCTTTTGAGTATATATCTTTATTTTTGGTTAAAAATGTCAAAAACTCAAAAAAAAAATTGTTTGTATTCTTGTTTGACACACTTTAAGTGGCATATACTTGTGTTTAAATCTCAACTTTTATGCTCCCATGTGGCTAGAACTTTTGGTTTAGATTGTCAATCCTTAAAATGTTCTTTACCATATTTTATGGAGTAGTTGGATTTTGTGTTGTTTAAATGGATTCTATTTCTATATGCCTCTTTTCACACATGCACGAGCTCTTTTGAAATCTGAATGTCACATGTTATATTTGAGCTTTTTGAGGTGTTCTCCTACCAATCTAGTCATCTACATATCTATGACCTAGGAGGACTAGTGCATGTCAAAATCCGTTGCATGTGAGATTTGTGTGAAAATGAAAACATGATAAATAAATATGCACGGGGAAGGTCTCCGAAAGGACTAAGTGACCCTTTGCGATAGTAAGCCACCGTTTATTGGATCTAAAAGAAATACGTGATCCAAAGGCCTAAAAATAGAATATTTGGCATTAAAAAGAAAACAATTGCCAAGGCCTATGTTTGTTTGATATATTCATTCAAAAGCAAAAGAATATATTTGCTTATTGAGGGAGAATTGGATGGTATATCAACGGTTTGCACAATGTCTGTTTTTCCTAGTGTCTTTAATGTCATGAATCTATTTGGTTTGTAGAATCATCATCATGCTAGACTTGTATTTATTGTGTATGTTTGTTCATTGAGTTCAATCTTTATATTGTCACATGAGGTCATATTTAAATGTGATGAAGTTTGCAATCAAATGAGAACTCCGTGAATGTTTATTAAGTGTTTGGGTCTAAATTTAATTGTTGCTAGTTCACACCCCTACACTTCCGTTTCCATATGACACATTTTTGCCATACGAGTGTGCAAACTTATCGTATTTTTGTGTCATGTGTGTGTTTATATCTATATATATGTGCGTGTGCATTTTTGATATATTTATAGTACATATATATATGATATTTTGTTTTGCCTTTGCCTTGCTTTTGTTTCCCATATGCTTTCATGTCTTATCACTTTAAGCTTCAACATGCTTTTATATTTATTAGTTCTTTATCCTTTGCCTATTCCTGAACATTAAGGGGGAGAATGATGATAGGGGGAGAAATGGTATCTAATCCTATTTTTATCGTATCTTAGTTTGGGAGAGATTTATCTTAGGGGGAGACGTCTTTCTAAGTAGGTCATGTGTTTGATAAAGGGAAGAATTAATTTAGGGGGAGTAATTAATTAATTGCATTTAATACTTTGATATTCCCTATGCATTTGATGAGTTTGCTTAAGTGTGCAGGATTTCTTCTAAAGCGGCATTCTTTAAACGGCAAAGCGTTTGATCCTTGGGTTGAGTCAAGTTTGGGTGGGTTATGTTTTGAGTCTAGTAGAGCTTGACGACCCTTTAGGATTTTTGTTTGGTTTTTGTCCCGGAATATCCAAAGGGGGAGATTTGTAAGGACACAAATTTCCAATTGAGTCCATATATAGTTTTGGCTCAATTCCGGACAAAAACATTTTTTCATAGGAAAGTATTTAATTGTAATATTCTCAAGCCTATGAAGTGTTTGTTAAAGACGTAGCGGCAAAGAGTATAAAACTTCATCAAATATGCCGGTTTATGTGCCTCGTTTCTACGTCATCAACCATAGTTCCATGCTCCCAAGGTATGAATGAAATATTATATATATAGGAGCTTGGAACAAAGTTTATTGGGTGTTAGGTTTTGTAAAAACTGTGTTTTAATTTTCAGAAAGAATTAAACAAAACTTTAAAATAAGTTTATAAAGTTTTCTGGGTTAAAATCGAATTTTCCAAACTTTCTGGTTTTTCGTTCGATATAGTCGTTCGAACGAGATTATCGTTCGAACGAAAATGTCGTTCGAACGAACTTGCCAACGAGTTCCCATTTTAGCCCACTGACATGTCGTTTGAATGAACCTTATGTTCGAACAATATATCCAACGAGGTTCTAACGAGTTCACTCTGGAAGGTCGTTAGAAGTCTCGTTCGAACGAGATTTCGTTCGAACGAAATGTCGTTCGAACGAGATGCCAGGCGGGAACAGTTTTTGGCAGTTTCTTGGCGGTTTTGCACCCACTTCCCCACTTTGTTTTTAACCAAGTTTTTCAGACTTTATGATGTGCGGGAATAACATTTTCCAATCCAACCATTCCTAACTTTTCCATTCTAGTTTATCACTTAGAGAGAGTTTGAGAGCAAATTTGTTTAAGGAAAATGTTCATGTTTTGAGTGAGATTTTTAGAGAAAAATATTTTATCACTCTAGGGTTTTACACCCATATTGTTTATCCAATTTCTTATATACATATAAAATTTCTTCGAGTTTGGCACCGGTTTATCACTACCGAATTCATTAAGAGAAGTTTCAGGTTTTGCTTCTACCTCCCACGAAGAAAGAAGAAGTGTTTTTGTTGCGATTCTACCCACTTGGAGAAAGGCTCCATTTACGGGTGACGGTGACCATATAAAGTCCCATCGGTGGATTCCGAGACCGCGGTGGTATTCCAAGGTTATCCGCTAGGAAGAGGTTTCTACAAGAAGAAGCATCGGGGCTTGAGAGGGATCGAGTCGAGTGTTGTAAGTCTATCTGTCTTGTACTTGTAATTCCGTATCTAGTGGATTTGTGGCTAGGGACGTTCGAGGTTGTTTCCCGTCTTGGGTTTTTTCTCATACATCGGGGCGTAGTGTGATTGGTTTATTTTATCTTGCATAATAACGTAGAACGCATGCTTAGAATAATTCAAGATACAATTCGGTTTAAATTATCACACTCACTTTAATTTGGGACTAAATTAAATATTGGGTAAAGTTGTTTAATTCAAGTCATTTGCTAAAATTGGTTTCGCCTAACTTTGTTAATATTGATAATTATGACTTAGGCAAATTCTAGGACTTGGATTAATTAATTGGTTTAAGTGAATTATATGAATTGCTCAATGTTATTGAACCAAATTCTTACGCTTCCGCATCGAGTTTCGAAACTAAGGAAATTATAACTTTAATTTTAAATGCGAAAATCAGCATCCGTGGAATTTACATTTCCAAATTGGTATCAGAGCCAAAAATGATAAAATATTTCTTTAAGATCCTTTAAATTTTTGGCTAAAATGGAATTTTCCCCATTTTCAAAATTTCCTATTTTCGATGTTTCAAACTACGCGTATTGGAAAGCGCGCATGAAATCGGCACTAAAATCTATCGACGAGAGAGTTTGGATGTCTGTTGTTAACGGGTTGTCCCCACCAACTTATTTAGTTGAAAATGAACGTGTTATCAAACCCTCCGATAAATGGACTGAAAATGAGTTTAAACTTGCTAATTTCAATTCCCATGGTTTAAATGCCTTATTTAGCGCTGTCACACCGGATGAATTCCGACGTATTATGACGTGTGAAACCGATAAAGAAGCTTGGGATATTTTACAATTAACTCATGAAGGAACTAGTGTCGTTAAAGCTTCGAAACTCCAAAACCTTACCACTCAATTTGAAAGTATCAAAATGAATGAAAAAGAAACTTTTGATGAATTTTATGCTAGACTTTCTGATATTGTTAATTCATCTTTTAACTTGGGAGAGAAAATACCTAACGACCGTGTTGTAAAGAAAATTTTAAGGTCCTTACCCGATAGATTCATTCCAAAAGTGACCGTTTTAAATTCTTTACCCACTTTAGCGTCTACGAAATTAGAAGAGCTTGTAGGTGATTTACAAACCTATGAACTGGATATGTTTCCCTCTAAAACTGAAAAGAAAATCGAAAAGGGCATTGCTTTAAAAGCCCGAAAAGAGGTTAAACAAGTAGTAGAGAGCGATAGTGATAGTGACTCGGAAGACATGGCTTTATTTGCTCGCAAATTTAGAAAATTTCTTAAAATTAACAAAGATAAATTTAAAAATGATTTTAAGAAATTTGAATCTTCTAAGCATGACAAAGGCGAAAAGATTTCTAAAGCCGAGAAGATCCCTAAACCTAGTAATGAAAATTTAGATAGGGACTTGTCTAATAAGTGTTTTGGTTGTGAAGGTTATGGCCATAGGGCTTATGAGTGCCCCACTAAACTAAGGAAAGAGGGTAAGCGACCCATTTCATATAATGCGACCCTTAGGGATTGTGATAAGGAAGAGAAGCCCGATTCCCCCACAAAGAAAAATTTTGTGGCTTTTATGGCTAGTCATGTGAGTGATAGTGAGAACTCATCGATTGATGAAACTTTAACTCATGACACTTCCAAGGTCATTGTTTATGATTCTCTTGTTTTTTATGATAGTGAGAGTGGAGAAGAAAGAGAGAGTGAAAATGAAGAAGAGGTTAATGTGAGTGAACTTCAAAATGCCTTTCAAGAACTTTATAAAGAATCTATTAAATTAAAAAGAGCTAATTTGAAGTTAGAAGCTAGTTTAAGAGAGCGTGTCAAGGTCGTTGATGAAAATGCTTTAATAGAAGACCTTAGGACACGTGAGAGGACTCTTCAAGAGAAGCTTGAATATGTAGAAGGCGAGAGAGATAGCCTTAGGGGTTTAATGGAATCCTTGAAAAAAGAGCTTCTTGCTTTTGAAGAGCGAAATGTTTTATTAGAGTCTAACATTTTAGAATTACAAAATAAATTAAAAGACTCTAGTAATGTCAAATTTGATTTGCAGTGTCGTTCGGAAAAACTAGATAAAATGTTAGGAACGGTCCAAATTAAAAATGACACTTGTGGTTTAGGCTTCAATACTTGTAATGAATCTACTCATAAAGCCAAGACCAATGTTTTAGGAGAATCTACTAGGAATGCATTTAAAGATCCCTACTTAAGTAAATCTTTTCGACATGTTTTTGCTTGTACACATTGTGGTCGAAAAGGTCATCTTAGGAAATTTTGTTTTGATCTTAAACGAATTCCTAGAAAATCCCATAGTAAAGTAACCACGGTAGTTAACGTTCCAACACCCCAAGATAGTCATTCTTCATTAATTTGGGTTAGGAAATCCGACTTGGTTGCCTTGCAAAATAGGGTTTTTGATTCTCATTTACTTTCACATGCTTCCTCCCTTGCTAAATCTAAAGGATGAATGTGTTAGTCTTTTACATACTTTAGCATTTGTACTTCATGCTATATTCACATGCTAAATGTATGCTTGTTTAGTCATTTTCTATTCATTGCCTTATTTCATATCACATGCTAGAAATTATGACTTGTTTATCTTTTTCTATTATATTTTGTGTTTGTATTAATTGAAAAATATAAAAAGATTTTTGTTTATCATTTGTGTTTTATTTATTTCATTTAAGCTTAATGAAAAATACAAATGATTTTTGTTTATTCTTTTGAGTATATATCTTTATTTTTGGTTAAAAATGTCAAAAACTCAAAAAAAAAGGTTGTGTGTATTCTTGTTTGACACACTTTATGTGGCATATACTTCTGTTTAAATCTCAACTTTTACACTCCCATGTGGCTAGAACTTTTGGTTTAGATTGTCAATTCTTAAAATATTCTTTACCATATTTTATGGAGTAGTTGGATTTTGTGTTGTTTAAATGGATTCTATTTCTATATGCCTCTTTTCACACATGCACGAGCTCTTTTGAAATCTGAATGTCACATGTTATATTTGAGCTTTTTGAGGTGTTCTCCTACCAATCTAGTCATCTACATATCTATGACCTACGAGGACTAGTGCATGTCAAAATCCGTTGCATGTGAGATTTGTGTGAAAATGAAAACATGATAAATAAATATGCACGGGGAAGGGCTCCGAAAGGACTAAGTGATCCTTTGCGATAGTAAGCCACCGTTTATTCGATCTAAAAGAAATACGTGATCCAAAGGCCTAAAAACAGAATATTTGGCATTAAAAAGAAAACAATTGCCAAGTCCTATGTTTGTTTGATATATTCATTCAAAAGAAAAAGAATATATATGCTTATTGAGGGAGAATTGGATGGTATATCAACGGTTTGCACAATGTCCGTTTTTCCTAGTGTCTTTAATGTCATGACTCTATTTGGTTTGTAGAATCATCATCATGCTAGGCTTGTATGCATTGTGTATGTTTGTTCATTGAGTTCAATCTTTATATTGTCACATGAGGTTATATTTAAATGTGATGAAGTTTGCAATAAAATGAGAACTCCGTGAATGTTTATTAAGTGTTTGGGTCTAAATTTAATTGTTGCTAGTTCACACCCCTACACTTCCGTTTCCATATGAAACATTTTTCCCATACGAGTGTGCAAACTTATTGTATTTTTGTGTCATGTGTGTGTTTATATCTATATATATGTGCGTGTGCATTTTTGATATATTTATAGTACATATATATATGATATTTTGGTTTGCCTTTGCCTTGCTTTTGTTGCCCATATGCTTTCATGTCTTATCACTTTAAGCTTCAACATGCTTTTATATTTATTAGTTCTTTATCCTTTGCCTATTCCTGAACATTAAGGGGGAGAATGATGATAGGGGGAGAAATGGTATCTAATCCTATTTATATCGTATCTTAGTTTGGGAGAGATTTATCTTAGGGGGAGACGTCTTTCTAAGTAGGTCATGTGTTTGATAAAGGGGAGAATTAATTTAGGGGGAGTAATTAATTAATTTCATTTAATACTTTGATATTCCCTATGCATTTGATGAGTTTGCTTAAGTGTGCAGGATTTCTTCTAAAGCGGCATTCTTTAAACGGCAAAGCGTTTGATCCTTGGGTTGAGTCAAGTTTGGGTGGGTTATGTTTTGAGTCTAGTAGAGCTTGACGGCCCTTTAGGATTTTTGTTTGGTTTTTGTCCCGGAATAACCAAAGGGGGAGATTTGTAAGGACACAAATTTCCAATTAAGTCCATATATAGTTTTGGCTCAATTCCGAACAAAAACATTTTTTCATAGGAAAGTATTTAAAATTAATATTCTCAAGCCTATAAAGTGTTTGTTGAAGACGTAGCGGCAAAGAGTATAAAGCTTCATCAAATATGCCGGTTTGTGTGCCTCGTTTCTACATCATCAACCATAGTTCAATGCTCCCAAGGTATGAATGCAATATTATATATATAGGAGCTTGGAACAAAGTTTATTGGGTGTTAGGTTTTGTAAAAACTGTGTTTTAATTTTCAGAAAGAATTAAACAAAACTTTAAAATAAGTTTATAAAGTTTTCTGGGCTAAAATCGAATTTTCCAAACTTTCTGGTTTTTCGTTCGATATAGTCGTTCGAACGAGATTATCGTTCGAACGAAAATGTCGTTCAGACGAACTGGCCAACGAGTTCCCATTTTAGGCCACTGACATGTCGTTTGATATGTCGTTCGAATGAACCTTATGTTCGAATGAGATATCCAACGAGATTCTAACGAGTTCACTCTGGAACATCGCTAGAAGTCTTGTTCAAACGAGATTTCGTTCGAACGAAATTTCTTTCGAACGAGATGCCAGGCGGGAACAGTTTTTGGCAGTTTCTTGGCAGTTTTGCACCCACTTCCCCACTTGGTTTTCAACCAAATTTTTCAGACTTTATGATGTGCGGGAATAACATTTTCCAATCCAACCTTTCCTAACTTTTCCATTCTAGTTTATCTCTTAGAGAGCGTTTGAGAGCAAATTTGTTTAAGGAAAATGTTCATGTTTTGAATGAGATTTTAAGAAATTTTATCACTCTAGTGTTTTACACCCATATTGTTTATCCAATTTCTTATATACATATCAAATTTCTTGGAGTTTGGCACCGGTTTATAACTACCGAATTCAATAAGAGAAGTTTCGGGTTTTGCTTCTACCTCCCACGAAGAAAGAAGAAGTGTTTTTTTTGCGATTCTACCCACTTGGAGAAAGGCTCCATTTACGGGTGACGGTGACCATATAAAGTCCCATCGGTGGATTCCGAGACCGCGGTGGTATTCCAAGGTTATCCGCTAGGAAGAGGTTTCTACCAGAAGAAGCATCGGGGCTTGAGAGGGATCGAGTCGAGTGTTGTAAGTCTATCTGTCTTGTACTTGTAATTCCGTATCTAGTGGATTTATGGCTAGGGCCGTCCGAGGTTGTTTCCCGTCTTGGGTTTTTCCTCGTACATCGCGGCGTAGTGTGATTGGTTTATTTTATCTTGCATAATAACGTAGAATGCATGCTTAGAATAATTCAAGATACAATTCGGTTTAAATTATCACACTCACTTAAATTTGGGACTAAATTAAATATTGGGTAAAGTTGTTTAATTCAAGTCATTTGCTAAAATTGGTTTCGCCTAACTTTGTTAATATTGATAATTATGACTTAGGCAAATTCTAGGACTTGGATTAATTAATTGGTTTAAGTGAATTATATGAATTGCTCAATGTTATTGAACCAAATTCTTACACTTCCGCATCGAGTTTCGAAACTAAGGAAATTATAACTTTAATTTTAATTGCGAAAATCTGCATCCGGGGAATTTACATTTCCAACCATAAAGAATACCTAAGGCAACACGCCAAGAATAAGAATGGGCTTCTTGAATCGAGCTGAGAGGTGGAAGTTAAACATCTCAATGAGTCTGAGGAGTTTATTGGGTACTCTATTTAGTATTTAGAGAAGGGGTCTAAGGCCACGTGAAGACGAGTGGCCACCCAATTTCCCAACCTTGTCATGAAATACCTTGAAGTGGCAGATACTCTGAAATCATTGAGATTTTTTCAACCTAAGTTCATTGTTGCCTTGGATGATATCCAAGCTGAGTGGGTTAATAAGGATATGGTTGATGCCATTACTATAGGGGATGAGATGACTCGCGTTATTGAAGAAGAGACCCAGGCTGGTCACTAAGATGCCACCAACATTTAAGAAGAGTCGACCGTTTTGGGAACTATAACTGCTGGTGACTTGGAAGTTAAGGCTTAACTTGTCGTATTTTTAATTTTTGGGCGACCTCCTATGGTCTCTGATGCCTAACATTTTTTTGTAAACATGAATCTCATCCCAGTTTTAGGATTTAACAATGTTACTGTATTTTTTATACCCATTTGTTGGGGTGTTCTTGTGAATCGTCACCATTATGTTTATATACTTGTGAAGTTTTTTCTTATTTATTCACCATAAAACTACGATGTTTAGTCTCGTCATAAGGATAATGATGTTAAGTTTTCCACCTCTCAGGGTTTATATTGCAACATGCCAAGGAGATGAGACTTCATGCATTCTCAAAAACCCGAGAACGAGCTTTCATTTTATTTTCACCATGAAATAATAATATTAAGTGTTAGCATAAAATAATGATGTTAAATTTCCCACCTCTCTTGGTTTATATAGACATGCCTAGGAGATGAGATCCCAAGCATTCTCATACTACCAAGAGAGAGATTTGTAAGAACCGGGAAATTTTCAAATCCTAAATTACCTATGACCTCGATTTAAACCCCCATAAGTTATGTAAAATCAAAAGTCTTCTAAGAAGAATAGAACTATGTTTAAAAACCTACAACTTTGTTATATTAACTTAGACACCTAGAAGTTTTAGTTAATTACAAAAGAGTCCCTAAAATTTTCAAAGTAACCTTATATCAAATTATAAAATTATAGTTTCAACCATAAAACCTTTTTAAAATTACCAAAATACCCGTAAACATTACAAAAAGTGTACTTTTAGGTCTATAAATGCAATTATGCAAATGATAAAGGACTAAAATCAAAACCTTCTTAAATTTTGTTTTAACCTCTGTCCACATGCTACCCCACATCAGCATAAGAGGTTAAAAACACATGGAAAATCCTATGAACCCATGCGCACCACATTTACCCACAATTAAAACCCCCCTTAAACTAGTTTAAATCCACCTCCTTTTGCTCCAATCAAATTACCACCCGAACTAGTATAAATACCCCTCGACCTAAGCAGTAAAAACCCACCCCACAGTTCAGTTTCAAAACTACAAATTTTCCCCAATTCAGGTAACTCATCATTTTATCCTTCGTTTTAAATTGGTTCAATTCTAGTAGTTTTATATAACTTAATATAGTTAGAACACTCATAATACGCAAGCTTTTGCGTGTAGAATGGCCTTGGAGAGTAAAAATCAGTAAGAATACGATTAAAGTTTGAGCTTTAATTCTGAAACTCAATACAGTGCCTTAAAATTTGATTTAAAGCCATGGATAAACTAATTATAACTAAAGGATCTTGAGTGTAATGGTGAAAATCCATGAATGTTCATGTAAAGAGCAAATCAATCGAAAGTGTTTTTTGGACTCAAAACCTGCAAATTCAGAATTCTCAATGTAAATCCATCAAAATCTTTGAAACCAAAACCAAACTACTCTCACATATAGGAAAAACCAAAACCAATTCATAAGAGACCTTGCCATACTCTAGAAATCCACTAAAGTTAGGTCAAATTTTCATGAAAAACACAGTTTTGAAACTTGAGTTATGCTGAGATTAGATCTGAAACTTATATATTTGGATTCTTCATGAAAAATTAGGTTAAGTTAGTTAAGAAATCATCTCAAACGGTATAACAAGGAAGGAGAAAATCGCAATCAAAGATTGAAACCCTTAAAAGTCAAAATCAAGAGGTCGAAGATGAATACTTTGGTCAGAAACCTTGACCACCCATGTGAAAGCGCGTGGCCAATCCGAAAATTATGATTTATCCCCAAATTTTTATTTAATTTTTCTGATTAAAATGGTATAATATAAGACCATGTTTGGATATTCCTAGCCCAAGTTATGTAAAAACAAGGTTTTTCATTAAAGAAATTTTCTTAAAATTACAAATCAACCTGTATCAACTTTTCCAACTTAGGAATTTGAGCCTCAAACTTTACCCACATATATATCAAACTATTTTAAGATAAAACACTCTTGCCCCAAAGTTTAATAATAAGATTAATGTTACTATTTTGAAGTCCCAAGATAATTATAGATAAGCCCCCGAAACTTTTGTAAAGACATTCTTAAATACAAAACTGATTGATTAACTACTAATAATCGTATACCACACATTGTACAATAGAAAATCAAGCCTTGATTCTTTCGAATATTCTAGTATGCTAGTAATTTAACCGAATACTAAGTAAGTTGGGTTTTCCTACCTTTCCAGTATTATACCCTGCATATTTGAAACACTACTATTGATATCACTACATGATAGCCACACTTACTCTAATTACATGCATGTTATCATACTGCCATACTACATATTTTTTCACCATCATTAGTATTTGAATTATCACCAGTATTTAAATTTTAGAATCAATTTTAACCCTTCTCACCAAATAACTAAGATCGTATACCTTATTGATTCAGTTTGACCTTGCACTTTTGTGCCATTCTTACTATAAGCATCAGTATTAACTAGGAAGTAGACTGACGTGTTATCCCACGGAACTTTCTACTTGGCCTAACGGTCTCAGATGATTGCGAGCCATAACAAATGCTACATATTTATGAGTGCCGCTCATTGTGAGCATAACATGTTACTTTTCCCCAAAATTTTTGGGATTCATTATGTTACAGTTAAACTGATATATTAATTACCTCTATACCCTTTAGTGAATTAGTAAGAATGGAATTATTAGTTCAAATTCTTTGACTTTCTTCGAACATGATTCTAACTAAACTGGTAATGTACTGTATTTGTTAAAGGGACTAATCACTATAGACTTGTGAATCCCAAACATTTTGATGTTTACAATCTCATAAATATGTAATTGTCAGTTTATTATTGTCAAACATTTTAAACACTGATTCTATACACACTCCGACTCTCATTTATATCTATATCATTGTTATAAAACTGGTAGAACCTGCTTAGCAATTTGTGCTAATTCCTTCCTTCTCTAGATGTGCCAGGAGAAAGGAAATAGTGTCTCTTCCCTACTAGAGACCGAAATCGGTCACCTGTTTGCATATGTGACCGTATGGGTAGAGATTAGACCAAATGGGAGCATGTAGTGGCGCTTTTTAATTTTCTATATTATTTTGTATACTAGGAACGTGTAACTCACCCCTGCGGTGGTTCAACCCTATGTAACATAATAATAATGAATAAAAGGTTATGTTATTCCGTCTTAACTTTAATTCATTTCTTTATGTGTAATTCTTGTTCATTCATACTAAAAAGTAGGGCTTGATAAGTTGGTATCAGAGCATGCTATAAATCTAAAACATATCGTCGGGTTAGCATTCCGTGCGAGAAATATATAAGATAGTTGTTATTTGATTTTTTCGTAACTTCTTTTATTACTATTATTATATGGAAAAGCCATTTTGCAGTATGGACGCATGGGATACATTTATGTTTAACATAGATCTCGAGCCAGATAACATAAGGGAAACATGGGTAAGAGATGAGGCTTTGTCCAAGCTAAGAGAAATGATTCGTGGAGTTGAAGAAGACTAGGTAGGGTGAAGTAACGACATTAAGAAGCTGATGTTTACTAATAGATCATTGGGAGAGATGTAGGTAATGCGAAAAGTGGATGACTTTGCTAATGATCCGGTCATACTCCAAGAAGCTATAAATTTAGCACTTATAGATGAACTGCCAACTCCACCGATATACCCATAAGTAACATCAAATGGTGACATACACAAAGGGTATTCTTCTAGCACCACATGTGACTCGAGGGACGATACAGACCAATGATATTATCTAGTCATCCCCGAGTTTATGTCTAGTGATGATGCAATTATTCCTACTTGAAAAGGAATCTAACTTTAAAAGTTGTTTAAATGTTGTAGAATATAATGTTAGCCACATTGTTATGAATGATGATCTATAATAGTACTGTAACAATAACTTTATATAAAGTATTCTTGTTTATTTATTATTGTTATAACTCTTTTTATTTAAACTATTGTATTTTAGGATGGTTAGTACTCGAACCCCCTCTGTTGGAACACAACCTAAACAAACTCATATTGACGGAATCATACGGTGTCTCCAGGATCTTACTATGTTAGCCTGACAATAAAAGACTACTTGTTCTACTCCTGAAGTTTTTTTTGAAGAAATTCATAGAATGAATGCTCTTAAGGAATTTCTACAACAACGACCCCCATCTTTTCTTGGAAAGATAGGTGCTAATGAAGCTGAGAAATGGATGCGTCAGAATGTGAAAATCCTGATTGGAATAGGTCTATCTACTAATGTCCGAATAACTTTAGCCGCATACATGTTTGAAGGTGAAACATGTTTTTGGTGGCAAGCTATGTCGCGCAATCAGAACATTGCTAATTTTACTTGGGAATAGTTTGAAGAGAATTTTTTCAAAAAGTATTTTCTCGAGACTGAGTGAGACCAACGAACTATTGATTTCCTAAAATTGAAATAAGCTACCCTTTCAGTAGCTCAATACGAGGCTAAGTTTACTGAACTATCTCGTTATACCTTAGAGTATGTGGATACTGAGATCAAGAGATGTAAGAAGTTTGAAAGAGGATTACATCCGGGAATTAAGAATTTCATCACTCTGTTACAAATTCGTGAGTATTCTCAGTTGATTGACGTTACAGCCATTGTGGAATGCAATTCTTAAACCTTGATCCGATCTCCACCCCAGTTGTTAAAAACAATCATGTCATCATAATCCCATCTCATTCTAGACCCCATCCATACGAAAAACTCAAGTGGACAAGCTTATTCCTAAATTCGTCATAACATAACCCGTTTCGAGATCCATCGTCACGAATGTCATGAGATAGGACATATTCGACCTCGATGTCCTAAGATAAAATCAGGTCCAATCCACCGCCAATTGAACAAACCCTCACAAAATCCAAAATTTTGTTCTATTCCAAATCACTTCAAGTCAACTCAGAAAGTTCTGCCAATTCTGAATCATGGGAGGAATTATGCCACACGGCCTATGCAAAATGCACATGACGTAATTATAGGTATGATTATTTTTCAGCATGTTCCTACGCATATTTTGTTTGACACAGGAGCTATGCATTCCTTTATTAGTCTTAGACTAGCTAAATTAATACAATTATCTCCAACCTATTTAATTAGTCTAGTGGACATTGAATTACAAAATGTTGAAATCAATACATCAACACAAGGTTATAGGGATTGTAAAATTCATCTTGGTCTAGGAAATCTTACTGTGAACTTGATAATATTAGATATTCGCGGGTTTGATATTATTATCAGAATGGATGCATTATCTAAACATCATGCTTGTATCAATTTTTAAGCTAAGAAAATTCATTTTCAAAATGAAAATAATTGTTCTTTTTTATTCTAAAGAATAGGTTCATCAAAACCTTCACATTTTCAAATTCAGATTTCTTCTTTGATTCCAAATCTATTGGAACAGTTTGAAGACGTTTTTCCCGAAGACTTACTAGGAATACCCCCTCCAAGATAAATTGAGTTTAGTATATATTTTTATCCCAATACAGTTCATATTTCGATACCACCATATTTAATGGCTCCACTAGAACTTCATACCCAATTAGATGATATTTTATCAAAAGTTTTCATTCGATTAAGTTCATCATTTTGGGGAGATCCATTGTTATTTGTTAAGAAATGTGATGGAAGCTTTAGGCTGTGCATAGATTATCATAAACTAAATTCCTTAACTATTCAGAATAAGTATCCTTTACCCCGAATAGGAGATCTATTTGATCAACTTAAAGGAGACGGGGTATTTTCTAAAATAGACTTACGATCCGGTTATCATCAGTTACGCATCAGAGAGGAAGACATTCCAAAAATTGATTTTTGAACTCGTTACGGATATTTTTAATTTACCGTATTGTCATTTGGTTTAACCAATGCCCCGACAACTTTTATAGATCTAATGCTCTGAGTCTTTAGACCTTTTGTGGACCAGTTCGTTATCATTTTCGTTAATAATATTCTCAAAACTTGATATAAAATATTCAACATTTTAAGATAGTCTTAAGTACTCTTAGAACTCATCGGTTATACGCAAAAAAGAACAAATGTGATTTTTCAATTAAGGAAATCAAATTATTAGGACATGTGATTTCTATGAATGGAATCCAAGTCTATCCAGCTAAAATTTCAGCCATACTGGAATGGAAAAATCCAACCAATTGTATTAAAAGAAATAATTTTTCTAGGATTAGCTAGATACTACCGACATTTTGTCGATGGGTTTTCATGCATTTATATTACCCTTTTAAAACTAACTAGGAGGAAGTTCCATTTGCATGGATGGAAGAATGTAACTAATCATTCCAAGTGTTGTAAGAGAAGTTGACTACTACTCCTTTCCTCACTATTCCTTCTAGTGATGTTAGTTATGAGGTATATAATGATGCTTCATTACAAGGATTAGGATGTGTGTTATTGTAAAATGAAAAGTATTAGAATACGGGTCACGACAACTCAAGACCCATGAGGATAATTATCCGATCCATGATCTAGAACTAGAAGCTGTAGTTTTTGCATTAAAAATTTAGCATTGTTACCTTTATGCTGTAAGTTTCCAAGTATTTTCAGATCAAAAAAGTTTAAAGTATATCTCTACCCAAAAGGACTAGAACTTAAGACAACAATGATGGATAGGACTTTTGGAGCATTACCAATTTAGACTTAATTACCATCCAAGAAAAGGTAATGTAGTAGCCGATGCTTTAAGTCGAAATCTAGTAGGAAGACTTCATACTTTAAATTCCTACGATATTGCCTCTACCATGGAGCAATACGATCTACGATTACTTACCCCTTGTACCAAAATTTTTTGACATTATCGCTCATCTTGAGTTAAGAAAGAAATTCTTAATTCAACAAACCCAAGATTCGTTTGTACAAAAAATATCGAGAAAAAATCCATATTTTTCCTATGACAGAGAAATAGGACTCCGATTTAGAAATAGATTATATGTACCTGGCAACGCCTCTTTACGAGAAGAAGTGTTGTAAGAAGCTCATCATTCGAATTTCATGATACACCCTGGGATCTCGAAAATGTACCATGCTTTGAAGAAGAAATATTGGTGGCCAAACATGAGAAATGATATCGAGAATTCGGTAAGGAGCTGTCTTACTTGTCAAAAAGTAAAAATAGATCACCAACACACTGGTGGACTTCTTCAGTCCTTACCTATTCCCAAATAGAAATGGGATAATATTACGATGGATTTTGTTAGTGCACTACCTCGTACGTCCCAAGGACATAATTCCATTTGGGTGATATTATATCGACTTACCAAATCTGCCCATTTTTTACCTATACAGACCACCGATTCATTCCAAAAGCTTTGCAAGTTATACATTCGAGAAATTATTCGATTACACGAAATCCTTTTATCCATTGTATCAGGTAGAGATATTCGTTTCACAGGAAAATTTTGGCAAGCATTGCAACCTGCAATGGGTACTAAACTTCACTTAAGTACTGCATTCTACCCTCAAACGGATGGAGATCAGAACGTACGATTCAAACCCTAGAATATATGTGACATGCTTGTACGTTAGATATGTATAACAATTAGAATGCATAATTGCCCATTGTCAAATTTTCTTACAATAATAGCTATCAAGCTAGTATCAAGTTTCCCATTTGAAGCTTTATATGTATGACCTTGTAGATACCCGATATGTTGGATATATTAGGAGATTAGTAAACACTTTGGTCCCGAAATAATTCAGGAAACCACCGAGGTAATACAACAGATTCGAGAGAAGTTAACGATAGCCCAAGATCGACAAAAGAGTTATGCTGATCATCGCCAAAATTGTTAGAATTTCAAGTAAACGAGCAAGTATTTCTGAAAGTGTCCCCCCATAAAAGGAATTTTACATTTCGGGAGGAAAGGAAAATTAGCACCTAGATATATTGGACCTTTCACAGTTTTTAAAAGAATTAGCTTCATAGCCTATCAATTAGAATTTACAGTCGAATTATTTAATATCCATAACGTGTTTCATGTATCACAGTTATGCTAGTATCTACTAGATTCATCCCATACCATCGCATGGCAAGCTGTTTCAGCTAAACCCAACCATGAATTTGAAGTACATCCTATTCAAATTCTCGATCGCCATGTGAAGTGTCTCAGAAATAAGGAAATTCCCTCAGTTAAAGTACTTTGGGAACACCAGAATTAGCAACGAGCTACATGGTAACCAGAGCAAGCAATGAAGAGTCAATAACCCGACTTATTTTAAGGTAAAATTCGAGGACGAATTTTTATTAGGTAGGTAGATTGTTAGAATCGAGAACTTTTCAAACCCTGAATTACCTATGACCTTGATTTAAACCCTCATAAAATATGTAGAATCAAAAGTCTTCTAAGAAGAAAGGAACTATGTTTAAAAAACTACAACTTTGTTATATTAATGTAGACCCTTGAAGTTTCAGTTAATTAAAATAGAGTCCTTGAAATTTTCAAAGTACGGTAATTTGAGATATATTTAACCCCGAAACCCCAACCTTATATAAAATTAAACCTTTAGACCTCAACTAAAATAAAATTATAGTTTCAATTGTAGAAACTTTCTAAAATTACCAAAATACCCTAAACTTTACAAAAAGTGTACTTTTAGGGCTATAAATGCAATTATATAAATGATAAAGGACTAAAACCAAAACCTTCTTAAATTTTGTTTTAACCCCTATCAACATGCTACCCCACATCAACATAAGAGGTTAAAAAGACATGGAAATCCTAGGTACCCATGTTCACCCCATTTACCCACAATTAAAACTCCCCCTAAACTAGTTCAAATCAACCTACTTTTAGCACTAATAAAATCCCCACCTGAACTAGTATAAATACCCCTCGATTTAAGCAGTAAAAATGCATCCCCATAGTTTAGTTTCAAAACTCAAAATATCCTTAAATTCAGGTAACTCGTCATTCTATGCTTCATTTTCAATTCTTTCAATTCTAGTAGTTTTATACAGAGTTAATATAATTATAACACTCATAATATGCAAGTTTTTACATGTAGAATGGCCTAGGATAGTAAAAACCAGTAAGAACATCATTAAAGCTTGAGCTTTAATGGTGAAACTCAATACAGTGCCTTAAAATTTGATTTAAAGCAATGGATAAAATCATTATAACCTAAGGATCTCGAGTATAATGGTCAAAAGCCATGAATGTCCATGTAAAGAGCAAATCGATCAAAAGTATTTTTTGAACTCAAAACCTGCAAATTCAAAATTATCAATGTACAATCCATCAAAATCTTTGAAACTAAATCCAAAATACTCTCACATATCGCAGAAACCAAAACTAATTCATTAGAGACCTTTCCATACTCTAGAAATCCACGAAAGTTAGGTCAAAATTTCATAAAAAAACATAGTTTTGAAACTTGACTTATACTGAGATTCGATCCATGAAACTTATATATTTGGATTCATTATAAAAAATTAGGTTAAGTTGGTTAATAAATCATCTCAAATGGTATAACAACGAAGGAGAACACCTCAGCCAAAGATTGAAACCCTAAAAAGTCAAAATTGAGAGGTTGAAGATGAAGACTTTCGTCAGAAACCTTAACCACGCGCATGAGAGCGGATGGCCAATCAAAAAAATTTGAATTTTTCCAAAATTTTTATTTAATTTTTCTCATCAAATTGGTATAAAATAAGACCATGTTTTGATATTCCTAGCCCAAGTTATGTAAAAACAAGGTTTTTCCTTAAAGAAATTTCCTTAAAATTACAAGTCAACCCCTATCAACTTTTCAAACTTAGGAATTTGAACCGCAAACTTTACCCGCACATATATCAAATTATTTTAAGATAAAAAGTATCTTGCACCAAAGTTCAATAAGGTCACTATTTTAAAGTCCCAAGATAATTACTAATGAGCCCCTGCAACTTTTATAAAGACAGTCTTAAATACAAAACTGACTGATTAGCCCCCTAATACTCATATACCACACATTGTATAAGAGGAAATCAAGCCCCAATTCTTCTGAATATTCTAATGTGATAGAAATTCCACCTAATACTAAGCAAGTAGATTTTCCTACCTTTTTAGTATTATACTTTGCATATTTGAAATACTATTATTGATATCACTACGTGATAGCCATTTTACTCTGAGTATGTGCATGTTATTATATTGCCATACTAGATATTTTGTTAACCATGATCAGTATTTGAATTATCACCAATATTTGAATTTTAAAATCAATTTTACCCCTTCTCACCTAATAACTGAGATCATATACCTTATTGATTTAGTTTGCCCTTGCACTTTTGTACCATTTTTACTATAAGCGTCAGTATTAATTAGGAAGTAGACTGATGTATTATCCCATGAAACTTTATACTTAGCCTACTGGTCTCAGATGATTGAGAGCCATGCCAATAGCTGTATGCGTATGGGTGCCACTTTAATTGTGAGCATAGCAGGTTACTTTTCCGCAAAATTTTTTGGATTGATTATGATGAAGTTAAATTGGTTGCTTAATTACCTCTATACCATTTAGTGAACTAGTAAGAATGGGATTATTAGTTCAAATTCTTTTACTTTCTTTAAACATGATTCTAACTAAATGGGTAATGTACCATAATTTTTAAACAGACTAATCACTATGGAATTGTGAATCCCAAACTTTTTGATGTTTACAATCTGATAAATATGGAATTGTCAACTTATTAGTGTCAAAAATTTTAAACACTAATTCTATACACACTCCAACTCTCATTTATATCTATATCATTGTTACAGAACTGGTAAAACCTGCTTAGCATATTTGTGTTAATTCCTTCCTTCTCCAGATGTGCCAGGAGAAAGGAAATAGTATATATTCCCTACTAGAGGCATAAACCGGTCACCTGTTTGCGTATGTGATCGTATGGGTAGAGACTAAACCATATGGGAGCAAGGAGTGGTGTTTTTCAAATTTCTATATTGTCGTGTTTACTAGAAATGTGTAACTCACCCTTGCTGTGGTTCAACCCTATGTAATATATTAATAATGAATAAAAGGTTATGTTATTCCGCCTTAGATTTAATTCATTTCTTTTCATACCAAAAAGCAAGGTATGACAAGATTTCATTTTACTTTCAACATAAAATAATGAGGTTAAGTGTCATTATAAAATAATGATGTTAATTTTCACACCTCTCAGGGTCTATATTGAATTATGCCTAGGAGATGAGACTCTAAGCATTCTCATACTACCGAGATAAAGCTTTCATTTTATTTTTCACCACAAAATAATGATGTTAAGTGTCACCATAAACTAATGATGTTAATTTATCCACCTCTAACGGTTTATATTAAGACATGCCTAGAAGAAGACAGTCAAAGCATTCTCATACCGGCGAGATATAGATTTTAGTTTTCTTTCCTGTAAAATTATGATGTTAAGTGTCACCATAAAATAATGATGTTAATTTTTCCACCTCTCAGGGTTTATATTGAGACATGCCTAGGATACGAGACTCCAAGCATTCTCATACCGCTGAAAGAGAGATTTCATTTTACTTTCACCATAAAATAATGATGTTAAGTGTGACCATAAAATAAGGATGTTATGTTTCCCATCTTTGAGGGTTTATATTGAGGCATGCCCTGGGGACGAGACTACAAGCATTCTCATACCTTCAAGAGAGAGAGAGAGAGAGAGAGAGAGAGAGAGAAATCATGAGTATGCGATAACCAAAAATAAAATTTTCACAATATGAGAGAACACTTCATTTCATTGAGAACTCTAATAACATTTGATAACCAAAAAAGTGATCTTGTGATATTACATAGCTTCTTCAATGATGTATTTTTTTTAAATGATCGGTATTCCATGGGTTGGTGAATGGATCTCCTTCTAAGTTTTCTAGATTCTAAAACTACTTCATCAATGATTTTATATGGTCTATGACAACTTGGGTGATTTTTATTGGCTATCTCGATCACCTTTTTTAGTACTAGATCACTAACTTTAATCGGATGATCTTTGACTCTTTTGTTGTAGAACTTTTCCACTCTATACTGATAAGTCGATTACCTTATTATTGCATCTTCTCGGTGCTCTTCAATAAGTTCTAGATAAAGTCTTCTCTCTTCCAAGTTCATCTTCGGATCGTATGTCTGGACTCTATGACTCGACAACCTAATTTCAGTTGGGATGACTGCTTCTGACCCATATACCATTATAAAAGGTGTCTATCCTGTTAGCATCCTCTTTGTGGTCTGATATGCCCATAGTACACTATGTATCTCATCAACCCATTATCCTTTGGCATCCTCCAACTTTTTCTTTATCCCATCTACTATAAACCTATTTGTCACCTCTCTTTGCCCATTTTTTCGGGGTCGTCCTGATGCCGATAATAATTAATTTATACGAACCCTATTATAGTAAGCCATTAAATACTTGAACTCCTTTTCGTTGTCTGAAATCAGAATATTTGGGAGCCCTTATTCACAGATGATATTTCTCCAAATAAATCTAAAACATTTCTTTTTCGAGATAGTTACCATAGCCTCTTCTTCCACCCACTTTAAGAAATAATAAATCATGATGATAAGGTAACGGAAGTTCCCTTTGGCTTTTTTTTATGGGAAAACTTGGTCTATTCCCCACATTACAAAGGGCCATGTGATAAAGATGGAAAAGAACGATTGATGAGATACGTTTGCAAAATGCTGAAACTTATCACACTTAAGAACACAATTGACTGCATCCTTAGACAAATTTGTAAAATATTAGCCTTGAGTCAAAATTATCTTTGCCAATAGCCTCCCTCCTATATGGTTCATATACTTGATGTCATGAATGTTTCTCAGTACATAACTTACCTCTGTGGGATCGACACACCTCAAAAGTAGGAATAGATAACCCCTTTTTTACAACATATTCCCTCGAATAACAAATTTGATGGCTCGATAACGAACCTTTTTCCTTTAGATTTTGCCCTATGAGAGATTTTTGTTCCTTAAGTAGTCAATAATCGTGTCCATCCAAGACAATCCCAAGTTCAAATTGAAACATTATGTTCTCTCAGAATCTACTCGACCGATACTCCATTCCTGGAGAATTTTGACCAAAATCATTCTACGGATCTTGGCTCATGTTGTCGAAGCCAGCCTTATACGAGCATCTTATTTTCCATTCTTAATTCTTTTAATCCTTTTTACTTTTACTCCCTGAAAACTTTTAAGTATCACTTCACCCTCACTATTTGGCCATTTTTTCATCTTTAGCCTCATAGATTCCTAGAGTTGGTTGGTTACCAATTGTGAATTAGTGTGGGTAAGAAGTTGGTCGACACCCAGTGCCAACACATCATTGTGGTTAAATGCTTCGAAATTGAACCTCAGAGCATATTTGATATCAATTTTATAGGGGCTAATAAAATTATCCCAGGCCCACTACTAGCTACACAGGACGAGTCATCAACCAAAAATATCCAGATGGGCATATCTATTGAGAATAGGCCTTCAGCAAGGTGCCTATTTTTTAGCAGTAAATCTAAAACTAGAATATTATCTATAGTGTTGGCTGAAGCAGTCTCTGCAGTTCTCATTTCTGATCTTTTATCTTATTCTGAACTCTAACTTACATTTTAAATTCGATCTCCTCAACCAACTCCCAAGTGAACTCTGTTATAAAATCTACTAAAACCTTCCCCTTGATTGATTTTATTTGCTGGTAGATGATATCAAACTTGCCTCACTCAACTAACCAAGACATTAGCCTACCATTGTTGTGATTTAACCAATTTTTATCTTTTTGGTCCTAAGCATGCATTTATGTGTTTTCGCAAGATAAAATAACCAATCACAACACAAAACCGAGATGTACAAGGGAAACCCACAATGGGAAAAACCTTAGATGACCCAGCCAACAAATCCACTACATATGGTTTTACATAAACAAGTAAAAATACTTACTTTCTAGACTTGACTCCCTCTTAAGACTTGATGCTTCTTCTTGCTTCTACCTCCAACTAGTTGATAACTCTGGAATCTACCGTAGTCTCAAAATCTATACATAGCGCTCAGTTACCGTCAAACATATGAAAGCCTCTCCTCCGTATGCACACCATGAATCATAATAAACACGGACTCCTCCGTAGAAAACCTTCTCTTTTGGAATGAGAATAAAACCCGGTGCCAACTTGATGATCTCAAAACAATAATACATTAAGAAACTTGGATCGTAGTAAACTATGGGTGTAAACTTGTGTTTTTGGCACAAATTAAACCATGAAAATACCAACACCAAATTGGGATTTTGGATGAAAAGTTTTTTCTCTCAAAGTATTAGAAAACCTCTCCAAAGTCTTGTAAAAATTTATGTTCCCGTACATATTAAAGCTAGTAAAAATATAGTGGCGAAGTGGACAGTTAAAAGAGAAAACTGAGGAAGCTGGGCAAAAATCGCTAGGTCGTTCGAACGACTTTGGAATTTCGTTCGAACAACTTGGTTCGAATGAGTTACTAACGAGAAAATAGAGTTAAAAAGCCAAATCTCGTTAGATGTCTCGTTTGAACGAGTTGTTCGAACGAAAGTTCTAACGAAAAACATAAAAAAATTGCCAGAAAGTCGTTAGAAGCTCGTTTGATATCTTGTTCGAACGTCCTCATTTGAACGAGATAAAATGTCGCTCGAATGACATATCAACAAAAAAATTATTTTTCTAAAAAAAATATAAAAGAATTTTCAACAAAATTTAAGTAAAAACTAACACCAAAAATAAATTTCCAAGTTCCTATATATATTAATGCATTCATACCATTAGAGACCTTGGAAATAATGAAATGTTGATGACATATAAGCTTACCACATAAACCGCCAATGGTGTAATCTTTAAACTCTTGGCCGCAATATCTTCAACTAAAATGTCATAGGTTTGAAAGGATATAACAAACTACAATCCTATAAGTCAATTAGTTTTGTCCTTAACGAAGCCAACACTATAAATAGACACGATTGGAAATTTTCCCTTACAAGTACCGTCTCGAACAAGGATGTGGGCAGGGCCGAGCCACATTAAAACCTCGGTTTGTAAAGTTCCTTTAAACCCACTTTCTTCCCTTACTATATTTACATCCGTGATTTACTTTAATATGATTAATATTTATATTGCTTGAATATGAATATGAATGTGTGTCGATGAAAGACAACAATAGGGAAATAATTTTATCAATAAACTAAGAAACGATTTTTATTAAGTTGCAACGTTAATAAAATGATGATGGAGAGAAAAAAAAATTAAAATTGTGAAAAGTCAACGAAATGTCATTATCCCATCTCACCGCCCTTTTAGGATAATTTTGGGCCAACATAACACATTTAAGGAAACCTAACATCTTTATTTCATTCTAAGAAGTCATTATCGAGAGCACTAAGAAAAATAAAACATGAAATTTTAGACAAGTTAAGGGACATTTACACTTTGGGGTAGAGTAGTTCTTCATATTTTCTCATTGGCATATACTAGTTCTCATATTTACTCATTGGGTTCCATTTTCACCTTTAGCGATGATTTAAAAAATAATAATAGTCGTTAAAAGTCTTATAAATTGTCGCTAAAATTAAAATGGAACCCAAAGATTAAATATGAAAACTAGTGTACCCCAATGAGAAATTATGAAGAACTATTGTAACCCCAATGAATAAATATCCCTAAAATTAATGAGATAAATAGCTCACTACATTAATTCAATGAGTTAATAACACGTACATTAACAACAGTGTATAATCGTGGGCCTTCTTTCATAATAGCTAATAAAATATCAATTATGATGTTTATACTACTTTATTGGGTACTATTTTATTTAATTAGATTGGCACGTTATCCATGGATAACCTTTCACAACCTGATTACATAATTCCTTAATTTTCATTTCATTTGCTGAAAATTAATTTCCATTCGAAAATTATCTTACTTGGAGAAATAAACCAAATATACTCCATTAGTATTTTTACATCTATAAACATTATGAGTTATTACTACCACTTTTATCTTTAAATCTAATATTCACAAACATTATTATTAGGTCACTTTGGTGACTACCAAACTATTCGTTCTATAAATATTACATTGATTAAATATTTTCGTGAGTAACACATGCAAAGTCTCCATTTATGTTCATTAATAAAAAGTAATAGTTTATCCACCTTTGGGTGATCACTAAATATATCTCATGAATAATAAACTAAAATTTTCACGTTAAATATGTTAATAAACATTCGTATTACATGATTAGTTCACATTGATGGCAATAAATTAATTTGATATTCATGAATTATTTTAGTGTGTCATAATATGAGTATCAAATAGACTAGGTAATTGGCTAAGTATGTAGGATATTAATTATGATTGTACTTATGGGTTACCTAATCTCATAGTGACTGAATCAACATCAACATTCATTCTCATAAATAGGCCTATAGGACCAAAACATACACGATATGAATGTGAATATGATAATATTTTATTTAGAATTTTAAATTGGAGAAATATTTTGATCACCTAATTAAACTAAATGTAAATATTCATTCAATGGATAAAAAGATTTAAAATCCTTCAAGGTTAAATTTATGAAAAAGGAAATTACCCATTAATATTATTTTAATAATTTTAATTGTATCTTTGGATAACCAACTTACAATTGTTAAATAAACAAGACAGATTATCATAGGATCAATAATCTAACATTCATAATTATATTTGGACCTTTGGAAAACAAAATTTACGCACACTAATTTAGTATTTACAAGTATAGACTATGAAAATTTAGTGAAAACCTAATCTAACATAATGTAAATATTAGGCTCCAAAACCTTATGCACAATAGTTCAATTTTTATAACTATTTTTGGTCATCCGAATTGGGTGTGCCACGAAAAAGGACTTGGCATGGAAAGAGATCAAGGGAGAGAATTCCCTTTCCTCCACTCGCATGATGTTCACAAACTCCCAAGGATATAAGTCGTCGTCATCAAGGGGTGTGAAAATGTTAAGAATGAACTCGTCAATTTATTTGACTCAAAATAAGCAAATGATATAGACGTCCCCGGTGAAATGGCATTAAAAAGACTAATGGATGCATACGAAACTAAATATATCATGGGTTCAGGGACTAAGTTACAAAACGGGAAGGTGTTAGGCACTCATTCCACCATTTCGGTCTCTCATGAACTATAAAAATATTCTCCCTTTTCTCCAAAAATGTGTACAACATATGAAGGGTGAAAGTGTATATATGCGTTAAAAGTTTGTAAATCATCGTGTCCATGTCATGAAAAAGACAGTAACAAATCAATCGAAGGAATGTAAAAATAAAGATATATATATATATATATATATATAACTAGAATATTTGTAGTGCATCGGATTGTAACTCAGTATGAATAAATGAGCACGCGTGTCTGATAGGGTCACTAAAAGGTAGTAGAATAAGTGAAATATATAATCCATGAGTAGTAGGTTGGATTGTGACTCATTATGAAAAAATGCGTACATAGGTTTGACGAAACACTAAAAGTAATAATAAGTAGGTGGATATATGTATGGAAATACTAACGACAAAGTAGCGAGAAAGTAAAATATGGAAAATGAGGAAAAGAGGACCCGAATCCTAAGGTAATTTTGGGACACCTACGTAGCCACGAACTCAACTCAACTCAACAAATCCTTTTCCCAATTATTTGGGTAGGCTACATGAATTCTATTTTTCCATTCCATTCTGTCCAGTGCAATATCTTCGGTTAAACCACATGACATCATGTCCTTTTTTATAATATCTCACCAAGTCAATTTAGGCCTACCTCTACCCCTTATGTTACGATCAATACCAACTAAACCACTCTTCCTTAAAGGGGCATCCATTGGTCTACACTTGATGTGTCCAAACCATCTAAGTCGATTTTCTCTCAATTTATCTTCTATAGGGGCTACTTTTACCGCTTCATGAATTTGTTCATTTTTAATTTTCCTTTCGAGTTTTATCCCAAATCCATCTTAGCATTCACATCTCCGCCACACTCATGTGTTTGCACATTTTGTCTTTTGGTTGCCCAACACTCTATCCCATATAACATGGCGGGTCTAATGGTCGTCCTATAAATTTTTTCTTTTAACTTCAAAGGTATACGCCTATCACACAAAACGTCGATAACACTTCTCCACATAATCGAGCCTGCTCCAATCCTATGAGTAACATCATCACTAATATCTCCATCTTGTTGGATAATCGATCCTAAATAACGGAAATTATCATTTCTAGGTATCTCTTGACCCTCAAATTTCACCACATCTCCATTTGTCCTCCTATTACTACTAAAATT
The DNA here is from genome assembly GCA_949130495.1 of Sambucus nigra. Lineage (NCBI taxonomy): Eukaryota > Viridiplantae > Streptophyta > Magnoliopsida > Dipsacales > Adoxaceae > Sambucus > Sambucus nigra. The sequence goes on along the minus strand of OX422220.1, from coordinate 220,738,367 downwards.
GCACTCCACATATTCTATTTTAGTAATGCTTACTTTAAATCCTCTTGTTTCTAAAGTTTTTCTCCACAATTCCAGCCTAGCATTAATCCCCGTCTTAGTCTCATCCACTAAAATAATATCATCTGTAAATAGCATACACTATGGCACCTCATCTTGTATTTGTCCAGTCAACTCATCCATTCAAGAGCAAAGATATAAGGACTTAATGCTGAACCTTGGTGTAGACCTACCATAATTGAAAATTCACTACTTTCTCCGGCAGATGTTCTTACTGTAGTCATTGCACCATCATACATATCCTTGATCACATCAATATATATGCGAGTCACTCCTCTTTTAGGTAGAACCCACCATATTAAATCTCTGGGTATCCTATCATACGCCTTCTCCACATCTATAAAAATAATATAAAGATCCTTCCTTTTCTCCCTATACCACTCCATTAATCTCCTCAATAAATAGATTGATTTCCATTGTTGACCTCCTAGGCATAAACCCAAATTGATTCTCAAATACGGTTGTCTTCAATCTCAATCTATATTCAATCACTCTCTCCCAAAGTTTCATTGTATGTCTCATTAGCTTAATACCACGATAATTTGAACGACTTTGTATGCCCCTTTTATTTTTATAAATAGGTTATAAAACACTTTTTCTCCATTCATTGGGTATCCTATTAGTCATTAAAATTCTATTAAATAATTTTGTAAGCCATGATACTCCATCCTCCCCCCAGCACTTCCAAACCTCAATAGGGATACAATTTGGTCCTAAAGCCTTCCCTGTTTTCATCCTTTTTAGAGCAAACCTGACCTCTGTTGTCCTAATTCTACGAAAAAATATATTTTCTTGAGTCTCCCTAAGTTCCTCTATATCTAATCTACTCCCATTATCTCCATTTAATAACCTCTCAAAGTAGTTCTTCCATCTTTCCATAATTTCATCATCTTTGAATAGGACTCTCGAATCATCACTTTTGATACCCTTAACGTTGTTAAAATATTTTGTTTTCTTGTCCCTAAGTTTAGAAAGCTTATAAATACTTGTTTCCCCCTTTTGTGTTCCTAATTTTGCATAAAGATCATCATACGCTTTTAACTTAGCATCTCTTACTACTTTCTTAAATTCCTTTTTAGCCCATTTATATTTCTCAAAATTTTCTACAATTCTATTTGTTTGCCATTTTTTAAAGCACCCCGTTTTTAATTTTTACCATATTTTGTACTTCTTCATTGCACCGCCATGTTTCTTTATAATGTGGCCCCTTGCCTTTTTATTCTCCAAGAATTTCTTTTGATATTCTCCTAATGCACGTGGCCATCTTATTCCACATTATGTTAGTCTCTTCTTTAGTATATCATGTTGCTTCATCTCATACTTTATATTTAAATAGTTCTAATTTCTCTCCTTTTAAGTTCCACCACCTAGTTAGTAGGTTAATCTTCACTTTTCGCACTCGTGATTGATTTTTAATATTTATATCCAACACCTTATCCTATGTTGTGAGGTTAAGCTCACTCCCGAGATAATCTTAAAATCTTTACACGCTAATCGGTCTCCTTTACTAGTAATGAAAAATATATTTGGTTCTTATTCATTCCACTTTGATAAGTTATTAAGTGTTCAAGCCTCTTTTTATAACATGTACTTACTATTACAAAATCACAAGCCATCGAAAAATCTAAGATAGACTCTCCCTCGTCATTCCTATCTCCAAAATCGTATCCTCCATGCACTATCTCATATCCTATACGATCTTCTCCTACATGACCATTAAAATCTCCCCCTATATATATTTTCTCACCTACGAGTATGTATTGAATTAGTTCATCCATTTGTTCCCAAAATTGTACTTTAGTGTGCTCATCTAATACTACTTAGGGTGCATAAGCACTAATAATATTAATTATGTTTTCACCTAATACCAATTTTACAAGTATAAGTCTATCACCTTTCCTAATAACGATTAAGATATCATCCTTAAAGTTCTTGTCTACTATTATTCTAACTCCGTTCTTATTTCTATGTTTTCCTGTATAATATAATTTTAATCATGTATTTTTTATTTCTCTTACTTTTTCACCAACCCATTTAGTTTATTGTAAAAAAGTTATGTTAACTTTTCTTCTTATCATGGTATCTACTAACTCCATCTCTTTTCCTGTCATAGTCCCTATGTTCCAAGTCGCTAACCTGAGTCTAGTATCCAGGTCTAGTTTTTTTACCCGCACATGTCCAGCTTGTTGAAGGAACCCTTGTGTATTTTTCATCTCATACGGGTGCCTGATGATGCTGGAAATAGCACCACCAGGTAAGGTGTTTGGGAGCTCTAATTAGTGTATAATAATGACAGCACAAGTATATCAAGTATAAGAGAATGCGATGAGGAGAAGAGGATGAACACAGTCATATAAGTGGTTCAGCCAATCAGGCCTACGTCCACTGTGAAGGTGTGTGGTTAATATCACTGTATGAGGGCTCTAATGGCCGTAAATATAAACCTCTCAAGCTTTCTCTCTCTACTGTGTATTTAGACAGAGTTTCAGCTAGGGTTCTTAATTTTGGACCCTTCTCGAAGAAGGAGAAGACAAGTATATATAGTATGAGGGGGTGTAATGCACCCCCTATGCATGCAATGAGCATGTATGTGTTGATCTAACCAAACTGATGAAGACATCTATCACTGTCACATGTAGAGAATGATGATGAAATATTCCCCCATATGAGGGGAATAATTTGTTGTAACTGATTTGTGTACACGTGTTCCCAGTCACACATTTGCGAATTAAGGCTCGACTGTCAGTGATTGGTCCCATCCTCGGCCAGTACGAGGTTTTTGAAGTCTGGCGGCTGCCCAATTTAAGGTTAATCAGGGTGGTCTCGGCTCCTATGAGGCCGAGGTAGGACGAGTTGAGGCATAATGCTGACCTGAGCCGAGGTTATGGAGGAGTAGCCAAGGAACATCGGTTGATTCTCTGCCGAGGTTAGTTATGATGATGGTGTAGCTTCTGTAAACTCGGCTCGCACTCAACCGAGGTTGTCAACCCTGGATGACCTAATGAATAACTGCCATCATGGGTCATGTAGGCCTCAACTGTTGCATGGCTATGAGGAAACTAGTAACGTCAGCCATGGCCGACCTTGCTGGGGACGAGGCCGCTGGTTATCGTTTTAGGTCCCATCTGACCTCGGGCATCTCCATGGCCGAGGTTTACGTCTCTGAGCAGTTGGGTACATATATGGCATATCAATCACCCCTAGCCCTTAGTTACATGTGGTAATAGGTGACTATGGGGTGTACAGCTCCGAGGTCTTTTTTCACTGTACCGATATTCCTTTGACACTTATCAATTGCTGAAGTGGGAAGCGTGCATAGAAAGTGTGTGATGTTAGCGGTCCTTTAGTATTCCAAGGCAATAATGGGCCTTGGGATGCGTGCATAAGGTTTTGAGGGTTATACCCCCTTCCTTTCTCTTTCTTCCTCACTTCTTTATTTTCTTCGCCTGAGCTTTTCCTATTTTCTCTCTCTCTATAAGAGCTTGTAAGCAGTGCATTGGGTGAAGTTCTTGCCAATATTTCCCTCCTTCTCTTTCACATTCCATCAGGTATCGTCTTATCACTTCTTCTTCTCCATTTTCCAGCCTTCAATTGCTGTTTCTTGCATTTTTCGACGAGTGTAAGAGTTTTTCAGCGACTTCTTTGCATTTTTTGATTGCCTTTATTCTTAACTGTTCTTGTTTAAAACCCAGTTTGATCCTTAGCCAAGTCAAGTCAAGTTGTTTGTTCCCGGTTTAATATCCGAAGTGTTAGGTCGTCCTCCTATGCTCAAACCTCTTTATAAACTTTTATAGGAATTCCCCTCTCATAGAGAGAAGACTTTGGAAAAGATTAGGTAAATAGAGAGGGCCCAAGAGGAAACTCGTAGGGCTGAGGCCTTCCCCCTCAGACCTATCTTTCCACCCCCTCTGAAGGTCATATACCCTAAGCCGACCAAACCAATTACCCAAGTAGAGGTCCCAGTCGAACCCTCTCCCATGTCTGAGTCTGAGTCATCCAACTCAGACCCTATATTAGTGGACTACTTTCAGGAGGCCATGGACTTTTCCATTCGATAGGATCAGGTCCCTGATCAAGCCGAGGTTTCGAGCTGTGTCTCATCCCATAACGAGTCTAGCACATCCCAAACTTCTTCAGATGTTGAGGTTGTTGCACCAAATGTAGCCTTTACTTCTCCTATTAATGCTGCCCCCTGTCAGCTGCCACAGGGGCTGAGTTTGCTCAGAAGTTTCCTGAAGGTAATCCCTCGTCCGTTCTAACCGACGTTGACCGAGATGAGGATGATGAGGATGAGAGCGATGTTGACATCCCGGAGGAAGCCAAGATAGAAAGTACTGTTAGCGAGATTGACCTTCTTACCTTCAGACATCTGTATTCAATAAGCCCCTCCATAAAACTCAGGAGACCTCTGAGGGAAGAAAGGGCATTCGGTGGCTGAGATGGTGAGATATGCTTATACGAGCAGATGTTTAAGTTAGGATTTCATCTGCCTATTCATCCCATCATTAGGGCCATACTATCCTATATTAACTTATCTCCTTCACAGTTATCTCCCAATGCCTCGAGGGTGATAATTGGAGCTATAGTTCTATGGAGGGCAGTCCACCTTTAAGACCTTCCTGTCCAGGTCTTCACCGGATGCTACATCCCTTCCTCTGCCAGGAATCATCCGAGCTATTATCATTTCTTAGCTCAAAAGTCAACTAAGAAGATGTTGTAGGTCACCCAAACTAGTAATCATAATTGGAAGTCACAAAATTTGGACCTTGTGTCCCTTCTTCGAACTTAGAGCCAATGATACCCCTGAGATGAGCAAGGTGACAATGGATGCTAGGGACGACCCTGAGCTAAGCTAAAATAATCTTCAAAAAGTAAAAGACCTTCAAGATCAAAGGGAGCATGGTCTATTAGTCAAGTTCGAACATCTGATGACCCCTTACTATCTCTTTGAGACTGACCTTAGGGGGAGTCCTCTGACCGAGATACGTAGGTGTTTATTTTATTATTTTAACAAGTTAAACCTCTAATTTTTTATTTCTGTGATCTTCTGACTCAGACCTTTCCATTTATAGAATGCCCTGACGGCATCTCAGACGATATTTGGGAGATGTCTACCCCAAGTCTCACGAAGCTGGTGAAGAAGGCAGGCCTGAATGCACCCCCTCCTCCCCCATCGAAGAAGAGTGTCGGCACGTCCAAAGTCGACGCTATAAGAAAGAGGAAAACTACAACCACTTCCCTTGAGGATCAGAGGATAGGTAAGGCCCAAAAGTCCATCCCCATATCCTCTGAAGATTCACTGGATGCTCATCTGGAGCAGCTAAAAATTAATGATAGTATTATAAGCCATAGCGTGCAGGCATTAGAGGGCATTGGCTCTTCTATGACCAATGCTGACAAACGCTTCTGTCCCTCCATGGATACTCCTCTACTGGTTGATTTGGCCTTCATAGGACTGTCCAGGTAAGACTTGAATTTCAATTTTATTCTGTAGTGTAACCTCTGCTTTGAATTTGAACTTATACATATGACTCTTGATTTGCAGGGCATCGTGGTTATGCATCATTTGGCCAACTGGACTCTAAAGAGGCTGCCCCTCATCAAGAAAGGCCAAGAGGCTAAAAAGGTGTTGGACTCTCTGAATGCCGAGGTAGATTATCTGAAGTCTGCCTTTGAAGGGTCTGATAAGAAGGTTAAGAAGTTGGAGAAAGAGATCTCCAAGATTAAAAAGGAGCACACCTCTGCTTTGAAGGCTAAAGATGACGTTCTCCAGTATAAGGTTGATGCTGCAGTGAAAAGGCAGCCCTTGAGGATGATTCTGAGGGGATCTTGGCTGATTAAAATGTCTCTGATGAATTTATCAACTTTGGCTTTGAATACCTTGAAAGAGGTATCAAGGAAACTGGCAAATGGGCGGCTGCTAAGGAGAAGGATTCAGGGAGCCTGAAGGCCTCTGACTTCATTTGTCTGGGTTTTTCCAATCCTCAATTTGCCCAGACCCTTCAAGAGGTTGAAGAGGAAGATGTTGCCCCTGCAGAGACTTCTCCGCTGGATGTTATAGAGATAGAGGGCGCCAATTGCAAAGATGAAGGGACCGAGGTGACCAACATCGGCCAAGGGAATGAAGCTAAGGATGCCAACATTGTAGCTGCAGACCCTTAGGCCATTTTTGTGAAGCTTTTTGTAATTTTTCATTATGGGTTTTAAACTGTAACCTTTGATTTTAAACTCAATTGCCAGATAGCTTGTAACTCTTAGACTATATTAACCTCTGATACATGCTTCATTTTTTTATTTACTGAATGTTCTTTTAATGATTTTCTTTGCCATGCAATGTGTATTCAGGTCTGAAGTCTCAATACAATGATGTCTTTGTAAACCAAATAAATGGTGTCTAAGGTCTGAGGTCATCCACTAAGATCTTATCCCCATAAATAATTTTTCACCAAACTAATGATGTCTAAGGTCTGAGGTCATCCAAGTATGATGTCATGCCTCAGACCTTGTCACCAAATTATGATGTTATAATCTCTGAGGTCGTCAACTAAGATGTTATACCCATAAATAATTTTTCACTAAACTAACGATATAAGGTGTGAGGTCATCCAAGTATGATGTCTTACCTCAGACCTTGTCACCAAATTATGATGTTATAAGGTCTGAGGTCATCACTAAGATGTTATCCCCATAAATAATTTTTTACCAAACTAATGACGTAAGGTCTGAGGCCATCCAAGTATGATGTCTTACCTCAGACCTTATCACCAAATTATGATGTTAGAAGGTCTGAGGTCATCACTAAGATGTTATCCCCATAAATAATTTTTCACCCAACTAATGATGTAAGGTGTGAGGTCATCCAATTGTAATGACTTACCTCAGACCTTGTCACCAAATTATGATGTTATAAGGTCGAAGGTCATCACTAAAATGTTATCGCCATAAAGAATATTTCACCAAACTAATGATGTCTAAGGTCTGAGGTCATATAAGTATGACGTCTTACCTGACCTTGTCACCAAATTATGATGTTATAAGGTCTGAGGTCATCAAATAAGATGTTATCCTCATAAATTTTATCAAATGAACCAAGAATTGGCATGGAAATTGATCTTATCATTAATAATCTCTTCATAAGATAATACATTTACATGAAAGCCCTGGTAACATCATATGTAATACTTTTTTAGATGATAAGCATTCCAAGGATTGGAGAAAGGTTCCCCTTTGAGGTTTTCTAGCCTGTAGGTCACGGGTACAACCTCCTCAATCACTTTGTAAGGACCATGCCAATTTGGGTGAAGTTGTTTGCCTTCTGCAACGTCATCTTAAGTACTAGGTCTCGTACGACTATGGGTTTGATTTTACCCTTTGATTGTAGAACTTTGCCATTCTCTGCTGGTAATCTGCTTACTTGATTTCTGCGTCTTCCCTTATCTCTTTAATCAAATCTAGGTCGAGTCTTCTCTACTCCCCATTCTTCTCAGGGTCATACGTCTGGATCCTATGAGTAGGCAGTCCTACCTTTGTTAGTATGACGGACTCTGAGCCATGTGATAACATAAACGGGGTCTCCCCTGTTGGCATCCTAGCCGTTGTTCTGTAGGCCCATAACACAGTATAAACCTCTTCAGTCCATCTTCCCTTAGCTTCTTCTAACCTCTTCTTGATCATGTCAAGGATCGTTCTATTTATGACTTCGGTCTGATCGTTTTCTTGAGGTTGGCCAGGAGAAGACAAAAATTGCTTTATCTCAACTCTTTCGCAATATTTCTCCAAGGAATAATTCTTGAACTGGGTTGCATTGTTCGAGATAAGGGTGTTTGGGAGGCCATGTCTGCATATGATGTTCTTCCAAATAAATTGGAAGGTCTTCTGCTCTGTAATCGTGATCCTCGGCTCAACTTCTGCCCATTTGGAGAAGTAATTAATGGCGACTATCAGAAATCGGTAGTTATTTGCATCCCTTGGTAGGGGACCCACTAAGTCAATTCACAATATTGCGAATGGCCAAGGGGAACTTATTGACGTCATAGGCTAATGAGGTTGATGGGGGATAATGGAGAATATCTGACATTTGTCACACCTCTTTACGTAAGCTGCAGCATCCTTGGTCAAGCTCGGCCACCAGTATCCTTGCGTAATAATCCTCTTAGCCAAAGGTCTTCCTCCTATATGACTGGAGAAAGAACCCTCGTGCACCTCCTGTAGGATGCGGGGAACTTTTGTGGGATGAACGCATCCGAGGAGAGGTAATAAGAATCCTTTCTTATATAGGACGTCTCCTACCATTGAGAACTTTGCATCTCTGTACCTCAGTTTCCTTCTCTCTAACTTTGATTCCGGTAGCTCTCCCTCTCTGATATATTTGATAAGGGGATCCATCCTTGAGTCCCTTAGGTTCAAATTGAGGCAAGGGTTACTTACCTCTTCTTTTTCAATGGTCTCCTTGGGCAAGATCTCAGCTGGGACTATCCTTCTGATGTCTGTTATTATCGCCGAGGCTAGCCTTGCTAATGCATTTGCGTGGTTGTTATTTTGCTTAGGTATTCTCTTCATCTTTACCTCTTTGAACCCTTCAAGTATCGTTCTCACCCTCTTCAGGTATTTTTCCATCCTTTCATCTTTGGCCTCATAAACCCACAATACTTAATTAATAACCAACCTTGAGTCACTATGAAGCAGGAGTCGTCTTAACCTAAGGGTCTTTTCCAGCGAGAGGCCTGCTACCATGGCCTCATATTCTGACTCGTTGTTAGATGCCTTGAAGTTAAACCTTAGGGGGTATTCAACGTTAGCACCATCTGGAGCTAGAAGTATTATCCCTGCATTGCTTTCACTATCGCAAGAAGACCCGTCAACAAAGAGGTTCCAGATGTCTTTATCTGATGAGAAGCTCCCTTTTAACATAACTCCATGACTGAAGAGGTATCGATTTTCCTCATTCTCGGTGATTCTATTTCTGATTCTCTTGGATACAACCTCTTCAGGATCTTGGAAGACGTTGCTGTTTGACCCCTCTGTTGCCTCTAGGTTATTCTCAACCTCGGCCTCCTCCCATGTGAACTCAGCAACAAAATACGCAAGTGCTTTCTCTTTGATGTCCACCCTGGGCTGATAAGTAAGGTCATACTCTCCCAGCTCAATGGCCCGTGTCATCAATCTACCTAACTTCTCAGGTTTATGGAGGACCTATCTTAGTGGGGAGTCGGTGAGGATGACCATGGAATGGGTTTAAAGTAAGGCTTTATCTTCCTAGAAGAATGTATTAGGGCGTAGGATAACTTTTCCATCCGAGGATAATTTTGTTCAGACCCTTGAAGGGCTTATTATTAAAGTACACATGCCTTTGGACCCCAATGTCCACCCGTACTATGGCTGAACTTATAGCTGATTCAGAAACTGCTAGATAGACATACAACTTCTCTCCTACTATGGGCCGAGACAAGAGCAATGGAGATCCGAGGTAGGACTTGAGCTGGTTAAAAGCCTCATCACACTCTTTGTCCCATTCGAAGGCCTTTCTAAGCACCTTAAATAATGGATGACACTTATCCGTCGCCTTAGAAACAAATCTGTTGAGCGCAGCTACTCTTCCAGTGAGCCTCTGAACGTCCTTGATACTCCTTGGTGTCTTCATGTTGATCATAGCCTTAATTTTCTCAGGGTTCACCTCTATTCCCCTCTGATTGACAATGAATCCAAGAAATTTCCCAGCTCCTAACCCGAAGACACACTTCGCGGGGTTGGGTTTCATTTTGTATAGGTCCATGGTATCGAATGTCTTTTCCAGGTCTGCCACGTGGGTGCAGTCCTTTAAGATCTTTGTTAACATATCGTCTACATACACCTCCATAGTATTGCCTATTTGGTTCTTAAACATCTTATTCATAATACGTTAGTATATTTCCCTCGCATTTTTCAATTCGAAAGGCATAACCTTGTAGCAATATGTCCCTTTGTCAGTGATGAAGGCTGTTTTCTCTGAGTCTTCGGCGTCCATGAAGATCTGGTTATAACCCGAATACGCATCCATGAAGCTCATGAGCTCATGTCATGCAGTTGCATCTACCATCTGATCGATCCTAGGTAAGGGATAGCTATCTTTCGGGCAAGACTTGTTCAGGTCGGTGAAGTCTATGCACATCCTCCATTTTCCGTTGGCTTTGGGTACAATGACTGCATTCGATTGCCACTCCGGATATATAACTTCCCTGATAAACTCAGCCTCTTCCAACTTTCTGACTTCTTCCCGGATGACGTCGTACTTCTCCCTAGAGTAAACTCTTCGTCTTTGTTTGATTGGCCTATCATCCTTAGTCACATTTAGCTTGTGACACATAACCTCAGGGATGATGCTAGGCATGTTCGCGACTCCAAGCGAAGACACTCTGCCGCTTTCTCAGGAAGTTTATCAGCTCTTCCTTGATTTCTTCCTTTAAGGCTTTGCCTACCTGGATGGTTTTTTCCGGCTCGTCCTCATTGAGGACGATGGATTCTACCTCTTCCATGACCTTTCCTTTCTTCAACTTTGTTTCATCTCTAGGGTCAAGTGTATCAATGTTATAAGTGGTAGTTTCTCTCTTATGGACCTCTCTCTCTTTGACCGAGTTAAAGTAGCATTCTCGTGCTATGGTATGGTCATCCTGCACTTCCCCTACCCCATAGGGGGTCGGGAATTTTAGCATCTGGTGGACCATCGAAGGTACGACCTCAAACTCCTTAAGGTCTACTCTTCCTATGATGAGGTTATAGGCCGAGAAGACGTTTTCATCCATAACAAAAAATTGATCTTCCGGGTTAACCTCTTAGGCCACTCATCGCCCATTCGCACGTCCATCTCATACATGCCCAATGGATGGACCTTTTTTCTGTTAAAGCCCATTAACGGATGATAATAGGGTATCAGCCTAGCTCTGCTAAGACCTAGGCTTTTGAAGTAGGGCCAGAACATCACATCTGCTGAACTTCCTCCATTTACAAGAATTCTTTGTACCTCACATCCATGAACTCTTGTTGTGATCACCAAAGGGTCATCATGTGGAGCTAGGATGCCTTTGAAGTCGAGTCGGGAGAACCCAACTGGGAGAGTGTCCATGTCCACCTTCTTTCTCTTTTGTGTTGTCTCGGAAGATGTCAAATTTACTACTTTAAGTTTGGCCACTGACTTGGCCTCTGCGACATGAGCTTTTCGGTCAGCCACTTTAGAACCACCCCTGCAAGTCCCCTGCATATGGTGTTAACACCAAACGAGATCATACCAACCCTCTTCACTGGGGTGTTGTCATCTTTCGGTGGAAGGTCCGGATCTTCTTCATCATTGCCATCCGAGTCATCGCCCCTTTTTACTGGGGTATCGTCATGATATCTATCGTTTCTCCTCTTTTTAGGGTCATCTCTTCCCGTTTTTGGAGCCTTGCTATCAACGTACTTTCTTAACTTTCCCGATTTCAACATTTTTTCGATCTCATCCTTTAAGGCGAAGCACTTGTATGTTACATGGCCATGGTCTCGGTGGAATTCACACCATAAGTTATGGTTCCTCTTATGTGGAGGAGACTTCAGCTTCTATAGCCATCTTAGGGACCGATCATTCTTGATCTCATTGAGGATGTCTTCGCAGCTTACAGTAAGAGGGGTATAATGTGCAAACTTGTCATCAACTGACCTCTTATTTTTGTCCCTTTTTCCTGGGAAATTCCCGCTGCTACCGTCATTCTCATCCTCGTATTTTGCAGCCATTGCATCTTTAGCGTTCATGACCCTGCCCGTAGTTGCTAACAGCTCTACCATGGACTTGGGAGGGTCTTCCGTAAGTTTCCACAATAACTTCCCCTTCTGAAGACCTCCTATGAGGGCGATCATGGCTATATTCTCTTCGTAGTCTTCAACCTCAAGTTTCTATTTATTAAATCTGGAAATGTAGTCTCTTAGGCTCTCGTTCTTACCTTGTTTGACGTACAATAGATGGGTTGTCTTCTTTTGAGGTCTTACCCCAAAACAGAAGTTGTGAATGAACCAGTCAGCTATACCCTTAAAGTTCTCTATCGAGTTCTTCAGGAGAGAGGTAAACCAGATGTGTGCATCCCTTATCAAAGTCCCGAGGAAGGCTCGACATTTTATCTCATCTGGTATTGAGTAAATGTCCGCCGCTGACTGGTACATCTCAATATGATGTACATGATTGTTGCTACCGTCGTACTTAGGAGTCACTGTAGGTGGCTTGAACTTGGATGGGGTAGGAAAGCTCACTATCTTATCCACGAACGGAGAGCCTTCTGAGAAACCTATTTGCAGTGGATCCCGACTTTTAATGAGGTTTCCTATATTGTCCTCAAGATGTTGAATGGAGTCATTCCATGGTCTTGCAACGTCGGCCCAACCGAGGTTGTCCCCAGCCACCTCCGAGGGGTGGACTGAGGCTTCCCCAGCCACAGCACAACGTCGGCTGTTGACCTCTTCCTGTTCTTTTCCTTGTCTTATATAGGGTCGGCCTTAATGAGGCTGACGTTAACCATCTTCCCTTTATGAGCCGGCTGCACTTCTCGTCCTTGACAACCTCTGTCGTAGGTCGTACATTGGGCTGAGCCTTCCAAAGGACGACCATCTTCTTAATTGGTCAAAAGCTGACCCTCTTTGTTGGGATTCTTTACCTCTTTGACCTCCACAACCTCGACTCTACTAGATAGGACGTACTATGTTATTTGAAACCTCGTACGACTCCCAATAATTTTCTGGAGCATTTTCTGCCTCCAAATCATCATACCTATCCTCAGGGTAAGGGTGTCCTTGCCTCCCCAGACGCAAATGTCTAGGGTTAGCATCATCCCTCCTCCACTGAGGTGTAGGTTGGTCTTTTCGCGGTGCCTGCGGTGGTCCCATAGCGCTGGGATGAGGTTGAACAGCCACTGGAGTGATCATCTCCAGTGAGACCCCAGGTGGCCTCATCATGTTCTGACTGAGTTGAGCAAATTGCTCCTTCATCGCTTGCTGCGTTGCTGCTAAGGACTTCAAGGTTGCGGCCACCTTAGCCATTTCGTTTTAGGGTGGTGCTTGGTTGGAACTAGGTCCACCAGCCCCAGGCGGCGGAAGAGGCGGTGGTAATTGTGGTGCCATGTGTTAGCACTAAAGAGATGGTGTAGTAGATGAGCTTAATACCTTACACGACCTTTTTCAATGGTGAAACAGATACACACAAGGGGTGAGGCCTGGTTCACCACCAGAGTCTCCGGTGAGGTTAAGCACAAAATGAGGACAAGATAGCTTCTCGTTCCTACAGATGGCGCCAAAATGATGATGCTGGAAATAGCACTACCAGGTAAGGTGTTTGTTTGCTCTAATCAGTGTATAACAATGCTAGCACAAGTATATCAAGTATAAAAGAATAGGGTGAGTAGAAGAGGATGAACACAGTCATATAAGTGATTCAGACAATCAGACCTACGTCCACTGTGAAGGTGTGTGGTTAATATCACTGTATGAGGGCTCTAATGGCTATGGATACAAATCTCTCAAGCTTTCTCTCTCTACTGTGTATTTGGACAGAGTTTCAGTTAGGGTTCTTAATTTTGGACCCTTCTCCAAGAAGGAGAAGACAAGTATATATAGTATGAGGGGGGTGTAATTCACTCCCTATGCATGCAATGAGCATGTGTGTGTTGATCTAGACAATTTGATGAAGACATATGTCACTGTCACATGTAGAGAATGATGATGAAATATTCCCCCCACGTGAGGGGAATGATTTGTTATAACTGATTTGTGTGCACGTGTTCCCAGTCACACATATGCGAATAAAGGCTCGTATGTCTGTGATTGGTTCCATCCTCGGCCTGGAAGAGTACGAGGTTGGTGAAGTCTGGTTGTTGCCCAATCCAAGGTTAATCAGGGTGGTCTCGGCTCTTACAAGGCCGAGGTAGGATGAGTTGAGGCATAATGTCGACCTGAGCCGAGGTTATGGAGGAGTAGCCAAGGAATATCGACTGATTCTTTGCCGAGGGTGGTTATGATGATGGTGTAGCTTCTGTACCCTCGGCTCGCACTCAGCCGAGGTTTTCAACCCTGGATGGCCTGATGAATATATGCCATCATGGGTCATGTAGGCCTCAACTGTTGCATGGTTATGAGGAAACTAGTAATGTCGTCCATGGCCAGCCTTGTTGGGGACGCGGCCGCTGGTTGTCGTTCTAGGTCCCTTCTGACCTCGGCTATCTCGCTGGCCGAGGTTTACATCTCTGAGAAGTTGGGTATATATATGGCATATCAGCGCCGATGCAACGCCCCTTGCCTATTTGTTCGAGACACCCGGTTGCAGGCGCAATGCCCCTTACCTATTTTTTAGACACTCGGTGGCAGACACAGCACATCACTTAAGGGGAATGCCATAGCATTAGCACGTATATTCATAGGATTCATTTTTATAAGGATCTGACAAAGTTTTACACTGTCTCTCATCTACCTAACGCAACCCTCCTCCTTTATCCATGTTTGGGACCGGTAGTGCCAAAAAAATAAAATGTTAAGCACGAACAGGCACCAAAATCAATGTGGTTCGAAATAACATGTGGGTGAAATTAAATCCGTAAATTCAAAACTATAATTTTCTATTTTGTTTAGTGGAAAAGCATGCATAGTTGGGAAAATGCAGAGAAACCTTCAGCAGTGTTGGTGAAAACGCACAAGGAAAATAGGATTTCTCATAAGAGAATACATGGTGTTTGTAAAATCTGTCTTTTCTCGTTATAAAACGATTAACTTCTCACATAAAGAAACCTTCACCTTCTTGCATTGACTCATCTATGACTCACTCTCTCTCAAAACATTCACCTGTCTCTCCAAGTCTAACACCTTAATAGACAAATCCTTATTAACCTTTTTCACTTTCAAGGTCCCGGTTTAACTATCATTAAACACCTTTTGGAGACCACCTTATTTATCATTCAAATTCTCTTCCTCGCGCTCCTAATCTCCCAAATGACTCGAAACATCATTGAGGCTTTCACATTTATATATGTCCTCATTGGCATGGGACAAACTAGAAGTGCTAACATGACTAGCCATGAATGCAACACAAGGTTCATGTGGTGATTCTGCCCCTGAATTAATCGGCTCGATGTCAATATTGTTAAGAGTGGATTTATTATGAACTTTCTTGGCCTTTCTCTTAAGCCTAGTGGGACAATCATGTGCCTTGTGCCCTTTACCCTCACATTCATAACACCTAATCTCCTTCTCTATCTCTCCCCCGCTCATGCCCTCGTTCTTACTTTTATTTTTCTCAAAAGTCTTTTCTTTGGAAGAATTTTCTTTTGAAAATTTGAATTTTTTTTTGAAATTTCTTATAAACGGGGCCAAGTCATCAAAATCAAAATCAACTTCAGATTCAAACTCACAAACTTTCCCTTTCTTATTTTTCTTAGTTTGAGTCTTTAAAGCCATCCCTGCTTCATTAGGTAAAATAGATTTAGGGAACATATCAATCTCATATGTTTGAAGATCTCCTAGAAGTTCTTCTAGCCCAAGAGTGTCTAGGATCCCTACCGAATTAATTATGGTGACCATAGGATTAAAGAGGGGACAGAGTGACCTTAAATTTTCATAACAACTCTCGTCTAAAAAAATTTCTCACCCGAATTAAAACTAGAATTAACTATGCCCGACAAAAGTGCGTAAAACTCATCAAAAGACTCGGACTCTAGCATGGTAATGGTCTCAAATTGGGTAGTCAAATATTGTATCTTGGATTCCTTTACAGCGTTGTACCCTCATGTGTGAGTTGGAGAGTATCCCAAGCATCCTTAGACATATTGCATGTCATAATTTGATGGAACTCGCCAGGGTTGACGACTCCAGTGATGGCACTCAGTCCTCGAGAGTTAAAATTATTCCACTTAAACTCGTTATCAATCTGTACAGAAATAGGTTTAGGACTGACGACATTATCAACACTGATAGTGGATGTGTCCACTCTATTTCACAAACTAACCAAACACATTTATCAATTGCTTTTAGGGCTGACCTCATCATGTCTTTCTAATATGCATAGTTGGAACCATAAAAAGGGGCATTCAATTTTAAAAATTATCCATCAAAATCCGCCCCTTTTATGATCAAGAATTTTTCAAAAAAATTGATATAAATTTTTTTTTTGTGGAAAAAGATCACGTTATAATTTGGTGTAAACGCCTTTTATACCAATTTTTAAGCGGTAAAAAATGATCTAATACCAATTTGAGAGTGTGCATGATCTTAATGGATTAACTTATCTAATTAAATGCCTCTAAACACACAAATCCAATTTTTACCAAATTTTAAACTTTGATTATATTGGGTTTGATTATAATGATCATCCCAATCACATAAAAGAAACAATGCATGCAATCACAAATAGATATGAGGAAAAATCCCTTTTTGAGAGAAAAACCATTTTCTCAGCAACCTAGAAACTTTAGAAGACAACTGACTTACAATAGTACTTGACATAACCAACAAGTATAACACACAATCATGGCAGAATCTCTAAAGA
The DNA here is from genome assembly GCA_949130495.1 of Sambucus nigra. Classification (NCBI taxonomy): domain Eukaryota; kingdom Viridiplantae; phylum Streptophyta; class Magnoliopsida; order Dipsacales; family Adoxaceae; genus Sambucus; species Sambucus nigra. Next base: position 220,721,785 of record OX422220.1, on the reverse strand, counting down.
ATATCACTCGTTCCTGAGCAGTCCACATGCGGCGATCCACCCTCGGTATCCACCGATCAACCTTCAGTCTTCAGTTTTTAGACGTGATTCCTATGGATCACAACTCAATCGTAGAGATGATTGCTCTACAGTGAGTATAATGCAACTTAGGTACAAAAACATTCACACAAATCTATTTGGGGATGTGTTCGTGAATCAAAAGTGTTTTATATAAAAAAAATTTTGAAAACGTTTGTAACAAGTATGCATAAATAATTCTGGCAAAAGTCTTAAAAAATAAACATGAAATAAGTATTTATAGAACGCGCACAAAAATCGAGGCGGAGTCTCGTTCAAATGAAAAAGGAATTTATTTGAACGAGAATAACATCTCGTTTGAACGATGAAAAATTCGTTCGAATGAGATAGTTATCTCCTTATAACAAGCTTCTAATGATCTTTAAATGAATTCAAATAGAACACCTTCATTAGATGTTCATTCGATGTAGGATCAAATGACCTTATAATAAATTGGCCAATTCGTTCGAACAAAATAGGCATCTCATTTGAACGAGGTTAAAAAAAATATTTTTAAAACCTTTAAAAAATCTTGTTTCGATTTTAATAAAAAACCAACATCCCTAAATAAAGTTTATAAATAATTTTCAACACCAATTTTTTTATAACCTTGTGGGGTGTAGGAAAGTCTTGAATGTTGGAGTCGGTTTGTCGTGATGGTGTGTGAAAGTTTGTAATGAAATATGCCAAAATAGCCTAAAATATAAAACGACCTAACTATGAGCTATAGCAGAAAAATTGCTCTTACAGGACCGAATCAGTAGAATGATTATATATATATATATATATAGACACACACACACATACATAAAACTAGAATATTAATGGTGCATCGGATCGTGACTCACTATGAATAAATGAGTACGCGTGTCTGACGAGACTGCTGAAAGGTAGTAGAATAAATCAGATATATATGATATGAGTAGTATGCTGGATCATGACTCATTATGAACAAATGGGTACGCATGTCTGATGGGGCCGCTAAAAAATATATAAGTGAATATATGTATGAAAATACTAATGGGAAAGTAGTGAGAAAAGAAAAATGTGGAAAATGTGAAAAAGAGCAATCAAATCCCGAGGTAAACCTAGGATGCCTACGTTGTTGCGAACCGGTATGTGGGATTTAACCCATAAATAGAAACTAGACTTTTCTATTTTGATTACTGGCAATGCGTGCACAAGTGGTGAAAATGGAAGAAAACTCTAATATTGGGTTTATGAATTAAACCTTCTTTGGGGGCTTTTGAGTTTATGAAACTAAGTTCTGTGAGTATAGATAATAAAAAGGGTGGTTGGGAGTGAGAAAGTAGAAACTAAAAACAAAGATGTGTTTAAAGTAATAAAATATACGAAATGGTACTACTTTAATGAACTTAAATAATAAAAATTTAGACCTTATATGAAACTTGGATTCTAATTTTTGAGGTGATGTAGGGTGGTTGTTACAGTGGTGAGATGGTGACAAAATGGGTCGTAAAATTAAGGTGTATGTGATATAATGGAATGTTGGGAGAATGCATGGAAATAGATATTGTGATAGGTTGAGGACTGATTTCGAGGCAAAAGGTCCTGAACAATGAGGCCAGGGTATCCTTAAATAAGAAACCCTGAAGGGCATAAAAGACGAAGATTCCCATGTGGGGTATGCTCATCAGCAAAGTGTCAGACTTAGCATCCTAACCCTATGGGTAATGAGGAAAGGGTGCCCATAGGTAGTTCAAAAATGGATTTAAAAAAATGTTTGTAAAATGCAAATCATAAATCTATTTCATATAGGGCATGGACCCTTGTAAATAGGATTCAGAGCTCTATGAATTTGAGTTGAGAAACTCTCGTATTCAAGAGTTGACCATAGTCAAACAAATCTCGAGAGCATCCAATGAACTCCGATTTAGGGTTCAGGATAAAAAGGCAACTAAATGTGAACCATAAGTTCGATTCACGCATGGTATGGACCGCTACAAGAAGGATTCGAATTCAATGAAACTGAATTAAAAAGTCTTGGGTCCAAAAGTTGACTAAAGTCAAACGGAGCTCAAAAAACATTCAGTGATCTTTCGAGTAAAAGGGATGTTAAAGACTAACTGCAAGTGCGAATCGTGCATAGTATGGACTGTTAGAAAAGGGACTTAGAGCCCTAAAAGTGTGTTGAGATACTCTCGGGTCCAAGAATCGATCAAAGTGAAACAGAGCTCACGATGTATCCGCCAACATACGATTTATGGTTTTAAGGAGGACCAAGTGGTCTGAGGGTAAAAAGGATCATGCTTGGACATATGGAGGTATACGGAGGGGTACTGGAATGGCATGTCTACCCTATCAACTAGGAAATTTTAGTGAACAGCTAATTTAATATAAAATAAATATAATTGTCAAAACCTTAACCTTAAATCTAATATTCATAACAATATTTAGTATATACATAAAACACCATAGAATATGATTAGCATAACATCCAACAAGGTAGGACAACTTATGTTGTTATTAAAACACAAAATATGGATTAATCCAAAGATTTCAAAAATAGGAAATTTTAAAATATCATTACAATAACATTGTAATATACTTTAGTATCAATCTCTAATTAGCAAAATTTTAAAAAAAAAGTGATAGAAACAGTTGTCAACTTCATTACCAAAAACAATATTTTTGGGTTTTAAGGATTAATCAAGCTTGGATAGTCGAAAAACATCGTGCATAACAACTAAAAATGATGAGTTTTGATGACTAGGCCATTTGGATCAAAAGAAAAAAAATCATTAAATTTGGAGTCAGTCAGAAGTACATGCTTCTATTAATGCTTATTAAAGGCATAAAAAAAATAATTACCGAAAATGTCTCAAATTTTATATCTGTAATTTTTTTAAATAAGAAAATTTAATAATGAAAAAAGTATACAAATACTAGAATATAACATAAAGAGATTCAGTGACATACAAAAAAACACATCGCAAAAACTTTTATGCATAAAACACACCATATTCAACGACATAAAACAACCCATAAACATTTGTACACAAGACAAATTAGATTCATAAACATAAAACTTTGCATAAACATTTATACCCAATTTTAATATTCATCATCATTTTTTTTCTATTAGGCAGATTAAAAAAAATTAGTAAATCATTATAAAAAAATCTTATAAGGTGACCAATCCCATCTTCACTTTAGCCATAATTTTTTTACAAACTAACAACCCCATATTGTTATATGTCCTTTTATGTGCTTTCATAAGTTTGTTTTTTTTAAAGAAAAGAAGATTTATTCATAGGAGAACAACAAGCCTTGTCTAGTGGAAAATTCAAAATTAATTACAGAGGATTTTAAAGTCATTGATTAACTTAATATAAAGTCTAGATTTTTTCCCCATGAAAGGTTTAGCCTTAAATATATTTCTAATATCCTGATAGATTTTTGAAATAATAACATCAGTCTTCATAGGAGAGTCATCATAATTTCTTCTATTTCTACCTTTCCAAAGCTGCTAAGAAATGATACTAGGAATAAGAGTGCATAAAGTAGCAATCAAGACCTTGCCTCTAATCTTGATCCACCAAGCCATTAATTGACCTCTAATGTTTGAAGCTGAAGACTTAATACCCATTATTCAATTAAAATGTTTTCAAATCTGGTTAGACACTTCTCCATCAAAGAATAAATGATTTAAAGTTTCTTGATGAAGAGAACCACAACAATAACATTTGGATGGTAATGGCATATTACGTCTAATTATGGCATCATCAGTTGACAAAATATTACTAAGAAGTTTCCATATGAAAATTGAGACTTTTTTGGGAACGTTTCTATTCCAGATGGAAGTGTAAGAATATTGAATGAAACTCTTATGTCTAACAATGTTCCAAGCCGAGTATAAAGAAAAGAGGCCAGAAGAATTTCCATTCCATTTGATGTCAGTAGAGAAGTCCACCTATTCTCTCACCACTTCAACATAGGTGTGCATCCTTTTCCAAAAATGAGATAATGAGATCCTACATATAAAAGAAATAGGCATGCACCTCTTTTAATAGTTGTTCCTCATAAAAAAAGACCAATTGGAATCTATTGTTAAGAGTCTCCACTATAATTTACAGGTTGAGGCCATAAAAAATGTTAAATTTTATTTATACCAAGCACCACCCCTCCTTCACAAGGAAGGCATGGGGTCTTATAATTCTTACAATGCCTATTTATATTTCCATCAGTCATACCCTAGAAAAAAATAAGAGAACGTAGCTTACAAAGCTTTGATGACGCTTTTTGGAGCATCAAGAGCTGTAAAGATATGGTAGGACATTGATTAGAAGACATGTTTAATGAGAATGAGTTTACCACCTAGAGATAATAGCTTAAAAGAGAATCCTTCCATACACTTTTTTATCTTATCCAATAAATCAATAAATAGGATTTTATTTTTTTCGTGTGCATAAAGAGGAACACTAAGATAAATTAAAGGTGTTTTTTTTTAAAAAGAATTGAGTAATCCTCTCTAGAATTCTTCTCCTTATTATTGGACAATTTGAAGGAACCATATAACTTCATTTTGAAAGGTTTAAGAGTTGTCCAGATTGGACCTCATAATCCTTGATAAATTCCATAAGGTTCTTCATATATTTTTTAGATCTAGTGGTGAAAATGAGGACCTCATTTGCAAATGAATGGCAGTCGACCATAGGACTTACAAGAGGCATTAAAAAGAGCTCTCCTCTCTTAAGTACTTTAGCAACAATGACAGAGAGAATAAGTGATAAGGGATCACCTTGTCACACCCAATATGAAGATTTGAATAAGCCTTGACGATATCCATTGATGAGAATAAAATACCAGCAATCTGAAATCAGTCTCCAAGTCATTTCTATGAATGTTTCATTGAAGCCAAATTATCTTAGAATTTGAATGATGGAAATCTAAGATATTATATCATAAGCCATGGATATATGTAACTTGCAAATAAGATTCACCCTTTTTTTCTTGTTAAAGTTACTCATCATCTCATGTGTTAAAAGGACCTACTCGAAAATTACCCTCCCTTTGATGATACCTGCTTGATTAGGATAAGTAATTATATTCAACAAAAGACTCAATTTGTTTCCCAATAATTTTGAGATAATCTCATTAAAGGTATTACATAGAGTGATTAGTCTATAATCACTGCAGGTGGAAGGATTTTCTATTATGGGAATACGAGCAATTAAGGAAGTGTCACACCCACAAAATTCGACTAACGGGGTGGCCAACCACCGCCGTCGAACTATACCGGGCGTGAAATAAATAAATATCATTCTTAGCATGAGACAGATATGAGACATAAATAAATCAGTCTATAAGATAAATAATTGAATCAATCTCAAATGATAACAACCAACTGCGCGATAAAAGATCCATCACATGCTAGAACTCCAAATAAATCCAATTTCCAATAATGATTAAATAAAATCTGAATAATCCAACAGAAATCCTCTAAACAACTTTGGAACCGAGTGGCCCAATAAAACTCCAATGAAGTCTCATAATTAAATACGCCTGGAAAGGAAAGTCTAACTAAACTATGCCACAAAAATAAATAGCTCCAGCTGCACCTCCAAATGATAAATCCGATAAACTTATGCAGCTTCTCCAATTCTAATCCTGAAAAATATTAGTCAACGCATGGGTCAGAGCCAAAGCCCCGAGAAAGAATACACACTAATCCCCCCAAATAGGATTCTTGAATCCAGACAATAACATTATACGCAATACATATCACAATAGAATATTTTAAATTAAACGCGATAAATATAAATCACTAACTACCCACAGAAATCCCCATTTATAATGGCACACCAATATGATTTTTAATTCCCAAGTCCCACGATGTTAATTTAATTAAATTAACCAACTTTTATTATTGTTCACACTTTTTATTAAAGTGTCACACTTTCTCTTGTTAATCGCCCTCTGACCCGTTTAAACTGTCAGCCCCGACACATGACAAGGTTCCACATGACACGACATAAATTTCCCTCTGACCTGTTTAATTGTCGGCCCCGACACATTACGTCACCACAAATTTTAATGCCCGTTTTTATCTTAGGCATTAATTCTCAATTTCTTAATTTATAATCACTCCACGCATTTAATCGATGTGAGATCCTTAAAATACCCATTAGTCCCATAACTAAGGGTTCCTAAGTTATTATTACGTCCTACCCTGTGTATAGGAAGAATTTATATCCTAAACTTTTACCTAGTCTCATGCTTAGGCTAGCGTAGCGATGAAAAAGTACCAAAAATCAGTCCATCCCCATGATGATAAAAACGCGATAATCTACCCTCACTAGTTCCATACCTGGAGGGCGTAAATCATTAAAAGGCCCACCCACTAGTCCCATACCTAGAATGCATCCTAAAGTATAGGGAGATCAAAATTAACCAACAACCCATCGTCACAAAGGCAATATAATAGTACCAAAAAGTCACGCAAACAAGCATAATTAATCAACGTATAAAACTACGCATGATAATCCAATCCAATTTAATCATAATTTAATTATTACCTCGTCATAAACCTCCAATTAATCTCATTTAATTATTTAAATTAAATATTCAACTATTTCATCTTTTAAAACATCAAACTTCTAATTTATTGTTTCAACACAAATTACAAGAGTTAAATCCATTTACTTTTAAACTAAAGTTTTTCCACATGCGACCTATACCAATAAGACCCAAAATCACTCACGAATCCTACGCACCCAAAAGGTTATGAATATTATTCAGATTAAAATATTTTATAAAAACAGCCCCATAGTTAGTGTCCAGTTTTTCTAATTAAGTTACTAATTATTTTTAAGAAAATATGTAATTAAGTGTTTAGGCTATACTTAAAAAACATAACACTACAGGAAAAAATAGAGTATTCATGCCTGTGAAGATTGTGTTGAAAATCTGATTAGAAATCTGGATTCCTCTCAAAAAATTAGCAAAGAAGTGTTCTTGAATCAAACTTGATTAAGCCCCACTTAAGCCTACCAAAACTTATTATAAAAACTTGATTGTGAAGAAGGTTGATGATTATGAGTGAGAGGAAAAATATTTGGAAGTGTTCTCTGGTGAAAAATTGGAGAAAAAGTGATAATGAGAAGTCCCCCTACGGATTAACTAGGTTATATAGGGATTAGGAGTCCTAATCCTAAATAAACTCTAATTAAAAACAGCTTGCAACCCACGATTTCTGCTAGGGTCGATCGATCGACTCCCTAGGTCGATAGATCGATCGAACATGTACGCCGCCACTTACCTTCTCCTTCATTTAATACCATTTAACTAAACACCAATTTTTTTATTAGTCACGGACTAAATCCATGACAAATGTTTTTCCTTTTTTTATTATTATTAAAGCTAAACTTAAATCTCTCATAAAAACTTCATTTTAGATCCGATTTCGATTCCGCTTGAAGCTTTATTCTTCTAAAATCATAACCAACATATTTATTCAATAAAAAATAATTAAATTCAAAAATTTATTTTTCTTGAATATTCCAATTAATTAATTTAATTAACTAATAAAAACACGGGGTGTTACATACTTCCCCGCTTGCAAAGAATTTCGTCCTCGGAATTAGAAGAAGCATACACATGAATGCGTAAATCTCGCAAAAGGAAATAAGGCTCACGTACGTCTACCTGTAGAATGCCATAATTGGGCGCCCATACACCCAATCCTACGCGCACCTACCCCATGAACATCAAAATAATATATATATTGCCTATATGCATACGCATAACTATGAAAATAACGACGTACCACACCCTCTCACAAATCCACCACTCGATCCTATATCTGAAAGCCATCAAAATGCTAACGTCCTCAAATTAAATCTCAACATCAAAAATTGATACATACGATACCTAACATCTGTACTAAAATCTCCAAAATAATTATCGTCTCCAAAATCCATTTAAAGAATCCTCACATTAAGCTTACTAATTCTAAACTCAATGCCTACGACATTCTTAGAAAAAAGCTTCACATCTCTAAGAAACACATCTAACACGTATACTAGACCCTCTACCTTAAGAAGTACGAATCAACAAAGAGAATCAAAGATCGCTAATACGAAAGCTAAATGGACTCATAACCTACAAGAACTAAAACCGGGCTCTGATACCATCTGTCACACCCCACAAAATCCTACCGACGCGGTGGCCAGCCACCGCCGCCGAACTATGTCGGGCGTGAACTAAATAAATACCATTCTTAGCATAAGACAGATATGAGACATAAATAAATCACTCCATAAGATAAATAATTGAATCAATCTCAAATGATAACAACCAAGTGCGCGATAAAAGATCCATCACATGCTAGAACTCCAAATAAATATAATTTCCAATAATGATTAAATAAAATCTAAATAATCCAACAGAAATCCTCTAAACAACTTTGGAACCGAGTGGCCCAATAAAACTCCAATGAAGTCTCATAATTAAATACGACTGGAAAGGAAAGTCTAACTAAACTATGCCATAAACATAAATAACTCTAGCTCCACCTCCAAATGATAACTCCGATAAACTTATGCAGCTTCTCCAATTCTAATCCTGAAAAATATTAATCAACGCACGGGTCAGAGCTAAAGCCCCGAGCAAGAATACACAATACTCCCCTCAAATAGGTTCCTTGAATCCAGACAGTAGCATTATACGCAATACATATCACAATAGAATATTTTAAATTAAACGGGATAATTAAACTCGATAAATATAAATCACTAACTGCCTGCAGAAATCCTTATTTATAATGGCACACCAATATGATTTTAAATTCCCAAGTCCCACGATGTTAATTTAATTAAATTAACCAACTTTTATTATTGTTCTCACTTTTTTTTAAAGTGTCACACTTTCCCTTGTCAATCGCCCTCTGACCCATTTAAACTGTCGGCCCCGGCACATGACAAGGTTCCACACACGACACGACATAAATCTCCCTCTGACCCGTTTAAACTGTCGGTCTCGACACATTATGTCGTCATAAATTTTAATACACGTTTTTATCTTAAGCATTAATTCTCAGTTTCTCAATTTATAATCACCCCACCCATTTAATCGATGTGAGATCCTCAAAATACCCCTTAGTCCCATAACTAAGGGTCCCCAAGTTATTATTATGTCCTACCCTATGTATAGGAAAAATTTCTATCCTAAACTTCGGCCTAGTCTCATGCCTAGGCTAGCGTAACGATGAAAAAGTACCAAAAATCAGCCCACCCCCATGATGATAAAAATGCGATAATCTACCCTAACTAGTTCCATACCTAGAGGGCGTAAATCATTAAAAGGCCCACACACTAGTCTCATACCTAGAAGGCATCCTAAATTATAGGGAGAGAAAAATTAACCAACAACCCATCGCCACAAAGGCAACATAATAATACCTAAAAGTCACACAAACACGCATAATTAATCAACGTATAAAACTATGCATGATAATCCAATTCAATTTAATCATAATTTAATTATCACCTCATCATAAAGCTCCAATTAATAATATTTAATTATTTAAATTAAATATACCGCTATTTCATCTTTTAAAACATCAAACTTCTAATTTCATTATTTCAACAAAAATTACATGAGTTATACGCCCCCAAATCCATTTATTTTAAAACTAGAATTTTTCTAAATGCAACCTACACCAATAAAATCCAAAATCACTCACGAATCCTACACAGCCAAAGGGTTATGAATATTATTGAGATTAAAAGATTTTATAAAAACAACCCCATAGTTACTGTCCACTTTTTATAATTAAGTTATTTAAAAAAAATATGTAATTAAGTGTTTAGGCGATACTTAAAACGCATAATACTAAAGGAAAAAAATAGAGTATTCATGCCTGTAAAGATTGTGCTGAAAATCTGATTAGAAATATGGATTCCTCTCAAAAAATTAGCAAAGAAGTGTTCTTGAATCAAACTTGATTAAGCCCCACTTAAGCCTTCCAAAACTAATGATAAAAACTTGATTATGAAGAAGGTTGATGATTATGAATGAGAGGGAAAATATTCGGATGTGTTCTCTGGTGAAAAACTGGAGAAAAAGTGATTATGAGAAGTCCCCCTACGGATTAACAAGGTTATATAGGGATTAGGAGTCCTAATCCTAAACAAACTCTAATTAAAAGCAACTTGCAACACACGATTTCTCCTGAGGCCGATCGATCGATCGAACAGGTATGCCGCCACTTCCCTTCTCTTTCGTTTAATTCCATTTAACTAAAAATCAAATTTTTTATTCGTCACGGACTAAATCCGTGACAAATGTTTTTCATTTTTTTTTAATTATTTAAAGCTAAACTTAAATCTCTCATAAAAACTTCATTTTAAATCCGATTTCGATTCCGCTTGAAGTTTTATTCTTATAAAATCATAACCAACATATTTATTCAATAAAAAGTAATTAAATTAAAAAAATTATTTTTCTTGAATATTCTAATTAATTAATTAAATTAAATAATAAAAACACGGGGTGTTACAGGAAGTTCGGCTTTTTGGTAAAGAAATTCCTAAGAAGAAGCTAGAGAAAGATTGAAATAGGTTGTCACTGATTATATGTCAGTAGTGTTTATAAAAGGTTGCATTGAAACCATCAGGACCTGATGTACTAGAAGGATCCATTTACATAAGCACCTGCTTAATCTCTTCCAAAGTTGTAGGGGCAGAAAGGAGCTCAATGTCTAAGTCAGTGATAAGTTTACGAATATTATTAAGAATTGAATTATTAAAGGAAACATAGGATGATGGGGTAAAAAATGCTTTTGAAATCCTTAACGAATGTGTTGCTGATTTCCATCTTGTATGTGGTCTAGTTACCAGAGGAATTTTTAATTTTGGAAATTTGAAGCTTATTCCTCTTATGGTTTACAATGACATAAAAGAATTGAGAATTTTGATCACTATCATTCAACCATTTGATCTTTTCCTTTTGTATCAAGTAATCATATTCTAAGGGTAAGCGATATTTGATATTGGACATTACCAATTTGTAATCAACATTGGCTTCAACATTGAAATTAGACTCCAAAGCCACTTCTTGTTGCAGCACATGATCCTCAGCTTCTTTAGTTCCTTGAAATATATGTTTATATGTATTTTGTTCCGCAAAGAGAGGGCTTGTTTGTTAGATTTAAGTTTGTGATAAAATATCATCATTGGACATCCACTAAACCTACAATTCCATGCATTTTACATCACTAAACGAAATTCACTCTGTTTAATCCATAAGTTATGAAATCTAAAGCTTCTCTGAATAGTATCACCATGATGAACCAAATTAATAAGAAGAGTACTGTGATCAGAATGAGTCCTATTAAGGTGAGAATAGGTTAAAAATTGACCCCACAAATGATTACAAACTAATGTATTCAATAAGGCCCAAATCTTACTCAACCTATCCCTATGGTTACACGAAGTGAAGTTTGAGCCACTGAAAGAAACCTCTAAAAGACATGCTCTCCCAAGAGTGTTATTGAATTAGAGACAAACCTTAATGTCAATATCATTACCACCAATTTTCTCAAGAAGGCTAGCAGCCACATTGAAATCCCCTCCCACAATAACTGGAAGGTTGCAATTACATTGATCAATGTTATCACCCCACAACATTTTCCTCTCATATTTGTTACATCTACCATACACTAAAATGAATTTTATTGGGGAAGGAATAATAGTATCATAAATTTCAAGAGTTAGTGATTGGTTAGAGTTTTGGATGGGCTTAATGTCCCGGTTATTCTTCCGCATAATCCAAAGGTTAGTAATTATATTAGCAATACCATTGGAAAAATTAAGCATCAATATTAAATATTTGAGATGAATCTCCTCAATATTTGGTTCCATAATAGCTACCATAGAAACATTATGGATTTGGATCAAATTTTGAGTCTATGAATTATAGATTTGTTACCTATCCCTCTCACATTCTGAAATAGATTATTAATCATTTTGACAGGGAGAATAAAGGAGTTTGGGATGAATGAGTTTTACCCTGATACTTGTATCTAATGGAAGATGGTTCAAAACCATTTTTTGCAGAATTCTTCTACTTGATAGTAGGTGATTCCTCTACATTTTTTAGGCAAGCAAACTTGTTTGAATGATGTTGACACCAAAATTATCCACCAACGTAGACCAATCAAAAATGAACATTTGTCCTCTTACGTGGCTAAAATTCTAATCAGCACGTTAGTAGCTCAGCAGGCATGCCGACCAATATAAATAACGTCGACCATCAATACTAATGAAGCGTCACCATACCAAAGGTCTTACCATACTTGGTGCATACAACCAATCGTCACATTCATTATGTATGGGTGTAAATGCTTACATGTATAAAGGCATTCCATCCGTTAATATTACAACCCTTAATCTTCGGGTCATTATAAATACATTGTATCCCGTTCATTCAGGGCAAGGTAAAACGGACTCTAGGATATTCTTGTTAACAAGAGTACCTAGCTTGCTTACCCTCTGAAATCAATACTATAACAGTGGACGTAGGATTTCTTACATAGCTGAACCACTTTAAAAACCTTGTGTCTATATTTTATTTAGCATTGTAATTATATATTTTATTTGTGATTATAATTTGGATCAAGTCCAATTTTTTACATCAACAGATTGGCGCCTTATGTGGGAACATGTGTCTAATCGTCGTTCTCAATCTTGTATATCCTTATTCAAGGAAAAATGAATGATCTAGAGCCCAGTGCCCGAAACAAAGGCAACGCGCATGTTCCATCTTCTCCGCCTATAATAGCAGACCTAAATGGAATCCTTGCTAGCCTTGTTAGGGGTCAAGATGCTATGCAATAATCAATGAGACAATTGGCTCCGACGCTGCAAACTAAATCTCCAGCCCTATCTAGACAGCAGGTGGTTTATCACCAGAGAGAGAAATACCACTCCCACCTTCTAGGCATAGCCAATGTAGCTATTCCAGATTATCTCATGATAGGACTTATCAACCATGAATCAATTCCTCAATCAGAGCCTCAGAGTCTTATGATGACCATTCTTTCACCCCTGAAAAGTCACGCGTCCTAGGAAGATTGAGTTGAGCTTCGCCTTTGGATCGATTGGGACCCCAAGAAAATAAAAACCCACCTAGAGCATTATCCACGAACACTCAACATCCAGTCGACTAGTGTGAAGCCACAATCAGGCCAAGATTAAGCATCTGACGATCTGTACGCGTCAAGCAGACTTCTCAGGAAAAGAGTTCAGTGCATACACATAGTCGAGGTAGCCGAGCTATTTCACATAAATGTGATGTAGGCAATCCTTCATGGAAATGATCAATTTAGCGATTGGAAGATCATCTAGGAGATGGCAAAAGCAAAGAATCCTTTACAGTGAAGTTTTGTTAAAGGATCCCCTTTTATTCAAGCAATTGTGGATTTTCCTACTCCATATAAGTCTAAAGCTCTTGTGGTTTCCCCCAAATATGATGGGAAAATTGATCTATTTTTTCACATTGAACAATATCAAGCTATCGCTGACATTTATTCAGTCCCCGATGAGATGAGATGTAGAGCGTTCTCAAGAACCATTACAAATCTGCTCAGATATGGTATAATAACTTGCCCTGATGACAAATTACCAACTTCAACCAGCTTGTCGACCTGTTTCATTGCAATTTCAATTTTAAGGCCGAGCTAGTGAAAATATTAGCCCATCTCTTGAGCTGTCAAGTAGGTGAAACGACCAGGGAGTACATCACTCGTTTCAATAATGAGAAATTAGAAGTGGTAGATTATAGGGGAAAAAAACCCATCACTTCTCTCATGAGTGGGTTGCCTTCCTAGAAATTATATCATACTCTGGCCAAAGATCCTCTTAAAACTATGATCGAGCTCATGGCTAAGGTAGGAAAAATAATGAACACTAAGGAAGCAATGGCTGCAAAGTAGAGTCTAGTCACAAAGACTGAAAAGAAGGAGCAGAAAGAGCCGAGGCCAAAAAAAGAGGATAAGCTCAAAAATATGGAACCTGCACTCCATTGAGTGTTAGCATTCACCATATACTTAAGGAGATTAAAAATAATAAGGATCTGCGATGTCCAGAAAGGTTAAAAGTACCTCCTAATAAGAGAGATATATCTAAGTATTGTGAATTCCACAAGGATCACGGCCATACAACAAATAACTGCATTACTTTGCAAAATGAGATAGAATCTGTCATTTGTCGAGGAAAACTCAGTAAATTTGTTTATCGACCTGAAAGTAGAGAAGAAAGAGGAAGGTCAAATTATCCATGCAAGACCAAAGATGACTAGAAGAGAAACCATGGAGATGATTATGAGGATGATCTTGATCTGTCGAAGAAGCCCAAGCAGCCTGAACGTGAGGTAGCTATGATCAGTTTTGGTTCATTTGATTGTCATGTAATTACAGGTGGCGATGCAGGAAGAGGGGATCACAGCGTTGGAGAAAAAATTAATTGAATGAAACCTAGGCTTGCTCTTATATCCAAAGAATTAATCTAAATGAATATGATCGTCCTAGGAAGGTTAACAAAGACAAACTCGTGATCGACTTTTCAAATAATGATCTATATGGGGTACTATATCCCCATAATGACCCGTTGGTTGTCAAATTTAGGATCTAGGATACTGTTATCGATAGATTTTTGATTAATAATGGAAGCTCGACAGATAGTATGTTTTACCATTGCTTTCAGAGTTTGGATTTGAAGCTCAGCCAACTGGAACTCTACCACAGGCCATTAATAGGACTTTCTGGTGAAAAAGTTTCTTGGGACAGTCAAGCTAGAAGTGTTGTTCAAAACTTGGCCGACAAGTCATACAGAGAAAATATGATTCTTTGTGATGGATAAAAACGTTCAATCTACCTATATCGTGATCCTTAGCATGGTAGGATTGAAGAAGTTTGAAGCTATACCATCAATAGTTCATCAATGCTTGAAGCTTTCAACTCACTTTGGTATGGATGTTATAAAAGGCGATCAAAAGGTGGCGAGAGAATGTTACTACTCCTCAGCCAAGAAAGATAATTTGATCAAATTAAAGAAGAAGACTACCACCTATCAGGTGGATATTACTAAGCCCAACAGTGAATCTGAAGTTGAAATTTTGGATTCACGAGATGAGATAGAATTTATTAAGGGGCAGATTGTGGAAGCTACTGAAAGTACTATCCTGGATGATGGCAAACTAGAAATAACTATACAAATTGGTTCGACACTGGATCCAATCCTTAAATATGAATTGGTTATATTTTTTAGGTTGCCGAGAAACGTATTTTCTTGCAGCCATGAGGATATGCTTATAATTGATCCTAAATTCCTTTGTCATGAGCTCAATATTAATAAGGATTCCAAGACGATCAAGAAAAGATGAAGGGTTTTTAATCTCAAGAAGCATTAGGCTATCCAAGAAGAGGCCGAGAAACTTCAAAAAGCCCAATTTATTAAAGATGTGAAGTACTTAACCTAGTTGGCCAATGTTGTAATGGTCAAGAAGAAGAATGATAAATGAAGGATATGTGTGGATTTCACTGATTTAAATAAATCTTGGCCAAAAGACCATTTCCCCTTGCCTAGAATTGATCAATTGGTGGATGCTACGTCGGGACATGAGCTTTTAAGCTTCATGATGCCTATTCTGGGTATAACTAGATAAAAATAAAACCTTCATCACTAACCAAGGAACTTATTGCTACAATGTAATGCCCTTTGGGCTAAAAAATGCAGGAGCAACGTATCAAAGGTTGGTGAACATGGTATTTGAAGAGAATATCGGTAGGAACATGGAGGTTTATGTGGATGATATGTTAACAAAATGTAAGAAAGCCTCAGATCATATCACCGATATCAGTCATACATTTGATCAATTGGAAAAGCATCAAATAAAGCCGAATCCAACCAAGTGTGTGTTCGGGGTACACGAAGGAATATTCCTCGGCTTCATAGTTAATGAAAAAAGAATCGAAGCAAATCCAGTAAAGATAAAAGTTTTAACTGAAATGAAGTTGCTAACTTGCAAGAATGATGTCCAAAGGCTCATTAGTAGTGTAGAAGATTTAAACAGATTTATTTCCCGAGAAATAGGTAGGTGCTTACCATTCTTCAAGGTGTTGGGAAAGACTTTTGAATGGAATGCAGAATGTAAAAAAGCGTTCCAAGAATTAAAAAAGAATTTTGGATCACATCCTTTATTATCCCGACCAATCTAGGGAGAGAAATTATGTTTGTACCGAGTTGTTGTTGAATCTGCGATTAGATCGACTTTGGTTAGACTGGACAATGGGATCCAAAGATCAATTTTAGACACTAGTAAAGCATTTAGGGGAGCCGAGATTAGGTATCCACGCTTGGAATAATTATCTTTAGCACTTATTGAGGCTTCTAGGCATATGAAACCATATTTTTAAGCACATACTATAGTTCTATATAATGATCTGCCTCTTCGGTAAACACTCCACAAATCTGAAAAACCAGGAAGATTGATGTACTAGGCAGTGGAGCTGGGAGACTATGATATTATCTATGAACTATGATATTCATTAAAAGGCTAAGATTTGGCGGATTTTATCACCCAATTCACCTGTCCATAGGTTCCCAGTCAGAAAATCTTGCTTGCCAAGCAGACTTCTAAAGAAGATAGTTTAGCTGAAAAGCAAGTTGAAATCATTGTCGATCAACCCGAGTCATCCAGAACTCAGGAACTGGACTAAAAATATGCATAGGAGAGCAAGAAAATATTCCATCACGGAATTTTATCTGAAGAAAGCTTCAAGGATGATATCCCGTTGTAGAATTTATACGTCGATGGTTCTTTATGTGCAACTGGAAGCAGAGAAGGTATAATACTCAATACTCCTGATGAATTTGATGTTGAATATGCACTTAGATTTTAATTCCAAGCCTCAAACAATGAGATAGAATACGAAACTTTAATAGTTGGTCTAGATTTATCCCATTCATTAGGCGCCGAGCAAGTAATGGGGCACAGTAATTCATAGTTAGTGGTCAACTAAGTGCTTCAGCTATATGGAGTGAAGGGGGAGTTGATGACCATATACTTCGCCAAAACCATGGAAGTTATTTCCATGATCTTAGCCATGAAAATGCACATGATTCCTAGAATATCCAACGCCCAAGCAGATGCACTTGCTCGGCTGGCTTCAATAACCAGAATTGAACTCAGGCGCACCATACCGATAGAGATCCTGGCTAATCGGATCATTGATGAGGACTTGATGGTAAATTTCATTGTTGTAGATTTGGGACCTTCCTTGATGGCCCCAATTAAAGCCTATATTGAGGATGGCATCTTGCTACCTGATCCCAAAGAAATTAAAAAGTTATGATATAAAGCAACAAGATATGTGTTAGATAAAGGAGTTTTGTACAGAAGGGGATTGACGATATCCTTATTGCATTATGTTCATCTAATATACGTGGAAGATTTGATCAAAAAAGTGCACGAAGGTTCTTATGGAGCTCATTCTGTTTTTCGGTCATTGCTCTAACGAATCAACACTCAGGGATATTACTGACCGACTATGAGGAAAGATCATACAGCCTTTGCAAGAAAGTCTGACAATTTCCAGAAGTTATCCTGAAAAAGAACAATTTAGGGAATTGACTTGGTCGGCCCACTGCTGATCATTAAGTTCAGGTTTAAATATTTGGTCATTGTTGTTGATTACTTCACCAAATGGGTGGAGGCAGAACCATTGGTAGACATGCCTTATGAGAAGGTGTATTAGTTAATTTGGATGAATATCATATGCAGATATGGGCTACTACATGCCTTCACTACGGATCATGGAACTCAATTCGATAACAATGAATTTAAAGTGTATTGTGTCCACTCCAAAACCACAAAGCTTCATTATGCACCTGGCCATCCCCAAAGTAATGGTCAAATAAAAGTAACAAATAGAACTTTACTCAATGGGTTGAAGAAAAGACTTGACGCTACAAAGGACAATTGGATTAACGAGTTACATTATATTCTTGGGCCTTACAGAAAACGCCGAGAACAGCAACATGGTACCATCCGATATAGGCCTACCAACCCATATAGTACTGAACTTTGATTTTCTAAGTGGTGACTTGATGCGCCCACTATATCTAGACATATTGGAGGAAGTCTGAGAAGATGCTTCCCTGAGAAACGCTGCATACAAACACATAATTGTTCACTTCTATAATAAAAGGGTTAAGCTGACCAACCTTAAAGAGGGTGACTATGTTCTCAATAAGGTGATACAGGAGAACAACAAGCTTGAGGCTTATTGTCATGACCCCTATCGCGTTTTCACTGTTATCCGACCTGGAACCTATCGAATTGAGACTTTGGAAGGGGAAAAATTCAAAAATCCCTAGAATGCCGAGCATCTCCGAAAGTATTATCAATGATTTAAGGGATTTTTACTAATATATTTCTTTTAATTTTATGAGTCAAATTTTAATAAAATATTGATTTCTGTCCCTTCATTTTTTCCAATTTTTTTTTGGTGTATGGGGATATAACATCACACAAAAACAAACAAACACAACAAGTCAGAATGTATTTTTCCGATCAATAGTACATACAGACTTAATCATGACAAATTCAACAACATGCAATTATTGCTCGCTCAAATGCAAACATCCTATATGACTTCGTATAAACAAGTCACGAACAAGAAGTGGATATTACTTCATGTATGGCTTTGTATAAACAAGTCAGGAACAATAAGCCTTATCCGACTAAGTTAAAGGGACAAAGTCCT
The DNA here is from genome assembly GCA_949130495.1 of Sambucus nigra. Classification (NCBI taxonomy): domain Eukaryota; kingdom Viridiplantae; phylum Streptophyta; class Magnoliopsida; order Dipsacales; family Adoxaceae; genus Sambucus; species Sambucus nigra. Next base: position 220,702,938 of record OX422220.1, on the reverse strand, counting down.
TAAATGCTTAGTCGAAAAGAATAATTTACTTCATGTATGACTTCGTAAAAATGACTCACGGACAAGAAGTTATTCACTTCATGTATGAATTCGCATAAACAAGCCCGGAACAATAAGTGTAAAACTTCGTATACAACTAAAAAAAGTTACAAACAAGTTTTACCTGACTAAGTTAAATGCATGAAATCATGTAAATATTCCTATAATACTGGGGTAAAAACATATATTCCTTATACACCTGGTCACCACTGATAACAAATGCTAAATTTGGATTAATATATCTAAGTGCATTAGTAGAATCAATGACATTTCAATCACAAGTTGACTGACTGATTAAAATAATCATAAGTTGACAACACAAACATGTGGGTTTTCATTCATAAAAACTATATTACATTCCAATGAATAACAAAATACATAAGAACTATTCAACAAGACGTTTTCCTTCAGCTTTGGAGGTTGGCTGAGATGGTTGTACTCTTTCCATTCCAGCATGAGGATAATCCAAAGTATAGGGAGAATTCCCTTACCATTCTTCTGTTAATGCTACTTGGCACATTGATCATGTGAGGAGGATGAACAATCTCATGAACATCATGTAAACCATAGTCCCCTAAGTATTTAGTGATAAGGCATTAGGGAATAACATAAATAGGGATCCATGAAGTGTCTAACTTGAAAGAGGAATTATCACAATCTAAAAGACTAGGCCCATTACAATACCACAGCTGGCTATTACGATCATGCTTCAACAAAGTGAAACAATTAGTCCAACCCCATTTATAGCCTTCATGATTTGACTGAACAAGGTGATCATCTACATGACCTAAAGCTTCATTGTAGCCTTCCATCCACACCTCTCTCGGTTGTTTGTGAAATTGAAAGGTCAACCTTTCATCTTGTTGTTGAAGTTTCTTTAAAACACTATCCTTTACCTTCAACTGTGTGATTGGTCAATGAGGGCTTTGACCTTAGCTTCCAAATTTATAGACAAGTTGACAATAACCGGATTCTTTGCTTTTAGTTGGGTAGCTTGATCAGCTAAGATTTTCTTAGTCCTAACTTCCTCAATAACTGGTTATCTCGTTCTCTATCTGAAAGATTACATAGGTTTGGATTTCTTCAAAGTTTTAAGTTCTTCCATCAACCTGGCATTCTCATTCTCTAAAAATGAGGCACCTTCATGGGCACCACTAATAGAAGAGTATTTTAAAGTTTCGAACTCATTTTAGAGTTTATTATTCTCCTCCTCCAAGAGCTTGGCGATCCCTATAGATTCATTAAGTTCACGATTCAACAAGAACTAATTTTTCCTGTATGCATAGGCATATTTTTCTAGTTTTTTTCTCAAAACCCCATCCTTCACTCAATTCCTTGTACTTGGCTTCATAGTCGATATGTAGTAAAGCTTTGAATTCACTATGTCCTGCCTAGAAGTCTTCAATCATATCAAAGTGTGTAATATTATTGGCCACAACCCGATCAAGAAGGAATTTGAGATAAGTGTATGCATCCCTTGCTTGATCAGAAGCATCTGCACTGAGGAAGTCTATTAATTCTTTGTTCAACAAGTTCAAGTGACTAGCTTTAAATAGATTATTGCAGTGTTTGAGTAGGTAGGAACCAGTGGAAGTAATTTTTCCCATCTTGGCATTAAACTAGAAAGATAAAGCAATAATTGATCAACAATAAAAGTAGGCAGATGTAACACCCCGTATTTTTGGTACATTTAAAATTTAATTAATTCGGAAATTCTAAATTACTAGTGTGTTGTAATTTAGTGAATTAATTATGATAGAATAATATATAAATATTAATCTGGGATTGAATGGTTAATATTTAGGATAAATTATTTACTGAGCGTATAGTAATAATGTAATTTCGTCGTTTCGAGTATTAATGACGAGATATGTACTTATCACATCCGGAAGTCGGTATAGACTATATTGGGTGGGGGATAAGTATTTCTATAAATTAATTCGGATGCAAATTCTGAGTGTACAGTTGAGTCCGGATGGGCCGAGATAGTCGGAAAAGTGTATCCAGGGGTAGTAAACGGGTCACGGGACGTTTTTAGACATAGTCGGGCCCACTCGGGGACATTTTGGTCACTTGGGCTTGGCCCATTAGTCAAAAAACGGGAATGGATTAATTAACTTAATAAAAAGAAATAAGGGGTGGCTGAACTTAATTAGAAAAAAAACAAATTAAGGGTTAGGAAACCCTAACAGCAGCCAAAGCCAATTGGGGACCAAAAGAGAGCCGACAAAGGTCATCTTCAACCTTGGAATCCATCACAAATTCAGACACTACGAAACCTAAGGCAAGTGAATAACTTGCAATTAGCATTAAATCTGTTTTTCAAATTCATATTTGTGTGCTGTTATGAATTAAAAATCCGTTTTGGGGTTCATGGTATAAACATGGGGTTTTGATAATTCAAAAGAAGACATGAATCTGTTTTGGCCGAAATTTATGAGAAGTTATGAAATATCTGATATTGGATTACTGATGTATACTTGTTAGGATGATATTCAATTAAACTAGAACGAATTAGATGAAGAAATTCGGAGTAATATGTGTTTAAGAAAAGAAATGGATTTTTCCCCAAATCTATGAATCAGTTGTTTATGGACGAATTAATGATTGTTGTAGGCTTTCTGTGTAATCCTAATAAGGTTTTTAATATACTCTGGTGATGAGAAGGCTTAAAACTCATGTTAGAAGAAGTTAGGGCTTGAGGAACTCCGTCCATGGCTGCCCTGCCTCGGCGAGGAAGACGCAGACCTGTACGATCGATCAATCGACGGTCTGGGGTCGATCGATCGACGGTCGCCAGAACCTGGCAGTTTCGCCAGTTTGTTATATAAGAGGAAAAATTTATATAAAAACCCCTATGTAATTAATTATGGAGAAATTAAATACATAAGTTGAATCTAATTAATTATAGATGAATTAATTAGGGTTTGAGGCAAATAAATTAGAGTCGGAAATCTTGACTCGGGTAAATTTTGGGTTACGAGTGTAAAGTCCAAATTTATGGTGGGGGCGACACCAAAATAACTGAATTAATTAAAGTGAAATTTAATTAATATTTAGAGTTGGACCATAAACTCTTAATAATTTTATAGGCTCATATTACGGATTTAGCAAAAGATATAGCCGGGACTTTTATATGTATATATATATATATACGGAGGCGATTGTATATATATATGTGATGTGTACTATTAATATCGGTGATTAGATATTTTGTACTATAGTGCTATAGGGGGAGGTTGCGCGTAGTGGATGAATCCCCTAGCTTGAGGAGTAGGGTGAGTATATTCCCAAGGTCATAGCGTCCGTTATATGGGTGAGGGACAACTCACTTTCAGGGAAGGAATATGACCGCCTCCAGTATATTATGTTTATCAAGTTGGTGTGAGAATTCTGACTTGGGATAACTAGGCTACGTGATGTTTACCTAGTGGGTTATCACTTTATAGAATTTATATTCCGGGAGTATTCTGCTCGTGAGGTTGCAAATTGTTATATATTACAGTATGAATGTGAATGCTGAAATATGATTATAAGTATATAATGAAATAATTAATTATATACGGGTTATTAATGAAAAGGGAGTTTTTGTTTTACACGTATAACAAGTATAGAAGTTATATAAATATAAATAGAGAAATGATATAGTTAAGTTGATGTTACTAATAACTTATGCATCATAATCACTACACACTCAGTTAGAGTAGGGTGGGTATGAAGGCACTTTGTTAAATATCTAGTCTTGAGATGAATAACTAGGTAATTTTATTAAAGCGTTAATAACGTATATTAGAGGAAGGGGTAAGGAAGTCCTCAAGAGAGTGCGACATTTACTGAAAATATGAAGAGCATGCATATTTATTTTATCACTGCAAGTTAATCATTTGTTAAATGTTTTCAAATGTTTTGGGTACTAACCCTTGCTATAAAAACTCTTTTTAAAAACCTTTTAGGTGTCCAGCCACAGGAACGCCAGCCTTGACTATATTCCAGGAATCCGATGCTGCAGCATATGTGGATGTTGCGGGGTTTTGATAGACGCCTCATTCTTCATTCTTAATGTAGAAGTTCGTGATTAGTATTCGAGCATGTCGCTCACTTTCCATTTAAATGTTTTTAGACTTGTTGGGATTTTATTCTTGTCTTTATGGGATTTATTATCTGGACCGTTGGTTTACTCGGTCAATTATATTCTTACTTGTGGATGATAAATTCAGCTATCTGTGATTGTTTATAGTTTTTATTGTCTGCATGGGTTTTGTTTATATAATAAAAGATAAAAAAAAATGGCACCAGTCTATTTTTCTCACTTAGGTGGTTAGTAATTTAATATGACGACAGTGATGCTAAGAATGGGCCAAATGAGAATCCTGTTCTAACTTGATTTAGGACAGATCACCCGGGATTAATTAGGCGGGGTGTCACAGATGGTATCAGAGCATCAGGTTCTAGAGTCCTTAGGATCTGTGCGGCTTTCTACGTTTCAGCGTAGCGTTCGGTTGTTATAGAGCCCTATTATTTAGGACTGTTGATTATATTTTCCGCTTGTGAGATATCGTATTCCTGCTATTAGTTTTTGTATAAATTGTGTACTTATACAATTCAATCTATTTCAGATGCCGCCAAAGAGACAAAGAGAGGAGAGGGCTGAGGCTAGAGATGAGGTGAGGGAGGCTCGCCAGGAGCCACAGGTACCGCCACCACCACCCCCGCCCGAGTTGATTTCTACCACTCAGGTGGCAGTGATAGTGGCCCAAGCGGTCGAGACAGCAATGCGAGCTATGGCAGCTCATTTTCCACAGCCCCAGGCACCGCCTCCATTGGTTCGAGCAGTTCAGGCTCCAGTGGGGCCACCATCTTGGCAGCGAGTGAGGGAGACCTTTCAGAAGGGTCACCCACCTGAGTTTCGAGGTAGCACCAATGTGGTCGAGGCTTGTGACTGGAAGAAGAACATTCAGCGCCATCTGCGCATGTTAGAGGGTACAGAGGTGCAGAAACAGATGCTGGCTAACTTTCGTCTGTCAGGGGCAGCCTTACAGTGGTGGGAGTCCGTAACCACCGCTGAGGAGCGGGATTTGATGCCGATTTCTGAATTCTGGGTGCGGTTTGACCGCAAGTACTTCCCTCCAGCAGTAGAGCCTGAGATGAGAAAGAAATTCAGCGAGTTGGTACAGGGTGACAGGTCAGTAGCTGAATATGAGGAGGAGTTCACCCGTTTGGCAAATTTTGTGCCAAATGAGGTGAGCGATGAGGAGCGGAAGAAGTCAAAGTTCATGGATGGCCTAGCCTGGAGAATCAGGCAACACTTAATTGGGAATCCGGCGTTAGTGACTTATACAGATGTCGTTAATGCCGCACTTGTACATTGCCAGGATCATCATTTCCATGCGAAGGGGAACAAGAAGGCAGGTGAGCCGAGCCAGCAGGGCAAGGCGGTTACTAGTAGTGAGGCAAGTGGCACACAGCAGCAGGTTATCATTCAGCAAGGGAATCAGGCTAAGAAGTTTAAGCCTGGTGGGTTCCGATCGGGAGGACAGGGGTTCAGACAGGGGCAACCAGGACCTAATCAGCAACAGCAGGATCCTCAGGGCCGTCAGGGCCAAGGGAACAACGGGGGAGGCCACCCGGGGCAGCAACGTCAGGGCCAACAGGGCCAACGATAGGGTGACGACCAGAAACGTTGTTTCTCCTGTGGCCAGCCAGGACACTTCATGAGGGAGTGCCCGCAGAGGGGCAGAGGCCAGCAGCAGGGTGCCCAGCAGGGGCAACAGGGTCAGATGCCTCCAGCAGCAGTAGCCCCACCCGCCCCACAGCAGCAGGGGCAGATGCACTACGGACGTGTGTATAACATTCGGGAATTTCCCAATCCTCCAGAACAGCATGCGCCACCCACGATTGAGGGTACGTTCTCCATCCATGGCACTATGGGTCGGGTATTGTTTGATACGGGGGCTACTCATTGTTTTATAGCTACACATTTCGCGAAGGCTTTAGGGTTGTTAGCCACCGCTATGAGCACTGTTACGTGTGTCGACTCACCTTTGGGGAGTGGGTCGCTTATATTCTTTATATGTCGGGGAGTAGGAGTAGAGATTGGCGGTTTCGTATTACCTGCGGACATGTTGGTATTAGATATGCATGTTCATGATGTGATCATCGGTATGGATTGGCTCGCTGACTATAGAGCCATGATTGACTGCTTTGGTGGGAGCATTATTTTTGCCATTCCGGGGCAAGAGATGTTTGTGGTGGCAATGCCTCTCCCAGAGGGAGGCTCGACCACTCATCTTTATTACATTGAGGAGGAAACCTCACAGGAAGTGGTAGCTCCTTTAGCATATATTCCTGTGGTGAGGGACTTTGAGGATGTATTCCAGGAGATACCAGGATTACCACCCAGCAGAGAAATCGAAATGTGTTATCGATTTGGCACCGGGGACGAGGCCGATTGCTCGGGCACCTTACCGAATGGCCCCGTCAGAAATGCGGGAATTGAGGGAGCAGATTCAGCAACTACTGGGTCAGGGTTTTATTCGGCGGAGTACATCGCCGTGGGGTGCGCCAGTGTTGTTTGTGAAGAAGCGAGATGGTTCACTCCGCTTGTGCGTGAATTATAGGGAGCTGAACAAGGTGACGATACGGAATAAGTATCCGTTGCCTCGTATTGATGATTTATTTGACCAATTGAGAGGGGCGTCTTACTTCTCCAAAGTCGACTTGAGGTTAGGGTATCATCAACTACGTATCCGAGAGGAGGATGTTCCTAAGACCGCTTTCTTGTCGCGGTATGGATCGTATGAGTTCAGGGTGATGCCCTTCGGGCTCACCAATGCACCAGCAGTGTTCATGGACCTCATGAACAGGGTTTTCAGGGAGTACCTAGATCAGTTTGTCATCGTGTTCATTGATGACATCCTAATCTACTCGCGTACCGAGGAGGAGCACGCAGAGCATCTGCGCATGGTTTTACAAACATTGAGGGATCATCAGCTCTATGCCAAATTCGGGAAGTGTGGATTCTGGCTACGGGAGGTACAGTTCCTTGGTCACGTCGTGTCAGATCAGGGTATTGCAGTGGATCCGGATAAGGTGTCAGTGGTGAGGGAGTGGGGACAGCCCACGATACCAACCGAAGTGCGCAGTTTTCTGGGTTTGGTCGGTTACTACAGGCGATTCATTCAGGGATTCTCCAAAATTGCAGGACCTTTGACGAATCTGACTCGGAAAGGGGTACCTTTCTAGTGGGATGATAGTTGTCAATTAGCATTCGACGAGCTAAAGGACAAATTGACATTTGCACCCGTGCTGGCATTGCCAAAGGGAGGGCTAGAGTATCGGGTTTACACAGACGCATCCTTACGGGGTCTTGGGGGTGTGCTCCAGCAGGAGGAAAGGGCTATAGCTTATGCTTCCAGGAAGCTAAATCCCCACGAGAGGAATTACCCCACTCACGACCTAGAGTTAGCAGCGGTCATTTTTGCTTTGAGGATATGGAGGCATTATCTTCTAGGAGAGCAGTTTACTTTATTCACGGATCACAAGTCTCTTCAGTATCTCTTCACACAGAAGGATCTGAATATGAGGCAGAGGCGATGGCTAGAATTCGTGAAGGACTACCAATTTAATATTCAGTATCATCCTGGTAAGGCCAATGTGGTAGCAGACGCATTGAGCCGAAGGCCGACTGGGGAGATAGCAGAAGTATGGAAAGAGAAGTGGAGAGAGCTTCGATATGAGGATGACGTAGCCAGGGCTTGCATGTCAGCTTTATCCATCACACCCGAGATCATTATGCGAGTTGTGAAGGCTCAGGCTGAGGATCAGGTTTGTCGGGATAGGGTGGGCCAGTTGTTAGGTGAGGGAGCAGAGGGTTACTCAATTAGCTCAGAAGGAGGCCTACGCTTTAATGGGAGGCTAATGGTGCCAGAGGATGAGGATTTGAAGCACGCTGTTATGACAGAATCCCATGGTTCGAAATTTGCGGTACACCCCGGTGGGGATAAAATGTACCAAGATATGAGGAGGCAGTATTGGTGGGTAGGGATGAAACGGGACATAGCGGAGTTTGTTTCGAAGTGTGCCACGTGTCAGCTTGTGAAAGTTGACCACCCGAGACCATCAGGGATGCTACAGCCGTTAGAAATTCCCGTGTGGAAGTGGGAGAGCATCTCCATGGACTTCATCACAGGGTTACCTGTATAGCAGAGGGGTCGCGACTCCATATGGGTTATTGTGGATCGGTTGACTAAGGTGGCCCACTTTTTGCCGGTACGCACAGACTTCGAGACGATGCGTTATGCGCAGCTATTCATAGCAGAGATTGTTAAGCTGCATGGAGTGCCGATAAATATTGTATCCGACCGAGACAAAATCTTTGTCGCCCACTTTTGGCAGAGCTTTCAGGAGGCAATAGGCACGGAGTTGCGCTTGAGTACAGCGTATCACCCACAGACGGACGGACAGACTGAGAGAGTTAACCAGATGCTGGAAGACATGCTCAGAATGTGCATTTTGGACTTCGGGGGAGGATGGGAGAAATATATTCCTTTGGTAGAGTTTGCGTATAACAACTCTTAACAATTCACGATTGGCATGGCACCGTTTGAGGCACTGTACGGGAGACCTTGTCGTTCACCCGTTTGTTGGTTAGAGGTGGGGGACAACAAACTCTTAGGGCCGGATATTGTTCAAGAGACATCTTCCAAGATAGAGCCGATTCGAGGAAGAATTCGGATAGCTCAGGACAGGCAAAAGAGTTATGCTGATGCTTCTCGACGACATGTGGAGCTAGAAGTTGGGGACCAGGTTTTAGTCCGGGTATCCCCAATGAAGGGGGTGATGAGGTTCGGCAAGAAGGGTAAGTTAGCACCGCGATACGTAGGACCTTTCCCTATTATTGAGAGGGTGGGACCGGTGGCGTATAAGCTTGGGTTACCAGAACATCTTCAGCGGATACACGATGTATTCCATGTGGCATCGCTGAAGAAATATAGAAGGATCGAGAGAGCCTTTTGGCACATTCCACTCGAGGAGATCGACTTACAGCCAGACATCTCGTATGAGGAAAGGTCGGTAGCTATTTTGGATCATAGTGAGCGGAAATTACGATCCAAGGTTGTTCCATTGGTTAGAGTACAGTGGGGTCATCACAATGTTGACGAGTCTACCTGGGAGCGAGAGGAGGATATGCGGGAACAATATCCAGAACTTTTCAACGCAGGTACGATCTAATTTCGGGGACGAAATTCCTTTATAAGGGGGGGAGTATGTAACACCCCGTATTTTTGGTACATTTAAAATTTAATTAATTTGAAAATTCTAAATTACTAGTGTGTTGTAATTTAGTGAATTAATTATGATAGAATAATATATAAATATTAATCTGGGATTGAATGGTTAATATTTAGGGAAAATTATTTACTGAGCGTATAGTAATAATGTAATTTCGTCGTTTCGAGTATTAATGACGAGATATGTACTTATCACATCCGAAAGTCGGTATAGACTATATTGGGTGGGGGATAAGTATTTCTATAAATTAATTCGGATGCAAATTCTGAGTGTACAGTTGAGTCCGGATGGGCCGAGATAGTCGGAAAAGTGTACCCAGGGGTAGTAAACGGGTCACGGGACGTTTTTAGACATAGTCGGGCCCACTCGGGGACATTTTGGTCACTTGGGCTTGGCCCATTAGTCAAAAAACGGGAATGGATTAATTAACTTAATAAAAAGAAATAAGGGGTGGCTGAACTTAATCAGAAAAAAAACAAATTAAGGGTTAGGAAACCCTAACAGCAGCCAAAGCCAATTGGGGACCAAAAGAGAGCCAACAAAGGTCATCTTCAACCTTGGAATCCATCACAAATTCAGACACTACGAAACCTAAGGCAAGTGAATAACTTGCAATTAGCATTAAATCTGTTTTTCAAATTCATATTTGTGTGCTGTTATGAATTAAAAATCCGTTTTGGGGTTCATGGTATAAACATGGGGTTTTGATAATTCAAAAGAAGACATGAATCTGTTTTGGTCGAAATTTATGAAAAGTTATGAAATATCTGATATTGGATTACTGATGTATACTTGTTAGGATGATATTCAATTAAACTAGAACGAATTAGATGAAGAAATTCGGAGTAATATGTGTTTAAGAAAAGAAATGGATTTTTCCCCAAATCTATGAATCAGTTGTTTATGGACGAATTAATGATTGTTGTAGGCTTTCTGTGTAATCCTAATAAGATTTTTAATATACTCTGGTGATGAGAAGGCTTAAAACTCATGTTAGAAGAAGTTAGGGCTTGAGGAACTCCGTCCATGGCTGCCCTGCCTCGGTGAGGAAGACGCAGACTTGTACGATCGATCGATCGACGGTCTGGGGTCGATCGATCGACGGTCTCCAGAACCTGGCAGTTTCCCCAGTTTGTTATATAAGAGGAAAATTTTATATAAAAACCCCTATGTAATTAATTATGGAGAAATTAAATACATAAGTTGAATCTAATTAATTATAGATGAATTAATTAGGGTTTGAGGCAAATAAATTAGAGTCGGAAATCTTGACTCGGGTAAATTTTGGGTTACGAGTGTAAAGTCCAAATTTATGGTGGAAACGACACCAAAATAACTGAATTAATTAAAGTGAAATTTAATTAATATTTAGAGTTGGACCATAAACTCTTAATAATTTTATAGGCTCATATTACGGATTTAGCAAAAGATATAGCCGGGACTTTTATATGTATATATATATATACGGAGACGATTGTATATATATATGTGATGTGTACTATTAATATCGGTGATTAGATATTTTGTACTATAGTGCTATAGGGGGAGGTTGCGCGTAGTGGATGAATCCCCTAGCTTGAGGAGTAGAGTGAGTATATTCCCAAGGTCATAGCGTCCGTTATATGGGTGAGGCACAACTCACTTTCAGGGAAGGAATATGACCGCCTCCAGTATATTATGTTTATCAAGTTGGTGTGAGAATTCTGACTTGGGATAACTAGGCTACGTGATGTTTACCTAGTGGGTTAGCACTTTATAGAATTTATATTCCGGGAGTATTCTGCTCGGGAGGTTGCAAATTGTTATATATTACAGTATGAATGTGAATGCTGAAATATGATTATAAGTATATAATGAAATAATTAATTATATACGGGTTATTAACGAAAAGGGAGTTTTTGTTTTACACGTATAACAAGTATAGAAGTTATATAAATATAAAAAGAGAAATGATATAGTTAAGTTGATGTTACTAATAACTTATGCATCATAATCACTACACACTCAGTTAGAGTAGGGTGGGTATGAAGGCACTTTGTTAAATATCTAGTCATGAGATGAATAACTAGGTAATTTTATTAAAGCGTTAATAACGTATATTAGAGGAAGGGGTAAGGAAGTCCTCAAGAGAGTGCGACATTTACTGAAAATATGAAGAGCATGCATATTTATTTTATCACTGCAAGTTAATCATTTGTTAAATGTTTTCAAATGTTTTGGGTACTAACCCTTGCTATAAAAACTCTTTTTAAAAACCTTTTAGGTGTCCAGCCACAGGGACGCCAGCCTTGACTATATTCCAGGAATCCGATGCTGCAGCATATGTGGATGTTGCGGGGTTTTGATAGACGCCTCATTCTTCATTCTTAATGTAGAAGTTCGTGATTAGTATTCGAGCATGTCGCTCACTTTCCATTTAAATGTTTTTAGACTTGTTGGGATTTTATTCTTGTCTTTATGGGATTTATTATCTGGACCGTTGGTTTACTCGGTCAATTATATTCTTACTTGTGGATGATAAATTCAGCTATCTGTGATTGTTTATAGTTTTTATTGTCTGCATGGGTTTTGTTTATATAATAAAAGATAAAAAAAAAATGGCACCAGTCTATTTTTCTCACTTAGGTGGTTAGTAATTTAATATGACGACAGTGATGCAAAGAATGGACCAAATGAGAATCCTGTTCTAACTTGATTTAGGACTGATCACCCAGGATTAATTAGGCGGGGTGTCACAGCAGAGCAACAACTAAGCATCAAAAAGTGACAAGTTAATTAAAGAAAACAGTTCTCTCATTGATAAATGGCAGTTTTACAAAAAGATACATCAAAATAAGACAAAAAAATAAAATGAAGGAGCACAATAAAAAGACTAGAGGTCGAACAAGTTTACACCTTCTTCTTATCCTTCTCTACCTCATGGCTTATCTCTTGGTTGGCAGGATGGGCATCTGAGTTAACAAGAGCTTTGTCTTGATCGATTGGAGGAGCAATTAATTCAATAGCCATAGAAGATTCCCTTGAACCTACATTATCATTAATTTCATCATCAAGGTTGGTAGCGGAGCCTTGATCGTGCCTTAGAAATAACTATGAGTCTTCAGTAGTACCAACTTCTCTTAAAGATGCCGACCAACCTTTCTTCAAAAATTTCTTCTTAACATACGCTATTTGAGTAGAAGTAGCAGAGATGGACTTATCCCAGCCTCTGTTGAAGGAATCATCTCTATTTTTCTTTGGTTTGGTCTTCTCAGAAGAAAGGTCAGCAGACAGCTTGACTACCTTCTTTTTAGCAGCCTTTGCCCTGTGCTCAGGTTGAGTAGAAGCCAAGATAGCCACAGACAGAGAATCATCAACATTTTGTCATGCTTCTTTGATAGCTTTGATCGTTTCCTCCCAAGACTTCTATTATGTCTCTAAAGTATGTCTGGACTCCTCCAAGGATTTTTTAATACCCTCAAAGGCCTCCTCTACTTTTCTCGAAAAAGAACGTAGTTGATTGTCCTTCTCCAACATTTGGTTGTAATCAACCAAGAACTGCAAGAAAAAACCCAAGTCATTATAAATCAAGGAAGCGTGAATAATATTCGACCAACTTTAAATATGAAAACTTACTAAGTCTAAACTTTGAGTATCCATCTCCGAAAGTTTTGATCAGGACATGGAGACAGCAACAGCTCTATGGTTTGGGAGGATACCAGCATAGACCAACTTTGTAGCCAAGCTAGGACTAAAGGAAACATATGAGACAGCAGTTGATGGAACCTTACCAACCAATCTTAGTTGATCGACATCAATAACCTTCTCAACCTTCTTATCAGCAAGACCTCTTCTTTGTCTCTTGAGAGGAGACTCATCACCTTTAGTGGCTGGGGGTTTCTTACAAACCTCAACCTTCTTATTTTGGGCATTGATATCAACTGGTTTCTTGGCACCAACAGAAGAGTCCTCCTCCAAGAGATTTGGAATTTACTTTTTTCCCATGCTATCAGATAAGTGAAGATCAGAGTCAAAAGAAGAAGAGTGCCACCAATAGCAACTTCATCACCAACACCAGAAGATTCAGTAGCCGAGGAAATAAATAATGGATCCCTCTCCAAATCTATTACTGTTGAAGGTGCAATAGTTATTGGCCAAGCTAGAAAAGAGGTGATGGAACTTTTATACTCTAGCAATACAGAAGTTGGTCGTGGATTTTCTTCTCATGCCCTTTGGTTAAGACCCCAAAAGAATTTGAGTTCTTCCAAACGTACTTCACTTGGTTTGGGGCACTTCCTCTTACATTCTTCTTCAACAAACAAATAAGCAGTAACAGGTAGCATACATCAGAAAAAACCAGTTAAAACAAAAAAGGGCAAGAACTGAAATAACAACCTATCATTTTCCCTAACTGGGGGTATCTAGGACCATGGTAGGACATTCCATTCTCAAGTGGAGCATGTTGCCAATTCTTAACTATTAAAGCGTGATTCCAATAATCCTTATTAGAATTAGGCAAATTTAACATTAACGCACTATTAGCTTGTATAGTTTTCAAATAATAGGTGTTCTCCTCTGTAATATCCCATTTATAGTAGAACATAATCTCAGGAATCCCAATATGGGTTCCACAGATTTCATTCAGTTTATTCACACCATTAACGATCATCTAGGCATTAGGGGCTACTCTTGCTGGAACGACATCGAAATATTAGCAAAAATGAAGAAGAAAAAGATCTGGTGGAAATGTGAATCCGCACCCAGTTATAAACAAAGTTGGGATCCAATGACTCTCAACCAAAGAATATACATCTAAAGAGCCATGGGGTATTTCTAAATCAACCCAAGAGGGGATTTTCTTTTCTACCCTAAATTCCTATAGAGAACCATCGTCAACTATATGAACCATAGCTCAGAAAGAAAGGAAATAAAGAAAAACACAGAGAAAGAAAGAATTATTATAGAAGATTGAGGATTCAGCAAGAACTATGGAAGGAAAAGACGAACGATGACAAACGATCGCATAAAATCTCAGAAATAGCTACTACATTTCAAAGATTTGAGGTAAGGTAAAATCTTCAAAAGCCTCCTACCTTTCATAGATTGTCTCGAAAATAGAGAAAGTAATGATTAAACATACCAACCCTTTGATGATTCTCTAAAATTCAAATCATTCATAAAAATTCCATCTTCAAATAGGACTAGTAAAACTTTACAAGTGTGGGAGGTCTGCTACCAACGAGGCAACATGAAAATACTCCAAGCTACTTCCAGAATTGAATGTTATATACTTTCACACAAGCATCAAGCATAGAAAATTGGGGGCTTCTGTTGATACCAAAAATTATCCACCTACGTAGACTAATCAGAAATGAACATTTGTCCTCTTACGTGGCCAAAATTCTAATCAGCAGATTAGTAGGTCGACAAGCATGCCGACCAACATAAAGAATTCTGACCATCAATACCAATGAAGAGTCACCATTCCAAGGGTCTTACCATACGTGGTTCAAATAACCAATCGTCACATTCATTATCTACGGGTGTAAATCCTTAATTGTATAAAAGCATTCCATCGCTTAAAATTCCAACCCTTGATCTTTAGGTCATTATAAATACATTGTATCCCCTTCATAAAGGTCAAGGTAAAATGGATTCTAGGATAATATTATTGACAAGGGTACCTAGCTTTCTGTAACCTCTTAAATCAATATTATAACAGTGGATGTAGGTTTTTTTTACATAGTTGAACCACTTTAAAAACCTTGTGCCTCTTTTTTGTTTAGCATTACAATTATATATTTTATCTATGATTATAAAATTGGATCAAGTCCAATTTTTTACATCAACAAAAGATAAACATAATTTTTTTGAAACCTTTTGATAACAAGTTCTACTCAGAAATCTCAAACTCCCCTTTGCCATCATATAGACTATTTCAACTATAATCTCATGAATACCTTTTAGATTGGGATAATCTTTGGCTAGGAGATAAATTGTTGGAATGAAGCCAGTGTTTGGTAGAAATCATAATCTTTCTCTTTGAAAATTAAGGAATAATCATAGGTAATTGATGACACTTCTCTATCTCAGCAGCAACTTGAATAATTTCACCCTCTTCAATTGACTTTGGTGGATTAATCTTTGTGGATACAAGGTCAATTTGTTCGAATATAGAAGAATCCTCTATATTACTTTGGGGGTAAAAAATATGCCTATATAATAGCATGACACGTGGTTATAGACACCCCATTCTGTTACCCCCTAAACTCTCCTTAGGTCCCTAGCACCTCCCTTCATTACTACAAACCCAGGTCATACCCCGAGTACTGACCTAGAAGCCATCAGGCACTCCCGACTCCGTTTGACCAAAATTCAAAGTCTTCAATAATCGACACTGAATGAATCTTTGAAGGGCACTGAAACCCATTTCTAATGATCCATCCCGTGCGCGATTACGACTTACCATGCAGACGAACGACCCATTTTCCACGAAACCTAATCTAGAGGCCACCAGATGCTCCCAACCTCCGTTTGACCTAAGTCAACTTTTTAACTCGATCGAGACTGAATGAATCTTTGAAGGGAACTGAAACCCCTTTCCAATGGTCCGTCCCATGCACGATTCTGACTTACGATACGAACGAACGATCCGTTTTACTCTGAAGGGTCATCGAATGCTTCCAGGGATCGGTTGACCGTAGTCAATTCCCCTAACTGGATCAAACTCTTTGGAATGTTGAAGTACATCTCCTAACCTTTCCAACAATTTGCTTCATGCATGATTCGGACTTACCATGAGAACAAATGATCCATTTGCGTCCGATGTTTCCCCGTCCAATGGATCGACGAATGCTTTCGAGCCATATTTGACCCAAAGTCAACTCACGAACTCGGGAGTGATCCAAAGGACTTTTCAAGGTATCTGAATTAACTTCCCAATGGTCTACCCCATGCACGATTATGATCAATGTTTTGCATTTTGCGGTCAATTTTTCTAAAAGGCCTGAAAGACACTGCCAAACGGTAGGTCCCAGACCTTGCCTATCGGTAGTGTGCCTAAACGCACTTGCCGATTGGTAGGAACATGGCTATGCGGATCGGTAATGACCTAGGCCTATAAAAAGGAGGCCTGACCTCACTTGCTAAGGGAGCCCAGATTTGATAGATATCACTCTCAGCAAATCCAGAAAACCTCTCTCGAAATCAGCGTGATTTCCACATCCAAATCCCTTTCCAACCTTCACTTTTTATCATTCTTTTTCATCAAACTTGGTGAATTCACTACCCTCCATCATCATCCAAGTCTAAGGGTTGCTCTCCAACATTTAAGATCAAGCTCAAGATCTTCAAGAAGTTCCAATTTTCTCAACTCTCTCCTTAAATTCTCATAAATTCGTAATAACTCGTTTTATTACTTAGCACTTTTATTATCTCATATCACACATCCTAATATACTTTTTATTTGGTATTATTTCACATCTCTTATTTTCATATAAATAAAAAACCCAAAAAACTAGGAAAAGAGGGTTTGCTCATAAATTTCAAATTGGAATTCTCATACTTTTCTTACACTTTTCTCACAACTAAAACACTTTTTCTACACATACACACACACCAATAAGAGAATACCCCGGTTGGATTTATGGGATAAACCCCACCCTTCATTTTGCATGCAAACTACGTGGACTTTGATGCCTCTATAGGTTATGTAGGCGTCTCGAGGTAAAACCCGATACTCGAGTCATATTTTTACTTTTTCTCTCATTTTCTATTTTCTCTAAACTCCACTCTCTTATATTATATATATACATATATTTGTTCTTAGTGGTGTATTATTCCACATGCGTTATCGTTCCATCATAACAGTGAACGTAAGGATAATCGCGTAAATCCTATTTTCTAGTATTTTTATACCTTCCCACGGACGACTCGCTTTACCTCTTCCATGGTTCAAGTCGATGATTCCTATCTCCACTATATATACACATGCACACACATCATGGGGAAAATAAAGGAAAATAACAAAACGCCATGAGAGACCGAAAGGGCGGAATGGGTGCCTAACACCTTCCCATTTCATAACTTAGCCTCCGGACCCTTTTCGAATCATTTTGGTTTTGTATGCATGGGTATGTCTTTGGATGCTGTCCTTCGGGATGGATTCCCCTTTTTTTGTCTGTTTTGAGTAAAATAGACTGGAGACTCTAATCTCTCTACATTTTTCACCTCACCCAAATGACGCCGATCGAAGTGCTAACGAGAGGGACGCACGAGACCTAGGATCCTCCCTCACGCTGCCTGCCCGCCGTGAGGATCAGGGGATGGCCACAGTGGTGACTCTTCTAGGGATTATATGTTTATTTTGAGGGCTAGACTCTATTTACATGGATGTTATGTTTGTTTATATTTTACCCCTATTTGCATGTTCCCCTTTATTACTCCTGTGTACCCTCATGCTTATGCTTCTATTCACACACTTGTAGAAAATTCTCCATGTAAACTTCGCACCACGTGCACCTAGGGTCACATATATCCACATGTTGCACGCATCATCCATCCATACTTGGTGAACCATTGGTACTTGTACTTTGCTCCCTATTTTGCATAATCAGAAAAGACATTCTCATAAGATACTAATAAGATAATCATGCATGATTCACACGACATCACCAAAGAGCATTGTTATTGACCAAATTTTTACCCAGTAACTGGAGGGTCACTTCGTGATGGGCGCTGGTCCGGTAGGGCACAGTTAGCCTAAGCAATATGACTCTCACCTTCCATTGGCCAAGTACCTTTGACGTATATCGAACAGTTCCCCCCGCATCGTACCGCTTGACCAAAGTCATGACGGGAGGTATATCGCAAGGAACTCGTTCATGTACACTGAGTGTATCGAATTCGCTCTCACACATACCGTCCCCACGAGATATATAGTGAGGCAATTCATGTACACTCAGGTATATCAAATGGCTTGTCCACACGTACCGATTACCCGCAAGAGCAAGACGTATATCGTGGAAGTCATGGGAAAGGGGGGAACCCTTTTCAATTCACCCAACCAACTGCATACCCGTATACCCGAAACTCTGTCGAAATTTTGGGTCGTCCTGCCACCCGAATTTTTGCGCATTTTTAAAAACGGGACCCTGCCCGTGAGCCTAGTCACAAGTTCAGCCATAGCTTTGCATTTATTACAAACCCAATTTTTCCTGGCTCGGGTCCCGTTCGGCATTTCATTTTGCGTTTAGGAGAATTAATACAAGTGAAAACATAAAATTATAATAATCATGCTGAAACCGTCTCCAAAAAGAAATTTCTCTTTCTTTTATCCAAAATCCAAAAACATTTCTCCCTTCTTTATAAAAAAAAATCCAAAAACGTTTCTCCTCTCTTTATCAAAAATCCATTTTTTTTGTCTTTTCATCTCAAAAAGAAAAAATTTTATCCCTTCTTTTAAAAATAAATCCCATTTTATGCCATCTCAGATCGATCGCAAACCCTTGACCCGTCTCCTTATTGGCTTTGGTCTTCAGTCAAGTCACCCATAGTTCCATCCATTCCCCTATTACTCCTTTCGAGTCCGGTATCCATCCGCTTTCCATGGAGAACACATATCAAGTACCCGTTGTGCAGTCGGATCTGACGGCAGTCCTAGCTCACCTTGTGTCCAATATTGACACCCTCCAAACTGAGGCCCGAGAGATGCAACGAAACCAAGTTTATATTCCTCAAGAGCCTAAGGCCCTATTCCCTCATGCTATGGATCCACCGGATCCCATCTGGATTCCCGAAGAGTATCAGCACGCTCCACATGCCCCTCCTGTTAATGGGTCGCCGCTTACCCACCTTCCTATGCCGAACCTTGCCTAGACTAGGGCTAACTTGCCTATGACCATTGATCTAAAGTAAGAAGAGCAGAACAAAGTCAAAGAAGACCTCAAGATGCTCACCAAGAATTTTTACCAAGTCATAATCTTGGGAAATTACGTGGACCACATCCACATGTCTCCTTATCCTAAAGAGAGGTTACCTAAAAAGTTCAAGATGCCAAATATTGAGAAATTCAGAGGAAGTGGACCCCCGACTGTTCATCTCCGAAGTTATCATCGTTCCATGACTCTCCTAGGGGCTTCTGAAGAATTTATGGCCCAATTTTTTTTAGCAAACTTTGAAGGATAGTGCCCTCCGATGCTTTTTGTCTCTCGAAGAGTCCAGAATTCGTAGCTAGGAGGATGTAGCCCAGGAATTCATATCACAGAGCTTGAGGTCACCCGCCGCAATTTAGAGCTGCTCAAACAAAACTCTGGGGAATCAGTCAGTAACTTCATCACCCGATGGAGGGAAAAATCAACAACCATGACCAATCGGCCTTCCGAGGAAGAACAAGTTAGCATAGTGAAGAATAACTTCTTGCCCCATGTCCTAGCAACGATGGGAGGACAATATTATCCCCACTTTCGAGCTATCAGATAAGTAGGAGTAGAAATCAAGGAAGTTCTTACCAAAATAGAAGTCGAACCAAAGAAGGTGTCTGGACAGTTCACCCCCAGAAAATATGACAAACCTGCCAGTGCTATAGTCTTAACCATCAATATCATCTCTCAACCAACCAACTCATGGGCACCAAAAAGTCACCTTGGCCCAGTCAAAAAGGAATACACTGAGCTCGATGCTCCTCTCTCCAAAGTTTATCAAGCCTTGTTAAGCCGAAACCTTATCAAACCTTTGGATCCCCGTCCATTACCCAATCCACTCCTAAGAAACTTCAAGGCAGATGCCCATTGTGCCTTTCACCAAACTGTTGGCCATACCACCGACTAATGCTTTCACCTCCGAAACATAATCCAAGGTCTAATTGACCGGGGTACCATCGCCCCACCAGCCAATCCTAAGCCAAACACTACTCACAACCCACTTCCAAATCATGCCAATGCCATCTTTCTAGAAGAGAACCCAGAATTAGATCCCTCAACTCAAATCACACCCATATACTTTCCTAAACCTCTCTAAATTTTCTGATTTTTCCTCCTACACCCCACTAGCCTCACTGATCAGGCACTATCACTCCTTACCAGAGCATGCATCGCTATCTATACCTGTTCTAAAAAAGGAAGCATGGAATTGTCAGAAGTGTTAAACCAATTCCTAGAGTTCGGGCTGAAATTTCCCTCACAAATGATCATTGATTGCTAGAGGTTCAGTACACTGTTCTTGGAAGCACGAAAATGGGCTCGAGAGTCAGATAGTTGGGTAGTACCAACTGATGAAGTCAACCTAGATGATGTCGTCCAGATCATAACAGAATTATTTAGGCGAACCAATAACATTTGCAGTATGACCCAGTTAATTGATACTCTGAAGCTACAGGGGCGACAGGTCTCTTCACCCTTACACATCCCCACAGAATGGGATGACCTCTATGAAGAAGCCATTGAAGTTGTGAAATGCATTGACTTTACATAGAAAGACAAAATTGTTACCACCGAATGGGGGGGGGGGGGAGAATTCAGAGATTCGAATGAAGAACAAGCTTTCGAGAAAACTGGCCCGACAGCTGACATGTGTGGGATGATATCATTTGAAGAACTGCTCAGAGAAATAAATAAGGTGGTAAAACAACCCGAGATCGACGAGGAAACGGGATTCGTGTTTTTCCCTTATTTAGTAAATCACATAACCAGATCATGGAGGCATTACCAAATCCCAAACTCACTACCAGCCAATGACAAGGGGAAGGGCGTTGAAAAACTTCCTATGCCAGAGATAACCCTCAAGGAGAGAAAGATCCTCAATCAACTAAAGAAAACTCAAGATAACATCACTCTATGGGGGCTTTTCATGTCTTCTCAGTTGCACATAAACGCTTTGATTAAGTTTCTCACTGGACACAGTTCCTCCTTCTACCAGACCAGAAAAAGCGGTAGATTTGGTCAGATCCTTGACCTCTACCCAAATGTTTTCCTTTTCCGAAGAAGAAATCCCTAAGATTAGGCCAAACCATAATCATTCACTCAACATCTCCGTCGAAGTTATAGGGAAGGTTGCACCACTCTCTCTTGTCGAGAATGGATCCGCCTTAAATGTTTGCCCACTGAGAACCTGCAAATGTTTAGGCCTGAAAGAAAGCGACATCGCTCCAACCTCCGCTGTTGTGCATACCTACGATAATACCCGTCGGGAGGTGATGGGATCCTTAAAGCTCATAATAGGGGATGGCCCTATAAACCCTATCGTCGAATTCCAAGTTTTTGACATCCCAGCCTATTTCAACCTATTGCTAGGACAACCTTGGCTCCACAGTATCAAGGGTGTGTCTTCCTCACTTCATCAGAAATTGAATTTCTTCGCCGACGGACGAGTCATCACCATTTTGGGCGACGACGATGCTGAGGGTACAAGTACCAGCAGTCTAATTCTTGAGATACAGCATGGGTAAAATGATATGCTCCTATCAGGATTCCGAATTAAACCACCTCTACTACCGGTAGGGGACAACTTCAAAGAAAGGGTTTATCCATAATATGACCCTCATGGCAACATTAATGTGATTCAGATGTTCAAAAACATGCACTTCATGCCCGAACTGGGGCTAGGACAAATACCTCAAGGTATACTCGAGCCGATTGAACTAAAGAAGGCTTTCCCTCCTTGTGGTTTGGGGTATCAACCGTAAAAAAAAGAGCTCAGAATGATCCGTCTGTCTCGACCAAAGAGAAGACTAGTTCACATCCAGACTATCCCAAGTGACTTCTTGAATGGATGATTCATCAAAGAGGGTGAAGACCTCCCCTTTTGCGGTTTTCCAGAACCATAGTACAACATACAAACAAGAAGATGAAGCCTGGAATGGAGATCTTCTTCCAAGACAGCTACACATGGGCCGAGAGTTCCCAACACAAAGTACAACCGCTCATCAAAGATACTAAAGAGACTAGGGAAAGTGACTCCGAAGATTCGTTCAACTTGCAGACACTGGGGATGACACTTTGCATGGTTCACTTAGACACTACATCACTGGATCCATCCCACCTGATTAAAATTGCTGATACACCTCTCCTCAACTGGCATGCTGCTGTGCTAATTCTACCTGTTGAAATCTCCCCTAATTCTAATGTTTACCCCTTTTGTTCTTCTGTTGTCTATCCTTGTTCAAATGTAATCAAGTCCTCTTTTGATGAGGTTCTCAATGATGTTTTTTATCTTATCAATGAAATAAATGAAGATTTTGAGTATCTTGTTGTTCCTTACATTAACTGTTCATATTCTAATTAAACTTTTGATGATGATAATTTTGAAAATGAACAATTCTTAATTGATCTAAATAAGGTTAATAATAAACAACATAATTGCGTTCAACTTAATGAAGAAGAGACTATTGTTGTTAACCTCGGACTTAGTAACCAACTGCGTGAGATTAGGATAGGGGCTACTCTCGACGAGCATAAGCGTGCACAACTCGAAGAATTACTAAAGGAATTCGTGGTTGTCTTCGCATGGTCCAATGATGATATGCCCGTCATTGATCCTGAAATAGCTTGATAAGCACCCAAAACTGTAAAATTTATACCCCGAATAGATCTATTTTAGTTGCTAATTCTCGACAATATGGGTCTTATGCGCGTAAATGTTTATCATGCAGGCTTAACTGTAGTTGCGGTGCCAAAAGCTACATTTCGAGGTCAATTACAGTTACATTAGAGCTAAATACCCTTGCCCCGTAACCTCATCCTACCCAAACCTAGCCTAAACTTGTCCCTAAACCGTCACCCAAGACCCGTGTTTGTTTGTTTGTTCCCTTTTTATTTTATTTTAATTTTTTAGATTTTTAGTTTGAGTCATCTTAATTTTAGGATCATTTTAGCATTTTTTAGGTTTTATTTCCTATTTTTAGATTTTATTTTCTATTTTATTTTTATTAATATAATTTTATTTTATTTTGATTTTTATTAGTTTCTAGTTTTATTTTATTTTATTAAGATTTTAATTTTTAGGATTTCATTTATTTTTTAGTTTATTAGATTTTATATTTTTTTAGGACTTTAGTTTTTAAATTTAATAGATTTATATTGTTATTTTTATTTTCATTTCATTTCTTTTTATTTTTATTGAGTCTTTATGTTATTTTATTTAGAATAGAAATTTAATTTTTAGATTTTTAGTTTTTATAGTTTTATTTTATTAGTTAGTTTATATTTTTTAGGGGTTCAAATTATACACACACACACTTAATACCCATTACACCTAAACCTTATCCTACCCAAACTCTCACCTCACCCTCATCCTACTAACCTACACTCACACACCCTACACCCAACCACACCCAATCATATCCACCATCTTCTTCTACCTCCCAACCTTTCTCTCTCCTCACCCACCATTAACAAACACAAAACCATAAACCCACTTCTCTCTCTCTCCTCTCACCAACACCCACAGCAGCCACGAGCTCCGTCGGAGCTCTCAAACTCGCAACCCAGTGCCGGCGGTCGAGCTACACCCCTCCGACCCCCTCTTCCATTCTCCAGCCCGGTCGCTCTGCCCCAACCCGATTTAAACCGGTCGGAACCTCCCGACCTTACTCTCTTCCTCTCTTCGCGGTCGCAAACCCCCTCACCCACTTATCCTACATCTCCCTCACTCGCCGGAGACAGCCCAAATCCAGCCCCTCTCTCTCTCCTTCTGCGATACCCAAGTCCGCCGGTAACCCCTCACACCACCGGAGCTCCAGCCATCAACTCCGGTCGGAGCTGTCCTCTACCCGCTGCCCCACCTTCAACCATCAAGCCCTCAATCCCACTTCCGACCACCAGACCCGACCTCCGGCCAGCCCCTTATCCAAAGAACCCAAACCCATATTCAACCCAAAAACCAAACAAAAACTCATAAACCCAAATCCATTTTTAAAACCAAGACCCAAATACCCATTTCCCATTTCATCCACTTCTCCAAAGTAAGAAAAAATCGTGCCTGCACAAATCACACCAAAACAAAGCAAGACCAATTAATCCACATGTGCCAAAACTAACTTACCACCTTTTACCCAAAATACCCCCCAACTACCTTTCTAAACCCAATACCCATTATACCCCCATTTAACAAATCAAATTTTATCCTCCCCAACCTCACCCACATGACCTCACACCCCTCATGTGCACACCCTAACCAATTTCCAATTGTGCCCCTTTGCTCCATTGCATATAAAAATAAGAAGAAGACCCATTTGAGAAGAATTCTAGATTAGAGATAGGAGATTAGAGAGAGGAAATTGTTGAGAGAAATTTTAGGGTTAGAAATAAATAGTAGATTAGAATTAGTTTTTTTATTTTCTTCTTTTCAATTTAAATTGAGTGAAAGTAATTCTTGTGAGAATCAATTTGTGTGTTAGTGCTTCATGTGTATTTGTTGATCATTCAAATTGAGAGGTGTATGCTTCAAATTGGAAGACTAGAGTTCAACTTTCTCAAAGAGATTTGGTTTGCTTGTTCTATTCTCTTCTCTTTTATTTTAATAGCCTTAATTATTAATTTGTCATATTTCATATCATGTTAGGCTAAAACCCCTTTCAAGGGGTGGGGTGAAACCCTTATTTGATATTATTTTAGTTTAATTAGTTTGTTTACTTGAATTATCCCTTTGAATGTTAATTTTGATCCCTCACCCTTAGATTTACGCCTCAAGAGAGGGTAAATGATTTTCGAGAGAAAATCGAAATTCTAGTGATAATACCCATTTTAGATTCGAACTAGAGATAGGGGTTTCTTAAGTGGGGTATTATCATTTGAATTTCAACTCTAAATTTAATTTATAAGATTGACATAAATTCTAATTGATCGATCCTAGCGGGTGATTAATTAAAAGGAGTGTTGATCTAATTTTCTAGCGTTGTGAGGTGTTAATTTTAATTTTCTAAAAGATTACTATTCTAATTACACTTGCAACGAGAGTTGGTTTGTAATTTTGATATTAATTTGGGAGAATTCAAATAATTAAATTAATTAATTAGAATAACTAAAATTTGTGGTGTAATCTCACTCCGTGATTGTTCTCACAATTATTTTCCTCACTTTATCTTTTATTTTAGTGTTAGACCTTATTTTTTATTTTAGTCACTTTTTAGTTAGTTGTTTAGATTAGTTTAGACCTCACCTCACCCTTTTGTTTTAATATTGAAAAAGCTAAAAAAAATAGAAAAGTGAAAAAGCACAAAAAGAAAATAAATAGTTAATTACAATTGAATTTGTCTCTAGCTTACTCCCTAGAAAGTGGATTGATACCCTTACTTACCTCTAAACTTTAGATTGTTATTATTTGTAGGTACATAAGGTTTTGACTAACTTGGCTTCAAACAACGACGAAACACGCAAAAAGCCTAGTTATCAAATGGCGCCGTTGCCATTCTTGGGATTGTGAAGCTCGGAGCGGATTTCATTTTGTATTTCATTTATTTATCTCATTTTTTTAGTGCCCTTTTTTTGTATTACTTTAGAAGGCTTGTATTAGGATTTCTATTCTTGGCTTGTATTGCGGTGCATAGGACACCATTTATTTTTCATTTAAAATTGTAATAATTGAAGCCAAGCGAGATAGGGAAACCGGACAAGGTAGAGAGAGGGCGCCCATTGGTGAGGATTTAGAAGCCTCTCTACCTTGGGTCGGTAGGACTCCCGGGGACGACTGAGATAGGCGTGATCTCCCCCCGGTCGACTCAAATTTTTCGGCACCCCACGGCCTAAAAACCGTGGGAGGTATATTTCTTAAACCCTCGCGCCTCTCCTGTTAGCGAGTCAATTCTTTTGTGTGCTCTTGTGTGCTCTTTTTTGATTTTATTCTCGCATTTATTTTTGAATGGTGTGATGAATTAATTGACTAAGACCTACACCCGGTCACTCACGAGAAGGGATTTCATCACCCGACTCACTCGCTTACCATTGTGTGCTACCCTAGACATCACTAAATTTAAAATCAATCAACTAGGCAGCCCACTAGGAGAAAATTTTGCAAAGGCGATCACAAAGAGATTTCCGTGAATTTTTATCGCCCGCGGACTTAATTAAAATTTGACTACCCTCTCACTAAATTCAAAGATAAAAATTGGCTATGTGCTAGTTAGGAAATTTTCTTGACTTGTGTGTGTCCAATTCATTTTTCGGTAGTCGATTTTAGTTAGTTCGTTCAATTCAAGAGTCTATATTTTCCCCACCTTTTCTTCCAAAAAAAAAATCCAAAAATATTTTTCTTTCTTTCTTTTACCAAAAATCCAAAAATATTTTCTTTTTCTCATTTTTCCAAAAATCCAAAAATATTTTATTTCTTTATTTTTTATAAAAAATCCAAAAATATTTTTCTTTCTTTAATTTTTAGAAAATCCCAAAAATATTTTCTTTCCTTTTGAAAAAATTTCAAAAAATCAAAAAAATATTTCTCTCCTCATGGCCGAAGAACGTCCTTTAAGGGACTACTTTGGTCATTTTCCCTTGACACGTGACACGTGTGAGAGTAATCCCGAGCGATCTCTTTATGATATTCTTCATGATTTCACCTCTCTCACGAGTACCGTTGGTACTCTTGACCCATCTATGCACGCACCACCTATTCCATCACCCTCGGTGTCAAGTGTCACTGTGCCTCCTCCCTTGTTGTGCACCCACTGTTCTTATGCCGATCACATGTCCCATGAGTGCCCATACTCTTCATATCCCTACGCACCCACCATGGAACATGTGTATCCATATGACACTGTTTCGGAACCCACCTCGGCCTACTACCCTGCTATACCTAATCCCGAGTTGTGTGAGTCCCCGAGTTATTCGTGGAGGCCTGATCACCCTTCCACGCAATACGTATCCCAACCCGATGTTGTGGATCCTCACACGTTCCAACAGTCGTCATGGCAAACTTGTGCACCTAGTCACGATCAGTTTCCTCATTACTCACCCCATGAGTATCAACCATCTGTCCATCACGAGAGCAATCCTTTCGTGTATGATGCACTTGGCCCCACCCCACCCACTTCATTTGAGTATTCTCCATATAGTCCTGATTATAGCACGTTGTGTCCACCTTACCCACCACCACCACCCATCATTCCACCAACACCTTCATCCACATCCACTCTCGAAACCCTCTTGCAAAAGTGCATACTTGAGCAAGAGCAAGCAATTCAAACTCAAGCTCTCCAAAGGCTTGAACAAAGGTTAAATGAATTGGTGTGTGCGAGAGAGTCGGATATTCCCATGACCCCACCCATCGTTGCCACCGAGTGTGACGATGATGTGTCCCCTTGTGACACAGAATTTGAGTGTGACAAACCCTATCCTCCCGAGAATCTCAATGTTGAGACCATTCCATGGTCCGGGTCCCAAGTCGACAATTGTGTTGACTTACCTTTCCTTAGTGAGCCTGATCCAGTCCCGTCATATCCAAATGAACCTATCATTGAGGTTCACCTTCCCTTTCCCACCACTTTCACCGATGCTACTCTTGTGGAGAAGTTGATCACTCACTCGTTTATTTCCACACTTCCTCCTGCGGGTTCCCTTGTGGATCACTCCGCGCCTCATGAGGAGTGTGTGTCTCCCACGCTTGAGTTGGATCATCTTCCTCCACCGTTTATCCCACCCGACCCACCCATTGTTCCTTCCACCCCACCACCTGGTTTGGATCTTGATTTTACACATTTAATATTTCCATCTACATTTTTAGATCCTCACCTAAAACCATCCACCACCCACGAGAGTATTTTTGGTGCTACTCTCCACTCCCGTGACACCGAGTTTGTTCCTCCATGCACACCACTTCCTTGTGGTGTTGACTTTTCTTCTCAACAACTCCCTGGTGTGTCACGGCGCGACCATTACCATCGCCCATTCATAGAATGGTCGTGGGATTTTTATGAGCCTCACCCCATTCCTATGTCCAAACCATATTTCCTCCCTCACCAATTAGAGCACTATGCTTATAGGGCCCTTGTTGCCCTCACCTTTACGCTCAACAAGGCCCGTGACCGATACCTCTTCACCCTTACCTTAATCCCCACCCACCCATGGTCCACCGATGCTTTGCATCGTGTGATGCACTTCGCCATACAAGTGCATTGACCACTTTAGCCTGTTTCCAGCAAGACTGACGCTTCAGTCTTGTTTAGGGGTGATTTTCATCACCCATTTTTCTGCCGCCCCGTGCTTTCATAGATCCTATCCTTAGGGTGAGATTCCATCGGTCTGGCTGAAGACGTTAAACTTAGCGCTACCGGGAGGCAGCCCGATTTTCTTGTACTAGTCTCATCCTGTTTGGGGGTGGTGTTTCACATCACCCTATGCCTTATCATGCTTATAGACTTGTACATCTTTTACTCAGGTGTATTCTTGGATTCACATGTCTACTTCATTAGCGGTTCATTCTGGTAACTCTTTCCTACCTTATGCTCTCAATTTTAAAAATCATTTTACTTAAACATCGAGGACGATGTTCCTTTTTGTTTGGGGGTGGGGAATTTTATCAAAATCGTACCTCTTTTGAAAAATTTTGATTGTTGAACCTGATTTTTAAAATTTCGTGCAGTTTCTTTCATCTCACTAATTGATGTGAATTTTCAATCATCCATCTTTTAAAGTCTAGGAATCAAGCTAGAGAATATTTTTTCTAAATAGCTTATGTAATACATAATAAGGTATTTTGCACCATGAATTTCTAGACTCAACAAAATTTGCGCACTTATCACGTCACTACGTTTAGAGTTGAGGAGTACTACAATTCTAAAGAGAACCTTAAGGATCACTAGTAGAGACTTTAGCCCGCGAGATTTGTGCCCTTCACCCTTTTAGAGTGTTTTACGCAATCTCCGAGTCACAAGTTGATTCAACTTCTTTTGGATCCGCACTTAAATTGTTGTATGATCTCATTTTCTTTCATAAAAATTTGGCTTGATCACTGAGAACGACATCTTTTTCGAGTTGTAAGAAACACGTGTCTTGAAATTTGTCCCGAATACTAGATTTTCATCCATAATCCTACCATTTTTTCCATTTCGCATCCATTTTTCACCCATACACTTCACCCATTACATTTCCATTATCTTTTCATATTTTCCCCATCCATATATATTTCCCTACACACATCCACCTATCACCTCCATTTATATCATCCATTGTCTTGAGAAAAAGAGTGTGATTTCAAATGTAAATGTCTTAAGTGTTAGTTTGAAAAGTGAGAGAAAAACAAAAAAGAAAAAAGAAAAAAGAAAAAAGAAAAAAAAAAGAGAAACATAAAAATAGCAAAAATAAAAAAAAAAAAAGAAAAGAAAAGAAAGAGAGAAAAGAAAAGAAAAAGAGAGTTTGTAGTTAGAAATAAAGACATTTGTGCCTAAAGTGTATACACTCTTCTCACACATCCATCCATCTTTTATGCTTCACACATCCATCACTCATCCTTCATATCAATATCCACCATCCATCCATCACACCTCATACCATCCTTCCCATTTCATTTCCCCTTACCCATATACATACATGTTCCCCTAGGTGTTCGGGCAAATAATAGTCAACGTGGTGAATAACTCGACGTTCTCACTATAGTGATTAGCATTTCTTTCATGAGATCATTTTCTTTCTTATTGTTCGTTCTTTCTTATGTGTGTATGAGACGTTTGAACTTGCTTACATTTACTCACCTCCTCACACACAAGAGCGATACACTTGCCCATATCTCAAGAGTTCGTTTGAGAGAGTTATATCCAGTGAGATTTGAAGTTGAAGCGTTGATTCCGAAGAGGCAATCTAGGAATTACTCTTGTGATACTCGACCCGTTTTGACTGATTCACACTACACACGTTGAGTTCTAGGAAGGATGTGCCTTGAGTATTTACTTAGCTTAAATTTTAATGCACTTCTAGCTTGTATTTCTGAAAAATATTTTCCCATGTGATGGATTGTGCGATTATTCTACGTCTAATAAGAGATTGACTGCCTTCCAATAAATTTTTGCAAATAAGAATTTTGTGGGTATATTCCCTGCAAACCCTCACGAGACACCACTCGTCCTGTAGGGCAACCTATAGGTTTAAAGGCTTGTTGCACATGCTAAGTGCAATCGCAAGTGCCCGCGAAAGTGGTACACTTTTGGTTACTTATCTTTCTCTTTCTCTCTATCTTATTGCTCGAGGACTAGCAACGCTCTGTTTGGGGGTGGTGTGATAAGCACCCAAAACTGTACAATTTATACCCCGAATAGATCTATTTTAGTTGCTAATTCTCGACAATATGGGTCTTATGCGCGTAAATGTTTATCATGCAGGCATAACTGTAGTTGCGGTGCCAAAAGCTACATTTCGAGGTCAATTACAGTTACATTAGAGCTAAATACACTTGCCCCGTAACCTCATCCTACCCAAACCTAGCCTAAACTTGTCCCTAAACCGTCACCCAAGACCCGTGTGTGTTGGTTTGTTCCCTTTTTATTTTATTTTAATTTTTTAGATTTTTAGTTTGAGTCATCTTAATTTTAGGATCATTTTAGCATTTTTTAGGTTTTATTTCCTATTTTTAGATTTTATTTTCTATTTTATTTTTATTAATATCATTTTATTTTATTTTGATTTTTATTAGTTTCTAGTTTTATTTTATTTTATTAAGATTTTAATTTTTAGGATTTCATTTATTTTTTAGTTTATTAGATTTTATATTTTTTTAGGACTTTAGTTTTTAAATTTAATAGATTTATATTGTTATTTTTATTTTCATTTCATTTCTTTTTATTTTTATTGAGTCTTTATGTTATTTTATTTAGAATAGAAATTTAATTTTTAGATTTTTAGTTTTTATAGTTTTATTTTATTAGTTAGTTTATATTTTTTAGGGGTTCAAATTATACACACACACACTTAATACCCATTACACCTAAACCTTATCCTACCCAAACTCCCACCTCACCCTCATCCTACTAACCTACACTCACACACCCTACACCCAACCACACCCAATCATATCCACCATCTTCTTCTACCTCCCAACCTTTCTCTCTCCTCACCCACCATTAACAAACACAAAACCATAAACCCACTTCTCTCTCTCTCCTCTCACCAACACCCACAGCAGCCACGAGCTCCGCCGGAGCTCTCAAACTCGCAACCCAGTGCCGGCGGTCGAGCTACACCCCTCCGACCCCCTCTTCCATTCTCCAGCCCGGTCGCTCTGCCCCAACCCGATTTAAACCGGTCGGAACCTCCCGACCCTACTCTCTTCCTCTCTTCGCGGTCGCAAACCCCCTCACCCACTTATCCTACATCTCCCTCACTCGCCGGAGACAGCCCAAATCCAGCCCCTCTCTCTCTCCTTCTGCGATACCCAAGTCCGCCGGTAACCCCTCACACCGCCGGAGCTCCAGCCATCAGCTCCGGTCGGAGCTGTCCTCTACCCGCTGCCCCACCTTCAACCATCAAGCCCTCAATCCCACTTCCGACCACCAGACCCGACCTCCGGCCAGCCCCTTATCCAAAGAACCCAAACCCATATTCAACCCAAAAACCAAACAAAAACTCATAAACCCAAATCCATTTTTAAAACCAAGACCCAAATACCCATTTCCCATTTCATCCACTTCTCCAAAGTAAGAAAAAATCGTGCCTGCACAAATCACACCAAAACAAAGCAAGACCAATTAACCCACATGTGCCAAAACTAACTTACCACCTTTTACCCAAAATACCCCCCAACTACCTTTCTAAACCCAATACCCATTATACCCCCATTTAACAAATCAAATTGTATCCTCCCCAACCTCACCCACATGACCTCACACCCCTCATGTGCACACCCTAACCAATTTCCAATTGTGCCCCTTTGCTCCATTGCATATAAAAAGAAGAAGAAGAAGACCCATTTGAGAAGAATTCTAGATTAGAGATAGGAGATTAGAGAGAGGAAATTGTAGAGAGAAATTTTAGGGTTAGAAATAAATAGTAGATTAGAATTAGTTTTTTTATTTTCTTCTTTTCAATTTAAATTGAGTGAAAGTAATTCTTGTGAGAATCAATTTGTGTGTTAGTTCTTCATGTGTATTTGTTGATCATTCAAATTGAGAGGTGTATGCTTCAAATTGGAAGACTAGAGTTCAACTTTCTCAAAGAGATTTGGTTTGCTTGTTCTATTCTCTTCTCGTTTATTTTAATAGCCTTAATTATTAATTTGTCATATTTCATATCATGTTAGGCTAAAACCCCTTTCAAGGGGTGGGGTGAAACCCTTATTTGATATTATTTTAGTTTAATTAGTTTGTTTACTTGAATTATCCCTTTGAATGTTAATTTTGATCCCTCACCCTTAGATTTACGCCTCGAGAGAGGGTAAATGATTTTCGAGAGAAAATCGAAATTCTAGTGATAATACCCATTTTAGATTCGAACTAGAGATAGGGGTTTCTTAAGTGGGGTATTATCATTTGAATTTCAACTCTAAATTTAATTTCTAAGATTGACATAAATTCTAATTGATCGATCCTAGTGGGTGATTAATTAAAAGGAGTGTTGATCTAATTTTCTAGAGTTGTGAGGTGTTAATTTTAATTTTCTAAAAGATTACTATTCTAATTACACTTGCAACGAGAGTTGGTTTGTAATTTTGATATTAATTTGGGAGAATTTAAATAATTAAATTAATTAATTAGAATAACTAAAATTTATGGTGTAATCTCACTCCTTGATTGTTCTCACAATTATTTTCCTCACTTTATCTTTTATTTTAGTGTTAGACCTTATTTTTCATTTTAGTCACTTTTTAGTTAGTTGTTTAGATTAGTTTAGACCTCACCTCACCCTTTTGTTTTAATATTGAAAAAGTTAAAAAAAATAGAAAAGTGAAAAAGCACAAAAAGAAAATAAATAGTGAATTACAATTGAATTTGTTCCATTTGCTTTACTCCCTAGAAAGTGGATTGATACCCTTACTTACCGCTACACTTTAGATTGTTATATTTTGTAGGTAATTGAGGTTTTGACTAACTTGGCTTTCAACAACGACATATACGCAAAAAGCATAGTTATCATAGCTCAGCATGAGATTCCCACTCTCCCAGATTAAAAGTCGGTCAAATAAAAGTTGAGAAAGCTCCGCATCGAATGGTCGCTCAAGGTCAAAGAAGAGGTGGTCAAACAGTTGAACGTATGCTTCATTTATGTGATCGAATATCCCACATGGCTAGCCAACATAGTGATCGTGTCAAAATCATGAGGAAAAGTTCGGATGTGTGTAGACAATAAGGATTTGAACAAAGCCTCTCCAAAGGATGATTATCCTCTGTCCAATATCGACATGATCGTGGACAACACATTCAATCATGCTCTCAAGTCATTCGTCGATGGGTTTACCAGATACAACCAAATCATAATGCACCCAGACCACCAAGAAAAAACCGCATTCATCACCCCATGGGGAACCTTTTGCAACACTTTCATGCCATTTGATCTCAAGAACGTTGGGGCTACCTATTAGAGGGATGCCACAACCATCCTGCATGATATGATTCACAAAGAGGTTGAGGTCTATGTGGATGATATGATTATCAAATCTAAGACTAGAGAGGTTCATGTTCCTGCTCTTCGAAAGTTCTTCGAACGACTGCTACAGTATAAGATGAGACTCAGTCTGTAGAAATGAATCTTTAACATTACAAAGGGAAAAATCTTGGGATTCATGGTCAGTGAGAAGGGCATAGAAGTAGATCCCGCCAAGCTGAAAGCCATACTTGAGATGACACCTCCCTGAACAGAGAAAGAAGTTTAAGGTTTCCTCGGGGAATTGTAATACATCAGCCGATTCATTAGCCAGCTAACCTCCATCTGCGAACCTATCTTCAAACTCCTCAGAAAGGATTTAACTAAAGTTTGGAACGAGGCATGCTAAGAAGCTTTTGAACCAATAAAACAATATCTTACCCAACCTTCGGTACTCATGCCACCACAGCCTGGTCTCCCCTTGCTCCTGTACCTAACCATAACCGATACTGCAGCTGGGGCTTTTCTATCCCAATACCTTGAATATTCCCGTAAAGAAAGATCTATCTATTATGATAGTCATAAACTAGCCGGGTACGAGGTTAACTACACTGCTTTAGAAAAGGCATGTATCGCACTTGTCTGGGTCACCCAAAAGTTACCGCACTACATGCTCACCTTTCCCATCAAACTTGTATCCCAAATGGACCCCATCAAATACCTTCTTGAGAAACCCGCCGTGTCCACCCAAATGGCCCGATGGTTGATGCTCCTAGACGATATCGATATCGTGTACGTCACGCAGAAAGCCATGAAAGGAAGAGCCATCTATGATTACCCGGTACAAGAAGCTGATGTGTGGATCTCCGAATTCCCAGATGAAAACATCCTTTGCACTGACCAAGACAACCTTCGATGGAAAATGTTCTTTGACGGAGCTGCTAACAAGAAGGGATGTGGCATTGGGATATTTCTGATCTCCCCGAATGATTCTCACACTCCCATCGCCATCAAGATGGATTTCCCCTGCACCAATAACATGACTGAGTACGAGGCATGCACAGTAGGCCTCAAGGTTTCTCCCGAGAAAGGTATTCAATGCCTAGACGTCTACGGGGATTCCTCCCTCATCATCAGTCAAGTGCTCAAAAAATGGAAAGTTAAGGACATGAAACTCCAACCCTTCCATGCCCACTTAGAAGAGCTAGCCTCCTAATTCCAAGACATCACTTTCCATTACCTACCTCGAGAAAAGAATAACCTAGGCAATGCCCTTGCTACCTTGGCCTCCATAGTTGACATGCTCGAAGGAATAAAAATGACCCCCTTCCAGGTTCAAAATCAAGACAAACCAACCCACTGCTACCATATAAAGCTTATCACCACAGAAGATCCCTTGCTAGCCAATTATTGGTACTATGATATCTGGCGCCTCCTCAAACATGGTAGGTATCCCTAGGGTTCGAACAAGAAAGATCAAGCAACCCTTCGAAGACTCGTCACCCAGTACATCATCTACCGGTATGGGGTCCCGCACGAGCTAGTATCAGATAACGGGTTACATTTTGAGGCAAAAGTTACAGAATTGGTCAACGAGTATGGGATTCATAGACACAAGTCTTCTCCCTATCGACCTCAGACTAATGGTTCAGTTGAAGTCGCTAATAAGAACCTTAAAGCCATTATCAACAAGATGATCGAAAGCTGTCGGGATTGGGATGATCGGATCCCATATAGCCTCTGGGGCTACCGAACCTCAATTTGAACCTCTACTGGGGCTAACCCTTACTCTCTAGTCTACGGTATGGAAGCAGTCCTACCCGTGGAGCTGTAAATACCCTCATTGTGCATCATGATTGAGAACAAGGTTAGCGAAGAAGACTGGTACCAAAGCTGTCTTGACGAGCTGACCCTCCTATATGAAAGGTGATCAAAAGAACTATACCACGTACAAGGGTACCATCACCTAATAGTGCGTTCATTCAACAAGAGAGTCAAGGACCGCGGTGTCCGAGAAGGGGACCTAACCCTCAAAAAAATAATAGAACCCATCTAGGACCCCAGAGGGAAATTCAAGCCCAATTGGAGAGGCCCCTATATTGTCAAGAAGATCTTGTTTGGCGGTGCCTCCATGCTTACCAACTTGGATAGGGAAAATATGGCTCGTCCAGTCAACCCGGACTGTCCCAATAAGTTTTACCCCAATCCGAAATCTCGGTGAGCTACGACTCTTCTCGTCTCCCTTCTATTCTAAAAAAAATCTCTTCATTTCCCCTTGCCCAGAACTACGTGGGATTGATCCTCTGCAAAACCATTTTCAAAAAAATTAAAACTTTTCAAAAATGCCAGAGGTACGTAGGCAGCTCATACACCTTACATGAGAACGGGCCTTTCTTTTTCACAAAATCCTATTCTTTTCTTACCTCCGAGAACGACAGTTGATTCTAACATATTCTTGAACAAAATGACTATGTATGCCTTAGCGATCAGTATAGATAATTCAAACAATATAAAACTCATCAAAAGGCACAATTGGATGATCAAAAAATTATTTATTTCACTAATAAGAAATTACGGTACATATTACATAAGAAAAGGAACGGATAACTCCCTTTCCCCCTACCTTCCTAAAAAACCCAAATAAAATCCCCACATTTATTCCCCATTACAAAATAAACCATCCTACCCATAGCTACCAGAGGAGCCCACTCCATCATCATCATATGCATCCTGGGGCCCCCAAGTTTTCCCTGTCTGAACAGAGTGTCGCAGACACTCCATGGACCGATAAGCTCGAACCAGCTTCAAAAAAACCACAACACCTCCTTTCATGGTGTTAAAAAGAGATAAGACACTTTTGTCTAGTCTCCACTGCCAACATATTGTTGACTACTCTCTTCCACAACCACTTCATATAATCCTTAGGGATATGCCAAACTCTCCCAACAGACTGAGAAGGACGGGTCAACGAACGTCGACTCTCCCACAAAGAGCTAAGTCGCAGGCGTAGGCGCTCAGTCAAATCCTCTACCGAAAAGAAGTTTAGTGTCTGAGGTGGCACAACCTGTGCCCAGCCAAATTGGCACAGAAGCCGCCAAGGAAAATAAAAAGAGGTCTGGCTGAGACCAACCAATCGCACATACGGGTATTCTTCTAGCTCTAGAATAGGCAGCAACTATCCCCACCAAGGCACTGACCAGTACAGATTACGAGCCCCATGCTCCACAAGCCAATTCTCCCAGCTCTCAATATCCAGGCCAACGCTGAAGAAGTGATGCGAAAAGAAGTTGGGTACAACTGACAAAGGATATTCTGGAAGAGTCACTAGGCGTAATCTTTCAGACAACCACATGAACAGTATCACGGGGCTACCCCACAGGAAGTCAGAACGACCTTCTCGCCAGGAATCCAGATCGTTCAGGGTCTTCGCCAGTATCATCGTCGCAAGATTGAGACGGTATGGCATCCATAAAGTAATGGCTGCAAGTTGCGGATCCACCAGCAGTTTCCTAATCACCAGCAGCAATTTTGAAACCAGGCCTAGAGCAACGGCTCCAGTATAGCCAGTATCACCTACTTCTCACAAATATACGAACTGCAACACCGTCGGGAGGGAGATAATTCCTCCAGTAACCAGCGATCTAGTCACCGAAGGTGAAATACAAAGAAGCCCAACCAATAAATCCCTAGAAGAACGGGAAAATTTGGGTAAAGCTGCAACACCACTGGGATTTATCCCCAGCATGGAAAAATATTCCTCGTAGGTAGGACAAACTTCATCTGACCCAAAGCAAAATACATGGTCTTCGGGGTACCAAAATTGTACCGCCACCATCAGCATGTTCCACTCAATGGGCCGACGCATGTTGAAAGCATGGTAGTCGACATTATAAGAGCACATTGCTTCTAAGGCTTCGAGGTAGTTACCAAACTCAATGCTACCAGGGAGAGCCATCTTACAAGACTAAGAAATAGTAGGCGAGTAAGTAAGAATGTGAAGGTGTGATGAAAACACTCCACCCCTACCCCTTTTTATACTTGAAAACCCTCACAAAAGACATGAACCCTGCAAAAATCGGAGGGAATCCTACCCCACAAGGTACAAGAAGCAGAAGAGGGCACTAATCAAAATCTTTGAATTGATGGGACTGGACTTGACTGCCGATAGGCAAAACAAGGGTCTTGCCGATCGGCAACCCCCTATTTTTGGAAATTTTCCTTTTTCCTCTTTTGTCAAAATCAGAAGCTCCATAAAAATGAAATTGATATTCTCAACAGAGTTTCAAAAAAATCCTCTTCCACCCCTATATAATTTCCCATTTTTAAAACTTTCCTTAAAAAAAATCCCAAAAATGTCTCTTTTTACGATCTCAGCAGCAAAGTAAAAAGCGCATGTGCATGCATTCACTCACCATTAACAAAAGATAATAAAAAATCCCATTGCATTGCATATATATATTCTTCTGTGTTACATCAATTTTGTAGGAAATAAAAGAAAAGTAAAAAAAAATGGGACTCAGCCCGAACCCACATTTTTTCTCTCTCTCACCTACCCTTCACACCTCTCTCTAAGAGCTTTCACCCCTGCGACGAGCTCTCTTTCACCCATGGCAAGATGACACACCACCACTACCCGCCCCAGAGTCCTCCTCGAATGATGCAGACGGTACCAAGTAAGAAGGAACCGGGACTGCATCCCGAGTATGGGCAGTCGCCGAAGATATCCAGTCTCTGATTTCCCTCAGCCAAGTGGTCGACACACATACTTGTTGCAAGTAAAAGTCAAAATCAATATCAAAGAAGGATTAAAACAGAAAAGAAACCAAAAAAGAGGAAAAGAACAGAAAGGTATACCACATGACGAAGAACCTCCTATGTCAAACCCAACTCCTCCGGATACATCGCATGAGGACGGTGTAATATAGGGACCAGCCCTCCATAAGCCCATCGAATGTTGTATGAAGGAGTATGCAATGGAACGAGGGGAACCTCTAAAGTCACCGCCGCCATAGACGCTGACGGACCACCGCTGCTGTGGGAAGACCCCACCGCCCGGCTCGAACCCACAGGAGGGAAAGGCAAGGCATCATATATGCTGGGAGCCATCAACCAACTCGTCATAAAATCCATATAGTCATACGGCGTATTCGTATCAGTGAAAAGAAATTAATACTCATCGATCATCACCATGATCCTCGCATCCTCTAGAAACAGTCTCTCCCTCCTCATAGACATAGGAGGCTGCGCAGGTGGAACCACCACCTCCTCCTCGGTAATCTGCTGAACCACCCGCTCCCCCAGATACCAGGAATGGTCGAACTCATGCGCCAGCAAATGCCTCATCTGCGCATTCATCTCGATCGCCCCCGTATCCTGAATGGATGTCCCCCAAGGCTAAAATGTCACCTGAAAATCCCTAGCAGGCATAAGTCAATACAAAATCAGAACATGCCAAAAATAAGGACTGAAGAGAAAGAGTCTTACCCTACCACTGTTCAGGTCATTCAAGACCTGACGCACTGCCTCCAGAGAGAGAGATCCCTTCGATTGCCAATTTGTCTTGCTCCATCAATACAATTGGCAGAAGTCCCCAACAGTCTCGTTCTTCAAGGCAATCAGTGGGGTATTTC
This sequence comes from Sambucus nigra, assembly GCA_949130495.1. Taxonomy (NCBI): domain Eukaryota; kingdom Viridiplantae; phylum Streptophyta; class Magnoliopsida; order Dipsacales; family Adoxaceae; genus Sambucus; species Sambucus nigra. The sequence goes on along the minus strand of OX422220.1, from coordinate 220,663,508 downwards.
AACCAATCACCTCATAGAACCACGTCTGCCAAAGATAGGAATTCACAATAAAAAAGAGACGCATAAGGAAAATGCGAATGCATGAAAGAAAAATGCACAAAATTAAAGAATACCTCGAGGAGATACATGGCTCCAGTAAAAATTTTCCTGCAGCACCGACTGAATGCATCCAAAGAAAAATAGAGGGTCGTCAAAGTCAGACTCCCCCAATCATAGAGAGGTATATTCGAAAACATCCTCAAATACGGCAAGAACCACAAATGGACGACGTTACCACTCGACCCCACCATGCAACCTCCCAGCACCAGCAAAATGAACAACCGAGCCATCTGCCTCACCTGCTGCCCATCCTCCACATCAACCACCCTACTTAGCAAAACATCCTTTAGCAAGGACAGTCGGATGTAATCTCGAGACACTATCCTCCCTACATCGCTGAGCGCCACCCTCACCGCCTCTGGCCTCACCCTCAGAGAATGATCCACCTCTATCTGCTCTCTGTCACAATCCATCCCGAGCAGCTACTGAACATTTATCGGAGTCACGGTCATCTCCCCAAAACCTAAATGGAAGGTGTGGGTAGTATCCCACCATCTCTCCCCCAAAGTGAATAAGACCGCTATCGACCGAGGCGTCTCATCCAGCACAGATGCCAACCTCCCAAAACCCACTGAGGATACCACCCAATGCACCACAGGTGGAAGATGCTCCTAGACATCCTTAGGCCCTGTCGTCCCATGGGCACGCATGTTCTTCAAAGAGATATCAGACTGTCAAAAGAAGAAACCTTGTCAAAATTCAAGAAGGAAGGAAAAATTAAGAATGCCAAAAGTCAGGTTGCTTGCATAACCGTCGGGGCTCACCACCTTAGAAGACCGATGATGCGACGACTCCCATAGTAAAGTTCGCGCATCCGTAACTGGCTCGAATGCATCAAAGGATTTCTCACTCCCCAAAGCAAGAGGCGTCCTGGACCTCCACTCCACATTCTCACAGTCCTCAACAGTCAACCATTCTGTATGAGATGTAGTGCTCACAAAGGAAGCCATTTCCTAGAGATCGAAATACTAAAATGATTTGCAGAAGAAAATCGCAGAAAGAAAGAAAGCAAGAAGCTGTGAAAATGAGGGGAATTCACCACCTTTATATAAGATGCCGAGGGTCATGCCGATCGGCATTGACCCCCCACCCACCGATTGACATTTACCCCTTACCTTCCTGAGGCAGTCCAAAAGTCCATGCCACTGCCGAATGGCATCCTCTGAACCATACCTACCGGCACCCCCTTTAAATTTCGTACAAAAATTCCCAAAAAGTACTAGACAGCCCTGAAAAATTCTCAGAAAATTCCTCAAAATCTCAGGAAGGATGTAGAACATTTTAACTTAGAAAATTTCACACTCCTTCAAGAAGAACACCTATTTCCCCAATGGAACTCCCCAAAACCAAGTAAAATTACTCCCGGCAACATCCCCGAATGATCTTTAAAGATCACCCTCCTTACCCCAAAGGCCTCAATTTTCCCCAAGCAATACATCCAAACCCTGGGCCACCTAACTCTCCCCAGTGGAATTTTGGTTATTCCTTCAGAGGATGCAAAATATTTCCCTAGCAGTCGGTTCCCCAGCCCAAAACCAAACCACAACATAAATCTCCCCGGCAGAGTTTCCCAAGAACATCTCTACATAAGCCCGCAGAATTGGCTTCAACTCGTAGAATTGGGCATCCCTACTTAAGCCCTCAGAATTGGCTTCGACCCGCAGAATTGGTCATCTCAACTTAAGCTTGGTGAGTTGGCTTCGACCCGCAGAATTGGTAATCCCTACATAAGCCCTCAGAATTGTCTTTGACCCGCAGAATTGGCTTTGACCCGTAGAATTGGTCATCCCTATATAAGCCCTCAGAATTGGCTTTGACCCGCATAATTGGTCATCTCAACTTAAGCCCGCAGAATTGGCTTCGACCCGCGGAATTGGTCATCTCAACTTAAGCCCGCAGAATTGGCTTCGACTCGCAGAATTGGTCATCCCTACTTAATCCCTTAGAATTGGCTTCGACCCGTGAAATTGGTCATCTCTACTTAAGCCCGCAGAATTGGCTTCGACCCGCATAATTGGTCATCTTAACATAAGCCAGCAGAATTGGTCATCCCTACTTAAGCCCAGAGAATTGGTTTCGACCCGCAGAATTGGTCATCTCTACTTAAGACCGATGAATTGGATTCAACCCACAGAATTGGTCATCTCACCCTAAGCTCGCACCATTAGCTTCGACCCGTAGAATTGGTCACCCGTATCTTCAAGCTCTCAGAATTGTCTTTGACTCGCAGAATCGGTCACCCTCATCTTCAATCCCTTAGAATTGGCTTCGACCCGTAGAATCGGTCACCCTCATCTTCAAGCCCTCAAAATTGGCTTCGACCCACAGAATCGGTCATCCCCAGCACCTCCTCAGGAATTGGCCTAAACCTTTCCTCCAAACCATCCCTTAGGTACTCAGAATCGACCTCGACCCCCTGAATTGGTAATCCTCATTTCCTTAGGTCCTCAGAATCGGCCTCAACCCTCTGAATTGGTCATCTCCCTCCTTTAGGTCCTCAAAATCAGCCTCGACCCTCTGAATTGGTCATCTTCCCTCAAAAGCATCATGTAGTGTCTATTCGACGGCTATTATTTGTTCCAAACTAACCCATTGAGGGGATCTGTAGACACCCCATTCTGTTACCCCTAAACTCTCCTTAGGTCCCTAGCACCTCACTTCATCACTACAAACCCAGGTCATACCCCGAGTACTGACTTGGAAGACATCGGGCACTCCCGGGCTCCGTTTGACCAAATGTCAAAATCTTCAACTCAACTGAGACTGAATGAATCTTTGAAAGTCACTGAAACCCCTTTCCAATGGTGCATCCCATGAGCGATTTTGACTTACCATGAAAACGAACGATCCATTTTCCCCGAAACCTGATTAAGACGCGATCGGATGCTCCCAAGCTCTGTTTTACCTAATTCAACTCGACCGAGACTGAATGAATCTTTGAAAGTAACTGAAACCCCTTTCCAAAGGTCCATCCCATGCGTAATTTTGACTTACGGTACGGATGAACAATTCATTTTACTCCGAAGGGTCACCGAATACTTCCAAGGCTCGGTTGACCAAAGTCAACTCCTTGAATTGGATCAAACTCTTTGGAATGTCAAAGTTGATCTCCTAACCTTTCCAACGATCCACCCCGTGCACGATTCAGACTTACTATGTGGAGGAACGATCCGTTAGCGTCCGACGATTCCATGTCCAATGGACTGATGAATGTTTCCGAGCCATATTTGACCCAAAGTCAACTCTCGAACCCGAGAGTGGTCCAAGTACTTTCGAAGGTCTTTGAATTACCTTTCTAATGGTCTACCCTGTGCACAATTCTGATCAACGATTTGTGCATTCTGCGACCGATTTTCCAAAAAGGCCTGAAAGACATTGCCAAACGGCAGGTCCCAAACCCTGCCTATCGGCAGTGTGCCTAAACGCACCTACCGATTAGAAGGAACAGGGCTATGCCGATCGGCAATGCCCTGGGCCTATAAAAAGGAGGCCTGACCTCACTTGTAAAGGGAGCCCAGATTTGATAGATATCACTCTCAACAAATCCAGAAAACCTCTCTCGAAGTCAGCGTGAGTTCCACATCCAAATTCCTGTCCAACCTTCACTTTTCATCATCCTTTTCATCAAACTTGGTGAATTAACTATCATCCATCATCATCCAAGTCTAAGGGCTTCTCTCCAACATTCAAGATCAAGCTCAAGATCTTCAAGAAGGTCCAATTTTCTCAACTCTCTCCTTAAATTCTAATAAATTCGCAATAACTTCTTTTATTACTTAGCACTTTTATTATCTCATCTCCCACATCCTAATATACTTTTTATTTAGTATTATATTACATCTCTTATTTTCATATAAATAAAAAACCCAAAAAATAAGAAAAAGAGGATTTGCTCATAAATTCCAAACAGGAATTCTCATACTTTTCTTACACTTTTCTCACAACTAAAACACTTTTTATACACACACCCCGCCCCCCAATAAGATCATTCCCCAGTTGGATTTATGGGATAAACCCCACCCCTCATTTTTCATGCGAACTACGTGGACTTTGATGCCTCAGTAGGTTACATAGGCGTCTCGGGGTAAAACCCGAGACTAGAATCCTATTTTTACTTTTTCTCTCATTTTCTATTTTATCTAAACTCCACTCTCTTATATTATATATATACATATATTTGTTCTTAGTGGCGTATTATTCCACATGCGTTATCGTTCCATCATAACGGTCAACGTAAGGATAATCGCATAAATCCTATTTTCTAGTATTTTTATACCTTCCTACGGACGACTCGCTTTACCTATTCCATGGTGCAAGTCGATGATTCCTATCTCCACTATATATACAAATGCACACACATCAAGGGGAAAATAATGGAAAATAACAAAACCCATGAGAGACTGAAAGGGCGGAATGGGTGCCTAACACCTTCCCATTTCGTAACTTAGCCTTCGGACCCTTTACGAATCATTTTGGTTTTGTATGCATGAGTATGTCTTTGGATGCTGTCATTCGGGATGGCATCCCCTTTTCTTTTGTTTGTTTTGGGTAAAATAGACTGGTAACTCTAATCTCTCTACATTTTTCACCTCACCCAAATGACGTCAGCTGAAGCGCTCCCAAGAGGGACGCGCAGGACCTAGGATCCTCCCTCACGCTGCCCACCCGCTATGAGGATCGAGGGATGGCCACAGTGGAGGTCACCCCAATCAAGATGGAGAGCAACAGACGCTCCAACAAGATTGGGACGACTAGAGTCCTTGATAAACTAGAAGACCGAGGAGCAGTATCTGATTGAAATTAAACTCCACGAAGATAGGTCTCATCCATATTTGTACCCCTAATGTAACCCCTAACTCTATATAAAGGGGACACCCCACCCACCCACCTACCCCCACCCCCCGTATTGGGAAAGGGGGCTTAGAAGCTAGAGAAACACTCTCATGTAAAACTCTCTCATCATTATAGTGGAACACAGCAGCAGCACCGTGGACGTAGGCTATTCATGGTCGAACCAAGTAAATCTTTGTCTATCTTTTATTTATTATTGTGTATACATCGTGGTACATGGGGACCCCCCATATCCCAGATTTTTTGACACCACAATTGGCGTCATCTGTGGGAAACGACACAAAAAGTCCTTCCTTCTTGTTGACAAGATGAAGATTTACGTTGCGATGCAATAGCTTACACGCACGAAACCCCATCAAGAGCTATGTTTTTCTTTATCTGCATATAAATAAATTATGTGTTCTGCCCGCATTTTTTTGTTCAACCCTGATTCTCAAATGTTTATATTCGTAAATCTTGTGTTGAACTTTCATTTGTGAATCTGCATAACAGTGAGTTTCACGATCATGAGTTTTTTATGAGTCCTTAGAGATATGGATGTTCTCAAGATTTTTCTGGGCAAACAAAGATATTTATTGAGTTACATCATAATCTTGATTCCCATATCCCTAATTTCTTGGCAAGGATTTCTCTTTCCCGGGTGATCTTGGCTACATCTTCACAAATATAAAAAATATATTCTTTGAAAAAATATGTTTTTACAAAGATGTACAGATTATGGGCAACGGACGGAACAAAAATCAATATCCACCAGCCCTGGGCATAAAGCCCCCCTGACCGAGCAAGCCCTGGCGACTAGAAAAAGTATAAGGGAAAAAAATTCCCTCTTCCGATCTCCCTTTTGGCCGCTGCGACCTTGGACTCTTCTCTAACCACATCAGTTGACATCGCCAGAGCTGAGCGACCACTACAACATCGCCCCCACATCATATCTCGATGGTCGGTGAACAGAGTACCACATGGAGAAGCTTGGTGAGCAGCTCAAAGGGAGCTCGCCAATGGGGACGGTGACGACTATTTGAGGCTTCTCAGCACGCCTTGTGTGTTTTAATTAACACATTTGGAATATATTTGGGCCATAAGTCTAGATGGGTTTTAAAACTCCTTGACTTGCACAAAATTAACATCTACTTTTTTTTTCTTCTTCCTTGATAGTCTTATGTGGCTTCGTGAGGAAACATATTTTTGAAACATAGATTAGACTATTTTCTTGGAGTCCAAATATTTTTGCAAAAATTCTAAATCAACCCTATGTCTTACATTTGAGACATATTTGACTAATTTTTGCATGGATTGGTTCTCTCTAAAATTTTTTTAAGGGACCATGTGATTTTGTTACAATTGTTACAACGATTTTAGTTGACACTTTTTATGCGACCTTATTACAAATTATTTTTTATCACATAAATAGTGGGGTGCACTTATAGAGGACTCACGTTATTTATTCGATCATTTAATTTTCAGTATTATCCTCTAGCTACAACTATTTAAATTTAGCTCAGCCTCGACGGATGCTCGAGCATGGTTATCTCAGTGGGATTTTTATAATAAAAATCATGGGATTATTCATTACATTCATACACTACTACAAATTTTTTCCTCGACAAATGGCAGAGAAGATGTACATCATATATACTATGTTGAACAAATCATTCTCATGATAACTTATATTTGATTTAGCCTCAACAGATGGTTGGGCAATTTATTAACTTCCACAGGTAAATGATTCAGTCCCGACGGATGCTCGGCCAAAATCTTAAGCTCTTGGAAACCTTATTAATGTTTCGACATATGCTCGAACACGGATCACTCGCTATATATACTCGGTACCATACAACCTTTCCCTGATTGACTAGGCAGGCACTACTTATCTTATTATTGCTCCGACAGATGATCGAGCACGCTACAACACTTTTGACCCAAAAAATGCTCGGGCAAAATTATTATTACTTCGACTGATGCTCGGGTTCTATGATTCTCAACCTGAAGGAAGATCAAGCATATACAAGATTCATATTGGCAAAATATTTATATATATTTAGTCCCGAAGACATCTACCGCATAAGTCTCTGATTATCCCCAATGGATGGTTGGTCAGGATAACTCTTATATATAGCACATCCCCAGTTGATGGATACACACATTTATTTGTTCATTGTTCATTTCTGTCTCATGATATTTTATTTGCTCACAAATTATGCTCATAGTTTTATCATCATAAATTTGTTAGTAGGGGGCTATCTATATTGCATACTTCACAATTATCACTACACAAATTTTCTGTGAAAATAATTTTTTGAAACCAACTTACAATTTAGTGTTTGCTTAGAGCTATTTTCAGAGATTCCAAATTAACTCCTATGTCGTACATCTGGATATATTTGATAAAATTTTCATCTTTCATTCAACTTTATTACAATTACTTTGTCCACATAAATATTGGGGCGCACTTATAGAGCACTCATGTCATTTATTCGATCATTTAATTTTCAACATTATTGTCTAGCTATAATTGGTTATACTAATGGATGGTCGGTGTAATATCTTTACTAATACTTAGCGTAGCCCCGACGGATGCTCGGGCACGGCCATCCTCGTGAGATTTTATCACAAAAATTATGGGATCATTCATGTCATTCATTCAATACTATGAATCTTTTCCTCGACACATGGTCGAGCAGATGCACATCATATTACATGATAAATTCTATTTGAATTATCCTCGACAAATGGTCGAGAAAATTATTAACTTCCAAAGGTACAAGATTCAGTCCCGATGAATGCTCGGCCACAATCTTAAGCTCTTGGAAATCTTATTAACGCACCGATAGATTCTCAATCACGGATCGCTCTCTATATCTACTTGGACATGTACAACGTTGCCCCGGTAGATGACCCAGGCACCACTTATTTTGTTAATGCTCTGACGGATGGTCGAGCACGTTACACAACTTTGGACCCAACAAATGCTTGGGCAATATTATTTGTGATAACCAACGGATGCTAAGACGTTGATATTTCTTCAATATCAGTATTGATTATCTAGCTCCCTGATTATTGACCTGAAAGATGATCAGGCATATTCAAGGTTCATCTTGTCAAATGATCGGCAAAATATTTCTATATATTTAGTCCCAATGATATTTACCACACAAGTCGCATTTTATCCGCAACAAATGGTTGATGAGGATAATTCTTATATTCAGTCCCGATAAATGGTTGTCATAATCGATTAATGATCGACGTCACATTTATTATTGTTATTCAAACCTAATAAATGGTTTGGAAATTTAGTTTTCACTAACACTGCAGGAGCGTTCCTAATACTTGCTCGACCCTTTTTGCCTCGACGGATGCTCGAGCATAGATCACCCGTAATATCTACCCGATCCTCTACAATTTTTACCTCGACAAGCTTTCAAGCATCATTTATCTTCTCAATGCTCCAAGAGATGATCGAGCATGGATCGTTTGCAACATCTACTAGGTCCTTTGCAATTTTTCCTCGACGGACCCTCAGCTTCAATGGATAGTCGACATTATGTGATCACGTCTCAAGCTCCAATGGACAGGTGGGAAATACAATTATTATTTAACTCAACCTCCACGAATGAGAAGTTGGGCGATCTATAGAACAAAGATCCAATAAGGCATAAATTAGCATGAAGAGCAACGATCAACTATATTTATCAACAAGGACAAATCTAACATGTAAAAAGTCACATATCCAGCAAAATCACACTTAGCGAACAGAACATATTGATAATAACACTAGACCATCCTGAATGTATCAAGCAACATCGTTAGACAACCCATGGTGATAAGAAATCACTAAGAAACGAATTAACGCATCATCAACACTAAGATATCCACTCCATAGGAACGGTGTTCCTTAAACCCCATATCAAATCAACGCATTTCTACACGAAGATGCTTTGAACTCATATCAATTTCTTTAGGTGCACGACCTATATGGAGTTTTCCACAGCCTCTTGGTACCACCATGCATGGTCGAAGAACAAGTGTGCCCCGAGGAATGATACATTACATGTAGCTATATGAACAAAATGATCCTTAATCATATCCAACTCGACGAACGATTAACACAACACAACAGAGCCCCGAGGAACGATCGAGCACACTTATCATCTCGATTATGTAGATCAAATAACTCGATGGACGGTTGGGTAATCTTCTCTTCACATCCCGATTGGGGGCTCCATGGCAACGATGACATGTGAACAAATTGACCGCAATATTTAAAGAAAAATAGAAGAGGCCAACTCAGGATGGATGCCAACATGGTTAACACTCTCATTAATCTTTCAAATGACGATCAGGACTAAGCTTGATTTAATTACAACAACTATCTTGATTGTTTCCATTAAGTTAAGGAAGTCCTCGGGTCTTTGTCATCTCCAAACACAAATTACCCCACGAGTTGCCCCGACAACAATGAAAGCCCTACGGGGGATCCCTAGGTAAAAATCCAACTCGGGTTGGTCACCAACTAAGTTGGTCAGTTAAAATCCTGAACGGGTGAATGGCCCTTAAACCAAGTGCATTTTTTCCATCATCTTTTAGGCCTAAGGAAGTGTGATGGCACTACCTAAATGGTAAAATAGACAGATATTTACATGCGAGGCATTAGAAAATGGAAAAATGCAAACGTAATTGGTATTACATTGACATGCGGGAAATACCTAAGTATAATAAGCATACCGATTACATATCACATGTTATAAAACCAAATGCAGGGTATCACCCCTACTAGGTACATGCTCAAGCAAGGCTCGGCGCATAGGCTTTTGTCCAGCCTCTCTGATATGACATATAGCACCCCGCCACGGATAGGTACTTACATGGGAGGGCTTATAGGCCGCGGCCCTAACCAACAGGGCGCGGCCCTAACCAACAGGGTGCGGCCCTAACCAACTCGCGTTACATACACAGGCCGCGGCCCCTCCCTTGGAGGGCCCGACACCTTCTGTTCAGCATATGGTGCCGCACTTATCATCTATCTTATAGGCCGCATCCCTCTCCACTGCAACCAACTACGGACCATGTGCTCATAGCACGTGACACCTCACATCACTCTTATAAATAGAGGACCGCACCTCGAAATAAGGCATGGATTTCCTCTCCTCTGGAACACTCTCTTCAACGCTTGCTTAAGCCTCGCACGGCTCTCCCCGTACGACCTCAACATACGACTTGGGGGCTACGTGGCCTGACCTCCGGCACACCCGGAACCTCGACAGCCATGTATTCTCCCTATTTCTCATACTTGTACGCCTCTCTAGGCAGGCTTATATTGTAAAGTGCATCGTATATAATGAGAACGGAGCAACACAGTGGACGTAGGCCTATTTTAAGGGCTGAACCACTCTATACCTTGTTTTCTATCTATTTACTTGCTTTATCAACTTATTCTACACTTACACTTGATCTGCTGGTACGAGATCTACCTGTGTGCGATTTCTCGTATCATCAGTTTGGCGCCGTCTGTGGGAACGAGATATTTCAATCTTGTTTCTCTACATTTTGAGTTCATAAACACCTTATATTACACATGGGGATCTTTTGGATCAGAATCTCATGTGTGAATTTTGGTTAGTTGAGCTCTGCTTCATATTCACCCCTTTGATGGTTATTTCTCAAGTCCAGACCTACTCTTGGACCTCTGTTTCATAACTTTAAATCTGTTTTGCATTCCCCGATGATATCGTTCCACCTAGATGGTGCTGAAAAGCACGATGGGTTTTAACCCCAAAAAGATGAACGATTAGGGAAGGATTGTACCTATTCCTGTTTTATTGTACATGGCCTGTGATCTAGGGTTTATCGTTCAAGCTGTGCCACTTTGTGCATCGAGAGGTTATGTCCTCATGGATAGACCCTAGTAGGTATGCTCTCCACAAGTTTTGGGAGAAAAACTCAGTTCCCGGGCTTCAATTTTGGGATTGTGCCTTCACTGCCTAGGTAGGGACGCGGTGTGGTAGTTCAACTACCTTACATACCGCGACCTCTACTGGGTTAGTTGTAATACAGAAGCTTCAAAACATCAGGGGATGGACTCAGGTGGTCTCTAGCTCAACCTTGGTGTATGTCATACAAGGCCGCGGCAGTGCACTTATGTGCCTTATTGGCCGCGGCCGCGGCAGTAAGCCCATGTGACAGTGCAAACGCTGCATCCCCATTTTTCTACTTGGTTACTCCACTATTTGTGAGATTACTTACTGCTGTTAGTTTTGTCTCAGATTATATATATATTTTGTAAAAGACTAACAAAAGCAGAGGATGGAAGGAGAGTCCAGTCAAAGCACAGAAGTCAAAGACGAAATTGTGCAGCTGTACAGCCATCTCAACCATCTGTATGACAGCCATGCCTCGCTCCAGACCCAGGTCAACTACATAACTCAGAGGGTACTCATGCTAGAAGCCGCGGCCTCACCCAATACGGGCGCGGCACTCATCTCAGCAGCACCCGCGTGCTTGACGACCGCGGCATCTTCAAAGGATGCAGCTGTAGAGGCAATCAGCGGCCAAAAGAGGAAGGCAGAGAAGAAGTCAGGGCCCTACACCCCGCTGGCCTACCCGATTGAAGTGATACTTGAGTACATCAAGGAAGATCAACTTTTGAGGTGGCCAGAAAAGCTGAAAACTCCGCCCCACAAGAGAAGCAAAGCCGCTCAGTGCCAATTCCATCAGGACCATGGCCACGAAACGGAGCAGTGCTATGCTCTGAAGGATGAGATCGAAAGACTAATTGGGCAAGGGATGCTGAGGAGGTTCCTCAAGAATGATTAAAGGCTGCAGCCAGACCTAACATAGGCCGCAGGCCACATCTCTCCCTTAGTTTTTCTGTTTTTCAGATCTTTCTGTTTATGTTTGAGGAAGCTCATTACAGCCTTTATCTTCAAGATTTTATGTTTTATTAGCAAAGCCATCAGCTGAAACATACATATATAAATATATGGATTAGCAAATTTTGCCATATCTCATTCCTCTCTTGTTTTCATAATTTGTCATCTCACAAGAAGACCTTTTGTCTTAAACAGATTCCAAGGGAAGAATAACACATTATCTTGGAAGATTATTACTATTTTGGGATGCACCTATGGAGGGATTGCGGTCTTAATTAGCTCAAAAGTTCCCCTCACGATGTGCAACTGTATCTTATCATATGATGATTACAATCATGAAAGCGTCCGGGGATTCAAGGAGCTTTTATTAGCCACGGGGGCTTACAATGCCTGTTCTCATCTCTTGGGACGCGTCATCAAGCCGGGAGGCTTATAATCTCTGGCTATGGAGGGCTTTGTGTATATCAGTAGCTGTGGGTGGCTTCATAACATAACCCAGCCTGGAGAGGCTTGATAATGTCTCACACATTAGCTGTGGGTGGCTTCATAACATAACCCAGCCTGGAGAGGCTTGATAGTGTCTCACGCATTAGCTGTGGGTGGCTTCATAACATAACCCAGCCTGGAGAGGCTTGATAGTGTCTCACGCATTAGCTGTGGGTGGCTTCATAACATAACCCAGCCTGGAGAGGCTTGATAGTGTCTCATATATATTAGCTGTGGGCGGCTTAATAACATAGCCCAGCCTGGAGAGGCTTGATAGTGTCTCATACATTAGCTGTGGGCGGCTTAATAACATAGCCCAGCCTGGAGAGGCTTGATAGTGTCTCATATATTAGCTGTGGGCGGCTTAATAACATAGCCCAGCCTGGGGAGGCTTGATAGTATCCCGTATATTAGCTGTGGGTGGCTTGAAAACATAACCCAGCCTGGAAAATGGAGCCTGGAAAATTGCTGCAGCCCATCAATATGGCTGAAGACATCTGAGGCACTCTTACAAGACTAGAAGAGAATCCGCAGCCCTAAAGCCATACTTCATTGGCACCGCGGCCTAGGCGATCATCTACAGCATGAAATTGTCCCAACAGGCCGCGGACTTCACGAAGAATACACACATAAAGTGGTGCTGCAGCCTTGTGTCCAAAGGGTTTAATATTCAAAAGCCCCTCCATGTCGATATGGCTATGGTCATCAATTATTGGACTGGCGGTTCAGTAAGCGGTTATTGAAGAAATTTGTCATAATACCGCGGCAGTTATAGAAGCATTTTAAAGATGTCAAGATTTCAGAATCCATGCCATGAAGCCGCGGCACACTCTGCATCATAAGCAAGTCATCATACTGGCGACTAAAGCACCGCGGCATGTATCTAATCCTTGTTTCAACAAAGAGTTGGGGCCGCAGCTATTAATATTAGTTCGACCAGGTTCATTCAAAGGCAAACTGCAAATTTATTATGCTAGGCTGCCGCGGCCATCACTATTAGTTCATGCAAGTTCATTCAAAGGCAAACTGCAAATTTATTATGCTAGGCTGCCGCGGCCATCACTATTAGTTCATGCAAGTTTATTCAAAGGCAAATTGCTAATTTATTATGCTATGTTGCCACGGCTATTATTAGTCCTATGAGTAAGTTCAATTTGCAAAGTGGAAAGTAAGTACATTCAACCATTCATCAAGGCATGAGAAGGAAAGTGGGCAAAGAGATGCAACAAATAAACTTTATATAAAGCGGAATATATGGCCGCAGCCTTAACATTATAATGTTTACAAAACTGGGCCGCAGCCACAACAAAGATAAAATGACAAAAGGGACGCAGCCCTATGAATGATGAAAGATTACAAGTTCAAGATGCTGCGTCGTCGTTGTCATCAACCTCATCACCTTCCCCGGCCGTCTCAGTCTCTTCATCATCTGCCGCGGCCTCCGCCTCAGCTTCGGCTCTCAACCTGGCTCTTTCCTCAGCTGCAGCCTTAAGCTCAGCAATGCAGTCCTGGTGTTCTGCATCACTTAGCTTCCAGCCAAGGACAATCTCCTTGGCCTCAGGGAAATTCTTGATAACCCTCTGCCGCAGCTCCTGGAAGCCGCGGAGGTAGGCCCTGTTATTTATAAGGAAGAATTCCTTGGAGTTTTTGAAGGACTCCACAGTTTGGTCAATGGCCATTTGAAGGGCGTCTTTATGGTCCGCCTGCATCTTCTGTATGGCCGCGACATTGTTGGCCTCCAGCAGTTCATAGTTTTTTTGCAGATGGGCAAGCTTGCTATTGGCCACTTCAGCGACCTGGGAAGCGGCCACGGTCTGAGCCTGGGAGGCTTTGAGAGATTCCGCGGCCTGGCTAAAGTTGAGCTCTGCCTCCTCCCTGGCTTTGTTAGCCCTCTCCAAATCCATCTTTGCTGCCTCAAGAGCCGCGGCAGATGACATCTTCCCAGCTTCAAATGAAGAGGTCCGTGCAGCCTGCAAGTCCGCGGCATGGGCACTCTTCTCGATCTCCTTCAGCCTGTACAAGGCCTCGTACTTCCTCTTCTGAACAACAATCACATCCGCGGCCTGAAATAAAGAGGAAATATGAAAAATACATGTGGTGTAAAAGTTGAAAGAATGACGACAGGTACGTACCCTCAGAAGGCTGTGGAGGCCGCAGTCCTCCAGGTCGTCCTGATCTTCCTCGACCAATCTGTCAAGGTCCGCGGCATCTAAGGCTCTCTTCATTCTTCTGGCAGCCTTCGCGGTGGTATCCCAGGAAGAGTTGGGATCAGGTTGTCTTAGTTGTGGCCGCGGCCTACCATCAGGTCTAGCTCCTCCACGAAATTGTGGAGGTGGCAAGTTGGCATTAATGGCCACAACTGGTGGTGGCGGAGGTGAGGATTGTTGGGCAGACATATCAGGAATCAATCCTGCCGCAGCCAGATTGGCTCCAATATCGTCATCAAATGTTTGAGATTCGGGAGCAGTGGTTGGCTTCTCCGCGGCAGGAGTAGTTTGTTCAGTAGTTTGTTCCCCCAAAGGTTCCGCGGTGGGGGCCTTTGTCTTTGCCCTCTTCCTCTTTCTGCTCCGCGCAGTATTATTGAGGACCACCGCGTCCTCGTCCATCTCCGCCAATTGTGCGTTCAGCAACTCCCTGTCCACTTCCTCACCTGAAAGGGAGAAACAATGTTAAGCACAAGCATTTGAAAAGACCTCTCCCTCTCATTCTCTTCAGGGTGGAACTCCCACCCCTCTCCAGAAAGGAAAAAGTACTTCCCTTTCCAGTTCTTTACACTGGTTGGCCTCCCAGTATATAGGGTCTCATCCCTGCCGCGGATGGAAAGGTAGTAGTAGCCCGCGAACTTTACAGAGTTCTCTTTCGGGCGGTAGAAATGGAAAAACTCCGCGGGAGTAATGTCCTTTTTGAACAAATTCTCCCAAAGAACGACCGCGGCAAGAACAGCTCTCCAGCCGTTGGGATCTAACTGGGCTGGGGCCAGTTTCATAGTTTGAAAAAGTCGACGGATGGGAACAGGAACAGGCAACCGCAGCCCGTAAATAAATGCATGAAGTGGAAAGCATATCCCATCAGTGAGTGCCGCGCACGGCCTTTGGTTCGCGGCAGGAGCTGAGCATATCAAATTTGATGGAAATTCGAAGGACTCCGCTACCTGGTCGACCCAATCTTGGGTCATGATGCTGTGGATGCCAAGAGCAGCTAAGGGCCGCTCAGCCCTCCCAGACGTACCAGCTGGGGGGTCTCTAGATTCCGCGGCAGTACCTCCTGCCTCCAGTGGATGATTGCTCGAATTGGCTTCTTCCTCCATCGGCACGGACTGAGAATCAAGCTTAGAATCAGAGTCCGCGGAATCAGAATCTAATGTTATGCAGTTGGGGCAATCCTTCAATTGGCAAGACCCTATTGATCTTAAGGGGGGCACGAAAGAGAGTTCAGGAGGAGAAGTCCCAAAGTGCTTTGCCCAAAAGCCCTTCAGAAAGTTGTCTGGGTCAAAGCTCATATGGCTGCAGCAGTACCTGAAAAGCAGACCGCAGTTAGGTGCCGCAGCCAATATGGTCCTAAAAAGCTCCTAGGAAGCCGCGGCAGGATTATTAATATGATTAAAGTGGAGTAGCAAGATGGGCTAAACATGCCAAGTGTTGGGTTCTAGAGCCCTAAAGGATGTTTGTAGCCGCGGACTAAAGTTATTGAGATAAAGACAAATTCTGCGTAGCCGCGGAATCTAATCTAAAACTGAGTCACTACAGGCTGCAACCTTTATTTAATACTGGTTACAACCCTTATTTACTACATGCCGCAGATGATTTTTATTAAGCAATGAAGGATATGTTGACTGAGCAGCTCTAAGTTATTTAAGAAATTATTTCACTCCGCGGCCTCAAACACAAACAGGTAATTACTTCAGCAGTTGTAAATCCGAAGATCAAAACCCTAGAACACTCAAGAACACAATGGGAACTCAGAAGCCCTAAAGTTTAACCCTAAACTGCAACATTGATGTTCTATTCAAAACCTATTACCCAGTACAAATCCCAAAACAACTATGCAGAAAAGAGCATGGCAAATCTAATACGAAGGAGAATACATGATTCTAGGTTGAGATATTTACGAATGCAGAAGTTAAAAGAACTGTTAAAAGGTTGATGGGTGGAAAAGTTACCTTTTAATGAAGAAACCGGCGGTGCTCAGCCTTCAACCACCACGGAACCGCCACACACCGCTTTCGAAAGTCGCCGGAAAACGCAAGAACAAGGAGGAACAGAATTTTCTCTCAAGGTTTCGAAAATGTAAAGAAGTCCACGGCCAGAAGCCATTTATATAAGGGAACGCGGAAGATGAAACGTCGCCTTGATCAGGCCGCGGCACGTCATGCAACACCGCTGCCTGGGATCAAACAGGCCGCAACATAATTCAATAAGCACGAAACATCTCTCAGCATCCGCGGTTGGTACATAATTCAGCCGCAGCCCCAACATTCTACCAATTGGCACTACGGCTTGGGGGCTTATTGATATGACATATAGCACCCCGCCACGGATAGGTACTTACATGGGAGGGCTTATAGGCCGCGGCCCTAACCAACAGGGCGCGGCCCTAACCAACAGGGTGCGGCCCTAACCAACTCGCGTTACATACACAGGCCGCGGCCCCTCCCTTGGAGGGCCCGACACCTTCTGTTCAGCATATGGTGCCGCACTTATCATCTATCTTATAGGCCGCATCCCTCTCCACTGCAACCAACTACGGACCATGTGCTCATAGCACGTGACACCTCACATCACTCTTATAAATAGAGGACCGCACCTCGAAATAAGGCATGGATTTCCTCTCCTCTGGAACACTCTCTTCAACGCTTGCTTAAGCCTCGCACGGCTCTCCCCGTACGACCTCAACATACGACTTGGGGGCTACGTGGCCTGACCTCCGGCACACCCGGAACCTCGACAGCCATGTATTCTCCCTATTTCTCATACTTGTACGCCTCTCTAGGCAGGCTTATATTGTAAAGTGCATCGTATATAATGAGAACGGAGCAACACAGTGGACGTAGGCCTATTTTAAGGGCTGAACCACTCTATACCTTGTTTTCTATCTATTTACTTGCTTTATCAACTTATTCTACACTTACACTTGATCTGCTGGTACGAGATCTACCTGTGTGCGATTTCTCGTATCATCACTCTCCAATTGGATCATATGAAAAACCTAATGCAGGGTCTTACCCCTACTAGGTACATGCTCGAGCAAGGCTCGACGCATAGGATTTTGGTCGGCCTATCCAATTGGACCATATGAAAAACCTAATGCAGGGTCTTACCCCTACTAGGTACATGCTCGAGCAAGGCTCAGCGCATAGGCTTTTGGTCGGCATCTCCAATTGGACCATATGAAAAACCTAATGCAGGGTCTTACCCCTACTAGGTACATGCTCGAGCAAGGCTCGGTGCATAGGATTTTGGTCAACCTCTCCAATTGGACGATATGAAAAACCTAATGCAGGGTCTTACCCATACTAGGTACATGATCGAGAAAGGCTCAACGCATAGGCTTTTGGTCGACCTCTCCAATTAGAACATATGAAAAATCTAATGCAGGGTCTTACCCCTACTAGGTATATTCTCGAGCAAGGCTCGACGCATAGGCTTTTGGTCGGCCTCTCCAATTGGACCATATGAAAAAACTAATGTAGGGTCTTACCCCTACTAGGTACATGATCGAGCAAGATTCGATGCATAGGTTTTTGGTCGACCTCTCCAATTAGACCATATGAAAAATCTAATGCACGGTCTTACCCCTACTAGGTACATTCTCGAGTAAGGTTCGATGCATAGGATTTTGGTCAGCCTATCCAATTGGACCATATGAAAATCCTAATGCAGGGTCTTACCCGGACTAGGTACATGCTCGAGAAAGGCTTCGGCCTGAACAAATGGACCATATAATATCAAAATACAGGGAGATACCCTAAACTTGATAAATTTTCGAGAAACCCTCAACAAAGAAATTCTGAACAGGCCTGTGGTCGGCCTCACGAATTGGGACATACAATAAAACCCAACAATGGACTACGTTCGACCTTATCCCAAAAGGGTACATAGGCAGCTCGACACTCTCGAGTTCGGTTCCCATATCAACTGAACGTCTCTCAACTCAAGCCAATAATTCATCTAAAAAGCTATGAAGGAAATAAGATCAACCAAAGAAGGCTTAAAAGTTGAACGATAGCTCAAAGAACGCCAGTTCAGTCACATTGACAACAACATACGTTTAAAGAGATTATGGACCAGATCCCAGCTCATCTCAGAATCAAATCATCTGAAATGCGACATGTGGGGCTATTGTGGGGGAAAAAATATTCCTACATAATAGCATGACATGTGGCGAGCACCCCAGTCAAGATGGCGAGCAACAGACGCTCGAACAAGATAAGGACGACTAGAGTCCTTGATAAACTAGAAGATCGAGGAGCAGTATCTGATTGGAATTAGACTCCACAAAGATAGGACTCATCCATATTTGTAACCCAAATGTAACCTAACTTTATATAAAGGGGACACCCCCATTGTGAAAGGGGGCTTAGAAGCTAGAGAAACACTCTCATGTAAAACTCTCTTATCATTCTAATGGAACACAATAGCAGCACCGCGAACGTAGGCCATTCATCATCGAACCACGTAAACCTTTGTCTTTCTTTTATTTATTATTGTGCATACATAGTGGTACATGGGCACCCCCCATATCCTAGTTTTTTAACACCATAATTACCATCTGCAGGTAGTAATAACAAGCCTCCTCATGACTAGTTGGGACTTTGTAATAATGGTTATCAGGTTACTTAGAAATGTCCACCTGATTTCTTGCCTCACCCTTATGAAATTTTAAATTAATCTTGATCCATTCTTAGTTGAAATTATTAAGTCGAGTGACATTATTGAGTCTGCTTCATCCTTAACAACTGCATTTTAAATATTTAGTTCATAAGGTGTACAAAATACCATAATTTCGTATTTTAAATAAACAAACACATTACATGATGTATGTAAAATTCAATGACCATAATTATTTCATAGGAAAACATAATGAAAAACAGTGAGACTTCAACATACTGCTCTAATACGACATATAAAACATTCTTTCATTAAAGAACACAAATTATTAATCACGCTTTAAATAATCTAAAGATTAGTTGATTAATTAATAAATCATCTAATTTTTATTTATATTATATAATCTTAAACCATAATGAAAATCACATATTAGCCTATATAGGACATTAAGAACACTTACATTGATCCATGCCAATAACATTCTTAAGATCAGGTGAGAGGTTTAATAAGCCTTGAATCCTACTTCATTGAAGTTGCTCCTTTCCATTTCTATCAACACAATTAAATCATTATCTCCCTTAGCCTATAGTTTTGTTGTGTTGTCTTTCAGTGTGTCTGAGTGATGGAAATCAACCACTTATTTATAGGCAGGGATGGGACCTAAATCTCCAATAATCACTTAATCTGAATCGTTTATCACGGTAGACACCCAAGAATCCCTAAATCCTTTATTAACCAAATATGTCATTTGATTGACAATCTTAAATGACCTTAACTCTTGGTATTAGGAGGAACCTTTTATTAACCAAAGTGACTCTTAATATTATTTAATTATGGAACACATCATGAAAGAATTATTACTTAAAATATTTATAACAGTCTCACACTTCGTCCATAATTATCGTAAGGCGCACAATAATATTTGAGTCTTCCTTAAATGGTTCTTATTAAATATCATAATAAAATAAAATATCAATGTGAGTCATAACGGTTATATACTAATTCATGATCATGGTTCCTTCCATGTACTAGAACATTAATAGTTTATTTAATAAGGTCAATAATAAGGGTTATTATTATGGCCCAATAATTGTCTTATAAAAGACCATTTCCCTCACATTCATCAATTCACATGCATGTAAACTTATATTGCAAAAAAAAAATTTAATTTCCAGAATACACTTCAATTGATATCAAATTTAGTTTCAAATAAATAAGCACCAAGAAATCCATAACACTTATAATTAATTGGATATACTTAAGAACCTGTCACTGGGGATAACACTTGTTCTAATTTGTTCAATTGACACTCGTTATTTCTGAACTTTTTCATTGATAAATAAGTATTTTATCTTAATGTGCCTAAAAACTTTAAAATACCTATCATTTCTTTATAGAGAAGATTACAACGATATTATCATAATACTTCAATGACTTGGTATTAATGCCGCTAAGTCCAAGTCTCAAAATAAATTTCTACAACCATGATCCGTAAACTATAGCCTCAAAGCTTGCTATAGACTCAAATTTTCATAATAAACAATAATGAAATGTTTTTCTCTTTCATAATTTGGCCATTAAGCCAAAATAAAATACTTAATTAAGAGCGAATTATATGCATTTAGTAAAATATGTACTTATTAATCATCATTAAATGAACAGTTATTATAAGTGTGAGCACATATTTTTTTAGGCATCTCATTACTCCATACTATTAATACATATAGAACATTTTGTTTCTTACAATTCATTAATATTGTATAGAGAAATCCAAAATATATAAACATACTCCCACTGGCCTTAAGGTGTATATACTAATAAAAAAACATAATGGTAATCTTAAAATACCATTATTGGAAAACTTAAATAAGTTTATAATGATTTCTCAACCTATACACTTCTTTTGTTAAACTCTCATGTATTTTCGCACTAAATGTAACTCTTAATCAAGAGGATCTAAGAATGCTATAGGAATTTGGCACTCTATGATATAAGTGGAAATGTTTATTTATAACCATTTCTCTATTCATAATCAAACTTTTGACCATAAGTCTAGCTTTATATCATTGATTACCACAAGGGTCATTTTTAGTTTTAATGACACATGACACTTGGCTCTTTTCTGCCAATTAGGTAATTGTGACACCCCGCCTAATTAAATACTGGGTGATCAGTCCTTTATGAAATTAAAATCAAGGTGAATAGTTGGTTCATTCTTAGCAATACTGTCGCAAAATAAAACTTCCAAGTTAAACACCCTAAATAATTAAGCTAAGTGTCAAAACAATTTTTAAAACCTTATCCCCATTTGATTAAATCCAAATATGATAAACCTTTTTAAATAACTAACAATTTAAGAATTCTGACATACTAAAGATGGATAATAACATACAAGAAGTAGATTCATCCATATAAACCGAATCGGTTTAAACTATAAATAAAACCATCCTGATAGTAATTAAATCCCAAAGAGTACCAACTAATGGAAGTATAAAGGAACGTAAATCTCTGACAAAAATACAAACTGAATAGAGAAACGGGCGACACATGCCCTAACTAATAAGAACTAAAAGTAAGAGTAGAATAAAAAACGAGGTCGTCTTAGCAATGGCGTGTAACTCCCACATAAGCTGCAATGCGTCCGGTCCGAAGAACCTAAGCATGATGCCCCTATGGCTGGGCACCTATATATATATATATATATATATATATATATATATATATATATATACAAGAGAGAGAAAATAACAGGAAATGGGTCAGAGCCCGAGTGTAAAACAGTTTAAACTTAGTTTAGCAAGTATTTAAAATGCTTACCGGCTAATATAACAACCATGTTAGTATGCGACACTCTCTTGAGAATTCTCACCTCTCATTCTAGTGTGCAAACCTACCGTACTAATAATTCTCATAAATTTCCCTAACTTATTCTCCATAAGGTTTTATCAGTTGAAAAGCGAGGTTATGATATTTACTTTAGGAAATCATTCGCTTCAAGATTTCTACATTATTTAGAACAAATCATTTCCCTTATAAAGTTCCTGAACACTTATAATAAAATTGAAGAATTTATTCATTACTTATCTACTTATACGCACAGTAAGAAGTTCCCATATAGATATATGTATATATATTAGTCACACATATAATATATATACTATCGGCATCCCACATAAAACCTATGGTGCTGACATACTCTGCTATCAGGTCCTCGTATCACACAAACTAAGGGAAATACTAGTCCGGAATCACTCTCGAACTGTATTAACACAATACACAAACAAATGGAGGTGAAGCATAGTTCCAGGTCCTAAGAGGTCAGCGCATACCCTCACGCCTCTTAGAACATCTGACTATCATTTTCGGATAGCCTGTATCGAGGATACTATCTTTTAGGGTACGAGTCAATATCCCCCATAAAGGACCAATCGAGACAAGACCGTACCGGCGCGAAAATCCCCTTGATAGCAAGTAGCCCGGGTATGATTTTTACACAGATATATAATATGCACAGTCATATATATAAATATTCACATTTCTAAGTTAGGTGCACCCATGACCCATAATTATAATTATCCGTTATTAACACATTTTACTCGAATATATCGCATAACAGACTCGTTATTTTTATTTTCATTTATAATTCACGTCGTACTCACTTCTCCTCCCTCGAAGTATTCTAAGAATAATTTCAGTAGGCACAGAATCCCTCACTTCTAGTCTAACTTCCTTAAAAAGTCTCTACCTTTTATTAAACGTATGAAAGATTTCATATGTGTGAATAACTCCCCGATAGCCCTTAATTTCGTCTTACATTAAATTCTCACTCAACGGAGTTTACCTAGACCCTACTAGTCCTATTTGTATCCCATTATGCTCCAACAATAATAATCAAGGGCTCCTACGCATTTTTAATCGGATTAAACCATCCCGAGGGGAATATGCAGTTTTCCAGGAGGGGTCGATTGATCGATGGAAGTGGGTCGATCGATCGATGCTCTTTGGTCGATCAATCGATAAAGCAGTTATGGCGAAATTGCAGAAAACCCAGTTACGGAAATCCTTCTCCAACCTCAACCAAATCATCATATTTATTTCCCAAACTGCCAACAAATCATACTACAAGTGTTATATACCCAAATACATAATTTTCTACGTAAAACATGTGAGTTTTCATCAAGTATAACGATTCAATTGGGTAAAAGTCTACATAAACTTCAAGAACCCTAATCTTTTCTTTAAATTTAAATTATTCTAAATCTTTCCCAGATTTTCTACTTCAAACTCAATGAAAATTCGTGGTGTTGCCTCTACATGTGAATTAGATTTCCAGAATATGATTATTACCTCTACAACATGAGAATTCTAGTCTCCAATATATACTTTCTTTCTTGAAACTAGTTCTAATCAACCCTAGACTAACATAATTGAAGCGTTAACTAAAAATAAATCAAGATAGATACTTGCCTAGAAATTTGGGTTTCTGAATTGTGGACGAAAGTGGTATGGTTGCGTTCCTTGTCACGGGATCTATGCTTTGCCGGTGGTTGCAGTGTAAACGGTCGAGTCCTTGGCCTTGAGTTACTTGGGAAGCTCTTCAACCCCTTGTCTAATGGACGTTCTTTGCCTTTGTTCTTGTTAACCCTAGCAAGAAACTCCTAAAGGCTGATTTATCCTTAGGAAATTCGTGGGTTTAATTACCCAAAAATGAAAAATGTCTAAAATACCCTCCCGGGATACCAATTAGGCCTAAAAACTCTTCGAGAGAGAACTAAACCCCCAGGTACATTATTTTGACTATCTCGACCCTTCCGGACACATTGGCGCACTCAAAATGACCATACGGGTGACTTATAATTTATTCACTTTTAATAATAATGATTTAGTCCCGACACGACACAGGCGCGTCCTGACTTAGATTTCCATAATTGCCATTTTATTCACTCGTGATAATTTTAATAAAATAAATTCCATATATTACTTTACTCATCCAGTAATATTCAATAAATATCCAATAATTACTAACTCACATCACATTAGTAAAAATATAAAAATATTTTCGGATTAATATTAAATTAATAACTCAATTAAGTTTAATAAATCCCTAATTTTAAAAGACAAAAAAATACGGGGTATTACATACTTCCCCCCTAATAACGAAATTTTGTCCCGAAATTCAGAAAATGAGGCATACCTGGTAAAAACAATTATGGATACCTTATTAGTATGTAAACTAACTTCAAAGTAAGGCGCTCAATTACAATAGTCCTCGTTTCACCTCAAGCTTGTTTAACACTCTCATTAACGACACTTCACAATATGCTCCTATCCGAAAACATTCGCGTAAGACGAGCCTATAGATCATTAGCTCCGATTATTTCAATATTATTGTGAGGTCGCACCTCACTACATGACAACTACTCATATTTATCTAAACACACAACTCCCGTTATGAGAGAAACCACACAAACATCTGACCACACCTTGCCAAAAATAGCCGTGGTAATTTCACCATAAACATCAGACTCTAACTTGACCAACTCCCAAAATATTTGATTATTCATCCATCTCTTAACATTCGAAGTGAGAAAAGTTATGATTTTTCCACACCCGAAACCTCATTAAGTACCTTATTCACAATAAGCAGATACGAGTGTTCCCACGGAACCCTACCATTAGGGAATATCCTCCCTCAATTACCGTATTATATTCCGCTTGCTAGCTATAAACGTTGTAGGGATTAAATGATCACAAAGAATCTAAAAATTTCTTTCACACTGCTCCACTAATCGTTAATCACCGTTTACCTACTCCCCGACTATGGGTGATACATCCTACTCAAAACTTAATTTAATATCCGCTGCTTCCTGAAATTCCATTTTGAAGGCGGGCTTAAAAAATCTCATCCTAATTTAGAAAAATATACCGTGTAGGACCACGTACTTGCGCGATCCTTCCTTTCAAAGGAAGACTAGGTCACACTAGTTAATGTTGTCAACCACCCCAAAGGAATATCAATTACTTCCTTCTTGGGCACCTTGTTCCACACGTTCATAGGAACTCTTGATCTTACCTTGGGGTTGGCAACTCATTCAAGAAACTTTACCGACCTTACCGGCCTCTTCCACTATAGGAATTGTCGATAGCCACAAAATTCTCTGGTTGGTCCTCTTGTTCCAACCGATTTATATCTATGAGTGGTGCATGCGGAGAACACTCACTATATCCCGCTCAACATCTACTTCTACTTGAAATGTATCACATTAAGTGAAACTTAATACTTGCCTTCTTTCCTTGGCGTATACCTAAAGTTACGACCCGTGCACTTTTCTCCACGATGTGCACTTTTGTACCTTTTATACCATACTAACCTCATCGTTCTTTGTATGCGCAACTCGCTCTCAACATTTGATTAATTACAACTCCGCTCCGAGTGTTCTCTATATAGTTAAATTCGACCCTTCTCAAGAAATACCCCATTGTAAATGGCTTCCCACAGCCTTCCAACCAAATTCGGGTGTGCTAGTCAAATTGCACACGTATATATAAATTATTATCTTCATGCGACGCTTAATCCACTCTGTCACTTCCACCTCGTCATGTTAGTCCCACAAACATATATTACACACGTCTATTCACACATCCCTACAACTCAGACGATTCTAACATCAGCTAACCAGGATTCCCACGCACCTCATAAACTGTGCATACTACCGTAGGCATCACATACGCTTCACACATAACACCCAATTCTTTCTTTTCGTGCTCACAACGTGATTACAACACTTGGGTACTCTCAATGACCTTAGAAATTGAAATTTTAAATCCTTCTTATCATCGTTCCACCCCTCGACTCGGGGTGATGAGACAAAACTTTCAATGATTTCTTTCCACATAACCGGCTCCACTGACCTTAATTCATAATTAAACTTCCGATTTGCAAATATAATTACCTTCTCCTACTACGACCGAGGTACCAAACTCATAGAATAATGACCAAACATCTTCCTACTTCAAACCTTACACTAAGTTTCATGCGTGGGATGTCTCACAAAGCGATATCCAAATAAGAAATCCCCCGATACACTACTACCTAACATTATCGGTTATCAAAATCCGTTAGGCCCTCCATCCATAACATGTACCCCGTCATTCCATCTCTTGGTAGAAAAAGTTACATCTCCTCCCGTAATTACACCTAACAAAGAACATTTTGCCAATTTCACAATCGTTAAGTATTGGTGGAAATCAAATTCTATAAACTTTGAATACATACAATCGGGATTCTCAAAATCTCGTTCCCAATCATATGGGTGTAACTCTCCACTCCCACATCTCTAAAGGATAGGTATATCAACGCACTCTTCCTATCACCAAGTCCCTACAATAGATAATATAAGTACGAGTCTGGCCCTCTCACAGAGGCCTCGCCAGAACAAAACATGCTTCCCTAAGGCAACCACTCCAATAGCCTTAAAATCACTGTCCACTATTTTTTTACCATTTTTTTATAAACCATAATTAGTATAATGTCATACCCGCATATCACATCACTAATACGAGAATTCTCGATAAAGAATATGAATCACTAATTGTGCAACCATTTGTCCTCCGCGGATAACACTAAAGACAATCCCACTTTACCAATGGAACATATATATAATAATAACTCTATAGATATACGCACTAAATTCTTCTCACATGCAAATCTAGCAATAAATGAAAATATAATGACTTGCTCATGTCACATAAAACACGCTTCATCCTTCGAGGATAAAACTCATACTTCTACTTTGCCAATCGCCTTGGCTACTTAGTCGTCTTCCGGACATAACGCATCTGTCTGAACCAAATCGGAAATTATATTAACCATTTCCCTTGTAAGCGTCATTCCCCTTCCCCTTATTCTCACTTTAGGAATTTTTAACTCTTGTGGCTTTACTCTCCACAGAATACCTCAACATATAACCTAATTATCTCCTGAAATACATTTGAAAACTCACGAACGACTGGAATCGAATCCAAGAGATTCACAATCTCCTTAGAGGTATCCTCCTTTATGTAATACAAGTAGGTGGAATATTCCCCTTCTGGGCGAGGCATCGCCACCAAAACATCTCCTACGCCGTAATGGCAGAGATAATACTCCTATCGAATCAATTTATCATGGCTCTGGTGGCAATTCGGGTTAGTCGTGTTATTTTCGAGTCGCATTGATTTTTATTTGAGTATAAGTTTTAGGTACTCTTAAATCTATACAAGCTAATCGTGTCATATTCGGGTCATTTCAAGATATTACCATAAACGGGTTATCGTGTTAAAAATTGTCAGCCCTCTCTGGACGTAGCGAGCCAATCCATGCCAATAATGATGTCGTGCTGACGTATGACTAAACTAGTATGACTGTAGGTAAAACCAAATAATATACCTACACGCCGGTGTATAAAGAAAATTAATGAACCTTTCCAGTTGATGAGTCTACGCATGACACTGTACTCTCAGTAGTGTCTAAAAATCCTAAGGTCCGTGTAAAGTGAGTATCTATAAAATAGTATGACACCCCAGTATTGAATAAAATGTGTCCCATAGTACTAGAAGGAAGGAATACACCATTAATGGTCGAGGATGGCTACTGGATTTCAGTGTGCTGGACGTCGTATACACATTCGTGTTGTTTCTGCCCCTACTGCTGGGGTATCTTACTCTTATATGGGCAATTCTGCCTCCGGTGACCCATCCTGCCGCAATTGAAGCATCTACCTCTAAACTGTTTCATTTTACGGCTCTGTTGGTTTTGTTCCGATTGTACAGTTCCACTTTTTCCTTGGCCTTGTTGAGCATCTTGATGAAAAATGACATTTGGTTGAGAACAGTCCCTCCACTTGTGACCTGTTTGTACACACTTATAGCAGAGTCCTGAAAGTTCTTTCTGGTTGGGTTGGAGTTCCTCTCCAGTCTGATTCGTACAAATTCGATGTTCATGACCGTCCATTCTACATTTTAAACACCTCTTTATGAGTTTACTCTGACCTCGGCTTCGTTGGCCCTGACGCTTTTGGGTCTCCCTGCACAATTTATTACCTTTGTGGTTTTTACGGTCTTGAGGAGATTGTTGTAGAGATTTTAGTGTCTTCACAAACTTGTTATTTCTAATCATGACATATTGACTATACTCTCTAGATCTTTTCCCCCCTAAGAGTTGTGTGTTGCGTTCTTGATATTGTAAGACCGCAGTGGTAACTGCCTGTGCCACAATACCTGTTAACTCGGCGGTTGATACTCTCTCTGAAAACACCTGAGGCGTGAACTGACCCTGTTCATTGACTCACCTAACGGCATTAGCTTGTTCTTCTTGACAATCCATCTGAAAATTTAAATAATCTGGATGAGTTCATCATTCAAATAAACAAATCGCAGAATCACGAATTCCCAACGCATAAATATGAATCCAACATTCCTAATATTAGGGATCTAAATCAAAGATGCTAAGCTGGAAACGAAATAAGCCGTACAGATCCTAAAGGACACTAGAAACTGATGCTCTAATACAACTTGTGACACCCCGCCTAATTAAATACCGGGTGATCAGTCATTTATTAAATTAAAATCAAAGTGAACGGTAGGTTCATTCTTAGCATCACTATCGCAAAATAAAATTTCCAATTTAAACACCCTAAATAATTAGGCTAAGTGTCAAAACAATGTTTAAAACCTTATTCCCATTTGATTAAATCCAAATATGATAAACCGTTTTAAATAACTAACAATTTAAGAATTCGGACAAACTAAAGATGTATAATAACATATAAGAAGTAGATTCATCCATATAAACCGAACAAGTTTAAACTATAAATAAAAACTATCTTAATAGTAATTAAATCCCAAAGAGTGCCAACTAATGGAAGTATAAAGGAACGTAAATCTTTGAAAAAAATACAAACTGAATAGAGAAACGGGCTACACATGCCCTAACTAATAAGAACTAAAAGTAGGAGTAGAATCAACAACGAGGTCGTCTAAGCAATGTCCTGCAACTCCCACATAAGCTGCAGCGCATCTGGTCCAAACAACCTAAGCATAACGCCCCTGTGCCTGGGCACCTTTATAATATACATAGATATATATATATATATACAAAAGAGAAGAAATAACAGGAAACGGGTAAGAGCCCGAGTGTAAAACAATTTAAAATTAGTTTAGCAAGTATTTAAAATGCTTACTGGCTAATGTAACAACCATGTTAGTATGCGACACTCTCATGAGAATTCTCACCTCTCATTCTAGTGTGCACGCCTACCGTACTAATAAATCTCATAAGTTTCCCTAACTTATTCTCCATAAGGTTTTATCAGGTGAAAAGAGAAGTTATGATATTTACTTTAGGAAATCATTCGCTTCAAGATTTCTATGGTATTTAGAACAAATCATTTCCCTTATAAAGTTCCCGAACACCTATAATAAAATTGAAGCATTTATTCATTACTTATCTACTTATACGCACAGTACGAAGTTCCCATATAGATATACGTATATATATTAGTCACACATATAATATATATACTATCATCACCCCACATAAAACCTATGGTGCTGACATACTCTACTATCAAGTCCCCGTATCACACAAACTAAGGGGAATACTAGTCCGGAATCACTCTCGAACTGTATTAACACAATACACAAACAAATGGAGGCGAAGCATAGTTCCAGGTCCTAAGAGGTCAGCGCATACCCTCACGTCTCTTAGAACATTTGACTATCATTTTCGGATAGCCTGTATCGAGGATACTATCTTCTAGGGTAAGAGTCAATATCCCCCATAAAGGTCCAATCGAGATACGACCGTCCCGGTGCGGAAACCCCCGTGATAGCAAGTATCCCGGGTATGAGTTTTACACAGATATATAATATGCACAATCACACAGTCATATATATAAATATTCACATTTCTAAGTTAGGTGCACCCACGACCCATAATTATAATTATCCGTTATCAACACATTTTACTCGATTATATCGCATAATGGACTCATTATTTTTATTTTCATTTATAATTCACGTCGTACTCACTTCTCCTCCCTCAAAGTATTCTAAGAATAATTTTAGTAGGCACACACTCCCTCACTTCTATTCTAACTTCCTTAAAAGTATCGACCTTTTATTAAACGTACCAAAGATTTCATATGTGTGAATAACTCCCTGTTAGCCCTTAATTTCGTCTTACATTAAATTCTCACTCAGCGGAGTTTACCTAGACCCTACTAGTCCTATTTGTATCCCATTATGCTCCAACAATAATAATCAAGGGCTCCTACGCATTTTTAATCGGATTAAACCATCCCGAGGGGAATATGCAGTTTTCCAGGAGGGGTCGATTGATCGATGGAAGTGGATCGATCGATCAATGCTCTTTGGTTGATCGATCGATCAAGCAGTTATGGCGAAACTGCAGAAAACCCAGTTACGGAAATCCTTCTCCAACCTCAACCGAATTATCATATTTATTTCCCAAACTCCCAACAAATGATACTACAAGTGTTATATACCCAAATACATAATTTTCTACGTAAAACATGTAGGTTTTCATCAAGTATAACGATTTAAATGGGTAAAAGTCTACATAAACTTCAAGAACCCTAATCTTTTCTTTAAATTTAAATTCTTATAATTCTTTACCAGATTTTCTACTTCTAACTCAATGAAAATTCATTGTGTAGCCTCTACATGTGAATTAGATTTTGAGAATATGATTATTACCTCTAGAACATGCGAATTCTAGTCTCCAATATATACTTTCTTTCATGAAACTAGTTCTAATCAACCCTAGACTAACATAGTTGAAGCATTAACTAAAAATAAAGCAAGATAGATACTTTCCTGGAAATTTGGGTTTCTGCATTGTGGACGAAAGTGGTATGGTTGCATTCCTTATCGCGTGATCTACGCTTTGGCGGTGGTGGCGATGTAAACGGTCGAGTCCTTGACCTTGAGTTTCTTGGGAAGCTCTCCAATCCCTTCTCCAATGGTCGTTCTTTGATTTTATTCTTCTTAACCCTAGATGGAAACTCCTAAAGGCTGATTTATCCTTAGGAAATTTGTGGGTTTAATTATCCAAAAATGCAAAATGTCTAAAATACCCTCCCAGGATACCAATTAGGCCAAAAAACTCCCCTAGACCTAAACTAAACCACCGGGTACATTATTTTGACTATCTCGATCCTTCCGGACACATTGGCACACTCGAAATGACCATACGGGCGACTTATAATTTATCCACTTTTAATAATAATGATTTAGTTCCGACACGTCACATGCGCATCCTGACTTAGATTTCCATAATTGCCATTTTATTCACTCGTGACAATTTTAATAAAATAAATTTCATATATTACTTTACTCATCGAGTAATATTCAATAAATATCCAATAATTACTAACTCACATCACATTAGTAAATATATAAAAATATTTTCGGATTAATATTACATTAATAACTCAATTAAGTTTAATAAATTCCCAATTTTAAAAGTCATAAAAATACGGGGTATCACAATAATTTAACATGATTCTAAACTTCATTTTGGGCAATTAATGGAATTTCATGAAATTATAATTTCTTAAAACTTATGAAAACAAAACCTGGTCATTTCTTGCTCCTATTTCAATTTTACATTTTCGTAAATAAATCACTTAATCATCGAGAATAACAAGATCTCTAAAGAGATTCTTATAACTATTCCTTGAGAGATTCTTAAAACTATTCCTTGTGATATTATCTAAATTTGTTTCAAGATTGTAATCTCATTATATAGTGGTTAATTATTTATTTGTTCTTTATTGTAAAACAGTCCACCAACTGGAAAAAAATATTTTAGCTATTAGCTGAATGGTAAGAGTACTTTAACATCTTTTATAACAACATTAAGCGATTTGGTTCTCCCACTAATTTCACAATTCTTTAAAGAATTTAAAATTTTTTGTTTCAACAATAAATAATGTACCCTCTTTAAAGTGTACATAAATAATTCTAAAACCCAGCCCTTTTAGTGGATTCTAAGTCCTTGACTCTGCTAGATATCCCCGGTCTTATGGGATTTCATATTCGATAATGTTGAATTTATATAACATGTTTTTAACCATATTCATTTAGTACTTTCCCAACCAAAGTTTGGAATACCAAAAAAGGGGTAAAAATATGTGTGAATAATTTTAAAAGCTCATATCTCTCGTGACTACATCCTAGTGTGTTTGTCTTTCTATTTTATAAATATCATTATATGGTCTATGTAAGTCCAATTTCTAAGAAAATTATTATAATCTCCCACTTGGGCCACATAGATCACCCTAAGATTGTGAAATCTTAAAATCTTAAACATGACTATTAAGTTTCCTAAGGAAAAACTCCAAGACAATCTAGGCCATTAAATTATCAAAGGAAGTCTAGATTTAAAACAATATCAAATTCAATTCTGCAAGAAGATTGACGATTTTTAATACTACATGTGAGTTTAACATTATGATGTAGGCTCAAAACCGTTTTACTTTTAAAGTTCTAATAAAAAACATAAGTTTACAAGCCACAAACGATAATTCCATAACTAAGTAAAATATATTCTATATGAACTTAAAGATATTTTGATGAACTCAAAATTAATCCCTCACGATCAAGTTTGAAAAAATAATATTTAAAGGTCATCGAGATTTTAAAATTCAGTCTCAATGCATTATGACAAGTAAAACATCAAATTTTATAGAAATAAAATGATATATAGTTAATGGGATAGATAGCTCATTATATTAACGCTATGAGTTGACAACACATACATTAACAACAATGCATAACTGTGGGATTTCTTTTGAGATAACAATAAAATATAAATTATGATGCTTATGTTACTTTATTGGGTACTTTGTTATTTAATTAGATGGACACATTAACCATAGATAACCTTTCACCACCGTATTAGATAATTTTGTAATATTTATTTTAGTTGCTCAAAATCAATTTCCATTGAAAATTTGTCTTACTTGAAGAAATAAACCAAATATATCCTATTAATGTATTTATATTTATCGGCATTATGAGTTATTACTGTCAGTTTTATCTTTAAATTTAATTTTAATAAACATTATAGTGGCTTCACTTTGGTGACTAACAAACCGTTCATTATATGAATGTTATATTAATTAAAGATTTTCAATAGTAACAGATGCAAAAATTTTATTCATGTTTATTAATAAAAAGAATTAGTTGATCCACCTTTAGGTGATCATCAAATATGTCATGAATAATAAAATAAATTGTTCATGTTTAATATGCTAATAAGCACTCGTAATGCATGAATAATTTAAATTGATGTCTATTACTTAATTCGATATTCATGAAACATTTTAGTTTGCGTAATATGAATATCAAATAGGCTAAAAAATGCTTGAGTATTTGAGTTATTCAATGTGATTGTACCTTTGGGTTACCTAATCATAATGATTGAATAAACATCAACATTCAATATCGTAAATGGGCCTTTGGGACCAAAACATACATCATATGAATGTGGATGCGGTAATATAATATTTACAACTTTAAATAGGAGTAGTATTTTGAGAATCGAATCAAACTTAATGTAAATATTATTTATAAGGATAAAAGGATTTAAAATACTATAAAGTTTAATTTATTCAGAAGGAAATTACTCATTAATATTTATTTAATAATCATAATTGTAGCTTTGGGCAACCAACTTATAATGGTTAAATGAACAAGTCACATCACCATAACATCAACAACCTAATATTTATAATTATATTTAGACCTTTGGAAAATCATACTTATACCGAATAATTTAAAAATTACAACTATAAATTATGGCACTTTGGTGAAAACCTAATTTAACATAGTGTATTTACTAAGGTCCAATACCTTGTGCATAATAATTCAATATTTATAACTATCGACTTGGGCACTTTGGTGGACACCTAGTCTAATGTTTTATAAATACTATTATGAAAATATTAACCACAAATATAATATTCATAAAAATATTTGGTGCACACCAAAAAAAACATAGAATATGAATATTATAACGTACAATAAGGTAGGACATCTGTGTAGTTATTGAAACAGA
This sequence comes from Sambucus nigra, assembly GCA_949130495.1. Lineage (NCBI taxonomy): Eukaryota > Viridiplantae > Streptophyta > Magnoliopsida > Dipsacales > Adoxaceae > Sambucus > Sambucus nigra. Next base: position 220,629,255 of record OX422220.1, on the reverse strand, counting down.
AAATATGGAGAAATTCTAAATTTTCAAAAATAGAAAACTTTGAAATATCATTACAAAAACATTATAATCTACTTTAGGATCAATCTCCAATTAGCAAAAAAAAGGAGAGAGAAAGATTTGTCAACTTTATTACCAAACAAGATAATTTTATGGTTTTGAGGACTTAATTGTGCTCGAACTGTCGAAAAATAGCATGCACCACCACTTAAAATGATGAGTTTTAATCATTAGGCCATTTCGGATTGACATAAAAAATTTAATTAAATTCTAACTGAGTCAAAAAGTTAGATTTATATTACTCCTTATTAGGGGCATAAGAAAACTGTCACTTAAAATGTTTAAAAAATTTAGATTTAGATTTTAGAAAATAGAGGCCATCATCAATACACACTTGGCACGAAACGTTTAGAACTAAAACCCCCGTCTTAAAGCATGTTTAGTCTAATACTCTTTTCAATAAAAAGTATATGTTAACCTTACTAGAATACCATTGAAATATGCACAATATATTACTTAAAACTAACAACTTAAAATAACAATCCGTCTCAAGCCAGTAAATATAACAAACCTTTATCCCCTACACATGTATGGATTTTCAAAAATCACAAGTGTTCCGAAAAGTAAAAAAACGTTCTCCATTGTTTTACCTTGAAATATCTCAACACTACCATTTTAATACAAATCACGAGTTGTTACATTTGAAGATTGAAATGTAAGTTCTTGATATATTCCCCATTCTCCTATTTATCATGTCAATCTACTGCTAAATATAAATATTATTTCGTTATTTTTTCATCTTAGTAAATGGCAAGGAGAAAAAGAAGTGGAAACGTTGTGTTTAAAGTAGATTCATGAGCGAAATGACCAGTTGATAATAGAAAATCTCATAAGCGGTGTGTGTAGTTATTATATTATTTCTCACCATTGTTTCCATCTTAATATACATTTAGATCTAATTTAAGAACTCATTTCATATGTTGATAATACTCCAATGTCCGTAATGTCAATCATTGTCATGACATTAGATTGATATTTCAATTTAGATCGAGGAAATACATTATTATAAGAAGTGTGCTACAGCGGAATACTGCGACTTCTCAAATAAATATAATTTTAATTAAACCCAAGTTTTAGTTCGACCCTAAGACATGCATCTAGGTGCTTTGATAACATAAAATCAATAAGCATGCAAAGGAAACCAATATCATGAAAAATCCATGAAGGGTAAATCCTAGTATTTCACTTTAATTTGTAAGCTACTTACATAGATTACAATGAAATAAATTTTGACACATGAATACCCGTAGGTGTCGGTCAGTGTCGTCAGCAATAAATCCACGCGCAGTGAACCTACAAGAATCGCAATTCTATCTTCAGCCCAGGAATACCGTAACACTCCCTAATAACACGCAGTTAATCAGCCTAATACCTCCCTCAAGTGGTACCTATTTTCAGCAGTAGGTTACCCTCCCTACAAGAGAAAACTTGAACAAGATATATGATCTTGGGTTCCAAAACAATTCACCACAGCATATGGGATTTTTGTGAATTGAAAACATAGAAGAAGCTAAATGTGTTATGCTGATTTCGTAGTGTTTGCAGAATGAAAAACGAGAAAGACTTCTTGTGAAAAATGGAGTTGAAGAGTCCTTTAAATAGAAGACTTAAGGCAGCAGGCCGCTCAAACAAGATAGCATGTCGTTTGAACGAGATGCAGTGTCGTTTCAATGATAGCTTGAACTTCGCGCGACGTGCCAGTCGTTTAATGACATACGATGTCATTCGAACGAGATGGATAAAATTCCGTATATTTTTTCTCGTTAAATGCACCGCCTCAAAAAACTCAAAAAATTATATTTTTTGATGAAAAACATTTAAATCTTCGCTCCAACACTTATAAAATTTTTTGTGAAAAATATCCCAACATCCTATGTGAATAATTATGGAATAAAACAGAATCTTTACCAAATTCGTCCTGCATAAGGTTCTTTGATGAAGAACTTTGATATTCGGATCCGTCTTAATGCTTGAATGATCTTGAATAATTCTTCGACGGTTGTAGCAGTATACGACACACTCTAATGTAAACAGGACTTATAAAATATGTCTTTACAAATATCCCCCTATGTCTATGTTGGTACAAAATAAAAATAATATGAATTATCAAAACAAAACGCCTATACAAATCTACTACCCTCCCATGAACACAAAAGTGAAAAGTTACTCGAAATGTAAGTCTTCAAAGTCTTTTCTTTAAAAATCTTCATCAATCTTCAAAAAAAATTCTCATCAAGGTGTTCAACATAATGATCTTCCCTTTTGTACCTACACAAATGAGATAAAGTCAATACCTTCGTGACGCATCAAGATTGAAATGATATAAGAATAAATCAAACAATGTAATCAAATCTCCCCCATAATATAAACTCACCCATAATTCGTTCTCCCCCTTTTTATTTGTCCGAAATATACAAGGAAAAGAATAAACAATAAAAAAATAATGGAGTGTCACATTAAATAGAACAAGTATGGATCAAACTACGCGCATGCAGAGGAAATACTCAAAAGATCCACAAACTATTTTTGATGTTTCAATTTTTTTAAACAAAAATAATTTACAAAAACCACACCATGAATAATACTAAGATAATCAAATCATTGATATGGAATGAATGGGTGTGAACAAATTCAATAGGTAATAAAACTCAATCAAGCATATGTGCACAATGCATAAGTGTACTCCTATTGAATGAATATAAAAATATCCTTATGTGTAAAATTGTTAAATTTAGATGACATCTACTAAATCAAATCAACAAATCAAAGCCTAAGTGATTTTCACACCAATAAGGTCCAAAACTATTTAGAGCCATTTCGAGAATTTTTCAAAGGACGTACAAACCCATTGATTACTTTCCAACCAAACTCCCTCATATATAATAAAGAAATTTTTATATCTAATGAGGTAGTAAATTCTCAACTTAGATAAAACTTAATGGCCCAAATTTTTGGCATATATCATCTTTTTATTGCCTTTATTTTTTGTACGGGATCTTTTCAAACGGTGGCTTTCACGCAGAGTCAATTTTACACTCTCGTAGACCTTTCCCGTGTCACTCATAATTTTTCCAAATATAAAGAAATTACTCACGGTCAATGGTTTTTACATGCACTACTTTTATTACTCTCGTATTATTGTAATTGGTTAATTTTAAGGACAAGATTCAGATGAAAACTCTCGGCCAACATGTGATAGAAAAGTACAATAATCAAACAAATCCGTGCATATGTGCAATAAAGGAAATCATGAGTCAAACATGTAGAAAGTATCAACTAATAACATATCAATGACTCCAAACATTGTAAAGCACATGGATGACATGATATATTGTCTCAAAACACTATCAAATTATCACATGGATAAATGGAAGAAAATTGTGACTCGGTCATCCTAAGTGTTCATTCATATATGGTGTAAAACAAAATACAAAATTATTTTCGTCTTTTTCAATTTTTCCAAAAAAAATGATTTTTTATTTTTCCAAAATTTTTCAAAAACAAAAACCATAAATACACACATGGTACACACTAGCAATAGACATTATATCGTCATGAGCATCATCCTATGCTAGTAAACAGTAAACCACGTAAAGAATAATAAATCTAAGCAGGTGTGATTAAACAAACAATATAGTATAAGCAAGTAAGCATAAATACCAAACGTATTTGCATATAAACTTCCATAAGCAACCCATCAATACCAAATAATTTAACCAATGAACATAGGGTGCAAAAAGAATGGTCAAAGTCAAACAGGTCGCATGAACGAGACTCCCTGTCGTTCAAACAACATAGCATCTCGCGAGAAGGCTTCGTGCGAGATCAGAATTTGCTCGAATGAAGACTTATCTCGTTTGAATGAGAAAAACAAATTTTCACAGATTCTTCAGATTGTTAAACAGTGTTGCCCTGTGAAAAAAATTCCAAAAAATAATACCTGGAAGGTGCTGATAGATCCAAAATAGTGCTAAAACAGTAGCGAATCTCATAAAACAATGTAAGAGTATACAAAGTGAGGCATAGCACTAGTAAAAGTAAATCATGGAGCACAACTAGCATATGACAAATATCAAACACAATCAAGCAAACGATCTCACATGGGGTGAATCACATGCAAGAAAACGAGAGTTGTGAACAATTAGACCATAAGCCTCTAAATCCAATTTCCTAACCCAAATAGATTCGTAACGACAAGTGGAGGTTTGAGGAATCAAATTTATTCTTTTATTAACCTTTCTAGGTCCTTTTAAAAGTTTGTAACATAAACGCCTATGATGACCTTGTCTACCGCAATGTGTGAAAGTGTAAACCGGGCAGTGAATGTTACCTAAAGGCAACCCTCTCCTCAAATTCCTAAGTTCCTATCGCACGATGTTCCTAGGTGGTTCTCTCTTGATAACCCTCGGTGTCTCTCTCTTAACAATCCTAGGAGGCTCTCTCACACGTGTGGTGTTGGATTTGGGAATGGATGGGATACTCTCATCTAAGCCTATACCAACCCTATCCTCCTTAATTTGGATAGTCCCTAAAATTTTATCTAAATTTTCTAACTGAGGCTCCAAATCAAATTTTACCTTGATTGATTCTCTCAAAATCTTCTCAAGGTCACTTATCCTCGACTCAAGTAAATGTTTAAAATCCTCGAACTCTAAAAGTTCCTTTTTCATAGCCTCCATCACCCCTCGAAGAATATATCTCTCTGCCACGACATATCCTAACTTCTCTTTCAAAATTTTCTCACGTTCCCTAAGTTCTTCAACTAAAACATCATTATCATTTTTTAAGACACGCTCTTTTAATTGACCTTTCAATTTCAAATTTTCTTTCTTTATTTTCAAAGCTTCAGTATAAAGTTCACTGAAGTTCATTTACATGTTATGCTCATCTATACTTCCATCCTCACTCTCATCACTTTCACTATCATCACTAATCACACGGGTGGGAAGCTCTCGCATAGAAGCATAAAAAACTTCTTCTTCCGAATCACTATCACTAAGGGTAGAAACATGAGATCATGGTTTATTCAATTTTTTCCTTAAATTTATGGGACACTCATCTATCGTGTGACCAACACCCTCACAACCCAAACACCTATCAAAATCGTTTTCAATGGAAGATATAAAACAAGAGTTTGTGTGAGTTTTCCAATGAGAGTTTTCAAAAAGTTGACATCAAAAATCATCAAAAACACCAAATGCCATTTTCAAGAAAAACTAGATCAAACACAATTTTTTGAAAGACCAAGACCAAGATCAAATGCGATAAATTAGCGTAACCCGCTCTGATACCAATTTGTAAGAAGTTTGCTACAATGGAATAATGCGACTTCTTAAATAAATCCAATTTTAATTAAACCCAAATTTTTGTTAAACCCTAACACATGCATCCAAGTGATTTAATAACATAAAATCAATAAGCATGCAAAGGAAAACAATATCAGGAAAAATCCCCCGAGGGAAAAACCTTTTATTTCACTATAATTTGTAAGCAACTTACACAGATTACAATGAAATAGATCTTGACACACGAATACCTGCAGGTGTCGGTCGGTGTCGTCAGCAATAGATCCACGCACAGCGAACCTACAAGAATCGCAGTCCTATCTTCAGCCCAGGAATACCGCCACACCTTAATGATACACAATCAATCAACCCAGTATCTCCCTCAAGTGGTACCTATTTTCAGCACTAGGTTACCCTCCCTATAAGAGAAAACTTGAACAAGATGTATGTTCTTGGGTTCCAAAATAATTCACCACAACATATGGGATTTTTTTGAATTGAAAACAAAGAAGAAGACACATGTATTCTGTTGATTTCACAGTGTTTGCAGAATGAAAAACGAGAAATACTTCTTGTGAAAAATGGAATCGAAGAGTCCTTTAAATAGAATACTTAAGGCAACAGGTCGCTCAAACGAGATAGCATGTCGTTTGAATGAGATGTAGTGTCGTTTGAACGACAACTTGCACTTCGCGCGACATGCCTTATCGTTTGAACGACATACGGTATCATTAGAACGAGATGGATAAAATTTAATATTTTTCTTTTTCTCATTAAATGTACCACCTTAAAAACTCCAAAAATTATATTTTTTGACGAAAAACATTTAAAGCTCCGCTCTAACACTTAGAAAATATTTTGTGAAAAATATCCTAATATCCTAAGTCAATAATTATGGAATAAAACATAATCTTTACCAAATTCGTCTTACAGAAGCATCTTTGATGAAAAACTTTAATATTCGGATCCGTTTTGATGCTTGAATGATCTTGAATAATTCTTCGACGGTTGTAGGGGTATACGACATACTCTAATGTAAACAGGACTTATAAAATATGTCCTTACAATTATATCATGATACAGTTTTTTTCACAATTTCTGTCACTTCTCAGTGCTATATAGCAATGTGAAACTACAATGCAAATTAGTATTCTGAAATGTAAGTGTTTGTCAATGAGAAATAAGTTGGCGAAATTACAGTTCAAAATTGCATTGCGATATGAAATAATAAATAATATTGTGATGTATCGAATTACACTCTACTTATAATGATATGAAATAATATGTAATAGCAGAGAAGAATCAAAACCTTTAAAGAAGAAATACCTTAAACCTATCTACCATTCAACAATGGTTAAAACAATAACAATGATGAAAAATTTGGATCTTACCCATGAACACAAAGTTGGTGTACAACAAACACCATTCCATTAGATTTTAAAAGATATATAAAAGGAAAAAGTAACGGTTGCCTTAGTGAAGAAGTATGATGAAGATATATGTCAGCTAATTCAGCTATATAACAAGAAGATAAAGGGGGATTATGATTAGATGTTTTACTATGAAATTTACAAGCCATTACATGAAAACGTTATTTGAGATTGATTGTGGAAAATAGGGTATAGGAGATTTTAGATATTAACCCAAGCCAAAGGACAATGAGTTTATGAAGAGATATTTTGTTAATGGGCAAAGGGCAATATAACCATAACTCAAGAAGAGGGTAGAAGAAAGAAAAAAATTTAATAGTAAAAGATAACATTGAGGATGTTACCAAGTTGTTGATAAGTTACTAGATATAATTAATTTGTTTGAAACTTCAAGAATAACAATCAAATGGGGTTTTGTTAGTTATGTAAGTGACCTTAGTAAAGTAAAAAACTACAACTGGGCAAAGGAGATGACTAATTTTATGATGAAATTAATATTATCGAAGAATCATCACCCTCGAAGAGTCAAAGGATTCTTTCCTTCATTCATGGTATGAAATTATGTGCATTTGTTTAATTTGCAATGTTAATTGTTTGAAATCTAAATTTTACTACTATGGTTTCTAATTTTCAGTACTGGTTATGTGTGAAAACTAATATCATAAAAGTAACATCTCCATCATAAGAACTTAGGTTTCTAAAGTGGTCTTTAGAGATTATTTACAACAGATTCGAGAATAGTGAAGGCCGAATTAGCCTTATTCGATAAAAAAAAGTACCTAAAATTTCATCTTCCATCCATCGCATTTTACTACATATAATTATCAACAAATTATATCTCAATTTTCTAGTTTTAATTTAACATAGAAATTGTTCAATGTGATTTCTAGTGTGATTTGCAGTATAATTTCGCAGTGCGACTTCACAAAGTGATTTTGTAGTGTGATTTCACAATGTTATTTCATAGTGTGAGTTCACAATGTGATTTTAAAGTATAATATTTCACAGCAACTAAAGTAATTTAATATGAATTATGAAGTTGAAGAGGAAGAAATCTAAGCCTGATAAAGTTGGAGTCGAAGCTGATGTTGGGGTTGAAGTTGGGGTTAAAGTTAACAATGCTAATGTGGGAGTAAATGATGATGACCAATATCATGATAGAGGGATGAAATGTATTACGAACAAATCTCATGCCATTATTATGGTTTTGTCTTAACACTAGACTCACTTGGAGCATTGTGTGATGTTATTACTAAGAGTATCGTATAAGATTCGATTGAGTGAAACATACCAAAAGAATTGTAAGGTATAACGGAATTATCAACGAAAAACAAAAACAAAACTTTTGAAGATTCATATTTTGTATTCCCAGCTGAAAACCAAGTTGAGGAAGAAATTTAACAAAATTCTGGTAGAAACGATGGGGAGAACAATCAAAGAGAAATGTTTGAACACCTCGAGATCAAATATAAAGAGTTAGAAAAGTATCTTAAGATGGACGTTGAAAATGTCACCAATGACTGTAATCACTTAAAAAAGATAGTGATGAACTTAGATTGCAGCATGAAGATGATATTAACGAAATAAAAAAAAAAAGTGGGATGTATAAATGTTGACCTGTCAAAAATTTAAGTGAATTGCAAAAGGAAATATAGGAGAGAAAGTTCAAATAATGATATGAAATGGCTCTGGAAAATGACTTAATAAGAAGGCTGGAAGCAAAAGTTTTCCATAATGAACATAAAAACGCATTAGACGATTAAGACTGTAAATAAATTGTAGGAAAACTTCGATGCATATAACCAATGATATATAAACTCTGAGCATGATATACAATCAGTTATTATTCATTATGAAGATAAAACAAAAGAATTAGTAGGAGAGAAAAAATTTAAAAATGGAAGAGAAGGACATGTTATCAGAAGAAGCAGAAAAAAAGCTACAAATAAGGGATAGTCAATTGAAAGAATATGAATGCCTATTAGAAGAAAAAAAATACAATTCTTGAATTAATGTAGAAAATAAGTACAAAAGATATGACTAATGATAATGTCACCATTGATAAGTACAACAGAGAGTTAAAATGCAATAAAGTTGAGATTGATTTGTTGAACTCGAATCTTGAAAATATCAACTAATATAATGAGAAAATAATGGAAAATTTTCAAACAAAAGAAACAGTTTTCATTAAAGATGTTTTGAATAAGCCAGGCGAGGTAAAATTCCTGAATGTAGAGACGAGTCGTGAAAAAACTGTTATTGTGAGGCATGAAAGACTAAAAATAGAAACATTTAAGAATAATGAGTTGAACACCCTTCTTGATGGTGCAAAAAAGAACCCAATAATTGTTGTGAAGCCAATTGGAGATGACTTCACTACAGAGGGAAAATGAAAAACAGAAAAAACAATGTGCACGTGAAAGAGTTTAAAAACCAACAAAAAATAACCTCAAAATAATAAGAGACAACAAGTTGAGGGTGATAATTCTTCAATTTTAAAATCAGAAATTCCATTTTAACTTCCAATAACATTTACAACGGTTTGTTAGATGTTGATAAGCATTTTCTTCAAAAAGTTGTCATTTAATGAAAAAGAGTAAGAATAAGTATTTGTTGATGTCTAAAAATGGAGTGGGTCCAATTTTATAATCACAGATAAATAATAAAATCAAGCTAAACAAACACACAAGGGGAAAATATTTTTAAAGTGGTTTAGCTTTTAAAAGCCTACGTCCATTGTTTATTTTATTATTGATGTTTACAAGAGCTCAGTATGGTATGCTTGAGACTGATTGAATTATCCCCTTAAGCTAAGGGAGATTCTCTATTAATAGTGGTCCAAAATCCTAGATATGGAATGCCTTTATATTTCCAGGCATTTACATTTATTTACAATAAATGAGATTCTTGGTATTTAGAGTTGGTCTCCTTTCTATCCGAGTAAGCGTTGTTATTCTTGATGGTTCACATTCTGGAGTTGGTCGACATTCTGGCTAACTAGGTTCCTCTGATACCGATGAACATAGTTGAATGTCCACGTAGAATGGCATGTGTCTATTGCTCATTAGTTCATGTGGGAAGGTAATTTTTACATACAACAAAATCCCCCAATGCTCCATGTTTGATGATTGATCGAAAGTATGGAGTATTTGTTCAAAATGTTGCTCAACATAAGATCTGGGTGTTGGTCAGTAACCGACCTTCCGAAATTGTAAAAAAAAATTATTGGCATTTTGGTAAATAATTCAGACTTTTTCAAACCGCTTAAGGATACGATGGCCATTTTTCATTTTGGGAAGCGTGCAATTGGAAGTAGTTCGATCATTCATGCCATTAATCATTTCTTCTCTTTTACCGAGGCAACCTATAAATAACTAGAAATTTCCCTCCTTTTTTTTCACCTCAAATCTTCTGCACTTAGAATTCTCCCTTGTTTTCGAGCTTTCTTTCTGCGACCTTTTGTTGCCTGCTACCCATCATCGTTTTTCACTCCTTATCATTTTCTTTAGATTTCTGTAAACTTTCTTGTCCCTTTTTCTCTATTTCAATCATGCTTTATATAGTTGATGAGGGTTCATTAGAGGAATTTAGGGAGAAAAGGAAGATTCCTGATTGGGTAGGTCTAGAAATTGCTCAGTGTAATACCCCATCCTGGAAAATAAGTATTTAATAATAATCGAAATAATATATTTAAAGAAAATTTTGAGGAATAAATATATAAGGGGATTACGCCAAATGGCACGAAAAGTGGCGCATTATGAAAAGTAATTGTTGATACCAAATTTAGTCTGCTGACATGGATCAATAAAATGAAGACATGTGGCCGTCTACAGGGCAACAACAAACACTTCCGAGGAAATCACATATTCCAAGGAACCCTACTACAACGAAGAGCACTGATTCCCCGAGGAACTCATACGCTCCGAGGAACAAGAACTCCCCGAGGAACTCATACGCTCCGAGAAACAAGAACTCTCCAAGGAACTCTTGAGTACCGAGAAGCTTAGGCGGTCCGAGCTTCACCTCAAAAAAAGGATTAATAGCGGGACAACCAACAGTTTGACTGTTCATTAAATGCTTATCATTCAGATGCATACGCTTAAGGAGCATTGAATGTATCACCCTTTCATATGAACATCATTTAATGTATTACCCTTTCACATTATATCCCCAGGGATATAAATACATTGTACAATCCTCATTGTAAAGGGGACCGAAATTTCTTGAGATAACTTGTAATTGAGAATTCACATACAATCAGCAATACCATAACAGTGGACGTAGGCCATTCTTATAAGGCTGAACCACTTTAAAAATTCTTTATCTCATTTATTTATCTGTGATTGAATAATTAGATATGATCTAATTTTTTACATCAACAGATTTAATGCCATCTGTGGGAACGACTGGTAATATCGTTTTCCATCAAAAATAATCCATCACAAATGGCTGATATTCCAGAATCTAGTAATCGAAACGCTGGAAGCCCTCCAAATCCATCTGCTCCACCAAATATTCCAGATCTGGCTGGAATAACGACAAATCTGGCTGAGGGCCAGACCGTCATGCAAGAAACTATGCGTCAACTCATACAAACCCTCCATGGCGGTGCACCAACTCATTCAGGGCTGCGGAGTATTCAAAGAAATACCCGTGCGCCTTCTTCGCGTACTAGGCGTACCAATTCATATCACAATGAGGAGTCTGAAGATTTTTCTTATCAACCTGGATGAACTTCGTCAGTGCGAGCCATAGATACTGAACAACGTATCACTCTCTCCCCAGAAAGGACCAGTGCGCTAGAAAGATTAAGCAGAGTATCTTCTTTCGATCGATTAGGTCCTAGGAAGAACAAAAGTCCTCCTAGAGCCCCATCGAGGAGTTTTCGACGACCATCAGATTTAAGGGAAGGATCTGCCCAGTCATGACCAGCTGCTCGTCAAGAGAGATCCAAGGAACCTATATCAACGCGATCAGTTGCTCGAACCAATAGGCCCGATGAAGAAAATGATGCATGGAAAGGCTCTATTCAAAGGCTGGAGGATAGATTGGGGGAAATGGTTAAAGCTAAGAACCCCTACAACGAACCTTTATTCGAGGAACACCTTTTGTCCAGTCTATTGTAGATTTTCCATCACCATCAAAGTTCAAAGCACCTGTTGTGACCCCCAAATATGATGGAAAGACAGACCCTGTCCTTCATATAGAACAATACCAAGTTGTAGCCGACATCTATATTGTTCCAGATGAGATGAGATGCAGGGCATTCTCGGGAACTCTTACCAGATCTGCTCAAATATGGTATAATAATCTTCCTCGGGGTAAGATTTCAACTTTTCTTCAATTGGACGAGTTATTCATTGGGAATTTCTATTTTAGGGCAAAGCCTGTTAAACGAGTAGCACATTTGTTAAGTGTTAGATAAAAGGCTGGTGAAAGTACTAGAGATTATATAACTCATTTTAATAACGAGAAACTTGAAGTCATTGATTATGAGGAGAAGACACCGATTACTGCTTTGATGAGTGGACTACTGCCCAACAAGTTGTACTTACTTTGGCCAAAGATCCAACTAGAACCATGTTAGACCTGATGGGAAAAGCGTCCAAGATTATGAATGCCGAAGAGTCTATGGCTGCGAAGAAGAATATGGATAACAAAGAAACCAAGGTGGAAGGTGATAAAGCTAAGAAGAAAGATCATAAGAACAATGGTAATGACAAACATTCAAAAAATAGGTCGGTATGGGACGTGATGAAGAAATATGATAATTATACTCCTTTGAAGAAGGATATCAACCATGTTCTAGAGGAAATCAAGAACAATGAGGAACTAAACTGGCCAGTGAAAATGAAGGCAGACCCTGATAAGAGGAATAAGGCGAAGTATTGCGAGTTTCATAAAGATCATGGCCATATGACCAAAAATTGCATAGCTTTTCAGAATGAGATTGAAACACTCATCAGATGAGGAAAACTGTCAAAGTATGTTGATCGTGGAAGCGAAAGAAGAAACAACGACCGAATAAGAGAGAGGTCTAGATCTCCTCGTCGAGCAGAGGATAACAAGAAAAGAAACCATGAAGTTGATCCAGAAGACGACACCGATCTTCCCAAGAGACCAAGGCAACCAGAACGAGAAGTATTTTTAATACGCTTTGGGTCATTTGACTATAATGTTATAACAGGTGGAGATGCAGGAGGAGGAGACCTTACTGCCGAGAGAAAAGCTTACCTCTATTAGGCTCAAGCTTGCTCATACATTCAACGAATAAATTTAGCTGAGGAGGATCGCCCAAAAAAGGTGAACAAAGAGAAATTGGTCATTGGTTTTTCAAAAAATGACCTCGCAGGAGTTTTGTATCCTCATGATGACCCATTGGTGATCAAGATAAGAATGAAGGAAGTAGTAATTTCAAGAGTACTGTTCGACAATGGTAGCTCGGCAGACATCATGTTCTACTCGTGCTTCGATAGTTTAAATCTAAAGCTATCTCAATTGGAGCCTTATCATAGACCCCTCCTCGGCTTTGCTGGCGAGAAAGTATTCCCACTTGGGACGATCAAGTTGGATATATTCATTGGTACGTGGCCTGCTTGTCGAATAGAAAGAATATGTTTCTTTATGATGGATAATAATGTTCAATCATCATACAATATCATCATGGGAAGAGTAGGATTGAAGAAGTTCGAGGTTGTACCATCTACAGTGCATCAGTGCTTAAAATTTCCAACAAATTTTGGAGTAGGAGTTGTGAAAGGTGATCAGAAAGTAGCTCGAGAATGCTATTATTCATCCGCCGAGTAAGAGGAACTGGAAGAATAAAGGAAAAAGACTACTACTTATCAAGTGGAAGAAGGGGCAGAAATTGAAACATTGGACCCTAGAGATGAGTCGCAACTCATGAAGGGTCAAGTGGTGGAAGCTACTGAAAATATCATTCTGAACGACGAGCACCCTGAACGGACTACTCAAATAGGTTCGTCGTTGGAAGCCTCACTAAAATAGGAATTGATAACTTTCCTTAGAAGCAGGAAGCAAACTTTTGCGTGGAGTCATGAGGATATGCCCGGAATAGATCCAAATTTCTTATGTCACGAACTCAGTGTGAATAAGGAGATCAAGCCTGTGAAGCAGAGAAGAAGAGTATTCAGTCCCGAGAAGAATTAAGCTATACAGGAGGAAGTCGAGAAGCTCCAAAAAGCTTGATTAATTGAATATGTTAAATATCCAGACTGGTTAGCAAATGTGGTGATGGTGAAAAAGAAGAACAAATGGAGGATGTGTATAGACTTCACCGACCTCAACAAAGCATGCCCAAAGGATCACTTTCCACTGCCGCGAATTAATCAACTAGTAGATGCTATATCGGGACACGAGCTATTGAGTTTCATGGATGCTTATTCTGGCTACAATCAGATTAAAATGAAACCTGAAGACAGGGAAAGTACTTCTGTTATTACCCCTAGGGGAACTTATTGTTATAATGTTATGCCTTTTGGTTTGAAAAATGCAGGTGCGACATATCAGCGGCTGATGAACAATGTCTTTGCTGAACAAATCAGTTGCAATATGGAAGTCTATGTTGATGATATGCTGACAAAGAGCAAGAAAGCTGCCGATCATCTAGTTGACTTAAGTCAGACTTTTGATCAACTGGATAAATATCAAATGAAGTTGAACCCGACGAAGTGCATATTTGGAGTATGAGAAGGCATGTTCCTCGGGTACATTGTCAATCAATGAGTCATCGAGGCGAATCCTGAAAAGATCAAAGATCTGCTAGGGCTGCGATCTCCAACGATGAAGAAAGAGGTGCAAAGTCTTACAGGATGAGTAGAAGCACTCAACAGATTTGTATCACGAGCAACTAATAGATGTCTCCCATTCTTCAAGACACTCCGAAAAACTTTTGAGTGGAATGATGAATGTGAGAAGGCTTTTCAAGACTTGAAGAAATACTTGTGAGCACCTCCACTGTTGTCCACGCTAGTGATGGGAGAAAAATTATACTTATATCTTGCAGTGTCCGAGAATGCAGTTAGCTCGACGTTGATCAAAGTGGAGAATGGAGTACAAAAACCAATTTACTATACGAGTAATGCCTTTCGAGGAGCAGAAATCAGATATCCAAGGCTAGAAAAATTGGCGTTGGCGCTGATTGAGGCGAGTAGGAGAATGAGGCCATACTTCCAGGCCCATACTATAGTCGTATATACTGACATGCCGTTGAGACAAGCCCTTCATAAACCAGAAAAATCAGGGAGATTGATGTACTGGGCAATAGATCTCGGTGAATACGATATAGTCTATGAACACATATCATCGCTTAAAGGGCAGGCTGTAGCGGATTTTATAGCAGAGTTCACCTATCCTGATACCCCCGAGGAGCAAAAGTTGCTCGCTGGTCAACCTATGGATGTTACAGGATCAACAAACACAAGCTCAGACCAACTTCGGTTGGTAAAAGGGCAAGAAAAGATAATCGACGAAGAGAAATATCAAGGGAAGATGAAAGGAAGCAACAAATATTTCACCGAGGAACTCTATCAGATCAGAAGTTTGAAGACGAGTTACCTATATGGAGGCTATATGTAGATGGCTCATCTTGCACAATAGGTAGTGGGGCTGGAATAGTTTTGAGCACTCCGGACGAGGTCGACATGGCATACGCCCTACGTATCCAATTCAAAGCTTCCAATAATGAGGTTAAGTATGAAGCTATGATTGCAGGTCTTAATTTGGCAAAAATTATGGAGGCACAGCAGATAATTGTCTTCAGTGATTCTCAATTAATCGTAAATCACATGTTGGGAATATATGCAGCCAAAGGAGAATTAATGATCACATACCATGCAAAGGTGATGGAGTTGGTATTAGAATTTGTTGATATTCAGCTGGTCAGAATACCGAGAATGGAGAATGCAAGAGAAGACGCCCTAGCTCGATTAGCATCAGCTACTCGTACCTAGCTACGAAGAACAATCCCAATTAAAGTTTTAGCTGGCCGGAGTATAGATGAAGATTTGGTGATGAACTTTATCACCCTTGATTTAGGACCATCTTGGATGGATCCCATCAGGGCATATATTGAGGAGGGAGAATTGCCAATTGATAAGCTCGCAGCCAAGAAATTGAAGTTTAAAGCTGCTCGGTATGTATTAACTAACGGTATTTTATATAGACGAGGAATTATGGCAGGTTTACAAATATGTGTACATCCCTCCGAGGTGAAAGAATTAATTGAAGAGATCCATGAAGGGTCCTGTGGAGCCCATGTAGCAGGTCGGACGCTTTTGCAAAGGATGATGACACAGGGATATTACTAGCCGACGATGAGGGCTGATTGTGTAGCCTATGCCAAGAAATGTGACAAGTGCTAGCTCTTTTTCCTCCATCCAAAGAACTCCACAAGCATTGTTGACACCCATCACTTACCCTTGGACATTTGCCATGTGGGGAATAGATTTGGTAGGACCACTGCCAACGACTAGAGGAAGGTTCAAATACCTCGTTGTCGCAGTAGATTATTTTACTAAGTGGGTGGAAGCTAAGACTCTCATTGATATGACGTACGAGAAGTTGTACCAATTTATTTGGAAGAACATAATTTGTCGATATGGTCTTCCTCATGCTTTCATCACAGACCATGGAACACAATTCGATAACGAGGAGTTCGCTGCCTATTGTCATCAATCAAATGCGTTAAAAATCCACTCAGCACCAGGCCACCCTCAAAGAAATGGACAAACTGAAGTGACAAACAGAACACTGCTGAATGGTTTGAAGAAAAGGATGGACGATGCGAAAGAAAATTGGATCCACGAGTTACAGTAAGTACTGTGGGCTTACCGAACTACTCCCCGAGTAGCAACTGGAGAATCTCCATATATGCTAGCATTTGGAAGTGAAGATGTTATACCTGCCGAGTTGGGCCTCCCAACACACAGGGTACTGAATTTCAACTCCCCTGTCAGCGACTTAATGAGAAGATTGGATTTAGACATGCTCAAGGAAGTTAGAGAAGAAGCATCCATCAGAAATGCTGCATACTAACAACGAACAACTCTATTCTACAATAAGAGGGTGAAGAAGTGCGACCTGAAAGAAGGAGACTATGTGCTAAAGAAAGTAATTCAAAAGCACAACAAACTGGAGGCAAACTGGCATGGACCATACCGAGTTATAGAAGTTGTTTGACCAGGAACTTACCGAATAGCAACTTTAGAAGGGGAGGAGTTTAAGAACGCAGAGCACCTACGCAAGTATTATCAGTGATGAATAAAATGAAGATATTCTGCCGAATTCTTTCTTTTTATTGAAATTTTTTCGAGGAATACTAGTGCTACACACTACTCGGCAAAGCTCAGGCTAGTCAATTTTTTTCTCAAAAATGCCAACTAAGATTGGTCGAGAAACCTATATTCCTCCGGGAAGTAAAGCTACCAATATTCCTCCGGGAAGTAAAGCTACCTATATTCCTCCGGGAAGTAAAGTTACCAATATTCCTCCGGGAAGTAAAGCTACCTGTATTCCTCCGGGAAGTAAAGCTACATGTATTCCTCTGGGAAGTAAAATTTGTATTCCTAAAGGAAATAAAACTATATGTTTCTCAGGAAATAAAAGTATTCCTAAAAATGCCAACTTGAGTTGGTCAGGAGGTAAAATTATTTTAAAAAGACTAACTATGGATGGTCGGGGATAGAAACCCAGTAAATGTAGTTAGTCGACAAGGAAAATTTACCGACCTTGGTTGGTCGGAAACATTTTAAACATTTTTGATATTCGTAACTTTTTACTAAGTTGGTCGAGAAACAAAACTTTATTATTAAGTGATCGAGCAACATAAATGATACTCGTAACTTTTTAATTATTACTAAGTTGGTCGTGAAACAAAATATTATTTTTGCCAAATGACTACCACAAATTCAAGCTATTCGACAATAAGTTGATCGACAAACTACACAATATTGTTATCTTTTTATCAGATACACATGCACAAATATAAAGTGTTTTATAAGAAAATAGCAGTTAAAATTGCGGAAAAAAAATGAAAGTCTTTCATTAAATCCAAAATAAAATACATTGATATTGAAATGTTTACTAACTATTACATCAAAATTCCTACTCTACTAGTCTTTTCCCCTCTGCTTTTGACACAGGTTCCTCGTCAGCAGGCGGATCATTTAAAGCCAGGGGAGAATTTATGAAGTTGATATCCTTTAACATCCTGATATTAATCACGGATGGTCGATCTAAGAGGTGCTCGGGACGAGATATCTTGGCATTGAATGGAGATTGTAGTCACCGAGATATTTGGAAATCAAGCATCGAGGAATGGCCCGAGCAGGAATTCAACTCATATCCAGTTTATATGGTGGTACAGGTAGGTCGAGCAACCCAGGATCATGATAGTCCCATAGGTAATGACCCTGTTTGAGTTGCAGCACACCTAAGGCATTCAACCAGCCTTGCTTGTAGCCCTCATTATTGGCATTCTGGATATGATCATCCAAGTGATAGAGAGCTTCGTTGTATCCTGACATCCAGAACTCCCTGGGTTGTTTGTGGAATTGATATGTTAGTCTTTCCAGCTGCTCGTGGAGATTTTTGATGAAGATCTCTTTATTATCCAAGGTAGACTTCTGTGTGGAAAGCTACTCTTCCAGGTCCCTGATCTTCTTTGACATTTCAGCCAACGCCTGGTTCTTCGCCATTAACTGGAAGGCCTGGTTCTCTAAGGCAGACTGAGTCCTCTGTTCCTCGACAGAAATCTGAGCTGCTCTTGCTCGCCCCGAGGAGTTCTTGCTCGACCACGAGAAGGTGTAGAAGGGATAGACCTCTTCAAGGTTTCCAACTCATCCCTCAAGTTGGAATTCTTGATTTCTAAGAATGATAATCCCTCATCAGTCACTGGGATTAAGGCTTTTGAAGTAGAAGCTGCAGACTTCAACTGTGACAACTCTCTTTGAAGATTGTTGTTCTCTTTCTCTAATAATTCAGCTATTTGTCTGCATTCCTCGACCTTATCCTTTAGAGTTCTCTCCCTCACATCGTAGCCAGCAAAAAGTTTCTCGTAACCCTTGTTGGCAGCGATTTACTGGTATTTCTTCTCGTAACCCCTCATGCAACAGGGCAGTGGATTCTTTGTATTGTTACTGAAGGTCTTCAAGAATGCCTTGGAGATCCTCGAACTTGTCGTAATAAGCCACATTATTGGCCACTGCTCGATCAAGTAGACACTTTAGATATTGGTATGCTTCAACTGCCTGTTCAGAAGCATCTTGGTCGAGGATGTCGACGATTTATGCTGCACTCAGATCTGTGTGACCAGCCTTAAAATAATCATTACATTGCCTCAGCAGCACAGTATCATGAGCAGATAATAATTCCATCCTGGACAGAAACTAGCAGAGGAAGAAAAGCAATAATCAATAAGAATCAAGACAGAGTATGAAGAAGAGACAACAGTATGAATAAACACAAGTTCAAGTTTTATTATATCATAAAGGTCAGAAGTACAAAATTTAGAATTACATATTCAGGATTACATTTGTTAAAGAGAAATAAAATAGAAGTCCGAACAACTCTACACCTTTTCCTTGTCTCCCAAAACCTTCTCGGGAGGCTGGGACGAGGAAATAGGTTGCTCGAATGGAGTAGATAGTAATTGGGGAGGTGATGGAGGTTGCTCGGAGGAAGTTACAGGTAGTTGAAGTTCCTCGTCAGCAGGCTGGATAGTCGGGGGAAGAGAAATCTGGTCTCCCATCACCATGGAAGACTCTTCGGAGGCAGCTTCGTCCTCTTCTAAATCTTCAGGAGTTGGAGGAGGACCAGGGATGTGTCGCTGAAAGAGTTCGGAATTTTCATCCACTTTCATCTCCTGTAGAGCAGCGACCCATCCATCCCTAAAATACTTGAGGCTGCCATATTCTACTTGCGACACCATGGCAGTCAATCCCTTGTTCCACCACTTGTCCCAGCCAGCACTGAAGGACTTCTTCACAGCCGTTTTCCTCTTCAACTTCTCCGAGGAAAGCTTCTCGGACAGCAGGTTATCAGTAGCTTTCAACTTTCTCTCAGCCTCCTCCTTCTGTCGATTTACCTCCCGAAGTTGAGCCAACTCCTCTTCAGCAACCTTAAGCTTATTCTCAAGCTCTCCAGCTTTTTGGAGCTTCTCGTCGAGCTCTTTATTTTTCCCTTCCAAGTCCTTTATTCTCTTCTCCAACTCCTTGGAGACTTCAACAACCTGAGCTTTTTCCTGCTCGATGGAGGCAAGTTTCTTCTCCCAGATTGCCTTTTCAGTAGCATATTTCTGGCGAGAATCTTCCAAAGACTTCGTTAGGCCCGTCAGAGCTTCCTCCACCCTAAATGAGGAGCTTGAAGCTTTAATCGCCTCATTTTTCTTCAAAATTATATTGAAGCAGCTCGTCAACTGTAAAAAAGAAAATGAAAGCAAGTCAGAAATAGAAATGACAAGGGAAATATGAAAAATTCAAAGTAATAAGACTTACTGAAGCAATATGGCGAGCATCTAATGAAGTGACCATGTCCCGAGTAAGTTTTTCTTCAGTACCCTGGACCTCGGGAATGATCCAAGACTTTACCGATCTCATGGCAGAGCTCGGAGGAACAAAAGTTGGAACACCGGTTCCAGTAACTGAGGGCTGAGTGATGGTGTCAGCCAAATTGACCGAGGAGCTCTTCTTCGGCTTCCTCGGGGGAATAGGGATTGATTCAACCAAGGAGGAGCCCTTGGTCCGTGATATGACAATAACCTCGCCTGGAGTAGCAGCCTTGCTCGGGGCCACTGGAGGCTTCTCGGCAACCTTCACAACAGCAGTTGAGGAGGGTGCATCAACTTTCTTTGTCCCTTCTGGGACATCAATCTTACTTCTTTTAGCCTCTCCAGCACCAGAGGCAGGCTTCTCGAAGAGGGTGGGAGGTCTTCTCTTCTTCATCCTTTCACTTAAAGGAATGTGTGACTCAGGCGAAGAGCTGGGAGAAGCTTGTAATGGCTCTGCGTCGCTTATTACTGGACGAGCAGTAAAAGAGGTAGTGTAGCTCTTGTACTGCAGCAGATATGAGGCTGCCCTAATGTGCTCGTCGACAACACTCTGATGCAGACTCCAGATAAGTTTCAAATGTCTTATATTTACGTCTGCTTCCTTTGGGCACTTTCTTTTGTTGTCAACTACAAATAAATAAGCATCACAATATCAATGGTATATTTTGTCAAATACAGAAGAAGCATAATTTCAAAATAAATAAGTGAAATAAAAATAACCTATCCCATTTCCATAGGGAGGGCATCAGGGACCCTGATAAACTTCATCTCCAGATAAAGGAGCATGTTGCCAATTTTTTATGACAATCCCGTGCTCAAAATAATCCCTATTAGCATCTGGGAGATTGACTACTAAGGCCCTATTAAAAAATCTAGTTTTTAAATAAAAGGTGTTATCACCAACTGCCCATCTATAACAAAACATGATTTCTGGAATTCCTATGCGAGTTCCATGGATTTGATTTAACCTATGAACCCCATTAACTATTCTCCATGTATTTGGGGCTATTCTTGCAGGAACAACGTCAAAATATTGACAAAATTCCAGACATAGAGGATTGGGTGGAAAAAAAATCCACATTCAGCAACAAAGAGACTGGGGAACCAATGTCCCTCAGCCAAACGGAAATAATTAGAAGGCTCAGAAAGCTCTTCCAGAACAACCCAAGAGGGAATAGAAAAATCAGAGCGAAACTTATCAAGAGATTCAACAGGGTAAACCATGATGAATATAAGAAATGAAGAAGAAGGAAGAAAATCTTACAGAAAAGAGTGGATCTGATGACAACGAACGATGGAAGAGATGAATACACGGGAGAGAAAGAGATGACGGAAAACTCGAAGATACAAATTTGAAAAGGTTGAAGACGATGGGGGTGTCTGTGAAGTTTAAATACTCTGCCTTGGGAAATGGTAAAGTAATGATTACAAAAAGAAACGATTACGCTACCGACGGCTAGAGGAACAAAAAGGGCGCGGCAATCGAAGCGAGAAGAAACGATTACGCTACCGGCGGCTAGAAAGACAAAAAGTACGCGGAAATCGCGGGGGTTATAAAAATTCAAAAAAGCCTGATTCTACAAATTTGGAAATAAATACGGGGGAAACACTCCTAAAAATTAGGAGGACCATTTAAAGCTACCATATTCCGAGAAAGAATGTTCCACACTCCTCAAAGTTCGAACTATGAAACATTGGGGGCTTCTGTTGATACCAAATTTAGTCTGCTGACATTGATCAATAAAATGAAGACACGTGGCAGTCTAAGGGTAACAACAAACACTTCCGAGGAACTCACATATTCCAAGGAACCCTACTACAATGAGGAGCACTGATTCCCCGAGGAACTCATACACTCCGAGGAATAAAAACTCCCCGAGGAACTCATACGCTCCGAGAAACAAGAACACTAAGAGGAACTCTTGAGTACCGAGAAGCTTAGGCGGTCCGAGCAACTCATGCGATCCGAGCTGCACCTCGAACAAAGGATTAATAGCGGGACAACCAACAGTTTGACTGTTCATTAAATGCTTATCATTCAGACGCATACGCTTAAGGAGCATTGAATGTATCATCCTTTCATATGAACATCATTTAATGTATTACCCTTTCACATTACTTCCCCAGGGCTATAAATACATTGTACAATCCTCATTGTAAAGGGGACCGGAATTTCTTGAGTTAACTTGTAATCGAGAATTCTCATACATTCAGCAATACCATAACAGTGGACGTAGGCCATTCTTATAAGGATGAACCACTTTAAAAATTCTTTATCTCATTTATTTATCTGTGATTGAATAATTAGATATGATCTAATTTTTTACATCAACAGTAATTAAGGAGAAAAATTTCCATGTCTCATTGTTCTCTTGGATGCATATTTAAATTCTAATAATCCTACTAAGTATACTGGTTAAGTTTGACATGAAAATACCAAAGAATGATTGTAACAGAGTCATGGTTAATAATGTGATAATTTGGGAGGTACGCGACACGCATGATAGATAACATTGTGTGATTTTTGTAGTATGCATCGCGGTCCCAAATATCAAAATGACCACTTTTATAGGGTCCGAAAAATACATATAAAAATACCATGGGGTCAAAAGTCAAAAATAAATAAAAAACTATTTTTCATCAAAAAATAATAGTGATCAGAAAATTATAAAAATCTCCAAATTGACTTAAAATTTAATTTTGAGCAACGTTCTCTTCTTCGACGTCTTCGGGAAATCATTTATATCTATTATAGGTGGATTGTCATCACCACGTGTCGCGCAAGACGCGAACTTGCGTGAATTGTTTAGGACAATCGGTAAGTCAAAAAATATTCCGACCATATATTTAGACTCATAAAAATATAAGGAATGATACCGTGCGAAGAAAAATCGAAAAAAAAATATGTTTTGCACGCCTTGTATAGGACAATACGGGAGGTAAAATGAATATTGTAAATATGATTTTTTATCCAAAAAATGCAAGGAATACGAATCTCAAGTTAAAAGTTAAAAAAAAAAAAAGGCAGGAGAGAGAGTGACGCAAATTAATATTTTATGGGGGGGGGGGGGAATTTAACCACTTAGGGTTTTAAGGAGTATATAAGTGTATGTTAGTCCATTTGGGCAAAATGGATCAGATTTGCCCTCTCTCTCTCTAGCCTTGAGAGCTCTCCCACCATTCAACCACCACAATCCACCCTACACCACCATTCCCCCACCTAATACCACTATATTTTACTAGTGTTCCACCATATATAAGACTTGTACACCATTTTCCACCATTGAAAAGGAAGAGTTACGCAATTTGGAGTTATATTTCGGTTCTTTCTTGGAGAAGATGAAGTGATTTTTAATGGAGTTGAAGTGGATCTTGTAATACCCCGTATTTTTATGCTATATTAATTTGGGGATTTATTAAATTTAATGTGAATTAATTATTCAATATAAATCCGGAAATTAATTATGTTATAATTATTAACGTGATGAGAGTTAGTAATTATGGGGAATTTGTTGAATATTACTAATGAGAAATGTAATATATAATATTGGTTATATTAAATGTCACGAGTGAATAAAATGACAATTTTGGAAATTTGAGTCGGGACGCGCCCGTGTCGAGTCGGGACTAAATATTGATGAATAAAAGTGAATATATTATAAGTCGCTCGTATGGTCATTTTGAGTGCGCCAAAGTGTTCGGAAGGGTTGAGATAGTCAGAAAAGTGTATCCGGGGGTTTAGTTTGGGTCTCGGGGCGTTTTTAGGCATAATTAGTACCCCGGGAGGGCATTTTGGACATTTCGCATTTTTGGGTAACTAAACCTACGAAATTTCAAGGGATATATCAGATGTCTAAGGTTGCCTTCTAGGGTTAAAATAACCAAAGACAAGTGACGGCCATAGGAGAGGGAAGGAGAGAGCTTTCAAATCATTCCAAAGCCCAAAATCCATCCGTTTGCACCGCCACCACCACCAACGCGTAGATCGCGCGACGGGGAACTCAACCACACCAAATTCGTCATCAAACCAGAAATATAAAAATCCCAGGAAAGTGTTTATCTTGATTATTTTCGTTAATGCATCACTCATGTTAGTCTAGGGATGATTAGGATGAGTTTATGGAAGAAAACCCAAATTTGAGATAGGAAATTGCATGTAGTAATGATTTGAATGTTATTCTGGAAACCCCTTCACATGTAGAGGATTAAACCACAAAATTATGATGTTTTATAAGAAGAAAATTCTGGAAAAGATTGATTAGAACCATGTTAAAGAAATTCTAGGGTTCTTGAGATTTTTATGAAGTTTTTGCCTATAAATCCATGATTAGTGACGGAAATTTACATGCTTTACGTAGACGATACATAAAATGAGATTATAATGTTAGTAGTACAAATTTTTAGGCGATTGGGAATGAAAAGTTTCGATTTGGAGGAGGTTATGTGATAGAACACGTAACTAATTAACTGCAGAATTCGCCATACCTGTTTGATCGATCGATCGAGCCAAGAGCTTCTATCGATCGACCCCTTCTGGTAGACTCATATTTTCCCTTTTTAAATTAGTTGAATTCAATTTAATGAGAAATAATTCTTGGACACCCTTATTAAAATGTTTTGGGAGATAAAGAAGACAAGTAGGACATATGAATAATTTTGGGACCTTTAATGTAAGACGAGAGTTGTATTTTTGGGATACTTACATATAAGAGACGATGAAACTATGTATTAAAGGGAGAGACGCATAAGATAGTTACGTTGGAACATAAATGAATACCTACTGAATTTTTCACTTGAGAGGATAGAGTCCATGAGTATTACGTAGTAAGTTGGAAAAATCCCTCAAATTAAAGTTAGAGACGAACCGTTATACGTGATAACTAATCATGGGAAAATCAGGATAAATGTCATGATTATGGGTTATGGGATGAACCTAAATTGATATGATAAAAGTAGTATATTTATATGACTGTGTGTATGCATATATTATATACATGTGAAAATTATGCCCGCGCTACTTGCTATCCCTGAGGTTACCGCGCTGGGACAGTTTTATCTCGATGGGACCTTTATGGGGGATATTGACTCGTACCCTAGAGGATCGATATCCTTGGTACACGCTATCTGATCGATGTTCAGACGGTCCTAAGAGACGTGAGGGTATGTACTGACCTATTAGAGACTTGGAATCTATGCTTCGCCTCAATATTGTTTGTGTATGTGTTAATATAGTTCGAGAGTGATTCCAAACTTGTATTTCCCTTAGTACGAGTGATACGAGGATTGGATAGCAGAGTATGCCAACACCATAATTTTTATGTGGGGTGTTGTTAGAATATAAATATATTATACGAGTATTTAATATATATATAAAATTCTGAAATTTGGAACTGCCTACTGTGTTATGGTAAGTAAGACATGTATAATGACTCAAATTGGAAATACTTGTTTTGAAAAGTATAATATGACACATGGAAACTTTATTAATAAATAAAGTTAAAATGAGAGCTTTGTTACTAAATGAAATTTTCCTTTTAAACAATTATATTATTCAGTTTAAATCTTATGAGTAACCTAAGATAAGTTAAACCATTGGGAAGTTTAGTGCGATATAAGATAAGATAATCCATTGGGAAGGTTTGTACGATAGGCGTGCACATTAGAAGAGAGGTGAGAATTTCTAAAGAGAGTGTCGCACTAATATGTTGTTGCATTGGCCTATAAACATTTTAAATACTTGCTAAACGAATTTTAAATTATTTACACTATCGGGCTCTGACCCGTTTCTATTTCTCTTTCTCTCTTGTATATACATGTATATATTACAGGTGCCCAGCCACAGGGGCGTCTTGCGTAGGATCCCTTAGAAGGAACGCGCTGCAGCTTAGGTGGGAGTTGCAGGCCTCTTTCTTAGACGACCTCTTTTATTTGACTCCACTCCTAGCATATTCATTTAGTGGGGAATGTGTCACCCTTTCCATTATTCAGTTGTTTATTTGGACATTGTGATTCAGTTATTTCTAGTATTGTCACTTTGGGATTTATTACTGTCTGGATGTTTTACTTTAAGTTTTAATGTTGGGATTTAGTTGTTGAATGTTTAAATTATTTGGATTATATGTTCCAGGATTATTGTGGTGTGATTCTTTAATATTGAATTGTTGTAAATAATTAAATCTTTGTTTTTAAAATAAAATTTGGAAAGTAATGTTTAAAAATGGTTTTGACACTTAGCTTAATTAATTAGGGTGTTTAAATTGGAAAAGTTATTTTTACAACAGTGATGCTAAGAATGAACCAGCTGTTCACCTTGATTTTAATTTAATAAAGGAGTGATCGCCCGGTATTTAATTAGGCGGGGTGTCACAGGTGGTATTAGAGCATCAGGTTCTAGTGTCCTTAGGATCCGTACGGTTTATTTCGCTTTCAGCTTAACATTTTTGCTATAGAGCCCTATTTTAGGATTGTTGTATTCTTGCTTTTACGTTTACGTCTTCAGCTATTTCAGATTTGATAATAACTGTAGACTAATGAATTTTTTCACGTTTCAGATGCCTCCGAGACGTGCACCAAAGGATAGGCGTGCCCAAGCCGTGCAGCCAACAGCTCCGGCACAGGGTACGATGAATGCTAATGAAGTAGCCGCTATTGTTGCGCAGGCGGTGAATGCCGCGCTAGCGTTGGTACAGCAGGCTCCACCCCAGATTCAGGCAGTGGCGCCAGTACCTGCACAACTTCCATCTGCGTGGGAGCGGGTTAGAGATTCCTTTCAGAAGGCACATCCCCCTGAGTTCTCTGCTAGTTCAGATATCATCATCGTCAGCCAATGGAAGAAAGATATCCAGTGGCATCTTCGTATGTATGAGTGCACAGATGTGAAGAAACAGTTGTTGGCTTCCTTTAAGCTGGTGGGGCCCGCTTTGCAGTGATGGGAGTCCACCACCACCTTGGAGGAGAGGGACACGATCCCGATTCAGTCATTTTGGGAGCGGTTTGACCGCAAGTACTTTCCACCCGCCGTGCAGACTGAGATGAGGCAAAAACTAGTGAACTTGAAACTGGAGAATTCTACCATTGCTGAGTATGAGGAGGAGTTTACAAGACTTCTCACCATAGTGCCAGATGAGGCACCCATTGAGGGCAAGAAGATAATGCTGTTTGTGGATGGGTTAGCTTGGAGGATCCGTTAGCACCTTATAGGGAATCTATCTCTGAGTACCTTCACCGATGTACTCAATGCTACTTTACTACATTGCCAAGATCACCGCTTCCATCTGTAGGGAAGTAAGAGAGCAGGAGAGTCCAGCCAGCAGGGCAGGACCGGGGGTAGTAGTGCAAGTGGAGCACCGACATCTCAAGGACAGACTCGTCAGCACGAGCAGAGTTCCCATCAGGGGGACCCTGCTAAAAGATTCCGTTCAGGTGATTCCAGGCCAGGATTTGGGGGTTTTAGGCAGGGTCACCCTAATCAGCAGGGCTAGCAAGGCCAACACCGATAGCAGCAGGGTCAGCAGCAGGGCCAATCGGGCCAACAACGTTTCCATCAGGGCCAACAGGGCCAATGGTGGGGTGGTAACGGCCAGTAGGGCCATGGTCAGCAGGGTCAGAGGGGAGGTAACTTCAGAGGCCGATGTTTTAGGTGCGGTAAGCATGGCCATAGGCGCCAGGATTGTCCAGAGGGAGAGAGGGCCCCACAACAGTAGGGTGCCCGTAATGAGCCACAGAGGCCACTTTTTCCAGCTGCCCTCCCAGCACCAGCCCAGGTGCCAGCCCTACCAGCCGTTCCAGCAGCTCCAGTGCAGCAGGGGAAGTTACAGTATGGACGTGTCTATAACGTCCACCAGGCAGCAGCTCCACAGGCACCACCCACGATAGAGGGTATGTTTCCTATCCATGGTACTATGGGTCGAGTTTTGTTTGATACTGGGGCGACGTATTGTTTTATAGTTACACATTTTGCGAAGGCCTTAGGGTTATTAGCCGCAGCAAAGAGTACTGTAACGTGTGTAGACTCACCACTGGGGAATGGTTCTCTTATTTTCTTTATATGCCGGGGAGTGGGGGTAGAGATTGGTAGCTTGGTATTACCTGCAGATATGTTAGTCTTAGATATGCATGAGCATGACATTATTATCGATATGGATTGGCTCGCTCCTTACAGGGCCATGATAGATTGTTTTGGTGGGAGTATTGTCTTTGCCATTCCGGGGCAAGAGATGTTTGTAGTCGCGATGCCTCGCCAAGAGGGAGGCTCGATCGCTCATTTGTATTACATAGAGGAGGATACCTCTAAGGAGGTTGTGATTCCCTTAGACTCGATCCCAATTGTTCGTGAGTATTCCTATGTATTCCAGGAGATACCAGGCCTACCCCCCAGTCGAGAGATAGACTTTGTCATAGATTATTACCGGATACTAGACCGATAGCACGCACTCCATACCGTATGGCTCCGGTAGAGATGCGAGAGTTACGAGAACAGATAGAGCAGCTGTTAGGTCAGGGCTTCATTCGCAGGAGTACCTCACCTTGGGGCGCTCCAGTCTTGTTTGTGAAGAAAAGAGATGGTTCACTGAGGCTATGTGTGGACTATCGGGAGTTGAACAAGGTCACGATACGGAATAAGTATCAGTTGCCTTGAATCGATGATCTGTTCGACCAGTTGAGGGGAGCAACTTTTTTTTCGAAGATAGATCTGAGATCGGGGTACCATCAGCTACGTATTAGGGAGCAGGATGTTTCAAAGACTGCTTTCTTGACAAGATATGGGTCCTATGAGTTCAGGGTGATGCCATTTGGCCTCACAAATGCTCCAGCCGTGTGCATGGACTTAATGAACCGAGTGTTCAGAGAGTTCTTGGATCAGTTTGTCATCGTCTTCATAGATGACATTTTGATATATTCACACTCCGAGGAGGAGCATGCCGAGCACTTGAGACAAGTCCTTCGAACTCTACGAGAGAATCAGTTGTATGCTAAGTACGAGAAGTGCAAATTCTGGTTGCGAGAAGTACAGTTCTTGGGGCATGTTGTTTCTGAGCAGGGGATAGCAGTTGACCCGAGTAAAGTGTCAGTGGTGAGGGAGTGGGGACAGCCCACAACACCGATGGAAGTGCGTAATTTCTTGGGGTTAGACGGATATTACAGGAGATTCATTCGGGGATTCTCCAAAATAGCGGGTCCATTGACGAATCTGACTCGCAAGGGGGTACCATACGTTTGGGATGACGCTTGTCAGTTGGCTTTCGACGAGTTGAAAGATAAGCTTACTTCAGCACCAGTCCTTGCTTTACCGAAGCCGGGTGTAGAGTACCTGGTTTACACCGATGCCTCTTTACAGGAACTTTGGGGAGTACTTCAGCAGGAGGAGAAGGCTATAGATTTTGCCTCCCGCAAGCTTAAGCCGCATGAGAAGAATTACCCCACCCACAACCAGGAGTTAGCAGCGGCCGTTTTTGCATTGAGGATATGGAGGCACTATTTATTGGGGGAGAAATTCCGTTTGTTCACAGACCACAAGTCACTGCAGTACCTGTTCACTCAGCGAGAGCTGAATATGCGTCAGCGCAAATGGTTAGAGTTTGTGAAGGACTATCAGTTCGACATACAGTTCCATCCGGGGAAGGCCAACATAGTTGCTGATGCGTTGAGCCGTAGACGAGGTAGGGGACGTCTAGAAATAAAAGTGGAAGGAGTTAGGCCACCAGGACGCAATATCCCGTTCATTCATATCTGGTATGATAGTGACACCCGAGATTGTTACGAGGGTGATACAGGCACAGACCGCAGACCCGTTTTGTCAGGAGAAAATTTTACGACTCTTAGCTAAGGGTGCTGAGTCCTATTCTGTTAGTTTCGATCGGGGTTTGAGGTTTAATGGGAGATTGGTGGTTCCAGAAGGAGCAAAATTACGTCATGCAGTGATGACCCAGTCTCACGGGTCCCGATTTGCGGTACATCCTGGTGGAGATAAGATGTACTAGGATATGAAGAGGCAATACTGGTGGAGTGAGATGAAGAAGGACATTGCTGAGTTCGTGTAAAAGTATTCTACCTGCCAGCTGGTAAAGGTGGACCATCATAAACCGTTAGGGTTGCTTCAGCCATTGGAAGTACCCATGTGGAAGTGGGATTGTATTTCCATGGATTTTATTACAGGGTTGCCTACATCACAGCGGGGCCACGACTCTATCTGGGTGATTGTAGACCGTTTGACTAAGGTGGCTCATTTTTTGCCGGTGCGGACAGACTATACCACGGGTCAGTATGCTCAGTTGTTCATTGCTGAGATTGTAAGATTACATGGGGTGCCCCTGAATATTGTGTCACATAGAGACAAGATTTTCGTGTCGCGTTTTTGGGAAAGTTTTCAGGAGGCTATGGGTACTGAGTTGAGGTTGAGTTTATCTTATCACCCATAGACAGATGGACAGAAAGAGCGTACTAATCAGATGTTGGAGGATATGCTACGCATGTGTGTTCTTGATTTGGGAGGAGGTTGGGAGCCACATCTTCCACTGGTAGAGTTTGCTTATAATAACTCTTATCAGTTCACTATTGGCATGGCTCCATTCGATGCTTTGTACGGCAGGCCTTGTCGTTCCCCAACTTGTTGGCTCAAGGTGGGGGATAACAAATTGCTAGGACCAGAGGTGATTCAGGAAACCTCCGCAAGGATTGAGATGATCAGGAGTCGCATTCGAGTAGCCCAAGACAGGTAGAAAAGCTACGCCGATGTGAAACGGTTCTTTCGGGAGTTTAATGTGGGGGACCAAGTGTTACTACGTGTATATACTATGAAAGGAGTGATGAGGTTCGGGAAGAAAGGGAGATTGGCCCCGAGGTACGTGGGACCATTTACCATCATCAAGAGGATTGGACCAGTAGCATACAGATTGGGACTGCCAGAGCATTTACATCGTATTCACGATGTATTCCACATCTCGTCGTTAAGACGATATCTTCGGGATAATATGGCCCATACCCACATTACGATAGATGAGATAGACTTATAGCCTGAAAACTCTTACGAGGAGAGACCGATGGTTATCCTAGACCATAGCGAGAGAAGATTGAGGTCGAAGGTAGTTCCACTTGTACGGGTCCAGTGGGAGCATCATAATGTCGAGGAGTCCACTTGGGAGCGCGAGGCTGATATGCGCGAGAGATACCAAGATTTATTCTTACCAGGTACGACTTATTTTTTGAATTTCGCGACGAAATTCCGTTATTAGGGGGAAGTATATAATACCCCGTATTTTTATGCTATATTAATTTGGGGATTTATTAAATTTAATGTGAATTAATTATTCAATATAAATCCGGAAATTAATTATGTTATAGTTATTAATGTTATGAGAGTTAGTAATTATGGGAAATTTGTTGAATATTACTAATGAGAAAAGTAATATATAATATTGGTTATATTAAATGTCACGAGTGAATAAAATGACAATTTTGAAAATTTGAGTCGAGACGCGCCCGTGTCGCGTCGGGACTAAATATTGATGAATAAAAGTGAATATATTATAAGTCGCTCGTATGGTCATTTTGAGTGCGCCAAAGTGTCCGGAAGGGTCGAGATAGTCAGAAAAGTGTAGCCGGGGGTTTAGTTTGGGTCTCGGGGCGTTTTTAGGCTTAATTAGTACCCCGGGAGGGCATTTTGGACATTTCGCATTTTTGGGTAATTAAACCCACGAAATTTCAAGGGATATATCAGATGTCAAAGGTTGCCTTCTAGGGTTAAAACAACCAAACACAAGTGACGGCCATAGGAGAGGGAAGGAGAGAGCTTTCAAAGCAATCCAAGGCCCAGAATCCATCCGTTTGCACCGCCACCACCACCAACGCGTAGATCGCGCGATGGGGAACGCAACCACACCAAATTCGTCATCAAACCAAAACTCTGAAAATCCCAGGCAAGTGTTTATCTTGCTTATTTTCATTAATGCATCACTCATGTTAGTCTATGGATGATTAGGATGAGTTTATGGAAGAAAACCCAAATTTGAGATAGGAAATCGCATGTAGCAATGATTTGAATGTTATTCTGGAAACCTCTTCACATGTAGAGGATTAAACCACGAAATTATGATGTTTTATAAAAAGAAAATTATGGAAAAGATTGATTAGAACACTGTTAAATAAATTCTAGGGTTCTTGAGATTTTTATGAAGTTTTTACCTATAAATCCATGATTAGTGACGGAAATTTACATGCTTTACGTAGAAGATACATAAAATGAGATTATAATGTTAGTAGTACAAATTTCTGGGCGATTGGGAAAGAAAATTTTGGATTTGGAGGAGGTTATATGATAGAACCCGTAACTGATTAACTGCAGAATTTTCCATACCTGTTTGATCGATCGATCGAGCCAAGAGCTTCGATCGATCGAAGGTTCGATCGATCGAGCCCCAAACCTCGATCGATTGACCCCTTCTGGCAGACTTTATTTCCCCTTTTTAAATTAGTAGAATTCAATTTAATGAGAAATAATTCTTCGACACCCTTATTAAAATATTTTGGGAGATAAAGAAGACCAGTAGGACATATGAATAATTTTGGGACCTTTAATGTAAGACGAGAGTTGTATTTTTGGGATATTTACATATAAGAGACGATGAAACTATGTATGAAAGGGAGAGACGCGTAAGATAGTTACGTTGGAACATAAATGAATACCAACTTAATTTTTCACTTGAGAGGATAGAGTCCGTGAGTATTACGAAGTAAGTTGGAAAAATCCCTCGAATTAAAGTTAGAGACGAACTGTTATACGTGATAACTAATAATGGGAAAATCAGGATAAATGTCATGATTATGGGTTATGGGATGAACCTAAATTGATATGATAAAAGTTGTATATTTATATGACTGTGTGTATGCATATATTATATATATGTGAAAATCATGCCCGCGCTACTTGCTATCCCTGAGGTTACCGCGCTGGGACAGTCTTATCTAGATGGGACCTTTATGGGGTATATTGACTCGTACACTAGAAGATAGATATCCTTGGTACAGGCTATCTGATCGATGGTCAGACGGTCCTAAGAGACGTGAGGGTATGTACTAACCTTTTAGAGAGTTGGAATCTATGCTTCGCCTCAATATTGTTTGTGTATGTGTTAATACAGTTCGAGAGTGATTCCAAACTTGTATTTCCCTTAGTACGAGTGATACGGGGATTGGATAGCAGAGTAGGCCCGCACCATAATTTTTATGTGGGGTGCTGTTAGAATATATATATTATATGAGTATTTAATATATATATATGAAATTCTAAAATTTAGAACTGCATACTGTGTTATGGTAAGTAAGACATGTATAATGACTCAAATTGGAAATACTTGTTTTGAAAAGTATAATATGACACGGGGAAACTTTATTAATAAATAAAGTTAAAATGAGAGCTTTGTTACTAAATGAAATTTTCCTTTTAAACAATTATATTGTTCAGTTTTAAATCTTATGAGTAACCTAAGATAAGTTAAACCATTGGGAAGTTTAGTGCGATATAAGATAAGATAATTCGTTGGGAAGGTTAGTACGATAGGCGTGCACATTAGAAGAGATGTGATAATTTCTCAAGAGAGTGCCGCACTAATATGTTGTTGCATTGGCCTGTAAACATTTTAAATACTTGCTAAACGAATTTTAAATTATTTACACTATCGGGCTCTGACCCGTTTCTATTTCTCTTTCTCTCTTGTATATATATGTATATATTACAGGTGTCCAGCCACAGGGGCGTCTTGCATAGGATCCCTTGGAAGGAACGCGTTGCAGCTTAGGTGGGAGTTGCAGGCCTCTTGCTTAGACGACCTCTTTTATTTGACTCCACTCCTAGCTTATTCATTTAGTGGGGCATGTGTCTCCCTTTCCATTATCCAGTTGTTTATTTGGACATTGTGATTCAGTTATTTCTAGTATTGTCACTTTGGGATTTATTAATGTCTGGATGTTTTACTTTAAGTTTTAATGTTGGGATTTAGTTATTGAATGTTTAAATTATTTGGATTATATGTTTCAGGATTATTGTGCTGTGATTCTTTAATATTGAATTGTTGTAAATAATTAAATCTTTGTTTTTAAAATAAAATTTGGAAAGTAATGTTTAAAAATGGTTTTAACACTTAGCTTAATTAATTAGGGTGTTTAAATTGAAAAAGTTATTTTTACGACAGTGATGCTAAGAATGAACCAACTGTTCACCTTGATTTTAATTTAATAAAGGAGTGATCGCCCGGTATTTAATTAGGCGGGGTGTCACAGATCTTTATTTGGAGTTTAAGAGGATGCATCTGGTAACCCCTTGAGGCCACCTTTGGAGGTGGGGGTTGCTCCTACTACATCAACACCACCATTTCCACCACTATTTTCGAGATATTTAGGTGGGAATACTAACCTTGGTTTAGGTTTAAAGTGTGTATATTTTCATCTTATTGACTTTCATATATTAGATTAAATATATGTAGGACATGGGTTATTTTGCATATATGCTTCCCTTAGTAGCATTCTCGCCATTTTGGGTGAAAATAGGTTGCAAATAAAGATTCTGAAATTGGTTTTGAAAGAAGATAACTTCCAGAATAGTTATTTACACATATTGGGTATAAAATGTGTATAATAATGGTTATGTTGCATTAATGGACTTATTAATTGCATTCTTGATGTTTTGAATAAAAAGGGGAATTAAAAATAAGCTTTTAAATGGGTTTTAAAGGTGTTAAAAATTTAGAACACTATTCATAGGCATTTTATAAAATAAAAGCTGTTAGAATGATGGTTTAAAGATAAATAATGTGATTTTGTGCAAAGAAATGAATTAGGCTTGTTTAAGCCATTTTATGAGATAAAAATTTAATTTTCTACTTGAATAATGAAGATAAATGTAAAAAATGAATCTTTCACTTTAAATGGGTATTTTAATGTGTGTAAACTCATAATAAGATAATAGTATGAGTTATTATGTAAATATTAGTAAATGGGTGTGTTGATACCAAAAGTATCCACCTACGTGGACTAATAAGAAACGAACATGTGTCATCCAACATGACAAGAATCTTAGTCATTAGACTCATCGACCTACACATGGGAGGCCGACCAACATGCAAAAGACCGACCAACAGGGTCAGCAAAGCATTAACAGTCATGTACATTATGAATTCCGTATACTGATGTAAATGACTAATTTATAAAGGCATTCCATCCTTTTACATTCCACCTTTCTATTTCCTTATGAGACTACAAATACATTGTAGTCCCTTCATCAAGGACAGGTTCAAGCCATTCGAAACTACGAAAGGCAAAATGGAATACAAGGCAATAAGAAAAAATAGTGGACGTAGGCTTTTCCCTTATAGCTGAACCACTTTAAAAACCTTTTTGTCTCTATTTTATTTACATATATTATCTGTGATTAAATAATTAGACATGGTCTAGTTTTTTACATCAACAGATTGGCGCTGTCAGTGGGAACGTATGTTCCAACATTTTTCACTCATTCATTTATCAGCATTCCAAAAATAACTGACATTCCTGAATCCAGTGCCAGAAATGATGGCAATCCGCCTATTGCATCTGTTCCTCCAGCAAATAATGATCTGACTAGGACCTTATCTAGTCTTGCCAGGGGATAGGACATTATTAAGCAATTGGCCCAAATATTACAAGTTGGATCTCCCGCCTTTTCTAGTCACATGAATAGGAATACACCACCACCGCCTCTAAGAACTAGTAGGCACAGCCTATCCAGGACTACCAGACACACGTCTTATTATCGAGGAGCAAGTTCTTCTTTTAGAACTTTAGAACCTTATGATGAGAAATCCTTTACTCCTGAAAGATTAAGTTCTTTAGAAATGTTAAGCAGAGCATCTCCCTTTGATCATCTGGGACCTAGAGGGAATAGAAATGTTCCCAGGGCATTATTGAGGAATACTCGATGACCAACCGATTAACGTGAGGGCTCAGCCCAATCCAGATCAGATGCCAGGCGATCTATCCATGCTAAGCAGACCTCAAAGGAGGAGATCTCATCATAAACAGTTGGCCATAACAGCCGAGCTATAATACATAAATATGATTTTGGCGATAATGCATGGAAGGGCTCTATTGAACAATTGGAAGATATATTGGGAGAGATGGTAAAGGAAAATAATTCTTTGCAATGAAGCTTTGTGAAAGGATCTCCGTTTGTACAAGCTATTGTGGATTTTACTAATCCTTCAAAGTTCAAATCGTATGGTTACTCCCAAGTATAATGGGAAGACTAATCCTATTATTAATATAGAGAAATATCAAACAGTAGTTGATATTTATGTTGTTCTTGACGAAATGAGATGGAGGGCATTCTCAGGACAATCACATGTCCTGCTCATATTTAGTACATCAGCCTTCCTCGGGGACAAACTTTTAGTTTCAACTAGCTTGTTGAACTATTTATTGGTAACTTATGCTTTAGAGCAAAACCGATAAAAAGAGTAGCTCACTTGCTAAGTGTAAGGAAGCGGGTATGAGAAAGAATTAGGGATTACATGACTCGTTTTAAGAATGAGAAGTTACATGTGATTGATTACGAGGAGAAAATATCTATTACAGCTCTCATGAGTGGACTGCTCCTCGAGAAACTTTATTACACTCTTGGAAAATATCCTCCCAAGACCATGACTGAATTAATATCCAAAGAAGCCAAGATAATGAACGTCGAGGAAGCTATGGTAGTGATATAAGGCTCGGGCATAAAGTCTAAGGATAAAATCGAAAAGAAGCAATAAAAGGGAAGTAAAGAGTAGAAGGATTTAAGGCAAAAGAAGATTGATGACTTGCCTAGGAAATACAACAATTACAATCCATTAAGGATGGGCATTCACCATGTTTTGGAGGAAATTAAGAACGACAAGGAGGTACGTTGGCCAGAGAAGATAAGAGAACCTGCTGGTAAGAGGGACAGATCCAAATACTCTGAATTTTGTAAGGACCATGGGAATACTACAGATCGTTGTATTGCTCTACAAAATGAGATAAAAATACTCATCCGATGAGGAAAACTGGATAAGTTTGTTGATCCACAGAACGACAGAGGAGCTCAACAAAGGTCAAAGTCTCCATGAAGGCTCAAGGAGAAGGGAAAAGAACTCATGAAGATGATCCTGAATATGATCCCAATTTCCCCAAAAAACGCAAACAACCAGAACATGAGGTATTTACACTTAGTTTTGGTTCCTTTGATTGTCAGATGATTACAGGTGGAGATGCTGGAGGTGAAGATCACATTGCAGAGAGAAAAACATACTCAATGAGGCTTTAGCTTATTCTTACTTCCAGAGGATCAATTTAATCGAGTAAGATATGCCGAGGAAGGTGAATAAAGAAAAATTGGTGATTAGGTTTCCCAAAAATGATCTCAAAGGAATTTTGTACCCCATGATGACCCTTTAATTTTCAAATTCAGATATCAGGATACAATTGTTTTCAAGGTGTTGATTGAAAATGGTAGCTCGACAGATATCATGTTTTATTCATACTTTCAAAAGTTGGATTTGAAGCTCAGTCAGCTAAATCCGTACCACACGCCCTTAATCGGTTTTTCTGGTGAATTTTTTTATCCTTTGGGTACAATCAAGCTGGGGGTGTTACTCAGCACTTGGATAGTAAGTCAGAAAGAGAAAATTTATTTCTTTATGAAGGACAAGAGCGTACAGTCAGCCTACAATGTCATCATAGGCAGAGTAGGGTTGAAGAAGTTTGAAGCAGTTCCCACAATAGTCCATTAGTGTTTGAAGTTCCAAACCAACTTCGGAGTAGGTGTAGTGAAGGGTGATAAATAAGTATCCAGGGAATGTTATTACTCCTCTACCGATCAAGAAGATCTTAAGGAAATAAATAAGAAGACCACTACTTACCAAGTGGACATTACTGATCCCAATAGTGAATTTGAGGTTAAAACCTTAGATCCAAGAGAGGAGATAGATCTGGTGAAAGGCCAAATTGTGGAAGCAATGGAGAATATCATCTTAGATAACGAAAAGCCAGAGAGAACTACACAGGTGGGTTCAATGCTAGACCTTGTTCTTAAACAGGAGCTAGCGATGTTCTTAAGACAAAGAAAGCATGTGTTTGCCTGGAGTCATGAGGATATGCTTGCTATTGATCCCAATTTCCTCTACCATGAACTCAACATCAATAAGGACGTCAAGATAGTGAAATAAAGGTGCAGGGTGTTTAGCCCCGAGAAGAATCAAGTTATTCAAGAGGAGGTAGAGAAGCTTCAAAAAGCTTCATTCATTGAAGATGTGAAATATCCAGATTGATTGGCCAATGTTGTTATGGTAAAGAAGAAAAATAATAAGTGGATAATGTGGGTAGACTTCACTGATTTGAATAAAGCATGTCCAAAGGATAATTTTCCTTTTCCTAGGATTGACCAGTTTATGGATGCTACGTCAGGACATGAGCTATTGAGTTTTATGGATGCCTATTTTGGTTATAACGAGATTAAAATGAAAATTTAAGATAAGGAAAGTACCTCTTTCATTACTCCCCGAGGAACTTGCTGTTATAATGTGATGCCCTTTGGTTTGAAAAATGCAGGTGCCACCTACCAGAGGTTGGTAAACAAGGTCTTTGAAGATCAAATAGGGAAGAACATGGAAGTGTATGTGGATGAAATGTTGATGAAGAGTAAAAAAAGATTCTAATCATATTTCCTACCTTAGCCAAACCTTTCCTCATTTGGAAAAGCACCAGATGAAGCTGAATCAGACCAAGTGTGTGTTCGGTGTGCATGAAAGAATGTTCCTCGGGTACATAGTGAATCAAAGGGGAATTGAGGCTAATCCTAATAAAATAAAGGCACTAATTGAAATGCAACTTCCGAGTTGCTAGAAGGATGTTCAAAGGCTCACTGGGCGAGTAGCTGCTTTGAATCGATTCGTGTCCCGAGAAATAAACAACTGTTTTCCATTCTTTAAAGTGTTGAGGAAGACCTTTGAATGGAACAACGAATGTGAAAAAGCTTTTCAGGAGTTGAAAAAGTATTTAGGATAACCCCCATTGCTCTCTCGACCAGTTTTGGGAGAATATTATATTTATACTTAGTCATTTCTGAGTCGGCTGTAAGTTCTGCTTTGATACGGGAAGATAATAAAGTTCAGAAGCCAGTCTACTACACCGACAAAGCCTTCCGGGGAGGAAAAATTAGATATCCATGACTGGAGAAACCTAATGTGGATCTTATAGAGGCATCCTGACGTATAAAGCCTTTTTTCCAAGTGCATACTATAGTGATGTACACCGACATGAATCTTTGGTAAGCTCTTTATAAACCTGAGAAGTCGGGGAGATTAATGTATTGGGAATTAAAACTGGCGGAATAACATTGTGTATGAGCTAAGGTCCTCATTAAAGGGACAAGTTATGGAAAACTTCATTACAGAATTACCTTATCTGGAGGTCCCCGAGCAACAAAGAGTTCAGGCAAAGCAAACCCCAACAAAGATTGGAGTCATCACCGATCAACTTTTTGAGCAGACCCTGGTAGGGGAGAGCTCAGAAGAAGTTATTGCTGACCTACTGGAACAATCAACAAGGATGCATGAGATCACTAAAAGATATGATGAGGTAGGAAAGAAGGTATTCCATTATGGGACATTGTCAAACCAAGGCTTTGATAATGACATCCCAGTATGGAATCTATACGTGGATGTATCTTCATATGCTACAAGAAGTGGAGCATGTATTATACTCAACACCCCTGACGGGATTGATATTAAGTACGTGCTTAGATTCCAATTCCAAGCCTCAAACATTGAAGCGGAGTATGGAGCATTAATTATGGTTTAAACATGAAATGTCGAGAAAGTTGTGGCACACAGTGATTCTCAGTTGGTGGTCAATCAGATCTTAAGTTTATACGGAACGAAAGGAGAATTGATGACAAGGTACCTCGCCAAAGAACTAGAGTTCATAGAAAAATTACCTGATGTTCGGATGAGCATAATTCCAAGACTAAGTAATACCCGAGCAGACGCACTTTCTCGACTTGTATCAGCAATAAGGATTGAACTCAAGAGAACAATCCCCATTGATATTCTAGCAA
Source organism: Sambucus nigra (assembly GCA_949130495.1). Classification (NCBI taxonomy): domain Eukaryota; kingdom Viridiplantae; phylum Streptophyta; class Magnoliopsida; order Dipsacales; family Adoxaceae; genus Sambucus; species Sambucus nigra. Next base: position 220,588,815 of record OX422220.1, on the reverse strand, counting down.
GTAGGAGCATTGATGAAGACCTGATGGTTAATTTCATTATAGTATATATAGGACCTTCCTGGATGGATCCCATCAGAATTTATATTGAGGAAGGAACTCTGCTAGTAGATCCAATTGAGGCCAAAAATCTTAAGTATAAAGCGGCTAGGTATGTGTTAGATAAAGGAGTGATATACAGGAGAGGGTTAACAGCTATTTTGCAACACTGTGTCCACCTAATGGAGGTTCAAGATCTGATAGAAAAAGTTCATAAGGGATCATGTGGAGCTCATATAGCAAGGAGATCGTTACTACAGTGAATGCACACACAAGGATACTAATGGCCGACCATGAGGGCAGATTGTACATCTTTTGCAAAGAAATGTGACAAGTGCCAAAAGTTCTCTAACATTTACAAAACTCCACATACTTATTTAACTCCCATTACTTCACCTTAGCCATTTGCTATTTGGGGAATAGACTTGGTCGGACCATTGTCGACCACCAGAGGAAGATTCAGGTACTTGGTCATAGTTGTTGATTACTTCAGCAAATGGGTTAAAACAGAGTCATTAGTGGATATGCCCTATGAGAAGGTGTACCAGTTCATCTAGAAAAAATCATTTGTAGATATGGTTTACCATATGCCTTCATTATAAATCATGGGACAGTTCGATAATAATGAGTTTACAACGTATTGCACCCAGTTCAAGATTCAAAAGTTGCATTTTACTCCAGGGCATCCTCAAAGCAATGGGCATACCGAGGTGACTAACATGACTTTCCTCAATGGGTTAAAGAAGAGACTTGATGATGCAAAGGGTAACTGGATAAATGAATTGCACTCAGTATTATGGTCTTACCAAACAACACCTAGGGCTACAATAGGCGAAACACCATACATGCTAGCATTTGGGACTAAAGAAGTAGTACCAGCTGATATCGGTTTTCCAACTCATAGAGTGTTAAATTTTGATTCTCCCATCAGCGATTTGATACGAAGGCTAGACCTTGATATGTTGAAAAAGGTGCGAGAAGATGCATCCTTAAGGAATGTTACCTATCAACAACAAATAGCATACTTTTATAACAAGAGGGTGAAGCCGATCAACTTAAAAGAGGGGGATTATGTGTTTAAAAAGGTGATTCAGAAGACCAACAAGCTTGAAGCCAATTGGCATAGGCCTTATCATGTCTCAACAATTGTTCGACCAGGAACGTATCGAATTGAAAAGTTAGAGGGGGAAGAATTAAAAAATCCTTGAAATGCCGAGCATTTTAGGAAGTACTACCGGCAATATAACAAGCAACATCTTTTGTAATCAATTTTCTTCAGTATCAATAAAAAGTTGGTTTTTTGAATTTTTTCGAATTTCTTTTAGGAATATTGGTGATATGCATCCCCCAATACTTGGTCGGTAAAAATTCAGTAATTGGTTGGACTTTGTCGAAAAAGGTAATACTTGATTGGTAAGACATCCGAAATTCAATACTTTATTCAATACTTGATCGGCAAAACACAAACCCAAGTCAAAATAGGATTTTAAGTCCTCAGTACTTGGTCAAGAAAAATCAGGGATAAAACTCTATATAAAAATCAACAAGTTTTATCCAAACTGAGAGAAATGAAGGAAGAACGTTGTGAAGATTCCTAAATAGGAATGTAGACTCATATTCCACACACTCTTGGTCACCACTGGTAACTAATGCTAAACCTGAAAATTTAAGTGCATTAGTAGAACCTATGACAATACCACGGGTGACTAGTACTAAACTTGGATTTTAATCTAGGTGCACTAGTGGAACCTATGGCCACATCAATGGTAATTGGTATTAAACTTAGAAATCTAAGTATATCAATATAACCTGTAATAATCTCATTGGTAACTGATACTAAATTTATACAAATGCCTAAGTGTATAAGTAGAACTAATGAAACAAAAAAGTCGTTAAGGCATCCAGATATTAATAAGATAAGTCAATAAATTGCATTTCAGTTATATTAATGACGATTACATGAAAAAATTGTGTACAAATAAACTACATGAACAAATTATTCTCAAGATTATTCTACTGGACGTTTTCCTTCAGCTTTAAAGGAGCTCAGAGATAGTTCGATACCTGCTGTAGGATCATCCAATGTCTATGGAGAGTTAATAAAGTTAAAATCATAAAGCATTCTCCTGTTACTGCTGCTTAAAGTATTCAACAAATGAGGGGGCCGAACTATTTCCAGCTCATCATGCAGGATATAATCACCTAAATATTTGGAGATCAAGCATTGGGGAATGGTTTATACAGGGATCCAGCCAAGATCAAGCTTCAAGGAACATTTGTCATAGTCCAAGAACCTAGGATCAACCCAGTACCATAGTTTGTTGTCATGTTCAACCTTCATAACTGTTAGGCAATTGGTTCAGCCCCATTTATAGTCTTTGTGTAGAGCTTGACTAGAATGATCATTAAATCTTTCAAGGTCTTTATTGTAGCCTTCCATCCAAACTTCTATGGGTTGCTTGTGAAACTGGAAGGTTAATCTTTTAACCTGGTGTTGCAGTTTATTCAACACTCCATCCTTAATTTGTAATTGAGAAGACTAGGTGAAAAGTTGCTCATCCCGAGTTTGGATCTTTTGAGACATCTCAGTAATGGCTAAGCTCTTGGATTTTATCTGTGCAGCATGATTGGCAAGTGTTTATTGAGTTCTAACCTCATCAGTTGTAGGTCAGCTAGACCTAGATCTTGGTCGGGAAGTAGAAGCAGTTTTGGATTTCTTCAAGGCTTCCAGTTCCTCCATTAGCCTAGCATTTTTAGTTTCCAAGAATAATACCCCTTCATCAGCAGCAAACGTTATAGAAGGATCCTTCAAGGAGTCCAGTTCACTCATTAACTTGTTATTTTCTTCCTCTAATAACTTGGTAATAGCTCTAGCTTCATCAACCTCACACTTAAATAGGAATTCCTTCTTCCTAAAAGCAGAAATGTGCTTCTCTAATTTCTTCTCAAAGCCTTAAGATCCACTTAAGACCTTATACTTATCCTCATAATCAGCGTGAAGGAGAGCCTTAGATTCATTATGCTATTCTTGAAGTTCTTCAATCATTTCAAAGTAATCAACATTATTATTTGCAGCTCAATCAAGAAGAAACATTAGATAACTATACGCATCTTTGGCTTGATCAGTAGAATCTGCCCCGAGCAAATTTGATATATATTCCTCGAACAAAGTCGCATGACCAGCCTTGAACAAACTATTACAACGCTTGAGTAGATCTGAATCATTGGAAGAGAGATGTTCCATCTTGGTCATGAACTAAAAAAATAAAGAGATATCCACTCAACAAACAAGAAAATGAATTTATGACATCAATCTAGAAATAATGAACAACCAAGAAATAAGAAATAGTGTGAAGAAAAAAGACCCTTTATTGCTATGAAGTGAAATTACAAGTACAACAGAAAAGAAATGAAAGAGAGATAAAAAATACAAAGGCCAACTACCAAGAAAATCTACACCTTATTTTTGTTATTTACAACTCCAGCTTGGTTGGTAGAGGGAATAGCTGGAGTGACATGATCGGTGGATGGGAGGGCTAACTCAACAACATTCTTAAGTTAATCGGTTGAAGAATCAACCACCAGAGATAACTCCTTAGAACTAACATCATCTTCAACTTCATAATCCATGTTGAGGGTAGAGCCAAAATTATGACTTTGGAAGAGTTCAGAGTCTTCTGCTGTGTCAACCTCCTTTAGAGTAGCCGACTAACCATCCTGGAAAATTTTCTTCTTTGCCTATCAATCTGAGCAGAGGCAGCAGTGATAGATTTATCCCAGACTTTATTGGAGGAATTTTCCCTAACCTTCTTCCTTTTATCTTTCTCAGCGGTTAGGTCCTTAGCTATCTTAGCCACTTGCTTCTGAGCTTTAACGGAATCATTCTTAGCCTTCTACCAAGCTTCCTCAGTATCTTTTACTTTGTTGTGCCAAATTTTCCCTTCATTCTCTAATGCTTATTGGGAATCAAGAAAGAAATTCTTGAGACTAGTAAAGGCCTCCTCAATATCGATTGAAGAAGAACGAAGAGCATCATTTTCTCCAACATCTGGTTGAAATCAACCAGGAACTGGAAAGAAGAAAGGAAAAATCAGCATAAGAAGTCAAAGATAAAGTACAAAGTACGAAACAGCAGAAGAAGAATTCTCACCATAGAAAGGCTTTGAGCAGCCATGTCAAAAATTTTAAGTTGGGGAATAGAAGAAGCAGCACCCCGGTGGTCTGGAAGAGTACCAGGCTTAATTAATTTATTGGCCAAGCTAGGACCTATGGCTAGAGAGGAGCCAACATCAGATGGAGTAACACCGACCAAGCTCTGTTGGTCAGCGTCAACAGTTTCTTCAACCTTCTTACTATCAGGACCTCTCCTCAATATTTTTAAGAGGTAATCATCTCTTTGGGGCTTCTTCCCAGCATCATCCTTCTTTTTATCCCCACTATCCATAGTCTTGTGGGTGCCAGCAGTAGCAGCATCTCCAAAAAAGTTAGGAAATTTTCTTTTGCCCATGGCTGCAGAAAGAGGAATGTCTGACTCAAGAGAAGAAGAATGTCCAACAATAAGTTCACCACTTCCTAATGAAGTGGACACTAGGTCCTAATCCAAGTGAAGCACAAAGGTAGGAGCAACAGTAGAAGGTCGGGTAACAAAGGAGGTGATTGAGTGCCTGTATTTTAGCAAGTATGAGTCTGACCCAGTATGCTCTTCACCATTTTTTTGATGATGGCCCCAAAAAAACTTGAGCTCATCAAGCCTAATATCACCCTCCTTGGGACACTTCCTCTTCCTATCAACTGTAAGTAAACAAACAACCAATGTTATTTAACATTTCAGTAGATAATTAAGCAACATAAGCATATAAAATAAATTTAGTACAACCTATGCCATAACCCTCTTAAGGGCATCTTGGTCCAGTATATACTTTTTCCGCTTCAAGAGGTACATATTGTCAATTTTTAGCAATAACTCCTTGATCGAAGTAATCCCTATTGGAATTAGGCAGATTGACGGCTAGAGCTTTATTTATAGATCTATTTTTCAACTAATATGTATTATCACTGGTGACCCACTTGTAATGAAACATAATCTCAGGGATATCGATATGGGTCCCATGGATTTGGTTAAGCCTATGGACACCATTAATTATTCTTCAGGTGTTAGATGCTACTCTAGTAGGTATAATATCAAAGTATTGACAAAACTCTAAGCAAAAATGATTTGGGGGAAAACTGAAGCCACATTCAGTTATGAATAAGGAAGGAATCCAATGACCTTCACACAAAGAGAAAATATCTACAGGGGGATTAGAGAACTCTAAATCTACCCAGTTTGGCATATTCCATTCCATTCTAAACTAATCTAGAGAGACAATAATGTAAACCATGATTTGATATGAAGAAAAGAAGAAAGAGAAAGAATTCTTACAAAAACTTAAGGATTCAGCAAGAACTAAAAGAAAGGAAGAACGATCGCACGAAAGCTCAAGAATTTGCAGCAAAGACTTAGAAGGTTTGAGGTAAGAGACAACAAAAAATGTACCGTCTTTTATAGATTGCCTTGAAAATCGGAGAGCGCAATGATTAAAGAGAAACGACGATTGAAATTTTGGCGGCGAGGCAGAAAAATACATATTTTCCCTAAGACTATTCGCTAAAGTTCAGAATATTTATAACAATGCCATCATCCATACACGCTACCAGCCACACCAATAAAATTTTACAAGTGTGGAAATTCGTCAACTGACCAAGCATCAGGAATATATCCCAAGCTACTACCAAGGCTAAATTCTCCATACTTTCAAGAAAGCAACAATCATAGAACATTGGGGGTTCTTTTTGATACCAAAAATTATTCACCTACGTGGATCAATAAAAAATGAACACGTGTCATCCAACATGGCAATAATCTTAGTCATTAGACTCGCCGACCTACACATGGGATACCGAAAAACATGCAGAATGCTGACAACAATAAGAAAACCGACCAAAAGGGTCAATAAAGTGCCAATAATCATGTACATTGTGAATGTCATTTATTGATGTAAATGCCTAATTTATAAAGGAATCCCATCCTTTTACATTCCACCTCTCTATCTCCTTATGAGACTATAAATACATTGTAATCCCTTCATTAAGGGCATGTTCAAGCCATTCAAAGGTACGAAAGGCAAAACGTAATGCAAGGCAATAAGAAAAAACAGTGGACGTAGGCTTTTCCCTTATAGCCGAACCACTTTAAAAATCTTTTGGTCTCTCATTTTATTTACATATATTATAGGTGATTAAATAATTAGACCTGGTTTAGTTTTTTACATCAATGGGATGTAAGATGTAAAACTAAAAAATAAAGTGTGCTTATCAAATAGGTGAAAAATGAGGTTTTAATATATAAAATGTATGAATCTATATATTAAAGGTGTGTGAAGCGTAAAATATGAAAGTTGAGTAAAATATGCTAATAAACAAGTGTTTTTAATGGTTAAATGTGTTTAAGTATTGAATTGGAAACTTAACCACCTTTTTGGAAAATGACTCTTGTTAAAGGACTAAATTATAAGTTTTGGCAATAAAAGGGTAAATGGGTAAATTTACTTAAAGTATAATATTTTTATGAATTAAAAGTGTTGATGAATTTTTTTACACTAGTGAGGGTGAAAATGAATTAAGTTCTAAAGCGTGAATGATTTTTGGTATAAAATCAACGTGTGGGTGAATAAAGGACTTAAATGAGAAAGTAATATTTTTTTCAAGTGTTAATGGAATAAAGGACAGTTAAGTCCGGACTTTTGGCTTCAGTCCGTAAATGTTGAATAATGTGAACATTGGAATAATGTTGATAACATTGAAAAGATAATATTATTAGATGATGTCGGGTTAAATAATTAAGCAGGGCTATGTTGTTCCTAGTGGTGAAAGGCCCCAAACCAATTGCAGTTTACTTGGCGCTCAGTGCCGAGAAGTGAAATTCCGTGATACTGTGGGTGTGCATGTGTTATGACATGTGTGTGTGTGTGTGTCGGCGGAATCCCTAAATAAAATGCTAAGTAATGAATTGAATATTCATGAAAGAGGCATAAATGAATGTCATTAATTCATTGATTTACAAATATAAGAATAGTACATTAAATGTTTAATATGCATGTGGCAACATGGGATGGTTAATAAGATGATATAATGATGTTTAAGGTACCCAATGAGGTTTGAACCATAATGAACACAAGCGTGTGTTACGTAAGGTTTTCAAAGAAAAATTAGTATTTTTCTAAACATGATGTGTGTGTACGTTGAAACCAAGTATTAAGTAATGATTAATAACCCGACGTGAGTTAATGAACGTTGGGTAATAAACGATTGAAAGTAAATGAAACGTTTTCCCAATAATTGCTAATTGTTTAACCGTGTACGTTAATGGGAAGGAATGCTAGTTTTTAAGAATAATGATACAAAATGATTCTTTGTAAAGATGAGGAGAATAAATGGGTTAAATGAAGTTTTTGGAATAAGTTGTTTAATACATTGGGATACGTATTTTTAAAGGTATATATATAGATACATATGTACTTTCACATGAATGTAACGTAAACTATGAGTATTCTTTTTTGCCATTTGTTTCTATATTGCATTTGTATAGTTCTCGCTGAGCATTCTGCTCACATCCCTCCATTGGTTATGGCAGATTGTATTTTGTTCCGTACTTTTCGAGCATTATGCAGGTAAGTAATTATTTACATTTACGATTAGTGGCTATATCTACTTAACCTTGTGGGCACTTTCCTTGGGTCCTAACATGTAGTTGACAAAAATTGGAATCGCATGCCAATAAGAGTAATATTAAATAATAATAATAAAACTAGAGTAGAAATATTATTTAGGTTGTTTCACTGCTCTTCAAAATTAACATTCGAACTAGATTGGGCTGATCCTTTATTAACCCTTAAATCTGGGTCGGGACGTTACAATTTGGTATCAGAGCTTTAGGTTCATGTTCCTTTTGGGTCTGATGTTGTGAGATTTGTAGTGGATCTTTCGACCTCTTTGGTAGTTGGAGACGATCACGCTTGCCTGGTGATGGTTTCAATTTGTACCTTGATGGTGAAGTCGAGGTCTTTTGCACGTTATGCCATTTTCCTTGAGTTGGTGATCGGCTAAGATAGTAACTATTCTTATTCCTCTACATTTGTTCTTGTTATATTATCTAGCAAGTATCAAGTTTTAGTGTAGGTATTTTGGTGGTGCCACCTTAGGCTTGTGTGAGATGTATCATGTGGAAGTTTGATGATTTGAAAGTCCTGGTGATTTCAATTGCATCCTATCTGGTATGCTTGTGGTTTTATCTATGGGATTAGGTAACTAAGTACCGTGGCTTGTGAATAAATAATTCTATGGAAATTAGAATGCTTTGGGATTAGATAATCATATTGATTCAGGTTAATTTAAGAATGAATCTATATAGTCCTTGGGACATAGTGTTAGAAACGGTGGTATTAAATCATGGTTTAAAAAAATGAAGTGGTAATGAGGAATAATATCTCTTGTGGCGTCAAAAGTATTGGCCTAAAGTTTAAGAGGTAGTACCTGATGCCCCGTATCCTACCAAAAGTTTTATTTAGATGATAGCTTGTGATCTAGATAATGAGCGTGATGGATATGTAGTGAGACAAGTTAGTTGTCATAGATAAGTGTTCAATAAGGTTAAGTTATACGCCGTGATGAGTTTGATCTCGGATTACAGTTATGGACATGCATGTGAATCCGTACTGATAATGTCTTTGAGATATGTGTTAAGGATTAGCTAATGAGTTATTAGTAAAAGTGATAGACACTCCCCAGTAATGGTGAACTTTAGACTGTGCTTCGTGTATTACGATAATAAGGATGTCTCTCTTTGAGATTTGGGTATTTCTTATGATGTCAAGGACATAGAGTTACAGTTAGTGTAGCATGTAGTAATTGGGTTAGTGTTTGGCCCTCGAAAAAAAAAAATTAACGGCCATGATTGGTTGTTATAATTGGTAAGATCTTGTCATGATCAATCATACCCTAGAATGTGCATGATCATTAGAGATGATTAAATTGGTGTCATTTCCATGGAGCACTGGGAAATTTATTATATGGATACATAGGCAGTTGATGTTTGTAGTACGATTTAGTCGTATCATTTTGTGGAAATATTTAGGAGTTAGCACCATGGCTTGTTGATAAGTTTTTGTTAAGGTATGACCCTTGTGGATAATATCAAAAATAGTTTGATAAGTGTTAGGTTTTACACTTGGGAGACTTATGACATGATGTTGTTCATCATGGTGTTAGAGATAGTACTCAGAATGGAGTGTTAGGCTTGATTATAACACCTACACGTGTAACCCGTATGGCTTAGTATGACTCTAGTGAGGAGAAACATTGGGTATTAGGTATGGATAATGCTTGAAAATTTGAGGTGTCATTGTAACTAGTACGATAGTTATGATTTGGGATCACATTGGACGTTGCTAAGGATTGTAGCGATAGTTCGTAGGGTAAAATTATGTGAGTGTTGTGTTTCACTAGATGAGAAAGATCTCAAGGTTTGAAAGTTAGAAATAACATATGGATATTATGGATACTTGAGTATGTAGGATAATGACTAACATTAAGAAATGAGAAATGTAACTTCGCTTTAATATGAAGGATAACAAGTCACCTCAGTCTTAAGGAGGGAAGCCTAACATTATAGCTTCCTAAGTGAATCGGTTCTCAGGTTGTTGTATTTGTAAATGGCTAGTCGTGATTAGAAATTCAATCCGGGGCGCATGCCATGTCTAAGACTTTAACGCACGTGTAGGTCGGCGAAGTTTTAGACTTTAAGTATATTTTATGGTTCTTAATTCACGTGGTATGGTTCGTTGCTCGAATTCAATTGTTTCATTCTAGCATGGTAGTCATCTAATCCATTATATCTTATTGTGTCTTTGATCCCGATGATGGGAAGTTATTATGTCAGTTATGGGTCTGTACTCAGGTGTAACACTGCATAAGCTCAGTAGTGATGTGAGATAGGTCGGGTTGAGGCTGATGCATCACGGTACATGAATACTCTCTTCTTTGAAAGCACATTTGTTTTACACTAGTTTACGTGTACATGTGGTCTCGCATTTGTTTCATGTAGTTTTCATTTGCCATTTGGTTGCATTAGGTTAACATGTTTCGTTAGTTGACCGGTATAGCTATCTACGACTTGGTCATGAGTTTTAAGGGTGTGAATCGAGGATATTGTGAGCATTAGAACCTGATAAAACATTATATATTAGTCACTTTGATTAGAATTATGCGGATTGAGGATTTTATTACTCATGTATATTTGTGTTGTGATACTTAGTATGACTCTAGGTCAGTGTAAGGATATTGTCAGAGATATCGATCGGATAGACTAATGGGATTAGATGACCGGTTCATGATTGATGATGTGATGACTAGTGATATTGAGGTTATATCATCTTAGGATAGGCGTGATCCAAAATTGTTGAGGAAACATTCATGATGATGAGTTCATTAGTAGTAGAGTGATATTTTCTGAATACCGATTATTTTGAGGGATTGTTTTGATGCGCGAGTTAGGCATGCTTGGGATTAGCAGTAAGACCTTAATGTCTGCCATGATTGGTTAAGCAATGTAATTGATAAAAATAAAATCTTTGGACTTTCGACCATAGTGTTGAGGATGCCCTTTGATTAAAAACTGGTTATAGGTAACTAAATTCTAAGGTTGATGACCTTGAATTTCGAGGACGAAATTTCCTAAGGAGGGAAGAATGAAATACCCCGTCCTAATCAAGAAGATGAATTTGATAAACATGAGTCCCAAGTGTTGGATCTTATTGGACTGTCGCCTATTGGGAAGGTTAAATCAGCTATCAAAAAACAATCCTTGCATGACCCTCTACACTGGTCTAATAATGAATCAGATCTCAAAGGAATCTCCCCCCTCTTTAGGAGGAACTTAATATCTTCTCAAAATCCATCTCCAGGAAGTTATATTCTTTCAAGTCAAAAGAGTATACTCCTCAATCCCCAACCCCCTCTGCAGCTGAAGGAAAAAACCAAACCAATATTATTTACCCTGCTGATCCTAAGCTTAGAAGACTGACTAGATCATCGACTAAGGTTTCAATCAATTCCACCCACCAGTCCCATAAATGATAAATTTTATTTTGTGGAATATAAGAGGGTTATCAAATATGCCCTCTCAAAGAAGGATAAAAAAGATTTGTAAGATGTATAAGCTTCCATTCATTGCTCTTATGGAACCGAAAGCATCCAAAATGGATATCGAACATCTCAGAAGAATTATTGGTTTTGATGGATGTATCTACAATGTTAATAGAAAAATATGGTTTTATTGGAGATATGGAGTTTAATATGACCTAATTTAGTGAGATGATCAAGATATTCTTCTTAAGATTCATCATCCTCACTTTCCTTCTCAAGTTTTTATCTCTCCAATTTATGCAAATTGCTCTAGACAGGAAAGAATGCATTTATGGGATTCTCTTAATTGCCACAAAAGCATTGCACATGGCTTCCCATGGCTGGTCTCAAGTGATTTCAATGTCGTTTCTTGCTCAGCTGACAAGAAGGGAGGTAATGCTATAGATATTCAAAAAGTAGGAGATTGCAATAATTTTACTGATCAAGCAGGGCTTATGGAAGTTGCGTTCTCGGGCACAAAATACACATGGCATAACTTTAGGGATCAAGGTAAAATTTGGTCTAGACTTGATAGAGGTTTGGTATCTATGGATTGGAACTTAAATTTCCCCATTTTCTCCTTAAAACACCTAAACAAGACCTGCTTAGACCACTCCCCTCTCTTATTCACTATCAAAACTCAGCTTGACCATGTCCCCAAACCTTTTAAATTCTTAAACTTCTGGTGTTCTTCCTAACATTTCAAAGATACCCTTATTAAGTATTGGTCCCAACATGCGGAAGGAAATCCTTTTATAAGCTTCTCCCGGAAGCTTAAAAGATTAAAAGCTGATCTTATCGCCTGGAATAAGTAGTCTTTTAAGAATATTTTTGATAAGGTCCATTCTTTAGAGAGTGAAGTGGATGCCTTGGAGATTCGTTTTGAGGATGATCCCTCTACTATCAATAGAGTAAACCTTTCATTGGCTAAAACCAAACTCCTTAGTGCCTTAAAGTATGAAGAAGATTTTTAGAGGCAGAAATTAAGAGGGAAATGATCCATTGAAGGTGATTCCAACACTAAATTCTTTCATGCTGATGTAAGAGCAAAACAATCTTTTTTAATGATCCATAGGATTAAAAACAAAGATGGAACCTGGGTGGAAGAGCTTGACCAAATAAAAGAGGTTTTCATTAATTTCTTTCAGGAGAGTTTGGTTGCAGATTACATTGAAGGGGAAGATGATATTCTTAACTGTATTCAGGCTAAAGTTTCTCCTAGTCACTCTCAAATTCTTAATGAATTCCCATCAGAGGTTGAAATATATCAAGCTATTAAAGATCTTAATGCTAATAGAAGCCCTGGTCCTGATGGCTTCAAAGGTTTCTACTATCAATCAAACTGGGAGGTTATCAAAGAAGACATAGTCAAAGTTGTCCATTATTTCTTTTCTGGAGGAGAATTTCCTACATGTTGGACAAGCAAAAATATTATTTTAATCCTTAAATCCAAGCCATCTAACTGTGTTTCAGACTTTAGGCCCATAAGCTTGAGCAATTTCAGTTTTAAAATTATTTCCAAGATCCTGTCATCCAGACTCTCTCAAGTTCTTCCTGACATTACTAGTAAGTCTAAAGCAGGATTCATAAAGGGGAGAAAAATATATGAGAACATTATTCTTGCTCAGGAGATTATGCAAATGATAGGAAGAAAAGCTCATGGTGGAAATGTGGTCATCAAGATTGACCTATCAAAGGCATATGATAAGGTTTCATGGATGCTCTTAATCAAGACTCTCAGAAAATTTGGTTTTTCTGAAACTTGGATTGATAGAGTTTGGAGATGTATCTCTAACAATTTTTTCTCCACAATCATCAATGGTCATCCTTCTAGTTTCTTTAAATCTCATAAAGGTTTAAAGCAAGGTGACCCTCTCTCTAGGTCTTTTTGTTCTTATTGCTGAAAGCTTTTCTCAAGGAATCCATAACCTTCTCCTCTATGGTAAAATCAAACCTTATTATCTTCCTAGACATTCCCCTACTATATCTAACTTGAGTTTTGCAGATGATTTTATTATATTCTGTAATGGAAGCTTTTGGGCCCTAAAAAATATGCAAGCTTTCTTGAGAAAATTTGAAAAAGCATCAGGTCAGCTAATCAACTGCTCAAAAAGTAGTTTCACTATCCACTCCTCCATTCATAGAAGAAGGGTCTCAACCATCGAATCCATCACTTCTTTTAAAGAGAAATCAATCCCTCTCAATTACTTGGGTTGTCCAATCTTCTATGGGAGGATCAAAAGCTTATACTTTTCAGATTAAATATGGATGGATGGAAGTCTAAATTCTTATCTATGGCAGGAAGGAGAACTCTCATCAAATCAGTTCTCGAATCTATTCCTCTCCATTCTATAGCAGCTTTAAAGCCTCCCAAAAAAACTCTCAATACCATTCAGCAAATTTTCAGCAACTTTCTTTCGGGATCCTCCATTGATTTTGGATCTAAGCTCCATTGGGTGAAATGGGATTCTCTGTGTTTTCCAGTTCAAGAAGGTGGTTTGGGATTCAAATCTATGGAAGATATTTGCAATGTTTTTAGTATGAAAATATGGTGGTCCCTTAGATCCTCTAATTCTCTGTGGTCTGAATTCTCTTTTACCAAATATAAAGATTGTACTTCTAATAGTGGTTCACATTTCTTTAAGAGGCTTAAAGAAATCAAAGAAGATACTGACACTCATATTACTCCTATTTAAGATTCTATTTACTGGAATCTTACTACAAATGGCAAGTTCTCCGCCAAATCTGCGTGGGATATCTCAAGATATGTCAAGCCGTACTCCTTTATCTGCAAAAAAATATGGATTACCTCATTTACTTCTAAGATCTCTTTATTGTTATGGAAATGTTTTCACAAAATTGTCCCAGTTCACGTTGTTATTCAGAAGAAAGGTATCCACTTAGCCTCTATATGCTCTTGTTGTCAGGCTCATCTAGAATCTATGGACCATTTATTTGTTAATGGTCCCATAGCTGCTACTATTTGGAAACACCTCGCAGATTCTCTTGGCTTTAAAGTGTCCTTCTCATCCTTGAATCAAATGTTGATGTCTTGGTGTTTAAGATATCATTCCATGAATTTCATTCATTTCCTCCTATCCATTCTTCCGGGGCTCATCTTATGGGCAATTTGGTTGAGTAGGAACTCAAGTGTATTTGAAAATATTCAGATGGATAGTAAGATGGTCATCTCGAATGTTTATCGCAGAATCTCAGACATATCGTCAAACAAATTCTTCTACCCCAAGGACTCTATCCATGAGGATATCATCAGGTCTTTCAACCTAAAAGTTTGCTCTAAGGTCCGAGCTATGAAGGGGATTAAATGGTTAAAGCCAAAATAAGGAATCTATAAACTTAACACTGTCAGGGATGCTAGAGACAATCCAGGGGAGTTAGAGTCAGTAGGCATCATTAGAGATCATCAAGGTAATCTTATTCATGCGTTTTCTGCTTTTGAAGGTCGAACCTCCATTAATAAAGCTGAATGTCTGGCCGTTCTTAGAGGTTTAAATCTCTGTATTAATTTAAAGATCAATAACATAACTTTAGAATCGGATTCTAAATTTTTTATTGATATTTTATCTGGTAAGATTCTTAAACCTCCTTGTCACCTTATTGAAACCATCATGGAGATTCAAAGACTTCCTATTCAAGTATCTTTCAATCAGTGCTTTAGAGAAGCAAATTTTGCTGCTGAAAGTCTGGCCAACTTTGGAATTGCGTCGCAATCCTCCTTAATTTTCAGCGTTGTTAAGGATCTGCCTCAGAATGTTAGAGGTTGCTTTAATTTGGATAAACAAGGTCTTCCAAATTTTAGAGTCTACTAGTCTTGAGAATTTTGATTTTGTGTTAGCAAGAGACTTCTCCCACTCATTGTAAATGCCACCTTGGTAGGGCTTTTCCACCATCTATTCTATTTTAGTATATCTCTTTAAGCTAAAAAAAAAAGTAATACCCCGTCCTAGAAAATAAGCATTTAATGATAATCAAAATATTATATTCAAAGAAAAAATTGAGGAATAAATATATAAGGGGATTACGCCAAATGGCACGAAAAGTGGCGCATTATGAATAGTAATTAAGGAGAAAAATTCACATGTCGCATGGTTTGATTGGATGCGTTTTTAAGCTATAATAATCCTAGTATGTATGTTGGTTACGTTTGACACAAAAATACCAAGGAATCATTGTAACACGATCATGGTTAATAATGCAATTATTTGGGCGGTACGCGACGCTCATGATAGGTAACTTTGCGCGATTTTTGTACGATGCAACACGGTCCCAAATATCAAAATGACCACTTTTATAGGGTTCAAAAAATACATATAAAAATACCATAGGATCAAAAATCAAAAAATAATTAAACATAAATAAATAAATATTGTTTGTTAAAAAATAAAATTCCTCAGAAAATTAAGAAAATGTCCATATCGACTTAAAAATTTAATTTCAAGCAACTTTCTCTTCTTCGACATCTTCGGAAAAAATCATTAAGGCCCATTTTAGCCAAATTTTCGTTAGAACGTGTCGCGTAGGATGCGAACTTGCGCGAATTGTTGAGGACAATTGGTAAGTCAAAAAAATATTCCTACCATATATTTAGACTCATAAAAATATAAGGAATATTACCATTTGAAAAAAATTGAAAAAAATATGTTTTACGTGGAGGTCCCGATTCTTGCACGCCTTGTATAGGACAATTCCGAAGGTGAAATGACTATTGTAAATATGATTTTTTAGCCAGAAAAATGCAAGGAATGTGAATCTCAGGTTCAAAGTTTGAAAAAGAATGGCAGGAGATAGAAAGTGATGCAAATAAACATTTTGTGGGAGGAATTTGGGGAATTTAACCACTTAGGGTTTTAAGGAGTAGATAAGTGTATGTTAGTCCATTTGGGCATAATGGATCAGATTTCCCCTCTCTCTCTAGCTTTGAAATCTCTCCCACCATTCAACCACCACAAGCCACCCTACACCACCATTTCACCACCTATTGCCACTATATTTTACTAGTGTTCTACCATATATAAGCCTTGTAAACGCATTTCCACCACTGATAAGGAAGAGCTACGAATTTTGGAGTTATATTTGGAGTTTTCTTGGAGAAGATGAAGTGGGTTTTAAAGAAATTGAAGTGGGGCTTGCTTTGGATATTAAGAGGATGCATTTGGTAATCCCTTGAGGCCATCGTTAGAGGTAGGGGTTGCTACTCCTACACCAACAACACAATTTTCACCACCATTTTGGAGACATTTCGGTCAAAATACTAACCTTGGTTTAGGTTTAATGTGTGTGTATTTTCATCTTGTTAATTTGCATATATTAGACTAAATATATGTAGGACATGAGTTATTTTTCATATATGGTTCACTTAGTAGCATTCTCACCATTTTGGGTGAAAATGGGTTTCAAATAGGGGTTTTGAAATGGGTTTTGAAAGAAGATAATTTCCAGAATAGTTATTTACCCATATTGGGTATAAAATATGTAGAATAGTGGTTATATTGCATTAATTGACTTATTAATTGCATTCTTGATGTTTTGAATAAAAACGGGCATTCAAAAGAAGCTTTCAAATGGGTTTTAATGGTGTTAGAAATTTTAGAATACTATTCATAGACATTTTATGAAATAAAATGTGTTAGAATGATGTTTTAAAGATAAATAATGTGATTTTGTGCAAATAAATGCATTAGGCTTGTTTAAGCTATTTTATGAGATAAAAATGTTATTTTCTACTTGAATAATGAAGATAAATGTAAAAAATGAATCTTTCACTTTAAATGGGTATTTTAAAGTGTGTAAACTCATAATAAGAAAATAGTATGAGTTATTGTGTAAATATTGATAAATGGTTGTAAGATGTAAAAATAAAAAAATAAAGTGTGTTTATCAAATAGGTGGAAAATGAGGTTTTAATATATAAAATGTATGAGTCTATATATTAAAGGTGTGTGAAGTGTAAAATGTGAAAGTTGAGTAAAATACGATAATAAATAAGTGTTTTTACTGGTTAAATGTGTTTAAGTATTGAATTGAAAACTTAAATACCTTTTTGGAAAATGACACTTGTTAAAGGACTAAATTACAAGTATTGACAATAAAAGGGTAAACGGGTAAATTTACTTAAAGTAGAATATTTTTACACTAGTGTGGGTGAAAACGAATTAAGTTCTAAAGCATGAATGATTTTTGGTATAAAATCAACGTGTGGGTGAATAAAGGACTTAAAGGAGAAAGTAATAATTTTTTTTAAAGTCTTATTGGAAAAATGAACAGTTAAGTCCGGGCTTTTGGCTTCAGCCCATAAATGTTGAATAATGTGAACATTGGAATAATGTTGAGCACATTAAAAAGATAATAATATTAGATGATGCCGGGTTAAATAATTAAGCAGGGCTATGTTGTCCCTAGTGGTGAAAGACCCCAAACCAACTGTAGTTTACTCTGCACTCGGTGTCGGGCGGTCAAATTTTGTGAAATCGTGTGTGTCTGTGTGTGTGTCGGCGGAATCCTTAAAGAAAATTCTAAGTAATGAATTTAATATTCATGAAAGAGGCATAAATGAATGACATTAATTCATTGATCTACTAATGCAAGAATAACGCATTAAATGTTTAATATTCATGTCGAAACATGGGATGGTTTAATACGATGATATAATGATATTTAAGCTATCCAGTGAGGTTTTCAAATGAAAATGGGCATTTTTGTATACACGGTGTGTGTGTGTGTACGTTGGGTAGTAAATGAAATATTTTTTCTAACAATTGCTAGTTTTTAAGCATAATGATACAAAATGATTCTTTGTAAAGATAAGGAGAATAAACGAGTTAAATGATATTTTTGAAATAAAGCTTTTTAATACATTGGGATACGTATTTTCAAAGGTATATATGTAGATACATACGTACTTTCACATGCATGTAGCGTAGCGTGTGAGTATTCTTTTTTGTCGCTCGTTTCTATAATGCATTTGTATAGTTCCCACTGAACATTCTGTTCGCATTCCTCCTTTTGTTATGGCAAGTTGTATTTTATTTCGTACTTTGAGAACGTTATATAGGTAAGTAATTATTTACATTTACAATTAGTGGCTTTGTCTACTTGGCCTTGGGGGCACTTACCTTGTGTCCTAACACGTAGTTGATGAAAACTGGAATCTCATGCTAATAAGAGTAATATTAAATAATAATAAAACTATACTAGAAATATTATTTATGTTGTTTAATTGCACTTCACAATTAACGTACGAACTAGATTGGGTTGATCCTTTATTAACCCTTAAATCCAGGTCGGGGCGTTACACTCAGGGTCTTGTAAATGTTTATTCTTTAGCGGAGCATCATTGGATTTACACTCTTTTTGTTACTGAGTGTGGTATTACCTTTCCCCCAAATCTTCTCACTCTTTAGTTTTGTCAGTATTTCGATGTAGTTCCTTCAATAATAGTTCCAATCACATGGAGGATGGGGAATGGGGTCAATAGGTTAAATGAAATTTATGGGACTTATATTAGGATTCTTGAGTTAATGTTCTTCTATAAATGGGGAACCATTGGAGAGAGCACTTACTATATGAAGACTAGGCAAGACGATAGGGTTTTAGTATTTAATCTATAGAATTCCAATAAAGATTATTGGGATTATGGCGTTGTCGTCAAGAATTGGAAATATTCCCCCTTACTTGTGGGGCATCCTACACTGGTCCCAGGTGCCCCCGAGAAGGACGTGACATAGGTTATGAATTTCCTCTTAAATTTTTCCTACTTATCACATTATGTTTGCAAACTTGCTGAC
The DNA here is from genome assembly GCA_949130495.1 of Sambucus nigra. Lineage (NCBI taxonomy): Eukaryota > Viridiplantae > Streptophyta > Magnoliopsida > Dipsacales > Adoxaceae > Sambucus > Sambucus nigra. Next base: position 220,569,754 of record OX422220.1, on the reverse strand, counting down.
TAACTTTCTTATTTTGTTTTTTGTGAAGAGAAGAGTAAGAAGAAGTGTCCCAAGGAGGGATAAGTCAACCTTATAGACCTCAAATATCTATGGGGTCTTAATAAAATAGTTCAAGAAGAACATCCAAGATCTTCTTCCGTAATGTTGGAGTACAAGAGGTCAATTACATCTTTCATTGCTCGATAATCACTTGCACTGCCTCAGGTTACTGTCAACTTAGACGAGGAACCTGTATCCACATCTTCGACAGAAGAATCAGCAGGAGTTGAATTCATCCAAGGAGTAACTTCTTCTTCCTTTGAGTATTTTTATATTACTACCATCCCCACATCCCCTTCTACCGAGATGGTGAAAAAAGAAGTCCCCAACTTATTGGACAAGTCCTCTCCTCTAGATACCAAGAAAACTAACCCAGTCGAGAAGCATTCATAAGCCAGCGAGAAGATACCACTAGTTTCGAACACTAAGGAGGCTCGAATTAAAGAGACCCGATATAAAAGGTTTAAGAAAGGCTTGCTAGCCAGCAAGATCTGGCCAAAAAATCTTTTGAGTTGGCCAAAAAGTCTTTTGTTAATCAAGGCCGAATTGAAAATGCTTCTATTACCATTAACCCCGGGCTGGCTAGAAGATAATAAAAGATGGGACTCTACCTTCTAATAGGTATGCTTTAGCCCCCCTGACTAGAGCCCTTTTAACTGAAAGGGTTGCCCATAATTATGCTTTGGTAAGTTCTCAACTTTCCTGTTAGTATGCATTAACTTGAAATGCTTTTCTTCTAATAACTCTTTCATTTCCTTACAGTTCTTGGTTGACTTTAACCCAATGATGGAGAAGGATGTCTAAAAAAGATCTTCCTCGTCGTTGGATGTTATGGAAGATTTTGATTGTTTGCAAAAATCATTACAAGCCTCCAGTGAAGCTCTGGAGAGAGAAAAATAAGCCTGAAAGGAGAAAATCAAGACCGCTAAAGTACTAGGAAATAGCAGTAGAGGACACTAAAAAACTGCTATTAATGAGCTTACTTATACCAAGTTAACAATTATTAAAGTTTAGTGTCGAGTAAAGGCTGCTGAGGACAAAGTGGTTGTGTTGGCCAATGATAACTCTTCCCTAAAGTCCAAGGGAAAAAAGGACAAGGAGGAGGTAGTAAAAAGGGATGGGAGAAAACCTTTACTGTGGAAGCCATCCAAATTAACTATACTAGGAAGCAATACTTCAAGGAAGGTTGGTCGGAGGCCTGAAAGGAGGTTGGTACTCCAGTAGACATTGAAATTTTTCAGAGACATGAACCTGGGACTCCTCCCAATATGGATGAAGAATTTGAAGATGATGGGGAGGGTTTTAGGAAATCTTCTATGGTGCTGCTAACAATGTTGACTTGCCTACTGTCGACCAACACAAGACCAAGGAGTAGGAGAAGGACATGGGTAAGGTGTATCTTCTTTTAGTTAGTTTATTTTTGTTTTTTTCTTTATGTATTTCACATCTCTTCTTCTTCATTCTTTTTTATGTACCTATGTCTGTAACCATGACATGATCAATGAAAGGACATTTTTTACTCAATTTCTTCAAACTTCAAGTTATGTTGATTTTTTTTGTTATTGTTTTTTATGCTATCTATTTTCCTTGATCAACCCCATAAACTTATACTTGTAAATTTCCATTTTGAAGCCAGGAAGAAAGTTATAGTTTCTGCTGAATCTGACCTACTCAGACAGTGTAAAAGTCTTTTTAAGGCTAGGCATGTCCCATTGACCCAGGAAGATCTGATAGATTTTCTCGGCCCAAATCCCTCTGACCAAGTGAAGGAGTCTTATATTCATCTTCATTGCTTCTTGGACATATCTATAGAAAATAATGTCAGTTATTACGAGATGACTGAGCAGATATAGGGAACACATTAACTTTGCAGGGCACTAGTTTACTCTGAATATGAGGCTAAGTACTAAGCCTTGAGCGAGGGCTGGGGTTTTGATAAGAAATTACAAGATATCACTTCTGCTATAAACAAGAAGGAATCGACTTGGAATTAAGAACCAGAGAGTGCCAAATCATTTTTTTCCCTTTTAGAGAAGGAAAATAATTCTCTAAGGATTGATCTTGACAGTTTGAAGAGATCAACCAATACTAGTCCAGATGAGGGGGTATCATTTTTGAAGACTAAAAGTACTAGGTTGTTGGAAGAATTAGAGGCATTGTAGAGGAAGAAAACTAAGTCAGGACAATCTTTTAGGAAGAGTATAGTTGTTCAGCCAATATTGATAAAGAAAGAACCAATAAAACCTTAGTCGACCAAGTTATGATTCTCGAAGAGAAGGACAAGGTCATCAGAAAACTTTAAGATAAGATGGACAGGCTTACTTTCCACTTCTATAAGAAATTCAAAGCTGTTTGGATGGACGGGTATGATAAAGCCCTGATTTACTTGGATAAGCACATAGAGCAGGCCAAGAATGAGGGATACAAGTGGGTTTGGTTGAACTTGCTTGGTCTGCTGAAGATTCATAAGGGTGATGAACTATGGCATTGGCATGACCCAGAGATGTAGGAATATCCTGACCCTCCCTTCTCAATTGATGTTAATTGGATCCCTCTTGGTGCCATCCCTCAGAGCTTGATCAGAAAATACATTGGGGATTTCATCCTTGAAGGAGAAGTGGAGTATGTTCATCCCCTGAACCTACTTGGTCGGTCGAGCAGCAATATGCGAACTAGGAAGAGAGATTTTATATTTTATTCAATTATTCGACTATTCTTGATGAACCTCCTATTAGGATAAACAAGGCTGATGGAAAACGTCCAATAGAATAGACTTGTATTTTGTGATATGTTGATCTTTGTTTTGCAATTCATATTCATTGGAATGAAATGAAGTTATTTAAAAAACTTTATCTTCCTTATTTATACTTGCGGTTACTATTAGCCATATTTCCGACTAGGTAATTTGTATAATGACTAGTTAGTTGGCTTATTGACTAAATGTTTATCTTAAATGTTAAATGCATGATTCATGATTGAATCTAATTATAATGCCTTAGATTAGACTAATGTTGTTCTTAGATAAAATTATAAAGAATTTTTTCAAACTAAGTTGTACAATTAGTTATCAGTGGCGACCAAGTTTATTAGGAATGTATAATTATTCATATGTTTTAACTTAATTGGGTAAAAACTCTTATATTCAACTTTGAGCCTTACATGAGGTTTTACTAACTTCTTATTTTTGATTTGTCAAAGACAAAATCATATATGAAGTTGTTAAAGATAATTTTTTTTGAAATTGGAAAAGTTTGAAAATGACATTTTTGTAGTTGGAAAAGTTTGAAAAAAACTTTACTAAAGTTAGAAAAGTTTGAATTAAAAATTAACCTTTAATTTTAAAATGGTACCAAACCATACTATGAAAAACAAAACATAAAAAGGAAGTATAATGGAGAGAAACATGCAAATTCATTAACTTGAATAACTGATTACAGTGAAATTACTGATGATATTTGCAAAGATGGTTGGACTTCCATGGGTTCTTAAACTCTTAGCCTTCCAATGTTTCCAGGCGATATGTTCCTGATCGAATTTCTATCGAGATACGATAAGGACCGTGCCAGTTGGGTTCCAACTTGTTCTTTTTCTAAATCACTTTCTTTAGTACGAGATCGCCCTATTTTATGTTGGTCGACTTGACTCGCCGATTCTGGAATCTGGCATTCCTTTATTGATAGGTAGTCATCTAAATTACAGCATCTTCTCTGACTTCTTCAACAATGTTTAGATCTATTCGCCTCATTAGATCACTCTTAGGGGAATGAAAATTAAACATCCTGTGAGTTGGCAGACCTATTTCAGTTGGTACTACAGCCTCTTTACCGAAATAGATCATAAATAGAGTCTCTAACGGTTCTGTTCTTGGTGTAGTCATGTAATCCCAAAGAATGATGTGTAGTTCATTGATTCAATTCCCCTTAGCCTCATCCAAGCACTTCATTAATCCATCGAGAAAATTTTTATTAGTGATCTCTATTTGACCATCACATTGTGGATGTCTAGGTGCTGAATGTAGTTTCTGAATTTTTAATCTGATGCAATACTCTTCATTGTCTAATTGAGTACCATGATCAGTGATAAAAGCATAGGGAATTTTATAGATACATATGATTTACTTCCATATGAACTGAAACACTCTTTGATAGGGCATATCGATCAAGGGCTCAGCCTCCATCCATTTATTAAAGTAATCCACTGCAACAACTAAGTACTTGAACTTTTCTTTGGTGGTGAGTAATGGTCCGACCAAGTCTATTGCCCAAATAAAAAAGGGCAAGGAGAAGCAATAGGAGTTAGGGAAGCTCCTGGTTTTCTATAAATGGTTGCAAACCTTGGCACTCGTCACACCTTTTGGCGAAGAAAACCCAATCTTATTTCATTGTTGGCCAATAGTAGCCTTGGATAGCTATACTTTGTACCAAAGACCTTCTAACTGAATGAGCGCCACATGAGCCCTCATGAACCTCCTTAATCATATCATTTACTTCTGTTGGATGGACGCGACGAAGTAAAGAGACTGTGCATCCCCTTCTATAAAAAACTCCTTTCTCCAGGATATAGTTGGTTACTTTCTATCTCAATTTCCTTACTTCCTTCTGGTCAGTTGGTAATAGTCATTTCCTAATATTAATCTTTAATTGTATCCATCCAAGAAGGACCCAATTCTACAAAAATGATACTGACTGGTTCCACATCAATACTCCTCCTGGTGTGAATCTCTACTAGAATGGTTATTCTAAGCTTGAGTGTAGGAACTGAGGCTACTTGAGCAAGAGCATCTGCTCGGGCATTATCCACTCTTGGAATTCAGACCATTTTGACTGCTGAAAATAAGGAGATAACCTCCTTGGACTTATTAAAGTATCACACCATTGTTTCTGCCTTAACTCCGTAAATTTGAAGTAACTGGTGAATAATAAGCTGAGAATCACTGTGCACTATAACCTGCTCAGCACCTAGTGATAAGGCTAGCTCCAAACTAGTAATTATTGCTTCGTATTCGGCTTCATTATTGGAGTCCTCGAATTGAAATCTCAAGGAATACTCTACACTTAAATCATCTGGAGTGTTGATAATGAGTCCATGTCTATTGCCAGTAATGCACGAAGAACCATCTACGACAATTTCCATTCTAGAACATCATTGTTGAAGTCTCCGTCCGCCAATACTCCATATTTGAAAACCTAATTTCTTCGTTCTGCTAGTCGCAATGATTTTTCTTGAAAAACTGATGATTTTGGTTGGTGGATGACCATCTCAATTTGCTTTTGAGCTGAGCTATTTTCCAAAAAAGCCTACTTCAAAAGAAAACTTGTCTTGTTGGGTGCCTCTGCATAAGTAAATTTTGTTATGAAATCCTCCACTGCTTATCCTTTCAATGAGGTTGTTGGCTTAGTAATAATTTGATATTCTCTAAGTTCAACTGCCCAAGACTTTAGTCTTCCCAATTTCTCAGGTTTGTGCAAAACTTCTCGTACAGGTAAGTTAGTGTATACTATAATGGTATGGGCCTGAAAGTATGGCCTCATTCTTCTAGACGCTTCAATGAGTGCCAATCCTAACTTTTCTAGGTGTGGGTACCTAATTTTTGCTCCTCAAAATGCTTTACTAGTGTAATACACTGGATTTTGAACACCTTCCTATAGTCGGATCAAGGCTGAACTAATAGCAAACTCTAAAATAGCCAAATATAAGTACAAATTTTTGCCCAAAACTGGTCGGGAGAGTAGTGGGAGAGATCCCAAGTACTTCTTCAAGTCTAAAAAATATATTTTTTTCATTTCTCATTTCATTCAAAGGTCTTTATAAGAACCTTAAACAATGGAAGACATTTGTTTATGGCTCGAGAAACAAAGTGATTTAGAGTTGCTACTCATCCTGTTAACTTTTGCACATCCTTCTTGCTGGTCGGGGACTACATCTCTAGTAAAGCCTTTATTTTATTAGGATGGGATTTAATTCCCCTTTGATTCATGATGTATCCCAATAACACACCTTCTTGGTAAGAGAAAGTCATTTTTTGGGCATGCTTTATTGAGGTCAGTGAAATATACACGCATTCATCATTTGTTGTTGTTCTACTTGACTATTACCTCGTTGGCCAACCAAGTTGGAAAATTAACATCCTCTAAAAACTGTTCTTTCTACTTCTTTTCCACATCCTCTTAGATTGTAATATTCTTCTCAAGACTAAAAACTTGGCGCTTCTACTTGATTGGTCTGGCATCCTTGTAAATATTGAGTTCATGACAGATGATGTTAAAATTAATCCCTGGCATATCCTCATGACTCAAGGCAAACACGTTCTTCCTATCTCTAAGGAATGTAATCAAATACTATTTGAGAGATGGTTGAGACGATCTGAGTGGTCCTTTCTAATTTCTCATCATCAAACACAATAGTTTTTATTTCATCCATAACTTATCCCTTCACCAAGTCCATCTCTTTACGGGGATCCAAAGTATTAATATGGAAAGTATTTGTGCCCCTTTGTATCTCCTCTTCATCGTCTAAGGTATAGTAACATTACCTAGCTTCCATTTGGTTACCATTCACTACGCTGACTCCATAATTGGTAGGAAATTTCATGCACTAATGCATAGTACATGACACTACTTTTAATTGCTTCATTCCTACTCCTCTAAGGATTATATTGTAATCTGAGGTATGTTTTTATTCAAAATGAATAAGAAAATTTTATCCTTTCTACTGACCGGCCAAGTGCCAACCAACACATCTAGCTTGATCGTTCCCATGGGATACACCCTTTCTCTTGAGAACCCTATGAGAGGTCTGTGGTACAGTTCTAGCTTACTATCTCGTAGCTCTAATCCTTAGAAATAGTTGTAGAACATGACATCTACCTAACTCCCATTGCTGAACAAAACCCTTTCCAGTCTGTCGTGGTGAACTCTACAAGTGATTATTAATGGATCATCATGAAGATAAATCACCCCACTCAGATCATTTTAAGATTATTCGATCACCAACCTGTCTTTGTTGACTTTCCTAAGCCAACCATCACTACTCTCGGACATGTTAATCTGCCTGATAATGGGACACGATTTGGCCTCATTTATGTAGACATTCCTTTCAGAAAGACCTTCTCCTCCACCAGTGTCTCCCCTGCAATGAAATGACAAGTAAAGGAAATCATACCTACATCCATCTCTGGTTCATGAGGCTTCTTCGAAAGGTTGAGATCATCCTCATAGTCATTGTTGCATGCCCTTTTGGTGTCACCTTTTCCTCGATCGTGTGATTCATATCTTCTCCTAGCATCTCGAACACCATTTTTATCAACAAATTTTGCCAACTTTCCTCACTAAATAAGAGTCTCAACTTCATTCTTGAGGGCTATGCAATTATTAGTAGTGTATCTATGATCTTGTTGAAAATTATTATATTTGGACTTATCCCTACTTTTAGGAGGGTCCTCAGTTTCCCAGACCGATTCAAATCTTTGTTGCCCTTAATATGCTTCAGGATGTAGTGGGCACCTTTAGTTAGTGGATTATACTCATTGTACTTCTTGATCTTGTCATACTTCTTATCTTTGTGATCTTTCTCGAACGAATTGTTCTTCTGATCTTCAGTTTTACTCTTTGGCACTTCTTTTGCTGTCCTAGCCTTGACATTCATAATCTTTCCAGCTTTATCCATCAAATCTGTCATAGTTTTGGGTGGATTTTTTGCAAGGGCATAGTAAAGATCCTTGGCAAGTAACCCACTCATCAAAGTTGTAATGGATATGTTTTCTAGATAATCTACCATTTTTAGTTTTTCATTATTAAAATGGGTGATATATTATCGGGTACTTTCTTCAGGTTTTTGGCGCACGGTCAAGAGATGAGTAACACTTTTGATCGTCATATCCCTAAAGAAAAAATTATCAATGAATAATTAAACTAATTGATGGAAACTATAAATTTTACCTCTAGTTAGATTATTGTACCATACTTGAGCTAGACCTATGATGGAACTGGATAAATCCCTACACCTCATTTCGTCGGGCACAGAACAAATGTCCGCAGCAGTTTGATATTGTTTAATGTGAAGGATTGTATCTATTTTATCATCATATTTAGGAATGACAACAGGTGGCTTAAATTTGGAAGGTGTGTGGTAGTCCACAATAGCCTAGATAAAAGGTGAACCTTTAACAAAACTTCTTAGCAAATAATTTTTTATTTTGTCCATTTACCTCAGTTGATCTTCCAATCGCTGCATGGATCCCTTCCAGGAATATTCCTTTGGTTTGGATTTGATCAAAGATGATTTTGTGGTTTTGTTTTGCATATGTTTTGAACTCTCATCTTGAGAAGTCTGCTCGACATGCATAGTTCCCCTCATGCTAGCTCTAGATCTCACAGATCCATCTCTGTGCTAACAATGTCATTCTTGCTCCGTTTTATGACCTCTGGTTACTCGGGAACCCAAGCGGTCAAAAGAAGATTCCTTACTTAGCCTCTTCAATAATATTGTCCTCTCTTTGGAAAAAATATATACTGTCATAGTAATCCATTTATTGGAATGAAAATGTTGCGCCAGCAAGGTATGACCAATCACGAGAAGATCAGGAGAGGTAAGTCCATTCATTCCTAGCTGGTGAAGGTGGCATATCTCTCCTAGAATTAGAGGATTTATCTCTCATTGTACGAGCCAATTGCCTTAATGACTCTTGCATGGCCTCCTGTCCTTTACCAAATTAAGTAAAATCCTCTGAAGGTATTTGTCATTAGTGGGAGCAGACATATCTGGGTTATTGCCTGCAGTCTCCAGGATTCTTTCGGGAATGGTAGTCATTCTTCAAGCCATAGAATGAATAAAGAAATGTAAGGGGTAAATAATGATGACAAGCGGTTGATTCCTAGAGACGGTGTCAAACTGCTGATGTCTAAAAATGGAGTGTGTCCAATTTTATAATCATAGATAAATAATAAGAGCAATCTATACAAACACACAAACGACAAATATTTTAAAAGTGGTGAAGTTGTTAAAAAGCCTACATCCACTATTGATTTTATTATTGATGTTTACAAAAGATTAGTATAGTGCTCATGAGACTGATTGAATTATCCCCTTAAGCTAAGGGATACTCTCTATTAATAGTGGCCCAGGACCCTAGAGACGGAATGCCTTTATATTTCCAGGCATTTACATATGTTTACAATAAATGAGACTCTTGGTATTCAATGATGGCCGCCCTTCTATCCGAGTAACCTTTGCTATTCCTGATGGTTCACATTCTGGATTTTGTCGGCATTCTATCCAACTAGGTTCCTCTGATACCGATCAAGATAGTTGAATGGCCACATAGGATGACATGTGTCTATTGTTCATTGGTCCACTTGGGAAGGTAATTTTTACATACAACAATATCATTAAAATATTTTTTTATTACATTAAGTTATTGTACTGTATTACTAACTTTATTGTGATCATATAACAGAGCAATAATGTGGACCTGTGGAAACTTTCTTGTGTGTATTGATGACATATTTTACTTGATAAACAAGAATGAGGTGTCAAGTATATTGAGAATTGAAATTGATCATACAATTATTGATGTGTAATAATAGTATATGATTTCATGCTTTGAAATACCATTGAGAAATCGCATTGTTAGTGCAAAATAACACTGATAAATAACAATATTATTTTGCAATGGGAAATAAGATACAAAATCACAGTGATTTTGCATTAAAATATATCATTGCGATTTCGCAGTCAGAATTTTGTTAGTACTATAAATGTAATTGGTTGTATATACTAATGTAGATATTGACTAGTAATTGCAGGTAATTGATACTTTGGGGAATATTTTTCACATAGTATCAGATACAATATGGGAATAAAAAAAGAGAGAAACACCTCCAAACCAATATGAAGTAGATAAATATTACATAATGGGCTCAATGTTTCAGGTAAAAATCGTCATTTTCATTATGTTATTTAATTGTTTACATTTATATGTTAGTATTAAATTTGAAGATAATAACTACTTTATAATGATTCCTTGGATTATTACCAAATGAATCCAAAAGGTGGTATAGATATGGTGAATAAGTTTTTTTATGGCAAATACATAGATTTCCGGTATGTCCTACTCCCAATTCACTATAAAGAAGATTGTAAGAATCGGATATCACGTCATTGGACATTAGATTTCTATGACATGCGAAAGGAATCATAGTCTCTATTCAAATCGCCTCATCTGAAAAGAAAATACAAATATGTCTACCTTAATGATGCAACTGCTGTGGTATACATTATTTAACATTTGATATTATAATTTATGAATTCTAGTAAATCATATGTTTATTTTTCCAACGATTGTTTTTTTTAGATTTATTCGTACAATGAGTGTTATAAAGCAATTAACAGTCAATCAGTCAATAAATAAAAGATTTAGAAATTTCTCCTCCAAACGTAATAGAAATGCAAGAGTTCTATTGCGCAGTTAAAAATATGACAACAAGCTCTCAACAACCCTTAAGGAGGTGATGACCAACTACTAAAAATAACTATATTTATTCAGATATTATCACAATAAGGTTTCAAAGAATAATTGCATTATTCATTTTATCTGTTTTGTAATGTAGATTGTGGAGTTATCATTTGCTATGTCATGGAGCAATTAATTACGGGTGGTAATCTTAAAGCTCAATTGGATAGTGATTTTATGGACGAATTTAGATGTAAAATAGTACATATATTACTAGATGATGGACTAAACAAATGGATATAAGATTACTACATACTATAAAAATGCAAGATATTCAGTGAAATGAAATAAAATAATTAATATCTCATTTATATTAGATATTTGATTGTTAAATCTATGCACTAATGTATTTCTTTCCTTTTTTGTTATTAGTCCTCACTAGGAGGAATTAAATTGATTACGCATATGATTTATAAATACATATTTCATATGGCAAATGTGTGTGCTTTAATGCAATATAATCATTTCCCATAGCGCAATGACCATTTCTCATTGTGAAATATATTTTTCAAATTGTGATTTTGTAATTTCACAATGCAAAATGGTCATGTCATAGTAAGAAAGAAGGTATTTTTGCATTCCAAGAAAAATATTTTACACCGCAAAATTAGTGACTTCACACTACGAAATGATCACGTCACAATGAAAAATAAGGTATTTGGCATTGAGAAACACTCATTAATTACCATTGTAAAACAAACATTATTTGTTCTTTTTAATATATTTATAACACGAAAGATCGTATTATCTTTTCATGCGATAATAGTTCCCATGAGATATAACTGAAAATAAATCATGAAACTGAAAATAAAATAAAGAAACTAAAAATAAACACTAAAATATGATACTTCAAAAACACAAAATATATTTTCATTAATATTTACATATTACAACTAAAAAAACTGCTCCACTTTTGGATTGCATTAATATTACATTCAGTACATTCCAAATACAAATAATTATTTTTTGAGAAAATCCTATTAAAGTTATTATGTGTTTACAAACGGACATAAACCTATCAGTATGAAGATAGTACAATGAATTACGGGTGAGTCTTGCAAAATGACAAAAGGATTCCTACCAAAAATCCCAATCATTTTCAAAAATCCTCCTCCTAATAGAATAATATAAAATCATGACACATATAAATATCTCCATTAACACTCATATCCAAGAGATTAGATCGATAGGTCCTACCAGGTTCAACTTATATAAATGTCCAAATAGTATAACAATATTTGATGCCATTTGTAGGATTAGCAAACCTAGATTGCCATCATGTCCAACCAAGTTGAACTAATCAAAATCGACAATGGAAATATCTCCCATGTAAATTTGGTTTAGGGTACCATTATCCAAACATCACTCTTTAATCATTTTGGATGTAGGGAGTATGTTCAGAATATCAAAATTTGACAACAGGGAGAATATCTTAATGAGGACTTCATCATAGATATAAAAAGTATGGGCTATTTTTTAAAGTGGCGATTTTTTAAGAGAGAGTTTTTCTTTCAATAGTAGAGGATAAAGAGAGAGTAGCATGTCACTAATAGTTTCCACATATTTATAAAAGAATGAACAAATTCTATCTCTTCAAAAATACAATGCTTATGTGAAAAGTTACCATGCAAAATGCATATTTTGATGGTAGTATAAATGAGTTTATTTAGGCACTGATTACTAATAGTAGTTACTTTGCGAACTCACAATGCAAAATCGCATTGCAAATTGACACGTGTTAGTGTGAAATGATTATTGCTAATGAATATTATTATACTAAAAATATTATTTGTCAGATAAATATTTCAATTACTCAAATACACATTGTTTTGGAATACAAATACATTTAACGATGAATTTCATTAAATGAATTGACAGCTTAAGCGAAAAAACATAGAGAATAATGATGATAATTGTTTACCTATTTAATGAGTACATAGGGATAAACGTTTGATTCGATATTTGTAAGGTAAAAAATATCAAATGATTTGATATTTTTAGTGTCAACATCTCTACTAGTATATATATATATATATATATATATATATATATATATATATATATATATATATATTGATAGACTAACTAAATTGGTACTCAATCTCCATTATCTATATATTCTCTACAAAATATATGGACACACCCTAATACTCTTCATCTCCATCTCTCAACAATAGTTAACCTTGTAAGATGCTTGTAGAGCTATATGGATTTTTATACAAACAGAATATGATAACTAAAGACCTTGAGGATGAAATCCATCAGTACAGTGCTGCAATCCACGAGTTCTTCGTATATGTAAGACAAGGTTTCCTAGTATTACCACCAATACTAGAACTGCTTGAATGGGTTGACATTCATCAAGCCTTCGATGATAAGTGGAATTTTTATGTCCTTCATGTCATACCAAAGTATTAGGAATCGGTTAAGAAATGGAATACCTTCACGCAACCGGTTGAAGAGTATATCCTAACAAGGGTTACCTCCCTCATCAACTTCATAGAGTCACTAAAGGATTTTGGTGATGCTTATCTTGACTACCCGAATACTCAATTTCCTTTTTTAATTTATTTCTATTTTACTATTTTTTGTATGTTTCTGTTCCTTGTTTATGACTTAGAAAATTGTAAAAAAAAAACTCTTTTTGGGGAACAATATATTATGGACAACTGTTGGTTTTATATCTCTCGCAATATGTTATTTTGAACTGATGATTTGAAATATATTGCAACTTTAACTAAGATTTAATACAAATATAATATAATATTGTATAATTCCTCGCTATAACAATCCAAATACATGTTTGTTCTGCGTTATTGATTAGTAAAACGCTATTTGTTACCTTTTGGGAGTACCATTAAAATAACATATTTATTGCAAAATATGTAATCACTTAAAATGGAATTATGAAAAATGTTTGTATAACTACTGTGGTCAAAATATCATGAGTCTTATACCTTCTTCAGATTAAGATAAAACTTATTTCGCAACAAAATGACAATATATCTCACTTCAATATTTCAATAATTCGCAACTCAAAATTGTTAATATTTTTCATTCCTAAATTTGAACATATTGCTCATTGCGTACTTAAAACATTAACAAAGAGTTAAAGTAAATCGACAACTTCAAATATTTGACCAACTCATACAATTAATTGTGTGAAATTTTCAGATGGCAATAATTTCCTATTCTGAAACATATAATAATTGGATTGCATTTGTCTATCACTTTCAACATAGGGTAATTCATCATTACAAGATTTATAAGCTTCATCCGTTCCAGAGTCGGAGTCATTTCGTTCAACACGCATTTTAATGTATACCACCCAAGTAATTACAATATATATATATATAAAGCAGGAGGGACTTTTGGTCTTTCCCAATTAATGGTTGAGATTAAATTTGGTTGACTTGGTCTTTATCAACTGGTGGTTGATGTTAAATGTGAAGGGATTGAATCTAAGGGCTGAGAAAGAGGGTTTTAAATCTAAGGGCTGGGAACGGGTCCTCTACCACTACCTCGAGCCTCTCCCCATCAATTGCATATCTGTTAAACATCCTCTTAGTCCCTCGAGCCTGTCAATCTGTAGTATACCTTGAGCCTCGCAACAACCATGAGCATTGGAACTCAAAATCTAAGATATGGGGTCATATCATATCTCATATCTGCTCTCTCACATATGCCACCCAAATTCTTTACCAAGATACGAGAGAGAAATATTACATATATCTCATACCTGATGGTAAACTGGGAAAATAAAGAGAGATTGAAGAACCCACACAGATATACGACGATATGATGGACCTCAGTTGTATTTCCTCTGCCCTTGACCCCGGTGGTTCATAACACCCTATCCCTCTCTGTGCAAATCTATATATGGCGGAGATGGGGTAGCAAACGACGGAGATGGGGTAAGGAGGAGGTTGTGATGGTTGTACGATAGAGCACGTGGGTGTTTATTTATTTTTCTATTTTTCTATTTTATTTATATTTTCATAATTAATACTGGGGGATCGTAGAGCTTTAATTCATTCTATTGGGTTTTAACAGTTGGCTATATTTTTTTAAAGGTGAGAAGCATTATAATAGTTGGCTTGAAGGTGAGAAGCATTATAAAGGTATCCTGCTACTGGGTTTTAAATCTATAAGGTTTTTTAATGAACATCTCAACTTTTTACACATCTCTACTTTTTGCAGATCTAGAGGGTTTTTTTGATACTTGAACAAGAGGTTTTTTCATGACCCACCCACGAATTCTAGAGGGTCCTTCAGTGCAGATCTAGAGGATTTTTCCGATAGTGGAGATTTAGTTTTGATTTAAATCATTTTTTAGGATTCTAATTTGTTGATATTGGATTTGGTGTTTTTGGATTTAGTTTTCTGATTGGGTAACCCAAGGTGCCTAACATTTTCCTAAAAGTATTTCTCCCTGTATAAAAAAATTACGGACGTATATGCGTGAGGACCCTATATACTGTCAGTCAAAAAACTAATTTGACTAAAACATAAGAAATATGTACGCATGGGGCCCAATGATAGATGTTCAAAATGATTTTTTTATATAAATTAATCTAGGCAACAAAAGGAAGGGACAGGTATGTGGCTGGAGGTATAGTGTAACCTATATTATAAAACGTTAAAAAAAGTAAAAGAAACCAAAAGTTATTATTCAGCACTGTAGTGTGATATATTTTTTGGGGATGTCAATTTAGGATTCCTTTGTAGATAAAGGCTTTAGCCACCTAAAAACCATAGGTTTGCATATAAAGATTGGAACAATGGTCAAAAGATCATTCTAGAAAGTATCAAATCTTCTAAAGCAAGATTCAGTATTTAACCAAATTGATTACATAGACTCAACAATTTAATAATTCTTTATGTTTTGTACAAAACATAATAAAATATTTTTTAATATAATTGAATTACTAATATCCAATTGATTAATTATTTAAAAACTATTAAAAACTTAATTAATAAATGTATTTATTATTTCATTTTTCATTCAATTTTAATTTGAAATATTAATAAAAAAATACATGGGTGATAATTTTGACACGATTTCACTTTAGACAATCCTAAAAAAACAATAATATTGTGAGAATTTCAAAAATATTTTGTGTTTTTACTAGATAATTGTATTAAACGGATAAAAAATGTGAACAAAAAAATGAAAAAAATGTAGTAAGGAATGCATGTGATCAATTGGATTAATCATTATTACCCGTTGTATTGAGTTGTAATAATTTAGAGTTTTTTTTGTTTTAATTGGTGATTATATATGATCGTGTCATTTTTGTATTAGATCATTTTAACTGTTTAAACCATTTATTCTAAAATCTCACTTAGACTCATGTATATTTGAAATATCATATTATCACCACTTAAATTTTAATGATTAAAGTTGTATGGTTGCGATGTGTTGAACTATAGAATGGAATTAAGATAATCCTATCACCCCGGAATGTGCTTTAAACCTTTTTCCATATATTTAGATAGCTATACATTGAACTGCTTTACCATCATGTCATCGGCACAGGTGCACCAACTTTTTAGTATAATATGTAGTGTTCCAAAAACATGTAGCTAGAATGCATAGTGTTATAAAAGTGTCAAATGAATAATACCATACATAGGAGTGCGAGTGTTTTATAACCACAAATATTCGGGGGGGGGGGGGAGGTAAGAGTGCTATAATGAAAAATATCCGGGTGCAAATTTATCAGTGTGTATAGATAGATAGATAGATAGATAGATAGATAGATAGATAGATAGATAGATAGATAGATATATAGATAGAGAGAGAGAGAGAGAGAGAGAGAGAGAGGGGGGGGGTTTACAAACGAACCTAAAAGATGAACATTTTAATGAACCTTAACAAAACAAACACCTAACAACATATTAATTTTAATTACTATGTTATAATTGGTCCGTGCCAATGGCAACGAACATACCTGTTTTTTAATACACATACCTTACCCCCCCCCCCCCCACACACACACACACCCCTCCACCAAAAATCTCTAAATCACCCACTTGCCTTAATAACCTTATACCTCCACTAGGCTGAAAAACGGACCCTACCTGTCATACTACACCACCAGCAGGTGGTGGCTAGTAACCCCCAACAAAATCGAACCCAGCAGTCCCTAAACCAGAAGCAACGCAAGATTCAGGCCAACCCGAGCTCGTAACCCGATGCCCACAAGACCCTTAACCCAAAGCTACCATAATACAAAAATCCACAACTCCCAGACATACCCATCACCTGATCCAACACAAAATAAAACCCCCAAGAAAACCCATATACCCAAATCCTGCATGAATCTCCAACCCACTACTTACTTCAACCCATTACCCTGCTCATATAACCCGATTTGCAATGACAGTCCCAAAATCCACCATACCGGAATACTCATCTCTTCCACTGATCCTCTCAACCACCGTCACAACCTGGTTTCAAGTTTGGGGGTGGGTGGGTGTATATTAAATAAAATGCGTGTCCGTTTCCACTAGCGCGGACCAATTTGAACATAGGAATTAAAATTAATGGGTTATTAGGTATTTTTTGTTAAAATTCATTAAAATGTTCATCTTTTAGGTTCACTTGTAAGTCTCTCTCTCTCTCTCTCTCTCTCTCTCTCTCTCTCTCTCTCTCTCTCTATATATATATATATATATATATATATATATATATATATATATATATATATATAGTAATGTTTAAATCGCATCATCTAGAATACAACATGGATTACTTATAACTTCATATCTCATATAAAATGTTCTTGATCTAAATTTTTCCCATTTCGGACAACTTTTTTCATAAAATATCGCATACGGACACAATGTACATATCAACACGTTAGCATTCAATTTTCCATGCTTAAAAACATGTGACATATTCCTTTTTCATTGTAAACTTGTTAAACAAGACTGAAATCTCAATATCTAAATAATAAGAATCTTAATGCATAAGGTTGGAAAAGGAACAATAGTTACATAAATAATATTCAAAAGAAAGATTAATACGACGTCGGCTAAAATCTAGGAGATAATCTTAGATACCATAAACAGTATTGGACATGTATCTTGTCACTTTTTTCACATGCAATTCTCAACTTGTTATTAACCGATTACCATTAAAAGGTTATTTTTGGAAACTTAAGTATTATAAACACATGCAAGGGGCCTTAGACTAAACGTGTTTGCAATCGGGGTCAATACTTGCACATATTTGTCCCCAAAGGGGGATCAGTTAATCAGGATATAAAATAAGCATATTTAGTAATGAAAAAACAACACAGATATTGGAATATAAAATAAATAGATTCAGTGACATACAAGAAAAACATCGCAGAAACTTTTGTATGCAAAACAGTTCAGATTCAACACCATAAAACGTCGCACAAATTTTTATACACAATACAAAATAGATTTTGTGACATAAAACATCACATAAATATATATACACATTATATATATATATATATATATATATATATATATATTATGATTTATCCTTTTTATGTGTTTTCAAATATGTACCAATGTATTCATTTGTCTTATAAGTTTATTTAATCATTAACAATTGCACTTTAAACATTTAATTCATAAGGTGTACAATATACCATAATTTTATTAAATAAACAAACACACATATTACATGATGTATGTAAAGTTCAATGACCTGAACTATTTCATAGAAAAACAAAATGAAAAAAATATAATATTTCAACACAATGTTGTGATACCACGTGTAAAACATACTTTAATTAATGAACACAAGCTGTAGTACCCGCCTCGCGACTTTGACCATACTCATGTGATTTGGTGACTTTATGTGACCTAATTGAGCTTTAGACCTTGCAAGATGAATTATGGGTCAGATTTGGAGAATTAGAATGGAATTAAATTTAATATTGGAAATTTAAGGTTGTTGGAATGACATCTGGAGTTGTTCGAATGAGATTCCAATCCCGTTCGAATGGTCTTATAATGACATTTGAATGAGACATCTCTATATAGGGAAACCTAACCTCGTTCAAAGCATGTTTGAACGAGATGTAGTTATCATTCGAATAAGTTTTAGTCTGGTTCGAATGAGATGCTCAAAATCGATCTCTGTAGATTTAGAAATTGTTGTCAAAACCTAGACCATTGGATTAATACACGTGCCATGCTCTCACAGTAAGAGATAATTTCATGAATACGGATTGGGGCAATTTAATTATTTTATCCTTAAGGGTTTTGGACTATTTATGGGGTGTTATGTCCATTTGGGTTCATATAATATTAGACTTCTCTCTCTCGCTCTCGCTCTCTCTCTCAAGATTTTTAAAGTTCCCCATCGACAAACCACCTTAAACCACCCTAGCACAACTGCCCTCTACCTTAAACCACCCTAGTATTTAATAGTTTTCCACATATTTAAGCCTCTTATAAACACACCAACACCATTATTTGGAAACGTTTTGAATTTAGGAGCCGTTGTTGGGGATATTTAAAAAAGAAAAAAAGAAAAAAACAATGGAATTTAAAGGGGATTTTACTTGGAGATTTACGGAGCTTTCATGGAGGAAATGTGACACCCCACTTAAAATAATAACGGGTGGCCAACCCTATACTAAAATAATCAGGAATCTCAAGTGGATCATTCTCAGCATCTACTTACGATTCTAAAATAAACACGGCTAACTACCCAAAACTAGAGAAAGAGGGTGCCAAAAAAAATTTAAAACATTTATTTACATTTCAAAACAAACCATGCAAAACCTAACCAACAACATACCAACTACTGAATATAATAAAGAACACACACATGATATATAAAACAGAATAATAGCAGAGTACAATAAAATCTACAAAATGAATTACCCGAATATGCTGTCCGGTCATAGACAATATAATAATCTGAGAGAGAAAACATAAAAGTGTTACACTATAACACTTGGGTATAAACCCAATATACAAACTTAATCCTAATCTAGATACACAAATATAAGAATCGACTATATGAAAATACCGCAACAATCCGCTACTGCCAGAGCTCTACGAATAAACTGGATGGATATCAACAATGGCGTCCTTGCGGAGGAACACCTAAAATAATAAAATATATATACAGGGCAAGAAAAAATATAAACGGGTAAGAGCCCGAGGTGTGAAAACATTTTTAGCAAGTGCATTAAAATGCATAATAATTATAAATGCATTATAACATGATTAAAGTGGAGTCGCAGTCTCCATAATATTCAACTCACCTCTCAACTAAAGCGCGCACTAAATGTATGCACATGATCTCCAAATAATTGTCCAAAACTATCTTGGTCAATAATCTAACCTAACACAAAATTTATACTCATCTAAAATCCATCTAAGTCATAACCCTCAACTTCTACTATTTCCAAACTCAAATATTCGTCAACTTACTAACATATAAAGTCTACATAAACATTCTCTTTTACTATAATTTCTTATATTCTAGTTATTGACATAAATATATATGTAAATAGATATATGAGTTATTAGCATCTAAGTACTAAGGACTAACCTTCTCCCAATTCTCAATACTGCACTGCGTTTCGTGCGTGGGATGTCTCGTAAGCGAAATCCAAACAAGGAACTCCCCTAATACACTACTGCTTAGTAGTATTGATTATCAAGATTCATTACGCCCTCAATGCATGATGCGTATAACCCAAATTCTTTTTATACTATAAATGATTTATTATTCTCAATTCTCAACAGTGCACGACGTTTCGTGCATGGGACGTCTCGCAAGCAAAATCCAAACAAGGAACCCCACCAATACACTACTCCTTGGCATTATTGATCGTCGAGATGTATACTAATATCATAAATATTACAACTAAGGACTAACGTCCCCCCACACCCAACATTACACTGCGTGGGACGTCTCGCAAGAAAAATCCAAAAAAGGACCCCCCAATACACTACTCCTTGGCAATGTTGGTCGTTGAGGTCCATTATGCCATATATACCCAAAGTACTATATATATGCTCATATAATTATCTATGCTTTATTTTCACTTTAATATATTCATCGCAATTTGTCTGGATAAAATCTCCCGGAATGAGATTCAATCAATCTTCTTATATCTCTTTACTCTAGAGACAAAAATGATATGACATAATCATATTTAATTAATATACTATTCACACAAGTATAATAATAACCATCCCAGCGAGCTATAAATCGAGGATGTTGGTTCTCAATGCTATCATCTTCCATGAATTACTCACTTTATCCCAGGTTACCATATATCAGACTATTATCAAACCGCCATGGTAAAATAATAAATCAAAACGTACAAGAAGCGGTCATAGTTCCTCCCCGAAAGTGAGATGAAACATACCCACCACGTTTCACCCCTAATAAAAATCACACAATAACAAATGGACGTTATGACCTGGGGAATATACGCACCCTGCTCCTCAAGCCATGAGCCTCACCCACATCTCGTAACTTCCCATGATAGCATAGAGGGGGTATGCTTCACACACACACACACACACACACACACACACACACACACACACACACACATATATATATATATATATATATATATATATATATATATATATATATCATTCACACAAGATATACAAACATCATCACATCATATAAATGTATACCATCACACAAGGTATATATATCACAGTATTTACATTATCTTATTACGCTCTTAGGCGTAAATGAAATAATCTCATTATTTAGTATATTATACTCTCGATATACTATTCGTCAATAACTCACATAATTTCCCCACTTAGTATACACTATACTATTTCTCACTTGAAATTCACACATAACTTCTATTTGTATGAATCGTCACTCAATTGTATTTGCATTGAGGATATTCTCTATATCCTAATGCACCTCGATCAACATTTATCATTCTCAATCCATAATATGGTTCAATCAATCATATGAACCTTTAAATTTATCCCATTTGGGATTTAATTCTAAACTCATTATAACTAAGCGCATCCTAACTCTCTCTCTTATAGATTCAAAATTATCTCCAAATATAAATCTCAATGATAGTGGGCTTCCCCACTAGTCGATGCGATACTCTCCAATCGGTATTCTTTCGAATTAAGTCGATATGACTCCAATAATTTCTCATAAGGGAAACTCCCTAAAAGTCTCCAAAACACACTTCTCATAACTTATGTGAAGATTCCTAATCGATAAACCCACAAGAAATGGAGCGAAACTCACTCTAGAAAAACCTCACAAAAAGAGCCCTGTTTCCGAATCGATTCGGCCCCTCCGAATTGATTCGGTCTAAACAGCGAATCGATTAGGTCCCCCCCCCCCCAAATTGATTCGACCCAAAGGGACCCGTAAGTCTGATACGTAACGAATTGATTCGCAAGGGGAGAATCGATACGTCCCTAAAGACCTGTAGGTTCTGCAACATGCCGAATCGATTCGGAAGAGGCGAATCGATTCGGTTTGTTCAGCAAGCTATGAAATGGACTATACTTCTTCAAAACCCAAAATTCCAAAAATCAATTATATCAATTTCTCTCGATCAATCCTCAACCCAAATATTCAAAACTCAATGTATAACTCAACCCAACCATTTATATACCCTCAAATACATATACGCACCTCAAATGCAAGATTAACACCAAAATCTAGGTTTTGACATTTTAATCCCGAAATCCATAATTTAATCCACAAATCATTAAATAAAGTATGCACAAGAATTATTTAGCAAGTTTAATCACTTGCCTCAAAGTTGTAGAGTCTGAATCTTCCTCGAGATTGCGTAGTGGCCGGAAATCCTAAGCGTTTCTCTCTTTCTCTTCTTCTTTTCTTCTTCTTTTTCTTTCACTTTCTCTGTAATGAGATTTCTTTCTCCCTTAGGCTTAATAAGCCTTATCTCCAAAATACACAACTTTAAATGATGATACACAGTTTAAATGACTCGGTTACTCTAATTCGAGCCAAACGAGCTTAAAATATCTTGGAACCCAAATAAGACCCAAGTATAGTCATTTCGACTTTCTCAACCCATCCGAAAACGACTGCACCCTCAGAATCGTCATTCGAATCACTTTCTAACATCTTCAAATTTTGACCTCAACTTCCAATTTAATTATTCTCCAATTAAAATAATATTTATTTTTCCCAAAAATAAATAAATTATTGTCCCAAAAATATCGGGGTATTATAAACTTCCTCACTTACAAGAATTTCTCCCTCAAAATTAAGCTAAGACTAATACTCCAAAGCTCAACTAGTTTCTACTACACTTATCCTCACTAACACTATACCCAATCCTCCCACTTCTCACGACAAATTATTTTAGTTTTATAAAATCAATTATAACTACTAGTGCGCCCATACACCCTTTATCTGATCTATACTCGTATAAACATAATTAGGCTTCACTTGCCTCAATAGTACAATAACTCGAAATATATTAAGTTATACCAACATACTAATAATATAACAAGTTTGAAAGGTCCAAAGATTTAACTCCTCTCAATTCTGGACATTCGCTACTTTCATGCGGGGGAGGTCTCGCAAGCGAAATCCAAACAAAGAACCCTCCCAATACACTAATATGTAGCGACGTCGGGGATTGAGAGTTAGTTATATCGGGACTAGAGTTTAAAATAATTTTCTATAAATCATTTTTGATATGGCCCAAAGGCCTATACAAAAATTATTTTGAAAATAGTTTATTTTAAAACAGTTTTTGTCTTTCGACATTTAAATAAAACAAATACCTTATGCCCAAGACACAAGGTTTTAATAATTATCATACTCATAATAATATATAGTTCTCAAAACTAGCATAATTATGAGCTAAATTATCTCGCTCAACAATAATCCACTAAATTCTGAATTCTTTGCAGTAATAATCTCTCTCATCATATTAATATATTTCCATTCACTAGGCTCTTCCATAAGTGGAATATAACAAATATATAAGTCTAGCACGACTATTAAAAAAATAACTTTACCATTACTACTCAACACATTACAACAACTCTTACATTCACAACGAAATTATAGCTCTCTTTCTAGCGCATTACAAAATAGTATATGCTCTCAAAAGATAATAATATAAGAGCCTCACTCGCTCAATATTCCCTTCCGGGTCATTTCATACATAATAGGGTTATAACAACTAATTGCTAATCCAAAACTTACATACAGTATTCCCCATGCCCCTCAAAGCATCATCCTAATCACAAAGGATAGAAATTGACATCATACCTCTCTAGTCCGACTTCATCTCCTCATCAATGGGTTCCCACACAAAGTCCCCCGACCTAAAATGGCCTCAAATCTGCTGTAGGGGATGAACATCAAAAACTTCCTCAAAACATGGTCCTTTACCTCTTTTAGGACAATCTCTCTTCATATGGCCTAATTCTTTACAAAAGAAACATCTACCCATAAATCCTCTCTGCCCATCTTGAGGAAAATATCGTTGTTGCAACCCCCTATAATCTCGGTCATACCTTCTGCCATTACTGGAATTCTCTTCACCAGACCTACTTGATGAACTCAAATCTCTAAAGTTCTTACCCCCTTGCAAATGAAGACGATATTCATGACACTGCAACAGTGTCGCATTCACTACCTTGGCGAAAGCCACTAACGCTGGGTTCCCTAACAAATGTTGCCGAATTTGCCAATTTAAACCTCGCATGAACTTCAATATTCGTTTCTCTTATGTATTTACCTCATCAGCTACTAAATTCTACAATCGAGTAAATTCTTCTTCATACTCGGCCACCGTCTTATTATCTTGAAACACATCCTTCAATTTCCTCCTCATTTCCTTCTGAATCGCGAAAGGAAAATACCTTATTTCAAAGAGTTCCCAAAAATCTATTATGGGTAATGTAACTCTTTGTTCCGATGTGGTGACAGACTCCCACCATTGGAGAGTTTCTCCCGTTAACTTAAAGGTGGCGAGAAATTGTTTCTGCACCTCACCACATTCAATCATGTGAAGGTGCCTCTGTATACTATTCTTCCATTGACTTGCAGCCATCGCATCAACTCCCCCTGAAAACTCTGGAGGATGTCCCTTACTAAAATTTTCCCGTAATATTTCCCACAAAGACGGTCCTGAATGGGTTTGGGCTGCTAGAACTGCAGGTTGATGCTCCATCGCAGAAATAACAACAGTTACTGCTTGTGCCATAATACTGGAAACTTCATCTGTAGTCATAGTCCTTTAAGGCATTTGGGGTTCCACACTCTCATCCCCTTTATTTGCCCTGCCTGAATGACCTCTCTTCGGTGGCATATGAAACAAGAACAATTGTATTAGAACTCCTTTCAATTATTTTCTCAACACAGAAGAAAATATGGACGTATGAAAACAACAGTCCTAATAATAGGGCTCGACATCAAGAACGCTTACGGAATATCGCAGTAAACCCACACAGATACTAAAGACACTAGAACCTGTGCTCTGATACCACCTATGGCACCCCACTTAAAATAATAACGGGTGGCCAGCCCTATACTAAAATAATCAGGGATCTCAAGTGGATCATTCTCAGCATCTACTTACGATTCTAAAATAAACAAGGCTAACTACCCAAAACTACAAAAAGAGGGTGCTATTTTTTTTTTTAAATATCTATTTACATTTCGAAAACAAACCATGCAACAACTAACCAACAAAATACAAACTTCTGAATATAATAAAGAACACACACATGATATATAAAATAAAATAATAGCAGAGTACAATCAAATCTACAAAATGAATTACCCGAATATGCTGTTGAGTCACAAATAATACAATAATATGAGAGAGAAAATATAAAAGTGCTCCAGTATAACACTTGGTTATAAACTCGATATACAAACTGAATCATAATCTAGATACACAAATATAAGAATTGACTAAATCAAAATACAGTAACAGTCCACTACTGCCACAACTCCACGAATAAACTGGATGGATATCAACAATGGCATCCTTTCAGAGGAACACCTAAAATAATACAATATATATATAGGGCAAGAGAAAATATAAACGGGTCAGAGCCCAAGGTGTGTAAACATTTTTAGCAAGTCCATTAAAATGAATAATAATTATAAATGTATTATAATATGATGAAAGTTGAGTCGCACTCTCCATAATATTCAACTCACCTCTCGACTAAAGTGTGCACTAAACGTATGCACATGATCTCCAAATAATTGCCCAAAACTATCTAGGGCAATAATCTAACCAACGCCCAACTTTATACTCATCTAAAATCCATCTAAGTCATAACCCTCAACTTCTACTATTTCCAAGCTCAAATATTCGTCAACTTACTAACATATAAAGTCTACATAAACATTCTCTTTTACTATAATTTCTTATATTCTAGTTATTTACATAAATATATATGTAAATACATATATGAGTTATTAGCATCTAAGTACTAAGGACTAAACTTCTCCCAATTCTCAATGCTGCACTGCGTTTCGTGCGTGGGACAAGTAAAATCCAAACAAGGAACACCCCCAATACACTAATCCTTGGCAGTATTGATTATCAAGATTCATTATGCCCTCAATGCATGATGCGTATAACCCAAATTCTTTTTATACTATAAATGATTTATTATTCTCAATTCTCAACAGTGCACGGTGTTTTGTGCATGGGACGTATCGCAAGTGAAATCCAAACAAGGAACCCCCCAATACACTAATCCTTAGCACTGTCGATCGTCGAGATATATACCAATATGATAAATATGAGAAATAAGGACTAACTTCTCCCCACTCCCAACATTACACTACGTTTTTTGCGTGGGACGTCTCGCAAGCGAATTCCAAAAAAGAAACCCCCCAATACACTACTCCTTGGCAATGTTGGTCGTTGTGGTCCATTATGCCCTATATACCCAAAGTACTATATATATACTCATATAATTATCTATATTTTATTTTCACTGTAATATATTCATTGCAATTTGTTCGGATAAAATCTCCCGGAATGAGATTCAATCTATCTTCTTATGGCTCTTTACTCTAGAGAAAAAAATGATATCACATAATCATATACAATTAATATACTATTCACACAAGTATAATAATAACCATCCCATCGAGCTTTAACTCGAGGATGCAGGTTCTCAATTCTATCATCTTCCAGGAATTACTCACTTTATCCCAGGTTACCATATATTAGACTATTATCACACCGCCATGGTAAAAAAATAAATCAAAATGTACGGGAAGCGGTCATAGTTCCTCCCCGAAAGTGAGACGAAACATACCCACCACGTCTCACCCCTAATAAAATTCACACAATAACAAATGGACCCTATGACCTGCGGACTATACGCACCCTGCTCCTCAAGCCAGGAGCCTCACCCACATCGCGCAACTTCCCATGATAGCATAGAGGGGGTATTCTTCACACACACACACACACACACACTCACACACACACACACACACATATATATATATATATATATATATATATATATATATATATATATATATATATATATATATATATATATATATATATATATCATTCACACAAGATATACATACATCATCACATCATATAAAGGTATACCATCACACAAGGTATATATATCACGCTATTTACATTCTCTTATTACGCTCTTAGGCTTAAATGAAATAATCGCATTATTTAGTATATTATACTTTCGATATACTATTCGTCAATAACTCACATAATTTCCCCACTTAGTATACACTATACTATTTCTCACTTGAAATTCACACATCACTTCTATTTGTATGAATCGTCACTCAATTCTATTTGCGTTGAGGATATTCTCTATATCCTAATGCACCTCGATCAGCATTTATCATTCTCAATCCATAATATGGTTCAATCAATCATATGAACCTCTAAATTTATCCCATTTGGGATTTAATTCTAAAACTCATTATCACTAAGCGCATACTAACTCTCTCTCTTATAGATTCATAATTATCTCCAAATATAAATATCAATGATAGTGGGCTTCCCCACTAGTCGATACGATACTCTCCAATCGATAATCTATCGAATTAAGTTGATATGACTCCAATAATTTCTCATAAGGGAAACTCCCTAAAAGTCTCCAAAATACACTTCTTATAACTTATGTGAAGGTTCCCAATCGATAAACCCACACAAAACGGAGCGAAACTCACTCTAGAAAAACCTCCTAAAAATAGCCTTGTTTCCAAATCGATTCGGCCCCTCCGAATCGATTCGATCCTAACTGTGAATCGATTCGGTCGCCCCGAATCGATTCAGCCCAAAGGGACCTGTGAGTCTGCTACATAGAAAATCAATTCACAAGGGGTAAATCGATTTATCCTTAAAGACCTATAGGTTCTGCAACATGCCGAATCGATTCGTAAGGGGAGAATCGATTCGGTTTGTTCAATAAGTTACGAAATGGACTATACTTCTTCAAAACCCAAAATTCTAAAAATCAATTATATCAATTTCTCTCCATAAATCTTCAACCCAAATATATAACTAACATCAAAACTCATTATATAACTCAACCCAACCATTTATATATCCTCAAATACATATACACACCTCAAATGCAAGATTAACACCAAAATCTAGGTTTTGACATTTTAAACCCAAAATCCATAATTTAATCCACAAATCATGAAATAAAGGATGCAAAAGAATTATTTAGCAAGTTTAATCACTTGCCTCAAAGTTGTAGAGTCTGAATCTTCCTCGAGATTGCGTAGTGGCCGGAAATCCCAAGCTTTTATCTCTTTCTCTTCTTCTTTTCTTCTTCTTTTTCTTTTCCTTTCTCTGTAATGAGATTTCTTTCTCTCGTAGGCTTAATAAGTCTTATCTCCAAAATACACAACTTTAAATGATGATACACAGTTTAAATGACTCGCTTACTCTAATTCGAGCCAAACGAACTTAAAATATCTCGAAACCCAAATAAGACCGAAGTATAGTCATTTTGCCTTTCTCGACCCTTCCGAAAATGATCGCACCCTCAGAATCATCATTTGAATCACTTTCTAACATCTTCAAATTTTGACCTCAAGTGCCAATTTAATTATTCTCCAATTAAAATAATATTTGCCATATTCTTTTACATTTCATCCACCATTGTTGAAGCTTCCTTTCGATGGGAAACTCTACTCTGTAAGTTTAAGAACTCTATTTCCTTATTATATGGTCTTATATATAGAGTTTAAGAGTAGAATGCACGTATGCTGTAAGAAAGTTAATTCTCATCATTTGTGTAAAATGGTTTACAAAGGATTTCAAGAGTGTTGAGTAAAATAATATTTTTCAAGAAAACTTTGTGTTAAACATTTTATGGAATAAAATGTTTTGAAAATACTATTTATCTTAGTCAGAAAAATAGAATGTTTTGTAAATACTATGAAATTTCTTGAATAAATCATGTGTTAAACTTATTTTCTTGGATTTTTGGACTTAGAATCCCTTTTCCCATGTATTGAAACTTGTAGTATTTTGACGATAAGTGTATAAAAAAGTTTAGCGAATGTTTTAATGAGTTTTAACCTGAAATAAGAAAAATAGAAAATTCAGCCCTTAAAGTGTGTTAATAAGTGTGGAAAATATGATAATTGTGTGTTTTCAAGAATATATGTTATGATAAGGGAAAATGGTGATATTCTTGTAAAGTAGTTTTAAAATGCCAAATGACTTCTTTGATAAAGAAAGTAATGAAATAAAAATGTTTTTAACTTGAGAAGTACGTTACTCTAAAGTGTTGAATAAGTGTTAATGGGTTAAAAACATTTAAGAAGTTAGGGTGTATAACTTAATAATGTTTTTGGAAAATAACACTTGTGAAAATGGAGGAAATGACAAGTGTGGAGACAAATGGGTATAATGGTAATTTTATGTAAAGTGGAACATTTTTGTGATAATAAAAATGTTGGAAAAGGTGTTACACAAAATTTTCCAAAATGAAAGTATTTTGGGGATAAAATTAATGCATGTGTATAAAGGACAAGAAATGGTCATTTTCAAACTTTAAAACAAGATGGGGTGAGATTCACGAGTTTTGGCTTCGATCGGTAAAATTGGAATAATGTGGACATGGGATAAATGTTAAAAAAATTAATGTAGACTCAAATTAGATAGAAAATAATTAATAAGGTACCAAAGCCCGAGGTGAAAGCCCCAAAACCACTAGCTAAATCATATGGTAGTATAGCCGGCAGTGTGGAGTCCGTTAAAGTATGTGAATATTTGGAGGATTTTGAGAAAAATATAATGAAAGTGGAACAAGTCAAGAGATGGTTTGTGTGGTGAATATAAGAAAAGACAACCTAACTTGAATGAAATATAAAAAATTTCCGTTAAAAAATAATGTGGATAAGTAATGTGAGAAATTGGCTAATATCAATAAAATGAAAGAATGGTATAGTGAAGTAATTAAGTGGGTGATTAATCAACCTAAAGAGGTTTAACCCATAATTAACATGAATATATGTTTATGAAAGGTTACTGTAGGACCCTTTTTTCTTTCGAGTAGGTTTTCAGGATGTCAAAAACAACTTTCTATTTTAAAAAACCTTTTTTTAAATTTTGAATAGCACCAAGTATGTGAACCAATTTTAATTAAGCACATTTTTTTTTCTTTTTTAATCCTAAACATGCACCTAGGTGATTAAAGAAAGTAAAATAAATAACTTCACAAAGGCGATACCGGATGTATGAGGAAACCACTAGGGGGAAAAACCTTGGACAGCCCAAGCGAGACAATCACTATAATGTGGTATTAGAAAATTCAAAGACAAAATTACTCAACGACTTGATCCCCCACAAGTATTGAAGATTCTCTATTCTTCAACCACCCCTCCATAGTACCCACGCGAATATCCTTCCGCGATTCATGTCCACAACACACGCATCCATGAATGCCTCGGTGTCCACCAACGTAGCTTGAAAAATGTCTACGGATTCCGAACACAAAATCCTTCCCTTTTTCATCACAAACACCAACAATGTTCAAAGTGATGAACAACTCCACAATGGTGCAAACAAAGATCACTATAGAATATGTGAATGAAAGCTCAAATCTTTGAAACTCTAACGATGTTTTTAGACTTTGAAAACCTTAGAAAACTTCTGTAGAAAATGTACTGTATGTAAACTGATTTTCTAGACCGCACACTTACGAAATTCTGAGAGAAACACGCCTTAAATAATAAAATTAAGTCTGCACATCGTTCGAACGATATATTTATGTCTCTCGAACGAGATCCCCATATTGTTTGAACAATATGTGTATCTCACTTGAACGATCTAAAGTGTTGTTTGAACCAGAAACATAAGAGTTTGTGTTTTACACAACTCTAAAACATCTTTATCTCAGAATAAACGAAGTTTAAATATTTTAAAATACTTTTTAATAAAAATGAGATCCTAAAAACATTTTCTGAGTCCCATAACCATTGCGCATTCATACTTGAGCGATCTTGGAATGAAATGAAGACGTGAAATACGCAGGAAAATAATCTCGACATGATTTATCTTTGAAGCTTGGCCTCAACATCTTCAATAAACTTAATGTCATAGACTGTGTGGGTTCGTGGCAATAAAAATCTATATATGACTAAAAAATATTATTTTGTTCTGGGAATAAGTCAAATACTAAAATGGACACAATTTAAAATTTTGTCCTTACAAATCTCCCCCTTTGACAATTCTGGGACAAAACCCAAACAGTGAAATACCTATGGCGGGCCGTCAAGCCGTATGATGCCTAAATCCCATCCCATAAACCCAAAATCAGAAAATACAGGACAAGACTAGTAATGATGGTCTGGCAAGCATAAGTTGTCTGAATGTGATGTAGACTTGAAATCTCGAATCTTTTAAGCATACGTACACACATGAAACAGATAAATACCCAGTGAAGTATGGAGGTACAAATGATATATAACATTTATGATACCAATGTGAAATATTAATACCAATATGTAAAATCAAAATTAAATCATTTGTTGGACATGTGAGCAAGATTAGATAACATGATACCAATTTGTGTAAACTAATCATGAAGACATATGATCATAAGAATGATACCAATGTATAATCCAATATACGTATATGCTGATCAAACAAACTCTCCCCCTACATCACATACATTTCTCCCCCTTTTATCTCGAATAAACAATAAGTGAAAAAGATAAACAATTTATCAATATATTTAGAACAAGAATAATCAATGAAGTATATCTAGATAAACATGAAACAACCAACTAATAATGATCAAAAGATACCAAATTTGTAGCTAGCAAGCAGTAATCATAAAAGATGGATCATTAATATAAGTAGGTGTCACTAAACGAATTATGCAGTATTAGCAAATAAGCAAGAATATCCTATACTGCATAAGAAAAACCCATAAGTACCAAAAACAGAATGATATGATCAATAATACGAAGCAGGTACTAAATAGAAGAAATAATTCCGCAGTTGGTCGCTCAAACAACTTAGCCTTCTCGTTTGAACGACATAGGCAAGTCGCTCAAACCAGGTCATTAAGCAACCTTAAGATTCCTAAATCAGTAGCATCTTATTTGATGTAAACTTTAAACAAACTTCGCGCGATCCTTCAAGAGACCATACCTGACACTTTCATTTATGTCACTTGATCCTCGTTTGAACAGTACATCACGTGACATCAATATATCTCTCGAACAAGGTCTGGTTGTCTTTTGAACGACATAAAAAATTCTCAATTCTAATGTTAAAAATCATAAAGTTTTGTCCAGTGAAAAAAATTCCAAAAAGATTTAACTGGAAAGAGCAAACAACAGCAAAACAAAAAAAATAAATTAAGTCAAACAATGTGAGTTTCATGCAAACATAGAATTAATGTGCTCAAACATGGATATGGAGTGAATGATTGTGAACTACAACAAATGAATCATAACTTCAAAACATTCAAACGTTCAACAAGCTCTACTTGATAGCAATATGTCAACAAAATAAGTTCTAGCCATATGTGACAATTAATAAGTTGAGCTAAATAACCTAAACAATCAACATACACACAAATCCAGAATTTTGACGATTCTACAAACCATAGTGTTATGATGCAATGTTTCAACACTAGGATTCGTGGTGAAAACCCGTTTAAATTTTTCCATCCAAACTCCCTCAAACATATATATTTCCTTTTCTTTTCTAGGTCTTTTTGAGGTTTCTATTTTTATCAACTTAGAGAAAACCTATTGTCCCTATTTTGGCATATGATTCTTTTTATTTCCTTAATTTTTTCTTGGGCTCTTTTAAACAGTGGATTTCACGACATGATTATTATTCAGTCACAGCCCTTTCCCATGAACACTCATCATTTTTTCAATTTAAGCATTATCCTCGCGGTAAACGGTTCTTACATGCACACCTCCTCTTAAGTTTACTTATGCATAGATGATAAAATTGAGATAAGAATGTCTCACCAAACTAAAATATGCATGAGATGTCAAACATTCCTATAAACTTGTGCCTATGTACAAAGATGTCATATATACAAAGTTAAATTCAAATGCGTATCAACTTCGAAACAACCCCATTAAGACAATGGTTAAGATCATATAATGTATCAATACTTATGACCAAATGTCCTAGCCACATGGATAATGAAATGATAGGGGTCTAAGAACACTAATATGGCACATCAAATATGGAAAACTCACAACACAAAAATAAACGAAAATCTTTTTCTGTTTTTCTACAAAATATTTTTGACCCAAAAATAAAATCTTTTCGTATTTTTCTCAAAACAATTTATCAAAAGCAAAATATTTTTGTATTTTTCAAATAAGATTGAAATAAATGAAAAATATAATACAAAAGATAAACATGTCATAGCACTAGCAAGATATAAATCATGATGCAAAGACTAGTGTATGACAAACATGGAAACACAACCATCATTTAGATTTAGTATGGGAAGAATCAAATGTAACCACACAAGAACCATGAAGTTTAATTCCTAAAGTCTCTAAGTCCAATTTCCTAGCCCAAGTAGGTTTGAAACTATGCATGGAACTGAAACGACTTTATTCCTAAACTTCCTACGAGCATTCCTAAGGACATAGCAAAAACGTTTAAGGTGACTTTTCCTACTGCAATGGGAACAAGTGTAAACACGACGGGAACGATTACCAAAAATTTGACCTCTCCTCACGTTCCTAGTCGACTCTCTCACATGATTGGTATTGGCATTGGGAATGAGAACAACTCTATCATCGTAGCCTATACCAAACCTATCTCCCTTGATTTGGACGGTGCCTAACATCCTATATAACTTCTTCGACCTAGATTCCAAATCAATCTTAACCTTACTTTAGTCTTTCAATTTCTCATCTAACTCACTAATCCTAGACTCAAGCAAATTCCTAGACTCCTCAAATTCTAGAATCTCCTTCTTCAAGGCCTCCATCAAACCAGGAAGATTATCTCTCTCTTTTTCCACATATTCAGCTTCTCCCTAAGAGTCTTCTCCTATGCCCTAAGATCTTTAATCAAAGCATCATTATTTTCTACGGCACACTCATTTAACTTAGTTTGTAATTTCAAATTTACATTTTTCACCTTTACCTTTTTCGCGTACAACTCACCAAAGTTAACTTGCAACTCTCCTACATCAATCTCCTCATCCTCACTAGCTTCACCCTCACTCACTTGGTATTCACACTCAACGGGCTCGTAAGTGTCATGCATATGAGAATCGTCATGGGAATATTTATCTTTGTTGCTCACATGACATGCCATGAACGCTACAAAGTTACGCTCAATGGGGGAACTCTCTCCCTCTTCTTATTCAATATTACTTAAGGTGGCATTATATGCTATCAGTCTCTTTTCTTCCTTTTTAAGTCTAGTGGTACACTCGGCAACCTTGTGATCATACCCCTCACACCCAAAAAACCTATCCAACTCGACCCTTTTGACATTCCCATTTTTATCCTTAGGGGCAGGATCTACCTTATTCTTCTTGAATTTCTCAAGTCTTTTGGCATCTTTCGATTGCTTTTGGAACTTAAGAGACTTTTTGAATTTCTTTGCCAATAAGGCTACATCCTCAAAATTGGTATCAAAATCTTTATCCAAAATTTTAGTTTCCTCCTTCCGGGCTTTCAAAGAAATGCCCTTTTCTTTATTTGGAACTTGCTTACAGGTAAACATATTGAGTTCATTGGTTTGTAAGCCACCTACAACCTCTTCAAGTTTCTTTGAATCAAGAATACCCAAGGAGTTCAAATTAGTCACTTTTTCCTAAAACCTACTTGGCAACGACCATAAAATTTTCTTTATGACGTGGTTGTTGTGTATTTTCTCTCCTAAGTTAAACGACGAATTGGCAATATTGGACAGCCTAGCATAAAACTCATCAAACGACTAACTCTCTAACATCTTAATCATCTCAAACTGTGTAGTGCGGTTTTAAAGGTTAAACTCCCTAACTGTTCTCGTGCCCTCGTGAATGAGTGCAAGAATATCCTAAGCTTCTTTGGAAGTTTAACATGTTATGATTCTATTTTACTCTTCCATTGTGACATGTGAGGAAATAACGGGAAGAACTCTAGAGTTGTAAAGTGCAAGTCTATGTTTGGCTTCGGTCCATGATTCAATGGGTTTTAAAGTAGTAGCCTTACCCTCTCCTGTAACTGGTGGAGTCCAACCCTTTTCGACCACTAACCACACATGCTCATCAATTTATTTCAAAGTACTTCTCATTTGCATTTTCCAATAACCATAGTTAGTGCCATAAAAAACAGGAGCTCTAAAACTTTCATAGTTTTTGAAATCCATCCTTAAAAACACAAGAGATAAACACAATAAAAAAAAATATGTTTCTAGCTTTGGTACCAATTTGTGGGCCCATTTTTCTTTCGAGTGTGTTTTATGGGTGTTGAAACCAACTTTCTTTTTTGAAAAACCTTTTTACAAATTTTGAACCGCACCAAGTATGTAAACCAATTTTAGTTAATCCTAATTTTATCTTGTTTAATCCTAAACATACATCTAGGTGATTAAAGTAAATAAAATAAATAAGTTCACAAAGGCGACGCCGGATGTACAAGGAAAACACTAAGGGAAAAAACCTCGGACGGCCTAAGCCAGACAATCACTATGATGTGGTATTACAAAGTACAAAGACAGACTTACTCAATGACTCAATCCTCCACAAGTCTTTAAGCTTCTCTGATATTCAACCACTCATCCATAGTCCTCACGTGAATATCCTTTCGCGACACCTATCCACAGCACACGCGTCCATGAATGCCTCGGTGTCCACCGATGTAGCTTGAAAACGTCTACAAATTTTGAACATGAACTCCTTCGCTTCTTCACCGAAAAACCCAAAGATATTCAAAGTGATGAGCAACTCCACAATGGTGTAAACAAAGATCACTATAGCATCAGTGAATGAAATATCGGATCTTTGAAACTCTAAGGATGTTTTTAGACTTTGGAAAACTTGTGCAAAAAACGTACTGTATGTAAACTGATTTTCTGGACTGCACACTTACAAAATTCTGAGAGAGACAAGCCTAAAATAATAAAATTAATTCGGCACATCATTCGAACAAAATATGTATGTCGCTTGAATGTGATCCCCATGTCATTCAAATGACATACGTATCTCATTTGAACGACCTACAGTGTCGTTTGAACCAGAAACATAAGAGTTTGTGTTTTACACAACTCTAAACCATCTTTATCTCAAAATAAGCGAAGTTTAAATATTTTAAAACACTTTTTAATAAAAATAACATCCTAAAAACATTTTTCGAGTCCCATGAACATTACACATTCATATCTAAGCAATCTCGGAATGTAATGAAGACGTGAAACTTGCACCAAAATAATCTCGGCATGATTTATCTTTGAAGCTTGGGCGTAACGTCTTCAATAAACTTTATTTCTTAGACTGTGTGGGATCGTGACAATAAAAATCTATCTATAACATAAAAACATTGTTTTGTTCCGGAAATAAGTCAAATACTACAATAGACTCAATTGGAAATTTTGTCCTGGCAGTTATCAAAGAAAAGTAAGTATTTTCTACCACAATTCTTACATCTTTTGAAAATTGATTTTAAAACAAAATGCTAAGGTAAATTTGGTATAAGTAAATTGGAAAATTTTGATAAAAGAAGGGCCTTTTTCCTAAACAAATGGTATTTTGTTAAAAATATTTAATCGGGTGCGTTAAATCGAGAAATGAATTTCGAGTCAAATAAAAAGGGGTTCTTTATAAGATTATGGTGAAGTAATTGGAATAAGTAATGTTTTTGGAATAAGATGGTTTCAAGCATTAATGTACTTGTATCTGTATATATGTAGAGAGAGAGATAGACAAAGTAATTTCATGTGCGCGTAGGTAAACATATTAGAATCTCTTTTCCACCATTGGATTCTATATTGCATTGTTGTATTTTCTCACTCGGCATTTGTCTCATTCCCTCTTCTTTGTTACGGCATGTTATGTGCAGTTTCGTATTTTGCAAGCATGACACACATAAGTATAATTTTTATTTTACATTAGTAGTTATGTATTCTTAGATTCCAAGAATATTTCCCACGAGTCCCTCTCGTAGTTTGATTTAAATTTGAATCACATGTTAAACACATGAAACATTAATTAAATAAAATGGCAACATTATCGAGGTTCTTTCATCACTCTTCACATTTAACCTTCGGGTTGAACCGAGTTGACCATGGGTTACCCAGAAATTCGTGTCGGGCATTAAAAATGGTATCAGAGCTCTAGGCTCAAGGTTATTTTTGGGAGTGATGTTGTGAGGTTAGTAGTGGATCTTTGACGTCAATGTTGGTTTTGGGTCAGTCACGCTAGATTGGTGATAGTTTTTGTATGTGTTCTTAATGGTGGAGTCAAGGAGATTAGCACGAAAGGCAATTTATTTCCAGGTATCATATGGCTAAGTTAGTTTCCATTAATATCTTTCACGCTTCTAGTTTAGAATGTTAGTAATTTGCAAATGTATGTTCGAGCAAATAGTGGAGGCACCATTGGTTTTAGTGAGAGGTTCTTTAGTGTCAACCCTTGATGTGATTGAGGGAAACTTGATCCTTATGGTACTGTCATCTCGTAAGCATTTAATAATTTGGTAGGCATGTAAAACCATGTCTGTTATTACTTAAGGATTTGTTCTTGGGCCCTAGTTGATGGGATACTATCGTTGGAAGTAAGTGACTTGGTAATTATCAATCGAAAGTTGTATCTCGTAAGCTATGGTGATAATTATGGGCCATTGGTGGTAAGCGTGTCACATGTGTAATATCCCGCCCGATAAATTAGTCAAATTATATATATGGAATATTTATGATGAGACATAAATTAGAGTGGAGAAAATTAGTTGAGTAATGGATTTTATAAAATCTTATACAATGATTATAAAATCTTGAGAAATAAATTATGTATGCCTATTTAAAAGTTGGAAACTATTTGGTAAAATATGATAGATGAAAGTATTGTTTTAAGGAGCAACCGAATGAAGCCACAACAGATATCAACTTAGAATTCGAAAGTTGTTAGGGGTTATAGGAGGAAGCTAAAAACTAGTCATTCGAATGACTATAGATGTCGTTCGAACGACATTAAGGAAATGCCAACTCTGTCGTTGTATTTGTGTTGTCAACTTGGTGACTATGGGATCAATTTGGGCTGATGAGTTGTTGATTGGTGGGCAAACGGATACCATATATGGGGAGAACTAGTGAGTATATAAGGTTTCTATTTTGGTGGCATATCCATTGTTTGTGGTTATAAGAAGAAATCGGGGGTAGTTTTGGGGAAAAAACATTAAACTCCGTTACTCCTCTCTCTCTCAACACTCTCAAACTTTCCACCAACATAGTCTGTAACCCATCCGATTATTTAAAAGTAATGACTACACTCACACCATTAGAGTCCCAACTCCACCAATGAGACTGTATAAGTTACGAAGTGTAGAAACTATTTGTCGGGATTTTGGCAAGTATTTGACGAGATATTCTTGGAAAAAAAATAAACATGTTGATGAAGGTTTCGTATAGGATTTTGTTGGAATTTTATTGGAAGATGAAGAAGAAATTGTAGGATCCTTTCTTGGAGCATTCTTGGAGTGATAATGGAGACAAGCTTTGAAAGGATTTTAGAGACCCCGCTGAGGCCACCTTTGGAGGTGGGGGTCCTCCACCTTCTACACCATTTCCACACTTCTAGAGCTCATCAAGGTGGGATTACTAACTTGGATCAAAGTTGAATGTGTATTCTATTTTCAGCAAGTTATTTACATATATTAAGCTAAAAATATGTGTATAGAACGTTAACTTGCATCCTGTAAGGAAATATTATTTCTGTATATTTTTCTAATAAAACTAAAAATGGACATTTTTATGGAAATAAAAATGTAAGAAAATATTGTTTGTGTATTGTAGACACCCCATTATATTACCCCCTAAACTCTCCATAGGTCCTTAGCACCTCCCTTTATCATTTCAAACCCAAGTCATACCCCGACTATTGACCTAGAAGTCATCGAGAACCCCTAGGCTCCGTTTGACCAAAAGTAAAATATTCAACTCGATCGAGACTGAATGAATCTTCGAAGGGCATTGAAACCCCTTTCCAACGGTCCATCCCGTCCACGATTCCTAGTTACCATGCGAACGAACGATCTATTTTCCCCGAAACCTGATCTAGAGGCCACCGGACGCTCCCAGACTTTTTTTAACCTAAGTCAACTCTTCATCTCGACCGAGACTGAATCAATCTTCAAAGGGTACTGAAACCCTTTTCCAACGGTCCACTCCGTGCGCGATTCTGACTTACGGTACAGACGAATGATCTGTTTTACTCCGAAAGGTCACCAAATGCTTCTAGGGCCCAGTTGACCAAAGTCAACTCCCTGAACTGTTTCAAACTCTTTGGAATGTCTAAGTACATATCCTAACCTTTCCAAAGGTCCACCCCATGCATGATTTGTACTTACCATGCGGACGAACGATTCGTTTGCGTCCGAAGTTTTCCCGCCTAATGGACCGATGAATGCTTCCAAGCCACATTTGACCCAAAGTTAACTTCCGAACCCGGGGGCGGTCCAAAGG
This sequence comes from Sambucus nigra, assembly GCA_949130495.1. Lineage (NCBI taxonomy): Eukaryota > Viridiplantae > Streptophyta > Magnoliopsida > Dipsacales > Adoxaceae > Sambucus > Sambucus nigra. The sequence continues at coordinate 220,530,064 of OX422220.1, read as the reverse complement.
ACTTTCTAAGGTATTTGGATTACCTTTCCAATGGTCCACCCCGTACACAATTCTGATCAACGATTTGCGTTCTGTGGATGATTTTCCGAAAAGTCCTGAAAGACACTGCCAAACGGCAGGTCCCAGACCCTGCCTATCGGAAGTGTGCCTAAACGCACCTGTCGATTGGCAGGAATAGGGCTATGCCGATCGTCAATGCCCTGGGCCTATAAAAAGGAGGCCTGACCTCACTTGCAAGGGGAGCCCTGATCTGATAGATATCACTCTCAGCAAATCCAAAAAACCTCTCTCGAAGTCAGTGGAATTTCCACATCCAAATCCCTTTCCAACCTTTACTTTTCATCATCCTTTTCATCAAACTTGGTGAATTCACTACCCTCCATCATCATCTAAGTCTAAGGTATGCTCTCCAACATTCAAGATCAAGCTCAAGCTCAAGATCCTCAAGAAGGCCCAATTTTCTTAACTCTCTCCTTAAATTCTCATAAATTCGCAATAACTTGTTTTATTACTTAGAATTTTCATTATCTCATCTCACACATCCTAATATACTTTTTATTTAGTATTACTGCACATCTCTTATTTTCATATAAATAAAAACCTAAAAAATAAGAAAAAGAGGGTTTGCTCATAAATTGCAAACGGGAATTCTCATACTTTTCTTACACTTTTCACACAACTCAAACACTTTTTCTACACACACACACAAATAAGAGAATCCCGCAGTTGGATTTATGGGATAAACCCCACCTCTCATTTTTCATGCAAACTACACTGACTTTGATGCCTTTATAGGCTACGTAGGCATCTCGGGGTAAAATTCGAGATTCGAGTCCTATTTTTACTTTTTTTTATGTCCTATTCTCTCTAAATTCAATTCTCCTAGATTACATATATATACGTATATTTGTTCTTAATGGCTTATTATTCCACATGCGTTGTCATTCCATCATAATAATTAACGTAAGGGTAATCGTGTAAATCCTATTTTCTAATATTTTTATACCTTCCTATGGATGATTCGCTTTACCTCTTCCATGGTACAAGTCGATAATTACTATCTCCATTATATATACACATGCACACATATCACGGGGAAAATAAAGGAAAATAGCAAAAACCTTTGAGAGACCGTAAGGGTGAAATGGGTGCCTAACACCTTCCCATTTCGTAACTTAGCCTCTAGACCCTTATCGAATCATTTTGGTTTCGTATGGATCAATATGTCTTTGGATGCTGTCCTTCGGGATGGCTCCCTTTTTTTGTCTGCTTTAAGTAAAATAGACTGGCGAATCTATCTCTCTACATTTTTCACCTCACCCAAATGACGTCAGCCGAAGCACTCCCGAGAGGGACACGCTGGACCTAGGATCCTCCCTCACGTTGCCCGCCCACCGTGAGGATTGGGGATGGCCACAGTGGTGACTCTGCTGGGGACTATATGTTTATTTTGAGGGTTAGACTCTATTTACATGGGTGTTATGTTTGTTTATATTTTCCCCTATTTGCATGTTCCCCTTTATTAATCATGTGTACCATCATGCTTATTCTTCTATTCACACACTTGTAGAAAATTCTCCATGTACACTTCGCACCACGTGCACCTAGGGTCACATATATCCACATGTTGCACGCATCACCCATACTTGGTGAACCATTGGTACTTGTACTTTGCTCCCTGTTTGGCATAATCAGAAAAGACATTCTCATAAGATACTAATAAGAGAATCATGCATGATTCACACGACATCACCAAAGAGCATTGTGATTGACCAAATGTTACCCAGTAACTGGAGGGTCACTTCGTGATGGGCGCTGATCCAGTAGGGCGCAGTTAGACTAAGCAATATGACTCTCACCTTCCAATGGCCAAGTACCTTCGACGTATATCGAACGGTTCCCCCCGCATCGTATCTCTTAACTAAAATCATGATGGGAGGTATGTCATAGGGAACTCATTCACGTACGCTGAGTATATCAAATTCTCTCTCACACGTACCATCCCCACGAGGCATATGGTGAGGTAATTCACATACACTCAGGTATATCAAATGGCTTGTCCACACATACCGATTGCCCTCAAAATTAAGACGTATATCGTGGAAGTCAAGCCAAAGGGGGAACCCTTTCCGATTCACCCAACCAACTGCATACCTGCATAGATGTGTCAAGCCTAGGACACAGATGTTAGATTGTCGGTTTCTACCCGAAACTCTACCAAAATTCCAGGTCAGCCTGCCGCCAGAATTTTTGTCCATTTTTAAAAACGGGACCCTTCCCGTGAGCCTGGTCACAAGTCCATCCATAGCTTTGCATATATTACAAACCTAATTTTTCCAGGCTCGGGTCCAGTCTGGCATTTCATTTTGCATTTAGGAGAATTAATACAAGTAAAAACATAATAATTATAATAATCATGCTGAGACCGTCTCCGAAAAGAAATTTCTCTTTTTTTATCCCAAATCCAAAAACATTTCTCCTTTCTTTATCTAAAATCCAAAAATGTTTTGTATTTCAATCTAAAAAAATGTCAAAAATATATTCATCCCTTTTTTCCTCTCAAAAATAAATCCCATTTTACGCCTTCTCAAGTCGATCGCAAGCCCTTGGACTGGCTCCCTATGGGCTTCGATCTTTAGTCAAGTCACCCCAGAGTTTCGTCCGTTACCCTATTACTCCTTCTGAGTTCAAAATCCATCCACTTTCCATGAAAAACACAGATTAAGTACCCGTTGTGCATCCGGATCTGATGGCAGTCCTACCTCAGCTTGTGTCCAAGATTGACAACGTCCAAACTGAGGTCCGAAGATGCAACGAAACCAGGTTCCCATTCCTCAAGAACCCGAGGCCCTATTCCCTTGTACTATGGATCCACTCGAGCCTATCTAGGTTCCCAAAGAGTATCGGCATGCTCCATGTGCCCCTCCTGTTAATGGGTCACCGCCTTCCCAGCTTCCTATGTAGAACCTTGCCCAGCCTGGGGCTAACTTGCCTATGATCATTGATACAAAGGAAGAAGAGATGAACAAAGTCAAAGAAGACCTCAAGATGCTCACCAAGAAGTTTGACCAAGTCATAATCTCAAGAAATTACGTGGACTACACCCACAAGTATCCTTACCCGAGAAGTTTAAGATGTCGAATATCGAGAAATCCAGAAGAAGTGGACCCCCGATTGTTCATTTCCGAAGTTATCACCGTTCCATGACTCTATTAGGGGCTTCTGAAGAAGTGGTGGCCCAATTATTTCAGCAAACTTTGAAGGATAGTGCCATCCAATGGTTTTTGTCTCTCGAAGAGTCCAGAATTTGTAGCTGGGTGGATGTAGCCCAAGAATTCATATCACAGTACAAATACAACGAAGAGCTTGAGGTCACCCGCCGTGATTTAGAGCTTCTCAAACAGAGCCCTGGGGAATCAGTAAGTAACTTCATTGCCTGATGGAGGGAAAAAGAAACAACCATGACCAATCGGCCTTCCGAGGAATAACAAGTCAGCATAGTGAAGAAGAACTTCTTACCCCATGTTCGAGCAATGATGGGAGGACAATACTATCCCCACTTTCGAGCTCTTAGAGAAGCAAGAGTAGAAATCGAGGAAGGTCTTGCAAAAATAGAAGTCGAACCAAAGAAGGTGTCTGGACAGTTCACCCCCAAAAATATGATAATCCTTCCAGTGCTACAGTCTCAACCATCAATAACATCTCTCAACCAACCACCTCATGGGTGCCAGAAAGTCGCCATGTCCCAGTACAAAAGGAATACACCGAGCTAAGTGCTCCCCTCTCCAAAGTTTGTCAATCCTTATTAAGCCGAAACCTTATCAAACCTTTGGATCCCCGTCCATTGCAAATCCAATCCCAAGAAACTTCAAGGCAGATGCCCATTACGCCTTTCACCAAACTGCTGGCCATACCACCGACCAATGCTTTAACCTCCGAAACATAATCCAAGGTCTAATTGATCGGGGTACCATCGCCCCACCAGCCAAACACTACTCACAACCCACTTACAAATCATGCCAATGCCATATTTCTAGAAGAGAACCCAGAATTCGATCTCTCAACTCAAATCACACCCATATACTCTCCTAAACCTCTCCAAATTTTCCCATATTTCCTCCTACATCCCTCTAGCCTCGTTGATCAGCGGTGACCCCCTCCTCCCAATTATTGTCACAACAATTAATGATAACCTTTCTCTATATATATTCTCTCTGTATCGTATTTTCTCCCAATAAAGATGTCCTTTGATTAACGATATTAAATGACACTGACTCTTGGTATTGAGAGTACCCTTTCATTAACCAAAGTTGTTCTTAATATTATTTAATTATGAAACACATTATAAAACCATTATTATTTTACATAAGTATAGAAATTCTTCCATTTGTATTTGGATATTGGCAATGTACCTATAATTAGAATGATATGTGAAAGGTAAATAAGAGATATATATTAATAATGGTGAAAGGGTTAAGATTTGTATAGCAAATAAAGGAACTAGTCTATTCATACGAAAGTCTATAGAGATGTTATGGTGTGAAAGGAGGCTATAGCGAAACAAATATGGTGGATAGTTAGGGTTGTTAGGTGGAGTAGATATAGTGGAGAAGTAAAGTGATTGATTAGAGTAAATGTGGAAAATAGGGTGGTTTGGTGTGATGACTTTGACATCCATTACCTACCCAACCTCAAGGATATGGAGAATACATCAACTTAAGTTTTAAAACTAAGCCTTGGAAACGTCCCGAAAGATGAGCTTTGGTAAAGATATCAGCAGTTTGATCAGAGGATGTGACTGAGACAATTTTAAATGTGTCACAAATAACATGTTAAAGCATAAATGATAGCCAATCTCGATATGTTTTATCCGTTCATGGAATACATCATTATGAGCAATTTAAATAGCACTTTGATTGTCATAACAGATAATTGTTGCAGTCAAATAAGTAATGCCCACATCTGTAAGTAAACATTGGGTCCATAGAAGTTCTTGTATAATATTAGCAGGAGCATGTTATTCGGCTTCATTACTAGACCTAGAGGTGAAATTTTGCTTCTTGCTTCGCCAAGAGATAAGAGAGTACCCTAAAAAGACGTAGCAGTCGATAATAAAACATCTATTTATGGGATCACTTGCCTAATCCACAATAGAGTATGCACGTAATTCAAGTGACAAGTGATCTAAAAAATAAAGACCATGAAACATAGTTCCCTTTATGTAGAGAATAATTCTAAGTGCAACAGCATGATGAATAGATCTAGGTGTAGATAGAAACTATCTAACAAGATCTACATCATAGGCAATATCTAGTTGAGTAACTATGAGAAATACCAATCTTCCAACTACCTAATGGTAAAATGTGGTATTACTAAAAGGTATAAAATCTTGAGGAGGGAGCTTGACTGTATGATCAATAGGCATCAGAGTAATCTTGCAATCTGTAAGACCTGTCTGAGCAAGAATTTCTGATGAATACTTGGTCTGAGAGAGATGATATCCTTCTGAATTAGAGAAAATTTCCACGCCCAAGAAATAACTGAGACATCCAAAATCCTTCATCTCAAAGTGGTTACTCAGGAATTCTTTAGGAGTTGAAATTCCTTGAAGATCATTCCTAGTTAATATCATACTATCAGCATACAAGAGCATAAGGATTGAACTAAACTCAGCGTTTTGAATAAAAATACCAGAATCACACTCTCTAGAAGTAAAACCAAATTCTTCAATCGTAGATCTAAACTTGGTAAACGAAGCTCACGGAGTGCTGCTTAACACCATAGAGAGCACAACGCAGTTTTCACACATTGTCTGAAGGGTTCTCGTACCTCGGAGGAGGTTTCATGTAAACTTCCTCGGGGATATCCCCATTTAAAAAGGCATATTTAACAACTATTTAAAGTAACTCCCATTTGTGGGTTGTGGTAATAGCAAGTAAACTCCGCACAGAAGTAAGGTAAGCGACAGGGGAAAAATTCTCCTGATAATCAACGCCATTTTCCTATGAAAATCCCCTATCAAAAAGGTGAGATTTAGAATGCTCCACTGAACCATCACAATGAGTCTTGATTTTGTATACCCATTTACAACTCACACCAATTTTACCTGGAGGGAGATAAACAAATTCCTATGTATGAGCTTGATCCAAGGCCTGTAATTCTTTATCCATATACTGTTGCCAAAGGGGGTCAGAAATATATTTATGATAGAATTAAGGTTCATGATATGAAATAATAGTAGATAAATAATTATAATCATGAAGATAGACTAAAGGTTCTCTTACCTGAGTAAAACATTGAGGAGGGGTTTCTATAGAGAGTGTATATAGGGACAATGCAGATGACTCATGAGGAGGACCATTAAGAGGAGGAGACATTTCAAGAGATACCTTTTTTGGTGGTTCAAATGAGATATCTAAATCGTTATCATCAAGAAATATGTCAATATTTGAGTTGGTAAGAAATGGTGAGTCGAAAGTAGACGGGAGATGAAATTTGGACATGAAGGAGAATATATTGTTTTCCTAAAATATAGCATGATGAGATTTATGAAAACATTTAGAAATGGGATCCGAACATTGGTACCCTTTTTGTTCAATCCTATAACCCAAGAAAGAACAAAGACAAGCCTTAGGCTATAACTTAGATCGCTCATAAGTCTGGAGTAATACAAAATAAGTACATCCCAAAACTTTAAGAAGACTATAGGAAGTTGAAAAACCATCCAATTCAAGGTGACGGAACACGATTAATGGAATAAAAAAATATTAGGGTTGCTTCACCCCAAATATATTCATGACAAAAACTAGATATAAGAAGAGTACGAACAGTGTCTATAATGTGTCTATGTTTACACTCAGCACAATCATTTTGTTTGGAGGTCCAAGACATGATTATTGAGAAACCGTGTCTTTGTGATGAAAAAAATTAAGGAAATTTTGTTCCTTATACTCCAGGGTATTATCAAAATGAAACATTTTTATGGTTTATGTTAATTGAGTGTTGATCATGTTTGCAAAATCATTGTAAATTTGTGGTAGCTCAGATATATTTTTCGTAAGATATAACCATGTAAAGATGGAGTGGTAATCAATGAAAATAAAAAGTTACTTAGAGCTTCCCGTCGTAGTATTGGGAGAAGGTCCCCAAACATCAAAGTGAATCAAGTTAAAAGGAGAAGATGCAAGAGAATTGCTTTCGTTAAAAGGTAAGGCAGATTGTTTCACAAGTTGGCTAGATAAATAAGTAACATCATCATTTTTAAGTAATCCTAATTGAATAGTAGATATTAAAGATCATAGACACCCAACAGAAATAAAACCTAATCGTGCATGCTAAAGAGTGAGGGAGGAAGTTGATGATATTGATGCAGCAGTATGAACTGTGGAAGAAATGTGAAAAGGGATGCGAAGATTAATGAGTTTGAACAATCGTCCAATTTTATAGCCTATCCCAAAGGTATTTCCCATATGAGGGTCCTACACATGACAACCAGAATGAGAGACAATGATAGTAAGTCCAAGCTCATATAATTGTCCAACAGATATAATATTAAACGTGAGTTTAGGTATGAGGAAAGTGTTAGGGAGAGAAACACTTAGAGTAGAGACTTATCCTATGTGCCTAACATGCATTTTTTATCCATCCATCTTATGGGTGTCTGGTGCATGAGAGTTACATACTTTGGATAAGAAAATATTGGGATAGAATGTCATATGATTACTATAAATAGAATAAAAAACCAAAAAGGGTTATCTAAGGTAACTTCTAGTGCACTGGGGGGGGAGTAGTACCATATTTGGAGATAACCTGTTGAAAAATGGCTTCTAGATTACTCACAACTATAGAGGTTCTCAAGGAATTGAGAAAAGGAAAATACCTCAATGTTGGCAGCAGTTGAATGAGATCCTAACATGAATTTTGATGGATTACCTAATGAAGATGGAGATTAAGGAGATCATAATGCATATGTGTGTGCTTGTCTACAATCATTTAGATGATGATTGGGCCCTTTCACATGACAAACTCTTCATGATCATTGTCGATAACCAATTATGATTATCTGTTGATAGTATGTAAAACTACGTGGTTTTGTTGAATGGTTGTTTCTGGAATAATGAGTTATAAGAGACGCATTTGAAGTTTGAAACACTAAGTAATTATTTCTGGGATAATGAACAGCAAGAACAGTATCCATGGATTGAAATATGAGAGTACTTAATCGATTTTATTCTGAAAGAAGCTCAAGGATACCATCCATGACACCCCACTTATTAAAATAACGGGTGGCCATCCCTTTGTTAAAATAAAACAGGAATCTCATTTAGCTCATTCTTAGCATCACTATCGAAAATCCAATTAATTATTAATAACCTATTAAGCCAGGTGTCAACTTTAAATCTTACTTAACTTACCATAAATAAATTCTTTACCACAAAACATTCCAGATAAACAAATAAATACACCATCACCATAAATAATATCTTAAGGCTAGAATAGAATAACATCCAAATAACCGAATAAACCATCGGTATAAAATCTAAAATAATTATCCATCACAACTGAACCAAATAAAAAGCTAAAATAAAGTCTGACAATGGGATACATACTCGAATAACAACTGAATAACTCCTATATAGAATCTCAAATGACGAGTTATCTAATAAAATTCCTGCAAGCGTACACATCTGTTGTAACTCTGACAAGCTGGAAAGAATACTCATGCATGGGTCCCTGTAGATGGACACCTAAAAGATTTTGAAAATATTTTAACGCGAGTCAGAGCCCAAACCCTTTTAAATATATTTTGCAAGTGATTATAATTTAATAATGAAAATTTAATGCACTCTTACATATTTAAACTGGTGTCGTACTCCTTTGAGATACTCATAACCCCTCAAACTATAGTGTGCACCTAATGCATGTCTTTTAAATCTCCTAACTATGCTACCCTGCCTAAGTAGTCTCAACGTACATCCTAGTCCCACACACTACCCTGTGTCATGAGTATATTATTTCACTTTATTTTCTCAATTATCTTTCACATCCGCTTTATAATTACAATTCTCAATTAAAATTTATCACTTCATTTCATATAGGGGTGGTAAACGGACGGATACGGATCGGATACCATGTTTTCCATATCCGTATCCACTATCTAGATGCACTATCCATATCCGTATTCGTCGGATAGTTAAAACAACTATCCATATTTGTATCCGCTCGGATACCTCGGATTCGGATAATATCCGTATCCATTTACATTATTTAGCCATCGCAAAAAATAACTATCAAACTATCCAATCCAATAAATGCAATCCAATCCAAATAAATATATAACAAAATTACTCCCTCCTGGATTCTATAATAATAGTAACATTCCATAATGATAATATGGCTTAAAGCCATCCATACTTTACAAACATGTAAGCTTCAAGCCATCCAAAAAAAAAATAACAGTATCATTCCATAACAGTAGAAATACATCTGCACCTTTTAGATCAAATCAAATTTTATTGAGAATGATAACCTCATGGACCTTTTAGTCTTCAAAACATACTGATATATTTATTTTAATAAGTATACATTTTTTTTTGTATATAATATACCTGCTATTAACTTCACTTCTCATCACAATCAAAATCATCAATTTATTTTTTGTTTCTCTCCTAAATTTATTTATAATTAAGGAAACTAATGAACAATCACATAAACAACATATAAATACAGTAATATATTTTTATTTTTATTTTGTATGTACCTCTTGTTGCTAATTTTTTGTTACCGGAGGAGGGAATGTGGACTGACGTAGAGACAGAGTTGATGCACAACTGATGGGTTGGTTAATGAGAAGCGGTGGCGGGGTTGATGAGCAGCTGTGGGCTGATGCGCCAGGTTTGAGGTGGAGGTGGAGGATTGAGAGTTTTTTGTGGAGTGAAATGAGGGTTTCTTTTCTCTTGTTTTGTACGAAAGAGAAACGAAATGAAAGTAGTTTTTTTGTGTGGAGTATATGTTCTTTAGTGGGTGTATGTTGTGTGTGATAGGGTGTATTTTAACTTTAGTGTAACTCCATGATAATATACTCAATAAACTAATAATACATGGAATTTTATAATATACCCAATAAAATAATAACTGTAGGGTGCTTTTGTTTTGAGTGGAGTATTGTGTTTGTTTTGTTTTAAGGAATAAACGATTAAGGTTTGTTTAATATTATTTTATTAGTAATACCAATACTAATATTATTAGTAATATTTTAAGCATATGTTTGACGGATATGGATATCCGGTAAAACGGATATCCGGTAAAATGGATACTCCGCATCGGATACGGATTATTAATTCATATAACTTCTTCTAGTTATTAATTCATTATTTACACCTTAGTGTTATGTACTCCTATATATTTTCTTCATACATATATACGTGTGTTCATATCACATCAAATATACATGCATATATATCACTCTTTATATACGTATAACAGCAATCCCTCTGAGCATTACCTTGCTGGATGCGAATCTCTAGCATGCTATCAAGCTTCATGGATATACACCTCTACCTGGATCACCGGGTCATCATCGTACCTACCGAACCCGAAGAATAACATACCGGAGGTGGTAATAGTCCTATATCCATAGGTTGTAACAATACCACATTACCCTAGTGGACTCAAACTTATATAGGGCAGTCGTGTAACAGGACTATAACCTGCGAATTGATACTACACCTGATGGGATTCACCAAGGTAGACCGCTCATTACGCGCAACCTCTATTGATAGCAACCCCTATAGTATGTATATTTCACATATATCATACACACAGATATAACCATACATATATACTCTCTCTCTCTCTCTCTCTCTCTCTATATATATATATATATATATATATATATATATATATATATATATATATATATATATATAATATGGGAGCTTTGTTTTTGAAAATGTGTATATTTTTAACGATCCGGATTGATGCCACGTCAAAAGACATTTTTGAGAAATAAAGGGTTGAGATGAACTTTCATTCAAAATTTGAATTTTAAGTTCAATTTTTTATTTCCCCCTTAAACTTTTTGATTTCCCCCACAACCCCCCCCAACCAAATCCAACTCACACGGCTCTCTCTCTCTCTCTCTCTCTCTCTCTCTCTCTCACTCTCACTCTCACTCTCTCTCTCTCGCCCTAACTCACACACGCACAAATCGGTAACCTTCCCCGCCCCTCCCTCCCCCTCTAAACCCCCCTCCCTCACTCACCAGCCCCTGTCCTCCCTCCTTCCCCGCCCCCTCTAAACCCCCATCCCCCATCCCCGCCCCTCCCACCCCCTATAAACCCCCATCCCCCGTCCCCACTCAGCCGCCCCTGGTAAACCCCCCTCCCCTCTCCCCCCTTCCCCACAAACACACACACGCACACAGGCCCAAACACACACACGCACATAGGCCCAAACACACACACGCACACAGAATCACACACACACGCACACAGAAACACACACACACGCACACAGAAACACAGAAACACAGAAACACAGAAACGCACACACACGTACACACAGAAACACCCACGCACACACACAACATTTTGGGGATTTTATTTAAAAAAAAAATTTGTTTGTTCGGATGATCTGACTTTTTTTTGTTAGTTTGTTCTTTAACAGGTATTCGGGGATGTAGTTCTGCGATTTGGGTGTCATTTGGGGATGATGGTTGGTATTCTACGATTTGGCTTCAAGAGGTGTTCTGCAATTTATGTATGGCACAACTATTGGTTTGTTGGGTTTCAATATTTTTTTCTTTTAGTTGTGTTGGTTTTTTATTGTGCATTTTCTAAAATGTATAGTTTTGGGAACATAACCAAATAAGAAATTTCATTTAAATACCTGGAAACTATAAATGTATAGTCCAAACATACTTTAATAGTCCAAATAATCATGTAGTTTACTGCATTAGGCATAGAGTATGTTTAGTTAAACATACTTGAGTTTCAAGTTCTGAGTGTGAATGTTGTTTTTGGAATAATTATTCCTGTTTTGAAAGAATTGTAAAATTAGAACCCAAAATCCATGTATGCTAATAGTAAATGATTTTTTAATCAATGTTAATGATTCTAAATATTTTATCATGCGGCTGTTAACTTGAGCAGGGGTAATGATTTTGAATATTTTAAGGACATGAGATTGATTTCAGCAGGTGTAATTAAGAATTCAGTATTTATATACACTCATAAGCAAGTTTTTCTTATGTAAAGTTACCCCGTATTTTTTGAATGACAAACGTTAAATATATGGATTCTTTAGTATTCCATTTGAACGGGCTGCATACACATATGTATTCTTAAATATATTGTTGAATGCAAGTTTGTTATGGGTTTCAAATTTCATCTTTCATATGTTTCAAAGCATGTTTCTTTTCTATTAGGATTTAATTTGATACTATTGCATTCTTAAATATATTTTTTCTACTAATATGGATATATTTTTTCATGACATGCGGTTATGATGTTGGGCACAATTCACAACATGGTGATGCGACTCAAGTTTGGACACAACATAGTGATGCACCCGTGTTGAATTTGGATCCCTATGCATCAACATATATGTTTTAATCATTTGTGGCATTGATTGGAGGTAGGTTCGGAGCTGCATATATGTTGCAGTTGTACATAATTTTTAGTGTAGCAGCATAATTTTGCTCTATATCTGAAATTTGATTTTCAGTGCATAAAGTTCTGCTCTTTTGGTATTTAGAGTTTATACAAATGCCACATTCTTACTTTTGTTTATAATGTGTACAAATTAGTATACTTGGCTACTACTTTTATATACTTTTGTTTATAATGTGTACAAATTACATACTTAGTTTCTCCATCCAAATAGCATACTTAGTTTGATTATTTTAATGCACCATTTGTTACATTGACATCCAAATGTCAAGCTATTTTATTGTTGACATTTTCGACTTTGAGATAGAATTGACATACTTCGTTGACTGATTTACACGTGTATATGCAGTATTTCTTCGTTGTGCCCCAACCTAAGAAAAAGAGTGAAAGGAACTACAACTATAGAAATTGCATGAATTCACTATTATATTGCATTATTGCTTTCATTAATTACTTGCCTCCTTTTTAGGCTCTCTGTGTTAAGAAGACTGCGAGTCAGCGTGAAATTCATAAATCTTTTCACAAGTATGTTCTTCGTAAGACTTTCTGCCCCGTACCTATATATGAGGTGTGTAATTTGGGCTCAATGATACTTGGTTTAGTGTCTAGGTACCTATATATGAGTTGGTAAGTTAAGAAACAAGAGTTTGAGTGTTTTTAAACCAAGTCTTGAAGGATTAGGAGGTGTGTAAATTGCATATATGAGTTGGTACTTATATATGAGCAGCAATTTGCATATATATATATATATATATATATATATATATATATATATATATATATATATATATATATATATATATATATATATATGTAGCAATTTGCATATATGTGCAAATTGCATATATATGCAAATTGCATATATATGCAATCTGCATATATATCATATATATGCAGCTGCATATATATGCATATGCATATATATGCAGCAATCTGCACAAATATATATATGCATATGCATATGTGTACAAATTACATACTTAGTTTCTCCATCCAAATATGCATATGCATTTCATTTTTTCAATTTAGTGATAAATTTTATACTATTAATAATTTTTTTTATATTTTTTTTCCCAGTTAAGTTTTTAGAATTGTTGAATTAGTTTATTGTATTTTATGAAATGTATGGTATCTATGTTGACACAACTCCGTCTGGACAACCCGGACTCACTACCCAACCAAAACAACACCACATCCGCCTGGACCGTCCCCTCCCCCCTTCCCCACTCACACACGCACACACAAACACACACACATGCGTCCCCTGCCCGTCCCCTCCCCCCTTTCCCACTCACACACGCGCACACAAATACACGCACGCACACACGCACACACTCGCACTACATATATGCATATGCAGATTGCATATATGCATAACTACCCCGTCCCCTCCCCCCTTACCCACTCTAACATGCACACAAACACACACACACACGCACACATGCTCACCCTTCCCGTCCCCCCCCCCCTTCCCCACTTCCCCACTCACACACAAACACTTGCATATATGCAGATTGCATATATGCATAACTGCCCCGTCCCCTCCCCCCTTACCCACTCACACACGCACACATGCGCACACAAACACACATGCACGCGCACACAAACACACCCTTCCCATCCCCTCCCCCCTTCCCCACTCACACGCACACATGCGCCCCCTCCCCGTCCCTCCCCCCCCTTTCCCACTCACACCCGCGCACACAAACGCACGCTCGCACACCCGCACACCCGCACTGCATATATGCATATTGCATATATGCATACCTGCCCCGTCCCCTGCTGCCTTCCCCACTCACACACGCCCACACGCCCACACAAACACGCACACGCGCGCACACATACACACACACACAAATGCGCTACCTGCCCGTCCCCTCCCCCCATCTCCACTCACACGCACACACGTGGACACAAACACACACACAAGCACGCACGCAGGCACAAATGCTTCCCCTACCCGTCCCCGCTATTCCGAGATGTCTCCCTCTCTTTTTATTCGCATTTACACCCCCTATATATGCAGTCATACATATATATGCATATGCATATATAGCAGTCATATTGTCTCATGTATTTGAAAAGTCTCATATTGTCTTCTTCCCCAGTGCATATTGTCTCATGTATTTGAAAAGTCTCATATTGTCTCATGGTACTATTCATTTGTTGATGTTATAGGAAGTAATCTATGAGCAAAATCATATATAATAAGTAATTAATTTAAATTTAATTTTAACTAACTTACCCATTGATTTGAACCGTTCATATACGTAGATATAGTATACTTGCAAAGTTTTGGACTCATGTCGTGTCAATTTTGGATTAATGTCGTGTCGTTTTATGCTATTGTATTGTTTCTAAAAATTGAAAATTGCCACCCCATGGAGGCATAACAACTCAAAAGCACATATTTAGGAAGTTATGTGAATTTGAGGTGATATTTTTATATGCTAAAAACATTTCTAAAGAGTAAGATGAGCTAAACAGACCATCTCGAGTTAAAATTGTTGATTTCGCTACGGCTATAAATTGTCCTCGAGACTAATTTCCTGTAGTTGCATCACGGTGGATGTTACGCGTACACTAATATTGCATATCATCCATGTCTGCAGCGATGTTCAGGGAAGAGTTTTTTTGCAGCGATGTTCAGCGATGATGGCATCCACGTGCGTGGGTAACACAAAGGTATGAATTTTTCGTCTATTGAGGAGATATTTACCTGACTACAATTTCTTTGCCTATTTTTCCCATTTATTTCCCATTTGAACGTACCGTTTGACCACTAGAATTACAGTGTATTGATTTAATTTTACTTCTGTTGGGTATCATTTTCTTTTTGATAAAATTTAGCAGCAACTGAAATGATAAAAATGCCCTCACTGAAATTATGGCCATAGATTAGGACGGCTGCATATGTATGCAGTGCATATATTTATATGCAAGTGCACATATATATGCAGGTGCATATATATGCATATGCATATATATATATGCAGTGCATATATATGCAATCTGCATATATGTGCAGGGCATATATATGCATACACATATATATGAAGCTGCATATATATATGTGTCCATAGGCATATATATGCAGTGCATATATATGCATATGCACACATATATATATGCAGCTGCATATATATGCTAATTGCATATATATGCATATGGACACATATATATGCAGCTGCATATATATGTGTGCATATCAGCATATATATGCAGTGCATATATATGCATATGGACACGTATATATGCAGCTGCATGTATATGTGTGCATATGCATATATATACTGATTATATATATATATATATGTATTAAGTTCCTCATGTTTTGAGTATGTCCATCTTTATAATGCTTCAAATAAAGCTATGGGTTATTATGGTAGTGTTGGTATGTTAATTAGTTTGTTTTATAGGGGTTTGTGTTAATGTTGGTTGCCACATAACTATTTTGATAATTAACTTTTCAATTTTTTATTTAATAAACAAATTTGCATATTATTATGCTGAATATCAAGTCATATAGGTTATAATATGCTGAAAATCTGTTATACTGAATATTAACATGAAATTTGCATCAACACAAATAGGTCCCAATTGGTTGGATAATCTATTACGTTTCACCTTCCGTTTTACTGATTTGAGTCATTTATTCAATTCATAAATATGTAGGTGCACATTTCTAAACAGAGGTGAAAGTGTATTCATGTTTAAATACCGATTCTCAAGATGAACACGTGTTCATTTTGCTATCGAAGCCAGCACTTGACGATCCACATGATGTCATCATTTGCTATTAAGGTAAATTTGCCATAAAAGATATCCCATTTTGTTTTGATCTACAAATATGGGATCGGATAATATTTAATGTACTTTTTTAACTATTTTATATATATTTGGGGTTTAGAATAGATGCAACACACACACACACACACAAACACACACACACATGCTCCCCCTTCCCGTCCCCTCCCCCCTTTCCCACTCAGACACGCGCACACGCACACACTCGCACTGCATATATGCACCGCATATATGCATACCTTCCCCATCCCCTCCCCCTCTTCCCCACTCAAACACACACACACACACGCACACATGCTCCCCCTTCCCGTCCCCTACCCCCTTCCCCACTCACACGCACACATGTGGACACAAACATATGTGCCCTCTGCCCGTCCCCTCCCCCCTTTCCCACTCGCACATGCGCACGCACACACGCACACACTCGCACTACATATATGCATACCTGCCCCGCCCACTCCCCCCTTCCCCACTCACACACGCAGACACAAACACACACAAACACGCACACATGCACCCCCTACCCGTCCCTCCCCCTTCCCCCTCACACGCACACACACGCACACAAACACACACAAACATGTACACACGCGCACTGGAATATATGCATTGCATATATGCATACACGCAAACACGTGCACACATACACATGCACACACACTCCCCCTGCCCCGTCCCCTCCCCCCTTCCTCACTCACACGCGCACATGCACACACGCACACACGCGTCCCCTCCCCCCTTCCCCACTCACACACGCACACACACGGACACAAACACACACGCCCCCTGCCCATCCCCTCCCCCCTTTTCCCACTCACAAGCACACACACGCACACACGCACACACACACTCACAGAATCGCACTACATATATGCATACCTTCCCCGTCCCATCCCCTCTTTCCCACTCACACACGCGGACACAAACACACAAACATGCACACACGCACCCCCTGCCCATCCCCTCCCCCCTTCCCCACTCACACGCACACACGGACACAAACACACACAAATATGCACACGCGCATTGCATATATGCGCTGGCATATATGCATATGCATATACGCAAACACGTGCACACGTGCCCCCTGCCCCGTCCCCTCCCCCCTTCCCCATGCACACACGTGCACACAAACACACGCACACACCCATGCACACACGCGCTCCCTGACCATCCCCTCCCCCTTCCCCACTCACACGCACATGCGCACACGCACACACGCGCCTCCTGCCCATCCCCTCCCCCCTTTCCCACTCAAACGCACACACACGCGCGCACACAAACATGCACACACGCACTGTATATATGCACTCGCATATATGCATATGCACTTATTCAAATATTTCCTTTTTCCTAACATTGTTATTTGTTTTATTTGAAGACCAAATATGATGGGATCAAACTCGAAACTGCAATTTTATATAAAAGAGGTAATCCAATTGGATCCGGATGAATCAATCTCGAATTTAGACAATTTGGATGTGATTGTATATTTCATTTTACTGATTTTATATTTACTTATGTGACTGTATCTTTGTCCGAGAAGCTGATTAATTATGTTTATTGTTTGTCAAATCGTACAGAAAATCGAGAGAGAGAGTGATCATGGCTAGAGGTGGGAAGAAGGATGGGAAGACAGCAGTCGTAGCACCTAATCCAGAAGCACCATGGCACAGACATTTTGAGGAATTCCCACATATTCTCCTTCCCCTGCCTTCTAGCTCCCATCTCTGAATTTGGGATTTTTTTTTTAATTTGTTGGATTTGTTGTTACCCCTTAAATAGGGTGGATAGTCCAATAAACAAAGGAGATTATGCGCAATTTTTTTAAAAAATTGACACTTTGTTTTTTTTAGACACAGTTAGTTTGATTGGTGAATATTGTATATTTCATTTTATATGTGAATTTATTTGAAGAATTTAGACAATTTGGATGTTGGACTATTTGTTATTTGTTAAGCAGGGTGAATAGCTCCATAAACAAAGGATATTATGTCCAAATTTTTTTAAAATTTGACATTTTATTTTTTTGAGACAATGTGAATTCGATGGATGAATATTGTATATTTCATATTATATGTGAATTTATTTGATGAATCTAGACTATTTGAATATTATTGGACTATTTGATATTGTTTTAAAATTACACTTCGAAATTTTTGCGTTTCGCTATTACGTACTTTGAAAAATTATCGTCGTTTCGCGATTACGTACTTTGGAAAATTTCTTTGTGCCTTCAGGCACGGGCATACGCTAGTATATATATATATATATGCCTATGCTTGAAGGCACGATGATAATGTATCTAACATATAAACATGTTTGCTAATAAGAGTATCCAAATCATCAAGTCATGCATAATTTAAGTCAAAAGAAAATATATAACACAAAAAATCGTAAACAATTTTTAAAAATTAGACAAAATTTTCCTCTATTTATAGGACTATCCAACCCTATTTAAGAAAAATAATAATCCAACAACCATACTAATAATATGTGCCTAATGGAATAGCTTGAATAAAATCATATACGGTGACACTAAAGTCTTGCGTGGGACGTATACAATTACATAACATCAACGTGAACTGTAAATGAAGGAGTGGGGGAGTCACCATGTTTTTAACAAATGTTTATCTGTAATTGAATACAATAAAG
Source organism: Sambucus nigra (assembly GCA_949130495.1). Taxonomy (NCBI): domain Eukaryota; kingdom Viridiplantae; phylum Streptophyta; class Magnoliopsida; order Dipsacales; family Adoxaceae; genus Sambucus; species Sambucus nigra. Next base: position 220,510,931 of record OX422220.1, on the reverse strand, counting down.
TTCATGCATATATTATCAAGTCAAAAAAATTACAACACAAATTGTTGTAAAAAATTTAAATTATTTGAAGAAAGTTTCATCTTTTTATAGGATAATTCACCGTGTTTAAGAAAAAATAGTCCAACAATACTAATAATCCATCTTGGACCTCGTGTAAACATCATCATATCCACAAAATAATAATTTAAGTCGTAAAATTTTTTTACAACACAATGTGTAAACATTTTAGAAAATTTGGACAAAATCTCCTTTGGTTATAGGACTATCCACCCTGTTTAAAAAATAAAACAAATCCTATAACAACAACAACAACAATATCATATTAATACAATGACAAAAAATGTATCAAATGAAAATCTAGTTAAGTAAACACTAATGTTTTGTACAAAATCTGCGAGACAACATAAAGTATTGCAAGGCCTGCAACAGTTGGGACTATGCAAAAAAACAAATAAACAATCAAAAACATAATTCAAACTAATTACACTTGACCAATTAATTAAATAAAAACTAAACTATATTAAAATCAAATGTCAATTAGACATCAAGTGGTTTTCAATATGAAGATTAACAACAGATTGAAAACAGTGCACTCTCCTAACACACACCTTTGAAGTTGCTCAAACAATAAGGCTACCATATTCTATACACAACAGCTGAATAAGATTACCTTTGGAGTTATGCGAACAACAAACAGTATGAGTACCATATTCTATACACAACAGCTGAATAAGATTACCTTAAGATTTGTGCAAATAGCAAATAGCATGGGTTTAACCTTCAATTTTCACTACTTGAATTTTAACCTTCCATACAATTTTAACACTCCCATACAATTTTTACTACTTCAATTTTCACCACTGGACTTTTAACATTCACTAATTAACCAAAATTAAAAGGTTTAATTACATAGAACACTGAGAATATGGTACCCATACTAACCCAATGTTATGTATGTGTTATATATAGAATATGGTACCCATACTAATCCAATTATATAGTAGACTAATTATACACAAAGTTCCAATGTTATGTATAGAATTTGGTACCCATACTGACACAATGTTACGTACGTGTGCATTAAAAATGAAATGTACACCTTTGGGAAAATAATAGAAGACCACAACCTTTCATTTTTTGTCTCAAAAATTGCATTTAAGAAAAACAAAAGTTGAGAATATAAGCAGTTTCATCTAGATATGCATCACAGGAGGGACCCCAGACAAATTCTCATTTTGAAGTGTGATTTAAAATAGATTTCCAAAATAGAAGCATAAAAAACTCAACTTGGTCCATGTAAATAAGACGTGCAAAACTCACTGAAAAAAAGTCGGGGATCGTTAACACTTTCGAGGGACGTATTTGAATAGCTGCAGAAGCCGATCCAGATACACCACTTTATTCCACACATGAACATCATTTCCCAATAATTTAATAAACTTTCAAAGAGGAAAAGTTTGGTCCAAATTCTAGTTCTTTCATGCATACAAACAGTTCAAAGAAAAAATTGTCGCCTTCAATCCAAATGTGGGGTAAAGAACGTATATTGCCTATCAAGCAAATGGAAACTATTAAATAAATAAGTTCAATCAAGCAGGCATGGTGTTTCTGACCAAGAATTTTTTGCAATCTCCTCATCCATCCAAGATCTGGTTGTTTATTTACTCCACAAAATAGATTTTAAAGACTGAGCAAAACTCGTACACGTTCGGTAGTTTTAATTGAAACCAAAAAATGGCAATAATAGGAGCAGCAACAATTTTAGTTGATATAATAGTGTACAAGGATCAATCGGCTGTTCTAATGATTTTTCAAGTGATTGCACATTTGATGTAAATAAGGAAGGCATAAAACAATTTACACTTCCCCTAGAAATACCCCTTAACATTTCATTCCCTATCACAGTATCAATACATACTTCCAAATCCCAATGAAAATTGATCAGAAGAAAGATGAACTATTGGTCAAATGGATGGGTGAATACTATATCACATTGAAAATTGATGAGAACACGTGTCCCTACTTTAAGTCCAATACTCACAACAAAGATGAACTATTCAGTCTTCAATTTCAACAAACTCATGAAAAAATCGAAGTCAAAATTAAGTATCCATATTTATTCAAGATGAACAAAAAAAAGAATATCATTTTAATAGGCACAAATAAAAGAATGAGCATAACAAAAAAGTATACAAATCTAAGTATTAAATGGAGTGGCGTATCATTTTAATACGATCAAATAAATCAGTATCTGAACAAAAAAAAAGACTGATCTGAATAAAAAAAAACATTCCATCTAATAGATCTGACCCAACTTTGTTGGTTAAAAACATGCTTCCATCACTCATAAAAAGATTAAAATCCTTTTCTTCATCAAGAATAAAACAGGGGAGAAATTACCTATCGGGAAAGTGAGCAACGTCCATGTTCACCAAAATAGATACCTGATTGAGTCCTGTGTTAGAAAAACAGGGAAGAAGGCATAATAAAAAAAAGCTTGAAAATAGTGAATACATGTTGCAAGTTAAAATTCAATACTATTCCTCAAAAGTTGTGACAACAAAACGATTTAACTTCAAAACCTACCATGAAATTTAAACCATATGATGTTACTTAACAAAACAAAAAAACACCTAACAATTCACCCCAATAACAGCAAAAAATTATGTACGTGTGTGTTGTGTTGGGCGGAGTAAAAATGGAATAATAATTTAAAATCCAAAATCAACATGGAGCCTTAGGCGTTTCTGCCAGGAGAACAATAATACAACAGTGGTGCTGAAGGTGGACAAACACGGAGCCTTATGCAACCACAGAGCCTTATGTTGATTCTTTTTCAATTTCCTTAACCTTTATAAACAAAATAATTTCATTCTAACGAAAGATGCATCTAAATCCAAAAACTCCAGCATTACAATATTGTATAGATAACAAAATAACAAAATAAGTGAAGTCACATTGCTATATATCATCATTTCAGTTTGTCCAATGAGAAAAATCATTAAAAACACTAAAAAAAAATCCATAAATATACCAATCAATTATTACCATATTAAAACAACCCAAAATAATGGCTAAATAAGTTGAATGAACACCAAGGTTAACCCTGAAGGGGGGAAAACATGTACACTATCGATAATATAATTTTTTTATCAGTGAATAAGCAAGAGTTTAATGTATTTCACACCATAGGCTTCTATCCCATAAGGCATTATGGTCTTAGGGAACCAAAAATGAAAAAGGACAGATCAGTGAGCAAACTATAGAATGGTGGAAGGACTATATACAATGTACAAACTTGATGAAGTTCAAACTGTTAGGAGCTCCAATTATTAACACTCGTTATGAAGACATAAAGATTTTGATATGCCAACTCAAGGAGTTTTAAGGGCTGCCAACCTCTTCTCCAGTTCCTCAATGCCAGAACTGTAACATCCGCTATGTTCTTCCCGGTAATTTTTCCTTTGGGAGCTGCTAACAACTGTGAGGCAGCATCAACACGAATTTCGTCTAGATCTGGTTTGTTTGCTCTTCAGTTTCCTCTTCGACCCCATCACTATCCAATACATCGTCTATTGCCTCTGACATTATTTCAGTAGTCATATCCATTTGAGTTGATTGCTTTTGGAATTCTCAAATCACCTGTTCCTGCTTTGCAGGTTCCATTTGCTTAGTCATTGCAGACATTGCCTTAGTGGCACCTTTCATGCCAATTACCACGGAAGAGTGAGAAGACATTGTGCCTATATCTACCTAATAGAAGCAGTAATTATCCGGTTGATATCAGTTGTAGCCATTTCAGGAGTGAATTCTCCTTCTTCTGTAGGGGCGTTTAGGATGTGTTCTGAAGGAGAATCTACAGTGATTAGATCAGTATTAGTTCAATATGAACAGCATAATGTATAAGATTATCGTTCAGAGTTTAATTCAGAATGGGGGAAGGCTGTGATTGACTGTGATGTGGATTAATTTTGTTAGATGTCTCATCAGTTAAGCCTTCAACTGTAAGTTGATCCTTCTCATTTATGTGATCTTCAACAGTGGGATTCTTCTATGGGAAGGAGTTAACCACCCAAATATTAGTAGATTCCTTTGAGCTATCATTTTTGGAAGACTTTAACTCTTTTTCTAGAGGCTGAATTTTATCTTCAGTTCTAGGACTAATGAGTTTCTTTTCTTGGTCTAATTTTAATTTACACTTCGATGATTCATGTCCTTTCTTTTCACAAAATTCGTAAAAGAGGGGAATGTTTTCACCATGTGCTCAAGTATTCTTTAAAGTATTGGTGAGGTCCGGTATGTCTGGTATATATATCCCCTACACACCAAAACTTGCCAGAATTCTAAGCTTAACTAACTATCGCTCCCCTGCTATCTCTGGTAGCTAGTTAAAAGGCAAAAAATACAACTTACCTCGCCTGTCCCGCCTCCACAGTTACGATGCTTTTATAAAAGATGAAGAAGAATACCTGAGTGGTTGAAAGTGGTTGTAACTGTCGGGAAAATGGTCACTATTCAAAAAATTTATAAAAAAAGTTAAATCCATTTTCATACTTATTCACATATAATAAACAGACGATATTCGTCGAGTACCAGGTTAGTGTGCGAAAAACAAAAAAAATCCCTAATATTGAAGTGTGTGCTATGGAAATTCTGAATACCTTCTGCCAAAGTCAACTGACATTCTTCCACTTCGGAGCATATCTACAAAATCAAAAAATAAATCTAATAAAATAAGAGCAGCTTCTTATAGGTCTAATAGATTAAAAGCGGAGCTGGACATGTAACGTGCATAGAGTGTCTTACAAACTTCAAGAAAAACCATACAATTATAAAGGAAGGTTACTGCCATGGTTGATAGCATAAGCTTAATAGCAACATGAATTGGGACCAAAGGTTAAATAAGCCAAAATAAAGGACACACTATATAAAAAAACTAATGTGGATCCTCTTGAGGACTATAATAATAGTAGCAAGACCTCCCTCACCTCCACTTTCAGCACTTTTTTGCGCAGAAAGTGATTTACAACTGAATCCAAATTGTCGACCACTTGAAGCTAAGAAATGATATCTTTCCATTACTGTCAGATTGTCCTTATGCTTCCCCCATAGCTACATTTATGAACAATAACAAATATCTTTAGCTTTACAACATGAATGAAGAACAACTAATAAATATTACCAAGTCCCCCTGAATTGTCAAAAAGCATAGCAAAAAGTATTTTTGACTCACAAATTAGTGGATCACATAATTTGGAGAATCAATTGAATTAATAAAATCCATTGCTACTTAAATTGTACCAAATAATCTAGTGCTACTGAAATTAGTGGATCACATTATGGTATGATCCATGAGTTTTCTCAAAACGCTCATAGTTCTTACCATTTTTAATATCTTTGTAGCAACAAACATCAATGTTTACTCTATGAGAAGTCATTTCACAACTCTTCTTGCAAAACATGGACTTTAACACTCCTTTAACTACCTTCTATGGTGGTGGCGGAGGAGGACTCGCCTTGTCTGCAAGTTGTATAACAATCACAATGCATATTATATCATCTCGAAGTCCTTTCACATGTACAGCTTCCTATAAAGGATAGAAACAAATCTGAGTAAATTAAACACCATAAACTATCTAAAGTAAATAAAAAATACAAACTCAGAAATCCACCGCACGAACACCATACATGTGATCCCATTGGGCCCTCAAACACCAACGAAAAGTTCATTTCCACCAAATTCCACAACACCCACCCACAATACATTTATAATGCGGGCATTAAAGAAAGTGAAAGTTTCTTTAAAGATAATTGGATAATAATCGTTGAACAACTTACAATATCATTTGCACAAAGTAGTGTCGCATTAGACCAATAAGAAGTTAATATCATACAACACAAAATCTAAATTTTAACTTTGAAATTCTACGATAAAGTAGCCTAGTGTTACACTAATAAGAAGTTAATTAAGATAAAGTGAGCTCAGAAAATGGAGAGAAACTAATGCATTCACTCTAACATTAGCCTTTCTTTAGTATAAGTATCTCAAACTCTGACACAAAGTGCATAGTCAAATACATATCATGAAAATGAAGGTTTAAACATTCATAAGAGAGTATCACAACTCATTTAACATTTATCAAACGAAATTGTATCGGGGGAAAACATAGCTACAAACATATAAATATTTACGTACCAAAAAGGGAGAGTTTCTCAGAAATAGCAAAACAACATACATAGCCATTTCTTGATGTTTAGCCTCATTTCCATTCAACATACATAGACATTTGTGAGCGTAATGTGTTTTGAGAATCTTTAATCCAACCGTAAGTACATACAACACAACGAAAACAGATACAAACCTAATTTCATGAATCTATAGTATACTTAATGCTGACAAATATTTGTTATATAGACAATCTAACAACTAAAAATAGAGAGAGAGCGTACAAAAATCAACAAAAATTAATAGAACCTTATCCACCACCATCATTAGCTACCTCTATCGGGGAAATCTAAAATTGAAACAAATACCCAAATTACTGTTTAGTTATATATAAAAGCTTGTTTTCAAATATTCAAATTAGTGTTTAACCTGAAGCAAAAAAAAACAAAATATGTCAATGGAAGTATAAATACATTTACTAAAGCAAACTAAAATAAATAAATAAATTAACACGTAAATGTGAACCCCAATTAATACCCTAAAATATTTGATTCCAAAAACAAAATCACTAACCAAGAAGGAATATAAACATTAAAATAACATACCCTTCAAAACGAAGAGTGTAATGAAACATTCATACAGAAACACCACGTAATCATGATTTCAGAAACACCATGAAATCGTCACTAACTCGTGCATTCAGAAACATCACGCAACCATGCATGCAAAAACAACACGCAATGTGTATATAATTAAAATGAACACAAACTATAATTAAAATGATAGTTCACCAAAATACCCTCAATTTTGAATTAAATTGAAATTTTGGAAAGTAACAAAAGTGGTGGAACCAAAAAATTTGAGGGGTAAAATTGGTATTGCAGGACATATGTTAATCTCAACACTCCATTTCTTACTTAGGTGGCTTCGATCTGAACCGTGAAGTGTCTTCCCATCTTATAAATAGTGAAAATGCCACTGCTCCTTATTATATAGATATTTGAAAGCTCCCATGGCGTATACCCATTGGAGGCTCAATATACCTGTTGCAAGCTCTTCTATACCTCTTGCAGGCTTAATACACCTGTTGCAAAACCCCCAAATCAAAATATCTCATGCAAGTTATATATACATGTTGCAAAAACCCCAAATCAAAATTTCATAAAAACCAACTATGTTTATAACTAAAAAAACTAAATCAGAATTTAAAAAAAAATCAATCAGATATGTAATTGTTTATGTGTGTGCGTGTAAGAGGGTGAGAGAGAGAGACAGAGCCGGAGGCGGAGGTGGATGGAGATGATGGTGGAGTCGGATTCGTGTATGTGCGTGTGTGAGTGTATAAGAGAGATTACCTTAGGCGGAAATCTTGGATGCAGGGGGTGGTAATGGATATCGAGGAAGGCAACCTGAGGAGGGTTTCCATTGGGAGAGAACCAAAATCTGTGAGGGGAGAGAATAAGAGATCGGGATAGGGTTTGTGAGATAAGTAAAGAAGAATTGTTATTTTCACCAAAATACCCTCAATTTTGAATTAAATTGAAAGTTTGAAAAGTAACAAAAGTGGTGGAACCAAAAAATTTGAGGGGTAAAATTGGTATTGCAGGACATATGTTAATCTCAACACTCCATTTCTTACTTAGGTGGCTTCGATCTGAACCGTGAAGTGTCTTCCCATCTTATAAATAGTGAAAATAACATTGCTCCTTATTATATAGACAGGGTATGCTTGTGCCTGAAGGCACGATGATAATGTATCTAACATATAAACACGTTTGCTAATAAGAGTATCCAAATCATCAAGTCATGCATAATTTAAGTCAAAAGAAAATATATAACACAAAAAATCGTAAAGAATTTTAAAAAAATAGGCAAAATTTTCCTCTATTTGTAGGACTATCCAACCCTATTTAAGAAAAATAATAATCCAACAGTCATACTAATAATATGTGCCTAATGGAATAGCTTGAATAAAACCATATACGGTGACACTAAGGTCATGCGTGGGACATATGCAATTACATAACATCAACATGAACTGTAAAATGAAGGGGTGCGGGAGTCACCAAGTCTTTAACAACTCTTTATCTGTAATTGAATATAATAAAGTTCATAAATATATTATCAAGTCAAAAAAATTACAACACAAATTGTTGTAAAATATTTAAATTATTTGCAAAGAGTTTCATCTTTTTATAGGATAATTCACCGTGTTTAAGAAAAAAAATAGTCCAACCGTACTAATAATCCATCTTGGACCTCGTGTAAACATCATCATATCCACAAAATAATAATTTAAGTCGTAAAGTTTTTTTACAAGACAATGTGTAAACATTTTAGAAAATTTGGACAAAATCTCCTTTGGTTATAGGACTATCCAGCCTGTTTAAAAAATAAAATAAATCCTCTAACAACAACAACAACAACATCATATTAATACAATTATGACAAAAAAATGTATCAAATGAAAATCTAGCTAAGTAAACACTAATGTTTTGTACAAAATCTGCGAGACAACATAAAGTATTGCAAAGCCTGCAAAAGTTGGGACTCTGCAAAAAAAACAAATAAACAATCAAAAACCTAATTAAAACTAATTACATTTGACCAATTAATTAAACAAATACTAAACTATATTAAAATCAAATGTCAATTAGACAACAAGTGGTTTTCAATATGAAGATTAACAACAGATTGCAAATAGTGCACTCTCCTAACACACACCTTTGGAGTTGCGCAAACAACAAATAGTATGGGTACCATATTCTATACACAACAGCTGAATAAGATTACCTTTGGAGTTGTGCGAACAACAAACAGTATGCGTACCATATTCTATACACAACAGCTGAATAAGATTACCTTTGGAGGTGTGCAAATAGCAAATAGTATGGGTTTAACCTTCAATTTTCACTACTTGAATTTTAACCTTCCATACAATTTTACCACCCCCATACAAATTTCACACCCCCATACAATTTTTACTACTTTAATTTTAACCACTGGACTTTTAACATTCACTAATTAACCAAAATTAAAAGGTTTAATTATATACTACATTGAGAATATGGTACCCATACTAACACAATGTTATGTATGTGTTATGTATCGAATATGGTACCCATACTAATCCAATTATATAGTAGACTAATTATACACAAAGTTCCATTGTTATGTGTAGAATATGGTACCCATACTGACACAATGTTATGTAGGTGTGCATTAAAATATGAAATGTACACCTTTAGGAAAATAAAAGAAGACCACAACCTTTCATTTTTTGTCTCAAAAACTGCATTTAAGAAGAAACTAAAGTTGAGAATATAAGCAGTTTCATTTAGATATGCATCACAGGAGGGACCCCTGACAAATTCTCATCTTGAAGTATGATCTAAACTAGATTTCCAAAATGGAAGCATAAAAAACTCAACTTCATCAATGAAAATAAGATGTGCAAAACCCTTTGAAAAAAGTTGGGGATGGTTAACACTTTCGAGGGACGTATTTGAATAGCTGCAGAAGCTGATTCACATACACCACTTTATTCCACATCTGAACATCATTTCCCAATAATTTAATAAACTTTCAAAGAGGAAAAGTTTGGTCCAAATTCTAGTTCTTTCATGCATACAAACAGTTCAAAGAAAAAACTGTCGCCTTCAATCCAAATGTGGGGTGAAGAACGTATATTGCCTATCAAGCAAATGGAAACTATTAAATAAATAAGTTCAATCAAGCAGGCATGGTGTTTCCGACCAAGAATTTTTTGCAATCTCCTCATCCATCCAAGATCTGGTTGTTTATTTACTCCACAAAATAGATTTCAAAAACTGAGCAAAACTCGTACACGTTCGAAAGTTTTAATTGATACCAAAAAATGGCAATAATAGTAGCAGCAGCAATTTTAGTTGATATAATAGTGTACGAAGATCAATCGGTTATTCTAATGATTGTTCAAGTGATTGCACATTTGATCTAAATAAGGAAGACATAAAACAATTTACACTTCCCCTAGAAATACCCCTTAACATTTCATTCCCTATCACAGTATCAGTACATACTTCCAAATCCCAATGAAAATTGATCAGAAGAAAGATGAACTATTTGTCAAATGGATGGGTGAATACTATATCACAATGAAAATTGATGAGCACACGTGTCCCTACTTTAAGTTCAATACTCACAACAAAGATGAAATATTCAGTCTTCAATTTCAACAAACTCATAAAAAAATTGAAGTCAAAATTAAGTGTCCGTATTTATTCAAGATGAACAGACAAAATAAAAAAATGAGCATAACAAAAAAGTATACAGATCTAAGTATTAAATGGAGTGGCGTATCATTTTAATACGATCAAATAAATCTGGAAAAAAAAAAACCGATCTGAATAAAAAAAACAATTCCATCTAATAGATTTGACCCAACTTTGTTGGTTAAAAACATGCTTCCATCACTCATCAGAAAAACACCGAACATCCTTTTCTTCATCAAGAATAAAACAGGGGAGAAATTACCTATCGAGAAAGTTAGCAACTACCATCTTCAGCAAAATAGATACCTGATTGAGTCCCGTGTTAGACAAACAGGGAAGAAGGCATACTAAAAAAAACACTTGAAAATAGTGAATACATGTTGCAAGTAAAAATTCAACACTATTCTTCAAAACTTGTGACAACAAAATGATTTAACTTCAAAACCTACCATGAAATTTAAACCATATGATGTTATTTAACAAAACAAAAAAACACCTAGCAATTCACCCCAATAACAGCAAAAAAATATGTACGTGTGTGTTGTGTTGGAGGGGAGTAAAAATGGAATAATAATTTAAAAGCCAAAATCAACATTGATCCTTAGGCGTTTCTTCCAGGAGAACAATAATACAACAGTGGTGCAGAAGGTGGACAAACACGGAGCCTTATGCGACCACAGAGCCTTATATTGATTCTCTTTCAATTTCCTTAACCTTTATGAACAAAATAATTTCATTCTAACAAAAGATGTATCTGAATCCAAAAACTCAAGCATTACAGTATTGTATAAATAACAAAATAACAAAATAAGTGAAGTCACATTGTTATATATCATCATTTCAGTCTGTCCAATAAGAAAATTCATTCAAAACACTAATTTTTTTTTCCAGAGATATACTAATCGATTATTACCTTATTAAAACAACAAGAAATAATGGCTAAATAAGTTGAACGAACACCAAGGTTAACCCTAAAGGGGGAAAAACATGTACACTATCGATAATATAATTTTTTTTATCAGTGAATAAGAAAGATTTTAATGTATTTCACACCGTAGGCTTCTATCCCATGAGGCATTATGGTCTTACGGAACCAAAAATCAAAAAGGACAGATCAGTGAGCAAACTATCTGGTTGATATTGGTTGTAGCCATCTTAGGAGTTAATTCTCCTTCTTTTGTAGGGGCGTTTAGGATATGTTCTGGAGGACAGTCTACAGTGTTTAGATTAGTATTAGTTCCACGATGAACAGCATAATGTATAAGATTATTGTTCAGAGTTTGATTCGGAAGGGCAGAAGGTTGTGATTGATTGTGCTGCGGATTAATTTTGTTAGAGGTCTCATCAGTTAAGCCTTCAACTGTAAGTTGATCCTTCTGATTTCTGTGATCTTCAACAGTGGGATTCTTCTGTGGGAAGGAGTTAACCACCCAAACATTAGTATATTCCTTTTAGCTATCATTTTTGGAAGACTTTAACTCTTTTTCTAGAGGCTTAATTTTAGCTTCAGTTCTAGGACTAATGAGTTTATTTTCTTGGTCTAATTTTAATTTACACTGCGATGATTCATGTCCTTTCTTTTCACAAAATTCGTAAAAGAGGGGAATGTTTTCACCATGTTCTCACGTATTCCTTAAAGTATTGGTGAGGTCTGGTATGTCTGGTATATATATCCCCTACCCACCAAAACTTGCCAGGATTCTAAGCTTAACTAACTCCCTCTCCCCGGCTATCTATGGTAGCTAGTTAAGAGGCAAAAAATACAACTTACCTCGCCTGTCTCGCGTCCACAGTTACGATGCCTTTATAAAAGATGAAGAAGAATACCTTAGTGGTTGTAAGTGGTTGTAACTGGCGGGAAAATGGTCACTACTCAAAAAAATTATAAAAAAAAGTTAAATCTATTTTCATACTTATTCACATATAATAAACAGACGATATTCGTGGAGTGTCAGGACAGTGTGCCAAAAAAAAATCCCTAATATTGAAGCATGTGCCATGGAAATTCTGACATTCTTCCACTTCAAAGCATATCTACAAAATCAAAAAATAAATCTAATAAAATAAGAGTAGCTTCTTATAGGTCTAATAGATTAAAAGCAGAGCTGGACATTTCATGTGCATAGAGTGTCTTACAAACTTAAAAAAAATCATACAATAATACAAGAAGGTTACTGCCATGGTTAATAGCATAAACTTAATAGTAACATGAATTGGGACCAAAGGTCAAACAAGCCGAAATAAAGGACACACCGTATAAAAAACCTAGTGTGGATCTTCTTGAGGACTTCAATAATAGTAGCAAGACCTCCCTCACCTCCACTTTCAGCACTTTTCAGCGTAGAAAGTGATTTACAACTGAATCCAAATTGTCGACAACTTGAATCTAAGAAATGATATCTTTCCATTACTGAAAAATTGTCCTTATGCTTCCCCCATAGCTACATTTATGAACAATAACAAATATCTTTAGCTTTACAACATGAATGAAGAACAACTAATAAATATTACCAAGTCCCCCTGAATTGTCAAAAAGCATAGCAAAAAGTATTTTTGACTCACAAATTAGTCTATCACATAATTTGGAGAATCAATTGAATTAAAAAAAATCCATTGCTACTTAAATTGTACCAAATAATCTAGTGCTACTGAAATTAGTGGATCACATTATGGTATGATCCATGAGTTTTCTCAAAACTCTCATAGTTCTTACCATTTTTAATATCTTTGTAGCAACAAACACCAATGTTTACTCTATGAGAAGCCATTTCGCAACCCTTCTTGCGAAACATGGACTTTAACACTCCTTTACCTACCTTCTTTGGTGGTGGGGGAGGAGGACTCACCTTGTATGCAGGTTGTATATCAATCATAACGCGCGTTGTATCATCTCGAAATCCTTTCACGTGTACAGCTTCCTATAAAGGATAGAAACAAATCTGAGTAAATTAAACACCATAAGCTATCTAAAGTAAATAAAAAATACAAACTCAGAAATCCACCGCACGACCACCATATATGTGAGCCCATTGGTCCCTCAAACACCAATGAAAAGGTCATTTCCACCAAATTCCACAACACCCATCCATAATACATTTATAATACGAGCATTAAAGAAAGTGAAAGTATCTTTAAAGATAATTGGATAATAAACGTTGAACAACTTACAATATCATTTCCACAAAGTAGTCTAGCATTAGGCCAATAAGAAGTTAATATCATACAACACAAAATCTAAATTTTAACTTTGAAATTCTACAATAAAGTAGCCTAGCGTTACACTTATAAGAAGTTAATTAAGATAAAGTGAGCTTAGAAAATGGAGAGAAACTAATGCATTCACTCTAACATTAGCCTTTCTTTAGTAGAAGTACCTCAAACTCTGACATAAAGTGCATAGTGAAATACATATCATGAAAATGAAGGTTTAAACATTCATAAGAGAGTATCACAACTCATTTAACATTTATCAAACGAAATTGTATCGGGGGAAAACATAGCTACAAACATATAAATAGTTACGTACCAAAAAGGGAGTCTTTCTCAGAAATACCAAAACAACATACATAGCCATTTCTTGATGTTTAGCCTCATTTCCATTCAACATACAAAGACATTTGTGAGCGTAATGTGTTTTGAGAATATTTAATCCAACCGTAAGTACATACAACACAACGACAACAGATACAAACCTAATTTCATGAATCTATAATATACTTAATGCTGACAAATATTTATTATATAGACAATCTAACAACTAAAAATAGAGAGCGAGCGTACAAAAATCATCAAAAATTAATAGAACCTTATCCACCACCATCATTAGCTACCTCTATCGGGGAAATCTAAAAATGAAACAAATACCCAAATTACTATTTAGTTCTATGTAAAATCTTGGTTTCAAATATTCAAATTAGTGTTTAACCTGAAGCAAAACAAAACCAAAATATGTCAATGAAAGTATAAATACATTTACTAAAGCAAACTAAAATAAATAAATAAATTAACACGTAAATGTGAACCCCGATTAATACCCTAAAATATTTTATTCAAAAAACAAAATCACTAACCAAGCAGGAACATAAATATTAAAATAACATACCCTTCAAAACAAAGAGTGAAATGAAACGTTCATACAGAAACACCACGCAATCATGAATTCAGACACACCATGAAATCGTCACTAACGCGTGCATTCAGAAACATCACGAAATCGTGCATTCAAAAAAACACGCAATGTGTATATAATTAAAATGAACACAAACTATAATTAAAATGATAGAAATCTATCCTAAAACTCATATTTGAAAGCTCCCATGTCGTATACCCATTGGAGGCTCAATATACCTGTTGCAAGCTCAATATACCTCTTGCAAGATCAATATACCTGTTGCAAAACCCCAAATCAACCATGTTAACTCAAAAAACCCCAAATCAAAATATCTCTTGTAAGTTATATATACATGTTGCAAAAACCCCAAATCAAAATTTCATAAAAACCAACTATGTTTATAACTAAAAAAACTAAATCAGAATTTTAAAAAAAAATCAATCAGATATGTAATTGTTTATGTGTGTGCGTGTAAGAGGGTGAGAGCGAGAGACAAAGCCGAAGGCGGAGGTGGATGGAGATGATGGTGGAGGCGGATTCGTGTATGTGCGTGTGTGAGTGTATAAGAGAAACTACCTTAGGTGACAAGCTTGAATGCGGGGGGCAGTAATGGATATCGAGGAAGGCAACCTGAGGAGGGTTTTCATTGGGAGATAACCAAAATCTGTGAGGGGAGAGAATGAGAGAATCGGGATAGGGTTTGTGAGAGAAGTAGAGAAGAATTGTTATTTTCCCCAAAATACCCTCAATTTTGAATTAAATTGTAAGTTTGGAAAGTAACAAAAGAGATGGAACAAAAAATTTGAGGGGCAAAAGGGGTATTGCAGGACATATGTTAATCTCAACGCTCCATTTCTTGCTTAGGTGTCTTCGATCTGAACTGTGAAGTGTCTTCCCATCTTATGAATAGTGAAAACACCATTGCTCCTTATTATATAGATATATAAACCCGATTAACTGTGCATATCACTCGTAGCACTAGCCTATAATTCCCTGAGTCAAATCCCGACTCCTGGATATTTAAATAATCACTTAATTTAATTGACTCACCTATATAATTGTTGATACCAAATTTAGTCAGCTGATGTGGACCAATCATATGAAGACACGTGTCAATCTACGTAGAAAATATAAATACTTTCAATGAACAACATGCTTTCACCGAGATACTCAGGTGTTCCGAGCTACTTTAGCGTACCGAGCAACTTAGGCGGTCCGAGCTACTTAGCGCGTAGAGCATTCAATCAAGAAAACTAAAAGGCGAATACGCATTAAATGCGCATTATTATTACAGATGTATATGTCTACTAGATAACAACGCATTACCTTTTCATATGTACAACCTCAAGGCTATAAATACATTATAACCTCATCATAAGAAGGGGACTTCGGATCTCTTTGTAAACCTATTATCGAGATTCAAGGCAAACAGTCAGCAATGCAACAACAGTGGATGTAGGCCATTTTTATAGCCGAACCACTTTAAAAATCCATTGTCTTACGTATTTGTTCATTTTTATCCGTGATTGATTAATTAGATAAAATCTAGTTTTTTACATCAACAGATTAGCGCCGTTTGTGGGAAATGACTGTACTTAGCATTTTTCACCAAACAACTCATCATCTATGGCTGAGATTCTGGAATCCAGTAATCAAAACATCGGGGTCCCTCTAAACCCCTCTACTCCACCAAATATTCAAGATCTGGCTGTCATAATGGCTAATTTATCCCAAGGGACCCTAGTGTTTGGCCATGCATAATGGCTAATTTAGCCCAATGGTTTCTTGCATGGCCAAACACTGGGGTCCCTTAGGCTAAATTAGCCATTATGCCAGCCAGATCTTGAATATTTGGTGGAGTAGAGGGGTTTAGAGGGACCCCAGTGTTTCGATTACTGGATTCCAGAATCTTATCCATAGATGATGAGTTGTTTGGTGAAAAAAGCTAAGTACAGTCCAATCAGGACAACGAAGTACTCAGAGAAATACCCATCTGCCATCTTCAAGAACTAGACGAACGCTATTCCCGGGGGTCTCTCAATCTAGATGTACTGACTCATATCGTACTGAGAGGTCTAATGATCCTTCGTATCAATCTGGCCGAACTTCATCAGTACGAGGTATAGATTCTCAACGGAATGTCACTCTGACTCCAGAACGGACCAGTGCTCTGGAAAGGTTGAGTAGAGTCTCTCCTTTTGATCGATTGGTCCCCAGGAGGAATAGAAACCCTCCTAGGATCGCGTCAAGCAACTATCAACATCCATCCAATTTAAGGGAAGGCTCTGCCCAATAACGCCCAACAGCCCGTAATGAAAGGTCCCAAGAGGAAAACTCAACGCCATCAGTCGCTCGAACAAATAGGCCCGAGGTGGGAAATAATGCATGGAAAGGATCTATTCAAAGGTTGGAAGATAGGTGCCTGTAGCAATGACATTCGAGAGGTGCCAGCGCCACTGCAAGGGTCATCACCACTATAACGGTCACTGTAGCAATGACATTCGAGAGGTGCCTTGCAAGGGTCACCGCAGAAGTCCAAGATTGAGAAATGTCACTGCAAGGGTCAGCGCCACTACATGGCTCACTATAGCAATGACATTCGAGAGGTGACTCGCAAGGGTCACCGCAGATGTCCAAGATTGAGAAGTGCCACTGCAAGGGTCAGCGCCACTGCAAGGATCACTGCACAAATGTTATTTGAGAAGTGCCACTGCAAGGGTTTCGACAGAAACTCATATTGAGAAGGAACCCACCCAGGGTGGCCAAGATGAGGGAGTGGATACCATGAGCAACTACTTATCATGAAACGTCATTCTTTAAAAGATCAACAGTATTAACACTTTGCTTTCTTGTACAGGTTGCCTAGTTGAGCAAGCAGGGCTCAAGCAGGCTAGTTGGGACCTCCCTGGAGTTTGGGCATGGCAGCTGAGGGACAAGGTATGTTGAGCAAGCTCAACCACTTAGCACTATAGGATTTAGAGAATTCTAGTAGGAGACCTTAGAGTCACACAGTCCTCACACACCACAAACTTAGTCACAAGTGAAGTGAGCTGCCAAAGGGCTGGCTGCTCACAAGAAAAGAACTGTTTATAAAATGATTTTAAGGGAGAGGGTCCTCTAAACCCCTCTTAAGAAAAATGATTTTAGAAGGGGGTCCTCAAGACCCCCCTCAAGCTTGCAAATACTTTAGAGGAGGTGGTCCTCGAGACCTCCCCCCCCCCTCAAGTTTACAAAGTTTGTACTAAAAGTTACCGTTTCAAAAGATATTTAACAAATCAGATATTTTGTCTCCATTAGAAGACATATTTTCTTTTGAACTTTGGTCGGCACCAGGGGGCATCTGCCATAGGGGACAGGCAGACCTGCCTGCAGGTAGGGACAAATAGTACACTGCAGACTTTGTCCCTCACCAAACCTCTAAGTTTTGATGCCAAAAGTGCCAACCCAGCCTTAGTGCCCAAGTATAAATAGGACCCCTGGGCAAGGTCATAGAGAAGAGAAAAAAAAACTCAATAGAAAAGTCACTCGTCAAAATCACACCAGAACCTCTCTAGAATTCTCTCCCTGCTCTCTCTAAGTGCTAAGTGCCTTGTTCTTTCACTCCCCACTGATAGCCATCACTCTCAGGAGCTCCTCTTGAGAAAATTACTATTATTGTTGTGTAAGTTCATCTTCTTGCAGGGAGGGAGTTCCAGCTTGAGCTCCATTTTTACCAAAAGAAGAAGGTCTCTTCAGAAGCTTCTTCAGAAGTTCTTGAGAACCTTGCAGACAGCGTCCATTGGAGT
The DNA here is from genome assembly GCA_949130495.1 of Sambucus nigra. Lineage (NCBI taxonomy): Eukaryota > Viridiplantae > Streptophyta > Magnoliopsida > Dipsacales > Adoxaceae > Sambucus > Sambucus nigra. Next base: position 220,492,616 of record OX422220.1, on the reverse strand, counting down.
GGGTCACGCCTCACCCTTTCCAGTTATTCGTAGACCCCAGTCTCACTACCCTCCTACATTTGGCGACTCCGCTGGGGAGGTATCCTCACTTCAATGGACAAAGAAGGTTTTCATGTTTCTAAGAAGCTAGTGTTTAAATACATTCCATCTGGGAATGGATCTCAAAGAGACCAGGCCACTCAGGTGGATGTGGTGGTGACCGGTGCAAAGATACCTGATCCTCCGATAGTGCAGACCAGCTCACTGGCAGCAGCTCCGGTGGCAGAGGCTTATGAGTATGTTTTTTTAGTCTTGGCAAGTTTGGATTAAGATTGTGTAACACCAGTAATAACCTCGTTCCGGCGACGATTTCGATAGAAGTAGATGAATCGCGGAGGACATCGCTGGAGCAAGTTGTGGCAATCGTCAAGTTCACTGACAGGAACCCCAGGAACCCTAAGTGTTTGGCGAGGAATTCGGTATGGTCGAGGAACTCCTCTCGCTCAATGATAGCGATGAGGAACCCTCAAGAAAATAACCCATCGTGGTAGAAATACCAAGAGAAGAACTCTCAGCTGCAACATCCCCTCTAAAAACACCAACTCGCGAGGAACCCATGGATGAGAAACCCTGGGTGTCCCTTGTCGTATAAAAAAGGAAGTAGTAGCAGCAACCTTTATAGAAATGTCAACTCGCGAGGAACCCTGGGTGGCCCTTGTCACCTACAAAGAAGTTGTGGCAGCAGTATCGACAAAGCATAAGGTCGAGACACCCCCGGATGGGAAGTCGAGGAGCGAGGAACTCATGGGCGAGAAACCCTGGGTGTTCCTCGCCGCCAACAAAAAAAGTCATGGCAGCAGTCTCGATGAAGCGTGAGGTCGAGACACCCTTGGAGGTGAAATCGACGCGCGAGGGACCCTCGACGTAACACAAGGTCGAGGAACCCTTGACGAAATTAAATGTCGAGATACCCTCGGATATTGGGTCCGACGAGGAACCCTTGACGAATCGAGAGGTCGAGACACCCCTCATTAACTACAGCGGTCAAGGAACCCATGGGCTGTAATGTCATCGAGGAACCCATGGGCAGTAATGGCACGCGAGGAACCCAAAGGCTGCGAACCTCCAATAAAAAAAAGTGCTACCAGATTCCTTAATAAGCGAGGAACTCACCATTATAGTGGGCCGTGAGGCACTTTCATTATAGCAGCAATAGTTGGCGAGGACCCCTTGCTAGCAATAAAGTCTAAGGAAATAATGGGCGGTGAGGAACCCCTATTAACATTGGCAGTCAGTGAGTCACCCTTCGACATGAGGTGGATGCGCGAGGAACTCCTACTAGTATTGGCGGTTGGCGAGATACCCTCAGACCACAAGGTTAATATGCGAGGAACTCCTAGTTGCTTTGAGAGACGAGGAGACACCCTCGGGCACGAGGTCAGTACATGAGGAACACTTGATAGCATTGGTAGTCGACAAGACACTCTCAGACATGAGGTCGATGCGCGAGGAACCTCTATCAACATCAGCAGATGTTGAGGCACCCTTGGAGGTGAAGTCGACGCGCGAGGGACCCTCGACGTGACACAAGGTCGAGGAACCCTTGACGAAATTCAATGTCGAGATACCCTCGGATATTGGGTCCGACGAGGAACCCTTGACGAATCGAGAGGTCGAGATACCCCTCATTCACTACAGCGGTCGAGGAACCCGTGGGTTGTAATGCCGTTGAGGAACCCATGGGCAGTAATGGCACGCGAGGAACCCAAAGGCTGCGAACCTCCAACAGAAAAAAGTGCTACTAGATTCCTTAATAAGCGAGGAACTCACATTATAGTGGGTCGTGAGGCACTTTCATTATAGCAGCAATAGTTGGCGAGGACCCCTTGCTAGCAATAAAGCCTAAGGAAATAATGGGCAGCGAGGAACCCCTATTAACATTGGCAGTCAGTGAGTCACCCTCAGACATGAGGTCGACGAGCGAGGAACTCCTACTAGTATTGGCGGTTGGCGAGATACCCTCAGACCACAAGGTCAATATGCGAGGAGCTCGTAGTATCTTTGAGAGCCAGCGAGACACCCTCGGGCATGAGGTCAGTGCACGAGGAACCCTTGATAGCATTGGTAGTCGGAGAGACACCCTCAGACACGAGGTCGACGTTCCAGGAACCTCTATCAACATCAGCAAATAACGAGACACCCTTAGAGGGGAAGTCGACGCGCGAGGAACCCTCGATGAGACATAAGGTCGAGGAACCCTTGACGAAATGCAGGGTCGAGATACCCTAGGATATTGGGTCCGATGAGGAACCCTTGACGAAACGGGAGGTCGAGACACCCTTCATTCACGACAGCGGTCGAGGAACCCATGGGTGATAATGTCATCGAGGAACCCATGGACAATAATGCCGTCAAGGAACCCACCTTGATTGACTGTGATTACGAGGAACCCACAGGTACAATCTCCAAGAGAATAACCCCCATGGGAAACACCTCGCGTGAGGAACCACTAGTAGCTATATGTTCCAACGACGAACCCAGTGAAGAAGGGGCTTGGGGACTCCAAGTGAGGAACCCTCATCAGCAAAGAACCCCCACTACCACAGATGTTTTTTCGCAAGGAATCCCCACCAGTAGCGCTATGGGTGAGGAACCCAAATTCTGTGATGCCTTTGACAAGGAACCCCAGGGGTACAGATCCTAAGCGAGGAACCCGAGATGGACAGAATCCCAGACAGAGAACTTCCCATGACTGATACCTAGCACGAGAAACCGCCTGAAGCATTTAAACTTAAAAAGTAGAAGCAGTCGGAATATAGGCGGAAAGGCCTAGAGTCGCTCAACAAAAGGTACACGGACTAATGTTTTCTCTTTCTTAATAGAATAGTAGAACATCTACTATATTAGAAGAGGGTCCATGACATGAAGGTCTTTCCTCATTATACTTGGAGGAATATCCATCCCAAGGGAAAAGTATACTGAATAAAGCCCTTACAGACATAACAATTATTTTTTTTGTCACCTGACCAGTAGGGGGTTATCCTCCTAGTAATAATAATAATAATAAAAATCTACATTTTTATTATTATTCCTTACAGATTTATAGCCTAGAGAACAAGTCCTAACCTTTGTTCTCAAGAAAAATGTAATTGATCAATTTTTAGAAAATAGGTAGAAGCGGGTCTAACCCCTCTCTAAACTTATTATTCTTGTAAAGACAAAAAATGTTCCCAAGAAAAGTTTGGAACAAGGACCGTGCACACCAAGGCAAATTTTTTGTATAAAGAAATAATTATTTCTTTATTTATGATATATGTGAAATTTTCTTCAAAGTTTGTGGAAGGAGAAGGGCTAACTCATCTCTGAGTTACTTCCCAAGAAATGAATATGCATAACAAAATGGGGTTGCACTAAAAATACCGCACAGTCACACGGGGTTGCACTAAAAATATATATAAACTACTCAACTATATGCAAGAAGTACCCCGCAGCTAGAGGGGCCGCTTCCAAATTTCAACTTGCTCAGTTATATTCAAAGTACCCCGCAGTTAAAGGGGAAACTTTTAAAATTTATAAACTGCTCAGCTATATGCAAGAAGTACCCCGCAGCTAGAGGGGCCGCTTCCAAATTTCAACTTGCTCAGTTATATGCAAGTACCCCGCAGTTAAAGGGGAAACTTTTAAAATCTTAAACATGCTCAGCTATATGCAAGTACCCCGCAGTTAGAGGGGCAACGTCCAAATTTTTACTTGCTCAGTTATATGCAAGTGCCCCGCAGTTAGAGGGGCAACTTCAAAATTTTAACTTGCTCATCTCATATGCAAGTACCCCACAGTTAAAGGGGAAACTTTTAAAATTTTAAACTTTCTCAACTATATGAAAGTACCCCGCAGTTAGAGGGGCAACGTCCAAATTTTTACATGCTCAGTTATATGCAAGTGCCCCGCAGTTAGAGCGGAGCTTCAAAATTTTAACTTGCTCATCTCATATGCAAATACCCCACAGTTAGAAGCGGGAAGTTCAATCTTGAGGTTCTTATATACAGAAGAGTAACTCAAAGTATTCAGCAACTCCAAGTATACATATAAGGTACGACAGTTTAGTACCTAAGGCTCCAAGGGCATAGGAGCGCTCACAGTCTTGAGAAACTGCCAAGTATAAATATAAGGTGCGACAGTTTAGCACCTAAGGCTCCAAGGGCACCGAAGCGCTCACAGTCTTAAGAAACTGCCAAGTATAAATATAAGGTATGAAATTTTAGTACCAAAGGATCCAAGGTCACCAGAGCGCTCGCAGTCTTGAGTAAGGACCAAATATAAACATAAGGTGCTCCAGATGAGGACCTTAGGCTCCAAGGGCACCGGAGCGCTCACAATCTTGAGCAAGTGCCAAATATAAATATAAATATAAATATAAGGTATGACAGTTTAGTACCTAAGGCTCCAAGGGCATCGGAGCGCTCATAATATTGATCAATTGCCAAGTATAAGTATATGTGCGATAGTTTAGCATTTAAAGCTTCAAGGGAGCCGGAGCGCTCATAGTCTTGAGCAAAGGCCAAGTATAAATATAAGGTGCGACTATTTAGCAGTTAAGGCTATAAGGGCACCGGAGCGCTCACAGTCTTGAGCAAGTGCCAAGTATAAACATAAGGTGCTTCAGATGAGCACCTAAGGCTCCAAGGGCATCGGAGCGCTCACAGTATTGAGCAAATGCCAAGTATAAACGTAAGGCTCCAAGGGCACCGGAGCGCTCACAGTCTTAAACAAGTGCCAAGTATAAATATAAGGTGCGCCAGTTGAGTACCTAAGGCTCCAAGGGCACCGGAGCGCTCACAGTCTTAAACAAGTGCCAAGTATAAATATAAGGTGCGCCAGTTGAGTACCTAAGGCTCCAAGGGCATCGGATTGCTCATAGTCTTGAGCAAATGCCACGTACAAACGTAAGGTGCTCCAGATGAGCACCTAAGGCTCCAAGGGCACTGGAGCACTCACAGTCTTGAGCAAATGCCACGTACAAACGTAAGGTGCTCCAGATGAGCACCTAAGGCTCCAAGGGCACCGGAGCACTCACAGTCTTGAGCAAATGCCAAGTATAAATATAAGGTGTTCCATTTGAGCACATAAGGTTCTAAGGGCACTGGAGCGCTCACAGTCTTGAGCAAGCGTCAAGTATAAATATAAGGTGCGCCAGTTGAGCACCTAAGGCTCTAAGGGCACCGAAGCGCTCACAGTCTTGAGCAAGCGTCAAGTATAAATATAAGGTGCGACAGTTTAGCACCTAAGGCTCCAAGGGCACCGGAGTGCTCACAGTCTTGAGTAACTGCCAAGTATAAATAAAAGGTACGACAATTTTGTGCACAAGTCTCTCGACATTACAAGACACTTCTGCACGAGGGGGCTAATATTGAGAAGTCCTCAAGCAAGTGAACAAATAGTAAAATAACTTGGAGTGTGGGGTTCCATTTATAGTGGCTCCACCTGCCCAAGATTGCAAGTTTGACAGAAAATAGCCTAGGGCGAGGGGATCCACCTTGAGTGCCCTTCCTTCCCAAACTTGATGCTACAGAAAAGCACTCAGGGCGAGGGGCTCACCACGAGTAACCACTCCGCCCAAGATAGAAGGCCACAGAAGAAGGCCAAGGGCGAGGAGCTCACCGCAAGTAACCCCTCCGCCCAAGATAGAAGGCCACAGAAGAAGTCCAAGGGTGAGGGGCTCACCGCGAGTAACCCCTCCGCCCAAAATAGAAGGCCATAGAAGAAGGCTAAGGGCGAGGGGCTCATCGTGAGTAAACCCACCGCCCAAGATAGAAGGCCGCAGAAGAAGGCCAAGGGAGAGGGTCTCACCGCGGGTAACCCCTCCGCCCAAGATAGAAGGCCACAGAAGAAGGACAAAGGTGAGGGGCTCACCGCGGGTAACCCCCCCGCCTTAGATAGAAGGCCACAGAAGAAGGCCAAGGGCGAGGGTCTCACCGCAGGTAACCCCTCCACCCAAGATAGAAGGCCACAGAAGAAGGCCAAGGGCGAGAGGCTCACCACGAGTAACCCCGCCACCCAAGATGAAAGGCCGTAGAAGAAGTCCAAGGGTGAGGGGCCCACCGCGAGTAACCCCTCCGCCCAAGATAGAAGGCCACAGAAAAAAGCCAAGGGCGAGGGGCTCACCGCGAATAACCCCTTCTCCCAAAATAGAAGGCCACAGAAGAAGGCCAAGGGGGAGGGGCTCACCGCAGGTAATCCCTCCGCCCAAGATAGAAGGCCACAGAAGAAGGCCAAGGGCGAGGGGCTCACCACGAGTAACCCCTCTGCCTTAGATAAAAGGCCACAGAAGAAGGCCAGGGGCGAGGGGCTCGCCGCGGGTAACCCCTCTGCCCAAGATAGAAGGCCACAGAAGAAGGCCAAGGACGAGGGGCTCACCGCGAGTAACCCCGTCGCCCAAGATGAAAGTTCGTAGAAGAAGGCCAAGGGCGAGGGGCCCACCGTGAGTAACCCCTCCGCCCAAGTTAGAAGGCCACAAAAGAAGGACAAGGGCGAGGGGCTCACCGCGAGTAACCCCTCCGCCCAAGTTAGAAGGCCACAAAAGAAGGACAAGGGCGAGGGGCTCACCGCGAGTAACCCCTCCGCCCAAGATAGAAGGCCACAGAAGAAGGCCAAGGGCGAGGGGCTCACCGTGAGTAACCCATACGCCCAAGATATAAGGCCACAGAAGAAGGCCAAGAGCAAGGGGCTCACCGAGAGTAACCCTCCGCCTCAGAAAGAAGGCCACAGAAGAAGGCCAAGGGCGAGGGGCTCACTGCGGTTAACCCATCCGCCCAAGATAGAAGGCCACAGAAGAAGGCCAAGGGCGAGGGGCTCACCGCGAGTAATCCCGTCGTCCAAGATAAAAGGCCACAGAAGAAAGCCAAGGGCGAGGGGCTCACTGCAAGTAACCCCGCCGCCCAAGATGAAAGGCCGCAGAAGAAGGCCAAGGGCGAGGGGCTCACTACGAGTAACCCCTCCACCCAAGATAGAAGGCCACAGAAGAAGGCAAAGGGCGAGGGGCCCACCGCGAGTAACCCCTTCGCCCAAGATGAAAGGACACAAAAGAAGGCCAAGGGCGAGGGGCTCACCACGAGTAACCACTCCGCCCAAGATGAAGGGCCACAGATGAAGGCCAAGGGCGAGGGGGCACCGCGAGTAACCCTACGCCCAAGACAAAAGGCCATAGAGGAAGGACAAGGGCGGGGGGGCCATCGCAAGTAACCCCTCCGCCTAATAGGAAAGGCCAACAAAAGAAGGCCAAGGGCGAGGGGCTCACCTCGGTTAACCCCTACGCCTAAGTTTATACCCAGATAAGGAGGTCCACTATAAGTGGCCTCATTTACAAAACTTGGGATGAAGTGACATAACATTTAATGACCCTAAGGGGAATGATGAAGAAATCCTAGGGTCCCTGAAAATAAATAAATTTATGGCGTACAAAGCCTTTTGGTCTACCCAACACAAAAGACTTTGTACGAGGGGCTAATGTAGAAGGGTGTCTACCTACAAATAAAAAAATAAATAAAAATATTTTTTTATCAGATATATTGAGAAGGAATCCACCCAGGGTCTCTGCATAAACTTATATTGGGCAGGAACCCACCCAGGGTCCCGAAAGAAACTCATATTCAGTAGGAACCCACCCAGGGTCCCGACAGAAACTCATATTTTTAGGGAACCCACCCAGGGTCGCTGCAAGGGTCACTGCAGAAATGACATTCGAGAGGTGCCGCCGCAAGGGTCACCGTAGAAGTCCAAGATTGAGAAGTGCCACTGTAGGGGTCAGCGCCACTGCAAGGGTCACTGCAGCTGCAAGGGTCAGTGCCACTGCAAGGGTCACTGCCACTGCAAGGGTCACTGCAGAAGCAAGGGTCATCGCCACTGCAAAGTGTTAATACCACTGCAAGGGCCATCGCCACTGCATGGGTTAGCACCACTGCAAGTGTCACTGCAGCAATGACATTCGAGAGGTACCTCACAAGGGTCACCGCAGAAGTCCAAGATTGAGAAGGGCCACTGCAAGGGTCACTCCAGCAATGACATTCGAGAGGTGCCTCGCAAGGGTCACCACAAAAGTCCAAGATTGAGAAGTGCCACTACAAGGGCCAGCGCCACTGCAAGGGTCATCACCACTATAACGGTTACTGTAGCAATGACATTCGAGAGGTGCCTCGCAAGGGTCACCGCAGAAGTCCAAGATTGAGAAATTTCACTGCAAGGGTCAGCACCACTGCATGGGTCACTGTAGCAATGACATTCGAGAGGTGACTCGCAAGGGTCACCGCAGATGTCCAAGATTGAGAAGTGCCACTGCAAGGGTCAGCGACACTGCAAGGATCACTGCACAAATGTTATTTGAGAAGTGCCACTGCAAGGGTTTCGACAGAAACTCATATTGAGATGGAACCCACCCAGGGTGGCTAGGATGAGGGAGTGGCTACCATGAGAAACTCCTTATCATAAAACGTCATTCTTTAAAAGAACAAGAGTACTAACACTTTGCTTTCTTGTACAGGTTGCCTAGTTGAGCAAGCAGGGCTCAAGCAGGCTAGTTGGGACCTCCCGGGAGTTTTGGCTTGGCGGCTGAGGGACAAGGTATGTTGAGCAAGCTCAACCACTTAGCACTATAGGATTGAGAGAATGCTAGTAGGAGACCTTAGAGTCACCCAGTCCTCACACACCTCACACTTAGTCACAAGTGAAGTGAGCAGCCAAAGGGCTGGCTGCTCACAAGAAAAGAACTGTTTATAAAATGATTTTAAAGGAGAGGGTCCTCTAAACCCCTCTCAAGAAAAATGATTTTAGAAGGGGGTCCTCAAGACCCCTCTCAAGCTTGCAAATATTTTAGAGGAGGTGGTCCTCGAGACCCCCCCTCAAGTTTACAAAGTTTGTACCAAAAGTTACCGTTTCAAAAGATGTTTAACAAATCAGATATTTTGTCTCCATTAGAAGACATATTTGCTTTTGAACTTTGGTCGGCACCAGGGGGCATCTACCAGAGGGGATAGGCAGACCTACCTGCAGGTAGGGACAAATAGTACATTGCAGACTTTGTCCCTCACCAACCCTCTAAGTTTTTGTGCCAAAAGTGTCAACCCAGCCTTAGTGCCCAAGTATAAATAGGACCCCTGGGCAAGGTCATAGAGAAGAGAAAAAAAAAACTCAATAGAAAAGTCACTCTGTAAAAATCACACCAGAACCTCTCGAGTATTCTCTCCCTGCTCTCTCTAAGTGCTAAGTGTCTTGTTCTTTCACTCCCCACTCACATCCATCACTCTCAGGAGCTCCTCTTCATAAAATTACTATTATTGTTATGAAAGTTCATCTTGTTGCAGGGAGGGAGTTTCAGCTTGAGCTCCATTTTTACCAAAAGAAGAAGGTCTCTTCAGAAGCTGCTTCAGATGTTCTTGAGAACCTTGCAGACAGCGTCCATTGGAGTGGGTCACGCCTCACCCTTTCCAATTATTCATATACCCCAGTCTCACTACCCTCCTACACCATCGACAGATCCCTAGTATGTCACGGCACGACCATTATCATCGCCCATTCATAGAACGGTCGTGTGATTTTTATGAGCCCCACCCCATCACTATTGCCAAACCCTTTTGCCTTCCCATCCAACTAGAGCACCATGCTTATAGCGCCCTAGTTGCCTTCACCTTTACGGTCAATAAAGCCCGAGACCGATTCATATTCACCCTCACCTTTACCCTTATACCCACCCGCCCATGGTCCATCGATGCTTTGCATCGCGTGATGCACTTTGCCATACCAGTACATTGACCATTCTTAGCCTTTATCCAACAAGACTGTAGCTTCAGTCTTGTTTGGGGGTGATTCTCATAACCCAATCTTCTGTCACCCCGCACTTTCATAGATCTTATCTTTAGGGTGAGAATGGTTCGGTCTGGCTCAAGACATTAAACTTAGCGCTACCGGGAGGCAGCCCGCGTTTCTTGTACTAGTCTCATCCTGTTTGGGGGTGGTGTTTCACATCACCCAATACTTTCCATGTTATAGACTTGTACACTTTTTTTCTCTTATCATTTATTCAGGTTTCATTTTAGCTTCATTTGTCCACTTCATTAGCGGTTCATTCTGGTAATCTCTTTCCTACCTTATGCTCTTAATTTTAAAAATCATTTTACCTAACATCGAGGACGATGTTCCTTTTTGTTTGGGGGTGGGGAATTTTATCAAAATCGTGCCTCTTTTTTTTTTAACCTGAATTTTTTAAAATTTCGTGCAGTTTCTTTCATCTCATTTATTGATGTGAGTTTTCAATCATCCATCTTTCAAAGTCTAGGAATCAAGCTAGAGAATATTTTTTCTAAATAGCTTATATAATACGTATCAAGGCATTTTGCACTATGAATTCTTAGACTCAACAAAATTTGCGCACTTATCATGTCACTACGGTTTAGAGTGAGGAGTACTACAATTCTAAAGAGAACCTTAAGGATCACTAGTAGAGACTTTAGCCCGTGAGATTTGTGCCTTTCACCCTTTCAGAGTGTTTTACGCAATCTCCGAGTCACAAGTTGATTCAACTTCTTTTGGGTATGCACTTAAATTATTGTATGATCTCATTATCTTTCATAAAATTTTGGCTTGATCACTGAGAACGACATCACTTTCGAGTTGTAAGAAACACGTGTCTTGAAATTTGTCCCAAATACTAGATTTTCATCCATACACTTACCAGTTTTCCATACACCATTTACCATTCACTTCACCCATTATAGTCCCATGTTCTTCCATATTCCCACATATTCCCCTCACCATCATTCCCCACTCATTTCATATATCATCCATCATCATTTTCAAATAAAAGAGTGTGATTTCAAATGTAAATCTCTTCATTGTTGGTTTGAAAAGTGAGAAAAATAAAAAGAAAAAGAGAAAAATAGCAAAAATAGAAGAAAAAAATAGAGAAAAAGAAAAGAAAAATCGAAAAAAAAGAGAGAGAAAAGAAAAGGAAAAGAAAAGAAAGAGAGTGTAGTTAGTTATTTTGAAATAAAGACATTTGTGCCTAAAGTATAGAACACTCTTCTATCATATACAGTCATCCATCATCCCTTATCATTCATATCACCATTATATCCTACATACCACATCCATACATCACACATTATACCATCCTTCCCATTTCATTTTCCCCTCACCCATTATCATACATGTTCCCCTAGGTGTTCGGGCAAATGAAAGTCAACGTGGTGAATAACTCGACGTTCTCACTATAGTGGTTAGCATTTTTTCAGGAGATCATTTTCTCTTTCAATTGTTCGTTCTTTCTTATGTGTGTGTGAGACGTTTGAACTTGCTTAAATTTACTCACCTCCTCACACACAAGAGCGATACACTAACCCATATCTCGAGAGTTTGTTTGAGAGAGATATATCCGTGAGATTTGAGTTGAAGCATTGATTACGATAAGAAAATCTAGGAATTACTCTTATGATACTCGACCCGTTTTGACTGATTCACACTACACACGTTGAGTTCTAGGAAGGATGTGCCTTGAGTATTTACTTAGCTAAACAATTTACAGATTCTAGCTTATATTTCTGAAAATATTTCTTATGTGATGGATTGTGCGATCATTCTATGTCTAATAAGAGATTGACTACCTTTCAATAAATTTTTGCAAAATAAGAATTTTGTGGGTATATTCCCTGCAAACCCTCACGAGACACAACTCGTCCCATAGGGCAACATATAGGTTTAAAGGCTTATTGCACATGCTAAGTGCAATCGCAAGTGCCCACGAAAGTGGTACACTTTTGGTTACTTATCTTTCTCTTTCTCTCTATCTTATTGCTCGAGGACTAGCAACGCTCTGTTTGGGGTGGTGTGATAAGCACCCAAAACTGTACAATTTATACCCCAAATAGACGTACTTTAGTTGCTAATTCTCGACAATATGGGTCTTATGTGCTTAAATGTTTATTTTGTAGGTCAAATTGTACATTGCAGAGTTCAAACGCTTAAATCAAGACAATTGTGTGCAATATGGAGCTAAATACCCAATTCTCTCTCCCATAACCAAACTCGACCCTAAACCTACGCCAAAACCCGTGTTTTTTGTTTGTCCATTTTTATTATTTTTTTAGATTTTTAGTTTGAGTCATTTTTATTTTTAGGATTTATTTTAGATTTATTTAGTATTTTTTAAGTTTTATTTTCTATTTTTCTATTTTATTTTTATTAGTATAATTTTATTTTGATTTTTATTAATTTTTAGTTTTATTTTATTTTATTGGGATTAGTTTTTAGGAATTAAGTTTTATTAGATTTTACTTTTTTTTAGGATTTTTGTTTTTAAGTTTAATAGATTTTTAATTTTTTAATTTTATATCTTTTTATTTTTAGAGTTAAGAATTTATTTATTTAGTTCTTTTTGTTTTTGTAGATTTTATTTTTTACTTTTTTAGTTGAGTCTTTTTATTATTTTAGTTAGGGACAAATTAAACACACACACAAAAACATCCTAACTAACCTACTCACCCACACACCAACTCCCCTACACACACACACTCATCCTCACCCTACATCTCCACCCTCACCACGTCAAAACAAACCCAACCCTTCTTCAACCTCCCATCACCCTCTCTCTCCTGCTAACCTCCATTAACCAAAACCCAACATCACTCTCTCTATCTCTATCTCTATCTCCCTCTTCCCAACCCCTCGCTGCCACTACCTCACGTCTCACCGCCGGCGGACCCCTCCCTAACCCATCGTCGTTTGCCGCCGCCACGATCCACTCCAGCGGCGTCCAGCTGTACCCTCAAACGCACCCTACCTCTCTCTCTACGGCAACCCATACCCGACCCCTGCGACCCTCGCCCAACACAACCCGGTAACTCCCGACGGCGACCCAGCCCAGCTGCCTGGCGGCTACCTCGTCACCCTTCCAATCCGTCGGCGATGCGCTAAATCGCAACCTCCGGTGGCACGCCCCTGCACCTACCAGCGATCGAGACCTCCCACTCCGGTGCACCCTTAGTCCGGCAACCCCCATGTCGCCCGAAGATTCCAATCCCACCATGCCTAACTTTGAATCCATTCAAGCCCATTTAGCCAAACACGTTTTTCTCCTGCCAACAAATCAAACCAAAAACCAAAAATAAACACCCATTTCCCTCTTCCCAAACCAAAGACCAAATCGTGCACCTACCAAAGCAAGCCAACAAAACCAAAATAACCCCATGTGCGACTTAAATCCTTTATTCTCATTTACCGATTTTACCCCCAACTACCACTTTCCTAAAATACCCATAAATCATATCAGATTTTTATCCCCCAATTCCCTCACCCATATACCTTCCTTACCTCACACATTTGTCATGCACATGAGCACTTTCATTACCCAATTTACCCCCATGTGCACACTCCCCATGCTCTTGCATCTTAATTCTTCCAAAAATACCCCCATGCTCCATGCCTACTATAAATGAAGATGAAGACCCCATTTAGGAGGAAGTTTTTAGATAGGAATTTTAGAGAGAGAATTGTAGAGAGATAAACACCAATTTGTAAATAGTTTTTCCTTTTATTTTTTTAGATATTTGTTTAGAATTAATTGTGAGTAATTGAATTGAATGAAAGATGATAGAGTTCAAATTGCCAATTTCAAGGAGATTTGTTAATGATTTGTTCTCTTTCTCTACTCTTTTATTATATATGCCTTTAATTATTAATTTGTCATATTTTATATCATGTTAGGCTAAAACCCCTTTCAAGGGGTGGGGTAAAACCCTTATTTGATGTTATTTTATTTTAATTAGTTTAATTACTTGAAATTTCCCTTTAAATGTTAATTTGATCCCTCACCCTTAAATTTATGCCTCGAGAGAGGATATATGATTTTCGAGAGAAAATCGAAATTCTAGTGACAATACCCATTTTAGATTCGAACTAGAGATAGGGGTTTCTTAAGTGGATTATTATCACTTGAATTTCAACTCTAAAATTATTTCCTAAAATTTACATAAATTTTAATTAATTGATCCTAGCGGGTGATTAATTAAAAGGAGTGTAGATTTATTTTTCTAGAGTTGTGAGGTGTTAAACTTAATATTCTAAAATGTTATTATTAAAATTACACTTGAAACGAGAGTTGATTTGTAGTTTTGATATTAATTTGGGAGAATTCAAATAATTAAATTAGTTAATTAGAATAACTAAAATTTGTGGTGTAATCCCACTCCTTGATTGTTCTCGCAATTATGTACCTCACTTATCTCTTATTTTTAGTTTAGACTTTAATTTTTCATTTTAGTCACTTTCTAGTTAGTTATTTTCATATCACATTTTAGTTTAGTTTAGTTTAAAATCTCACCTCACCCTATTGTTTGAATATTGAAAAAGCAAAAAAAAAATTAGAAAAGTGCAAAAGCCCAAAAAGAAATTAAAAAGTGAATTACAATTGAATTTGTCTCTAGCTTACTCCCTTGAAAGTGGATTGATACCCTTACTTACCTCTACACTTGAGTTTGATATATATTTGTAGGTATTTGAGGTTTTGATTAGAAGGACTTTTAAAGCAACGCCAAAGACAAACATAAAACCAAATTGTTCTTTCTATCACATTCTTTGCATCACAGTCAAAACATTTTAAATTACTAATCACTTATGTTAAATAAGCTGGTGCCAAATTTTATCTTTCATTAAAAGTCGATAAGTAAAACATTAACTTAAACCAATGTGGCAATAAAATTAACCAAACCATTCACACCAATAAGGAAGTCTAAACATCATATAATAAAAAAACCAAACATCGAATAAACGATTAGTTATCAAAATCTAAAACAACATCTGAATGAAATAATAATCAAAAGTGACTGAGTCTGGAATAAAAAGGGAAACATGTCCAGTGATAACTGAAGTAAATAACCTATTCTAGAATACAATAAGTGAAGTGGCTACTCAGCGACCTGCAAGCCTCCACATCTGTTGTAGCTTCATGTCCCTGGAAAGATTAGTTATCCATGGCATCCATGTGGTTGGACACCTAAAAGTTTTTGGAAAATAATTTGACATGGGTCAGAGCCAAAACCTTTTAAAAAATTTACAAGTAATTAATATGCATTAATAAATGTGAAGTACAACTTTTCATATTTAACCAGTGTCGCACTCCCATGGGATACTCCTCACCTCTCAACTACAGTGCACACCTAGCGCATACATTTTAACCCACCTAGTAACGCCACTCGCCTAACTAGTCATATTTCAAATCTCACCAATACCCCACTCTAGCCCGAGTATTATCTATCGTTTATTTCTTAGCTAGTTTACTCATTAGCTTAATTAATCATCTCATCATTAATCATTTTATAACTTTACGCCAGTTATTTATATATATTCACACTTAATATTTTATATACAATTAACTACACTACTATATACGTAATGAGATACTATAATATACACACATATGTTCACTCTTAATGTGTTAAGATCGTTTATAATTAACTACACAATTCTATACGTAAAGATATACTACAACAAACACACATATGTTGCGTTTAGTCGCCATCACCTGAGTACTAACTCATTAGATGTCACCATCCCCCAAGTAATAACTCATTGGATGCAGGTCTTTACAATGCTATCCTTATCTAGGGTATGCTCACCTCATCCTAGTTACCGAAAGTCAAACTCTCACACCAACTCGGTAATATTGCAAACGTATTGGAGGCGGTCATAGTCCTTCGATAATGAGCCCTAACCATACCCAAATCTCCTCACTTCAAATATAAATTACACAAACCTCAACATGGCACTATGAGCTGGGGACTATATTTACCCTACTTTCACTCTCCAGGGAAGATCACCCACATTGCGCAACCTCCACTGATAGCACTAGTGGGGTATGTTAACACCAATATCATACACATATATATTATTGCATCCATATATATATACTATCTCTATACCCAAACATACATACATACATACATACATACATACATACATACATACATACATACATACATATATATACATACATACATACATACATACATACATACATACATACATACATACATACATACATACACACACACACACACACACACACACACACACACACATATATATATATATATATAGAGAGAGAGAGAGAGGCAGGATCAAGTGCAGACCAATCCATGAGGACCAATTTTTTTTAAATACTAAAAAAAATAATTTTGAGTTGATATTTTTATTTTGGTGTTTAAACATTTCAAGGTACCCTTGAAAAAAATCAACTCAAAATGATTTTTTTTACTATTTTAAACAAATCGGTCAAAATATGTCAGTTTTTAAGCAGTACAAAACTGTCATATTTTGACCGATTTTTTTAAAATAATAAATAAACTCATTTTGAGCTGATTTTTTTAGGGGTACCTTGAAATGTTTAAACACCAAAATAAAAATATCAACTCAAAATTATTTTTTTTAGTATTTTAAAAAAATTGGTCTGCGCGGACCAGTCCTTAAGTTGGTCCGCATTTGATTGGCTATATATACATATATTCATAATGTTTGGCTAACTCATGCCTATCACCCGAATTACTAGCCCACTTATCCCGAGTCTATTTTCCAACTCTTAATTGATTCAAGTTCTCACTAATCGAATAATTAATGTAGTGTCACCCTGTTAGATTCCCAGACTTACCCAACAAGTCCGTCAGTATAATAGTTAAATTGATAATATACCGTCACTCAGCTAAAATACCCGGACTTACCTAACCAGTTCGTAATTAAATTTATTCGAATTCCTTTCTCCAAATTCGTTATTTAAAATTCTCGTGAATTATCTCTAACAAAATTTCTAATTAAAGTCCGATTACCCTATCATCCCAAGGTAACGTAACACCTCCTCGGCCACTCCTAATAATCTTTTCTATCTTTACGATTTTTCTAAATTAATTTAAATCGTTCCAAATTAACCCAACAATCAAATAACCCAACCTGAATATGTCTAGAAATCCGAATCGGTTCAGCCTGGAGGCGAATCAGCTCGATGGTTCAGTTCAGTGAATTCCTGCCCTGTTTGTCTTCTTTAAATCCATCCCAAACATCATCAAAAAAATTATTCTACATTCAGCGGTTTGTATAGAATATAAAGGGACATTTCATACATGATTCTAAAATCTAGGAATCATTCTAATTTCAAAAATTAACTAGCAATCATCTAATTAATCCATTCAAATGGGTCTAAATGAAGAACACCTCAAATAACCCTAGATTCAATTCAAAACTCCAATTAACTATGATTAACCTACGAATCTCTAACAAGATCCAATTTCCAGCAGGTATAACTCATCCAATAACATTAATATTCATTTACACTACAATTCGTGGGATTAATTTCGTAAAACCCCTTTTTACATGTGAAATCCCCACCAAAAATAGTTTTTCACATCACCTACCATAATATGAATAGAGTCTCCTACTAATTCAATTAATCAAGTCAATTACTTGACTTGGGATGTTTTTAGAGTCTGGTCTACTTCGTATGTGATGATTTGATGCTAGAAATCCCTTGAATTTCCTCCCAGATTGGCCTTCTCTAGCTTTCTCCTTCTTTTCTTTTCTCTTCCTCCCCTCTTAGGGTTTAGAAATAATGATAAGGTTGTCTCCCCCCACCTAACCCTTATGGTTTAATACACTAATACCGAAATTGGATTATTGAGCTAAACTGAAATGACCCAAACACCTTTACGTGAGTCCGCACTAGTCTAAAAAAATCGAAACCTAATTACTACCCCGGGTACTTATTTCTGACTATTTCGACCTATTCGAGATCAACTGTGCACTCAAAATTGCCATCCGAGTCACTATATATGAATTTCACATCTCAGCCTTAATATAATCTACTCACAAGCCCCGATTGAGATATCATCACAATCTTGTCATTATTACTCACTACGACGTACTAACAATTCACCGTATTTTATTCACTATAAACACATTTAGTAAATTTACCACATAAATATTAATCTTATTTCCACAAATTAATATTTATTAAATGCGTAATATTTAATTTTAATTACATTACTACACACGTGTAATTTAAAATACCAAAAATAATTAAATCCATAATTATTCAAAAATACAGGGTGTTATATACTTCTTCCCTTGCAAAGGAATTTCGCCCTCGAAATTCGGATTGGTCCAGTACTAAAAACTTTGGATCCTTACACACAATGCATCTGAACGTATTCAAAGTTAGCTCGTGATAGTATTTTGGTGTTTCCACTATACACACGCCAGTGGTACCATTTTGAATTAAGGTCTACTCACTACAACCCAAGATTAGCGACAAGTCCATTCAAACTCTTACATACCGATATATTATCTCATTCTTAAGGTATTGCTTATACAATGACATGAAAAACTACCGTGAATCCTCTAATAACACTCAAAAAGATGAGCCTACACTCCACTAGCTCTATCATCTCAATGTTGGAAAAGGTCCTACTTCTATAGATGCTAATTTCCCTTATTGCCAAAACACGTAACTCCCTTCATAGTAGACACCCTTAACAACCCCCTGACCAGTCATGTCAGACTTCAAAAACTTCAGTTCACGGTGACATACTCTCACTACATTCCTGAACTATATGAAAATAATGTAGATTAGCTAAATCCTTACCGATGGATGCTGAATCACGTCGGGCTCGAGAAGCTTATTATTCCCGACCTCTAGCCAACCAAAGGGTGGATGACAAGACCTCCATATGAAGCCTCAAAAGGCGCCATGCAAATAATAAACTTCTAGGAGTTATCACATGTAACTCTACTGGTGGTAATTATTACTCCTAATTACCCTAAAATTCGAGATTCATGTTTCTAGTGTATTTTCTAACATCTTAGTCACCCCTCCCATTTAACCATCGGTTTATGGGTTGTATATCTACTCAAACATAAATCCGTCCCCACAACCTTTAGATAAACCAACCATAGGCAGGACACAAGGGTCTTATCTCGACCCACAATAATGGTGGGCGGCATCTTATGCCATCTCATTCCCTTTCCTTCATAAAATGGTAAGCACTTTACCCAATAGTGTAACTCACCAAATTAATAATATTTGCTCCATCTTGGTCGGCCAATTCCACCAAATCAAATCATGTTTTAACCCTCTCATAATGTTAGTGATCCCACAATGAACTTCACCAATATGTTTAACCATTCCTTTACTGGAATTACAAAGTATTGCAAAACGTTAGTTTATCGCCTAGGACCGACCTTTTTCCCCTAACAAGTGGTGCATCTGGGGATAAATTTTCCATGTCTCGCTCCACATCAACCCACACAATCAACTTTCGAAATAATGTGGTAAATCTTACTCCCTTTCTCGGGATGTACTAAAACCATGACCCATGCGTATGTTCCAAAACTACGTACTTTGCAGATCTCTCTTATTTGGTAAATTCAACATCTTATGCGTGCATAAGCACCCTCAGAACTTGGTTGGGTAAAACTATGCTCTAATCCTAAAAAATGTTGGACACTCTTTTTAAAGAGATCCCTCGTCTATATCCCTACAGTCTTTTAACCCATCTCTTATGTGATATCTCTCCTTACTGTATATCTTTCTCCTCGATAATATTCAGTTCATCCTACTTTTCCAATTCTTCTTCTAACTTACCCATACGCATACATTCAACACATACATTTCCACTCCTCCTAATTGTGAACGATACAGAAAATTCAACTAACGAGGGCACCCATACACCCTATATCTCGTGCATCTCTGGACAATTATACCATACATAACATATCTATATCCATCTAGGCCCCACATGCTCACGTGACTATACAGAAAGAGTATACTCAATTACCCTGCCAATCGCAATTCAATTATACTCGAGATTACCCCTACGATCCACTAGTGGTGAAAACGTTCCATAGTGCTTCCTACACAGTACTTCCCGACCAAACTTGCCTTATATTAAAAGATCCATTAGCTCAAAATGATATCCACGTACACGTGCAATAATCGTAGTACTAATTTCATTCTCTACCGACCACATGTCTCCCAGATTTAGACGCTCATTGAGGTTCATGTGTGGGACGTCTTGCAAATTAAATCCAAACAAGGAAACCTCCCATCCTCGATACACTACTATCTAGCATTGTCGGTCACTAGGACCTGTATTCCCAAAACATATAACCAGAACACCCAAAATTTTGTCCCTCTACATATAAGTCTAATCGTCCACTCCCATGTCACTAAAGGAGTCATACAATACGACGCTATCACTATTACTAAGTCCTCAGCGCTAAATGAATAACGAGTTAAATCTCCCCGCTCGACAGTAAACTCGATATCCCCCTAAATCGCATCAATAAAGTCCCTACACACTGGGATAAAAAATAACGAGATATTTATACTTCCTGAAGTCTCTATTACAATATATATATATATATATATATATATATATATATATGTGTGTGTGTGTGTGTGTGTGTGTGTGTGTGTGTGTGTGTGTGTGTACTATATTAACCCTCTTTCAGGTGATACCTTGCAAAATAACACATCCTACCCTAGAACAGCGAATATGACAATCTTACTATAATAGTCCATCATCGCCTAGACCTTAGCTAATCAGTCAATACCTAGAATTATAATATGCTCTAAACTCATAAATCTCAATAGGAGAACAAATATTACATAATCTAAACATCCTCTTAGTGTCCTTACTCGTTCCCTTGTAGGCGACACCAAAGAGCCCCGCTACCCAACAGCAAATATATGAAACATAATAAGGTTGATACTACCAACAAACCCATTAAACTTGACTCACCCACGAATAGTGTTAATAATAATATATCTTGATGCATCCATGTCACTCAAAACTTACCCTTACTCATAAGAATACAACAAAATATTTACCTTTAATTACTAACTGCCTTGCCTAGTCAATAGGTTCCTGAGCGTGACTCTCACGTCGAAACTGACCCAATCATTATGTAATGGTTTTACCTATTTGATGCTATCCTATAGTTGCCCCTGACTCGCTTTGGCCAATCCGTCTTCTTGTGGCCTGTCTCCCCACAAGTGAAACAACGGCCAGAAAAATCTCCCTGCCTCTGGTCCTGGTGGCCCTGTCAAAATTCTCTTGATCTGAGTCTCTTAAATGGGTCCCTCTCTTGGTTATTCTCCCATGTGGGTGCCCCTCTAGAACTGATTACATTCATTCTTATTCTGCTGACTAGACTCCTCAATCTCTTAAATCTCTTCATAAGGAAGTATTGATATTTTCCTTGCAAAAGTGCGACGTTGATGACACCACCGTCAGTCCTCCAAGCCAGATTCCCCCTACAATATTGGCGTATTCTACCCATGAGTCCATCATCAACTTAAAGAACCTTTTTATCCTTTGTATCCACCTCGATGGGTATGAAGTTTACTAAACAATAAAATTCTCCCCTATATTCGTCCATCGTATGGCCCTCTTGTAATCAGTAATGAAATTTCCTTCGCATCTTTATTTAAACAGGTGACGATAGGATTTACGATCAAACTGCACCATAAATTCCTCGATATTCGTGGTACCTCTCCTCGGATTTGGGGATCGACTCCCATCACAGCAACACTGCTCCAATGAGCTAAAATAATTTCCCCAAAAAATTTAATTTCGAGTGTCACTGCACTCCACCATATACAATTTCATTTGGATGATCTCCTTTCATTGACCAATCACACTTTCTCACTTTCCCAAACGCTTGTATATGGCCCTTTGAAAAAGCCCCTCCGACTCTTGCACTTACCGATTGCACTGGGTGAGTCTGAATTTGGGCCACCGTCTGCTAGGTGATACTTGGGGAAACTACAGTGCCCTAGTGGTTATCAGAGCATCCACTTCCTTAACAATAATAGTGGTGACTTATACTTTGGTCATCGTTCCCAAAATACTTTATGTATTCATCTGAACCTCTCCTCCTTCAGTCCTCCTAACGGCCCTCGTTGGTCGTCCTATATTGTTCAGTATATGAAACTCAGCCGAACTCATATATGATTCGTGTCAACTATACTCAATAGCAGGAGAACATAAGTCGCATTATAAATTGACAATCCTAAGCATAGGGTTCTATATCAAAGAAAAGTAACGCTAATGACATAATACGACACATATATCCTAAAGATAGAAGAACCTCATGCTCTGATACCATCTGTAACACCCCGCCTATTAAATATTGGCTGATCAGTCCTCTACTAAAATAAACTAGGAATCTCATTTGGTTCATTCTTAGCGTCAATGTCGAAACATTTTAAATTAGTAACCACCTAAGTTAAATAAGTTGATGCCAAATTTTATCTTTCATTAAAAGTTGACAAGTAAAACATTAACTTAAACCAATGCAAATTTAAATCTAACCAAACCATTCAGACCAATAAGTAAGTCTAAACATCATATAATAAAAAACAAAAAACCAAATAAACCATCGGTTATCAAAATCCAAAACAACAACTGAATGAAATAATCAATCAAAAGTAACTGAGTCTAAAATAAAAGGGGGAACACGCCTGCCTGATAATTAAAGTAAAGAACCTATTCTAGTATATAATAACTGAAGTGGCTACTCAGTGACCTGCAAGCCTCCACATCAGCTACAGCTTTATTTCCTTGAAAAGAATAGTCATCCATGGCGTCCATGTGGCTGGACACATAAAAGTTTTTGGAAAATAATTTGACACGAGTCAGAACCCAAAACCTTTTAAAAACATTTGAAAGTAATTAAGATGCATTAATAAATATGCAGTATAACTTTCCATATTTAAGACGGTGTCGCACTTTCATGGGATACGCCTCACCTCTCAACTATAGTGCACACCTAGCGCATACATCTTAACCCACCTAGTTACGCCACCCGTCTAAATAATTGTGTTGTAAATCTCACCAATACCCTATTCTAGCCTGAGTATTGTCTATCATTTATTTCTTAGATAGTTTACTCATTATCTTAATTAATCATCTCATCATTAATCATTCTTATAAATTTACTCCGGTTATTTATAAACATTCACACTTAATGCTTTAAGCTTGTATCCAATTAACTACACTATTATATACTTAATGAGATACTACAATATACATACATATGTTCATTCTTAATGTGTTAATCCCGTATATAATTAACTACATTATTATATATGTAAAGATATACCATAACAAAGACACATATGTTGCATATAGTCTCCATCCCCCGAGTAATAACTCATTAGAAGTCTTCATCCCCCGAGTACTAACTCATTAGATGTTGCCATCTCCCGAGTAATAACTCATTAGATGTCATCATCCCCCGACTAATAAGTCATTGGATGTGTGTATCTACAATGCTATCTTTATCCAGGGCATGCTCACCTCATCCTGGTTACCAAAAGTTGGACTCTCACACCGACTCGCTAATATTGCAAACGTATTGGAGGTGGTAATAGTCCTTTGATAGTGATCCCTAACCATACCCAAATCGTCTCACTTCGAATATAAATCACACAAACATCAACATGACGCTATGACCTGGAGACTATACTTACCTTTCTTTCGCTCACCCGGGAACCCTACACGAAAACATGAAAATTGTAATGGAATTTTTTTTCTAATTGTAACGAATATTGTCCGTTATCAAAATATAACGGTTAAAATCCGTTACAAATAGAAAAAAAGCGTTTCAATATAGTAGTACCCTATGCCAAAAGTCATTAAAAGAAAAGAGAAAAATTAGAAAAAAAAAAGAAAGAGAAGGAAAGGTCGGGCGGGATAATTCCCCACAAATCTCAAAACCCATTCTAACCCATTGCCACTTGCTCCCTCTGTACCCTGCCATCTCTCTACTAGTAGTGGCACCACTTTCTCTACCGCATTCCCCCATGAGACACGCCACCCTCATTCGATGTGATCCACATCAAGTACGCATGACATCCGATGTGATCCATGTACATAGATGTTTACTTTTGTTCACAATGGTTTGAAAATTCATGTATGTGGTCTACGGACGACTGTCAAAAATTGGTAATTGTCATTAAAGGTGCTAGACATTCCACACAAATTAATGATTTATAGCTTGCGCTTATGTATTTTAAAAAACAATACATCAAAGGACAGTGTTGGACGGATAGTTTTAAGTCTCAAGATGTCTCAAAAAAATTTATAGCTATCATTGAAAATGTCTATATCTCTATCTTTCTCCCTAATCGTTTAAGTCTTTCTATTGTTGTCTTATGTTCTAATGTTGTAATTTGATCGTGCTTTTCTTAAGTTTTCGTTCTTTTAACTATTTTTTAGGATTGGAAAATGTGTCTTTGTTGAAAATTTGAAATTCCAGTCATGAAGACAAAGAAATAATACAACTTAACTTCTCCAACAATTAAGAAAATTAATAGAGATGACGGTCATACCTTGGTGCGATGGAAAGTGCCCTCGCCTAAGATATGATTGGTCTTGAGTTCGAGACATGGGATTAACCTCTCCATATATGGGTTAAGGCCAGCCGACATCCGTATCTCTCAGATCTGTGGTTAAGCGAGTGCCTCGTGCACTGTGTTAAACTTTTTTTACTGTGCTCATTAATACTTTTGCCATGTTGCTAAGTCTTGTGGTATCAACGTTCGTGTGTGTTATGGAAATCCTAGTTGCGAATCTTATGATATGATATCCATTCAAAATTTATATATAAAGAATATAGTAAAAAATAGAATGTCGAATTTGTCTTTATTCCACATTGTTAATTTGTTGAACAGGGTTATTTGACAAGTTGTAGTTACTGGTAAGCATTTGTGGATATTTGGTAATAAACATGTAATTGATTGCTACTCATCATTCGAGATTAGGGACTATTTTGAATGCAATACTATAGTACAACATATGTGTAATCTACCTTATTGACTGGTGGATTACGATATCCATTTTAATCTGACTTGGTGTTCTTTCTCTAACTAACTTTAGTGCATCCAGTCTGATGGGTGGCAAACTCAGATTGCAGCTAGAATTAGGGTATGTCTGGTTCAGTTCCATAAACTTTCATATATACTCTTATCAAAAAGCTTATTTTGTAATGGTTATTTTTTTCTATTTGCAACAAATTTGCTGTTAGAAATTTTTAACGCTTAAAAACTGTTACAAATAAAATATAACCGTTACAATATATCATTAACCGTCATAAAATTCTTTTAAATAATAATAAAAAAAAGATAGCTACACAAGTCGGGCAGGATTCATTCCCCCCATTCTCAAACCTCCATCGCTCAAGGTCCTTTTGTCGATTTACCAGCTCCAAGCCAACAGTTTGTCCAATTCGAAGTTGGGTGTTTTGGGGGAGTCAAATTGTCATTTTAGAGAGTATCGTGTATCACAAATCTTAAGTTGGTTCACGAGGGTTTCTTCATAATACCCCATATAATGATGTATGTTCATGGACCTCGAACCCAAAAGAGTGCACTCTCGAGAGCTTGCTTAATGTGTTTTGGGTTAGACGTGAGCCACCACGCTTAATCATCAGGTTAGTGTGTGAATTGGTTCATTTTTTTATATATCATTATTTTTGTATTTATAATTTTCTAAACTCGCTTGTAAAATGCTCGTTCTGAATTATTTGGGCATTATGTATAGTTTAATTTGTAGCTTTGTGCAGAGCCTGCTCAAAATACAATTTAGGGACCTAGGCAAAGAACTATGAATTGTTTCTTTTATGTTATTCAATAAATTATGTTATATTATAGCATTGATGATGTATAAAAAATCATGTTGTTAACACTATGTACTTTTGAGATGCAAAATTAGTACACTAAATCAAAATAGATGATAAAAATATTAGTAAAACATGAATTTTAATAAAACCATAAAGATAAAAAATCAAGAGCATAAAATATAAATTTTGTAATGAGAGACATGGTATCTTTAACTATGTCAAATTTTACAAAGAAAACGTAATAATTTGAATTGAAATATCAGAGATTGACTTTTATTGATTCATAGGTGTACAATTTATATACAAAGCATAGTTAATTCTTATAATTTATCCTAGAATGGCGGGATCCTAAATGTTACATATTGATTGAGTTACAATAGAAATAACAAGTTTCTAATGCATATACGCTTCATAGCTCTAATACATCCCTCCAAGCTGGCGTGTGAATGTTACAAACACCCAACTTGAAAATGAACGTGCCAAATTGGGATGCACCAAGAGGCTTTGTAATAACATTGGCTAGTTTTTGGTTAGAGGGAATAAAAGTTGCACGGATGAGACAATCTTGAAGTTTATCGTGAAGAATATGGCAATCAATTTCAATATATTTTGTACACTCGTGAAAGATCGAGTTGGCGGCAATGTGAAGATCAATTTTATTATCACAATAAAGATTAGTAGGTTTATGAAACACACTGAGGTCTTTGAGAAGATAAAATAACCAAGCGACTTCACAACATATACTAGCCATGGTGCAATACTCGGCCTCTGCCAAAGAATGAGAAACAATAGTTTACTTCTTAGATTTTCAAAAAATAGGAGAATATCCAAGTAGAATGCAATAACCAGTAATAAAACGACAAGAATCGGGATAATTGGCCCAATCTACATCACAAAAATCATGTAATTGCAGATCACTGGTTGATGAAAGTAAAATTCCTTAACCCGAAGTGTGCTTGAGATAGGGAAGTATGCGAATGACTACATTTTGATGAGGTTGACGAGGCTTATCAAGGAATTGACTAAACATATTAACAGAATGAGCACTACACCATTTGACTCGGATTGTCACGGACTCACGGTCCTTAACCGTGACAAAAAAGAGTTGTCACGATCTACAAGTCTGGGCGTGACAACTCCTTATGTCACAGTCCTTAACCGTGACAACATCCCTTTATCACGATCCATTTTACACTAAGAATATCACCCACAAACTGGGGCGAACCGTGAAAACACAATAGTTGTCACGGTATATAATGACGAGAGAAATGGCGACATCAAGATGGTGAGATAAATGAGGTGCTCAACTAAACGACGATAGTGAGATTGGTCCAAGTATAGATTTCCATCATAATTGTTCAACTTTAAATGTTGCTCCATTGGAAAGAAAAAAGGGTGACAGCCAAGAAGACCAGATTCTTTAAGAATCTAAAGGGCATAATTTCACTGACATAAGAAGATGCCACGATTGGATCGCACTACTTGAATGCCAAGAAATTATTTAAGAAGACCAAGATCTTAGATGCTAAAACTTTTATGTGGAGATTCTTTTATTTCCTTAATGGCATAAAGGTAATTACCGACAACAATGATATCAACATATACCAAAATGGTAGTGAAAGAGGTGGTGGTATGCTTTGTAAATGATGAGTAATTGTCCTTTGATTGTTAAAAATACATTGTCAATAATGACATGGAAAGATTAGTGAACCATTGACGATAGGCATGTTTAAGTTCGTATAGAGATTTTTAGAGGCGACAAACTAAATTCTTAGTCCCATTCTGACAAAACCCCGGAGGAAGTTGCATATAAACTTCATCATCTTAGTCACCACGAATAAAGGTATTATTAACACCAAGTTGATGTAAATGCCAATTATGAGTGGCGACAACAACAAATAAACAACAAACAATGACAAGTTTTTCCACAGGAGCAAACATTTGTTGATAATCTAGGCTAATTTTTTTATTGTAGCCTTTAGCAACCAAACGAGCTTTGTAAGACTCGAGGCTTCCATAAAATTTATTTGTTAAGATAAAGGAAAAGGAGTTGGTTTCTCTAGGGGCAGGGTTTGTTGATGGGTCGTCATTTGGGAAGAGATGTTTCGAAAGGGAATGGGACTGGGAGAGCGGGGTTACCTAAAGATAGGTTTGATGGGAGCAAGAGTAAAACTGATTCCATTGATGATCCTCCAGTTAGGTTGGTCATATGATTTCTTTTGATCATTTGTTATTCTAAATTTTGAAAATATCTTCTTTGCTTATCTTAGATGACAAATTGTTCTCCATTTCCATATAGTGCTGTTATTCAATTTTTACCATGAACTCTTGAAGAGGTTTGAGAAATCTATAACAAGCGCCTAAGTACCAGCCAAATTACTGATTATTTTTAATTTTTTTTTAAGATAGCAGTCTTCTTGGTTTTTATTAGGTAGGCTCTGTACAAATTTGTTTTGCTTATGTCTTGATCTTTTATATTTAATGATGACACTCAAATACATTATTTTTATTGGGGGAAAACTCGCATGGATTTTTTTCTTTTCAGAATAAAAGACTAGCCCAGCAGAGAAGAAAACTTCCTCTGAATCTGCCTCCACGAACACCCAACCAAGACAAAGAAGAAAAATCGATGTGCCCGGATCTGGGTTTCTTGCAAGTCCTTTTGATTTCTCATCTATAGTCGGCTTACTCAATGTACATTTCTCTCTGTCTTTACTTGTGATGTAGGTGAATGTATGATGTTTATCGTTGCTTGTTAAATTTGGTAATTACTGATTGATCACTTAACCTTCGATAATAAAATCGCAATTTTCTTCCCATAATTCCTAAAAGTAAGGGTCATATTTTTAAGTAGATTTATTATTTTATGCAATACAAGCTAGAACAATCTCAACTGATTTTAATCTAATGAGGGGAAAGATAATGGATCATTTTCTTATGAAAAATATTCATAGTTGTCAATGAAGTTTAAATCTATTAGCCTGATGCGCTGATGTTTGCTTTGGGAGATGTAGATAAGAAGGGGGTAGTTAAAAACCTTTATGACCAAATATACATGTTAAATCTTTTTCTGACTAGTATAGAAAGGCCTTCGAGAGGAAATCGATGCATAATCTGTTATCTAATAATCAAAATACGATTCATGTATTATTTGGGGTTGGGGTTACAAGGGAAACAATGCAGGTCTTTTCCTTGTCATTTTGATGTGCGCAAGGTTTTCCCCCTTGGGGCAAGCTTAGCCTGAAGGGGGAGAGAGAAGAATTATCTTTTATTTTAGTTTTTGTCTTTACTGTGTAACAATTGTTATTTCCTAGTTAATCTTTATTCCTTTTATTTCATCCCCACCTTAAGGATTGCTCTCTAGATTTGTATAAGTAAAGGCCTAGCCCTCCTATTATAATCATTCAATTATTAATTAAAATTTAAGAGAGTTGGGTTATTTTGTGTGCTCGTATCACATCAAATTGTACTTGTTGGGATCGTCCTTAACATATTTGCCATGGTTGTGTCACAATTCTTGAAGTTGGACTTTTATAGTGATGTTTGTTTTTTTTTAGTTTCAGTGTTTGTTTTGATTCAACTCGTGGTAACTAACTTCTCAAAAATAAAATTAACCAAGAAATTTCAAAAATTTAAGTTTCGCTATTGAAGTGTATTAATATTAATCCCCCATATGATCCTTTTAAACTATATTGTCACCTCAACGATTCTTCTGCTCCAAAACTAAATTGATTATATAACGATTCTTGATTTTATTGGTGCTATGGTACAGGACCCAAGTTTTAAGGAATTAGATGAACAGATAACAAAAGACCCTTCCTTTAACCAGATGGCAGAATAGCTCCAAAAGACTTTTCAAGGTGCCCCAATCGAGGAGGGTATCCCACAGTTTGATACTCAACAGTAATATTCCACCATGCAACATGTTATGCAAAATCCTCAAATTATAACCATATTTGAGTGCCTCGATAATGCGTTAATGCAAGTATTTCTGGGTTATTGGTTTGTCTAATGTTTTTTATATCTTTGTGTTATGGAAATAATGGAACCTGGTTAGTGATTTATTTCACATATACTCTCAGGTCCTTCAATGTCCGAGATGCTTGAAAATTTAGCTAATCCAACATCAAAAGACCATCTTGAAGAATGAATGGCATGAATTAAAGAAGATACATCGTTGAAACCTATTTTGGAAGAGATAGAAACTGGAGGTCCAGCTGCAATGATGAAGTCATATAAGCTTGCATTTTTTATTATTGGTTATATAAATAAATATATGCATATACATATTTAAAAATTTCAATAATATAGGATGTGCTTTGTTTCACAAAATGATAAAACATAGCTAATGGCGTTCTATTATGCACTTTGCAAAACTATGCACATTTTTATGGCAGAAATCTAAATTTTGGCTCCAATGCAATTTGTCCTTCTTTAAATATCTTAGTTTATCTTGTAGAAGGAACATAAAAATCATATAAAATTCCACTAAGAATGATGTATCGTTGTCTAAGGTGAATCTTACAAACTTTAAATCCGTCAAGTTGGAATATGAAACCAGTATTTTTTTCTTCCACAAAGTATGATAAGGCTACAAAGACTGTAAGACTGACTCAGTAATTACTTGACCATAATTTGTATGATACATGATAATATACCAATGTCACAAGTTTGAACTTCAACAGATTTGAGTTGAACCTCATAAGAATATTACATATTTTTGTGATGAAAAATATTCTAGTGTATAGACTTTTTTGTGATGAAAATTCTTTGTTGAGTTGAGTCGTAGAAAAATCTATCATTTATATCGATTGTGTCATGATGAGCGTCTTATAGTTTTTGTCTGTAGTTTTTATTAGATATTATTTGAGTTGATTTGGTGGGATGGAGGTCAGGTACATGCTAAAGCTATATATTGATATCCAAGGTGTGATACAAATGACCAGGCAACTATACTAGAACAACTCTACCACTATTGCAGCGAGTCTTGATCGCGTGTAGGCACATAAAATAGTGATGGAAAATTTGACTTGTACCCATAACACGCTAGAATTGAGGGAGAGTCACATTCTCCAACTGTACGTTTCTAAATCACCCAGAAGACAAGCCCTGACCTACAATTTATATTTTTTATTTCCCTTTTCTAATGTTCGCACAAAGTACACATTTTTTAAAAAGACAATTAATGGTGTTGTTTGCACCATTTGTACCCTTGTACCCATTGTCGCCCGTGTGTGGAACAGGCGCCAATGAGCCCCCTATTCGAAAGAAACCGTCAATAGTACATGGTAGTATACCAGGATACAACACATACATCCTACCTAGGAGAGACATTCATCCTTGATTATGGCTTGACCCCAACTCTATGTAACAAAATTCTTGTTGTCTTCAAAGGATGTCTTTTAAAAAAATGATGAACATGAAAATATTTTAAAAAATGTGAAGCTATTAAGGAAAAAAAGGATGTCTTTTGATTGTTTAGGAAAAAAATATTAGTTTTATATTCATTATTCTTATTGTTCTATAGGCTTTAGTGTTTAATGTTTTTTCTTGTGTTTTGCTCACGTAACTTGCAATAACAACTAAGAAACACTGACACTTTTATGAAGGAGCAGTATTGCCCCTGATATTATATGTTCTCATCATGAGAGCATGTTTGTTATGTACTTTGATTGTGTAAAAATAATTTTCTTTGTTGTCATGTGTTACCCATGTCCTACTTTAGGATCTCATGTGTTCTTTTTATGTTCATGATTATGTTTCTTAGATCCTTGACCTGAACATCTTTTTGTTGATCCTCATTCTTGTTTTAATAGGCTAAGGTCTTTAAATCAAAGTTTGAGAAGAACTGTAGGACTAAGTCTTGAGTTAGAAGGTACTTATGGATTGCTGGCTTTCCTTAGTTCTATCATATACAAATCTTATTTTTTAACCATACTAGGAACATATTAAAAAGTAGGAAAAAATTACTCTTTTACTAGGACAATTTACACCCCACTTTTAAGTTCTAAAATGGGAGTGGGCGTTATTTTTTTTAATTTTATTTTTGCTTTATATATATACATGTGTGTGTATTTACCTACTGTTATCTACCTTCTGAACTGTTGGTTATTTATTATCCATTTAGTGGTAGAAGACGACGCTTTAGACGACATGCATGGTCGTCTAGCAAGCATTAGCATGTGGCTTCACTAACACGGACAACGGAAAATGAAATGGGCTGCAACTTGTACCTGTTGAACTCAAAGCTCTGGAAGTGCCAATAAGAAACTTAGACAATCCTTTTAGATTAGGCTTTTTTTCTTGGGTGGACTAAGTTCGGGATAAGACCATGGAAAACTAACAAAAGCCAAAACTGATATAATATGTTTATCAAATATTTTTTTGTATGTGATTCCAGAGTTCTATGTGCAAAATGTTAAAAACGTGACTTCGATTTCTGAAAAAATATAGATTACTTTCATTGGCCGTACTTTTATACAATTGTGACAAATAGAAATTCAACTCTAGTTGGTATTTAATTATTCTTTCTTTTTTGACATTCACTTGCACCTTAAGGTGTGCTGACTCATGTAACAAATATAAACCCAACTCCAGTTGTCTGTTTTTTTTTTTTCTTAGTGTTTTTACAAGTTTCCAAAGGTGTGCTGACTTATGTGACACAAGAAGTAAAAGATGTTTACCATCTCTTGGAGCATGAGTTTCTCCCTCTAGATCTTACATCAAAAGTACAACCTTTATTTGTAAAGATATCAAAAGTTGGGAGTAATCTTTCTTCAGCATCTTCTATACCAGAAGAGCATTTGTCTCAATACATTCCCACGTTGGAAAGGCTATCAACCTTGCGATTACTGCAGCAGGTACACTGTTGTCTTCGGTTTCTATTATTATTATTATTATTATTATTATTATTATTATTATTATTATTATTATTATTATTATTATTACTACTACTACTACTACTACTACTACTACTACTACTACTACTACTACTACTATACATTTACATTTTGTATGCATACGTTTCACACTAGTTTATAAATATTCACTTTTCAGGTGGCTCGGGTTTATCAGACTATGAAAATTGAGAGTTTATCTGTGATGAGTCATTTTTTTTAGTTTTCCTGTTGTGGAGAAATTTTTTTTGGATGCTATCAAATATAATTCAATTGCAATGAAAGTTGACTACAAGAAGGATGCTATTGTATTTGGCAATCTGGTAAGTTATTATAGTATATAAGTTTATTTCTCATACCCACTTTTCCAAAAATGATACTCGAATCATTTCTAATGGTGTATGTAAACATAATTATTAAATAGGAGACATGTCGGCCTTCCCAATCACCGTGAAGAAGAGCAATGGTCAAATTATTGCCATCAATGAGGTAAAGTATAATATTATCACATTTGGTCTTTGTTGCATATTTGGGAAGTGTTTGAATTACTTTCTAATTATGAAATGAATAAAGATTCAGCTTTTATGTTGGGAAAATGTTTGGATTTTGATGATGTCTTTATGAATTTCCATTCATGTTAAGCACTTGTGTAGTTTCTCAGATTTTTTACATTTTTAGGGAAAAAATATTCTTTTTCCCGCTTGAAATTTTTTAATTGGCGGCAATAGTAGTATGCATAAATCCATTTGATGAACAACCATGTGTTGTTTTGACACATGATCACTAATTTAATTATTTATAGTTTTGATTTGAAATGATATGCCATTTTAATTTCTTGTGTGTCTTTTAATTAAAACAAATTCCATATAATTTAGTTTTTTCCAATACTAAGATTGAGTTTGTTCAATATGTTCTTATTGGGAAATATGAAGATTACATTTGGGAGAATGGATTCTACTTTTGCAAGAAGTATCACGAAGACTACTTTAGGGAGAATATTATGATTAGAACTTTAAAGTTGTTAGACTTCGTTTTGAGTACTATTATGGTTATAAGCTATATGGTTTATCTTGTACTACATTTTGTTTTTGGAATTTCAATGGTTATGAATAAAATATAGTTTTAGATCGGTTTAATATCACTGAAATATTTGTGTCATCGAAATATAGTTCCATACATTTTGTCACGTGTGCTTATGTTTTGAGTGAAATTTATGGGTATTGGTTAAGTGTAGTGCATTTCCATTTATTGAGCACGAGTTTTAACTAGTGTATTTATATCTATTTATTTTTTCATAGAATTAGAACAGCAGAGGTCAGGATTGCTCTAAAAAAGATGAAAATAGGGAAGGTGATTGGGCATAAATATTGTATATTTATCCCCCTAATTTTAGTACTTTTGTGAACCCGAATGATGTAACATATATGGATTTGATTCACTTTTATGCTTCTAACCTTCTTGGCGAGTATTGCGTGTTTCGTGCTTCTCCTATTGGTTTTACAGGTTAATTATGCAAGCAGTGCAAAGGAGGAAACAAGACTGTGCAAGAAAAGCTAAGAAGGCAAGTTCAAGGGCATGTCGGTAATTTTGCAGCCCGATCCGGAAGAAGAAGTCAACTGGGAAGTTGAAGAGCTCGGAACAAAGAGAACACTGGAAGAAACGGTACCCAAATCCGAGCTACGGTTGAAAAGTTATGCTCAGTTGAAGTTGAAGACAAATCCAAGAAAAGAAGAGAAAACCCAGAAAAAAACTAAGTGTTGAGAGCCAGGCCATGAGAGTACATGCGAACCCCACCCCGAACCGGTTCGGAGGGGCGAACCGGTTCGCTGTACCTCCGAACCGGTTCGCTGTACCTGACACGCGAATTTTGTGTTTTATTCTGTTTTATCTCCAAGTCTCCTATTAGGTTTAAAGGACTCCAAACTTGTGGGGAACGTAGGCATTAACCTAGGAGCAACTTTTAGGGTTATTTAGAGAGAGTTTTTGATAGAGAACAAGGGGAGAAATATCTAGGAACATCAAGGGCACAATTTACTTCAAGAATTCATCGTTTCGGGTTTGTTTTTATCAGTTTTAATTTAAGATTCTTGTTCCTCATTATTGTTCTTGCATGCTTAGTTTTCCTAATTGATTCAACTTGTTTTTGCATTTACAATACGTAGTTACATGTTTATAGCTAGTTTCATCATGAATTCATACACATGCAACGTCATTATTTCATGCGTTAGTCAAGTTAACATGTCCGGCTAGGTTTTTCAAGGTTGGGATGCATGAACCCAACCTGATGTGTTAGTGCGTGTGTATAACGTCGATCTGCTGAATTTAATGATTAATTTAAATCGTATTGCGTAATTTCTTAAGAGTTGTAGATCTTTATATCTCGTTTGCCTCTGGGTACTCGTGATGATTTAGAGTACAATTTGAATGTAATTACTGTGATACCGATTTACTCATCCTCAGATTAGGTATGACGCGGGCTTGAACCTCGTATACATAATGCTTGGGAGTACTAAATTCCGGGTTTGAATTAATCGGATAAATTTATGATCAACGTTATCACTGCATTACACTAGGGTTGGGGGATTGTATTCCCATCCTAGTTTCTCATCATTAGTTGAAAGTTTCAGTTTAATTCTTCATTCTTCATTTAGATAATTTAGTTAATTGCATTTTTCATTATAGTTTCATAATTGCATTTAGTGTAATCAATCCCAAAAACAAAAATCAAATCTTTTCCATTCTTTTTAGAGTCATCGTTAGGATTCCTCCGTCTTATCCCGTCGTCACAACTTCGTTGTCCTTTTTCCCTGAGGATCGATACCCGACTTGTCGGAATTATTACTTGAACGATAGGCTTGCACTTGAGCCTAGAGAGCACACACTTTAGATACACATTCTGAGTCGTGTCAAGTTTTTGGCGCCGTTGCCGGGGAATTAGGTAGACTTAGGATTAGATCGAGTTAATCCAAAACTTTGACCAAAAATTCAAAAAAAAAAAAAAAAAAATCCAAAAAAAAATAAATAATAAAATTCCAAAAAGATTCACAATCATCATCTCTCCTGAACTTAATGCAAAATTCTGAAGCCACTCCCACACCCCATAATACTCCAACCAGCATTCACGAAAATCCACTTGTTGAGTATAATCCTGACAGTCCCCACACTCCACAAGCCCCACAGTTCTGGATCCCACCTCCCACACCGTCACACTCCATCTCTAGCAACACTCCCTTCTCCTTCGTAGGACACACGTCGTGCACACCCAGTGAGAACGCCGAATCGTCGAGTGAGAGAGAGATGTCGCAGCACAGTAATGCAACTACCGGTGAGGAAGAGCCTCCGTATCGCCCGTTGAGAGAATTCTTATATCCCGAGCGCACTGTCACTCCGGGATGCATTATACTCCCGTATAATGCCGGGCAGTTTCGTTTCAAAAATGGGATGATCCAGACGCTTTACCACATTATCACGGTATGGATTCTGAAAAGCCATACCTCCACATAAGGGAATTTGAGGACGTGTGTGATACTCTCAACGATCAAAACTGCACACAAAAGGTAATCCGCCTCAAACTCTTCCCATTCTCGCTTAAAGATAAAGCTAAAGCTTGGCTATGGTCTTTACCTCCAAGCTCGATTCCATCCTGGAATGAGCTACAGTCTAAATTTCTCAAGAAATTCTTCCCAACACATCGAACAATCTCTATAAAGGCTCAAATTCAAGCATTCAGGCAACAAGAAAATGAGCCTTTCCATCGATGTTATGAACGTTTCAACGAGTTAGTGGCTTCGTGCCCCCATCATGGATTTGATCCATCGCAAATCATCTCCTTTATCTATAATGGGTTAAATCTTAATTCTAAACAGCTTGTTGAAACTATGGGAAGTGGTCCATTTGTCGATCTAGATGCCCATGACGCTGATCTTCACATGAGGTATGTCGCCGAGACTACCCAATCCTGGGATACCTCTGATCCGAACGCTCAAAACCGAAATCGACAATCTACCCCCGCTCCGTCGACATCCGGTCTATTCCACGTAGATAAGAATTCTATGTCGGACTGTCGGTTGGACACCATTGAGAGAGGACTGCGAGATTTATGTGAGGTAGTTGGATCCATCAAGAATCCCGTCGAAAAGGTGTGTGCAATTTGTGAGGCGGGACATTCAACTGAGGAATGCCCGACAATACCCGCCTGCAAAGTAATATTACAGGAGCAAGTTAATGGTATAGGAGGCTTTAAGGGAAATTTCGGTGCCCCGCACGGAAATTCATACAACCCTTCGTGGAAAAACCATCCCGGTTTTAGCTACGGGCAACAACACGCCGCAATGAACCCTCCTTCGCATGTTGCCCCTCCTCCGCCACAATAATTTCAACAAGCTCCACACATGCAAGGACATGTGCAAGCACCACCACATCATGGAAATTACATCCCGCCACAGCGGAGAACTCTCGAGGATACTGTGAATCAATTCATCGCAAGCCAGGCCGCAACCAATGCCAAGTATGACCGTCTCATTGGCGACCTAAATGCAAACCTGTCTAAGATACAATCCTCGTTGAGTGTCCAAGAGAAGGGCAAATTCCATGCCCAAGGCCAACGACCTCCCCAAGGTCAAACTAGTGTTAGCTCCACATCCACTGAACATCAGGAGCAATGTCAAGCAGTGACCACTCTTCGTAGTGGAAGAGTCGTTGATTTATCACCTCCTCCACACGACACAACAAAAGACAAGGAGATTTCGCCCGGCACGAAAGAGGCCGAAGATGTCCCCTTGGACGAGAGTGATAAGGAAGACACTAGTGAGCCTGAGGTGGTAGTAAAACCACCCTCCGCATCACCATTTCCTCGAAGATTGATTCCTACTCAAAAAGGGAATCCACGTGATGAAGTGATAGAAGTTCTAAAGCAAGTGAAGCTGAATCTACCCTTCCTTGATGCCATCAAACAAATTCCAGCCTACGACAAAGTTATCAAAGACTTGTTGACGGTAAAAAGGAGGATGAAAGTTAAAAAGAACATCTTTCTAGCTCAGAACGTGAGTTCCATTCTGCTAAATGATCTCCAGCCTAAATTTAAAGATCCCGGTGCACCCACCATATCATGCATCATTGGAGATAATAAAATTGAGAAAGCCTTACTTGACTTGGGAGCAAGTGTAAACATACTTCCTTACTCCATTTATAGGCAACTTGACTTGGGCGACCTCAAGCCCACAAAGGTCACTCTCCAATTGGCGGATCGATCAGTGAAGATTCCACGAGGCATAGTCGAGGACGTGATCGTCCAAGTTGACACTTTCTACTTCCCGGTAGACTTTGTCATTTGGGACACGGAGCCCTCCTTTAACTCAAGCAACCATGTTCCCATCATCCTTGGTCGCCCTTTCTTAGCTACCGCTAATGCAATCATCAACACAAGGAATGGGCGAATGCAGCTCACCTTTGGGAACATGACATTGGAAACCAACATCTTCCACATAGCCCAAAATGCAGGGGAGGAAGATGATCTTCACGCGGTGAGCCTCATAGATGAGGTAGTAGAAGAGTACTTCGAGGAAACTTTTTGTGGAGATGCCTTAGAGTCATGTTTAGCGACGAGCTATGAGTGTGAGGGGACGTCTACCCACTTCGAGAGGGATGTTGGAAGGTTGAGAGAATTACTCGATGAGAGTGCGTCGGACGAGGACGTGAGAGAGATTGATTGGGTTTCTAGATTCGAGGAACTACCTCCGAGGGATACACATATGGCTCCCTCCAGTGAAAAATTTCCAACCCTCGAGTTAAAGAAACTCCCCTCCCATATCAAATATGCATACCTAGGAGAGGATGAGACATTTCCTGTTGTTATCTCCTCTAGCCTAGACGAAGGGCAGGAGGGCAAATTGATGAAAGTTCTGAGGAAGCACCAGAGTGCTTTTGGTTGGTGTATAGCTGATTTGAAGGGGATAAGTCCTTTGATTTGCACCCACAAGATCCATCTCGAAGAGGATGTCAAGCCCTCTAGAGAAATGCAAAGAAGACTGAATCCCAATATGAAAGAAGTTGTGAGAACCGAGATCATCAAACTATTGGATGCCGGGATTATCTACCCAATCTCGGATAGCAAATGGGTGAGCCCTATTCAAGTTGTCCCGAAGAAGTCGGGTATGACTGTGATTGAGAATACCAAGGGAGAGCTTGTTCCCCAACGCACCACCACAGGTTGGCGTGTTTGCATTGATTACTGGAAACTCAATGCGGGAACAAGAAAAGACCATTTCCCCTTGCCATTCATCGATCAAATGCTTGAGAGAGTTGCGGTCCACCCTTACTATTGCTTCCTTGATGGTTATTCCGGATATAACCAAATTGAGGTAGATGTACTTGACCAAGAGAAGAAGACTTTCACTTGCCCTTTTGGTACGTTTGCCTACAAACGTATGCCATTTGGCTTGTGTAATGCACCCGCGACCTTTCAAAGGTGCATGTTGAGCTTATTTAGCGACATGGTCGAGAGAGGACTCGAGGTGTTCATGGACGATTTCAGCGTTTTTGGCACCTCTTTCGATCATTGTTTAGAAAAATTGGAAAAAGTACTTACCCGG
Source organism: Sambucus nigra (assembly GCA_949130495.1). Lineage (NCBI taxonomy): Eukaryota > Viridiplantae > Streptophyta > Magnoliopsida > Dipsacales > Adoxaceae > Sambucus > Sambucus nigra. The sequence continues at coordinate 220,453,441 of OX422220.1, read as the reverse complement.
TGTGTGGACAAGAACTTAGTGCTGAATTGGGAGAAGTGCCATTTCATGGTCACTGAGGGAATAGTTCTTGGTCACATAGTATCATCCAAGGGCATAGAAGTTGATAGGGCTAAAATAGATGTCATAGCTGATCTTCCCCCACCGAGATCGCTTAAAGACGTGCGCTCATTCTTGGGTCACGCCGGGTTTTATCGAAGGTTCATTAAGGACTTTAGCGCCATCTCTAGACCCTTAAGCAACCTTCTCATGAAGGATAACCCGTTTGAGTGGACCGAGGCATGCCAAAGCACCTTTGATAAATTAAAGAACATGCTCGTGTCCGCTCCCATCATGATAGTTCCGGATTGGTCCCTACCGTTCGAACTTATGTGTGATGCAAGCGATTACGCGATTGGGGCCGTTTTGGGCCAACGTAAAGATAAGCAAGCTCATATCATCTACTACGCTAGCCGGACCCTTGCCGGACCTCAACTCAACTACTCTACCACGGAGAAGGAGTTGCTAGCGGTAGTCTTTGCCCTTGATAAGTTCAGATCGTATCTCATTGGTTCTCCTATCACTGTCTTCACCGACCACGCGGCTTTAAAATATCTACTCACGAAGAAAGACGCCAAGCCGCGCCTCATAAGGTGGATCCTACTCCTACAAGAGTTTAATCTCTCCATCAAAGACAAGAAAGGAGTAGAAAACGTCGTGGCCGACCACTTATCTCGGCTCTCGTCCGGCGTACCTAGTGATCCCATACCCATAGACGAGCACTTTCCGGATGAGCAATTATTTGCCACCTCTTCCTATCCCTGGTTTGCGGACATAGTAAACTATCTAGTCACGGGAGCCGTCCCTCCCGATTGGACACCGCAAGATAAGAAGAGGTTTCTTACTTGGTCGCGCATGTTCTTTTACGATGATCCCTTCCTTTTTAAATATTGCGCCGACCAAATCATCCGACGATGTGTACCGGATGACAAGATTCCAAAGGTCATCTAGTTTTGTCATTCGGAAGCATGTGGAGGCCACTTCTCGGCGAAAAAGACGGCCGCTAAAATTCTGCAATGCGGTCTCTATTGGCCCACAATCTTCCGGGATGCAAATGACGCATGCAAGTCATGTAATAGGTGCCAACGAATGGGAGCCATTTCTAGACGCGACATGATGCCCCTTACCCCCATACTCATCATTGAAATATTCGATTGTTGGGGTATTGACTTCATGGGTCCCTTTCCCCCATCCTTTGGTTTCCTATACATCCTAGTCGCGGTAGAATACGTTTCTAAATGGGTAGAAGCTATAGCTACTAAGACTAATGACAATAAAGTGGTGATAAAGTTTCTACAGGAACACATACTTTCTCGCTTCGGAGCACCGAAAGCGATAATTAGCGATAATGGCACGCACTTTTGCAATAGGCCATTTGAGAAGCTCATGAGAAAGTATGGGGTCGTCCACAAGGTTGGGACGACCTATCACCCACAAACGAATGGGCAGGCCGAGCTAGCGAATCGGGAGATCAAGAACATTCTTGAAAAGACCGTCAATCCTACCCGGAAAGATTGGTCCCTTAGATTGACCGATGCACTTTGGGCCTATCGTACCGCGTTTAAAAATCAACTTGGAATGTCCCCTTTCCGTTTTGTGTATGGAAAACCTTGTCATCTTCCTGTTGAGCTCGAACACAAAGCGTATTGGGCAATTAAGCAATTGAACTATGCCTTGGACAAGGCCGGTGAAGCCCGTAAGCTACAATTGATTGAGTTAGAAGAACTACGCAATGATGCGTATGAGAATGCCAAAATTTCAAAGGAGAGGATGAAACTTGCTCATGATAGCATCATTCGAAGAAAAGAGTTTCATCCCGGGCAAAAAGTTCTTCTATACAACTCTCGGCTTCACCTCTTCCCAGGCAAGTTGCGGTCACGATGGTCTGGCCCATTCGTGGTAAAGAACGTTTTTCCCCATGGAGCTGTTGAACTAAACGATTTAAAAGGGGAAAACACGTTCAAGGTAAATGTACAACGCCTAAAGCCATACCTAGAGGCGTTTATGGATGAGGTCGACACGATTTGGTTGTCGGACCCTGTTTACGGGGGTTGAGCTAAGCGAGTGAGGTCGTCGCACCCCCGACGCGTATGGGGTGATTTTGTGTGTAAAATAGTCGTGTGTAAATAGGTTAGTTAGGAGTCCGGAGCCTGCGTTGCATGAGAGATAGGTTAGCACGTTTTTCGAGGGTGCTAGTACGCTTTTCGAGGTCGTATTCGAGGAAGTTTTTGAGAGCCCGAGGGTCTAGAAGGGTTTTAGGGGCCGTATGCACAAGTTAGGGGCTGAAAGAGCACTTAGAAATGGAGAGAAGAGTGAATTTCCTCGATTGGACCAGCCTGGTACCCCCGAACCGGTTCGCTGTACCCCCGAACCGGTTCGCTTTACCTGCCAGATTCTCCCCCCCTTTTCTCCTAGTTCATTCCCTTTCCCTCCATTCTTTTCCCCTTCTTCCCCCTACGTTTTTCTTCTCTCCAAATCCTTCCCTCCTTCCCAAATTCATCCCAATTCATTCCCTCCACCTTCTCCTTCCCAACCTTTCATATTTCCCACCAAAAACACACCCCTTCACACCTATAAATACACCCCACCCCTCCTCCATTTTTCACACCAAAACATTCTCCCTCACTCTATTCTCTCCCATATTTTCTCCCTCTCTCTCCCTCTTTTCCATCAAAATGCCGCGCCGCCCCGCTCCCCGCCCAAGGAAATATGATGAGACCACCATACTTGATGACCCGGGTAGGGGGGTATTCCGATGCGTCCAAGAACGCCACTGGTCCGAGATCTACTTCTCCTCCACACGCGCCATTCACATCGAGCGCTTCGTGGATTGGGACACCCTTCTGGGCGAAGTCACCGCCCTTTTTGACCGTCGTGGGTGGTGCTCTTTCCTCGCCCCGACGAGCAATAACGTTTTTGATACCGCCATTCGTCAATTCTATGCGACCCTGGTTCGCAAATCTTCCACACTTCACGAGGCGTATCTCGACGGTATCACCATTCCCTTCTCGGCAGCTCTCATTGCACGCAAAATGCGTGCCAAAGGGGTGATCCTCCCCGTGCCCTTCCAATACCCGAACAATGGTGCCCCACACTCAAAAGACGAATGCGTTGCCCGCATGGCACCCGGGGCGGAATGGACACGCGAAACCTTCCCCATTGGTGGTTTGGCCGCCACGGTCCGCTTCACTCACATCATTGTTTGTGGTGCCATCCACCAAACCACCAATGACTCGGTGGTCCGGTCCCGTCACGCCAATTTCCTCTACTATTTTTTGGACCCCGAGAGCACAATCAACCTTGCCCAAGTCTTCTACGTGGATATCCTCAATGCCGCCTATGACGAGAATGGCAAGGTGGCACTCCCATACGCCCGTTTCATTACGGAGCTCTTGATGGATGCGGGAGTGGATGAACCCGGAAACCAAATTCGACTTCCTCGCCCCGTAAGCGGCACGTCCACAACTCGAAGTGAGCGCCAAATGCGCGTGGCTCACCCCGACCGTCCTATTCACGAGGAGGACGTGGCCGAGGAAGCTCCCGATGACCCGATGATGGATGTAGACGAGGAAGAATTCGAGGATGAGGAGGATGATTCTGATTTCGAGCTCCCGGGGGCAAACTTCGATAGGCGCATTTCGGCGGTTGAGGCCCGTCTCGACGGGTTCATCAACCAATACAATCAAGACCAAGCGGACTACCGAATGGACACCCAGATGATGTATCAACTTCAAGTCCATCTTCACCAGCTCAACTTTGGCGGTCCTCCTCCCCCCTTCTTTTATGACCCATATGACCCGAATGCACCAAGCTCCTCCCACCCACCTCCCCCATGAGCTTTTATTGTTTTTCTCTTTTGGTTTAATTGTTAGTGGTGGTAGGGATTGCACATTGTTCACAGTTGTTTACCCATTTCTTATGTAACACAGGCTTCTCTTGGTTATAATACAATCTTGCATTTTTTCATATTTGTTTGTTTTATTTTTCCGCACTTTTTATTCGCCTTAATTTCGATTTTAGTCCTTTTTGCTTGAGGACAATGCAAAAGTCTAAGTTAGGGGGGGTCACAAGTGCGCATTGCTAAAACTTCACAAATTTTCAAAAATGCCCAAAATTTCCAAAAAAATCATAAAATTTTGAAAAATCCAAAAATATTTTTGTTCAAAATAAATAAAAATTGGAATTCAAATTTTTCAAAAATTTCATTAAAAGTCAAATTGGAGTCTCAAATTGTAAACATCCAACATACACAAAGCCGAAATTGACTAAAGATGGAAATTGTGCGAAAATTGACGACTTAACGAATAAATGTGGAGATTAACAAACCCGGTGAGATTCGAGCCTATCACGTTTTGCGAGATTTTAAATCAATCCGAGTTAATTGTTAACTCAAAGTTCTTTTTAGCGCGTAATAAGTTGTCAAGGATCTTAATTCTTTCATTTTGATCGGTTTTGAAAAATGTGTGCAATGTTGCCTTGAAAATCGTGCCAAATTAGTCTCTAAACTTAAATTCACCTCGAAACGCATATGGTAGCGCAATTGACATTTTGGACAATGAAGTAGGCCCTCGTTTGTCACCCAAAAAATATTGGCCAGAAAAAAATAGCGAAAAATTACTCTTTGCAACCCAAATTGAGCCGAATAATTTTCCCTTTCATTTGACAACCCGAAAAACCCAAAATAGCCCGGAATTGTGAAAAATGAAAAAAATTCAGAATTTAAGTCCGAAAAGTGCAACAAAAAGGGGCAAGAAAAAAAAATAGAAGAATGCTCAACAAAATTAGCAACAAAGAAAAAAAGAAAAGAAAGAAGAAAAAATGAGCAATAGCCCGGAAAATGCACAAATGGACATCACGAATGACTTTTCCAATTCCAACCTTCCATACCGCCTTTATTTTACCCTATACACCCTACAACCCGAAAAAGTCCTAACCGAGTCCAAATTGCGAAAATTGATTACCGCGTGGAGAGCTAAGACACCAAAAGATAATAATGCGCGAAATAGAGGCGATGTTCCCATTTTTAAAACCGTAATCCGTTGAAGAGATCCCTCCACCAAAAAATTTCCGTCTTTCTAATTGCATGCGTGTATTTGCTTCCATTACATTTACTCCTTATATCACGCATGTAGAGAGAATAGCCATAATCCGAGAGATTCGTTTGTGAGTGCATTCCGTGAGAAATTGAAATCAAAACGAATTTTCGGATAAGTAACGTAATGATCAATCGATGAAAATTGGCGGTTATATTTCCGGCTTCGCACACACACACTACGATTTGAGACTTGTAAATATGACTTGATGATGACTATTTTATGGTAAAGTTTGAATTGTACAATTTTTGCGTATTTTGAATTTTCTTTGAGTCGAATTTTGTGGGTATATTCACTGCAAACCCTCACGAGACACAACTCGTCCTATTAGGGTAACCTAGAGGTTTAAAGGCTTGTTGCATACGCTAAATGCAATCGCTTGCCCGCGAAAGTGGTATTCTATCCCAATAAAGTCCTTGAAGTGTCCTTAATTCTTACTTTCATTCTTTTACATTGCTCGGGACGCGCAAAGTTCTAAGTTAGGGGGGTTTGATTGGGCATAAATATTGTATATTTATCCCCCTAATTTCAGTACTTTTGTGAACCCGAATGATGTAACATATATGGATTTGATTCACTTTTATGCTTCTAACCTTCTTGGCGAGTATTGCGTGTTTCGTGCTTCTCCTATTGGTTTTACAGGTTAATTATGCAAGCAGTGCAAAGGAGGAAACAAGACTGTGCAAGAAAAGCTAAGAAGGCAAGTTCAAGGGCATGTCGGTAATTTTGCAGCCCGATCCGGAAGAAGAAGTCAACTGGGAAGTTGAAGAGCTCGGAACAACGAGAACACTGGAAGAAACGACACCCAAATCCGAGCTACGGTTGAAAAGTTATGCTCAGTTGAAGTTGAAGAAAAATCCAAGAAAAGAAGAGAAAACCCAGAAAAAAACTAAGTGTTGAGAGCCAGGCCAGGAGAGTACATGCGAACCCCACCCCGAACCGGTTCGGAGGGGCGAACCGGTTCGCTGTACCTCCGAACCGGTTCGCTGTACCTGACACGCGAATTTTGTGTTTTATTCTGTTTTATCTCCAAGTCTCCTATTAGGTTTAAAGGACTCCAAACTTGTGGGGAACGTAGGCATTAACCTAGGAGCAGCTTTTAGGGTTATTTAGAGAGAGTTTTTGATAGAGAACAAGGGGAGAAATATCTAGGAACATCAAGGGCACAATTTACTTCAAGAATTCATCGTTTCGGGTTTGTTTTTATCAGTTTTAATTTAAGATTCTTGTTCCTCATTATTGTTCTTGCATGCTTAGTTTTCCTAATTGATTCAACTTGTTTTTGCATTTACAATACGTAGTTACATGTTTATAGCTAGTTTCATCATGAATTCATACACATGCAACGTCATTATTTCATGCGTTAGTCAAGTTAACATGTCCGGCTAGGTTTTTCAAGGTTGGGATGCATGAACCCAACCTAATGTGTTAGTGCGTGTGTATAACGTCGATCCGCTGAATTTAATGATTAATTTAAATCGTATCGCGTAATTTCTTAAGAGTTGTAGATCTTTATATCTCGTTTTCCTCTGGGTACTCGTGATAATTTAGAGTACAATTTGAATGTAATTACTGTGATACCGATTTACTCATCCTCAGATTAGGTATGACGCGGGCTTGAACCTCGTATACATAATGCTTGGGAGTACTAAATTCCGGGTTTGAATTAATCGGATAAATTTATGATCAACGTTATCACTGCATTACACTAGGGTTGGGGGATTGTATTCCCATCCTAGTTTCTCATCATTTAGTTGAAAGTTTCAGTTTAATTCTTCATTCTTCATTTAGATAATTTAGTTAATTGCATTTTTCATTATAGTTTCATAATTGCATTTAGTGTAATCAATCCCAAAAACAAAAATCAAATCTTTTCCTTTCTTTTTAGAGTCGTCGTTAGGATTCCTCCGTCTTATCCCGTCGTCACAACTTCGTTGTCCTTTTTCCCTGAGGATCGATACCCGACTTGTCGGAATTATTACTTGAACGATAGGCTTGCACTTGAGCCTAGAGAGCACACACTTTAGATACACATTCTGAGTCGTGTCAGAAGGCTTTAGGACCAGATGCTATCCCTATTGAGGTTTGGAGGTGCTTAGGGGAGGATGGAGTATCATGGCTTACAAAATTATTTAATAGAATTTCGATGACTAATAGGATGCCCGATGAATGGAGAAAAAAGTATTTTAGTACCTATTTATAAAAATAAAGGAGACATATAAAGTTGTTCAAATTATCATGGTATTAAGTTAATGAGTCATACAATGAAACTTTGGGAGAGAGTGATTGAATATTGATTGAGATTGAAGACAACAGTATCTGAGAATCAATTTGGGTTTATGCTTGGGAGTCAATAATGGAAGTAATCTATTTATTGAAGAGATTAATGGAGAGGTATAGGGAGAAAAAGAAGGATCTTCATATGATTTTTATAGATTTAGAGAAGGCGTATGATAGGATACCCATAGATATAATATGGTGGATTCTATATAAAAGAGGAGTGACTCATAGATATATTGATGTGATCAAGTATATGTATGATGGTGCAATGACTACAGTAAGAACATCAATCGGAGAAAGTATTGAATTTTCAATTGCGGTAGGTCTACACCAAGGTACAACATTAAGTCCTTATCTCTTTGCTCTTGTTATGAATGAGTTAACTAGACAAATACAAGATGAGGTGCCATGTTGTATACTATTTGTAGATGATATTATTTTAGTGGATGAGGCTAAGACAGGAATTAATGCTAGGTTGGAATTATGGAAAGAAACTTTAGAAACAAGAGGATTTAAAATAAGCAGAACTGAAATAGAATATGTAAAGTGAAATTTTAGTAGTAATAGGAGGACAAATGGAGATGTGGTGAAATTGGAGGGTCAAGAGATACCTAGAAATGATCATTTTCGTTATTTAGGATATATTTTCCAAAAATATAGAGATATTAGTGATGATGTTACTCATAGGATTAGAGCAGGCTGGATTAAGTGGAGAAGTGCTACCGGCATTTTGTGTGATAGGAGTATACCTCTGAAGTCAAAAGAAAAATTTTGTAGGACGACCATTAGACCCGCCATGTTATATGGGACAGAGTGTTGGGCAACCAAGAAACAAAATCTGCAGAAAATGAGTGTGGCAGAGATGAGAATGCTAAGATGGATTTGTGATAAAACTAGAAAGGGTAAAATTAAAAATCAACAAATTCGTGAAACGGTAAAAGTAGCTCTTATAGAAGATAAATTGAGAGAAAATCGACTTAGATGGTTTGGACACGTCAAGCATAGACCAATGCATGATCCTATAAGGAAGAGTGATTTAGTTATTATTGATCGTAACACAAGGGTTAGAGGTAGGCCTAAATTGACTTGGTGGGATATTATAAAAAAGGACATGATATCATGTGGTTTAATCGAAGACTGGACACAATGGAATGGAAAAATAGGATTCATGTAGCCGACCCCAAATAATTGAGAAAAAGATTTGTTAAGTTGAGTTGAGTATTTAATGAGAAATTAATATATTTTTAAAAATATATTAATATTACTAACGGACTTTAACCGTTACAAATCAAAACATCCGTTCCAAATATATAACACTTCCAACCCATTACAATGTATTTTGTAACGGTTTGCGTACGTTATAAATTCTATATTTGTAATGGATAAACACCGTTACAATTTAGTAAATTCGTTAATAATACATGTGATGGGTACCAACGCCAAATCCGTTACAGAATAAATTGCAACGATTTTAATCCGTTACAAATTTCGTTAGTAAAACAAATAACGTTAATTTTCTAACGAATTTAATATGTTATAAATATTTTTTGTAACGATTTTTTCCCGTTACAATTGGGCTATTTTGGTGTACTGGAAGATCACCCACATCACACAACCTCCACTGATAGCACTAGAGGGGTATGTTCACACTAATATCATAGACACATAAATTATTGCATTTATTTATATATTTATATATATAAGAGAGAGAGAGAGAGAGAGAGAGAGAGAGAGAGAGAGAGAGAGAGAGAGAGAGGCTCTTGTACACACTAAAGTTTGCACATCATTTTTTTAAAATAGCAAAACAAATATTTTTTACCTGATTTTTTTATATGGGTTCCTTGAAATGTTTAAATATCACATAAAAAAAATCAACACAAAAACACTTTTTTTGCTATTTCAAAAAAATCGGTCAAACTTTTGCAGCTTTTAAGCACTTTAAAATCTGCAAAAGTTTGACTGATTTTTTTAAAATAGCAAAAAAAATATTCAACTGAATTTTTTTGTATGGGTTCCTTGAAATGTTTAAATATCACACAAAAAAAATCAGGTCAAAAATGTTTGTTTTGTTATTTTAAAAAAATGATGTGCAAATTTTAGTATGCACGGGAGTCTCTCTCTCTCTATATATATCTATTTATCTATCTATATATATAGTTAGGTTAACCCATTCCTATCTCCCGAAGCACTAATCCACTTGTCCCGAGTATATTCCCCGAATCTTATTGATTCATGTTCTAACCAATCAAATAATTAACGTAGCGTTGCCCTGTTAGAATACCCGGACTTACCCAATGAGCCCGTCAATTGAATAGTTAAATTAATAATATAGCGTCACTCAGCTGAAATACCTGGACCTACCCAACCAGGCCATAATTAAATTTATCCAAATTCTTTTTTCTAAATTCAATATTTAAAATTTTTATGAAATATCTCTCTCATAATTTCTAATTATAGTTCGATTACCCTATCATCCCAAGGTAACGTAACACCTCCTAGGAAACTCTTAACAATCTTTATGGGATTTTTTAAATCAACTTAAACCATCCCAAATTAACCCAAGAATCAAATAACCCAACCTGAATCTGTCAAAAAATCTGAACCGGTTCAGTCTAGAGGCAAACCGGCTCGCTGGTCCAGTTCAGCGAATTCTAGCCCTTTTTTTCTTCAAATCCATGCCAAACATCATCAATCAGTTATTCTACATTCACCAATTTGTATAAAATATAAAGGGACATTTCATATATGATTCTAACATCTAGGAATCATTATAATTTCAAAGATTAACTAACAATCATCTAATTAATCCATTCAAATGGGCCTAAATGATGAACACCTCAAATAACCCTAGATTCAATTCAGTACTCCAATTAATTATGATTAGCCTACGATTCTCTGACCAGATCCAATTTTCAATAGGTATAATTCATCCAATAACATTAATATTCGTTTACACTACAATTTGTGAGTTCAATTTCGTAAAACCCCTTTTTACAAGTGAAATCCCCACCCAAAGATAGTTTTTCACATCACTTACCATAATATCAATAAAATCTACTACTTATTCAATTAAGAAAGTCAATTACTTATCGTGGGATGTTTGTCGAGTCTGATTTACTTCGTGTGTGACGGTTTGATGCTAGAAATCCCTTGAATTTCCTCTCAGATTGGCCTCCTCTAGCTTTCTCTTTACTTTCTCTTCTCTTCCTCCTTTCTTAGGGTTTAAAAATAATGATAATGCTGCCTCACCCACTTAACCCTTATGGTTAACACACTAATCTCGAAATTAGGTTATTAGGCTAAACCCAAATGATCCAAATACCCCTGCATGAGTTCGGACTAGTCTAAAAAGCCTCCGGAACCCAATTCTACCCTCAGGTACTTACTTCTGACTATTTCGACCTATTCGGAATCAATCGTGCACTCAAAATCGCCATTCGGGTCACTATATATAAAATTTTCATCTGAACCTTAATATAGTCTACTCACAAACCTTAGTTAAGATATCATCACAATCCCATCGTTATTACTCACTACGATATACTAACAATTTATTGTATTTTATTTACTATAAACACACTTAGAAAATTTACCACATAAATATTAATCTTATTTCCATAATTTAATATTCATTAAATACGTAATATTTCATTTTAATTAAATTATTACACACGTGTAATTTAAAATATCATAAATAATTAAATCCATAATTATTCAAAATGCGGGTGTTACACAACCCGATCAATGAAATCATTTAAATAACTAAGTCTGGCCAAGCAGGGAAGCTAATCGGTTTGGCTATGGGGTAAACTGCTTCGCCCCCAGGATTGGTCAAAACGGGATTGTTTTGTTTGTTATTAAGTTCTACCCATTTTATCAACCAAAATCATTCCGAACAATCACCCCAATCATCAATTTATACTAACCTATTAATATATCTCAGTAGGGTAAATGTTTTATGAATTCAATCCATAAAAAATCATTCTACATTATGGGATTCAGTCATGAAATTTTTCCAGAATTAGTTCCCCTTAATTCTAACATCAAATTTGACTATTTTTCCATATTTATCAATTAGGATCACATTAATTTCCTTCATGATTGCAATTAATATTTTTACATCAAGATTATAAGTTTTATATAGGATTACATCGCAGATTTCATATAATCTATTTCTCAAATCAATTCTCATGAAATCTTTCTCAAAAACCTATTTTGATAACATATAATCCCAACCAAAAATCATTTCAATTCCATAAATTATTATATGAACTATAATATGAACTAGAACATGTATCAAATACATAATCAACTATAACCATTTGCCTTTTATAATCATAGAGTATGTATCCTTCTTATGTGATGATCCTAGCCCAGAATTGTCCCCAAAATCCTTTCAATTGGCCTCTACTTGATCACCCTTTGATTTCCCTTTCTCTTTTCTCTCACTCTTAGACCTTTGGAATGAGAATATGGATGCCCCTTATCATCCCCCATCTCATTTTATAACTTACAACCTGAAATTAGGTTATAACTCTAATGTAAAATGACTTATATGCCCCTATGTGAGTCGCGACTAGTTTAAAAAGTTCCCGGAACCTAATTACTACCAACCCAGTACTTAATTTTGACTATTTTGATCCATCAGGATCAATCGTGCACTCAAAATATTCATTTAAGTCTCCCATCATAAATTTTCCATCTCATCCTAATACGACTCCACACGTGCGTCCCGGTTGAGATACCATCAAATCGTGTCACTTTTACCCATTTACGACGTAATACCATTCGACATTATTTTATTTACTTTATCACACTAGTAAGTATATAATCACATAAATATTAATCCTTTTTCTCGCTAATTAATATTTATTTAAATATTAATATTTTCCATTTTATTTAAATTAGGTGTACACTTTTAATTCAAATGCTAATATATAATTACTCAAAATTACAGGGTGTTACATCATTTTCCAAGGTAAGTAAAGGACTTCGGTGAAGAAGAGGAGCTCGTATTGGTTCAAATGTATCATTTAAATCCATCCGAAAAGTACCAAACATTATCAATCGCTATAAGTAGTGAACCTTTTGGTATTAACATCAAAAGTTCATATAGGTTTAGAAAGTGTTAATTGGTCCCAAATGGAATACATCTTAGAGAGAAAATTATTGATGGACTGACCAGGTTTTTGATTAATATTGTGAAGATTTCTCAAGAACTAGTATTGACGAGCAAGATCGGTGTCTATGCATCATTTCTTTTGAAAATCCCAGATGGCTTTAGCAATTTAAAACATCCAAATTAAAGAATAATGGACGCTATAGAGGTGTTGTGAAAACATGTAATAACTTGATGATTTTTAGTATCTCGGTCATCAAGCCGCTCGCAAAACTTATCATCAGTTTCATTTTCTCCCTTCGTTGGCTCAATAATATCACAACTTATTAATCGCCAAAGTTTGAGATCCTTGAGAAAAATTTCCATAGCTTGGGCCTAGATAATATAATTAGGGTCATCTATTGTGGTGCCAAATGGGTTGAGAAACATCAGAGGGATTTATAGAAGAGAATTTTAGAGAATATGAAGCACAAAACTCGGGAACTGTATCCAGGCTGTGGGTGTGGACATTTTTTCCTAAAGTATCGGATTATGTTTGGAGCATAAAGAAGGTATTAAAGTGGCATATGTGAAATGAGGATTGTATGTAGTTTGTGGTTAAGGCGTATATAGTGAGGGTGTGATATTAACAGCGGGAGAAATGGGTATGAAGGGCTTAGGAGAAATTGCTATGAAGGTGGAGTTATATAAAGTGAAAAAGGCATAAGTCGCCCATCATAAATTCCATATCTCATCCTAACACGACTCCACACATGCATCCTGATTGAGATACTGTCAAATCCCGTCACTTTTACCCACTTACGACGTAATACCATTTGACATTATTTTATTTACTTTATCACATTAGTAAATATATAATCACATAAATATTAATCATTTTTCTCGATAATTAATATTTATTTAAATTATCAATATTTTTCATTTTATTTAAATTCGGTGCACATTTGTAATTCAAATTTTAAAATATAATTACTCAAAATTACAGGATGTTACAACACTTTCCAAGGTAAGTAAAGGATTTCGGTGAAGAAGACGGGCTCGTATCGGTTCAAATGTATCATTTAAATTCATACGAAAAAATACTAACCATTATCAATCTCTGTAAGTAGTGAATCTTTCGATATCAACATCACAAGTCCATATAGGTTTAGAAAGAGTTAATTGGTCCCAAATGGAATACATCTCAAAGAGAAAATTATTGATGGACTGACCAGGTTTTTTATGCATGCAATGAAGATTTCTCAAGAACTGATATTGATGAGCGAGATCAGTGTATGTGTATCGTTTCTTTAGAAAATCCCTAATGGCTTTAGCATATTCAAAATGTCCAAATTGGAGAATAATGGACGCGATAAAGGTGTTGAGAAACCATGTAATAATTGATGATTTTTTGTATCTCGATCATCAAGTCGTTCGCAAAACTTATCATCAGTTTCATTTTCTCCCTTCGTTGGCTAAATAATATCACCATTTATTAATCGCCAAAGTTTGCGATCCTTGAGAAAACTTGTTATAGCTTGTGCCTAGATAATATAATTAGGGGCGTCTATTATGGTGCCAATGGGCTGAGAAACACTAAAGCGGTCCATAGAAGAGAAGTTTAGAGAACACGAAATACAAAACTCGGGAACTGTATGCAGGTTGTGGGTGCGAACATTTTTTTTCCCTGAAGTGTGGGATTATGTCTGGAGCATAAATAAGGTATTAAAGTGGCGTATGTGAAATGAGGATTGTGTGTAGTTTGTGGTTAAGGCGTATATAATGAGAGTGTGATATTAGCAACGGGCGAAATAGTATGAAGGGCTTAGGAGAAATTGGTGTGAAGGTGGAGTCATATGAAGTGAAAAAGGCATAAGAGTTAGTTTGTTGGGATGAGGTTCGACAAATGAATGAACTACTAAAAAGATGTGGAAACCAAAAGAATGAATAGCATAAGATAGGTGATAAATAGGTGTGAGGATTCTATGTAGAAAAAAATTACATCAACACAAACAAAAATAAGATAGGAAAGATTATATGTTGACGATAATGAAAGAGAATTCGAAACCTTTACTCCGATATCATGAAAAGGTAAATAAGAAGTATATATTGATAATGGAGAATGAGATATAAAATTGTATGTTAAGATGTGTAATACAAATAAAGAGAACTAATTCATTTATAGGATTTATAGAGAAATTATGGTGTAAATGGAAGTTATAAGGCAATAAAAATGATGAATAGCTAGGATGATTGGATGAAGTAAATATGGTGAACAACTAGAGTGGGTTGGTGTGATGACTTTAAACATAGGTAATCAATGAATCCTCCTAAATTTGGAGCTCGTCAATGTCATTAATTAGGGTAATTTAGAAACTTTCCATTCTTTTAGTGTTTTTTATGAGCAATACTAGAGAAACTCTTTTTTGGTAACTTTTTTTGTGATCTAGGAATGTGTGAAACACATATTTGATGGTATTTCAAATAAACCCATATAAATTAAAAATATCATTCAATATATATTTGAGCATCAACTAAGTAACAAAAAAAATGTATATATTACTTTACCCATTTCTGTTCCGTTTTCTCCCCTCTTTCGCTCACCTACTTTCTTTATCGTACCAAATTCAATTTTTCAATGATTTTGATTACTGAGTTTGAAGAGACCTAGGTTGAAAATTGTGGCGGCTTCGTGATTAAGATTAAGAAGTTAACTGAATTGGTGATGAGAAGATTAGATTATCAAATAGGAAAAGGTGTGACGTTAGAATTTTGAATACTGGTGATCCTTTTGGCTGTAGTCTCTGTGGAGACTAGCAATAGTTGTATTGTAGTTACATTTATTCGCCACGTATTGGATAACAATAGTAGCCGTTGGATGTTTACAAATCTCTCTCTTTAATTTAATACTTCAAACATGACAATACAAATGCAAACATCGAATCTGATGTGATTTTGGTCGGTATCAAAAGCTTCCACTAGATAGTTAATTGGTGTTTGTAAAAGTAAACATGGGCCTAATGGCTAGGACTAATGAAGTTGTGCAATGTACTCAAACAAAGTTGTGTTGTCTGGTTTCTTCTGTTGTATGATAGGACTCACAATCAAATACAGTATTGTTTTGGAACAAAATTACACAATTTTGTCGTTGGAGTGTACTTAAATTTTATATTAATTCAATTAAAAAAGTGTCATGTCAATGAAGTGCTTGGTTTGCAAATAATTTATTTTTTTTATTATTATTCCCAACGTAGATCTGTACTTGTGTCTAGTCTAATTCAGTGAATCAATTAACCAGTACATAAATGATATTGTGAGCAATCATTTTTATTAAAATGTGAAATTACACTGTAGTTATCTTTAAAACTAGTGAATTTTGTACTGAACTTTTCACACTGAAATTGAATCACGTAAAATTATGTATCTTTTATATTTTTTCTTTATTTTTATTACTATTCATTTTTGCCAAAATTGTAATTCTCTAACACGTATATATTAAATTAGAGTAATGATACACACACAGAAAATTTACTTCAAAATTACCGAAATTGTGCTTTAAAGGGTTGTGTCTTGGCGGGACCCACGCTATAGTACAATACCTTTAAAGCATATTCGGTAATTTTTCGATACCCAATTTCGATACATACATCATTTTTCATTAAATTATGGCCTGGGCACAACATGAACATATACATTCTTTTCAAAGTGACGTGGTTATTGTTCTAAATCTGTAATTAGTCACTGCAATCTCTTTGGATTCCATACTTGCATGTATCGGATCAACTATTTGACCAATCATTAGGTGTGTCATTATTAAACTTCTCATTTCAATATTTTTCGTTAAAAATTGAAGTAAGCATTAGAGGGAGAAATAGTTTTTTTACTTTTGCATCTTTTGTCTAGGGACAATATAGTTCGTGTTTATTTTGTTTAAACCTTATTCTCTTTGATTTTACATATGGATACAAACCTTTCAAATGCTAAGGACCTTTTCATTATATACACACATACACATAAATACATATGTACAGGGATGTAGTTAAAAAATTTCGATAGTGAAAGCAAATTTAATAGTAATTTCCGGGGGTCGGGGGCCGAAGCTCCAGAGCCGAATATTTTTTAGGTTAATTTTTAGTATTTAACAAATAATTACTAAAATATTTATTTAATATAATGAAAAAAGAAAAAAATCTTAACAACAAAAAAATTAAGGTCATTATTATCCTTGAAAAAAAGTAATAGCATAACATAACATCAATATCCCCTAAATCGAAAAATCGAAAAATTTCGGAATTTCGGAAAAATCAGAAAAAATTATAATTTTAAAAATTTAGATTTTTTTTTATAATAAAATTACACTTTTTAAAAATTTGGAAACTATTTTTTTAAATTTATCAACTATTATTATAACTAAAAGAACAAACTGTTTTAACATGACCTGACTGTTTTAACACCACTGGTAACAAACCGTTTTAATTTAACACCACTAGTAACCAATTGTTTTAATTTAACACCAATAGAAGTTATAGAATTTAACACCACTAGGAGTAGTAACTAACTGTTAGTCCAGTTATAATCGCATATAAGGGTTATGTTATAACATATATAAGGGTTATGTTATAACTAAACCTTATAAGGGGCATTTACGTTTAGATCCTATTAAACTTTCTTATATACATTCTAGTCCCATCATGTTTTTCCCTTACATATAAGTCCTATTCCTAATTTTTTGGAACTTTTTTTCCAATTTTACCCTTTTAAAACCAACAATCCGTAACTTCCTTGAGGAAGTTACATAAGTGGTTGAACTTTTTTTTTTAATATTCAAATGATCATAACTTTTGATTCACAAATCCGTTTTTCACAAAATTACTATTTTTGAAATCTGCTCGACGAAATCTATCAAACAAGATCCATAAAGGCTACAAAATTCCAAAGAAAAAAATTTACACATACAGTAAACTTTACTGTATGCACTAGAATATGAAATAATTTTATATATGTGACATTTTCACAAACAGACAGTAACATTTACTGTGGTAATACTACACAGTATATATATATATACACGGTGGATCCAAACCCTTTTTTTAGAAATACCTTATATTTGAAGGATCGCGCTAGCGGTATCCAATCCTTACCACCATTATTGGAGCTTCAACGACCTTCGTCAGAGCTCCGATTTGGGGTGGGTAAGGGTGGCATGTGGTGCCGTTGGCGCGGACCATTGAAAATAAGAGACTTTTGAATAAATGGGTTTTGGATCCACCGAAGTATCATGGGGGCCGCTGGCGCGGACCTTTGAAAATAAGATTGGATAAATGGGATTGGGATCATCTGGAGCGCCAATTTGGGGCAAATAGGGGTGGCACAGAACTTTAAAAATAGGAGCATATTGGATATATATATATATATATATATATATATATATATAGTTTGTAAAAATGTCATAGATATTAAACTTTAATGTATACACCAGAAAATGAAATGGTTTTATATTTGTGACATTTTCACAAACAATAACATAATCTGTGATAATATATTTATGAAATAGTTTTATATATATAACATTTTCACAAACAGTAACATTTACTGAGTTAATATTACACAATATATATATAATATTTTCACAAACAGTAACATTTACTGAGTTTATATATATATATATATATATATATATATATATATATATATATATATATATATATATATACACACACGGTAGATCCAAACCTCTTTTTTTTTTTAAATTACCATATTTTTAAAGGTTTACGCTAGCAACATTCAATCCCCACCACTACCCACCCCAATTGTCGAAGCTTTAACGACTTTCATCAGAGCTATGATTTAGGTGGGTAGTAGTGGCATAGGGTGTCGCTCGCGTGGACCTCTGAAATTAAGAGAATATTAGATAAATGGAGTTTGGATCCACTGACGCTCCGATTTGGGGTGAGTAGGGGTGACATTGGGTTAGGTTTATATCTATAATATTTTTACAAACGTTAACATTTACTGTGTTATAACACAGTATATATATATATACGGTGGATACAAACATCTTTTTTCTGATATTGTCTTATTTTTAACGCCCCGCGCTAGCGGTATCTAATCCTGACCACCACCAACCCCAATTATCGGAGCTTCAACAACCTTCATCAGAGTTCTCATTTGGGGTGACATGGAGTGCCGCTGGCGCGGACCTTAGAAAATAAGGGAATATTGGATAAATGGGGTTTGGATACACCGGCGCTCCAGTTTGAGGTGAGTAGGGATAGCATTGGATTAGGTTTATATCTGTAATATTTTCACAAATAATAAATGTTACTGTTTGTGAAAATGTTACATCGGCATCCCATGCCACCTCAAATCAGAGCTCTGATGAAGGTTGTTGGTGCTCCGATAAAGGGGGTGGGTGGTGTTGGGGATTGGATGCCGCTGGCGCGGACCGTTAAAAATAAGATAATATCAGAAAAAAGAGGTTTGGATATATATATATATATATATATATATATATATATATATATATATATATATATATACTGTGTTATATGAACACAGTAAATGTTAATGCTTGTGAAAATGTTATAGATATAAACCTAACTCAATGCCACCCCTACTCACCCCAAATCGGAGCTCCGGTGGATCCAAAATCCATTTATCTAATATTCTCTTAATTTCAGAGGTCCGCACTAGTGGCACCCTATGCCACTACTACCAACCCAAACCATAACTCTGATGAAAGTCGTTGAAGCTCCGACAATGGGGGTGGGTAGTGGTGGGGATTGAATGTCGCTAGCGTAAACATTTAAAAATATGGTAATTTTGAAAAAAAAATAGTGGTTTGGATCTACCGCGCGTGTGTGTGTGTGTGTGTGTGTGTATATATATATATATTATGTAATATTAACTCAGTAAATGTTTTTGTTTGTGAAAATGTTATATATATATATATATATATATATATATTGTGTAATATTAACTCAGTAAATGTTACTGTTTGTGAAAATGTTATATATATAAAACTATTTCATAAATATATTATCACAGTAAATGTTATTGTTTGTGAAAATGTCACAAATATAAAACTATTTCATTTTCTGGTGTATACAATAAAGTTTAATATCTATGACATTTTTACAAACTATATATATATATATATATATATATATATATATATATATATATATATATATATATATATATATATATATATATATATATATATATATCCAATATGCTCGTAAATTTTTAAAGTTCTGTGCCACCCCTATTCACCCCAAATTGGCGCTCCACATGATCCCTATCCCATTGATCCAATCTTATTTTCAAAGGTCCGCGCCAGCGGCACCCCATGATACTCCGGTGGATTCAAACCCATTTATTCAAAAGTCTCTTATTTTCAAAGGTCCGCGCTAGCGCCACCACATGCCACCCTTACCCATCCCAAATCGGAGCTCTGACGAAGGTCGTTGAAGCTCCAACAATGGTGGTAAGGATTGGATGCCGTTAGCGCGAACCTTTAAATATAAGGTATTTTTGAAAAAAGAGGGTTTGGACCCCCCGGATGTATATATATATATATATATATATATATATATATTACTGTGTAGTATTACCACAGTAAATGTTACTGTCTGTTTGTGAAAATGTCACATATATAAAATTATTTCATATTCTAGTGCATACAGTAAAGTTTACTGTATGTGTAAATTTTTTTCTTTGGAATTTTGTAGCCTTTATGGATCTTGTTTGATAGATTTCGTCGAGCAGATTTCAAAAATAGTAATTTTGTGAAAAACGGATTTGTGAATCAAAAGTTATGATCATTTAAAGATTAAAAAAAAATGTCCAACCACTTATGTAACTTCCTCAAGGAAGTTACAGATGGTTGGTTTTAAAAGGGTAAAATTGTGAAAAAAATTCCTGAAAAGTTGGAATAGGACCTATGGGATTATTAAAAAGTCAATAGGACTTATAAGCTTGTTGACCCGATAAATGGGACCTAGATATAATTACCCCATGTTATAACAGTTATAATCGCATATAACTAAATGTTATAAATAACTAATAGTTATAATTGCATATAACAGTTAGAATTTCAATGACAGTTAATATAACTAAATGTCATTTAGACTTTAAATGTCCGATAACATAATTCAAAGTGACCATCCACAACATGATTCAAAATATCTAATTATCCAACAACATAATTCAAAATGTCCCACAACAACCAAATATAATCCAACATTGTTCAAAATTTCAATTAATTGAGCATTCAAATTTCAAGATGCTTGGACCAAAAGCATGACCATCCACCAAGTATCCAAATTTCAATTAATTGATGTTGTTTCCATCGACAATGATTTCATATCCCCATTCACAACTACAGTCAAAACAATAGAAAATAGTGAGAATGAATACATAATAAGAAATTGAAAAAAATGAATCTAAATAACTTAATATTGTAATACAAAATTGCAATAAAATATACCTTCTTCAGTAAATTCTAGAACTTCTATTGTATCTTCTATTAGTAGTGGAGTGGACAGAATATACCTCACGTTGATGAGCTAAAAAATTTGACTCGCACAATATATTAAATCTGCATAAAACAAATATTAAATCCACAATCAGTATTCAGCACTACACAATGTAAAACAAAAAATATTGAATGGACACCTTAGGTATCTGTCACGGGTATCTGTAAAAAAATCTTGAATGGTACAAGGTATTGAAAATAATATATGTACTGAATATGAACATATGTAGTGCTGATTGTGTAGTATTTAATATATGTACAAGGTATTGAATATATGTACTAAATATTTATATGTACTGAATATATGTACTAAATATATGCACTACACTACACAATCACTGATTGTGTATTAAATACAATATATGTATTGAATATATGTACTAAATACTTATTGGATTGTGTATTAAATACAATATATGTACTAAATATAAGTAATAAATTCTACTTGTGTAGTGATTGTGTAGTGATGAATATGAACAAGGTATTTGTCACACCTATGTAAGATATTAAATCCACAATCAGTTTTTTTGACAGATTAGTGTAGTTTTAAATGTAAACTATGTAAATCCACAACCAGTTTAGTCCAATTTTAAATGTAAACTATGTAAATCCATAAGGGACTAAATACATAAGAACTTAAGAAGTGTTAAACACATAAACCGAAAAGGGCCGACATATGATCAAACACCAACTATTTTTCCAAATATCACATGAGAAATTAGAAAGTAGAAAGGGCCGACATATGATCAAACAACTAGATTCACTGCCGCATGAAAAATTAATCAATCACTGCCGCATGAAGAATTTATGCAAAAATTTAAAGTTTTTTTCTGTTTCTGTATTTGTGTGGATACCAAACTATGTAACTAGAAACCATGGCTTGGAGTAGAAACTAGAAACTATGGCTTGGAGCAGGGGCGGATGGAGCTTGAGCCCAAGAGGGGCCATCGCCCCGGTTGGATAACTACAAAAAAAAAAGTTTTTTTTTTTGTGATAAAAACAGCCAATGGTCAGCAATAATTTTTCATTAAAGAAATTTCATGAGTTCATCCTATAAAAATGGCTATTGAAATAAATTTCATGAGCACTAATTTGTGTAATTTGTATGTATGTTTGTGTGGTCTCAAATTGTTAATAATGATTGAGAGTAATTGTTTGGGCATTGTAAAACTATAATTTGTTTAAGATTATAAATAACCCTCCAAAAAATCGCCTCGGAGGCTCCCGCCCCCGAACCCCCGACAACACTCGAAACTTTCGCATATGTAATTTTCAACTTGGCCCCCGTTGGACTAAAATTCTGGATCCGCCATTGGCTTGGAGTAGAAACTATAAACTATGGCCGACATACAATGACTTACAGTAGAAACTGAGATCTGAGATTAGTAGAAAACTATGGCCGAAATACATAAACAATGGCTTACCTTCGTTCGAATCGAGATCTGAGATCAGTAGAAACTAGAAAGGGCCGACGAGAGTAGAGATAGAGATTCGTCGTCTAGTTCTACTAGAAAGGGACGAGAGTACAGAGAGAGGTTAGCGATAATAACCCTAGTTGCTCTACTAACACCATATATATATATATATATGGGTTAAATTAAGGGTTGAGATTAAATTGATCTGATCTAAGGGCCCTATAATTATATTATATTGTAATTGTACACATTCGTATCTAATAAGGGAAATGTAAGGTAAAAATGTATATATAAAACATTCCAAATATTAATCGAAAAAAATATTCAGAAAATTAATCGGAAATTATTTCGAAAAATTGGATCGGCTAAAAAATCGAAAAATCGGAATTTAAAACATAGTTCCAATTTCCTATCCAATTCAATTCGAAAAAATCGAAAATCAGAAATCGAAAACCTTTTATACGTTCCAAAATTGAAAAATATCGGATCGGATATCGAAAATGTTCGGGAAAAAAACACAGCCCTAGTATAACATGAGGAAATTATTAACATCAATTAACCCCAATTATTTTAACTCCAAACATTAACTCTAATACTCCTAAAATTAGAAACCCTAACTAAATTCAAATTTAAAAACCCTAAATAAATATCTAATTAGAATCTCAATTTTCAAACAAAGACAACCAATCAAATAAATTTAAACAATCAAATAAATAATAAAAGAAAGAATCTAACAACAAAATAAAAAATTTACCGCTTGTTTGTGAATGAGAAGCAGTGGAGGGGACCACCAGAAGCAGGAGAGGATGATCGAAAGTAGGAGAGTGGACCATCGGTGTGTGGGGGGGGGGGGGGGGAGGGGGGGGGGAGACCAACGAAGCAGTGGTATTATTTTGTCAAATCGGTTGGGGAAGGGACCACCTAGGCCTGTCAACAGATCAGAGACGGGTCGGGTTTAGGGAGATCCAGATTCGTGTAATCGGGTCTTTATCGGGTTCGGGTCCAGGTCCGGGTCTTCATCGGGTCTACAATATTGGATCCAGACCCGGATCCGTTCGGGACTTCGGGTCTCGGGTCCGGATTCGGGTCTGGTCAAATATGTACATATATTTTATATTTATTTTATTTTCTCCCCTTTCTTTATTATTTAATCTTAAATTAAAATATTTTGTAATGTATTGTAGAATATTATTAGTATATATAAAACATATATTACTTATATTTATTATATACATAAATATATATTTTTATATATAATACTTACATGTTATATAATGATAAGATATATTTATAAATATATATAAATTTATAGTATATATGTATATATATACAAAATAATAATGTACAATTCGGGTCGGGTCTTCGGGTCCGGATCTTTTATAAGATCCAGACCCTACCCGTTTAATAAATGGGTCTTCGGGTATTCGGGTCTTCGAGTCTCGGGTCCAAAAAATATGCTCATACCCTATTATACGGATCGGGTTCGGGTCGGATCCGGGTCCAGACCCGACCCATTGACAGGCCTAGGACCACCTAATGTTGCTTTGCTATGTCAAATGGGTATATTTTGCTCCTTGTTTTTGCTGCTGGTATTGTTTTGTTGCTTTATCAAACAGGTTGGTTTAATAGATTGGGTTTCAAAGAAGTGTTTTGTTTAGTCAATTTATGAAAATGCCCCCAAAAAATTTACTAATTTAAGTTTTACCCCGTACATTTCTATATCCTATTTGTCTATTTTTTTTTTAAAAAAACTGTGGGGGCACAAGACCCCACTGTAACAACCCGTCCTTTGGAGACAATTAAATTCCATAATTAAATATAAATTGGAGATTTGGAGAATTTCTCGAATTAGTGATTTTGGGGATTCTCAAGGATTTAATGGTTTTCGATGGAAGTCGTAATTACTTTTGGGACTAATTAGGTCGAAGTAATTTAATTATATGTCGCCGTGGGGAAAAGTGACATAAAGGTAAAATTTTAACTAGAAAACCCGCATAAAGTTATTTTGGGTTGAAATAGTGATTTGCGGTCAAGTACTGTTGATGTAAAAAATTAGATCGCTCTAATTATTCAATCACAGATAAATAAAATGAGACAAAGATTTTTAAAGTGGTTCAGCCTTATATGAATGGCCTACGTCCACTGTTATGTTATTGCTGAGTGTTTGGGAATTCTCGATTTGTGGTTCACCAAAGAAATTCCGGTCCCTTTGAATGAGGGCGATACAAGGTATTTATATCTCTTAGGCTGTACATGAAAGGGTTGATACATTAAATGATATACATATGAAAGGGTAAAACATTTAATGCAGCGTGTGCGTCAAGATGATGAACATTCAATGAATAGTTGAACTGTTGATTATGGCCGAGATGCAGCTCGGACCGCCTTAGTTGCTCGTTGCTCAGGAGTTCCTCGGAGCGCTAGAGTACCTCGGAGTGCTGGAGTTCCTCGGTGTATCCTCGTTGCTCGGAGAGAACATGAGTTGGTCGGGGAAATGAACTTCCTCGTTGCTATTGTGCCAAGTAGATTGACACGTGTTCTCATATTATTCGTCCATATCAGCATATTAATTTTGGTATCAACAAGTACCCCGGATGGGAATTTCAAATGCTCCGTGACTCTCGGAATGTCCGAGATAGTTGAAAAAGAGTGTCTGATTGTCGAAATTAAGTTTCGGATAATTTTAAAGGTAAAAGTAACTCGTAATTGGGTAAACGAGTCGTTTTGGGGTTTTAAGGGGTATAATCCTTTTTCTTTCTTTATAAAGAGAGGGAGAGGGAGAGGGAGAAAAAGAGAAAGAAAGAAGAGAGAAGAGAGGGAAGAGAAAAGAGGAGAGAAATGGAGATCTCGGGCCAAACTCCGCCGGGACTCGAGGTCGTCGGATTTTATCCACGAGGCAAGTGTTTACTTGCTTTATTTACTTTTTTGCATAAATATCTCATACCGTAGTTTGGTATAAACAAACCCTAAAGATTTTGGGTTGGGTTTTCGTGGATAAAACGGATTTTTGGAAGTTAAAACAAATAAACCCCTAAAATTTTCTAATTGGAGATACCTAGAAATTTATTTGAAATTAATTGGTAGTTTTGGGTTCTAGGATGTTTAGAACCCTTAATATATGTGTATTTGTAGTTGGTTGAGGTTGTAAGACATTGGGTGAGACGACAAAATCTTGGGAGAAGCTTTAATGGCCGAAATCGTCTCGGAGAAGACGATGAATAGTAACCCGTGACTTTAGGAGGACATTTTGGACAGGAAAAGGATTGATTTAGATCTCGGCCAAAACACGAAAGTTGTAGATATTTTCGATACGGTCGCGTGGGCACTGACCGCGTATTTTTATGATTTTTTCTCGATTTGATATAATTTTTACAAGATGGCAGCTCCGGGTTGAAATCATCAACTCAGAAATTAAATCGGGAATTGGAAAAATAAAGGCTTGAATAAATCGTGTAGATGTTCGGGATAATTTTTGGTGTAGTTTAGAAACCCCGATAATGAATTTGGGTTGTTGGATAATAGATTTGAGGAATTTAGTTTTGGGAACTTGGTGTGACCGGTCGACCGCGCCCCTAAGGCTGGTCGACCGCGTCAAGGAGAAAGAGCCTACTGCTTTATTTCGTAGGCTTATTTGCAACCCGCGGTCGATCGAGGGTCCAGGACCGGTCGACCGGTGTCCTGTTTTCAGCCCAATATTTTGGAGATTAGGATTACTTCTCCTCTTTGAGTTTAAAGTTTAAGGGCCCTCTAAATTAGAGTATTATAAGGGGTTATGTCCTAAAGGACTTGCGGAATTGGGAATATATATATATATATATATATATATATATATATATATATATATATATATATGTATATTCACTTAGAGTGAATTATTATAATTGGAGATATCCAATAAATCTTTAAGAGTTGATTAAGGTAATTATTAGTCATCAAAGTAAGAAAATACTTTGGGTTTAGTAGCATGAATATATGAATGCATGATTATGATTCTTTGAGCGAATCTTTGGGATTATTGGTCATCGATAGATGGTTTGGAAAATATGGCCATTTTTATATATTCAGGGAGGAATATATGGTATATATATATACTATGTGATTAAGTATATATGATATGATATAAATGATTTTGAAAATATATAGATGAATATTTTCAAAATGGGAAAAAGGTAAATGATTTTCATAATTAATAAAAATTATGGTTACACACCTCCCTAAATCGCTATCATAAGGGAAGTTGCGTGCGTTATGGTGATGCCCCCTCGCTAATGAATGCAGGGTGGCTATAGTACTATAGGCCATATGGGAAATTATTTGTACTGCGCTGGTTAGGTGATTTTGGGTGTGGTCATGACTATCCCGCAGGCATATGGCCGCTTCCCGACGTTGGTAGGTTCCCAGGTTGTCTTGTATAGATAGGCCATGGAAGATGATAGCCATTTAGGGGCGTGTCCAGTGGGGAAACCCATAGGGGCGGTCTTAGTTTTATTAAAGCAATTTATGATAATAAATTGGCTTTATATTTACATTTCTTGAGTATAAAAAGGGAAATGGGATAAAGGTTTGGCTTCGGTAACACTCCCTGATGGAAGAAGGGATGTGGAAGCATATGATTGATCAAAGCATTTTTATGATAATGAAAATGGCTTTGAATACATTTCCTGAGTGTAAAAAGGGAAATGGGATGATATAAAACGAAAAAGCATTTTTATGATAATAAAACTGGCTTTTAAAAAGTATATGATTGGTTAAAGCAATTCGTGATAATGAATTGGCTTTTATATTTACATTTCCTGAGTATAAAAAGGGAAATGGGAAGTTTTGAGAAAATGAATGTATTGATAAATACTTCGTATATGAATTCTCAGTCCGGGAGATAGATCCGAATGTTTATGGTAAAATATATATATATATGGATGACTCGAGTAGCGAGGGTCTAATGGATCCCGACGATCGACCTTGCCACGTAATAGTGTATGGGGGGGTTCCTTATTTGGATTTCGCTTTGCGAGACACCCCACGCACGAATATGGCATTGCGTTGAGACTGGGGAGAAGTTTATGTAACAACCCTCGATTCTGGGAGGCTCATTTTATACTAATTTTACCGCATAAGGTAATTATATAAAATGTGGGGATTGGAGTAGATATTAATTTAATGAATTTGAAGTTAATATTTACTATTTTGATGCATATTTACTGTAGGTGAAAGTAAATATCATCAGGTTGCATGTTTGTAGTGTCAGGTATTTAAACTGACATTTTGATTTAAATGATATTGGAACTCGAAATAATTTATAAAATTTTCAGATGCCAGTTTAGAGGGTGTAGTTAGTCCCGGATGGTGCGAGACAGTCAAAATAAGTGTTCTATTGTATTTTTGCATTTCGGGCACTTTTACCTGATTTTAGCTTATATGCGTAATTGGGAGTCATTTTAATGTGGTGTTAACCATTTAAGTTGGGAATTTTAACCTAAGCCACGATTTTAGTCTCCTAAATCCCTTATTTTCCCCCCATTTTATGTCTTGAACATAGAGAGAAAGAAAGAAGAAGAGAAAAGTGGAGAAAGAAGAGAGAAATGAAGATTGAAGATGGGAGATTGCTTCTACCACCATGAAATCTGAATTTACAACCAAAAGGCAAGTTTTCTACTTGCTAATATGTGATATAAGTTGAATAATTTGTATGATAGTTGTGTATTTGCATTTATGGATCACAAATGGAATTTATGGGATTTAAACCCTAATATTAGTTTTTGATGATAAAATGGTGAGTATTAATGGTTATAAATCATGTAGGATAATCTTTGGGTAGATAAAAGTTGTTGGTTGTGTTCAAAATGATAGAGATTTGAGATTTGGGTTTAGCTTTTGGAAGAAGGAAGAACCCTAGGTCTGCTACGACCGGTCGACTGCGGTCTCGGGACCGGTCGACCGGGCCTTCGCGGGAGGGCTTACTGCTTTCCTACAAAGGCATAAATTTTGAGCGCGGTCGACCGCGATTCCTTTACAGGTCGACCTGCCCCTCTATTTTATGCTTTCTTATTTTCTCCGTAGGCAAAACCTTGTGACGCGGTCGACCGCGGTATTGGGACCGGTCGACCGGTCCCCTATTTTTCACCTTTAAAAATCTTATTTTGTTTCCTAGATTTATTTTCTTCAATAGGGACTAGGATCCTTCTTGAATGAAGTAAATTTAGAGTTTTAGAGTCCTAGATGAATTAGTTATCCACCGTACTTTAGAAATAGGATAGGTGGGAACTTTTCCAGGGTTATGCCAATTAATGTTAGGGCATTCTTTTCTTCTAGTTGACTAATATAAGACTAGGAGATGTAGTATTACGTTTGAGAGACCTTAGAAGATCAATAGAGCTATGATCCGTCTTGATGGTTTATAATAACTTCACAAGTAAATCTTGGGAGAATATATTGATATTTCATTTATTCATTGAGGTTGTAATACCGTTATGATATACGTATGGCTCCGGATAATATGTTATATCATTTACAAATAAAGTAAATGGAAAAGGTTTCGGATATAAATGAAACATGTACGTGTAAATGGTATTGATTTTAGTAAATGATAATTTACTTAATCATGAACTCAGTAAATGATAATTTACTTGATTCTTGAAAAATGATAAATAAAATGGTTGTTACACACCTCTCTAAATGACATCATAAGGGAAGTTCGCGCGCTTGGTGATGCCCCCTGGCTAGTGAATGCAGGGTGGATATAGTCCATAGGCCATATGAGGGATTATGTTATATTTTCTGCGCTGGTGAGGAGATTCCGGGTGTGGTCTTGACTCTCCCGCAGGCATATGGCCGCTTCCCGACGTTTGCGTTATGAGCCCAGGTTGTCTTGTATAGATAGGCCCTGGAAGATGATGGTCATTTAGGGGCGCGCCCAGTGGGGAAACTCGGAGGGGCGGTCTTAGAATCGTTATATGTATATTAATATAACTATTCATAATCAAGTGGTACTTGATGTATGAGATATGCCATAAAGAGCATGATGTAGTGCCATAAAGGGCACGATGAAATGCCACAAAGAGCATTTGTTGATAATAACATTCCTGATAAGGAATGGTAATGCCAGGATGGGCACGTAATTAAAATAAAAGCCACAAGGAGCTTAAAATTGAGATAAAGCCATAAAGAGCTTATAGTTATAGATTTATTTTCCTGTTAAGGAATAAACTATGACATGAATCGGGGTATATGATATAAGTTTTATTTATGTTAATCTTTCCTTTCTCCTGCTTAGTTAAAATTAAACTCATGCTTTTCTTTACTGTCTTAACCTATGTTTTAGAATTGTGTAGATAGACTTTATTCTTCCTAGCATGATAATATTCATAACTGTCATACTCTTTATTCATCTGGTAATCATATAGAACCGGGCCCTGACCCGTTTACACTTCTTGTTCCATATGCATCTTGTCTCTGCTCAGGTACCCCTCCGCAGGGATGCCTGATTTGAATTCCTATTCCAATCCTCGGTGAGCCGTGATGCATTGCGGGTATTACGGGCACAATTGGTATAGACGTTTTCATTTTTGTATTCTAGTTAAGATCAAGTCTTTTATTCGGGCGAGGTGCCCAAGATTTTGTAAATGTCTAATGAAATGTAATAAGTAACTTATTGAACTTGTGTATTATTGGAGTTTCAGTTGGTGACCGGTATCATATTCGGTCTTTTTATTGTATTCTTGTCGTATTATTTATATAAGTCTTGGGGTTTCCCTTATCTTTCAGGAATTGGGTTGTTTGTTTTCATTTATTTACTTTCAAATCAAAGTTTTTGGCAACCCGTTTTCTGAAATATTGGGTGGTTATCCTGGATACTCTATATTTTTATTGTGATGCTGAGAATGATTCCATCTATGATTCCGTTATATTGGAGTATTGGGCTGGCCACCCCCTATTTTGGTGAGCGGGTTGTCACAGTGTAATCCTTAGTGCTATAATATTATAAATGCTTATGGTATATTTATATATTTATATATATCTTTCTGTACTGAGGGACTGGCGGATTTCGACGATCAACCGTTCCGCGTAGTAGTGTATCGGGGGGGGGGGGGGTTCCTTGTTTGGATTTCGCTTTGCGAGACACCCCACGCATGAACATGGCATATCGTTGAGACTGGGGTGAAGTTTATCCCTTAGTACATTGCTTGGACTATCTAGGATTGATAGTGGGTTGGTGATAGACTAGTTTAGCAGGATAGCTTGACAAGGATGTTTAGAGGGATGCGCTAGGAGTGCACTGTTAGTGGAGAGGTGAGGGGTATCTCATGGGAGTGCGATACCAAACTTAAATATGAGGTAAAACCTTTTTCAAAATAATAAGGCATTTATGCACTTGCTAAATATTTTCAAAACTCAGGCTCTGACCCGTTTATCTACTTTTCCTTTCTTGCTATATATATATTATATATATAGGTGTCCAGACACAGGGGCGCCTGGATGACACATCTTTCGAGTCAGACGTCAGCTGCAGCAGGTGTGGATGCATAAATGTTCGGGCCTCGATAGACGCTTCTATCCTTGTACTCTAGATAGGAGGTACTGCATAAATATTCCGGCCAATGGTCCAATTGCATTTTTTCATTCTTTTAGTACAATATTTGATATGGTTGTATATTTTGACCGAGTGTTTTATTATCTTATTTCATTTCAGTTTCATTTTCGCAAAACTGTGTGGATGTTTTATTTACAGTTGTTAAAAAGAGTTGTAAAGTTAAAATTTTGACACCGGCCTAATAGGTTATTAATAATTAAATGGATTTTTCGACAGTGATGCTAAGAATGATCCATATGAGACTCATGTTATAATTTGATATAGGAGTGATCGCCCGGTATTTTATTAGGAGGGGTGTCACACCCACTCGTCCCCACATAGCTCCATTCTTGTATATATATACATACATACATATATATACGTACACGTGTAACACCCCATGCATTCGGGTATCAGCCGCAGCCAAACTATGCCGAGCTTTACTTAATAAAATAATATTCCCAGTATGTGACAAAAATATGAGACAATAAAAACTTTAATTCCACAAGATATAATATTCAAATTTATCCAACCAATATAACAATTCATGAAAAATAAAATCCATCACTATGTTATCTCCAAAATAAATCCAACTCCAAATTATTAAAACTCAATTGAAATAATCTGACTATAAATATCTGGATGAAATCATAAACAACTATGAAACCGATTGGCCCACTAAATCCATAAATGAAGGTCTCATAATAAAAAACGGCAGAATAAATCAAACTACTACTAAAGCGATAACAATAAATATCCAATTACACCCTAAAAATCTTCAATCCATCATATGCAGCTACTACAATAACTATGCCTGAAATATTAGTCAACACAATAGGTCAGATACCACCGCATGAATACAGTTACTCCTTCGAATTATGGTCCATAAACCCAGACAGAATCATTATGCATGATAAATATCATAATAGAGTATTTTAAATTAAACGAGATATATATTAACATGCGAGTCAAAATAAACTGCCACTATTTACCCACATAACTAAGCCACCCCAAGGTTCAAGTCCAATTTTGTTATTATAATATTAAATTATCAACTCATGATTATTAATTAAATTAATGTATCCAATTTCATTTACGCGACACCACTAGTTCACCCTATTACGAGTCATGCACATACTCCTGGCATATTCAAATTATTCTGCGACACCAGTATAGTCAGTTCACCCTCTTACGGGGCATGCACATACTCCTGGCCCACTTCAGTTATACACTACACATATTCCCCTCACTATAACTAGTTCTCCCAATTTCATTAGAACTGAACATACTCATGAGGTTTCACGCATAATACGTGACTATAGACGGTTCGCCCAATTTCATTAGCCCTGCACATATTGGTGATGCCAACACACACCCATGTTGCTATAGCCAGTTCACCCCTTATTGTTAGCCCTGCACATATTGACAAGGCAAATTCATTTTAATACCTGTTTATTATCTTAGGCATTATTCTTAATTTTCTCATATTCTCATTATTTTTTTATCAACCCCACCCTTTAATCGAGCATAAATCCTCAAACCACT
This sequence comes from Sambucus nigra, assembly GCA_949130495.1. Lineage (NCBI taxonomy): Eukaryota > Viridiplantae > Streptophyta > Magnoliopsida > Dipsacales > Adoxaceae > Sambucus > Sambucus nigra. The sequence goes on along the minus strand of OX422220.1, from coordinate 220,420,869 downwards.
CCTAGTCCCATACCTAAAGGTTTCCAAAACACAAGTATATCCTGACATATCATTTAGAAAGAATACCTACCAATAGCTACTACTTAGTCTCGCACCTCAGCTAACGAACCAATATGACGATGTACAATTCAACCCCATCCTGAAATTTTCCATTCGTAAAGCCCACACTAACTAGTCTCATTCCTAAAAAGTGATAACAACAACCAAGGTCTCCCTATTAGTCCATACCTAGAAAGAAATCTAAAAGTAAGGTGAAAGCATAACTATCCCAAAAATTACGTCGTTCCCGCAGTATTGAGTATTAACAAATATAACGGTCACATAATGTTAATTCTGAAAAAATGGAAGGAACGGTAGCACAATCCATCTAAGTTATGAGTTAAGATTTGGTTCGACTGGATCGTTTTGATGGCTAAAATTTCACCCGTTGGGAGGAGACAATCATGTTCTTTCTTACATCTCTTCAGCTGGCATATATTCTTGATGACGGGATTGAACCTATTCCCGAAGCCACACCCGAAGACACTGAAGATATCAAGCAAAAATGTTTGGAGAGAAAAGAAGATGAATTCATGTATCGGGGACACATTCTTAATGCATTATCTCAAACTGTCTATAGTACACATCGGATGATTCCTACGACAAAGGAATTATAGAAGGCATTGGAGAATACATATCAAAATGAGGAAGCGAGTAACCATAAGTTTCTTCTTTCTAATTATATAAATTATAAATGACGAATGATAAAGTTATCTTTGGGCAAGCCCATGAACTCCAACAATTAGTCGGTGATCTTAAAGCCGTCGGAATAAACTTTCAAGATGAATTTCAGGTGGGAGTGGTTGTTTCTAAACTTCCTTCCATTTGGAATAACTTTAAGAAGAAAATTAATCATGACAAAAAGACATACACAGTTGAATCCCTTCTTTGCCACCGTTGTATTGAAGAAGATTCTCGTATTCGGGAAAAGGAGGAAGATCAAAGTGATAATCATTCCAAGGCAAATATGGTTGAGGATCAAACATCTAAAAGTACCAAAGATTCCAAACTCAAAGCAAAGAATAATTCAAATTTCAAGAAACAATGTTCTAATAAAAAGAAAAAATGTAAATGCTACTTGTGTGACAAATCGAGTCACTTTGCTCGAGAATGTCGACTTAAAAAGAAGAAGTTTAAGGGGAAACAAGTGGCAAAGCAAACCAACAATGTTGAAGAACTTATTACAGTGGTATGCGAAGAAAATTCTGTGAATAATGAAGGTGGATTGTGGTTAGATATCGGCGCAATCGTTCATATATGCAAAGATCGTTCTCTTTTCAAAATATATCAAAAGATAGATGGAAAGGAAGTAAAAATGGCGAATAAACTCTGCAAGGAGGAGCGACCATTTATTGGGGATCTAAGAAATGAACATGTGTGTCTAATTTAACAATGCAATCATAATTCATATCCCTAGAAAATGCAAGTAAAGAAGCGTAATGGCTCAAAAATTTATTATTTGATATTCCATTATGGAAAAATCGATCTCCTACTATTATGATTAATTGTGATAACCAGTATACAATATATAAGGTTTCAAGCTAAATATATAATGGAAAATGTAGACATATTAGTCTAAGATATCAAATTTTGAGGCAATTACTTAAACAATGAGTAATTACAGTTGACTATGTCAAAACAAACAAGAATTTAGTAAATCCCCTGACTAAAGGTCTTGTTAGAGAAATGATATATATCACCTCAAAAGGAATGGGACTAAGGTCTATAAAATAAATAAACTATACTTAATGGGAACACAACCTATGTTTTGAAAATATAGACAAAGTTCAATGTGCTACTAACAAGTTAAATGATAGTTATGGAACACAGGAACTTGTATGTAAAAGTCCATTCCTATGTGGCTAGAGTTTGTATTCTGCATAATATAGGATGGAATTTACTTCTTAATAAATCATATAAATCTGACTCGTAAAATCACTGAAGTTGATTTACCTATATAAGTGATAAAAGTGTGGCCTCTTTATATGGAACTAAGACCGATCCTAAGATACTCATGAAATCAGGACAAGCACAAGACCATAAATTTGCATGCTAATAGAAAACACTTCAACATAGAGATCAGTATGTGTAATGGTTCCGTCTCATCTCAAAGGGTCTTTGGTTCAAGATACGTTTACCACAATACCTTGATGGATCTTTGAATTATTTTTACCAAGTGGAAATTCAAGTCTGAAAGACACTTCTCATTTATGTACTAGATTTCAACGATAATTCCAGAAACTTTGTTACTTTCTATATACTATTGTATCTTCAATTTCTTATTTATGAGAACTTTAAAATGGTGGGGAATTATTGGAATTTCAAAATATGATTTATTAATTAAATTATACCATTGAGTTTTATTTTTGAAATATAATTTAGTATTAATATTATGTAAGTGACTTTTTATATATTGGGTTCTTATATTGGGTCTTCTAGTAGAGAGAGAGAGAGCTAAAGAAAAATGGGTGTAAATGAGGTGGGTATGGTTTTAGTGTCCATCATAGAAACTTTACAAGAAAGTGAAAGGATATATAACTGAAAGTAAAAAATATGAGTATTAGTCTTCTAGTCAAAGAGGCTATGCCATGGTGCTTTGTGGTGGTGCAAAGCACTACCCATCGCGACGCGCGTTCGTACAATCACGCGACGTGTGAAAGGGAGATTGGGCGACTTAGGGTGCATTGGGCGCTTTGATGGCGCACTTAGGACTTTTCACATATGCATCGTCGCTCAGAGCATGGGAGCCTAAAGTTTTGTCAAAGTCAACCATATCGATGATTGTGGTTAATCGATCTGATTAAAGGATGTTATAACCCAAGTGGGTCGATCTGAACCGTTAGATTAACTCACGGAGATTCGTATAGGGGTGCGTCCATTCTCTTATATTGAGACTCCGAATTTACACCGTGAGATCAAAGAAATTTTGAAAAGACTTGATCTAATAGTTGCTAAAATGAGCACTTGAAAGGAGGTGACTATTCATGAAAAGCCACCAAAATAGCTATAAAAAGAGTTCCAGGTCTCTATTTTGGACACCTAAAATTGCTCTGTTCTCCTATCGCCATCCTCTACCTTATGGAATTATCAAGTTAACATTTAAGAGTTTTCTTGGTTTGATCAAATCATAAATAGCTTGAACTAAACAAGAAACATCACTGCATTATATCCTGAAGGTAAATTTTTACTTCAACTCCATTGTGTACTCGCGGTTTTCATTCGAAAGGGAAGAAATATTGCCTAAAAGATAGTGTTCCTAGAACGTACGTTGCAGTAACTTGGATTTAGAATTATTATAATTCCTTCATAAATTTCCAACAAGATTATTGTCATAAACTCTACATAAAAAGAAGTATAATTACCAATGTTTTTGAAAAAAAAAAAACTTAACAAAGCCTCTATGATTTATGAAAATCCCACTAATAGCAGCAATAATTAGATTGCCAAGAGATAATATATTAATGTTAATCTTGATCCACACAAGCAATGGGGGGTCCCATCGAACTTGAATGACTTTAGGGACTTTCCTAGGAATACTTATAGTAGCCTAATAATTAAGAACTTACAGATCATAAATGTCACTATTCATATGACTAGAGATGAGTTGATTAACAAGTTATTCCATCATTTCAAGTAAGCTAGACAATGATGAATAGAAAGAGTTTAATTATAACAGTTTGATTTCTGCATTTCCTTTTAGTGTCAATTCCACACGAGATAGACGCAATCCACAAATTTTTAATTTGAGAACTTAGATCCCTTTTGATAGCATGTTTCCAAAAATACACCATTACCATATATGAGGATGAATTTGGAAGATGTGACTGATCTAAGACCAAATATGAGAAAAAAGGAGCAAGTAATAAATACAATATAAATGGATTCTTTTTCCTTTTTACATAACTCACATCTAGAGGAAAATATTAACCCTTATTTCTTTAATATGTCTTAAGTGGGAAGTTTACCATGAAGTAATATTCAAACTAGAGTTGAGATTCGATCAGGAATAAATTTATGCCATAAAGACTCCATCTAAGGCTTTTCAGTTTGATTATTTAGCAGAAAGAAATAAGCTCCTTTAATTTTTAAGTTCCCATCCATACTATGAGTCCAAATGAGCCTATCAAGTATTGTATCAAAAGGAAACTAATTTCATTGATCAAGTTTGTTAGGCATAATAGAAAGTATATCATTTAGGAAAATGAAAATTAGGTGAAATGAATAACATATCACATTTTATTCTATACGAAAAAATAACTTTGATATATAAAGTAAAGACATTTTTTGTACTTTTAAAAGTATGATAAAAATAAACCTAGGAAAAATTTAAATATCCAGTGTTAGGAAAAAATATGTTTTATGAATATTAGGACAAAATGAATATCATTTGTAACACTCGGTGATTTTTTTAAGCCGCAAAAAAAATATTTGATAGATTTAATATTTCGGGGAAATAAATTTTTGGAATTTAATTAATTTTAGGATGTAAAAATGTTGGTTTTGATATATTTAAAATATAAAGTTTTAAGTGGAATTTAATTTTGGAGTAAAATTGAGAATTTCTAGGTTTATATATAAAACCGTGGGCATTTTGGTTCGTCAGGCCGATTGAACCGGTTCGGCCCTAGAGGCGAACCGGTCCGCACCGACAGTGGTGCGGTGGTGGTTCTTTTTTTAGTATTTGTGTTTATATCAAACTCTACTATTTTCCTCTATTAATTAAACTCGGGTTTAAAGCTTTTAATATAATTTATATCATTCCGAAAAGCAGTAGCCTCCCATAATTTTATCTCATCTCTTCTACAAAATATAAATTCCATTAAACACAAGTTTCAACCCAAGTTTTGAATATACAAATCAAGTAATGTATTTTTACTATTTTTGCAAGAGGAGCACAACCGTGCAATCAGATTTTCAAAACGACTTCTTTACAGGCATGAATACATCTATTGTTCCTATTAAGTATTATGCGTTTTAGATATTGCCTAAAATTTAATAATTGATGTTTTTCTTATAGAAATTGGGAAGACTAATTAGAAAAAGTGAAAGTAACTACAAGGCTGTTTTTATTAAAATCTAAAAATATATTTAAGACTTGAAAGAATCGTATGCTTAGATTAGAGATATGGACTACGATAAAATAGTGAGACGTTTCACGTATTAAAATTTAAAAACATGAATTTGTTACAAAAAGTCATGATTTTTATGTGTAGGTTGCCGAATGAATTTTTATGGTGTAATGTCATGAATATGCATGTTAAAAATGGAATCTTGTGTTAATTAGAAAAATGGCACTTATGTGAAAAATCATAAAATATTACAACTTGTGTGACTTTTGATAGAACTTGTTTAATTATATAATTAAATGGATATAATTTTAATGATATTACAATCGGAAAATAAATTGGAGGAATTGTAGCTATAAATTGAAAATATACTTTATTTGATATTGCTCGTGTTAATATTTCGACACTGCGGGGACGTTGGGATTTTTGGGTTAGGTTGCTTGCTAGGTATGGGACTAGTAGGTAGACCTCGTTGTCATTAACAATTTCTGGGTATGGGACTAGGGAGTGTAAGTTCGTACAGTTGGGTATTTTCTAGGTGGGGCTAGATCGTATCTTGTCACGTGTATTTCGTGAGTGTAGGTGCGAGACTAAGTGGTGATATGTGGTAGGTTTTCCTCCTAAGTGTTAGTCTAGAAAACACTTGTGATTTTGGTAATCTCTAGATATAGGACTAGGGATTGTTTGTATTCGATAACCCGAATTAAGGGTGAGGCTAATAGAAAACTATGGAAACTTGATAATAAATAGATAATTAATGCCTAAGAAAAAGAACGGATATTAAAATGAGATTGCATTGTGAGTATGTATAGGGCTTAAAATTTGGCCAAACTGGTTATAGCGACGTGTGTGTGTGTGTGGCGTCATGAGTATGTGCAGAGCTAATGAATTTGGACAAACTAGATATAGTGACATGTCATGCGTGGAACCTCACAGTATACGCAGTGCTAACGAAATTAGGCAAATTGGCTATAGTGAGGGGAATATGTGTAGTATAGAATTGTGGGCGCCATAGAAGTATGTGCAAGACTAGTAATAGGGTGAACTGACTATATTGGTATCGCATTAATAATATTGGTTACATTAATTCAATTAATAATTGTAAATTAATGAAATTTTGTAATATCATAAATGGGACTTGAATAGTGGGGTGGCTTGGTTATATGGGTAGTTAATATGGTGTCACTTTACTTGCAGGTTATTATATCGTTTAATTTAAAATACTATATATTTATCATGTATGATGCTTATGTCTGGATTCACGGACCCTAATTGGAAGGAGTAGGTAGTGTTCATGCGGTGGGCTCTAACCTAATGCGTTGACTAACATTTTAGGTATAGTTGCAGAAGTGGATGCACAAGATGGATTGGAGTTTTTTGGAGTGCAACTAGTGATTTACTTTTATTGCTTTAGTAGTTTAGGATGTTTTTATTCTGTCGTTTTATTATGAGACAGTTATTATGGATTTGGTGGGCCATTCGGTTCCATAGTTATTTACGATTTTTAGTTTAAGATTGTAGTTGGATTATTTATTGAATATTATTCTATCTTTTGGAGTTGGATTTATATTTGGAGTTAGCATGGTGATGGATTTTAATTGCATGGATGTTTATATTCGTTGGATTTATTCGAATTATATCTTGAGGAAAAAGTTTTTTTAAATCTCGTATTTCTATCACATACTGAGAATGATATTTTATTTAGTGATGCCCAACGTAGTTTGGCGGTGGCTGGCCACCCCGTTCGTCAGAATATGCGAGGTGTTACATGATTCACATTTTAATATATTTTTATAATATAATATATCTGGTGTAAAGTCCCACAAATTAGCAATAAGTTAAAGGAATGGCTATTGTCACACTCATATAATACTCCCCCACTCCTTTTTTATGTGCAAAGACTTTTCATACCTTTTAAACCCATTTGACTCAACTTTACTTAGAAAAATAATAGACCATTTAAAAAAGCAGACCATTTAAAAATGAAATAAACATTTTATAAATTATACCACTTTTTAAAAAAACAAGTAAAGCTAATGGGAATTTCTTTTATATATGTTTTTTTTAAAACGTAATGGTCAATTTAAAAAAATAATTAACGGATAATATTTTATACATAAAACATTTAAAAAAATAAAGAATAGTTTTGAAAAACAGAGTAAATAATAATGGACAATTTTTTATACGTAAAAAATAGTTTAAAAATAATGGACCGTGTAAAAATAAATGAATTTCTTTATACATAAAACATCAATTTAAAAATTATTTTCAAATAATAAACAAATTTTTACATGAAATCAAATTTTATTATTTTTAAAAGATAGGTTTTAGTAAAATATTTTTTATATTATATAAAATATTTTTTTCTTTTTATTTTATAAAATATTGTTTTTTCAATTTATAAAACATTTTTTTATATACATTTCATGTCTAAATTTCATTTTTAATTATATTTTAGTATTTATTTATTTTTAACTTTTTTTTTTATAACCGTGGATATCCAAGCTTCGCCCGACTATATCCCATGGGACTCTAAAGTTAATGAACGGTTAGATCCTCCAGTCGCCCTTGCAGTGACTCGAACTTGCAATCTCCGAGGAGCACACACAAGGCCTGACCAGCTGCGCTATGACACAAGTTAGTATTTATTTTTTAGAGAAGAAGTATATTAAGTTTTTAGTGTCGATTGCATTACATAGGATTTGTTGAATTTTTATTTTTGACTTTTAGCTATTATTTTTTTTTATAAAAACGTTATATTTTGTTTTTGTTAATTAGTTGTCATTTTGGTTAAATATCATAGGTAGTTAAAATTTATTTTGTTGGAGATAATTAGAGTTGCAACCATTTTTTTCATATTTTGATTGGGGATATGATGTGAATAAGAGCTATGCAGATTTATTTTGGGTGTTATGATTAACAAGGATTTTTTTTATTAATTCTCTTGTGAAAATTAAATTTAATAAATCTAGTAGACTTTGTGAACTTCAATGTTTTTTTGTCAATATATTATAATGTGGAGAATTGATATTTTATGTAAGGATATTTAATCAAACGAAGTTTACTTGTTATACGTTCAAAGTGGAGTGTCTAAGAAAAGTAGAGTCAAATGGTTTTTATGGGTAAGAAAGTCTTTGTACCTAAAAATGGAGTGAGGGAGTATTCTAAGAGTGTGGGAATAGTCGATCCTAAGTAAAAAAATATAATAATTATAATATACAAATATAACTAAACTCAGGGCAGATTCAGGGGGTGCGATGAGTGGTGGAGGCTCCCTCTAAAAAATCAAGGAGTGTTTTGTGTGAAAATAAATAAGTGAAACGTGTTATTTTTAGATAATTTTAAAATATAAAGGGCAAAAACCTTAAATACATAAACCTTAACTTAAAACTAAAATCTAAGACTAAAAGCAAAACCGGTCGTTTTAAGTTTTAAGCCCCAAACTAAGACCAACAAAATCCCAAATACCCTCTTTTCTCTCACGACAACCTGCCTTCCCTCCCTCCCATCGCTGCCAGCTGTTGTCTCCTGCTGCTGGTGGTCATCGTCCCCTACTTCCTTCACTTTGCTGCTCCACTGGCCGACCCATATCCAAACCAAAGGTATGGTTTTTGCTTTGTTTTTAATTTTGTTATTCACAAAATATATGAGGGTTGTGGCTTTTTTTGTTCATAAGTATATATGATTTAAGCGTTGTTTGCTGTTAATTTTTTAGATTTGAATGTTTGTTGCTGTTTATTTTTTGAGATTTTGATATTTGAGTGTGTCCATTGTTTTTAGTATTAATGTTCTTCATTTTAATGTTCTTAATTATTTAGGCAAACAATACTATTTAGTCAGAAAAATTTTAATTGTGTATTTATGTTGAATAATTGTGTATTTATGCCGAATAAATGTTGGTATATATTTATTGGGTGTGAAAAATTATTGAAAAAAAATAACTATAATTTTTTTTATAAATCTCAATTAAAGTTGAATTGACCATAAAAAAAATTCGCCTCGGGGGCTCCCGCCCCCCCGAACCCCTAGCACTAGTCGAAAGTTTGACTCCCTTTGAACAAAAATTCTGGATCCGTCACTGACTAAACTTAACCGGACAAACCCATTTGTAGACCTATTGAGAATAATTGATGAGAAACCGAAAAGGACACAAGCTTTCATTAAGATTAAAAATTAGGTCACATTTCGTCAAACATAAACTTGACGTTGTAAATAAATATGGTGGGCTAGTGTCAAGTAATTAACACACGATTGATTATTACATAAAATGGGGTGAAAAAAATGATACTATTAACCAAAGAAAAAATATATAAAAAATTTAAAAGTAAGAGGGGAAAATCACTTCTTTCTACTTACCTAGTGGCAACCCCATTATATCTAATTTATCCTTTGCTGATGACCTTATTATTTTCTGTATAGGGAACAAAAAAATCTTAAGGAATTTAATGGGATTTCATGTTTCTTATTCTTCCATGTCTGATCAAAAGGTTAATTTCAATAAGAGTAGTTTCTCAGTTGATTCCAAATGATCTCATCAGTTCAAATCCAAAGTTGTTGATTGTATGGGCCTAAGATTTAAAAACATTCCTTTTAAATATCTAGGTTGTCCTATTTTTAATGGATGAAACAAACTTAAATAACGTGACAACTTGATTCAATTGTTGAGGTCCAAATTGGCAGGTTGCCAGTCAAAATTTTTGTCTATAAGTGGAAGACTGATTCTCATTAAACATGTTCTATCATCTATTCCTCTTTTCTTATTGGCTTCAATATCCCCTCCCAAAACCATTATCCTTAGAATTCATAATCTTTTCAATAAATTTTCTTGGGGCGGTTCTATTGATCAAGGTTGGAAGTTCCAATGGAAGAAATGGGAAGTGTTATGCAGAGATACTCAAGAAGGTGGCATGGGATTCAAGGATTTTAATAGCATTTTGAAAGCTTCATCCATGAGACTTTTTTGGAAACTCAAGTCAAAGAAATCTCTCTGGTCTTCTTTCATGGCCAACAAATACAAGAACCTAAATGCTGCATCTATTGGTGGATCTCAGTCTTGTAAGAGAATGAAATCAATTGAAGAAGCGTGTTTAGACAATATGGGATATGTGGATGGTTTCTGGATCTGGAAGCCTCATATATCTGGTGGTTTCACTTTTTCTTCTACTTATGAGTTGTCTATTGAGCATTTTCCTTCATCCAGAGTTTATGAGCAGATATGGGATTCTAATATTCCTAAAAAAATCTCTATTCTCTCTTAGAAGTTGTGGAATCATATTAATGATTGCATCCAGAAGGTGGGGGTTAGGCTTTGCTCTAGATTCAGGGCTTTTAAAAATCATGCAAAATGCATTATTCATTCCTTTATTCAATGTCCTATCATCTTCCCTATTTGGAAGTTTTTTGCTGATCTGATGGGAATTTCCCTAGATAGAACCTCTATGTCTTCTCTTATGCACAGTTGGTGGTTGAAATTAGGTTAAAATGATTATCATAAATCTCTCTGTAAGTGCATTCCTACAGTGATTTGTTGGGAGATTTGGAAAAGTAGAATTATGTCTACTTATGAAAATGCCCAAATGGATGCTGAGTATATCATTTCTCAATCTATTTTTTTTATTTCTGATATCTGTTCATGCCTTTATTTTAAGAAATCTTTCTCTGAGTTTGATGCTAGTATTAAAGAGATCTTTCACCTAAAGTCCTCATACAATATCCAATTATGCAAGTCCATCAAATGGTCTTTTCCCCATTCAAATTGTTTCAAACTCAGTATTGATGGTGCTTCTAAGGGAAATCCAGGTCCTAGTGGATGTGGGGGCATTGTTAGAGATGATAAGGGAAATGTAATTCTGGCATATGCTCATTCGATAGATATTTCTTCCCATTCTTATGCTGAATTATATGGTATTAGAATGGGAACGAAGTTATGTATTGACTTTCATATTGAGGAGATCCATATAGAGGTAGATTCTACGTTTGTGGTGAATCGTATCAATAGGACCTAGAAGCCCCCCTGGAGACTGAAGAATTTAGTGACTGAGATCAAAGAAGACTTAAAGGTTCCAAAATTTTCTTTATCCCACTGTTACAGGGAATCTAATAGGGTATCTGATGCTTTAGAAAATTTTGGCATTCATTGCAAGAATTCTCAAATCTTCTCTTCTATGGTGGTGCTTCCTAGGGGGCGATTAGGCTTGACAAGATGGGTTGTCATTACCTCAGATCTTCTACTTTCAATTTCTAGTTATCTTCTTTATATTTTTGTAATGGGGTTGTTATAAAACCCCATATTTATTGCTTTCAAGTTCTCTGTAGTTTGATTGCCACTTTGGAGAGGCTGTTTCTCCTCGAGTAATAATAGTGGTGGGGGTTCTTTCCCTTTTAAAAAAAATGGAAGTTTGAAAAATAAGTCATGTGGGAGGTTCGCGCAACCCTACTCTTTTTTAAGTTTCATTAATGAATAAGGTTCAAATGCATGAAAGATTGAAATCAAAATATAGTTTGATCGATGGTTCAAGATAGCCCCCATGTATTGTCCATGCTTCCTCACTCTAGTAACCAAATATTTTTTTTCGTGAAATTAGCTTCCATATTCTTCTTCTTTGAATATTAACGTATTTAAAAACGTTGTTAGTATTTTATCCCCAAAAAACTAAAAATAGAAAATTTAGAAGTTATTTTTAAATTCAAATAAAACACTGTTGACTTATATGTTTGAATAAAAATTAATGAGAAGTAATTTTAAACGCAATCACGGTGGATGGTATGTCGGAATTTTAAAATAATATAATTTATTAATTAAAATCTATTATTGAGTTTTATATTTGAAATATAATTTAGTACTTATATTGTGTAAGTTAGGTTTTATTTATTGGGTTTTATATTGGGTCTTCTAGTAGAGGGAGAGAGAGAGAGAGCTAAAGTAAAATGGGTGTAAATGAGGTGGGTATGGTTTTAGTATCCCACATAGATACTTTACAAGAAAGTGGGAGGATATATAACTAAAAGACAAAAGATAAGTATTAGTCTTCTAGTCAAAGAGGCTATGCTATGGTGCGAAGCACCACTAATCGCGACAGGCGGCGTGCGATCGCGCGAAATGGCGACTTAGGGCACATTGGACGCTTTAATGGCGCACTTGACAAGCGGGATGATCTGAACCGTCAGATTGACTCGCAGCATTTCGTACAGGAGTGTGTCCATTTGCCTATGATGAGACATTAAATCTAGACTGTGGGATCAAAGGAATTCCAAAAAGACTTGATCCAACGTTGCTGAATCGCAAGTCTGAAAGGAGGTGACTATTCATGAACAACCACAAAAATTATTATAAAAAGAGTTACAGGCCTCTGTTTTGGACAACGAAAATTTCTCTATTCTCATATCTCCGTCCTCTACCTTTTGGCATTATTAGGTTCACATTTTCGAGTGTTCTTGGTTAGATAAAATCGTACATAGTTTGAATTAAACAAGAAACATCACTCCATTGTATCATGAAGGTAAATTTATACTTCAACTCCATTGTGTACTCACGGTTTTCATCCTAAAGGGGAGAAATATTGCCTAAAAGACCGTGTTCCTAGAATGTGCCTTGTAGTAACTTTGATTCATAATTATTGTAATTTATTCATAAATTTCCAACATGGTGTAGTATTTTAATTAAACCTAATAAAAACATAAAATGTATATGTGAATTAAAACCATTAAACGTTGTTTTTAAACAGTGCATATAATGTTGTTACACTTTCTTTGATTACAAAATATGATTAAGTGTACTTTCATATTTTCATCAAATTAAAATATAAAATGAAATCACTTTGGATGTAATATTAATCGATAGAAAACTTACAAACAAAGAAGATGAAATTGATCAAGTCGAGCATTGGACTACTTAATACAAATTTCGTCCCTGCTGATAGTGCTAGCAGTTAAAATCAATTGGTGTCTCCCTTCTAGAATAAAATGATCTTTGACACGTGCAAAAAGCACTACAATTTGTCTATCCCATGAGTCAATAATGTATGATACTCGCTATGTCTTGATTAATAGTGAAAAGTATTGGAAAAGGTTTTTTCTCGCTTAAATACATAAACAAGTCTTGTATTTATAGAAAAAAGTTTGTTTTATGAAAATATGTATCTTTTGTTATCAGAAGTCACTTTAGGAACGTTGCTCATGAAAAGTCTTAACCAATAACAAACAATTGCGACCTTTAGCAATGGTTCTGAAAATAATTACCATATATAGTGAATAGTCACACCTTTTAGCGACGGTTTAGAAAATTTGTCCTTATAATTAATTAAAATTTCCCAAATTACATAAGCTAATAGGGTACTTTGAGGCCAATTTTCTCATTCATTTGTTAAATGCTTTAATCAAATGAATATACCAACTCTTCTTGCGAAGAGGAATTTGCCGGTAATTTGACTCTTATTGTTTGAGGTGTGGGTCATATATTAACTAAGACTCATAGTTTACCAATAAGTTAATTTCGGCAAAGTAATAAATTGTGTAAAAACATAATTATTTCAAATAATAACCCATATGAATAAATTTTGTGTGAAGAATCAAGTGAACATGAAGACAATACTATAGTGGAAAAGAGATGCATCAGTAAAGAAAGTTTTCGGCCTTGAATTTTCCTAGTGAGAAACTATCAAATTTACTGGTCAATCAATGAATGTGATGTTTTGAATTGATCAACCTTTTTGTATAGAATGAGACAATATAATTCATATAGTCCTTTTCCGAATATTCTTTGTTCTTATTGTTATGTTCGCTTTGTCCTTAGACACCACTTGGTTTCATCAGTGTAATACCCCTAAATTTTAATGTATTAATGAAATGGTAAAGTTTACGATTTATAATTATATGTGAATATAGTGACATGTGATCCCACTATTTATTTGTGCATATGTTATGTGGGTTTTATATATTATTCGACATTGGAATTGGAATTAGAATTGGAAATGAATTAATAATTATTAAATAAATAATTGACTCATTGATTTTTGGACTCATACTGTCTAGAGGATTAAGATGTTTAGTATGGAAGTTAAAGTTGACTTTTGGGATATGTAAAAGTTTCGGGTACGTGACACCCCATAATATTTAATAATAGATTGATGAGGTCTAAATTAAATGAAACAAACGTCTAAACAGTTCAGTATCATTTTATGCATGCGTAAAGATTTAATTATATAAATGAAATCAAAACTATATATAGACAACTAAACCATTCACCAACTCTCATACTATAATACATGCCAAAAAAAATCTATGTAGTCAACTATGACATACAAGTCAACACTTAAAAAATGAAATGTATAAGTACTACATGAGTCTCTCCAGACTAAACTGAAATAGTAAAATCAATGATGGAATTTGGCACACATGCCAGGGAAACTTACATCTTAATGAGTATCAGCAATGAGAAGACTGAGTCGCAGCGATGAAATCTATCAAGGATACAGCACAGGTGGCCTCAGTCCTGAAACGTTAAATCCACAACTTTAACAATAATTTCAAAGAGAATAGATATATAATCAAAATTCGAATAAATCATAACTACAAACATAACTCTTGCATTTTAAATGTATTTTAGATTTATCCCCCAAATAATCCTAGATAATGCATGCATCTAAATTCCAAATCCCTAAGTGAACCCCATTTTAGGGTTTTATCCTTCACAATTGATTACAACTCAAGGATTCACAATGTTCATTACAATAAACAATTTAGAGTGTAAATAAATAAATACGACAATCATGAAGTCTATAAACATGAACTTTAACATTTACGAAAGAAGTTGTCTCTTGCTTATGTTGGTCAAATTAACGAAGGCCTATCCCAATTTTCCTCGGGGATCAGTCGCGCATACCAAGTATAGTCTTAGGTCGTCTCAAAACTAAAGCCTTAACAAAAGCAAGGGATCAATCTCCACATCTACCCTTAACTCATACAGTCTACCATACCCAATTTTGTATGATGAAATATCACCGTTAATCTATAACAACCCCTATTTTCTCACGTAAAGGCCGGCCAGGTACGATACGTCAAAGATAGGGATTGCTTGTCAATCAATACCAATCTTAGCATAAAAGTAAATATAAATAATTCATTTTCCAAAACTTTTGTGTTTGTAAAATGAAGCACATACACAATAGTCCATTAATCCAAACCACAATTATAATAATAAAATCCAACTAGAGTAATAAAATCCCAATTGACATAAAACAAAAGAGTATCGGGCTTATGCCCTTACAAATGCTCATAAATGACTGAAGCTGAAAAGCTCATATGCTAAAAACAACTGAATCGGAATTTGGAGAGAAATCTAGATCGCGGGACTGCTACAGCACAATCCAACGATCCCTGTCTAGGAGCACCCGGGTGGAGAAAACATTTAAATTTGAGTTAGAGCCCGAGGTGTGCAAGAATTAGCTTGAATAATATATGAATGTAATAATACCGTCGATGCACAATAATTATTCCCCCTTTTATCACTCATATGCGTATAACATCTCACCTCTCATCTAAGTGTAATACCGTTCGCACCCCAATAAATCCCAAATAATGAATGGTGACATCAACTCTATTTGTAAACAGGTATATCGATAATAATGATTTAAATGTAATTCCTACATTTTATTTCCCAACATTCATTTATCCTAGTAGCATTATTCTTTCAGTCAAGGCATAAACATTTTTTATGCATTATAGGGTCTCATGTATAAATATTGTCCACTTCCTTGGACAATTAAATTTATTTAATTCCTGTACGGTCAAATAATATATATATATATATTTCCTTTCATATATTTTGACACACAAGGCTAAGGGGCCATCACAAACACACATATACATTAGGGGCGGTCCCTACGTAGGACACCTGTATATGACCCATACTCAGCGGTGATACAGAAACAGTCAGCGCCAACACATACCTCTAGTGGGTGGAGCCTCCATGTAGTACCTATATGGCCTACACATCATCAAGCCCACCTGTTCCGACGTGTGGTATGCGGCCCGAACGCGCAAACCCCCGAGCCGATAGGATAGTCCACGAATATGGCATATCCACATAATACCACATATTATTATCCCTATAATATGTACTCTATAATTACCTTAAAGAGTCCGAATAAAAAGATCAACAACATTTCTCATTTATTAATAATTTATCATCTAATAAATTATTAACTACATCCGATAAATAATTACTTAACCATCTAGTAAAAGATAATTATTATTAATTTCGGTGGGAGTGAGTCATTAGTCCCTTAATTAATTAACCCGCTATTCAAAACCCTCTTTCTTAATTATTATGTTACTGGCGCTCATAGGGTAATAAAAATTGGTTTAAGCAACTGTAAAAACAGGCAAGTCGGAAAAGGACGAAAAAGTCCAAATTTTGACACGTCATTCTAACTGTTAGAACTCTCATTCATGTGACATGGCACATCGTTCGAAAGACCTGCCGCATTGTTCGAACGACGCCTCGTCTTATCCCTCCGCCTCTCTCGATTTTTGGGTTTCCCAAATTTCCAAACTTCCTAATTTTTAACAGTATACGAGTTTAACATTTTTATGCCAAAATTTCCATTAACAGTCCCAACCAAAATCATTAGTATACTCAAGTGTTTATGGATTTAAGTCTCTAACATCCAACAATGTTCGTTTCATAAGAAGGCCATTTATTAGGGGGAATTTCTATCTAGAATTCATCCCATAAATGATAATTAATCATCTCTACCGTTATTAACCAATTGTCCCCAAATAATTATCAAACTTAGGAAAATCTAATCATCAATTTAGACACTTCGATTCCTAATTTCTAGAACAATCTCTACTTGTTCATCCTTCATCTACATGTGGGTTTTCATCATCAAATCAAACATAATAAACCTTAATTTCTAGAAATCTAAAGGGGATAAAATTATGCTTTTAGAAATAAATTAGATACATAGATTATACAAGAACATTCTTGCCTTTAATTTTGTTAGAGGAGAATCCCTTGAAAGCTTTAGATTCCCCTTTGTTCTTGCCCTTTTTCCTTCTCTTGATATTTCTCCCTTTTCTCTCTCGTGGATGCTACTTTAGGTTTTGATTTGTGATAACGGGGGAATGGTTTACCCCCCATTTAACCACTCAATTAGTGTTAATCCTGAGTTGGGTCAAAATCCCAACTTTTGAACCCCCAAAAGGACCGTAATCCACAATCCAATAAGCCCAAAAGTTACCCAACCTATATACTATTGACCCAGGACCATTTGTAAAGTCTTAATTCATTTAAATGAATCCATATGAGTCCCAAAATATGTTATGAATAATTTATGTCAATAACATATGTATTGTTAATTTGTGTCGTACATTAATTTTGAATTTGTCTAATATTACCTTTAAATGTCACACACATGCGCATTAAATTAGTCATAACTAAATATAATTACAAAGTAATTTCGATTGCGTAATTATCAAATAGAATCATTTAATTATTTACTTTAGAAGAAAAAATGCGGGGTATTACATTCTTCCCCCATAATAATGGGATTCCATCCTCGGAGTCAAGAAAGTATGTACCTAGCTAGAAGAGTTCGGGATACTTTGCGCGTATATCGTCCTCCCTCTCCTAAGTCAACTCGTCCTCCAGGTGGTGTCCCCACTGCACCCGAACTAAGGGAATAAATTTGGATCGAAGTCGGCGCTTCTATCGGTCCACAATGGTTATCGGTCTCTCCTTATAGGTAGCGTCTGGATGGAGCTCAATCTCATAGATGTCGATGTGATGGTACGCCACAGTGAAGATATGTGACAAATTTCATACATCCATTGCAAGTGTTCCGGTAATCCCAATCGATATGCTACGGAACAAATCCTCTCCAAAATAAGGAATGGTCCCACATATCGAGGAGCTAACTTCCCTTTCTTCCCAAATCTCTTCACCCCCTTCATGGGAGATACTTTAATCAACACCTGGTCTCTAACATTGAAGTCTAAGTATCTATGACCCATATCCATATATCTCTTCTAACTGTCCTGGACAATATGTATCCTGGCCCGAATCATCTCCACCTTCTTTGAGGTATCCTGAATGAAATCTAGCCCAAGTAATATGTTCTCCCCCACCGATAACTAGCATGAGGGTGAATGGCAAGGTCTAATGTAGAGTGCCTCAAATGGTGCCATCCCAATCATGAACTAAAATTTGTTATTATAGGCAAACTCCACCAACGATAAATACTGCTCCCAGCTCCCCTTAAAATCCAAAATACACATACGCATCATGTACTCCAGCATTCGGCTTACCCTCTCCGATTCGAGGATGATACAAAGTGCACAGTCTCAACTCTACCCCAAGGCCTACTGAAAGCTCCTTAAAAAATGGGACACAAACGTCCTGTCCCAATCTAACACTATATTGAGTGGTACCCCATGCAGTTTAACAATCTCTGCAACGAAAAGTCGAGCGTACTGCTCTGAGTTATAGTTTGTCCCGATCGTTAAGAAATGAGCCACCTTTGTCAACCTGTCGACAATCACCCATATCTAATCATGTCCCCTCTTTAAAGTAGGTAGACCAGTAATATAGTCCATAGATATGTTTTCCCATTTCCACATCAGGATCTCCAAAGGCTACAGAGTAATCGCGAGACGCTGATGATCCACCTTCACCTGCTAACAAGTAGCACATCTAGACACAAACTCAGTTATATCCTCTTCATATCGATCGACCAATACTGATGGCGCATATCGCGAAAGACCTGCCGCATTATTTGAACGACGCCTCGTCATCTCCCTCCACCTCTCTCGATTTTTGGGTTTCCCAAATTTCCAAACTTCCTAATTTTTAACAGTATACGAGTTTAACATTTTCATGCCAAAATTTCCATTAACAGTCCCAACCAAAATCATTAGTATACGTAGGTATTTATGGATTTAAGTCTCTAACATCCAACAATGTTCGTTTCACAAGAAGGGCATTTATTTGGTGGAATTTCTATCTAGAATTCATCCCATAAATGATCATTAATCATCTCTACAGTTATTAACCAATTGTCCCCAAATAATTATCAAACTTAGGCAAATCTAATCATCAATATACACACTTCGATTCCTAATTTCTAGAACAATCTCTACTTGCTCATCCTTCGTCTACATGTGGGTTTTCATCATCAAATCAAACATAATAAATTTTAATTTCTAGAAATCTAAAGGGGATAAAATTATGCTTTGAGAAATAAATTAGAAACATAGATTATACAAGAACATTCTTGCCTTTAATTTTGTTAGAGGAGAATCCGTTGAAAGCTTTAGATTCCCCTTTGTTCTTGGCCTGTTGCCTTATCTTGGTATTTCACCCTTTTCTCTCTCGTGGATGCTACTTTAGGTTTTGATTTGTGATAATGGGGGAGTGGTTTACCCCCATTTAACCACTCAATTAGTGTTAATCCCGAGTTGGGTCAAAATCCCAACTTTTGGACCTCTAAAAGGACCGGAATCCACAACCCAATAAGCTCAAAAGTTACCCAACCTATATACTATTGACCCGGGACCATTTTTAAAGTCTTAATTCATTTAAACAAGTCCATATGAGTCCCAAAATATGTTCTGAATAATTTATGTCGATAACATATGTATTGTTAATTTCTGTCGCACATTAATTTTGAATTTGTCTAATATTACCTTTAAATGTTACACACATGCACA
Organism: Sambucus nigra; assembly: GCA_949130495.1. Taxonomy (NCBI): domain Eukaryota; kingdom Viridiplantae; phylum Streptophyta; class Magnoliopsida; order Dipsacales; family Adoxaceae; genus Sambucus; species Sambucus nigra. The sequence goes on along the minus strand of OX422220.1, from coordinate 220,401,055 downwards.
TTAAATTAGTCATAACTAAATATAATTACATAGAAATTTCGATTGCTCAATTATCAAATAGAATCATTTAATTATTTATTTTAGAAGAACAAATGCGGGGTATTAGATTATTCTCCCCTAATAATGGGATTCCTTCCTCGGAATAAAGAAAGTACGTACCAATCTAAAAGATTTCGGGATAATTTGCGACCATATCGTCCTCCCTCTCCCAAGTCAACTCGTCCTCCCGATGGTGTCCCCACTGCACCCGAACTAAGGGAACAACTTTGGATCGAAGTCGGCGCTTCCGTCGATCCAGAATGGTTATTGGTCTCTCTTTATAGGTAGAGCCTAGGTGGAGCTCAATCTCGTCGATGTCGATGTGATGGTACGTCACAGTGAAGATATGTGAAAAATGTCATGCATCCACTGCAAGTGTTCTGGTAATCCCAACCGATATGCTACGGGACAAATCCTCTCCAAAATAGGGAATGGTCCCACATATCGAGGAGCTAACTTCCCTTTCTTCCCAAATCTCTTCACCCCATTCATAGGAGACACTTGAATCAACACCTGGTCTCTAACATTGAAGTCTAAGTGTCTCTGACCCCCACATCCATATAGCTCTTTTGATTGTACTGGGCAATACGTATCCTGGCCCGAATCATCTCCACCTTCTTCGAGGTATCCTGAATGAAATCTGGCCCAAGTAATATGTTCTCCCCCACCTCTAACTAGCATGGGGGTGAACGGCAAGGTCTAACATAGAGTGCCTTAAATGGTGCCATCCCAATCATGAACTGGAATTTGTTATTATAGGCAAACTCCACCAATGGCAAATACTGCTCCCAACTCCCCTTAAAATCCAAAATACACATACGCATCATGTCCTCCAGCATTCAGTTTACCCTCTCCGATCTGAGGATGATACAAAGTGCACAGTCTTAACTCTGCCCCAAGGCCTGCTGAAAGCTCCTTCAAAAATGGGACACAAACGTCATGTCCCTATCTGACACTATATTGAGTGGTACCCCATGCAGTTTAACAATCTCTGTAACGGAAAGTTGAGTTTACTGCTCTGAGTTATAGTTTGTCCCGATCGGTAAGAAATGAGCCACCTTTGTCAACCTGTCGACAATCACCCATATCGAATCATGTACCCTCTTTGAAGTAGGTAGACCAGTAATATAGTTAATAGATATGCTTTCCCATTTCCACATCAGGATCTCCAAAGGCTACAGAGTAATCGCGAGACGCTGATGATCCACCTTCACCAGTTGACAAGTAGCACATCTAGACATAAACTCGGCTATATCCCTCTTCATATTGACCGACCAATACTGATGGCACATATCGTGGTACATCTTATCCCCACCGGGATGCACCGTATATAGCGAACCATGAGCCTTCGACATGACGGCTCAACTTAACTCCTCATCATTCGGAACAACCAGTCTCCCCTGGAACCTCAAACTGCCATCTGACCCAATAAAAAAATGCTCCACTCCCTTGGCTAATAAATGTCTACCCGCTCCTGACAAAGCTAATACTCTACTTGTGCGTTCATCGCTCGAATAATGATCTCGGGGGTGATGGTGAGAACTGACATAAATGCTCGGGTCAACTCATCATCTCCACTAAGTGACTTCCAGTTTTCCTTCCACACCACTTCCAACTCCAGAAACGACTTACGGCTCAGCGCATCCTCTACGACATTCTCTTTCCTCGGGTGGTACTGAATGTTAAAATGATAGTCCTTAACAAACTCGAGCCACCTCCTATAGTCCTTAACAAAATGATAGTTGTGTGAACAAATACTGTAAGCTCTTATGGTCTGTGAGAAGCTGAAACTTCTCCCCCAGAAGGTAATGTCTCCACACTCGTAAGGAAAAAACCACAACTACCAACTTTAAGTCGTGGGTGGAGTAATGTACCTCGTGAGGATTAAGATTTCGGGAAGCATAAGCTATCGGCCTCTCCTCCTGCATCAGAACCCCGTCAAGTCCCTTAAGGGATGTATCAGTGTAAACTCTGTAGTCAACTCCTACCTGAGGTAACACTAAAACTGGGGTTGTAGTCAATGTCATCTTCAGATCCTCAAACGTCTACTAGCACATCTCATCCCAAACAAAAAGTACCCCATTCCTCATCAAATTCGTTAAGGGCTAGGCTATCTTGGAGAACCCTTAAATGAATTAACGGTAGTACCCGACCAATTCCAAAAGGCTGCACACCTCGGTGGGTGTAGTGGGTTGTCCCCACTCCATCATGGTATAAACCTTCCCTAGGCCTATGAATATCCCCTGCTCGAAAACAATGTGACCCAAGAAATGTACTTCCCTCAACCAAAATCCTCACTTCTCGAACTTTGCATACAAATGATGATCTTGAAGTGTTTGTAAGACCATCCGTAGATGATCTGCATGCGCCTCCATAGTTAGAGAATAGATCAAAATATCATCTATAAACACGATAATAAATCGATCCAGAAAATCCCTGAATAATCGGTTCATCAGGTTCATAAACACTGTCGGTGCATTGGTTAGCCCAAATGGCATCACCAAAAACTCGTATGACCCATATCTAGTCAGAAAGGTTGTCTTTGAGATATCCGGCTCTCAGACTTTCAACTGGTGGTACCCCCACCTCAAACCAATCTTCGAAAAGAAATCATCACCCCTCAGTTGTTCAAATAAATCATCCATAAATAGCAGCGGGTATATATTACGAACAATGACTTTATTCAACTTCCTGTAGTCGATACAAAGTCATAGATATCCGTCCCTCATCTTGACAAATAACACGAGAGTACCCTAGGGCGAGGTACTCCTCCGGATAAATGCCTACCCTAACAACTGCTCAATATGATCGCCTAGCTCCCTCATCTCCAATGGAGCCATATGATACGGAGTGCGGGCAATAGGTCTCATGCCCGAAAATAAGTCCATCACGAAGTCGATCTCCCGACTACGTGGTAAACCCTGAATCTCCCCAAAAATATCAGAAAAGTCACTCACTACTGGGATGTAGTCTAGCCCCACTATAACCTTCGAAGAAGTATCCTCCTCGATATAGTATAAGTGCGTGCTTGACCCACCCCTGGGGTACGACATCGCAACTAGGCACATCTCCTACCCCGAAATGGCGAAAACGATGGACCTCCCATAATAATCCACACATTCTCTATAAGTGAATAGCCAGACCATCCTAAAAATGACGTCGTACTCATGCATGTGAAGTACTAGTAAGTCAGCTACAAAGTGTGACACCCCGACTAATTAAATATCGGGTAGCTACTCCTTTATTAAATTAATTCAAAATGCCAAGTTGGCTCAGTTAATAGCATCACTGTCGAAAACATTATTATTTTTTACTAACCACCTAGTATTTAAAAAGTAAGTTGCCAAATTTTAATTAAAGTCTGATTAACATGCAACAAGTGTAATGAAGAAATAAGTAACACCATTCACCATACTGAAGTAAAACGAATAACCATCACATAATGTAAATAAAATCTGGAGGAAAACTCCTCACTACAAACCCACAACTGAAACAACTAAACTGAATACTGAAATAATACATGCCAAAGTCTGAAACAAAACTGAAATGTAAAAGATGTCTCTAAATAGAAATGGGCAACATGCCCTACAACTGATAGATAATGAAGCTGGAATCCAAGTGAATAGAGGCGTCTACAAGCAAATCCCTGTAGCTTCCACAAATAGCTACAGCTCGTCACCTGAATGAATGTCCTATGCATGGTGTCCTTGTGGCTGGGCACCTAAAATGGTTTTATAAAGAAAAATATTTGAAAAGCAAACGGGTCAAAGCCCGAATGTGGAGTTATATTTTAAAAACCTGCAAGTGCTTTAAAAACATTTAAAACATTAAATGCAAAGTACATGTTAGGACGTGCACTCACATGATATTCTCACCTCTCGTCTAACTGTGCACTCCTAACGTAAGTACCCATCTAGAGTGATACAGACTACTAGCTACGTGACAACATATCTAGCCAGACTATCATAGGTCTTACCCTTATTACTCGGTTCTCTTAACATAATAACGCTCGTAATTAAGTAGGGGTTTAACGTAACTCAAATGTTCAATATGCAATATATATAACTATCAGTTAACTCGTTATATTTCTCGAAGCAATACCGTGATTATATTCACATCACTAACATGAAGGTTCTCATTAATTAAGTGCATATTATTCACATCATAAATATACAGTATAAGCACCCCGAGAACTAAGCTGCGGTGCACACATACTCTGCTATCCATCCCGGTACATCACGTACATAAGGATTACATATTCCGAATCTCTCAGGAATAGTTCACAGATAACAACATCACAAATAATGGAGGCGAACACAGTCACATCACATAGGTCACGCACATACCTACGCTCCTACGATCAGCGGACTTATTAATATCCAAATAAGTCGTTCTATGACCTATGTTCATCAAGGTAACCAGTCTAAATCCGGGCAACACAAGGATTAGAGGGCCCTAAGCGAACGCAAACCTCCCGTGATAGCAAGTATGGTAGGTATGTCATACACATAATTCATATACCGATACTAAGTAAACACACGTCTTAGTAATACCGTAGTTTAATCGTAGTACATATCACATTCTCGTACTAACTATAATTATCACAATTATTATTATTCCGGTTTATCATCATACGCGCCATAATCTATTCTCACGTCGTAGTAGACACTCACGTCTCAACCCAAATGGTTCATTGACTATAACTCTCGTATATAATTTACTCCTCATAATAACCCAAAAGTCCCAAATCCATCAATACATCATCAAGGAATGTTAACTCTACCCTCGAACAAGTTTACGGGACTCCAAAAATCAAAACAGTCCAAAAAGGACCAAACTGTCAACTCGTGAGATGTCTTGTTCGAACGAGGCTGTTCGAACGAGATTCCTCTGTCAACTCGTTAGAAGTCTCGTTCGAACGAGGTTGTTCGAACGAGATTCCAGTTCGTTCGAACGAACTGTACCTTCTAACGATATCTCGTTCGAACGAGATATCGAATGAAATCCCTTTTCGTTAGCAGCGACTGGTCAACTCGTTAGAAGCTCGTTCGAACGAGTTCGTTCGAACGACCTGGGTAGGGGCTTCTAACGAGCTGCCAGTTTCGTCCCAGATTTTTCCTCATCTCGTTTTATCCAATTTTATCACTCCTAATCTCTTCCAAAGTTCATCCCAACAACGTTTTAGGGTCTCTAATTCATCCTAAACATATTCAAGTCAACTCCTAACATGTTTTCAAGGATTAAATCTCTTTAATATCAATCAAAATATAAATCTCTACACTTTTTCCCCAAATATTTTAAGAACATGAACCCTAACTTTTGAATCATGAATTAACTCACTATAAATCCGTTTTAATTCCTTCCTATCACAGATATCAAGAGAATAATTATCTACCTATCATTCTACATGCAATTCTCCTCAATATTTTCAAGTTCTAAGCTCCAAACTACATGGGTTTTCATTATCTCTCAAGAACAGTTATAATTCATCAATTTTCTAACATGGAAGAAACATTCTACGAATTTAAATATGATTAAAACACTTGCCTTGATTGGATTTCTGATTTTGGTGTTGGTTTGGTGAAGATTTCTGCAGAATTCCCTCTTTCCAAGCTTCTCCTCCAATGGTGGCTTAAGGTGGCTAGGGTTTTCTTTGGGAGAGTTTGTAAACCTAATGATAGCCTCCGTAGCTTAATGGGTTAATATGGGTTGGTTAGTGGGTTTAGTGGGTTAAATCCACATCAGATTAAAACTCCCAATTTTCGTCACTTTTAATTCCTCAAAATGTAAAATTACCAAAATACCCTTTAAGTTGCCGGTATGGCCTAAAAATACCCCGGGACCCAAACTACACCCCCGGCTAGTGTTTTCTGACTATCTCGACCCTTCCGGACGCGTTGGCGCACTCAAAACGACCATACGGATTATAGATTTTAAATTCACTTTTTATAATCAAAATATTATATCATGACGCGGCGGTCCCACGCGTCTCAACAAAATTTCTAAAATGCCGTATATAAATCTCACGACAACTTTTATAATACCAAATACATATATCAAAACATGTATGCACATACTCAAATACCAACTCGCATATCGTTAGTATTTATAACCCGGATTAATTTCCAATTAATACGCATTTAATTAATTAATCTCAAAAATAAATATAACCAAAAGTACGGGGTATTACACAAAGGTGAGCCGACCAATCTCAATACCGATGCCCCAACATACTGACCATATGGGTGCCCCTCTACCCACTCGTCTTCCCCCTCCGCCTCTCTCGATTTTTGGGTTTTCCAAATTTCCAAACTTCCTAATTTTTAATAGCATACGAGTTTAAAATTTGCAGGCCCAAATTTCCATTAATAGTCCCAACCAAAATCATTAGTATACTCCGGTGTTTAAGGATTTAAGTCTCTAACATCCAGCAGTGTTCGTTTCACAAGAGTGGCATTTATTTGGGGGAATTTATATTTAGAATTCAACCCATAAATGATCATTAATCATCTCTACAGCTATTAACCAATTATCCCCAAATAATTATCAAACTTAGGGAAACCTAATCTTCAATATACATGCTTCAATTCCTAATTTCTGGAATAATCTCTACATGTTCATCCGTCCTCTATATGTTGGTTTTCATCATCAAATCAAACATAATAAACTTTAATTTCCAGAAATCTAAAGGGGATAAAATTATGCATTGATAAATAAATTAGAAACATAAATTATGCAAGAAAATTCTTGCCTTTAATTTTTGTGGAGGAGAAACCCTTGAAAGCTTTAGATTCCCCTTTGTTCTTTCCCCTTTTACTTCACTTGGTATTTCTCTCTTTTCTCTCCCGTGGCTGCTACTTTAGGTTTTGATTTGTGATAATGGGGGAGTGGTTTACCCCCACTTAACCACTCAATTAGTGCTAATCCCGAGTTGGGTCAAAAGCCCAATTTTTGGACCCCCAAACGGACCCGAATCCACAACCGAATAAGCCCAAAATTTACCCAACTTATATACTATTGACCCGGGACCCTTTTTAAAGGCTTAATTCATTTAAACGAGTTCATATGAGTCCAAAATATGTTCCGAATAATTTATGTCGAACATTAATTATGAATTTATCAAATATTACCTTTAAATGTCAAACACATGCGTATTAAATTAGTCACAACTAAATATAATTACATAAAAATTTCGATTGCGCAATTATCAAATAGAATCATTTAATTATTCATTTTAGAAGAAAAAAATGCAGGCTATTACACAATCCATCTCGGATGCGGGTACATAGACGTGTGACCTAGGGGTTATATAACTGAGGCTTACTCATCAACTGACTCAGAAGCCATCATGGTTCGCGTTGTGCATACCCCCATAACGGGATCCCCTTTTGGTATGATTTCCACGATTACACGCAAGGTATGCATTTACACATGTACATAATACAAGACATTCTGGTAACATATGGATTTGTAACCAAATTTATGAATTATTCACTTTAGTAACATTACGAGTTTAATAAGATAATGAATTTATCACTGTTGATACCAAAAAGTTATCCACCTACGTGGACCAATTTGAAATGGTCACTTATCTCCTTACGTGGAAACAATCCTAGTCAGCGACCACTTCATTAGCCCCTAAGATATTTGATCGGCGGGCTTGCCGACCAACATGAAGAATGCATAGCATCAAAGTAAATGAATAGTCACCACTTGGGGGAAAAGATCAAGTGTCCTTCCACACGTGGTCTAGACTGTTAACCATCACATTCATTATGTATGAGTGTAAATGATTGAATATATAAAAGCATTCCAACCCTTGATCTCCAGGTCACTATAAATACATTGTATTCCTTTCCCAAAAGGCAAGATAGAACGGATTCTAGGATATTCTTCTTAACAAGAGTACCTAGCTTACTGTAATCACTCAAATAAATACAATAATAGTGGATGTAGGCTTTCTTACACAACCGAACCACATTAAAACTCTTTATCTCTTGTGTGATTATTTCATTACAATCTTATATTTTATTTGTGATTATAAAATTGGATCTAGTCCATTTTTTTACAACAACGGATTGGCGCCATTTGTGGGAACGTGTTTTTAATACCGTTCCCTATCTTATAAGTCTTCATTTAAGGGAAAATTAATGACCCTGAGAGTAATAACAGAAATTAAGGCAATAAACCCGTCCCATTTGCTCCACCTATAGAAGTCGACCTGAATATAATTCTTACCAGTATTTTCAGGCCATCCAGGAAATAATTAGGCAATTAGCTTAATCATTATAAGCCAGATCTTTAGCTCTTTCTAAGCAGTAAATAGGTCCTTCGGAGAGGAGATAAATGCCACCTCCACCGCCTAGGAATAGCCGACATAAATATTTCAGATCTTAATGAGATAGGTCTTACGTCTAGGAGTAAGTTCATCGCTCAGATCCACGGAATTCTTTACTGGCCGTTCTTTTTCTCCTGAAAGACCAAGTATTTTGGAAAGATTGAGTAGAGATTTACCTTTTGACCATTTGGAACCCCGAGCAAATAGGATTCATTCTAGAGATTTATCTAGAACCAATAAACACCCATTTGAACATCATCAAGCCTCAATTAGGTCCAGATCAAGCGTCCAACGATCTGTGCATGCCAAGAAAACTTCTCAGGAAGAGAGCTCAACGCAAACACATGGTCGGGATAGCCGAGCTACTTCACACAGATCTGATGCAGGCATCCCTTTATGGAAGGGATCAATTCAATGATTAGAAGATTGACTGGGAGAAATGGACAAGGTAAAGAATCATTTGCAGAAAAATTTCATCAAGGGATCTCCCTTCCTTCAGGAAATTGTTGAGTTTCCAACTCCCTCCAAGTTTCAAACCCCAGTGGTTACTCCCAAATATGATGGTAAATCTGACCCAATTTTACATATTGAGCAGTATTAGGCTACAGCTGACATATACTTTGTTCCTAATGAAATAAGAAGTATAGCGTTTTCAAGCACCATTACTGGTTTAGCCCAAATATGGTATAAAAAATTTCCCTCTGGACAAATTTCCAATTTTAACTAGCTTGTCGAGTTGTTCATCAGCAACTTATATTTTGGGGCTAAGCCAGTGAAGAGGGTAGCCCATCTCTTGAGTGTCAGACATCGAGTTAGGGAAACCACCAGAGAATACATCACTCATTTTAACAATGAGAAACTTGAAGTCATTGATTATGAAGAAAAAATAGTCATCACCTAACTGATGAGTGGATTACTTTCAGAGAAGATATGCTACGCTTTGGAAAAAGATCCTCCTAAAACCATGACTGAGCTCATGGCTAAGGCAGGAAAAATCATGAACGCCGAGAAAGAAATGGCTCCAAAGCAAAGTCCCACCACTAAGTCTGATAAGAAGGAGAAGAAAGAGCATAACTGAAGAAAGATGATAAACTCAAAAAGTATGGAACATATAGTCCATTGATGACAAGTATTCACCATATCCTAGAGGAAATTAAGCAAAATAAAGATTTTTAATGGACCAAGAAGTTGAGGGCACCGCTTAACTGGAGGGATAAATTAAAACATTGTGAGTTGCATAAGAATCATGTCCACACGATCGATAATTATATCTCTTTGAAGAACAAAGTGGAATCCCTCATTCATCGAGGAAAGCTGAATAAATTTGTTGATCGACGAGAAAGAAGAGAAACAGGAGGAATGTCAAATTCTCCCTGCAAACCCAGAGATGATGGGAAGAGAAACCATGAAGATGGTAATTAAGACAACACCGGCCTTCCAAAGAAGCCAAAACAACCATAACTTAAAGTAGTTATGGTACGTTTTGGCTCTTTTAACTGTCATGTAATTATAGGTGGAGATGCAGGAAGAGGAGATCAAACTACAGGGAGAAAGGCCTACTTAAATAAAGCACAAGCCTGTTCCTATATCTAATGAATTAATATGAATGAAGATGATTGGCCCAGGAAAGTAAATAAAGACATACAGGTAATCGACTTTTCTAGGAATGACCTATTTGGGGTACTGTATCCCCATGATGATCCGTTGGTCGTCAAGTTTAGAATTCAAGAAGCCATCATCATTAGGGTTCTGATTAATAACGGGACCTCAGATGATATCATGTTCTAAACCTAATTTCAAAGTTTAGTATTGAAACTTAGTCAGCTGTAACCATACCACAGGCTATTGATAGGTTTTTCAGGCGTAAAAGTATACCCCCTTAGAACAGTCAAGCTACAAGTGTTGTTCAGCACTTGGCCAACAAGCTGCACCAAAAAGATACACTTTTTGTGATGGTTAAAAATGTTCAGTCTGATTATAATGTGATATTTGGAAGGGTAGGACTGAAGAAGTTTGAAGTTGTACCATCCACGGTCCATCAGTGTTTGAAGTTCCCTACTCATTTTGGGGTTAGTGTCGTGAAAAGTGACCAAAAGGTGGATAGAGAATGCTATTGCTCCTCAGCCGAGAAAGAAGATTTGGTTGATTTGAAGAAAAATATCACCACTTTCCAGGTAGACGCTATGATACCTAACAGTGAGTAAGAAGTTGATAATCTGGAATCGCTTTAAGATGAAAATTAAGAAGAAAATAATGACGAAAAGACATACTCTGGAATTCCTTCCGTTTAGAATAGCTTTAAGAATAAAATTAATCATGATGAAAAGACATACACAGTTGAATCCCTTCTTTGCCATATTTCTATTGAAGAAGATTCTCTTATTCGTGAAAATGAAGAAGATCAAAGTGATAATCATTCCAAGGCAAATATGGTTGAGGATCAAACATCCAAAAGTACTAAAGATTCCCAACTCAAAGCAAAGAATAATTCAATTTTCAAGAAATAAGGTTCAAATAAAAAGAAAAAATGTAAATGCTACTTGTGTGACAAATCGGGTCACTTTGCTCGAGAATGTCGACTTAAAAGAAGAAATTTAAGGGGAAACAAGTGGCCAAGCAAACCAACAATGTTGAAGAACTTATTACAATGGTATGCGAAGAAATTCTATGAATAATGAAGGTGTATTGTGGTTAGATATCCACGCAATCGTTCATAATTGTAAAGATCATTGTCTTTTCAAAATATAGCAAGAGATCGATGTAAAAGAAGTAAAAATGGCGAATAACCTCCGCAACAAAGTAATTGTAAAGGGCACTGTGGAATTTAAATTAACATATGGGAAGGTTCTTACTTTGATTGATGTACTTCATGTACCAAAAATGTGTAAAAATCTTGTATTGGAGACCATATCAATAAGAGAGTTTTCAAACTTGTGTATGAGTCGGATAAGCTTGTCTTATCCAAGAAGGGTCAGTTTATTAGTAAAGGACACTCTTGTAACGGCATGATCATATTTAATATAATAAACGATATTGGTTCCATTTATATGGTTGATTTTATTTCTTTATTGCATAATAGATTAGGTCATGTTATTTATAGAAGTATAAAATATATGACAAATCTAGGATTACTTTATGATTATAAAATTAACCATTATGATAAATGTGAAATTTGTGCTCAATCTAAGATAACTGAAAAGTCATTTAAATTTGTTGAGAGGACATCTGTAATGCTTGATCATATACATCATGATATATGTGGTATGAAGAGTAATGTCACTTGTGGAGGAAATAAATATTATTTAACTATCATCGATGATTACTCCAAAAAAAAAAAATATATATATATATATATATATATATATATATATATATAATAAAGTATAAAACTTATGTATGTCATAAGTTTAGTTAATGATGTCATCAATGGGGTTTGCAATTGATTGTTGAGATTGAATATGGAGGGTTTGAATTTAATGGTTGAGAATAATTTAAAAATGAATGGCTCGGACTAAGCAATGGATTGTGACAGACTTGGGACTCACAATCATATAGTAGAGGGGATGCAGTACATCCTAAGGAACTTTCTCCATATCTTCACGTGAAATCATGTACTTCACTCCATCCTCAAGAGACAAAGTTACGGAGGAAAAAAAATCACCTTTGAAAAGCTGAAGCTACTTGAGTTTCTTTAATTATGGTAAGTTTCGCTCTTCATTGTTTGCTAAAAATCTTTATTTTTTATTAACCAAGCTTATGGATTTACACATACTACTGGGTTTACTGCGTTTATCACGAACTACTGCATTTGCCTTGAAACATAGGTTTACTGGGTTTCTTTGTTCATAGCTACGTTGATCTTCGCTTTGTTCCAAACTTTATAATAGCGTTGATATACAAAATTTCGCACTGGTGTTCCAATTATCATAATAGCGTTTGAAAACTTCATAACAATGTTGATAGACATTAATTGCGTTTACTTACTTCATAACCAGGGACGTAGCCCTGAATTGTCGTTAGTGGGGGCTAATTTAGGGTTGATGTTCGGGGGTTCGGGGTTCGAGGTTCGGGGGCGGGAGCCCCCGAGCCAAATTTTTTGAGATTATTTTTTAGTATTTGATAAATTATCATTAGTGGAGGCTAATTTAGAGGTTATTTTTGCTCCAAATTTAAACCAACAATATCCATAATTAGCCCCTAAAATTCAAATTTAAACTATCAACTCAAACCCCAAATTTATATCTACAAATTGACTAATACAAACCCCAAATTTATTTCAAACCCTAAATTGACACTCAGTAAAACCCTCTCCATAAGTTGTCCATAAGTTGATTGATTTGACAAAAAAAATTCGGGTCATTAATATTCCAAAAAAAAATAGGTTCATTAATATCCCCCAAAAAAATTGATGCCATAAAATTAATACAAACACAAAACCAATTAAATAAATTTAGGCTAAATTATTTATCATATATATTGAATAGACAAATCAATATGAAACCAATTTAACCAAGTACCAACTGATGGGAGATATTTACCTAATGAATCGATGTCAGTTGATGTGGCTTGGCTTGGCTTTCTTTTGCTGCTGCGGTTCAATACCAAATGATGGGAAATGGTATTACCAAATGATGGGAAATGGTTCATTGCCGCCGGTGCTGCCTTGTCGCCAATTTCGGATGAAAAAATGGCTCCGGTCCGAAAATGAACGAGTGCTGCTGTCGCCACTACTCTGTTTCTTTGAAAAATGAACGAGTTTGTTAGGTCTTAAACAATTGGTCATACTCTGTTTATTTGTAAAAAGAACCCCAAAAGTTTACTATTTCAAGTTTGACCCCAAAAATCATGCGGAGCTAGGTGAGGCCGAGAGGGGGCTCGAGCCCCCACGGTTTTTAAGAAAAAAATATTTGGGATAAAAATTGAAATAGTAAACTTTTAGGGTTCTTTTTACAAATAAACAGAGTATGACCAATTGTTTAATACCTAACAAACTTGTTCATTTTTCAAAGAAACAGAGTAGTACCGGCAGCAGCACTCGTTCATTTCTAGACCGGTGCCATTTTTCCATCCAAAATCGACGGCAAGGAAGCACCGGCAGCAAGGAACCATTTCCCATCAGTTGGTAATACCATTTCCCATCACTTGGTATTGAACCACATCAGCAAAATAAAGCCAAACCAAGCCACATCAAAGACATCGATTCATCAAGTAAATATCTCCCATTAGTTGGTACTTGGTTAAATTGGTTTGGTATTGTTTTGTCTATTCAATATATATGCTAAAAAATTTAGCCTAAATTTATTTAATTGGTTTTGTGTTTGTGTTAATTTTATGGCATCAATTTTTTGGGGGGATATTAATGAACCTATTTTTTTTGGAATATTAATGACCCTAATTTTTTTTGTCAAATCAGTCAACTTATGGACAACTTATGGAGAGGGTTTTACTGAGTGTCAATTTGGGGTTTGAAATAAATTTGAGGTTTGTATTAGTTAATTTGTAGATATAAATTTGGGGTCTGAATTGATAGTTTAAATTTAAATTTTAGGGGCTAATTATGGATATTGTTGGTTTAAATTTAAAGCAAAAATAACCTCTAAATTAGCCTCCACTAATGATAATTTATCAAATACTAAAAAATAACCTCAAAAAATTCGGCTCGGGGACTCCAGCACCCGAACCCCCGGACATCACCCCTAGATTAGCTCCCACTAGCGACAATTCCTGGCTACGTCCCTGTTTCCAGATATACACGAACTGGGGTTATTACCCGGTTTGCCTTACCAGTTATTATCATAGCATTGATATACATGAACTGGGTTTATTCAAAACTTAATAATAGCGTTGATATACACGAATCGGGGTTATTCAAACTTATATATGAACAAAGCAAAGCGTTGATATTCAAACTTATACACGAGCAACTTGCATCATAACAATGTTGACAGTGGGGATCAGAATCCCGGAATAGAGCTGATAGTGGGGATCAACCGACGATGCAATGTTGACATTGGCATTGTCAAAATGATGCAACTCTAATGATTTTTGATTCAGTTGCATTTACTCGGTGTTGTTCAGTTTCGTTCAATCAAAACTCGCCATCACCAACTTCAACCTTTCTTTTCTTCATAGAGGGAGTTCACAATTCTAGAGAATATGAAAAGGAGAACAATAAATGCATTTTGTGTTGCTTCTAAGTTTAGTGTACTTGGTAGGAACCGTAATTTTAGTGTACTGAGTGGTTTTGGGTTACAATTAAGTTTTATGTTCTCTATGGAGTAGGCTACAGCCTGTAAATGGCTCCAAGTTTTTTATATGGTGGAAATATACTCCCAAAGTGATGATCACATTTGTTACAGTGGTTTGGTGGATAAGACTAAGAAAAATAGTTCTAATTTTTGTCTTTTGGTTCAAATTTCTAGGGGTGCTTTTTTGGATATAAATTCAGATATGGGGATTTGCTATTATTTTTTGTTTCGCTCCCTCTCTTTAAATATTAGTAATCGTTTTTATGCAGGTTTACTCATTATATTTAAAGACTAAGTTTATAGATTTGATCCCTTACACTTATTTCATATTGTTTTAGTGTTATATTTTTAATTTGTATATCACATAAGGTGGGAGAGTTTACAAAGTTCTGTTTACACCACCAGGTACACCACAAGCCATCGCCATTGAAGATAAGGTATTTTTTTAGTGTCCCCATCCCATGTACACCAGGTACACCACAAGCCATCACCAAGTTTTATAGATAGATTATGTTATAGGCCTGGGGTCTTCGAACTTAAATTTTAATGTCCCCATCTCATGTATTAAACAATTAGTTATAAATTCTTCAAAGTGGGCATATTATGAATCACATGGTCTGCTTGGCATGAGAACAAGTGTAGACAAGGTGCATTTATGGAACTTGAATTCAGAGGGGTAGTAGGATGAAAAATAAATAGAGGTTTGCATGCAATTTTACTTTGTTTAACGTCTAAGCAGAGGTCTGGTCAATTGGAGTTTGAATTGAAATATATGTGTTTATAGTAGTTTTTTTTTTATCACAAGTAAAGGTAAGTGGAGTTATAATTTGAAATTGGAGTCACTCACTTTGTAACACAAACAAGAATTTAAATAGTTTGAATTACGATACAAGTTGAATAAAACATTGACAGATCCAAATGGTAACATTAGGAGGGGCGGGAAATTATTTGAGTGTTAAATAAAATTGGTTTTCATTCATTTCTAAATTTGAAGTTGAATTATTTTAGTTATGTATAACACTAATTAATACTTAATGTAGTGTAAAAACACTTGTCAAGTAGTGTAAAAACTCTACCGAACTTTTTTTTAAAAACTGAACCCAACTTTTTTTTCCTCACTAATAACTGTTTTTTTATGTTTTTTCTTTCATTCTCAAGTGGGCTTTGGTGGGGTGCGATTATGGTAAAGATACATAGTCACTTATTATTTAAAGATGTATACACGGATGTGGTGTTTAGTGTGGGTCAAGGTTTTGTGGGGTTAAGGTGACGCGAGAATCATGGGGACTGGCCAATAAATATGCTTCGGGTTGCATTCTTAAACTCAAGACAAGATCTTGGCTCATTTATTTTTTACAGAAATTTAATGAATGTCAACAGCTTATAATGTAAGCCTTTTGAATTATGTTAATCATTTCTTGAGGTGGATTTTAAATTCCCACACGAACTATGATACTTATAATGTTAGCTTTTTTATATAGGTTTTTACACATTTTTGGTGATTATTGTCAAAGTAATTTCGATCTTTTATTTACAAAAAAACATATAACAAAAATATGTTGAAGTTTTTTTAATTGGTTTTTACACATTTTTTGTGATTATTGTCATAAAAATTCTGATTTTTTTCACACATTTTTAATTTTTTTAATTTATAACTAGAAGATTTGTTTCTTCAAACTTACGAAGCTTAAGATTGTATATCTTCATTTATAAGCAATGAAGAGAATGTCATGGGCTTGTCATATATTTCTACTTATTATCACTATATGGTTTAAGTTTTAATTTTACAGGTTTTTAAGAACACTTGCATTTGAGATGAGAAATGGGGGTCTTAGTCTTCTTATTTTGATTAGTTCTTTCAGGAATAAGAATGCTACCTTTGAATTGGCTTTAAGATTTAAGAAATATTTTTAGTTAATATTAATTGATTATTATTTTAGGTATTTTTTTTTTAATTTTAGTTTAAAATTAATTTTACCTACTTGATTTGTTGAATTTTAACTACACAAAATATGCGTAGAATCGTATGTAAAATGTTTACGAAGTAATTGTAAACGTATGGAGTTCTTTTCTTAGTTTAAGTTTAACGAATTGTACAAAATATATAGATATTTTCTTGGGGAATGATATTTTTGTTGTTTTACGATTACGTATTTTCGAAATTTTTTCCATTTTGCAATGACATATTTTGGAAAAAAAATTCGTGCCTTCAGGCACGGGTATTCTGGGTATTATATCAGATCTTTAGGATGCGAGTCCTGAATGTTATTGGGATAATATTGTGGCTGGAATTTTTATTATTTCTTTAAATTGTGGATAGTCTTATAAACAAATAAAGTTTCGTTCAATATTTTAAAATTGTTTACACATATTTAGATTACATATTTCACTTTGCAATTACGTACTTTGAAGAATTTTCACCGTTTTGCGATACACGTACTTTCTAAAATTTTCACCATGCGAATTTCTTGCATAGGTGATAGTCGGACATTTTTACTTGATGTGAGTTTACATAACGATAATAATCATTATTATAATAACTACCATTATTATTATTATTATTATTATTATTATTATTATTATTATTATTATTATTATTATTATTATTATTATTATTATTATTATTATTATTATTATTATTATTATTATCAGTTTGTAGTTTGTGCTTGAGGAGCTGATCGACTGACCAAAAGTGTCGTTGTGTAGTAGCTTCCGTTGTATGAACACTGGCACCATTATATAAACGACGATGAAAATGAGATATTTAGTGGGACGGAAGATAGCAAACTCGTAGATCAAGCATCTACCATTTTTCTTTTTTCTTCAAAAGTATTTTAATAAATCAAGATGATGTATGTTGGTAATATTGAGAACTTATTTATTTCTTTTGTAAAATATTTATTTTAGCTGGATATATTCTATACAATGTTGTTTGGCCCTTGCAAAATGTGAAAGCAACTAGAAATGTGTACTCCACATGTTATACATATCTAAATAGACAATGATATAATATTTGAATTACAAACTATTAGTTTTGTTCTTGGTGTATTTTTTATTTTTTTTTATACACGGCGGATAATCCTATAAACAAAGGAAACTATATCCAAAAAATTAAAATTGTTTATAATTATATATTTTATATAAAAGAAATAGACTTAAATTATACATGACTTAATATTTTGAAAAAAAAAATCGTGAAGAAGCTGCTTCCGTGTTTCGAACTCGAGATCAATCTTAGTTTTGACAAGAGCACATGCCATTGTACCAAAACATGATTTTATGCTTTTCAAAATTATCAGCGTGCTTTCAGGAACGGGCATATATATATATATATATATATATATATATATATACACACACACACACACACACAGAGAGAGAGAGAGAGTTAGGCTTTCTAACATACCTCATTAAACATATCTAGGAACATACCTATTTTTTTAAATAGTAAACAAAATAATTTTGAGTTAATATTTTTTATATGGGTTCATGATATTTCAATGTGCCCCTGTAAAAATATCCAGACTAAAATAATGTGTTTTGATATTTTTAAAAAATAGGTAAAAAAACTGGCAGTTTTAAAGGGTAAAAACTGACAGTTTTTTTACCTATGTAACAACCCTCGCTTTTGAGAACTAGTTTTATATTAATTTACTGTGTGAAGTAATTATATAAAATGTTGGAAATGGAGTAAATATAAACTAAATGAGTGAATTGAGCATATTTACTAGGTTGTTGCATATTTACTGTATGTGTATGTAAATATCATCATGTTAAGTTTTATAGTGTCATATGCTTTAAATGACATTTATGGTTTAAATGAAACCAGAACTTGAAACAATTTATAAAATTACCGGATGCCAATTTAGAAGGCGTAGTTAGTCTTGAAATGTGCGAGATAGTCAAAATGAGTGCCATATTGTATTTTTATGTTTCAGGCACTTTTGACTGGTTTTAACATAAATGTGTAGTTGTGAGTCATTTTAATGTGGTATTAACCATTTAAGTTGGGAATTAAGGAGAAAGTCACGATTTAAGTCTTGCGTTTCATTTATTTCTCTTAAGTGTATTTACTAAACCTAGAGAGAGAGAGAAGAAGAGAATTGAGAAGAAAGGAGGAGAAAAATAGAGAGATTGAAGATTAAGACTTGGGATTGTTGCTACCACAAGGAAATCTGAGATTTCTACCTCAAGGCAAGTTTTCTACTTGCTAAAATGTGATTTAATATGAATACATTGTGTTGATAGTTGTGGATTGGTTATGGTTTAACAATTTTAGGGTTTTAATTGGATTTGTGGGTTTTGAATCCTTGGAAGTTGAGTTAGATGATTTTTTGTGTAAATAATAGTAGTTAATTGCATTTATGATTGGTTGGTTGCAATAAATGATCTTGGTTTGGGTAGAAACAAGTTGGGAGAAATTTATAGTCCAAGACTCCATAACCGAATTAGGTAATTCTGGGCTGGGCGAATCTATTCGCTATAGGGGCAGCTTACAAGTCTAAGTGGACCGAATCGATTCGGCCTATCCAAATCGATTCGGCAATTTTGCAGAAAGTCGGGTCCTCTTATCCGAATCGATTCGGCTGGTCCGAATCGATTGGCTTTCAGACCGAATCGATTCGGCCAGGGCGAATAGATTCAGAAATCTTGCTATTTTGAGTTATTCTTCTAACTCAATTCCAACTCTTTTTCTTTAGGCTTAGGACTCGGGAACCTTCTTGTATGAAGTAAACTTAGGGTCCTAGAGTCCCAGATGAGTTAGTTAACTACCCTACATTAGAAATGGTTTATATGGGGGTTGTTCTGGGGGTATACAAATTGATGTTAGGGCATCCTTTTCCTTTAGTTAACTATTATGAGTCTAGGAGTTGTAAGGTCGTACTGGGAGACTTTAGAAGCTCAATGGAATTATGGTAGTCTTGATGGTTTATAATAACACCACAAAAGAATGTTTGGAGAATAAATTGAGAATTTATTCATTCATTGAGGTTATAATGATGACGTGAATTACGTATGGCTCCGGATAAAATGTGATGTATTTACTAAAATGGAAATGGAAATGAAAATGAATATGGTAAATAATAATTTACTTAAACACACCTCTCTAAATGCCATCATAAGGGAAGTTCGCGCGTGAGGTGAAGTCCCCTGGCTAATGAATGCAGCGTGAATATAGTCCTCGACCATATGAGCGTTTATTATATGTTTCTTCTGTGCTAGTGGGGTAATTTCGGGTGTGGTCATGACTCACTCGCAGGCATATGGCTGCTTCCCGACGTCTTGCGTTATAGGTGCCCAGGTTGTCTTGGTTGATAGGCCCTGGAAGATGATGGTCATTTAGGGTCGCGCACAGTGGGGAAACCCGGACGGGCGTTCTTAGAATCGTTATATGTATACGAATATAGCTATTCTTATTCAAGTTAGACTTGATTTATGATAAATGCCACAAAGAGAATATAATTGTGACTATGTTTCCTAATAAGGAACGGAACGATGAAATGAATCAGTGTAAATGATGGATGTTTTTAATTAATGTTAATTATTCATATCCTCTTGCATAACTAAATTAAACTTATCATCATTTAATTTGTTTTAGTTTATGCATTGAATTGAAACGAACAAGAATTTAGTAGATCCCCTGACTAAAGGTCTTGCTAGAGAAATGATATATATCACCTCAAAAGGAATGGAACTAAGGTCTATAAAATAAATCAACTATACTTAATGGGAACACAACCTATGTTTTCAAAATATAGACAAAGTTCAATGTGGTACTAACAAGTTAAATGATAGTTATGGAACACAGGAACTTATATGTAAAAGTCCATTCATATGTGCCTAAAGTTGGTATTATGCATAATAGAGGATGGAATTTACTTCTTAATAAATCATATAAATATGACTCGCAGAATCACTGAAGTTGATCTACCTATATAAGTGATAAAAGTGAGGCCTATTTATATGGAACTAAGATCGATCCTAAGATACTCATGAAATCAGGATAAGCAAAAGATCATAAATTTGCGTGCTAACAGAAAACTCTTCAGCATAGAGATCAGTATGTGTAATGGTTCCATCTCGTCTCAAAGGGTCCTTAGTTCAAGATACGTTTACCACAGTACCTTGATGGATCTTTGAATTATTTTTACCAAGTGTAAGTTCAAGTTCGAAAGACACTTCTCATTTGTGTACTAGATTTCAGTGATAATTCCATAAACTTTGTTACTGTCTATATGCATTTGTATCTTCAATTTCTTATTTTCGAGAACTTTAAAATGGTGGGGAATTGTTGGAATTTGAAAATATGATTTATTAATTAAATTATACCATTGAGTTTTATTTTTGGAATATGATTTAGTATTAATATTATGTAAGTGAGTTTTTATATATTGGATCTTCTAGTAGAGAGAGAGAGCTAAAGAAAAATGGGTGTAAATGAGGTGGGTATGGTTTTAGTGTCCCACATAGAAACTTTATAAGAAAGTGAAAGGATATATAACTAAAAGAAAAAAGATGACTATTAGTCTTCTAGTCAAAGAGGCTATTCTATGGTGCTTTGCAGTGGAGCAAAGCACTACCAATCGCGACGCGCGTTCGTATGATCACGCGACGTGCGAAAGGGTGATTGGGCGACTTAGGGTGCATTGGGAGCTTTGATGACGCACTTGGGACTTCTCACATATGCATCGTCGCTCGGAGCATTGGAGCCTAAAGTTTTGTCAAAGTCAACCATATCGATGATTGTGGTTAATCGATCTGATTAAAGGATGTTATAACCCAAGAGGGTTTATCTAAATCGTTAGATTGACTCACAGAGATTCATATAGGGGTGCGTCCATTCTCTTATGATAAGACTTCGAATATACACCGTGAGATCAAAGAAATTTCGAAAAGACTTGATCTAACGGTTGCTAAAATGAGAACTTAAAAGGAGGTGATTGTTCATGAAAAGTCACCCAAATTGCTGTAAAAAGAGTTCCAGGTCTCTGTTTTGGACACCTAAAATTGCTCTGTTTTCCTATATCCATCCTCTACCTTCTGGAATTATTAAGTTAACATTTCAGAGTTTTCCTAGTTTAATCAAATCATAAATAGTTTGAATCAATCAAGAAACATCATTACATTGTATCCTGAAGGCAAATTTCTACTTCAACTCCATTGTGTACTCACGGTTTTCATTCGAAAGGGAAGAAATATTGCCTAAAAGATAGTGTTCCTAGAACCTGCCTTGCAGTAACTTGGATTTAGAATTATTATAATTCCTTCATAAATTTCCAACAAGATTATTGTCATAAGCTCTACATAAAAAGTAGTATAATTCCCACTGTTTTTGCCAAAAAAAAAAAAACTTGACATACCTCTATGATTTCTGAAAATCCCACTAATAGCAGCAATACTTAGATTTCCAAGAGATAATATATTTATGTTAATATTGACCCACCTAAGCAATGGGGATTCCCATTGAACTTGGATGACTTTAGGGACTTGCTTAGGAATACTTGTAGTAGTTTAAGAATTAAGAACTTACACATCATAAATGTCACTGTTCATATGACTAGAGATGAGTTGATTAACGAGCTATGCCTTCCTTTCAAGTAAGCCAGACAACGATGAATAGAAGGAGTTTAATTATGAAGAATTGATTTCTCCATTTCCTTTTAATGTCAATTCCACACGACATAGATGCAATCCACAAATTTTTAATTTAAAAACTTAGATCCCTTTTGATGGCATGTTTCCAAAAATCCACCGTTACCATATATGAGGATGAATTTGGAAGATGTGGTTGATCTAAGACCAAATATGAGAAAAAAGGAGCAAGTAATACATACAATATAAATGGATTCTTTTTCCTTTTTACATAACTCACATCTAGAGGAAAATATTAACCCCTATTTCTTTAACATGTTTAAGTGGGAAGTTTACCATGAAGCAATATTCAAACTAGAGTTGAGATTCAAGCAGGAATAAATTTTTGCCACAAAGACTCCAGCTAAGGCTTTTCAGTTTGATTATTTAGCAGAAATAAATAAGCTCCTTCAATTTTTAAGTTCCCGTCCATACTATGGGTCCAAATGAGCCTATTAAGTATTGTATCAAGAGGCAACTAATTTCTTTGATCAAGTTTGTTAGGCATAGTAGAAAGTATATCATTTAGGAAAATGAAAATCAGGTGAAATGAATAACATATCACATTTTATTCTATACGAAAAAATAACTTTGATATATAAAGTTAAAACATTTTTTGTATTTTTAAAAGTATGATAAAAATAAAGCTAGGGAAAATCTAAATATCCAGTGGTAGGAAAAAATATGTTTTACGAATATTAGGACAAAATAAATATGATTCGTAACACCGAGTGTTTTTTTTAAGCCGTAAAAAAATATTTGATAAATTTAATATTTCGGGGAAATAAATTTTTGGAATTTAATTAATTTTAGGATGTAAAAATGTTGGTTTTGATTTATATAAAATATAAAGTTTTAAGAGGAATTTAATTTTGGGGTAAAATTGGGAATTTCTAGGTTTATTTATAAAACGGTGGCTATTTTGGTTCGTCAGGCCGATTGAACCGGTTCGGCCCTGGAAGCGAACCGGTCCGCACCGATAGTGGCGCCCTGGTGGTTCTTTTTTTAGTATTTGTGTTTATCTTAAACTGTACTATTTTCCTCTATTAATTAAAATTGGGTTTAGAGTTTTTAATATACTTTATATCATTCTGAAAAGCAGTAGCTTCCCATAATTTTATCTCGTCTCTTCTACAAAATATAAACTCCATTAAACACAAGTTTCAACCCAAGTTTTGAAGATCCAAATCAAGTAATGTATTTTTACTATTTTTGCAAGAGGAACACAACCGTGCAATCAGATTTTCAAAACGACTTCTTTTTAGGCATGAATAGTTCTATTGTTCCTCTTAAGTATTATGCGTTTTATATATTGCCTAAAGTTTAATAATTGATGTTTTTCTTATAGAATTTGGGAAGACTAATTAGAAAAAGTGAAAGTAACTACGGGGCTGTTTTTATTAAAATATTAAAATATATTTAAGACTTGAAAGAATCGTATGCTTAGATTAGAGATATGGACTACGATAGAATAGTGAGACGTTTCATGTATTAAAATTTAAAAACATGAATTTGTTATAATATTTCGACTCAAAAAGTCACAATTTTTATGTTTAGGTTGTCGAATGAATTTTTATGGTGTAATGTCATGAATATGCATGTTAAAAATAGAATCTTGTGTTAATTAGAAAAATGGCACTTATGTGAAAAGTCATAAAATATTACAACTTGTGTGACTTTTGATAGAACTTTTAGGTATGGGACTAGTAGGTAGGCCTCGTTGTTATTAACACTTTCTGGGTATGGGACTTGGGAGTGTAAATTCGTACGGTCGGGTATTTTCTAGGGGGGGCTAGATAGTACGCTGTCACGTGTTTTTCGTTAGTGTAGGTGCGAGACTAGGAGGTGATATGTGGTTGGTTTTCCTCCTAAGTGTAAGGCTAGAAAACGCTTGTGATTTTGGTAATCTCTAGATATGAGACTAGGGATTGATTGTATTGGGTTGCCCGAATAAAGGTTGAGGCTAATAGAAAACTATGAAAACTTGATAATAAATAGATAATTAATGCCTAAGAAAAAGAACGGGTATTAAAATGAGTTTGCGTTGCGAGTATATACAGGGATTAAAATTTGGCCAAATTGGATATAACGACGTGTGTGTGTGTGGAGTCATGAGTATGTGTCGAGCCAATGAATTTGGACAAACTGAATATAGTGACATGTCATGCGTGGAACCTCACAGTATGCGCAGTGCTAATGAAATTCGGAGAATTGGCTATAGTGAGGGGAATATGTGTAGTATGGAATTATGGGCGCCATAGAAGTATGTGCAGGACTCGTAATAGGGTGAACTGGATATATTGGTATCTCATTAATAATATTGGTTACATTAATTTAATTAGTAATTGTGAATTCATAATGAAATGTTGTAATATCATAATGGGGACTTGAATAGTGGGGTGGCTTAGTTATGTGGGTAGTTAATATAGTGTCACTTTACTTGCAGGTTATTATATCGTTTAATTTAAAACACTTTATATTTATCATGTATGATACTTATGTCTGGATTCATAGACCCTAATTGAAAGGAGTAGCTAGTATTCATGCGGTGGGCTTTGACACATTGTGTTGACTAACATTTCAGGTATTGTTGCAGAAGTGGATGCACAAGATGGATTGGAGATTTTTGGAGTGCAGCTGGTGATTTACTTTTATTTCTTTAGTAGTTTAGGTTGTTTTAATTCCATCGTTTTATTATGAGACAGTTATTATGGATTTGGTGGTCCATTCGGTTCGCTAGTTATTTACGATTTTCAGTTAAAGATTATAGTTGGATTATTTATTGAATATTATTCTATCTTTTGGAGTTGGATTTATATTTGGAGTTAGCATGGTGATGGATTTTAATTGCATGGCTTTTTATATTTGTTGGATTTATTCGAATTATATCTTGTGTAAAAAGTTTTTTTAAATCTCGTATTTCTGTCACATACTGACAATGATATTTTATTTAGTGATGCCCAATGTAGTTTGGCGGCGGCTGGCCACCCCACTCGTCAGAATGTGCGTGGTGTTACATGATTCACATTTTAATGTAATATATCTGGTGTAAAGTCCCACAAATTAGCAATAAGTTAAAGGAACGACTATTCCCGCACTCATATAATACTCCCCCACTCCATTTTTATGTGCAAAGACTATTCATACCTTTTAAACTCATTTGACTCAACCTTACTTAAAAAATTAACGGACCACTTAAAAAAACAGACCATTTAAAAATTAAAAAAAACATTTGAAAAATAATACCACTTTTTACAAAAACAAGTAAAGCTAACGAGATTTTTTTTATATATGTTTTTTTTTAAAACGTAATGGTCAATTTAAAAAAGAATCAACGGATACTATTTTATACATAAAATATTTAAAAAAAATAAAGAATAGTTTAAACAAAGAGTAAATAATAATGGACATTTTTTATATGTAAAAAATAGTTTTAAAATAATGGACCGTGTAAAAATGAATGAATTTCTTTATATATAAAACATCAATTTAAAAATTATTTTCAAATAATATACAAATTTTTACATGAAATCAAATTTTATTATTTTCAGAAGATAATTTTTAGTAAAATATTTTTTTATATTATATAAAACAGTTTTTTCTTTTTATTTTAATTTTTTTTTTCAATTTATAAAATATTTTTTATATACATTTTATGTCTAAATTCCATTTTCAATTATATTTTAGTATTTATTTATTTTTATTCTTTGATAACCGTGAGTATCTAAGCTTCGCCCGACTATATCCCATGGGACTCTAAAGTTAACGAACGGTTAGATCCTCTGGTCGCGCTTGTAGTGACTTGAACTTGCAATGTGTGAGGAGCACACCCAAGGCCTGACCCGCTGAGCTACAACACAAGTTAGTATTTATTTTTTAGAGAAGAAGTATATTAAGTTTTTAGTGTCGATTGCATCAGTTAGGATTTGTTGAATTTTTATTTTTGACTTTTAACTATTATTTTTTAAAAAAACATTATAATTTATTTTTGTTAATTAGTTGTCATTTTCGTTGAATATCATAGGTAGTTAAAATTTATTTTGTTGGAGATAATTAGAGTTCTAACCATTTTTTGCATATTTTGATTGGGTGCTACGATGTGAATAAGAGCTATGTAGATTTATTTCGGGTGTTATGATTAACAAAGATTTTTTTTATTAATTCTCTTGTGAAAATTAAATTTGATAAATCCAGTAGACTTTGTGAACTTCAATGTTTTTTTGGCGATATATTCTAATGTGGAGAATTGCTATTTTATATAAGTATATTTAATCAAATGAAGTTTACTTGTTATACATTCAAAGTGGAGTGTCTAAGAAAAGTAGAGTCAAATGGTTTTTACGTGTAAGAAAGTCTTTGTACCTAAAAATGGTGTGATGGAGTATTCTAAGAGTGTGGGAATAGTCGATCCTAAGTAAAAAAATATAATAATTATAATATACAAATATAACTAAACTCAGGGCGGATTCATGGGGCGCGATGAGGGGCGAAGGCTCCCTCTCGGTTTTTCGAAAAAAATACCGAGAAAAAAAATCTAGGAGTGTTTTGTGTGAAAACAAATAAGTGAAACGTGTTATTTTTAGAGGGTTTTAAAATATAAGGGACAAAAACCTTAAATACATAAACTTTAACGTAAAACTAAAATCTAAGACTAAAAGGAGACTCGATCATTTTAAGTTTTAAGCCCCAAACTAAGACCAACAAAATCCCAAATACCCTCTTTTCTCTCACGACAACCTGCCTTCCCTCCCTCCTGTCTCTGCCTGCTGCCATCTCCTGCTGCTGGTGGTCATCGTCCCCTACTACCTTCAGCTTTCTGCTCCACCATCCGACCCATCTCCAAACTAAAGGTATGGTTTTTTCTTTGTTTCCAATTTTGTTGTCCACAAAATATATGAGGGTTGTGGCTTCTTTTTTTGTTCACAAATATATATTATTTGAGCATTCTTTGCTGTTAATTTTTTAGATTTGAATATTTGTTGTTTTTTTTTTTTTTAGATTTGAGTGTGACCATTTTTTTTAGTATTAATGTTGTTCATTTTAATGTTGTTAATTATTTAGGCAAACTATACTATTTAGGCAAAAAAAATTTAATTGTGTATTTATGTTGAATAATTGTGTATTTATGCCACGTAAATGTTGCTATATATTTATTGGGTGTGAAAAATAAGTGAAAAAAATAACTTTAAATTTTTTTATAAATCTCAATTAAAGTTGAATTAACCATAAAAAAAATTCGCCTTAGGGGCTCCCGCCCCTGAACCCCTAGCACCACTCGAAAGTTTGACTCCCTCTGAACAAAAATTCTAGATCAGTCACTGACTAAACTTAACCGGACAAACCCATTTGTAGACCTATTGAGAATCATTTATGCGAACCCGAAAAGGACACAAGCATTCATCAAGATTAAAAAGTAGGTCACATTTCGTCAAACATGAACTTGACGTTGTAAATAAATATGTTGGGCTAGTGTCAAGTAATTAAACACGGTTGATTATTACATAAAATGGGGTGAAAAAATGATACTATTAACCAAAGAAAAAATATATAAAAAATTTAAAAGTAAAAGATTTATAATTTAGTGAAATATTAAAGTAGAGCAAGAGAAGGTTAAAATTTGCTCTTGTTTAAGCATGCAAAGACCCTTCATGATACTCGACTTTTGTTTCTCTACCTCCTTTTGATTTTGAAAAAAGCTTTGTTTTGTGGAGCAGACCTAAAGGTCATATAAACAAAAAAAAGTTAAAATGAGATGATGAATGGATGTTTTTGACATAGGAATTTTTTGTTTTTATTTATTAAGTCCAAATATGAATCATTCAAATTTAAGAAGTATTAGATAGTTTTTTTTAAATGATTAAGAGGCTAACAGCTATATTTGTCTCTAAATGATTAAGAGGTAGAGTTAATTATGAAGACTAAATCTGATATCGTAATTCGTCTATATACATTTATACAGGGGTACATTCCGACAAAAATAAATATATTTTTTAAATTCAGATTTCAGACATCAAATTTAATTTTCAGATTTCAAATTTAGACTTTATATTCAGATGAAAAAATAAATGCAGCCTTCGTAAAAGTTTAGGATAAAACAATCATTAAACAAATACTTCGGAGTGCCTTAGGATTTTGGTGAAATGCCAATATCACTGCCAAATGTTTATCCTATTTTCTTCCTTTTATTGTTTTTTCCTTTTCAAAACTTAAGTCACGTGTGAAGCCTTAAAACAATCAGTTATTGAAAATTTGAGAAAGAAGGTTTTTGAAAAAATATTGCATGTGAATCCCAAAAGAATTGTGCTGAGCTTAGACCAATTAGTTTATGCAACTTCTCGATGAAGATCATCTCTAAGGTGCTTTCAAACAGATTGGCTAAAGTCCTTCCTTTCATCATTTCTTCTAACCAAAGTGGATTCATTCAAGGGAGAGCTATCCAAGACAACATTCTTCTAGCAAAAGAGATGGTGGAAAACTTTGGAAAAAAGGCTCATGGAGGTAATGTTCTTATTAAATTGGACATGGAAAAAGCATATGATAGAGTCAATTGGGGAATTCTAATTTCAGTGCTCAGGGGCTTTGGCTTTGGGTAAAGATGGATTGATTTTATTTGGAGCATTATATCCTCTAATGGGACCTTTATTCTTTTTAATGGATAAAGTTGTGGTTTTTTTAAATCCCCAAGAGGTTTAAGGCAAGGGGACCCCATTTCCCCAGGACTTCTCATTATTGCTGCTGATTTCTTGAGTAGAGGTTTGAATATGCTTACAGAAAAGGGGAAAATCACTCCTTTATACTTACCTAGTGGAAACCTCATTATATCTCATTTTTCCTTTGCTGGTGACCTAATTATTTTCTGTATATGGGACAAAAAAATCTTAAGGAATTTAATGGGATTTTTTTATTCTTATTCTTCCATGTCTGATCAAAAGGTTAATTTCAACAAGAGTAGTTTCTCAGTTGATTCCAAATGATCTCATCAGTTCAAATCCAAAGTTGTTGATTGTACAAGCCTGAGATTTAAATACGTTCCTTTTAAATATCTAGGTTGTCCTATTTTTGAAGGAAGAAACAAACTTAAATACAGTGACAACTTGATTCAAATATTGAGGGCCAAATTGGCAGGTTGGTAGTCAAAATTTTTGTTTATGGGTGGAAGATTGATTCTCATTAAACATGTTCTATCATCTATTACTCTTTTCTTATTGACTTCTATATCCCCTCCCCAAACCATTATCCTCAGAATTCATAATCTTTTCAATAATTTTCTTGGGGCGGTTCTATTGATCAAGGTTGGAAGTTCCAATGGAAGAAATGGGAAGTGTTATGCAGAGATACTCAAGAAGGTGGCATGGGATTCAAGGATTTTAATAGCATTTTGAAAGCTTCATCCATGAGACTTTTTTGGAAACTCAAGTCAGAGAAATCTCTCTGGTCTTCTTTCATGGCCAACAAATACAAGAACCTAAATGCTGCATCTATTGGTGGATCTCAGTCTTGGAAGAGAATGAAATCAATTGAAGAAGCGTGTTTAGATAATATGGGATATGTGGATGGTTTCTGGATCTGGAAGCCTCATATATCTGGTGATTTCACTTTTTCTTCTACTTATGAGTTGTCTATTGAGCATTTTCCTTCATCCAGAGTTTATGAGCAGATATATAATTCTACTATTCCTCAAAAAATCTCTATTATCTCTTAGAAGTTGTGGAACCATATTAATGATTGCATCCAGAAGGTGGGGGTTAGACTTTTCTCTAGATTCAAGTCTTGTAAAAATCATGCAGAATCCATTATTCATTCCTTTATTCAATGTCCTATCATCTTCCCTATTAGGAAGTTTTTTTGTTGATCTGATGGGAATTTCCTTAGATAGTTACTCTATGTCTTCTCTTATGCATAGTTGGTGGTTGAAATTAGGTTCAAATGATTATCATAAATTTCTCTGTAAGTGCACTCCTACTGTGATTTGTTAGGAGATTTGGAAAAGTAGAAATATGTCTACTTATGAAGATGCCCAAATGGATGCTTCGTATATCATTTCCCAATATATTTTTTTAATTTCTAATATCTGTTCATGCCTTTCTTTTAAGAAATCTTTCTCTGTGTTTGATGCTGGTATTAAAGAGGTCTTTCACCTAAAGTCCTCATACAATATCCAATTATGCAAGTCCATCAAATGGTCTTTTACCCATTCAAATTGTTTCAAACTCAATATTGATGGTGCTTCTAAGGGAAATCCAGGTCCTAGTGGATGTGGGGGAATTATTAGAGATGATAAGGGAAATGTAATTCTATTAATGCTCATTCGACAAATATTACTTCCAATTATTATGCTGAATTATATGGTATTAGAATGGGAACGAAGTTATGTATTGACTTTCATATTGATGAGATTCATATAGAGGTAGATTCTATGTTTGTGGTGAATCTTATCAATAGGAACTGGAAGCCTCCCTAGAGACTGAAGAATTTAGTGACTGAGATCAAAGAAGACTTGAAGGTTCTAAAATTTTCTTTATCCCTCTGTTACATGGAATCTAATAGGGTGTCTGATTCTTTAGAAAATTTTGGCATTCATTTCAAGAATTCTCAAATCTTTTCTTCTATCGTGGAACTTCCTAAGGGGATATTAGGCTTGACAAGATGGGTTGTCATTACATCAGATCTTCTACTTTCAATTTCTAGTTATCTTCTTTATATTTTTGTAATGGGGTTGTTATAAAACCCCATATTTATTTCTTTCAAGTTCTCTGTAGTTTGATTGCCACTTTGGAGAGGTTGTTTCTCCTTGAGTAATAATAGTGGTGGGGGTTCTTTCCCTTTTAAAAAAATGGAAGTTCGAAAAAAAGGTCATGTGGGAGGTCTGCACAACCCTACTCTTTTTTAAGTTTGATTAATGAATAAGGTTCAAACGCATGAAAGCTTGAAATCAAAATATAGTTTG
Organism: Sambucus nigra; assembly: GCA_949130495.1. Lineage (NCBI taxonomy): Eukaryota > Viridiplantae > Streptophyta > Magnoliopsida > Dipsacales > Adoxaceae > Sambucus > Sambucus nigra. The sequence goes on along the minus strand of OX422220.1, from coordinate 220,369,851 downwards.
ATCGATTGTTCAAGATAGCCCCCATGTATTGTCCATGCTTCCTCACTCTAATAACCAAATATTTTTTATCGTTAAATTAGCTTGCATGTTCTTCTTCTTTGAATATTATTGTATTTAAAAACGTTGTTAGCATTTTATCCCCAAAAAACTAAAAATAGAAAATTTAGAAGTTATTTTTAAATTCAAATAAAACATTGTTGACTTATATGTTTGAATAAAAATTAATGAGAAGTAATTTTAAATGCAATCACGGTGGATGGTGTGTCGGAATTTTAAAATAATATAATTTATTAAGTAAATTCTATTATAGAGTTTATTTTTGAAATATAATTTAGTATTTATATTGTATAAGTTAGTTTTTATTTATTAGGTTTTATATTGGGTCTTCAAGTAGAGAGAGAGAGAGAGAGAGACCTAAAGTAAAAAGGGTGTAAATGAGGTGGGTATGGTTCTAGTATCCCACATAGATACTTTACAAGAAAGTGGGAGGATATATAACTAAAAGACAAAAGATGACTATTAGTCTTCTAGTCAAAGAGGCTATGCTATGGTGCTTTTCAGTGGTGCGAAGAACCACCAATCGCGACATGCGGTGTGCGGTCGCGCGAAATGGCAACTTAGGGCGCATTAGACACTTTAATGGCGAACTTGACAAACAGGATGATCTGAACCATCAGATTGACTTGCGACATTTCGTACAGGAGTGTGTCCATTTGCCTATGATGAGACATTAAATCTAGACAGTGGGATCAAAGGAATTCCAAAAAGACTTGATCCAACGTTGCTGAATCACAAGCCTGAAAGGAGGTGACTATTCATGAACAACCACAAAAATGGTTATAAAAAGAGTTCCAGGCCTCTATTTTGGACAACAAAAATTGCTCTGTTATCCTCTCTCCATCCTCTACCTTTTGGCATTATTAGGTTCACATTTTTGAGTTTTCTTGGTTTGATCAAATCGTACATCGTTTGAATTAAACAAGAAACATTACTGCATTGTATCCCGAAGGTAAATTTTTACCTCAACTCCGTTGTGTACTCGCGGTTTTCATCCTGAAGGGGAGAAGTATAGCCTAAAAGACAACATTCGTAGAATGTGCCTTGTAGTAACTTTGATTCATAATTATTATAATTTATTCATAAATTTCCAACATGGTGTAGTATTTTAATAAAACCTAATAAAAACATAAAATGTAAATGTGAATTAAAACCTTTAAACGTTGTTTTTAAACAGTACATATAATGTTCTTACACTTTTTTTATTATAAAATATGATTATGTGTACTTTCATATTTTCATCAAATTAAAATATAAAATGAAATCACTTTGGATGTAATATTAATCGATAGAAAACTTGCAAACAAAGAAGATGAAATTGATCAATTCGAGCATTGGGCTACTAAATACAAATTTCGTCCCCACTGAGAGTGCCAGCAGTTGAAATCAATTGGTGTCACCCTTCTAGAATAAAATGATCTTTAACACGGGCAAAAAGCACTACAATTTGTGTATCCCATGAACCAATAATGTATGATAGTCGCTATGTCTTGATTAATAGTGAAAAGTATTGGAAAAGGCTTTTTCTCGCTTAAATGCATAAACAAGACTTGGATTTATAGAAAAAAGTTTGTTTTATGAAAATATGTATCTTTTGTTATAAGCAGTCACTTTAGGAACGTTTCTCATGAAAAGTCTTAACCAATTGCGACCTTTAGCAATGGTTCTGAAAATAATTATCATATATAGTGAATAGTCGCACCTTTTAGCGACGATTTAGAAAATTTGTCCGAATAATTAATTAAAATTTCCCAAATTACATAAACTAATAGGGTACTTTGAGACCAATTTTCTCACTCATTTGTTAAATGCTTTAATCAAATGAATATACCAAATCTTCTTGCGAAGAGGAATTTGCAGGTAATTTGACTCCTATTATTTGAGGTGTGGGTTATATATTAACTAAGACTCTTAGTTTACCAATAAGTTAATTTTGGCAAAGTAATAAATTGTGTAAAAACATAATTATTTCAAATAATAACCCACATGAATAAATTTTGTGTGAGGAATCAAGTGAACATGAAGACAATACTATAGTGGAAAAGAGTTGCATCAGTAAAGAAAGTTTTCGGCCTTGAATTTTTCCTAGTGAGAAACTATCAAATTTACTGGTCAATCAATGAACGTGATGTTTTTAATTGATTAACCTTTTTGTATAAAACAAGACAATATAATTTATGTAGTCCTTTTACGAATATTCTTTGTTCTCATTGTTATGTTCGCTTTGTCCTTGGACACCACTTAGTTTCATTAGTGTAATACCCCTAAATTTTAATGTATTAATTGAAATGGTAAAGTTTACGATTTATAATTATATGTGCATATAGTGGCATGTGATGCCAGTATTTATTTGTGCATATGTTATGTGGGTTATATATATTATTCGACATTGGAATTGGAATTAGAATTGGAAATGAATTAATAATTATTAAATAAATAATTGACTCATTGATTTTGGACTTGTACTGTTTAGAGGATAAGATGTTTAGTATGGTAGTTAAAGTTGACTTTTAGGATATGTAAAAGTTTCGGGTATATGACACCCTATAATATTTAATAATAGATTGATGAGGTCTAAATTAAACGAGACAGACGTCTAAACAGTTAAGTATCATTCTATGCATGCGTAAAGACTTAATTATATAAATGAAATGAAAACTATATATAGACAACTAAACCATTCACCAACTCTCATACTGCAATACATGCAAAAAAATCTATGTAGTCAACTATGACATACAAGTCAACACTCAAAACATGAAATGTATAAGTACTACATAAGTCTCTCCAGACTAAACTGAAATAGTAAAAATAATGATGGAATTTGGCACACAAGCCAGGGAAACTTACATCCTAATGAGTATCAGCAATGAGGAGACTGAGTGGTAGCGATGAAATCTATCAAGGCTACAGCATAGGTGGCCTCAGTCCTGAAACGTTAAATGCAAAACTTTAACAATAATTTCAAAGAGAATAAATATATAATCAAAAATTGAATAAATCATAACTACAAACATACCTCTTGCATTTTAAATGTCTTTTTGATTTATCCCCCAAACAATCCTAGATAATGCATGCATCTAAATTTCAAATCCCCGAGTGAACCCCATTTTAGAGTTTTATCCTTCACAATTGATTACAACTCAAGGATTCACAATGTTCATTACAATAAATAATTTCGAGTGTATAAAAATAAATAAGACACTCATGAAGTCTATAAACATGAACTTTAACATTTACTAAAGAAGTTGTCTCTTGCTTATGTTGGTCAAATTAATGAAGGCCTATCCCAATTTTCCTCGGGGATCACTCGCGCGTACCAAGTATATTTTGAGGTGATCTTAACACTAAATCCTTATAAAAAGCAAGGGATCAATCGCCACATCTACCCTTAACTCATATAGTCTACCATACCCAATTTTGTATGATGAAATCTCACCGTCAATCTGTAACAACCCCTATTTTCTCACGTAAAGGCTGTTCAGGTACGATACACCGAAGATAGGGATTGCTTGTCAATCAATACCATTATTAGAACAAAAGTAAATATAAATAAGTTATTTTCCAAAACTTTTGTGTTTGTAAAATTAAGCACATACACAATAGTCCATTAATCCAAACCACCATTATAATAATAAAATCCAACTAGAGTAATAAAATCCCAATCGACAAAAAACAAAAGAGTATCGGGCTTATGCCCTTACAAATGTTCATAAATGATTGAAGTTGAAAAGAACATATGCTAGAAACAATTGAATCTGAATTTGGAGAGCAATCTAGATCGCGGGACTTCTACAGCATAATCAAACTATCCCTATCTAGGAGCACTCGGGGGGAGAAAACATTTAAATTTGGGTCAGATCCCGAGGTGTGCAAGAATTAACTTGAATAATATATGAATGTAATAATATAGTCGATGCACAATAATTATTCCCCCTTTCATCACTCACATGCGTATAAGATCTCACCTCTCATCTAAGTGTAATACTGTTCGCACCCCACTAAATCCCAAATAATGAATGGTGACATCAACTCTATTTGTAAACAGGTATATCGATAATAATTATTTAAATGTAATTCCTACATTTTATTTCCCAACATTCATTTATCCCAGTATCATTATTCTTTCAGTTAAGGCATAAACATTTATTATGCATTTTAGGGTCTCATGTATAAATATTGTTCACTTCGTTGGACAATTAAATTTATTTAATTCATGTCTAGTCAAATAATATATATATATATATATATTGACACACAAGGCTAAGGGGCCATCACAAACACACATATACATTGGGGGCGGTCCCTACGTAGGACACCTGTATACGACCCATACCCAGCGGTGATACAGGAACAGTCAGCACCAATACATACCTCTAGTGGGTGGAGCCTCCATGTAGTACCTATATGGCCTACACATCATCAAGACCACCTGTGACGACGTGGGGTATGCGTCCCGAATGCGCGAACCCCCGAGCCGATAGGATAGTCCACGGATATGGCATATCCACATAATAGCACATATTATTATCCCTATAATATGTACTCTATAATTACCTTAAACAGCCCAATTAAAAAGATCCACAACATTTCTCATTTATTAATAATTTATCATCTAATAAATTATTAACTACATCTGATAAATTAATACTTAACCATCTAGTTAAAGATAATGATTATTAATTCTGGTGGGAGTGAGCCATTAGTCCCTTAATTAATTAACCCGCTATTCAAAACTCTCTGTCTTAATTATTATGTTACTGGCGCTCATAGGGTAATAAAAATTGGTTTAAGCAACTGTAAAAACAGGCAAGCCGAAAAAGGACGAAAAAGTCCAAATTTTGACACGTCATTCTAACTGTTAGAACTCTCGTTCGTGCGATATGGCACATCGTTCGAAAGCCCTGCCGCATTATTTGAACGAGGCCTCGTCTTCTCCCTCCGCCTCTCTCGATTTTTGGGTTTCCCAAATTTCCAAAATTCCTAATTTTTAACAGTATACGAGTTTAACATTTTCATGCCAAAATTTCCATTAACAGTCCCAACCAAAATCATTAGTATAATCAAGTGTTTATGGATTTAAGTCTCTAATATCCAACAATGTTCGTTTCATAAGAAGGACATTTATTTGGGGGAATTTCTATCTAGAATTCATCCCATAAATGATAATTAATCATCTCTACAGTTATTAACCAATTGTCCCCAAATAATTATCAAACTTAGGAAAATCTAATCATCAATTTAAACACTTCGATTCATAATTTCTAGAACAATCTCTACATGTTCATCCTTCGTCTACATGTGGGTTTTCATCATCAAATCAAACATAATAAACCTTAATTTCAAGAAATCTAAAGGGGATAAAATTATGCTTTTAGAAATAAATTACAGACATAGATTATACAAGAACATTCTTGCCTTTAATTTTGTTAGAGGAGAATCCCTTGAAAGCTTTAGATTCCCCTTTGTTCTTGCCCTTTTTCATTCTCTTGGTATTTCTCCCTTTTCTCTCTCGTGGATGCTACTTTAGGTTTTGATTTGTGATAATGGGGGAGTGGTTTACCCCCCATTTAACCACTCAATTAGTGTTAATCCTGAGTTGGGTCAAAATCCCAACTTTTGAACCCCCAAAAGGACCGTAATCCACAACCCAATAAGCCCAAAAGTTACCCAACCTATATATTATTGACCCGGGACCATTTTTAAAGTCTTAATTCATTTAAACGAATCCATATGAGTCCCAAAATATGTTATGAATAATTTATGTCAATAACATATGTATTGTTAATTTGTGTCGTACATTAATTTTGAATTTGTCTAATATTACCTTTAAATGTCACACACAGGTACATTAAATTAGTCATAACTAAATATAATTACAAAGTAATTTCGATTGCGCAATTATCAAATAGCATCATTGAATTATTTATTTTAGAAGAAAAAATGCGGGGTATTACATTCTTCCCCCATAATAATGGGATTCCATCCTCGGAGTCAAGAAAGTATGTACCTAGCTAGAAGAGTTCGGGATACTTTGCGCGCATATCGTCCTCCCTCTCCTAAGTCAACTCGTCCTCCAGGTGGTGTCCCCACTGCACCCGAACTAAGGGAATAACGTTGGATCGAAGTCGGTGCTTCTATTAGTCCAGAATGGTTATCGGTCTCTGCTTATAGGTAGCGTCTGCCTGGAGCTCAATCTCATAGATGTAGATGTGATGGTACGCCACAGTGAAGATATGTGACAAATGTCATACATCCACTGCAAGTGTTCCGGTAATCCCAATCGATATGCTATGGAACAAATCCTCTCCAAAATAGGGAATGGTCCCACATATCGAGGAGCTAACTTCCCTTTCTTCCCAAATCTCTTCACCCCCTTCATGGGAGATACTTTAATCAACACCTGGTCTCTAACGTTGAAGTCTAAGTATCTCTAACCCATATCCATATAGCTCTTCTGACTGTTCTGGACAATATGTATCCTGGCCCGAATCATCTCCACCTTCTTTGAGGTATCCTGAATGAAATCTGGCCCAAGTAATATGTTCTCCCCCACCTCTAACTAGCATGAGGGTGAACGGAAAGGTCTAATGTAGAGTGCCTCAAATGGTTCCATCCCAATCATGAACTAAAATTTGTTATTATAGGCAAACTACACCAACGGTAAATACTGCTCCCAGCTCCCCTTAAAATCCAAAATACACATACGCATCATGTACTCCAGCATTCGGTTTACCCTCTCCGGTTCGAGGATGATACAAAGTGCACAGTCTCAACACTACCCTAAGGCCTACTGAAAGCTCCTTCAAAAATGGGACACAAACGTCCTGTCCCTATCTAACACTATATTGAGTGGTACCCCATGCAGTTTAACAATCTCTACAACGAAAAGTCGAGCGTACTGCTCTGAGTTATAGTTTGTCCCGATCGGTAAGAAATGAGCCACCTTTGTCAACCTGTCGACAATCACCCATATCGAATCATGTCCCCTCTTTGAAGTAGGTAGTCCAGTAATATAGTCCATAGAAATGTTTTCTCATTTCCACATCAGGATCTCCAAAGGCTACAGAGTAATCGCGAGACACTGATGATCCACCTTCACCTGCTGACAAGTAGCACATCTAGACACAAACTCAGTTATATCCCTCTTCATATCGATCGACCAATACTGATGGCGCATATCGCGATACATCTTATCCCCACCGGGATGCTCCGTATATAGCGAACCATAAGCCTCCGATATGACGGATCACCTTAACTCCTCATCATTCGGAATAAGCAGTTTTCAGTGGAACCTCAAACCGCGATCTGACCCAATAAAAAAATGCTCCACCCCCTTGTCTAGAAAATGCCTCACCCTCTCCTGACTAAGATGATACTCTACTTGTGCCTTCATCGCCCAAATAATGATCTCGAGGGTGATGGTGAGAACTGACATAAATGCTCAGGTAAACTCATCATCTCCACTAAGTGACTTCCACTTTGCCTTCCACACCGCTTCCAACTCCAGAAATGACTTACGGTTCAGCACACCTGCTATGGTATTCGCTTTCTCCGGGTGGTACTGAATGTCAAACTGATAGTCCTTCACAAACTCGAGCCACCTCCTCTGTCGCATGTTCAGGTCCCGCTGTCTGAACAAATATTGTAAGCTCTTATGGTATATGAAAAGATGAAACTTCTCCCCCAGAAGGTAATGTCTCCACACTCATAAGGAAAAAACCACAACTACTAACTTTAAGTCATGGGTGGGGTAATGTACCTCCTGAGGATTAAGATTTTGGGAAGCATAAGATGTCGGCCTCTCCTCCTGCATCAGAACCCCGCCAAGTCCCCTCAGGGATGCATCAGTGTAAACTCTGTAGTCAACTCCTACCCGAGGTAACGCTAAAATTGGGGTTGTAGTCAATCTTGTCTTCAGATCCTCAAACGCCTGCAGGCACATCTCATCCCAAACAAAAGGTACCCCCTTCCTCATCCAATTCGATAAGGGCTAGGTTATCTTGTAGAACCCTTGAATGAATTGACGGTAGTACCCGTCCAATCCCAAAAAGTTTCACACCACAGTGGGTGTAGTGGGTTGTCCCCACTCCATCACGGTATAAACCTTCCTTGGGCCTACACATACCCCTGCTCGAAAACAATGTGACCTAGGAAATTTACTTCCCTCAACCAAAATTCGCACTTCTCGAACTTTGCATACAACTGATGATCTTGAAGTGTTTGTAATACCATTCGTAGATGATCTGCATGCTCCTCTATAGTCTGAGAATAGATCAAAATATCATCTATAAACACGATAATGAATCGATCCAGAAAATCCCTGAATAATCTGGTCATCAGGTCCATAAACACTGTCGGTGCATTGGTTAGCCTGAATGGCATCACTAAAAACTCATATGACCCATATCTAATCAGAAAGGTTGTCGTTGAGATGTCCGTCTCTCAAACTCTCAACTGGTGGTACCCCCACCTCAAATCAATCTTCAAAAAGAAATCCGCACCCCTCAACTGGTCAAATAAATCATCTATACACAGAAGAGGGTATTTATTACGAACAGTGACTTTATTCAACTCCTTGTAGTTGACACAACGTCGTAGATATTCGTCCCTCTTCTTTACAAATAACACAAGAGTACCCCAGGGCGAGGTACTCCTCCTGATAAACCCATGTCCTAACAACTGCTCAATATTCTCGCCATGCTCCCTCATCTCTAATGGATCCAGACGATACGGAGTACGAGCAATAGGTCTCATGCCCGAAAATAAGTCCATCACGAAGTCAATCCCCCGACTAGGTGGTAAACCCTATATCTCCCCAAAAATATCAGAAAAGTCACTCACTACTGGGATGGAGTCTACCCCACTATAACCTCCAAAGAAGTATCCTCCTCCATATAATATAAGTGCGTGCTTGACCCACCCCCGGGGTGCGGCATCGCAACTAGGTACATCTCCTACCCCGAAATGGCAAAGACGATGGACCTACCATAATAATCCACACATGCTCTATAAGTGACTAGCCAGTCCATCCCTAAAATGACACCATACTCGTGAATGTCAAGTACTAGTAAGTCAGCTACAAAGGTGTGCCGACCAATCTCAATATCGATGCCCCGACATACTGACCGTATGGGTGCCCCTCTACCCACTCGTCTTCTCTCTCCGCCTCTCTCTATTTCTGGGTTTTGCAAATCTCCAAACTTCCTAATTGTTAACCATATACGAGTTTAACATTTGTAAGACCAAATTTCCATTAACAGTCCCAACCAAAATCATTAGTATACTCAGGTGTTTAAGGATTTAAGTCTCTAACATCCAAAAGTGTTCGTTTCATAAGAGTGGCATTTATTTGGGGGAATTTATATTTAGAATTCAACCCATAAATGATCATTAATCATCTCTACAGCTATTAATCAATTATCCCCAAATAATTATCAAACTTAGGGAAACCTAATCTTCAATATACATGCTTCAATTCCTAATTTCTGGAATAATCTCTACATGTTCATCCGTCCTCTATATGTGGGTTTTCATCATCAAATCAAACATAATAAACCTTAATTTCCAAAAATCTAAAGGGGATAAAATTATGCATTGAGAAATAAATTAGAAACATAAATTATGCAAGAAAATTCTTGCCTTTAATTTTTGTGGAGGAGAAACCCTTGAAAGCTTTAGATTCCCCTTTGTTCTTTCCCCTTTTACTTCTCTTGGTATTTCTCTCTTTTCTCTCCCGTGGATGCTATTTTAGGTTTTGATTTGTGATAATGGGGGATTGGTTTACCCCCACTTAACCACTCAATTAGTGCTAATCTCGAGTTGGGTCAAAAGCACAATTTTGGACCCGCAAACGGACCCGAATCCACAACCCAATAAGCCCAAAAGTTACCCAACTTATATACTATTGACTCAGGACCCTTTGTAAAGGCTTAATTCATTTAAATGAGTCCATATGAGTCCCAAAATATGTTTCGAATAATTTATCCTGCTCATTAATTATGAATTTATCAAATATTACCTTTAAATGTCACATATATGCACATTAAATTAGTCACAACTAAATATAATTACATAAAAATTTCGATTGCGTAACTATTAAATAGAATCATTTAATTATTCATTTTAGAAGAAAAAAATGTGGGGTATTACACAATCCATCTCGGATGCGGGTACATAGACCTGTGACCCAGTGGTTATATAACCGAGGCTTACTCATCTACTGATCCAGAAGCCAATGTGGTCCGCGTCATGCATACCCCCATAACGGGATCCCCTTTTGGTACGATTTCCACGATTACACGCAAGGTATGCATTTACACATATACATAATACAAGACATTCTCGTAACACATGGAATTCTAACCAAATTTAAAAATTATTCACTTTAGTAACATTACGAGTTTAATAAGATAATGAATTTATCACTGTTGATACCAAAAAGTTATCCACCTACGTGGACCATTCTGAAATGGGCACTTGTCTCCTTACGTGGAAATAATCCTAGTCAGCGGCCACTTCATTAGCCCCGAAGATATTTGATCGGTGGGTATGCCGACCAACATAAAGAATGCAGAGCATTAGAGAAAAATGAATAGTCACCACTTGGGGGAAACGATCAAGGGTCCTTCCACACGTGGTCTATACTATCAACCATCACATTCCTTATGTACGAGTGTAAATGCTTGAATATATAAAGGCATTCCAACCCTTGATCTCCAGGTCACTATAAATACATTGTATTCCTTTCCCAAAAGGCACGATTGAACGAATTCTAGGATATTCTTCTTAACAAGAGTACCTAGCTTTCTGTAATCACTCAAATCAATACAATAATAGTGGATGTAGGCTTTCTTACACAATCGAACCACTTTAAAACCCTGTCTCTCGTGTGATTATTTCATTACAATCTTATATTTTATCTGTGATTATAAAATTGGATCTAGTCCATTTTTTTACATCAACGGATTGGCGCCATTTGTGGGAACGTGTGTTTAATACCGTTCTCTATCTTATACGTCTTCATTTAAGGGAAAATTAATGACCCTGAGAGTAATACTAGAAATTAAAGCAATAAAACCGTCCCATTTGCTCTGCCTATAGCAGCCGACCTGAATGGAATTCTTGCCAGTATTTCCAGGCCATGCAGGAAACAATTTGGTAATTGTCACAATCATTACAAGCCATATCTTCAGCTCTTTCTACGCAATAAATAGTTCATTCACCAAGGAAAGAAATGCCACCTCCACCACCTAGGAATAATCGATATAAATATTTCAGATCTTAACGAGATAGGTCTTACGTCAAGGAGTAAGTTCATTGCTCAAATCCACAAAATTCTTTGATGGCCATTCTTTTTCTCCTGAAAGATCAAGTATTTTGGAAATATTGAGCAGAGATTCACCTTTTGACTGATTAGAACCCCGAGAAAATAGGATTCATCCTAGACAGTTATCTAGAACTAATGAACACCCATTTGAACACCATCAAGCCTCAATTAGGTCCAGATCAAGCGTCCAACGATCTGTGCATGCCAAGCAGACTTCTCAGGAAGAGAGATCAACACAAACACATGGTCGGGATAGCCGAGATGCTTCACACAGATCTGATGCAGGCAGCCCTTTATGGAAGGGATCAATTCAATGATTAGAATATTGACTGGGAGAAATGGACAAGGCAAAGAATCCATTATAGCAGAATTTCATCAAGGGATCTCCTTTCCTTCAGGAAATTATTGATTTTCCAACTCCCTCCAAGTTTCAAATCCTAGTGGTTACTCCCAAATATGATGGTAACTCTGACCCAGTTTTACACATTAAGCAGTATCAGGCTATAGCTGACATATATTTTGTTCCTAATGAAATAAGATGTAGAGCATTTTCAAGCACCATTACTGGTTCAGCCCAAATACGGTACACAAATTTGCCCCGAGGATAAATTGCTAATTTTAACTAGCTTGTCGAGTCATTCATTGGCAACTTATATTTTGGGGCTAAGCCAGTGAATAGGGTAACCCATCTCTTGAGTGTCAGGCAGCGAGTTAGGGAAACCACCACAGAATACATCACTCATTTTAACAATGAGAAACTTTAAGTTGTTGATTATAAAGAAAAAATATTCATCACCGCATTGATGAGTGGATTACTTCCAGAGAAGATATACTATGCTTTGGCAAAAGATCCTCCTAAAACCATGACTGATCTCATAGCTAAAGAAGGAAAAATCATGAACGCCGAGGAAGAAATGGCTGCAAAGCAAAGTCCCGCCACTAAGCCTGAGCAGAAGGAGCAGAAACTGAATAAATATGGTAAACTCAAAAAGTATGGAACATATAGTCCATTGATGACAAGTATTCACCATATCCTAGAGGAAATTAAGAAAAATAAAGATTTCTGATGGCCCAAGAAGTTGAGGGAACCGCCTAACAGGAAGGATAAATCAAAATATTGTGAGTTCTATAAGGATCATGCCCACACGACCGATAATTATATCTCTTTAAAGAACGAAATGGAATCCCTCATTCATCGAGGAAAGCTGAATAAATTTGTTAATCGATGAGAAAGCAGAGAAACAGGAGGTATGCCAAATTCTCCCTGCAAACCCAGAGATGACGGGAAGAGAAGCCATGAAGATGGTAATTAAGACGATCCCGACCTGCCAAATAAGCCTAAACAACCAGAACGTGAAGTAGTTATGTTACATTTTGGCTCTTTTGACTGTCATGTAATTACATGTGGAGATACAGGAATGGGATATCAAACTGTAGGGGGAAAGCCCTACCTAAATGAAGCACAGGCCTGTTCCTATATCTAATGAATCAATATGAATGAAGATGATTGGCCCAGGAAAGTAAATAAAGACATATTGGTAATCAACCTTTCTAAGAATGACCTGTTTGGGGTACTATATCCCCATGATGATCCGTTGGTCGTCAAGTTTAGAATTCAAGAAGCCATCATCGTTAGGGTTTTTATTAATAACGGGGCATCAGATGATACCATGTTATACCCCTGCTTTCAGAGTTAAGGATTGAAGCTTAGTCAGCTGTAACCATACCACAGGCTATTGATAGGTTTTTCAGGCAAAAAAGTCTACCCCCTTAGACTAGTCAAGCTAGAAGTGTTGTTCAACACTTGGCCAGCAAGCTGCACCAAAAAGATACTCTTTTTTGTGATGGATAAAAATGTTCAGTCTTCTTATAATATAATCTTCAGAAGGGTAGGACTAAAGAAGTTTGAAGTTGTACCTTCCACAGTCCATCAGTGTTTGAAGTTCCCTACTCATTTTGGGGTCAGTGTCGTGATAAGTTACCAAAAGGTGGATAGAGAATGTTATTACTCCTCAGCCGAGAAAGAAGATTCGGTTGATTTGAAGAAAAAGACCACCACTTACCAGGTAGACACTTGAAACCTAACAGTGAGTAAAAAGTTGATACTCTGGAATAGCTTTAAGAAGAAAATTAAGAAGAAAATAATGACGAAAAGACATACTCTGGAATACCTTCCATTTGGAATAGCTTTAAGAAGAAAATTAATCATGATGAAAAGACATACACAATTGAATACCTTCTTTGCTATCTTTGTATTGAAGAAGATTCTCGTATTCGTGAAAATGAGGAAGATCAAAGTGATAATCATTCCAAGGAAAATATGGTTAAGGATCAAACATCAAAAAGTACCAAAGTTTCCAAACTCAAAGCAACGAATAATTCAATTTTCAAGAAACAAGGTTCAAATAAAAAGAAAAAATGTAAATGCTACTTGTGTGACAAATCGGGTCACTTTGCTCGAGAATGTCGACTAAAAAAAAAGAAATTTAGTGGGAAACAAGTGGCAAAGCAAACCAACAATGTTGAAGAACATATTAGAATGGTATGCGAAGCAAATTCTGTTAATAATAAAGGTGTATTGTGGTTAGATATCGACGCAATCGTTCATAAATGCAAAGATCGTTCTTTTTTCAAAATATATCAAGAGATCGATGGAAAGAAAGTGAAAATAGCAAATAACCTCCGCAACAAAGTAACTGGAAAGGGAAGAGTGGAATTTAAATTAACATATGGGAAGTGTGGTCATCCCCAATCCTCGCGGCGGGTGGGTAGAGTAAGGATCCTAGGTCCCACGCATCCCTCTCGGGAGCGCTTCAGTCGGCGTCGTTGATGAGGTAAAAAATGTAGAGAAATGGAGTCGCCAGCCTATTTTACTCAAAACAGACAAAAGAAAGGGAGCCATCCCGAAGGACAGCATCCAAGGACATCCTGATACATACGAAACCAAAATGATTCGAGAAGTGTCCAGAGGTTAAGTTACGAAATGGGAAGGTGTTAGGCACCCATTCCGCCCTTATGGTCTCTCATGGGTTTTTGCTATTTTCCTTCATTTTCCCCATGATATGTGTGCATGTGTATATATAGTGGAGATAGGAATCCTCTACTTGTGTCATGGAAGAGATAAAGTGAGTCATCCGTAGGACGGTTCATAGAAATAATATTAGAAAATAGGATTTACGCGATTATCCTTGCATTGATCGTTATAATGGAACTATAACGTATGTGGAATAATACGCCACTAAGAACAAATATATGCATAAATAAATATATGTAATCTGAGAGAGTCAAGTTTAGAGAAAATAGAAAATGAAAGAAAAAGTGAGAATAGGACTCGAGTCTCGAGTTTTATCCCGAGACGCCTACGTTGCCTATAGAGGCATCAAAGTCCACGTAGTTCACAAGCAAAATGAGGGAGTGGGGTTTATCTCATAAATCCAACTGGGGACTTCTCTTATTTGTGTGTGTGTGCGTAGAAAAGTGTTTTAGTTATGAGAAAAGTGTAAGAAAAGTGTGAGAATTCCCGTTTGGAATTTATAAGCAAACCCTCTTTTTCTTCTTTTTTTGAGTTTTTATTTGTATAAAAATAAGAGATGTGCAATAATACTAAATAAAAAGTATATTAGGATATGTGAGATAAGAGAATAAAAGTGCTAAGTAATAAAACAAGTTAATGGGAATTTATGAGAGTTTAAGGAGAGAATTGAGAAAATTGGACCTTCTTGAAGATCTTGAGCTTGATTTTGAGTGTTGGAGAGTAGCCCTTGCACTTGTATGATGTTGGAGGGTAATGAATTCACCAAGTTTGTTGAAAAGGATGGTGAAAAGTGAAGGTTGGAAAGGGATTTGGATGTGGAAAGCACGCTGACTTCGAGAGCGGTTTTCTTGATTTGCTGGGAGTGATGTCTATCTGATATGGGATCCCCTTGCAATGAGGTCAAGCCCTCCTTTTTATAGGCCCATGGCATTGAAGATCGACATAGCCCTGGTCCTGCCTATTGGCACCTACCGATAGGCAGGGTCTGGAACCTACCATTTGGTAGTGTCTTTCAAGCTCCTTCGAAAATCGATCGCAGAGCGCAAACCATTGATCCGAATCGTGCACGGGGTGGACCATTAGAAAGGTAATTCAGAGACCTTAGAAATTCCTTTGGACTTCTCTCGAGTTTAGGAGTTGACTTTGGTCAAATGGAGCTTGGGAGCGCCCGGTGGCCTCCTGATCGAGTTTTGAGGGAAAATGGGTCGTTCGTCCGCATGGTAAGTCAGAATCACGCACGGGATGGACCGTTAGAAATCGGATTCAGTGACCTTTAAATATTCATTTAGTCTTGGTCAGGCTAAAAAGTTTGACTTTTTGGTCAAACAAAGCCCGAAAGCGTCCGATGGCCTCATTGTCAGTACTCGGGGTATGACCTAGGTTTGCAATGATGAAGGGAGGTGCTAGGAACCTAAGGAGAGTTTAGAGGGTAATATAATGGGGTGTTTACAGAGCCCTTCGATGGGTGAGTTTGGAGAAAATGATAACCATCGAATAGACATCGCATTATGCCTTTGGAATAGGATGACCAATTCAGAGAGTCGAGGTTAATTCTAAGGATTTAAGGAAATAAGGATGACCAATTCTGTGGGTCGAAGCCAATTCTGCGGGCTTGGGGGCGTGTTGGGGATGGTCTTAAAGGAAGTGATGACCAAAGCAATGATGGGGATGACCAATTCTGTGGATTGAAGCCAATTCTGAGGTCTTAGGTTGTGAGGACCGATTCTACGAGTTGAAGCCAATTCTGCGGGCTTGGGATGAGATGACCAATTCTTCAGGTCAAAGCCAATTCTGCGGGCTTAGGTTGAGATGACCAATTCTGCAGTTCAAAGCCAATTATGAGGGATTGAAGATGAGATGACCAATTCTGCGGGATTAAGGTAAGATGACCAATTCTACGGGTCAAAGCCAATTCTGTAGGCTTAAAGTGAGATGACCAATTCTATGGGTCAAAGCCAATTCTGCGGGCTTTAGGTGAGATGACCAATTCTTCGGGTCAAAGACAATTCTACAAGCTTAAGGTGAGATGAACAATTATGCAGGCTTAAGGTGAGATGACCAATTCTGCGAGTCGAAGCCAATTCTGCGAGCTTAAAGTGAGATGACCAATTCTGCAGGCTTAAGGTGAGATGACCAATTCTGCGGTTCGAAGCCAATTCTTCTGGCTTAAAGTGAGATAACCAATTCTACAGATCGAAGCCAATTCTGCGGGCTTTAGGTGAGATGACCAATTCTGCGGGCTTAAGGTGAGATGACTAATTCTGCGGGTGGAAGCCAATTTTGTGGGCTTAAAGTGAGATGATCAATTCTGTGGGTTGAAGCCAATTCTGCGGGCTTAAGGCGAGATGACCAATTCTGTGAGTCAAAGCCAATTTTGTGGGCTTAAGGTGACGATCCAAGACCGTGATCAATTCTGACCTAAAAGAGGTGTACATTTCCTTTGGGAAAAATAGGGATTTTGCTGGGGATAAAGATTGGATTTTGGGTTCCACTGGGGAATAGCGAATGAGCTGGGGAAAATTTAGAGCGTCCTTTGGAGACATTGATGGGGAGAATGATTCTCTGGAATTCCACCGAGGAAATTACCTGGTGATTTTGTTTTGAGCTGGGGAGCCGATTGCTGGGGAAATCCTTGTGATCTTGATTTGAGCTGGGGAGTCGACGGCTGGGGAAATCCTCATGGTTTCGGAGATTTTGAGGAGGAAAGGCAAATTTGATGCTATAAACTCCACTAGGGAAGTGATTAGGTGGTCCATGTATTGGACGTAGTGCTTGGGGAGGTTTGAGACCTTTGGGGTATAAGAGGTGATCCTTAAAGATTCTCCGGGGACATTATCGAGAGGGTAATAACTTGTCTCTTGAGAGTTTCGCTGGGAAAAAAGGGGTTCCACTTGAGGGAGTGTGAAATTTCCTTGGAGAAAATGTTTTAAATCCTTCCTGGGATTTTTAAGAATTTTTTGAGGATTTTTCAAGGCTTTCTGGTATTTTCTGGGACCTTTTTGTACCCAATTTTAAGGGGGTACCGGTCGGCATGGTGCAGAGGGTGCCATTCGGCAGTGGAACGGACTTTTGGACTGCCTCAGGAAGGTGAAGGACCAGTGCTGATTAGTAGGTGGGCATACAATGCCGATCGACATGACACTTGGCATCCTATATAAAGGGGGCAAATTCACTTCATTTTCACAGCTTCTGGCTTTCTCTCTTTCTGTAATTTTCTTCTGCGCAGTGTTCTAGCATTCCTATCTCTAAAAAATGGCCGCTTTTGTGAGCACTGCAGCGCATAGGGAGTGGTTGAGTGTTGATGACTGGGAGAACGTGGAATGGAGGGAGCCTCTTACTTTGGGGAGCGAGAATTATTTTAACGCGTTTGAGTCAGTTGCGGATGAGCGGACCTTGTTGCGAGATCCGTCGCATCATCGCTCTTCGAGGGTGGTGAGCCCTGGCGGTTATGTAAGCAAAGTGACTTTTGGCATTCTTTTTGGTTATTTCCTTTTTTCTTTCTTTCTTGGATTCTGACAAGAATTTTCTTTTGACAGTCCGATGTCTCTTTGAAGAACATGCGTGCACACGGGACGACGGGTCATAAGGATGTCTGGGACCATCTTTCGCCTGTGGTACGTTGGGTGGTATCATTAGTGAGTTTTGGGAGGTTGGAGTCTGCATTGGATGAGATGCCCCGTTCGACAACGGTCTTGTGCGCTCTGGGGGAGAGATGATGGGATACTACCCACACCTTCCATTTCAGCTTTGGGGAGATGACTGTAACTCCCATAGACGTGCATCAACTGTTAGGGATGGATTATAATGGGGAGCAGATAGAGGTGGATCGTTCCCTATGGGTGAGGCCGGAGGCGGTACAGGCGATGCTTGGTGATGTGGGGATGATAGTATCTGGGGATTCCGTTCGGTTGTCCCTGCTGAAGGATGTTTTTCTGAGTAGGGTGGTTGATGTGGAGGATGGGCTACAGGTGAGCAAGATGGCAGGGTTGTTATTCTGCTGATGCTGGGGGCTTCATGGTGGCATCGAGCGGTGACGTCGTCCATTTATTTTTCTTGTCGTACTTGAAGGTGTTTTTGAACATTCCCTTCTTTTATTGGGGAATCCTGACTTTGGTGACCCTTTATTTTTCTCTTGATGCATTCAGCCGGTGGTGCCGACAGACTTTTACTGGAGCCATGTATCTCCTTGAGGTATTCTTTAATTTGCGTATTTTCCTTTCCTGCATTCTCACTTTCCTTATGTGTCTATTTTTTTATTGCAACTTCTTGTCTTTGGCAGACGTGGTTCTATGAGGTGATTGGGTGTAATACCTAGATGATGGCTCTGAAGGATAAGACTGTTGGGGACTTCTGCCAGTTGAATCGATGGCGCAAGGCCAATCGGTAGTCGAGGGGATCTCTTTCTCTAGAGGCAGTGCGCCAGGTCTTGAATGGCCTGACCAGTGGTAGGGTAAGACTTTTTCCTTTTCAGTTTTGGTCTTTTACATGTTATGATTCTGTATTGACTTATGCCTGGTGGGGATTTTCAGGTGACCTTTTACCCTTGGGGGACGGCCATTCAGGATATGGGGTGACAGGGGTGAATGCGCAGATGAGGCATTTGCTGGTGCATGAGTTTGGCCACTCTTGGTATCTCGGGGAGAGGGTGGTCTGACAGATTGCTGAGGAAGTGGTGGTGCCACCTGCGAAGCCTCCTATGTCTATGAGGCGGGAGCGACTGCTGCCGGAGGACGCAAGGATTGCGACGATAATCGACGAGTCCTACCTGTTGTACACTGATAAGGCTGCATCGTATGACTATATAGACTTTGTGATGAGATGGCTGATGACGCGCAACATATATGACCCTTCTGTGGGTTCGAGTTGGTCAGTGGGGTCCTCCCACAGCGACGGTGGTCCTTCGACGTCTACGGCGGTGGCGACTTCAGAGGTTCCTTTTGTGAAGTTGCATACCCCTTCATACAACATTCGGCGAGCTGATGGGGGGATGGTGCCTATGTTGCACCGTCCTCATGCGATGGATCCGGAGGAGCTGGGTTTGACAGAGGAGGTCCTTCATCCTATAATATACCTTTCTGTGCTTTTCCTTTTTTGGTTTCTTTTCTATTTTTATCTTTTCTGCTTGATACTAACCACCTGGCTGAGGCACATCAGAGAGTAGATATCTTCGGCAAATGCCCATATTCAGGATGCGGTTCCTGTTCCTTCTGTCTTGGTGCCGTCTGCTTCATTCAGGGAGGACTCTGGCTCAGGTAGTGGTGGTGCGATGTCTCGCCATAGGGGAAAGAGAGCGCGTCACAAGGGTGGAAGCTCTTAAAGAGAGGGGTGAAGGGTAGGAGAGAGAGAGAGAGAGAATGTGGGTTCGAGCTGAGTCCCGTTGTTTTTTTTCTTTTCTTTTATTTCCTACAAAATTGATGTAACACAGAAAAAATATATATGCAATGTAATGGAGTTTTTTTATTATCTTCTCTTAAAGGTGAATGAATGCACGCATATGCGCTTTTTACTTTGTCATTGAGACCGTAAAAAAAAGATATTTTTAGGATTTTGAAGGAATTTTTTTTTATGAGAGATTATACAAGGGTGGAAGGGGATTTTTGAAATTCTGTTGAGAATATCAATTTATTTTTTATGAGTTTCTAATTTTGACAAAAGAGGAAAAAGGAAAATTTCCAAAAATAGCCCTGCCTATCGGCAGTCAAGTCCAGTTCCATTAATTCAAAGTTTTGATTTGGTACCCTCTTCAGCCTTTTGTACTTTGTGGGGTATGATTCCCTCCTATTTTTGCAGGGATTATGTCTTTTGTGAGGGTTTTCAAGTATAAAAAGGGGTAAGGGTGGAGTGTTTTCATCACACCTTCACATTCTTACTTACTTGGCTACTATCTTTTAGTCTTTCAATATGGCTCTCCCTTGTAGCATTGAGTTTGCTAACTACCTTGAAGTCCTAGAAGCAATGTGCTCTTATAATGTTGACTACGATGCTTTCAACATGCGTCGAGTCTCTTTGTGGTGCAACCGCCCCATTGAGTGGAACATGTTAATGGCGGTGATACAATTTTGGTCCCCCGAAGATCATGTATTCCACTTTGGGTTGGATGAGGTTTGTCCTACCTACGAGGAATTATCTTCCATGGTGATAAATCCCAGTGTTGTCGAGGCTCTGCCTGAGTTTTCCCATTCTCCTAGGGATTTATTGGTTGGGCTTCTTCGTATTTTGCCTTTGGTGGCTAGACCACTGGTTGCTGGAGGAATAATCTCTCTTTCGGTGGTGATATAATCCGTACATTTGCAGGAGGTTGGTGATGTTGGATACACCGGAGCCGTTGTTCTGGGCTTGGTTTCAAAATTGATGCTGGTGACTGGGGAACTGCTGGCGGAGCCTCAACTTGTAGACATTACTTCATGGATGTCATACCATCGCAATCCTGCGGTGGTGATACTGGTGAAGACTTTAAACAGCCTGGATGCTTGGCGAGAAGGTCATTATGACTTTCTGAGGGGTAGCCCGTGATGTTCTTCATGTGGTTGTCTGAAAGACTCCGCCTGGTGACTCTTCCAAATTATCCTTTATCAGCTGTACCTAACTTCTTTTTGTGCTATTTCATCAGCGTTGGCTTGGATATTGAGATCTTGGAGAACTAGTTTGTGGAGTATGGGGCTCTAAATCTGTATTGGTCAGTGCCTTGGTGGGGACAGTTACTGCATATGCTAGAACTGGGAGAATACCCGTATGTCCAGCTGGTTGGTCTCAGATAGACCTCTTTCTATTTCCCTTGGCGTCTTCTGCGCCAATTTGGTTGGGAGTTGGTCCTGCCACCTCGGACACTAGATTTCTTTCCGGTAGAAGAATTGATTGAGCGTCTGCGCATGCGGCTTGGCTCTTTGTGGGAGAGTCGGCATCCGTCGAGCCGTCCCTCTCAATCTCTTGGGAGAGTTTGTCATATCCTTGGGGATTATATGAAGTGGTTGTGGAGGAGAGTATTCAGCAAGATATTGGCAGTGGAGACTGGACAAAGGTGGCTTGTCTTATTTAATACCATGGAAGGAGGTGTTGTGGTTTTTTTGAGGCTGGTTCGAGCCTATCGGTCCATGGAACGTCTGCGACATTCTGTTCAGGAAGGGGAAGCTTGGGGACCCCAGGAAGTAGATGATGATGATGGAGCGATCTCCTCTGGTAGCTTTGGTTAGGACTCTTGGAGAGTTTGTTATGTAATAGGGAATAAATGCGGGGATTTTATTTGGTTTTTTAAAAAGGTAGGGGGCAAGGGAGTTATCCGTTCATTTTCTCATGTAATATGTATCGTAATTTCTTATTAGTGAAATAAACAAGTTTTTGATCATCCATTTGTGCCTTTTGATGAGTTTCGTATTTTTGAATTATCTATACCGATCGCTAAGGTATACATAATCCTTTTGTTCAAGTATATGTTAGAATGAACTGGCATCCTCGAAGATAAGAAAAGAATATTTTTTTGTGAAAAAAAGGGTTGTGCTCATGTAAGATGTATGAGATGCCCACGTACCTCTGGGGTTTTGAAAAAAAAATTAATTTGTTTGAAAATGGTTTTACAGAGGATCAGGCCCATGTAGTTCTCGGTAGAGGGAAATGAAGAGATTTTTTTTATAATAGAAGGGAGATAAGAAGAGTCGTAGCGCGCTAAGATTTTGAACTAGGGGTAAAATTTCTTCAGACGGTCCAAGTTGACTGGACGATCCATCTCCTCCCTATCTAAGTCGGTGAGCATAGCGACACCGCCGAACAAGATATTTTTTACAATGTAGGGACCGCTCCAATTGGGATTGAATTTCCCTCTGGGATCCCAGATGGTCTATACTATTTCTTTGAGGGCTAAATCACCCACTCGGACACCGCGGTCCTTAACTCTCTTATTGAATGAATGTTTTACTCGGCGATGGTACCCTTATATGTGTTATAGAGCTTTCAATCTCTTTTCATCTAGGAGGGTCAGCTCGTTAAGATGGCTTTGGCACCAGTCTTCTTCGCTGACCTTTATTTCAATCATGATGCGCAGCGAGGGTATTTACAGCTCCACGGGTAAGACTTATTCCATGCCTTAGACTAGAGTGTAAGGGGTAGCCCCAGTAGAGGTTCGAATTGAGGTTCGGTATCCCCCGAGGGCGTATGGGATCCGATCGGCCCAATCTCGATAGCTTTCGATCATCTTCCTGATGATGGTTTTGAGGTTCTTGTTAGCGGCTTCGACTGCACCATTTATTTGAGGTTGGTAGGGAGAAGATTTATGTTTTTGAATCCCATATTTGTTGACCACTTGTGTGATTTCTGCCTCGAAATGCAACCCGTTATCTGACACTAACTCGTGAGGGACACCATATCGACAGATGATGTTTTTCTTGATGAATTTGGCCACTTTCTTGGCGTTCAGCACTACGTATGACTCAACTTCGACCCATTTGGTGAAGTAATCAGTGGAGACTAGGATAAACTCATGCCCATTGGAAGCCTTCGGTGTAACCTTCCCTATGATGTCGATACCCCAGGTGGAGAATGGACAGGGAGAAGCCATGTTGTATAATTCTCGCGGAGGAAAGTGCTGAAGATTGGACAACTGTTGTCATTTAAGGCATCTCTAGACATAGGCGGTGCAATCATGGGTCATGGTGGTCCAGTAGTAGCCTTATCGAATGATCTTTTTGGCAAGCATGTGATCGTTTATGTGGGGTCCATATTCCCCATTGTGTATTTTCTACATTACCTCTTCAATGTCACCCCCTGCGATACAGTGCAGATGAGTTCCATCGAAGTTCCTTTTGAGCAGTGCTTTGTGACAAATGATGTATTGGGCAACCAGTCTTTGAAGGGTTACTCGGTATTTCTTGTTGGAACCCTCGGGATACCTACCATGCTTGAGGAGGTGCCAGATATTATAGTACAAATAATTGGCTAGTTCGGGATCTTCTGTGGAGATAAGCTCAACGTGGTTTGTCTTGCTTATGAATCTGAAAGGGGGTCATTGTTATTCCTTCTGGCATGTCGACCATGGAGGATAAGGTAGCAAGGGCATCGGCTAGGTTATTCTTTGCTCGAGGTAGGTAATGGAAGGTGATATCTTGGAATTGGGAGGCTAGCTCTTCTAAGTGGGCATGGAAGGGTTGGATCTTCTCGTCCTTGACTCTCCACTTTCTGAGCACTTAATCGATAATGAGGGCGGAATCCCTATAGACATCTAGGCATTGAATACCTTTTTTGAGAGAAACCTTGAGTCCTACCGTTCATGCCTCATATTTAGTCATGTTTTTGGTGCAAGGAAAATCCAATTTGATGGCGATGGCAGTGTGGGAGTCATCTGGGGCAATTAGAAGTATCCCAATGCCATATACCTTTTTGTTGCCAGCGCCGTTAAAGAACATTTTCCATCGGAGATTGTCTTGGGCAGTGCAGAGGATGTTTTCATCTGGGAATTAAGAGATGCAGACATTGGCTTCATCCATGGGGTAATCAACGAGGTAGTCAGAAATGCCTCTTCCTTTTATGGCTTTCTGCGTGACGTATACGATATCGAACACAGCTAGGAGCATCAACCATCAGTCCATTTGGATGGATAAGGTGGGTTTCTTAAGCAGGTATTTGACGGGTTCCATTCGGGATACAAATTTGATGGGGAAGGTGAGCATGTAGTGTCGCAACTTTTGGGCAACCCAAATAAGTGCAACACATGCCTTTTCCAAAGTAGTGTAGTTGACTTCGTTTCTGAGAAATTTACGATTGGCATAATAGATGACTCTTTCTTTGCAGGAATCTTCAAGGTATTGGGTTAGCAAAGCCCCAGCTGCAATGTCGGTTATGGTTAGGTATAGGAGAAAAGGGAGACCGGGCTGTGGTGGCATGAGTACCAGAGGTTGAGTCAAGTATTGCCTCTTGGTAGGCCTCATTCCAAACCTTAGTTGAATCCTTTTTGAGGAGTTTGAAAATAGGTTCGCAGATAGAAGTTAACTGGCTGATGAACTGGCTGATGTATTGTAATTTCCCAAGGAAACCTCAGACTTCTTTCTCTGTTTGGGGAGGTGGCATCTCAAGTATGGATTTCATCTTGGCGGGATCTGTTTTTATCTTTTTCCCACCGATTATGAATCCAAAGACCTTTCCTTTTGTAACGCCGAAGACACATTTTTGTGGATTGAGTCTTATCTGATACTGTCATAGTTGTTCGAAGAACTTTCGGAGAGCGGGAACATGACCTTCCCTAGTTTTGGATTTGATAATCATATCATCCACATAGACCTCAACTTCTTTGTGAATTAGATCATGCAGGATAGTTATGGCAGCCCTCTAGTAGGTAGCCCCAGCATTCTTGAGACCAAATGGCATGACAGTGTAGCAAAAGGTTCCCCATGGGGTGATGAACGCAGTCTTTTCTTGGTGATCTGGGTGCATTTTGATTTGGTTGTATCCGGAAAACCCATCAACGAATAACTTAAGAGCATGACTAGCTATGTTGTCCACGATCATGTCGATATTGGGTAGCAGATAATCATCTTTTGTAGAGGCTTTGTTTAAGTTTGGGTAGTCTACACACTTCCGAACCTTCCCTCCTGATTTCGTCATATGCGCTATGTTGGTTAACCATGTGGGATATTTGATCACACAAATGAAGCCTACGCTTAGTTGTTTGACCACATATTCTTTGACTTTGAGCGACCATTCGGTGCGGAGCTTTCTTAGCTTTTGTTTAGCCGCCTTATAATCTAGAAGAGTGGGGATCTCATGCTGAGCAATTTCAGGATCAATGCCGGGCATATCATGCGAAGACATCCATAAATTCCTTTAGCAATTCTTCGAGTTATTCACGCTCATGCTCGTCAAGGGTAGCCCCTATCCAAATCTCGTGCTCTTGGCTACTAGAACTGAGGTTAACAATAACAGTCTCTTCTTCATTAACTTGAACGTGGTTATGTTGTTTATTATTAACCTTATTTAGATCAGTTAAGAATTGTTCATTTGCAAAATCATCATCATCAAAAGTTTGATTAAAATCCAAGCAGTTAATGTAAGGCACAACAAGATACTCAAAATCTTTGTTTATTTCATTGATAGGAAAAATAGCATTGAGAACCTCATCAAAGGAGGTCTCGATTACATTTGAGCAAGGATAGATAACAGAAGAATAAATTGGGTAAACATTGGGGTTAGGTGAGATTTGAACAGGTAGAACCGGCGCAGCATGCCAATTGAGGAGAGGTGTATCAACATCTTTAATCATGTGGGATGGATCCAGTGATGTAGTGCCTGAGTGAACCATGAAGAGTGTTAGCCCTAGTGTCTGTAAATTGAACGAGTCCTCGGAGTCACCTTCCTCAGAATCTTCGGTATCTTTGATGAGAGGTTATATACGGTGTTGGGAACTTTCGTCCCATGGGTATCTGTCTTGGAAAAAGATTTCCATTCCAGTCTTCATCTTCTTGTCAGTATGGTCATACCATGGTTATGAAAAGACGTAAAAGGGGAAGTCTTCACCCTCTTTTATGAACCGTTCATTCAAGGAGTCACCTGGGATAGTCTGGATGCAGTCTAGTCCTCTCTTTAGTCCAAACTGGCGGATCATTCTGAGCTCTTATTTTGATGGTTGATACCCCAAACCACAAAGAGTGAAAGCTTTCTTTAGTTCAATAGGCTCAAGTAACCCTTGTTGTCTTTGTCCTAGCCCCAGTCCGAGCATGAAGTGCATGCTTACATTGACATTGCCATGAGGGTCGTATTCTGGATAAACCCTTTCTTTGAAGTCGTCCCCTGCTAGGAGTAGAAGTGGTTCAACTCAAAATCCTGATAAGAGCATATCATTTAACCCGTACTGCATCTCAAGGATCAGATTGCTAGTACTTGCACCCTCGACATTATCGTCGTCGCCCAAAATGATGATGACTCGTCCGTTGGCAAAGAACTTAAATTTCTGATGGAGCGAGGAAGACACACCCTTGATACTGTGGAGCCAAGGTCGTCCTAGAAACAAGTTGAAATAAGATGGGATGTCAATAACTTGGAATTCGACGTCAGGGTTTATAGGGAAAGCCCCTGTTATAAGCTTTATGGATCCCATCACCTCCCGACGGGTATTATCGTAGGCACGTACAGCAGCGGATGTTGGAGCGAGGTCACTTTCTTTCAGGCCTACACATATGAAGGTTCTTAATGGGAAAACATTCAAGGCGGATCCATTATCGACAAGAGAGAGTGGTACGACGTTCCCCATAACTTCGACAGAGATATGGAGTGCATAATATTGCTTTGGCCCAATTCTGGGGATTTCTTCTTCGAAAAAGGATAGCATCCGGGTAGAGGTCAAGGATCCTACCAAATTTATCGCTTCTTCTGGTGTGGTAGAGGGAGGAACTATGGGTCTAGTGAGCAATTTGATCAAAGCATTTATGTGCAGCTGAGAAGACATGAAAAGCCCCCATAGAGTGATGTTAGCTTGAGTTTTCTTTAGTTAATCGAGGATCTTATTTTCCTCGATGTTCATTTCTGGCATACGAAGGTTTTCAATGCCCTTCCCTTTGTCATTGGCTGGTAGTGAGCATGGGATCTGGTAATGCCTCCCTGATCTGGTCATGCGATTTATTGAGGAAGGGAAGAACATAAATCCCAATTCCTCATTAATCTCAGGTTATTCTGCCACCTTATTTATTTCTTCGAGGAATTCTTCAAATGATATCATCCCATACATGTCAGCTACCGAGCCAGTTTTCTCTGAAGCTTGCTCTTCATTCAAATCTTCAAACTCTTCCCCTAATTCGGTGGCAATAATTCTATCTTTCCATGTAAATTCAATAGATTCCACAACTTCAATGGCTTCTTCATACAGGTCTTCCCATGCCGTGGGGATATGTGATGGTGAAGGGACTAGGCACCCTTGTAATTTCAGAGTATTAAGTAACTCGATTATACTACAGATATCGTTTGTTTGCCTGAATAATTCTGCCATAATTTGGACAACGTCATCTAGGCTGACTTCATCAGTCGGTACTACCCAATGGTCTAATTCTCAAGCCCATTTTCTTGCTTCCAAGAACATCGTGCTGAACCTCTCGCAATCAATGATCATCTATGAGGTAAATTTCATCCCAAACTCCAACAGTTGGTTTAACACTTATGATAATTCCATACCTCCATTTTCAGAATGGGTACGAACAACGAAGCATGCTTTGGTAAGGAGTGACAGCGCCTGATCATCGAGGCTAGTAGGGTGTAGGAGAAAATATGGGTAGGTTTGGAGAGGTTTAGGAGAATATATGGGTGTGATTTGTGTTGAGGGATCAAATTTTTGGTTTTCTTCTAAGAAGATGGCATTGACATGATTTGGGAGTGGGTTGTGAGTAGTGTTTGGCCTAGGATTAGATGGTGGGGCAATGGTACCCTAGTCAATTAGACCTTGGATTATGTTTCGGAGGTGAAAGCATTGGTCGGTGGTATGGCCAACAGTTTGGTGAAAGGTGCAATGAGCATCTGCCTTGAAGTTTCTTGGGAGTGTATTTGGCAAAGGACTGGGGTCCAAGGGTTTGATAAGGTTTCGGCTTAACAAGGTCTGGTAAACTTTAGAGAGGGGAGCATGGAGCTCGGTGTATTCCTTTTGGACTAGGACAGGGCGGCTTTCTGGTGCCCGTGATATGGTTGGTTGAGAGATGTTGTTGATGGTTGAGACTGCAGCACTGGCAGGTTTGTTATATTTTCTGGGGGTGAACTGTTCGGACATCTTCTTCTGTTCAATTTTTGTTTTAGCCATACCTTCCTCGATTTCTACTCATGCTTCTCTGAGATCTCGAAAGTGGGGGTAGTATTTTCCTCCCATGGTTTCTCAAATACGGGGTAAGAAATTCTTCTTCACTATGCTGACTTGTTCTTCCTCGGAAGGCCGATTGGTCATGGTAGCTGCTTTTTCCCTCCATCGGGCTATGAAGTTACTGACTGATTCCCCAGAGTTCTGTTTGAGCAGCTCTAAATCTCGACGGGTGACCTCAAGCTCTTCGTTGTATTTGTACTGTGACATGAATTCTCGAGCCACATCCTCCCAGCTACGAATTCTGGACTCTTCAAGAGACAAAAAACATCGGAGGATGCTATGCTTCAAAGTTTGCTGAAGCATTTGGGCCATCACTTCTTCAGAATACCCTAGTAGAGTCATGGAACGGTAATAACTACATAGATGAACAATCGAGGCTCCACTTCCTCTGAATTTCTCGATATTTGGCATCTTAAACTTCTCGGGTAACCTCGCTTTAGGATAAGGAGACATGTGGGTGTAGTCCATATAATTCCCAAAGATCCTAACTTGGCCAAACTTCTTAGTGAGGACCTTGAGGTCTTCTTTGACCTTGTTCAACTCCTCCTCTTTCGGATCAATGATCATAGGCAAGTTGACCCCATGCTGGGCAAGGTTTGGCATCGAAAGCTGGGTAGGCGACGCGTGGAGCGTGATGATATTCTTCGAGAACCCAGATAGGCTTGGGTGGACCCATAGAGTGAGGGAATAGGGCCTTGGGTTCTTGAGTAATGGGAACGTGATTTCGTTGCATCTCTCGGACCTCAGTTTGGAGGTTGTCAATCTTGGACACGAGCTGAGCTAGGACTGCCGTCAGATCTAACTGCACAACGGGTACTTGATCTATGTTCTCCATGGAAAGAGGATGGATACCGGACTTGAAAGAAGTAACATGGGAACGAACAAAACTCTGGGGTGATTTGACTGAAGATCGAATCCAATAAGGAGCTAGGCCAAGGGAATGCGATCGACTTGAGAAGGCGTAAAATGGGATTTATTTTTTAGAAAAAGGGATGAAAATATTTTTGACATTTTTTTTTAGATTGAAAGACAAAATATTTTTGGATTTTTTATAAAGAAAAGGAGAAATGTTTTTGGATTTTCGATAAGGAAAGGAGAAATGTTTTTGGATTTTTGATAAACAAAGGAATTTTTTTTTGGAGACGGTCTCAGTATGATTATTATGATTATTATGTTCTCACTTGTATTAAATTCTCCTAAATGCAAAATGAAATGCCGGACGGGGACCGAGCCTGGAAAAGTTGGGTTTGTAATATATGCAAAGCTATGATTGGACTTGTGACCAGGCTTACGGATAGGGTCCCATTTTAAAAAGGCGCAAAAATTTAGGTGGCAGGACGACCCAGAATTTCGACAGAGTTTCGGGTTGAAACTGGCAATCTAATATGTGTGTCCTAGGCTTGACACCTATATGCGGGTATGAAGTTGGTTGGGTGAATCGAAAAGGGTTCCCCCCTTTGGCGTGACTTCCACGATATACGTCTTGCTCTCGTGGGCAATCGGTACATGTGGAAAAACCATTTGATATACCTGAGTGTATGTGAATTGCCTCACTATATACCTCAAGGGGACGGTACATGTGATAGAGAATTTGATATACTCGGCGTACGTGAACTAGTTCCCTTTGATATACCTCCCGTCATGACTTCGGTCAAGCGGTACGATGCGAGGGAATAGTTCGATATACGTCGAAGGTACTTAGCCAATGGAAGGTGAGAGTCATATCGCTTAGGCTAACTGCGTCCTGCCAGACCAGCGTCCATCACAAAGTGACCCTCCAGATACTGGACAAAATTTGGTCAATCACAATGCACTTTGATGATGTCGTGTGAATCATGTATGATTCTCTTATTAGTATCTTATCAGAATGTCTTTGTTGATCATGCCAAACAGGGAGCAAAGTAAAAGTACAAAAGGTATACCAAGTATGGATGATGCGTGCAATATGTGGATATATGTGATCCTAGGTGCACGTGGTGTGAAGTGTACATGGAGAATTTTCTACAAGTGTGTGAATAGGAGCATAAGTATGGGGGACACATGGAAAAGGGGAACATGCGAAAATGGGGAAAATATAAACAAACATAACACCCATGTAAATAGAGTCCAGTCCTCAAAATAATATTTCCCTAACGGAGTCGCCACTGTGGCCATCCCCGATCCTCGCGGCGGGCGGGTAGAATGAGGATCCTAGGTCCCGTGCATCCCTCCCGGGATCGCTTTGGTCGGCATCGTTGATGAGGTTAAAAATGTAGAGAGATGGAGTCTCCAGCCTATTTTACTCAAAACAAACAAAAGAAAGGGACCCATCCCGAAGGACAGTATCCAAGGACATCCTGATACATATGAAACCAAAATGATTCAAGAAGGGTCCAGAGGCTAAGTTACGAAATGGGAAGATGTTAGGCACCCATTCCGCCCTTACGGTCTCTAATGGGTTTTTGCTATTTTCCTTTTGTTTTCCCCGTGATATGTGTGCATGTGTACATATAGTGGAGATAGTAATCCTCGACTTGTATCATGGAAGAGATAAAGCGAGTCATCTGTAGAAATTAGGGTTTATGCGATTATCCTTGCGTTAATCATTATAATGGAACAATAACGTGTGTGGAATAATACGCCACTAAGAACAAATATATGCATATATAAATATATGTAATCTGAGAGAGTTGACTTTAGAGAAAATAGAAAATGAAAGAAAAAGTGAGAATAGGACTCGAGTCTCGGGTTTTATCCCGAGACGCCTACGTAGCCTATAGCGGCATCAAAGTCCACGTAGTTCACATGCAAAACGAGGGGGTGGGGTTTATCCCATAAATCCAATCGGGGACTTCTCTTATTTGTGTGTGTGTAGAAAAGTGTTTTAGTTGTGAGAAAAGTGTAAGAAAAGTGTAAGAAAAGTGTGAGAATTCTCGTTTGGAATTTATGAGCAAACCCTCTTTTTCTTATTTTTTTGGTTTTTTATTTGTATGAAAATAAGATATGTGCAATAATACTAAATAAAAAGTATATTAGGATATATG
Organism: Sambucus nigra; assembly: GCA_949130495.1. Classification (NCBI taxonomy): domain Eukaryota; kingdom Viridiplantae; phylum Streptophyta; class Magnoliopsida; order Dipsacales; family Adoxaceae; genus Sambucus; species Sambucus nigra. Next base: position 220,338,592 of record OX422220.1, on the reverse strand, counting down.
AGATGAGAGAATAAAAGTGCTAAGTAATAAAACAAGTTAATGTGAATTTATGAGAATTTAAGGAGAGAATTGAGAAAATTGGACCTTCTTAAAGATCTTAAGCTTGATCTTGAGTGTTGAAGAGCAGCCCTTGCACTTGGATGATGATATAGGGTAATGAATTCAACAAGTTTGATGAAAAGTGAAGGTTGGAAAGGGATTTGGATGTGGAAATCATGCTGACTTCGAGAGAGGTTTTCTGGATTTGCCGTGAGTGATATCTATCTGATCTGGGCTCCCCTTGCAATGAGGTCAAGCCCTCATTTTTATAGGCCCAGGGCATTGTCGATCGGCATAGCCCTAGTCCTTCCTATCGATATAGCCCTGGTCCTACCTACCGATACTTACCGATAGGCAGGGTCTGGAACCTGCTGTTTGATAGTGTCTTTCAGTCTCCTTCGAAAAATCGGTCGCAGATCGCAAACCGTTGATCCGAATCGTGCATGGGGCACACCGTTGGAAAGTTAATTCAGATACCTTCGAAAGTCCTTTGGACTTCTCCCGAGTTCAGGAGTTAACTTTGGTCAAATGGATCCCGAGAGTGCTCGGTGGCCTCCTGATCGAGTTTCGGGGGAAAATGGGTTGTTCGTCTGCATGGTAAGTCAGAATTTCACACGGGATGGACCATTGGAAAGGGGATTTGGTGACCTTCAAAGATTCATTCAGTCTCGTTTGGGCTGAAGAGTTTGACTTTTTGGTCAAACGGAGCCCAAGAGCGTCCGATGGCCTCTAGGTCGGTACTCGGGGTATGACCTGTGTTTGCAATGATAAAGGGAGGTGCTAGGAACCTAAGGAGAGTTTAGAGGGTAATAATGGGGTATCTACAGGAAGGTTCTTACTTTGATTGATGTACTTCATGTGCCGAAAATGTGTAAAAATCTTATATTGGAGACCATCTCAATAAGAGAGGTTTCAAACTTATGTATGAGTCGGATAAGCTTGTCTTATCCAAGAAGGGTCAGTTTATTAGTAAAGGACACTCTTGTTACGACATGATCAAATTTAATATAATAAACGATATTAGTTCCATTTATATGGTTGATTTTATTTCTTTATTGCATAATAGATTAGGTCATGTTAATTATAGAAGTATAAAATATATGACAAATCTAGGATTAATTTATGATTATAAAATTGACCATAATGATAAATGTGAAATTTGTGCTCAATCTAAGATAACTGGAAAGCCATTTAAATCTGTTGAGAGGACACCTGTAATGCTTGATCTTATACATGATGATATATGTGATATGAAGAGTAATGTCACTTGTGGAGGAAACAAATATTATTTAACTATCATTGATGATTACTCCAAATATATATATATATATATATATATATATATATATACACTTAAAAGTAACGTTGAAGTATTCGATAAATTTCTTATTTTTAAAGAAGAAGTTGAAACTCAACAAAATATAAAAATAAAAGTCCTATGATCCGATAGAGGTGGTGAATACTATCCAAATAAATTTATTCAATTTTTTAATACTCATGGAGTAATTCATCAAGTTACGGAACCATACACACCACAACAAGATGGAACAACATAAAGGAAATATAGGACTTTGGTTGAAATGATAAATGCGATGTTAATCAGTTATGGGTTGCCTTTGTCTATGTGGGGTGAACCAATTTTATTAGCATGTTATATTCTAAATAGAGTGGCATTAAAAACAAGAATATTACACCATATCAATTATGGTTTAATCGTAAACCTAATCTTATCTATCTCAAAGTTTGGGGATGTTTTGCTTATATAAGAAAACCTGAACATAAAATACCCAAGTTAGGAAATAAGACTTATAAGTGTGTTTTTATTGGATACTCTAACAATTGTACGACTTATAGATTTTTGAATCTTGAAACTCAAGAAATTATTGAGTCGATAGATGTGAAATTTTTTGAACATGTAATAAAGTCAAAGTACTTTGAATCAATTATTAGAAAATAATAATTCCACTATTGATGCCTCACCTTCTAATGCTTCATCACAACCAATATCACCTTTGGAATCAATGAATGACGTTGAACTAAGGAGAAGTAAGAGATAAAAAACTGAGAAGATATTTGGACCTGACTTTGTGATTTATCTTATAAAGGGAGACATGAATGAAACTAAGAACAAAACCAAATTTGTTCTTAGTGTGGAAGATGAACCGACTACATTTCATGAAGCCTTAACATGTAGAGATGCTATCTTTTGAAAATAAGAAATCAATGATGAAATGAACTCAATTTTGTCAAATCAAACTTGGGTTATTACAGATTTTCACCCTAGAGCAAAACCAATTGGGTGAAAATGGATATTTGAAAGGAAATTAAATCATGATGGTTTAATTAATAAATTTAAAGCTATATTAGTTGCTAAAGGGTATAAACAAAAATATAGAATTGATTACATTAATACATATGCATCCGTTGCGCGTATAACTTCAATTAGACTATTAATATCTATTGCTTCTATTCATAATTTAGTGATTCATCAAATGGATGTAAAAACAACCTTTCTAAATGGTGATTTAGAAGAAGAGATTTATATGGAACAACCTGAAGGGTTTGTTTTGCCTGGCCGAGAGAAGAAGGTGTGTAAACTAGTTAAATCTCTATTTGGCCTTAACTAAGGTCCTATGCAATGGCATGAAAAATTTGATAATATAATAAGATCCCATGGTTTTAAAGTAAATGATGCCAACATATGCATTTATAGTAATTTTAATAATGGTATTTGTGTCGTTATTTGCTTGTATGTGGATGACATGCTTATATTCGGGTCCAGTCTCAAATATGTGGAAGAAACTAAGAGTTTTTATCATCAAACTTTGATATGAAAAATTTAGGGGAAGCTAATATAATTCTAGGAATCAAAATAGTAAGAAAAGATAATGCATTAGCATTATCTCAATCTCACTGTATCGAAAAGGTTCTTAAGAAATATAATCATTTTGAACTTAAGCCAATAACACACTTGGTTTTCCTAGTATCACATTATTGAAAAATATTGGGCCTACTGTGGATTAACCTAAATATTCCAGTGTTATTGGAAGTCTCATGTATGCAATGCATTGCACAAGACCATACATTGCCTATGGGTTAGGAATGTTATATAGATTTATAAGTAATCCAGGATAAGAACATTGGAATGTAATTTCTAGATTACTTACAAACCTAAAAAGGACTATGGATTACAACTTACATTATGTAGGGTATCCATCTATATTATAAGGATATAGTGATTCTAGTTGGAATAACCTCAAACCAAAATCGAAGTCCACAACTGGTTAGATAATTATGCTAGAAGGAGCGTCCATTTCTTAGGGATCTAAGAAATGAACATGTGTGTCTAATTCAACAATACAATCATAATTCATATCCCTAGCAGATGAAAGTAAAGAAGCGTAATGGCTTAAAAATTTATTATTTGATATTCCATTATGGAAAAATCGATCTCCTACTATTATGATTAATTGTGATAACCAGTATACAATATACAAGGTTTCAAGAAAAATCTATAATGGAAAATCTAGACATATTAGTCTAAGACATCAAATTTTGAGGCCATTACTCAAAGAACGAGTAATTACAGTTGACTATGTTGAAACGAATAAGAATTTAGTAGATCCCCTTACTATAGGTCTTGTTAGAGAAATGATATTTATCACCTCAAAAGGAATGGGACTAAGGTCTATAAAATAAATCAACTATACTTAATGGGAACACAACCTATGTTTTCAAAATATAGACAAAGATCAATGTGGTACTAATAAGTTAAATGATAGTTATGGAACATAGGAACTTATATGTAAAAGTCCATTCCTATGTGCCTAAAGTTGGTATTATGCATAATAGAGGATAGAATTTACTTCTTAATAAATCATATAAATGTGACTCGCAGAATCACTGAAGTTGATCTACCTATATAAGTGATAAAAGTGTGGCCTCTTTATATGGAACTAAAATCGATCCTAAGATACTCATGAAATTAGGATACGCACAAGATCATAAATTTGCATGCTAACAGAAAACTCTTCAACATAGAGATCAGTATGTGTAATGGCCCAGATGGGTGTGTCACCAAGACGATTTCACCAAAGAACCAAAGCCTATTTCTTCATCAGCTCCACCTCCAGTCATTGACTTTTCAATTGGTGAGAAACGTGGAAAAATTCGGCCACCCATCATCAAACATCAACAACCCGGAATAGATATGGAAAGTTTAGGTAACTTTCAATGTGTTACAATTTTTTTTAGCATGCGTGTTGATGGTTTGTGTTATTAGGCTTATAGGAAGTGGAATTTTTAATTTGGTTTTGTTTTGTGATTAACTGCTTAATTGGGTTTATAGATGCTCGAAAACAAATTCTTGATGTTAATTGATTGGTGTATTAATGAGGAATCTTTAACTTATGGATGTTATTTTTCAATTAGAGTGTAAAATTTGGATAGTATATTGTACTGAATAGTGAAATCCAAGTATAATAACTGGATTTCAGATCTGTTCTCAATTCCAACCTTTTGATTTGTAGTATTTATAGGAAATAAGGAATTTGTTTACTATTGTTGAAGCTTAATTTTTCTTTACATTTGTTGTGTAGTAGTTTAATATGCCAGGTTACTTTTATAGGTAATTTTTTTATTTGAGTATTTTAATATTTTATTATATTTTTAACAAATATTGTAGTATGCTCGTGCATCATACGAGTTACATGCTAATTATAAAAAAAATAATGCACGTGTCATTTAAAAAAAGTTAAATCCCAACGAAGTGGTGTGCCAGTAGAATAGGGCGGTTACAACATGTGAATTTGTTTGATGAATTCAAATTATTTGAATGTTATTGGACTATTTATTATTTGTTTAGCAAGGTGGATAGTCCTATAAATAAGGATATTAGGGCCAATTTATTAAAATAACAATTTGTTTTGTTGTGGAACAAATTTTTTTCTGTTTTGCACTTACATACTTTAGAATATTTTATCGTTTTGCGATTTCGTATTTTAAAAATTTTCCGCTGGTGTATATATATATATATATAATAATAATAATAATAATATAACTCCTACAAAACACACATGCACATAAGGTAAGACACATATATACATATGCTAAAAAACACACACTCTGGTAGAAACACACACACGGGAAGTTACACACACACACGGCGAAAAATGCACACCTGCCATAGAAGCCTTACACACACACACACACACACCAGTACACAGAAATACCCCCCTCTGTATAACACATACACAAACACCACCTCTGCCATGGGAGATTCAACCCACTCCCATGGCTGCCCAACCATCAAAACACACACCTGCATACAAAATAATCCCAAAACCTATAATCAACCACAACTGTCCTATAACAGTTGTTAATGTTTAAGTGTGAAAACTTTGAAATGCCTTTTGGCATTGTCCCACATCGGTGGGTTGTTTAAAATGCGTAGAGTATATTTATAATTTTTGTGAATCTAAAGGGTAAGTCCATTGGGCATTCAAAGTTTTGTGTGTATGGGTGGGGGAATTATTGGGCCAAGTCACACACGCGCGCTTGTCGCCGCCGCCGTCCATCCGGCCCATGCTCGTGTCCGGGTCCTGGGTCTTGGGCTTGGGCTCATTAAGAAATAATATTTTGGACAAATAAATTGACAATTTTTTTGGGCTTAAAATTAATTATTAACGGTAATTTTTTTTGGAATAAAAACGTGGTTATTAACAGTTGAAAACTTCATCCAACTCAAAAACGTTTTTCGTAATTTTCTCACCCACTTGACCCACGTTTTTTCCCATTAACGTTAATAATTTTTCACAATAAAAGGAGGTAAACACCTCCGTTTTTTAAAAAAAAATTCGGAAAACAAAAACCTTCCTGCTGCAGCTCCTATCCAATTTTTTTTTTAGTCTCCACACATAGAAACGAACGTAATTATTCTTCCATCAAATAATTATCACATCACAGAAATGATTAATCAAACCCCAGATTAATTATAGTTTCATATTCGAGAAATATATATAACTGAATGGGTGTTAATTCAACGAATTGGATTGTGCTACCAATTCGTATTTTCTTGGATACTGTTTTATCCTGGGGGTGATGAGGCAAAATTAAGACTGCCAGCACACTTTGGGCAGAGCTGCGAAACACCTTAAAGAGAGAGACATTGTTCGTGACTTAGCCGTGTTCTACCTATATCTGCTTCCGGGATTTCTTATTCTTTATCATTTAGTTTTATCTGCTCCGAAATTAGGTAATTTTGTTCCTTAATTTTTGCATTTAATTTATTACTTCTACAACAATTTTAAGGTGTGTCCAAATCTGCCATGGACGAAATTAACTCATCCAACCTAAACAAACCTTTCAAATATGAAGGCCAACATTTTAAACGTTGGAGCAAAAAAGTGTTATTTTATTTAACTATGAAAAAGGTTGCATCATGTGTTCAATTTGACAAACCCGTAGTAAATAATCCACCTACTGTTGAGAAAAGCAAAACAATTAGAACTTGGGAGGAAAATAATTTTCTGTGCAAGAACTATATTTTGAATGCTCTAAGTGATGAACTTTATGACTATTATGCCAATTATAAAACTGCAAAAGATGTTTGGGATGCTCTTTTTAAAAAATATGACACGGAGGAGGCGGGTGCTAAAAAATATGTCGTTATTTGAAATTTCAAATGACGGATGATAAATTTGTTGTTTATCAAACCCATTATTTGCAAATGATTGCCCGTGAAATTATTTCCGAGGGTATGGCTTTAGATGAGCAATATCAGGTGGTTATAATTATTGATAAGTTGCCTCCACTGCTCAAAGAGTTCAAAAATATTTTGAGGCATAAGTCTAAAGAATTTTCACTATAGTCACTCATTACTAAATTGAGAATTGAGGAGGAATCCCGAAAACAGGACTACAAAGATGAAATTCTTGTTGTATCTAACAACAAAAATCAGACAAAGAACCACACTCCACTTGTTTTAAAGGAAAACGGAAAAAATATGAAATTTCAGAAAAAGAGCCACAACCAGAATTTTAAAAATCAGACTCAGACTTAGAATAAGAATAAGAACCTTTTAAATGGACAGTCTAGCAACTCGGGATAGTTTCTCTGTTTCAAGTGTGGCAAGCCTGGCATATGGCTTCGCAAATGTCGTAATGTGACACATGCACAAGCAAATTTAACCGAAGAGGACCTATGTTCTATGATTTCAAAAATCAACATGGTTAGCGATGCCGAAGGGTGATGGTTGGATACTGGCGCTTCCCACCATAACTGTTATGGCTGTACTCTGTTTAAGACTTATTGTGAGACTGCAAATAAGTAGGTGTTGTTGGGTGATTCTCACTCCACTGAGGTTGCTGGTACTGAAAATGTGAATTAAAGTTCACTTCGGGAAATATTGTTATCCTCAAAGATGTTCTTCACACTCCCGAGATAAGGAAAATTTTGGTTTCAAATTTTTTTTCTCAACAAAGCTAGCTTTACTTAAACTATTGGTACTGATTTATTTACTTTGACCAAAAATGGAATTTTTGTAGGCAAGGGTTATGCCACTAATGGGATGTTTAAGTTGAATGTTGATGCTAATAAAATTTCTCCTTCTGCTTATATTGCTTGTTCATTTAATGTTTGGCATGCTAGACTTTGTCATGTTAATAAACGAATTGTTAAAAATATGAGCACTTTAGGATTAATTCCAGAATTATCATTAAATGATTTTGAAAAATGTGAATGGTATAGTCAAGCAAAAATCACTACGACACCACATAAATCTATTTATAGAGAATCTGAACCACTTGATTTAATTCATTCGAATATTTGTGAATTGGATGGTGTCACAACTAGAAATGGCAAACGTTATTTTATAACTTTTATTGATGATTGTTATGATTATTCATTTGTGTATTTAATGAAAAATAAAAGTGAAGCGTTTGACATGTTTAAATTTTCCTAAATGAAATTGAAAATCAATTTAATCGGAAAATTAAAAGGTTACGTAGTGATAGTGGCACCGAATATGATTCTGGACCATTTATTGAATTTTATAAAGCCCGCAGTATTATTCATGAAAAAACTGCCCCTTATTCGCCCGAAATGAATGGTAAAGACGAAAGAAAAAATAGGACATTAACTGAATTAGTTCTTGCTATTTTATTAAATTCATGGGTTGCCTCACATTGGTGGGGTGAAATTATTTTGACTGTGTGTCACGTACTTAATAGAATTCCTAAGACTAAAATGAAAATATCTCCATATGAAATTTGGAAAAATATTAAGCCCAACGTGTCATAGTTTAGAACCTGGGGGTGCTTAGCATATGTATGTATACCTGACCCTAAGAGGTCTAAATTGGCAAGTAGAGCATGTGAGTGCGTTTTTATAGGCTATGCTATTAATAGCAAAGCATACTGATTTTATGACTTGAAAAATCAAGTAATTATTGAATCAAATGACGCCAATTTTTATGAAGATAAATTTCCTTGATTTATATGCCGATCTAAAATGGATTCATTTATTTATATTTTTTTATGAAGATAAATTTATATGTCGATTTATGGCAAGAGGCTATTAATGACGAAATGGATTCTTTGGAAACAAATAAAACTTGGCATTTAGTGGACCTTCCTCCTGGGTGTAAAACAATTGGGTGTAAATGGATTCTTAAAAAGAAATTAAAACTCGATGGCACTATTGAAAAATATAAGGCACGTCTTGTTGCTAAAGGTTTTAGTCAAAGAGAAAACGTAGACATTTTTGATAAATTTTCACCCGTGACTAGAATAACGTCTATACGTGTACTATTTGCTATAGTTGCCTTAAATTATTTAATTGTACACCAAATGGATGTTAAAACCGCATTTTTAAATGGAGAATTAGAAGAAGAGATTTATATGGATCAACCTGAGGGTTTTATTGTACACGGTCAAGAAAATAAAGTATGTAAATTAGATAAATCTCTTTATGGACTCAAACAGGCACCTAAATAGTGCATGATAAATTTGATAGCCTAGTCATCTCCAATGGGTTTAAAATAAATGAAAGTGACAAATGCATTTATTATAAATATGCTGAGAACATTTGCACTATCATATGTCTTTATGTTGATGACTTGCTTATATTTGGTTCTAATATTCATGCCGTAGAAAATGTTAAATCATTATTGTGTGCCAATTTTGATATGAAGGATTTTGGTGAAGCTAGTGTAATATTATGAATTAATATTACTAGGTCAGAAAAGGGACTTTCTTTGGATCAATCTCATTACATTGAAAAGTTCTAAAGAAATACAATTACTTTGACTGTAAACCTGCTAGTACTCCATTTGATCCTAGTGTAAAGTTATTTAAGAACACTGGCAACAGTGTAAACCAAAATGCTTATGCAAGCATTATTGGTAGCTTATGTTATGCTATAGATTGCACTAGACCTGACATAGCTTATGTTGTGGGAGTACTATGTAGATTTACCAGTAGACCTAGTATGGAGCATTGGCATGCTATTGAGAGGGTCATGAGGTACCTTAAAAGGACGATGAACCTAGAATTATGCTATAATAAGCATCCCACTGTCCTTAAAGGATTTAGTGATGTTGATTGGAACATCCTATCTTATGATTCTAAGGCTACTAGTGGATATGTATTTAGCATCCCTGGTGTTGCAGTTTCTTGGAAATCTAAGAAACAAACTATTTTGGCTCAATCCACTATGGAGTCTAAGATGATAGCGCTATCTACTGCTAGTGAAGAGGCAGGTTGGTTAAGAAACCTCCAGTCAGATATCCCATTATGGGAAAGATCGATACCATCCGTTTTGATTCATTGTGATAGTACCACTTCTATTGCAAAAGTTGAGAACCGTTATTATAACGGTAAGAAATGACAAATACATCGTAAGCGTAGTACTGTTAGAGAATTCATCTCTACAGATGCTATGAGGGTGGATCATATACGATCTGAACAGAACTTAGTTGATCCTTTGACGAAATGACTAACTAGGGAGAAGGTGTGAAACACCTCAAAAGGGATAAGACTAAATCCCTTGGATAAATGAATCATTTGTGATGGTAACCCAACATATAGACTGGAGATCCCAAGAAATATGTTCAAAGGGTAATAACAAGTCACAAGTGATATGGGTTGAATCATGCTATTATTAATTAATATAGAACGGGGTTTTACTCCAAGTCCATCCCTATGGAGCATGATATCCTCAAGCGAGTAAAGGATGAGTTATTATAACTCTTAATGAGATCTATAGCTCAATTTTGAGTTGTGTACCTAGATACAGGAGTATTCTTGATGGACTCACCTACGTAAATGTGAAAGTGTGGTCGCTTCCTATGGATATTCTGGGCAAATTCCTAGAGCGTTCACTACACTGGGATAGAAGCACATGGCCGTAACGTGCTGGCTATTAGAACTACACCCAATTAGGGTTGTGTGTGGGATATTGTCAGAGATAGAGTTGAAAACTACAGTTACACTAGTATATTTTGAATCATCTTTACTACATAAAGGTTCAAGTCGAAAGGCACCTTTGCTTATGAACAACTCTATGAATTATTGCTCGATAAATATAAATGTTTTCAAATTTTGCAAGTGGGGGATTGTTGGAACACAACTATCCTATAACAGCTGTTAATACTTAAGTGTGCAAACTTTCAAATGCCTTTTGGCATTGTCCCACATCGGTGGGTTGTTTAAAATGGGTAGAGTACATTTATAATTTTTGTGAGTCTAAAGGGTAAGCCCTTTGGGCATTCAATGTTTTATGTGTATGTGTGGGGGACTTATTGGGCCATGTCACACACGTGCACACGCTGCCGCCGCCGTCCAGCCCGGCCCGTGCCCGTGTCCAGGTCCTGGGTTTTGGGCTTGGGCTCATTAAGAAATATTTTTTTGGACAAACAAATTGACATTTTTTTGGGCTTAAAATTAATTATTAACGGTAATTTTTTTCTAGAATAAAATCATGGTTATTAACAGTTCAAAAGTTCATCCAACTCAAAAACGTTTTCCGTAATTTTCTCACACACTTGACCCACGTTTTTGCCCATTAATGTTAATAATTTTTCTCAATAAAAGGAGGTAAACACCTCCGTTTTTAAAACAGTTCTCAGAAAACAAAAACCCTCCTGCTGCAACTGTGATCCAATTTTTTCTCTCCACATATAGAAATTGAAATAATTATTCTTTGATTGAATAATTATCACATCACATAAATGATTAATCATACCACAGATTAATTATAGTTTCAGATTTGAGCAATATATATAACTTAATGGGTGTTGATTCAATGAATTGGATTGTGCTACCAATTCGTATTTTCTCGGAGGTTGTTTTATCCTGGGGGTGACAAGGTAAAATTAAGACTGTCAGCACACTTTGGTCAGAGCCGCGAAACACCTTAAAGAGAGCGATATTGTCCGCGACTCAGCCGTGTTCTACCTGTACCTACTTCGGGGATTTCTTATTTTTTATGATTCAGTTTTATCTGCTCCAAAATTGGGTAATTTCGTTCTTTAATTTTTGCATTTAATTTATTACTGCTACAACAACCTCCATAATCCCAAAGCAAAGGAAGGGAGAAAGAAACTCTCCAAACCCACGTCAACTCATGTGTGTGTGTGTGTGTGTGTGTGTGTGTGTGTGTGTGTGTGTGTGTGTGTATAATAATGCTCTTGTGCGGACTAGTCCATATTTTAAGAATGCGGACCGGACATGTGTCACCTAACGGTGCACCTAGAAATTATCGCCTAAATTATAGTCACACTCTCTCTCTTTTCTGGGCTCACCGCCAGGTGACACATGCCCAGTCCGCATTCTTAAAATGCAGACTAGTCCGCACAAGAGCAGGACTGTATATATATATATATATATAATAAAGGAGGAGGTACTTTTTGTCCTCCTCAACTGATGGCTTAGATCTAAAGTTGATGATTTTGGTCTTTATCAACTTACGGTTAAGACTGAATCTTTTAAGTTAATGATTTTGGTCTTACATACTGCCACGAGCCTCCCACCCGTCCCATTTTCACCTATTAGGTCAGCTACTCTCAAAACATCTCCACACCAACTCTCTCTCCCTCTCCCTTTCCTAAAGCATGCCACCACTATTGAACATCTTCTTTCATCTTCTCTCACTATAGTCTTTTACAGATAATAGACAAGCTGAGTTTTACACACATCATAAGGTTAAATAGCCCTCTATTGATTTTTTTTTTTGCCTTTTCTTCTTTCATATACTCCTTTTTCTGATCTGATTTCTGGTGATGTGAAAACTTGAACGACGACCTCCAATCGCCGCCGTCGCTGGCGTTTCTTCTCCGGCCATGACCTCTAGCCACCGTCGTACGTATATTTCTTCAGAATACCATTCCACCCATATAGATCTGAATATATTCTCCCATATAGATCTGAATATATTCTCCAAAAACAAAGAAATTGTCTTTAATTTTGTTTTGGGTATAAAATCAGTTTTTGTTTGTGGTTCCGAAACTAAAATGGGTATTTGATTCTTTTAACAATTTAAAACTTTAAACCACAGTTACTTTACTTCCCTTTGTTACATATATTTGTCTTTTTTAGGTGAGAGTACCAGCATGGACATATCTAATACTATTAATGGTTGTAGAACTTCGAAAGATGAATGCAACATTACATTGCATTCTTATGATTTTGTATACATTCTGTAGGCAATATTGACAGTTTAGTAGAACTTCGTCAGATGAATGCCAACATATCTGCTTAAAAGTTGACAAAGTTTCATCACCAATGACAAAATATGGGTGCAATTTGAGTCCAAAATAAACAAGTATCTCTTCAACTGAGGCTTTGGAGAATCATAAAGTACTCCAGATAACATATCCCATTATTTATCACGTTACGAGGTTATTGACAAATAAAAAGTTGACATGTCCAATACTCCTGATAACATTATGCACTTAACGCTTCCGTTACATTAAGTTATTCAAAACTTAAAATGGGTTTTATTTGTGATTTTTTTCCTTTTGTAATTTAATTTTGGGTTCTCCGAGTACTAAAATTATGGTTGACGATTTATATTCAGGTTTCTGTGATAAATTACATTGAGCTTCATTATAAATAAATGTTTAGTGTGAATCTTATTTCAAGTTCCAAGTCATGATTTGAGTTTATAAACTTGGTCGGATTCCATGATACATTTTTAAATGTCAAAGTGAACATTACATTGCATAAATATTTTGGAATCTTAAGAGTGCCACTGCCATAAATTGCATGCTGACATGTATCGTTCGTAACGTGATTTTTTTTTAAAACTTTTGGCTATATTTTGCAACAATTTTTGAAACTTTTATGTCGTATATTAGATTGAATGAAGAGCTGTGTGACACCCCGCCTAATAAGACATCGGGCGACCACTCCAATATTAAATTAAAACAGGAGTCTCATATGGATCATTCTTAGCATCACTGTCGAAAATCCATTTAATTACTAATAACCTATTAGGCCGGTGTCAAAATTTTAAATTTACTACTCTTTTCAACAACAATAAATAAAACATCCACACAGTTTATGCGTAAATGAAATAAAGTAACCGAGCACTCGGTCAAAATATACAACCATATCGAATGATGTACTAAAAGAATAAATAAATGCAGTTGGACCATTGGCCCAAATGTTTATACAATACCTCCTATCTAGATTACAAGAATGGAAGCGTCTACTGAAAATCCTGCACGCATCCACAGCTGCTGCAGCTGACGTCTGACTCGAAGGAAGTGCCACCCAGACGTCCCTGTGTCTGGACACCTATATATATATATATAATATAGAAAGAAAGGAAAAGTAGATAAACGGGTCAGAGCCCGAGTTTTGAAAATATTTAGCAAGTGCATAAATGCCTTATTATTTTGAAAAAGGTTTTATCTCATATTTAAGTTTGGTATCACACTCCCATAAGATACCCCTCACCTCTCCACTAATAGTGCACTCCTAACGGATCCCTCTAAACATCCTAGTCAAGCTACCCTGCTAAACTAGTCTATCACCCAACACACTATCAACCCTAGATAGTCCAAGCAATGTACTAAGGGCTACACTTCACCCAAGTCTCAACGCTATGCCATGTTCGTGCGTGGGGTGTCTCGCAAAGCGAAATCCAAACAAGGAACCCCCTGATACACTATTATGCGACAAGGTCGATCGTCGGGATCCATTAGACCCTCGGCACTCAATTTATCCATATATACATATACATATTTTACCATAACCATCCAGATCTATCTCCCGAAATGAGAATCCATATACAAAGTATTTATCAATACTTATCATTTTTATCTCAAAACCTTCCATTTCCCTTCTCATATCCAGGAAATGTATTTAAAAGCCAATTCATTATCATGAATTGCTTTAACATATCATATAACTTTTTAAAAGCCAGTTTTATTATCATAAAAATGCTTTTCCATTTCAAAATATCCCATTTCCCTTTTTATATTCAGGAAACGTATTCAAAGCCATTTTCATTATCATAAAAATGCTTTGATCATATCATATGCTTCCACATCCCTTCTTCCATCCGGGAAGTGTTACCGAAGCCAATCCATATAACCCATTTCCCTTTCTATATCCAGGAAATGTAATTAAAGCCAATCCATTATCATGAATTGCTTTAATATAACGCGTTCTAAGATCGCCCGTTCGGGTTTCCCCACTGTGCGCGCCCCTAAATGGCTATCATCTTCCAGGGCCTATCATAAGACAACCTGGGATCCTACATCGCAAGACATCGGGAAGCGGCCGTATGCCTGCGGGATAGTCAAGACCACACCCGAAATCTCCTAACTAGCGCAGAAAAATACAATAAACGCTCGTATGGCCTATAGGACTATATCCACCCTGTGTTAATTTGATAGGGGGCTTCACCATACGCACGCAACTTCCCTTATGATAGCGATTTAGAGAGGTGTGTATGCATACATTATTAATTAAGAAAATCATTTATCATTCCATTTTGAAAACATTTATATTTACATTTTCAAAAGTCATTTATCTTAATTCATATATATACTTTAATCACATAGCATATATATATACCATATATTCCTTCCTGAATATATAAAAATGGCCATATTTGCCAAACCATCTATCGATGACCAATAATCCCAAAGATTCTCTCAAAGAATCATAATCATGCATTCATATATGCATAATACTAAACCCAAAGTATATTCTTACTTTAATAAGTAATATCTACCTTAATCCCATATAAGGATTTATTGGATATCTCCAATTATACTAAATCACTCTAAGTGAATATATATATATATATTCCCAATTCATCAAGTCCTTTAGGACATAACCCTCCATAATACTCTAATTTGGAAGGCCCTTAAACCTTAGAATCGAAAAGGAGAAATAATCCTAATCTCCGAAATCTTGGGCTGAAAACAAGGCACCGGTCGATCGGTCCTAGACCCCCGGTCGACCGCGGGTTGTAAATAAGCCTACGAAACAAAGCAGTAGGCTATTTTTCCTTGACGTGGTCGACCGGCCTTTAGGGCGCGGTCGACCGGTCACACCAGGTCTTCCAAATTAAATCTCCTCAATTCCTTTTATCCAACAACCCAAATTCATTTTCGGGGTTTCTAAACTAGCCCCAAAATTATCCCGAACATCTACGCAATTTATTCTAGCCGTAATTTTTCCAATTCCCGATTTGATTTCCGAGTTGATGATTTCAACCCGGAGCTTCCATCTTGTAAAAATCATATCAAATCGTAGAAAAATTAGAAAAATACTGGTCGGCGCCCACGTGACCGTATCGAAAAGATCTATAACTTTTGTGTTTTGGCCAAAAGCTAAATCAATTCTTTTCTTGGACAAAAAGGCCCCCTAAAGTGACGGGTTACTATTCATCATCTTCTCTGAGACAAAAT
This sequence comes from Sambucus nigra, assembly GCA_949130495.1. Lineage (NCBI taxonomy): Eukaryota > Viridiplantae > Streptophyta > Magnoliopsida > Dipsacales > Adoxaceae > Sambucus > Sambucus nigra. The sequence goes on along the minus strand of OX422220.1, from coordinate 220,322,628 downwards.
CGGCCATTAAAGATTCTCCCAAGCTTTTGTCGCCTCACCCAACATCCTACAACCTCAACCAACTACAAATACACATATATTAAGGGTTCTAAACATCCTAGAACCCAAAACAACCAATTAATTTAGGTTAAAACGTAAGTTCCATAAATTGAAATATTATTGGGGTTTAATTGTTTTAACTTCCAAAAACCCGTTTTATCCACGATAATCCATCCCAAAACCTTTAGGGTTTGTTTATACCAAACTATGGTATGAGATATTTATTCAAAAAGATAAATAAAGCAAGTAAACACTTGCCTCGTGGATAAAATCCGACGACCCCGAGTCGAATCCGGCGGAGTTTGGCCCTAATCTCCATTTTCTCCTCCTCTTTCTCCTTCCTCTCTCTTCTCTCTCTTTTCTTTCTTTCCTTTCTCTCTTTTCTCCCTCTCCCTCTCTTTATATAGAAAGAAAAGGGTTTAACCCCTTAAAACCCAAAAACGACTCGTTTACCTAATTACGAGTAACTTTTACCTCTAAAATTACCCGAAACTCATTTTTGACAATCATACACTCTTTTCCGACTATCTCGGACATTCCAAGACTCACGGCGCAATCGAAATTTCCATCCGAGGTACTTGACCGCAAATCACTATTCCAACCCAAAATAAATAAATGCGGGTTTTCCAATTACAAATCTTACCTCATGTCGCTTTATTCAACGGCAACATATAATTAAAATATTTCGACCTATATAGTCCCAAAAATAATCACAACATCCCTCGAAAATCATTTAATCCTCGAATATCCCAAAAATTACTATTTTAGGAAATTCCCCAAATTTCCAGTTTATATTTAATTATGGAATTTAATTATCTCCAAAAGGGCGGGTTGTTACATACTCCCCCACTACAACGGAATTTCATCCTCGAAATTCAGGTATAACCTACACCATCTAACTAGGATCACTAAAAATCCTAAAACCTCAAGGAAAATATACTAACTCAATGGTTCCCAACCATGAGCTACACGACTACCACGATCGTAAAGTGACTCTTATACGTCACATAATACCCATCATCTATAATGCCTATCGGCATGAATTTAAACCTTATATACTTCGCCCCTTCTATTTCGGGCGGAATATAAAACCATCTTACCAAGGTGCCCATACACCTTTCCAACTTGTGCACATCTGCACATCCGTAGTGAACGTCTGACACGTAACACTCTCTCCCAATAAGGATCTCCTTTCCACGGTGAAATACTCACCTATGGGTCCTCACAACCCGCGAAATCAATTCTCCTAATCTCGGCGCCACTAACATTAACAAACTTACCTCCTACATAATACTAAGGTCTATGCGATATCCTACCTACGCGAAACTAATATAATCCTAAGTATGTCCCTAGTGCCCAAGGCCTCTCTCAACTCTCGACAATTGCTTGGTTTCATGCGTGGGACGTCTCGCCAAGGCGAAATCCAAACAAGGAACCCTCCCATTACACTACTCCCTCCCGTAGTCGGTCATCGAGATATAGCGACCCAAGGCACACAAGCAGGACGTCCTAAATCCTACTAGGCTAGCCTATGAACGCATTCCTACTATCTTATCCTTCCGCCCATACGGAAGGAAACCTAATCAATCAAAGTGCCCACTTTCTGTAAAAAGTGTCTCGTACATAATGCCCAAAATGTATCTCCTCAAAATTTGCCTTTTCATTAAGGCCTGACTATTGTCCTCAAATCAATTTCTCTAAGTCCAACCTCACCCACCCACTTGTGGCGAGGGGACCACTTTAGTGTTTTTCCATAGCAAAATATTTCCGTATGTATATCAACAGCATGTGGCTCATAGCCTATAGTGGTTCATCCACACTATAAGACCTTTCCACAAAATCAACATCCTTGCATCCCATAACAGCTCCCCACTCCCGACGCCATTAAGAGTCATGTGTGGAGTGTCTCGCAAAGCGAAATCCAAACAAGGAACCCCTCCACACATTAACCCTTGACTTCGTTGGTTATGGAGTTCCGTTATTTAAACATGCAACCGGGATATCCCTATCCCCTAATCCAACAAAAAGGTGGTTTGAACTCCTATCTCAAACTAAGAGTCATACCACCCTGCGCTCGCACTCATTTTTAACTCTTTGCGCAAATAATAAGGAGCTTAATCTTATAGCTCAACACAAATCCTACGGCCTTAAATTATATATATAAGGTCGCCATATACCCAAATCATGATAATGAAACCTGTACTCATCGAAGTTTCGTATCCCACAATAAATAAGGTGAACTCAACCTATATCTAGGTGAGACACCGCAACAATAACATGTTCCCTCCAGTAACCATGGACACGATAGACTTGTCATTTTTAGCCTGCTATCGCTCCGAAAATACACCATAATGTATTATACTCATCATATCACCGTACTCGTATAGACATATAAAACGATTATCCCAAACCATATATATATATATATATATATACACACACAATATATCAACACCCGCCTTTATGGCGAATGAAGGAAAATAAAATTCCGCTATCGCGGAAAACAAATAGGCATACATTATATAATGTTATCGAGACCGCCATAAAACTCAAGATACACACATGAGTCTCGGGCTATCGAACACCGCTCCTTACAATCATCTTACTAATCCTCTTAACTCCTTATTTCAACAAATTTTCCCGGGTGGATTTCCACCAATGGGGTCCACGAATACACACATTCTCTAATGAGCCTATCCTTCCTAGAAAGGACTCATCATTAATTGCACCTAACTCACTTAGGTACAAGGTTCACTTTTCCATATTACTCCTTATTCACTGTCGACCTCTGGCCGATCCTTATGCGAATAATCCAAAACTGCATTCTTTTCATTCATGCTGAAATCATGGGGACTCACGGTTAAAACTATCCGTAAGATCCCTTTCGAACCCTCAACTTCAATGAGGAATTCAACTTTAGTACCACTCTCAACTTCAGCGGTACTGTGGTACTCCTAACTACCATTCTTTAGTAGTTGCTGCCAAAATCCTTAACAATTACCATAAGGAGAGTGACCTCTACTAAGGCCCTCGTCCCCAACTCCCACCAGCTGCTCCAACTAAGCCTCACCTCCTGCTGCCATCCAAGCTCCGCACACGATTCTCAAACGAGCGCGCAAAAGATTTCTATAATCTCATAATATGGCAGGAGAACGAAATCTCACAATAGAAATCAACAATCCTAGTCCTGAGGCTCTATAACAAATGAGAGCAACGCTGAAAGCGTAGTATGTTCGCACAGATTCCTAAGGACACTAGAACCTGATGCTCTGATACCATCTGTGACACCCCACCTAATAAGATACCGGGCGATCACTCCAATATTAAATTAAAATAGGAGTCTCATATGGATCATTCTTAGCATCACTGTCGAAAATCCATTTAATTACTAATAACCTATTAGGCCAGTGTCAAAATTTTAACTTTACTACTCTTTTTAACAACAATAAATAAAACATCCACACAGTTTATGCGTAAAGGAAATAAAGTAACCGAACACTCAGTCAAAATAAACAACCATATCGAATGATGTACTAAAAGAATAAATAAATGCAGTTGGACCATTGGCCCAAATGTTTATACAATACCTCCTATCTAGATTACAAGAATGGAAGCGTCTACTGAAAATCCTGCACGCATCCACAGCTGCTGCAGCTGACGTCTGACTCGAAGGAAGTGCCACCCAGACGTCCCTGTGTCTGGACACCTATATATATATATATAATATAGAAAGAAAGGAAAAGTAGATAAACGGGTCAGAGCCCGAGTTTTGAAAATATTTAGCAAGTGCATAAATGCCTTATTATTTTGAAAAAGGTTTTATCTCATATTTAAGTTTGGTATCACACTCCCATAAGATACCCCTCACCTCTCCACTAATAGTGCACTCCTAACGGATCCCTCTAAACATCCTAGTCAAGCTACCCTGCTAAACTAGTCTATCACCCAACACACTATCAACCCTAGATAGTCCAAGCAATGTACTAAGGGCTACACTTCACCCAAGTCTCAACGCTATGCCATGTTCGTGCGTGGGGTGTCTCGCAAAGCGAAATCCAAACAAGGAACCCCCTGATACACTATTATGCGACAAGGTCGATCGTCGGGATCCATTAGACCCTCGGCACTCAATTTATCCATATATACATATACATATTTTACCATAACCATCCAGATCTATCTCCCGAAATGAGAATCCATATACAAAGTATTTATCAATACTTATCATTTTTATCTCAAAACCTTCCATTTCCCTTCTCATATCCAGGAAATGTATTTAAAAGCCAATTCATTATCATGAATTGCTTTAACATATCATATAACTTTTTAAAAGCCAGTTTTATTATCATAAAAATGCTTTTCCATTTCAAAATATCCCATTTCCCTTTTTATATTCAGGAAACGTATTCAAAGCCATTTTCATTATCATAAAAATGCTTTGATCATATCATATGCTTCCACATCCCTTCTTCCATCCGGGAAGTGTTACCGAAGCCAATCCATATAACCCATTTCCCTTTCTATATCCAGGAAATGTAATTAAAGCCAATCCATTATCATGAATTGCTTTAATATAACGCGTTCTAAGATCGCCCGTTCGGGTTTCCCCACTGTGCGCGCCCCTAAATGGCTATCATCTTCCAGGGCCTATCATAAGACAACCTGGGATCCTACATCGCAAGACATCGGGAAGCGGCCGTATGCCTGCGGGATAGTCAAGACCACACCCGAAATCTCCTAACTAGCGCAGAAAAATACAATAAACGCTCGTATGGCCTATAGGACTATATCCACCCTGTGTTAATTTGATAGGGGGCTTCACCATACGCACGCAACTTCCCTTATGATAGCGATTTAGAGAGGTGTGTATGCATACATTATTAATTAAGAAAATCATTTATCATTCCATTTTGAAAACATTTATATTTACATTTTCAAAAGTCATTTATCTTAATTCATATATATACTTTAATCACATAGCATATATATATACCATATATTCCTTCCTGAATATATAAAAATGGCCATATTTGCCAAACCATCTATCGATGACCAATAATCCCAAAGATTCTCTCAAAGAATCATAATCATGCATTCATATATGCATAATACTAAACCCAAAGTATATTCTTACTTTAATAAGTAATATCTACCTTAATCCCATATAAGGATTTATTGGATATCTCCAATTATACTAAATCACTCTAAGTGAATATATATATATATATTCCCAATTCATCAAGTCCTTTAGGACATAACCCTCCATAATACTCTAATTTGGAAGGCCCTTAAACCTTAGAATTGAAAATGAGAAATAATCCTAATCTCCAAAATCTTGGGATGAAAACAGAGCACCGGTCGATCGGTCCTAGACCCCCGGTCAACCGCGGGTTGTAAATTAGCCTACGAAACAAAGCAGTAGGCTATTTTTCCTTGACGCGGTCGACCGGCCTTAGGGGCGCGGTCGACCGGTCACACCAGGTCTCCCAAATTAAATCTCCTCAATTTCTTTTATCCAACAACCCAAATTCATTTTTGGGGTTTCTAAACTACCCCCAAAATTATCCCGAACATCTACGCAAATTTTTTCTAGCCGTAATTTTTCCAATTCCCGATTTGATTTCGAGTTGATGATTTCAACCCGGAGCTTCCATCTTGTAAAAATCATATCAAATCGTAGAAAAATCAGAAAAAAACGTGGTCAGCGCCCACGCGACCGTATCGAAAATATCTACAACTTTTGTGTTTTGGCCGATAGCTAAATCAATTCTTTTCTTGGCCAAAAAGGCCCCCTAAAGTGACGGGTTACTATTTATCGTCTTCTCCGAGACAATTTCGGCCATTAAAGCTTCTCCCAAGCTTTTGTCGCCTCAACCAACTACAAATACACATATATTAAGGGTTCTAAACATACTAGAACCTAAAACCACCAATTAATTTAGGTTAAAACCTAAGTTCCACAAATCGAAATATTATTGGGGTTTAATTGTTTTAACTTCCAAAAACCCGTTTTATCCACGATAATCCACCCCAAAACCTTTAGGGTTTGTTTATACCAAACTATGGTATGAGATATTTATGCAAAAAGATTAATAAATCAAGTAAACACTTGCCTCATGGATAAAATCCGACGACCCCGAGTCGAATCCCGCGGAGTTTGGCCCGAATCTCCATTTTCTTCTCCTCTTTCTCCTTCCTCTCTCCATTCTCTCTCTTTTCTTTCTTTCCTTTCTCTCTTTTCTCTCTCTCCCTCTCTTTATATAGAAAGAAAAGGGTTTAACCCTTAAAACCTAAAAACGACTCGTTTACTCAATTACGAGTTACTTTTACCTCTAAAATTACCCGAAACTCATTTTTGACAATCGGACACTCTTTTTCGACTATCTCGGACATTCCGAGACTCACGGCGCAATCGAAATTTCCATTCGAGGTACTTGACCGCAAATCACTATTCCAACCCAAAATATATAAATGCGGATTTTCCAATTAAAAATCTTGCCTCATGTCGCTTTATTCAACGGCGACATATAATTAAAATATTTCGACCTATATAGTCCCAAAAATAATCACAACATCCCTCGAAAATCATTTAATCCTCGAATATCCCAAAAATTACTATTTTAGGAAATTCCCTAAATTGCCAGTTTATATTTAATTATGGAATTTAATTGTCTCCAAAAGGGCGGGTTGTTACAAACTGTAATTGAGGGATTTACACGCACAACTATTAGAGAAAATTTTGAAACTTTTTTGTTCCTTTCACTCCACCATTTTACTTATGATTGTATGGGAGTTTTCAATTTGACTTTGGAATTTCACTTGATTAGTGAGGTGAACTAGATGGACCCGTATGAAAAAGTTGAGAAAATTGGCTAAGGAATATATGTTGTGGTCTATAATGTTTGTGATCGCGTGACCAACGAAACTATTTCTTTGACGAAGATCCTTCTGGAGCAGGAAGATAGGGTGTGCCAAAGCACAACTATTAGAGAAACTTCTCTCTTGAAGGAGATGCAACTCGGAAACATGTTATTCACAGTGAGAAGTGTCTGTATCTTATTTTGTGCTAAATTCTCTCTTGAATTTGATGAAACATGTGTGCTAAATATGTATTTTTACCAAATGTTCCACGTATGCTAAAATATTTTTTGTGCTGAATTCTCTGCAGTATTGTGTATTATCGTTCTGAAGCCTTAAAAGAACCTGCTTATAGATCATCGCACCAATGCACTAAAGCTTGCTGATTTTGAATTAGTCAGATCATTTTGGTATTCCTTTCAGGACATTCACCCATGGGGTGGTGACACTGGTACAGAGCACCTAAAATACTCCTGGAATACTCCTCGGGTCCTGCCACTATTCTACTCCTAACGATGTGTACCATTGTTTCATGGGGACTTTAAGATTGATGAATTGTTTACGATTTTCAGAATCATGGGACTTCAAATGAGCAGACATGGCATGAAGCAACTTCTTTTCTTGAGCTTAAATCTGCCTTTCCAAAGTGACCCCCAAAGGATCTGGTAATTGTTGTCCCAAATCTTGATTCGTGTGGTCTATCTACTCGGAAAAATGCTCTACTTGGATCCGAGCCAAAAAGTTACGGTGAGGATTGCTCTTTAGCATGAATACTACAAGGATATTACGGCGTGTTCCTTTAATCTGTCCACCTTTTCATTACCCCAGGTGTATAATGATATGTAGCAGCTACATGGTTTTATTCTGTCAGATATGGGTCCATTTTTTAGGTGATTTTTTCCCTTTTTATTTCCATGGACACAATTCAAATTACATAAAGTTATTTTGGCTTCTCAAATTAAAAAATACACGTTGGTATCATATTCTCTTTTCCTATCAATATCTTTTGTTTTGTTCTGCAACTGAGGTCAAAATGCAGATCTTGCTTGATGTTTGTTGAATGTACTAGGCTTAACTGTTACTAGATGTTTTTAACTCTGTGTTTTTATTTTATTGGTGTGCACACCTCTACTTGCAATCTTGATAATAGTTAATTAATATTAATTGTTAAAAAAATGCATTGATTGATTACAAAAATGCATCAAAGTTTTTTTTATCGATTGGTGACATTTAATAAGTATGAAGTTCAATATGTTTATTGTTAATTTATATTGGTTGTTATTCATTACAAAAAAAATTAAGATCTTTTTTTTACCCATACTGCTTCAGTATTTTTTTTATGTCATGTTGAGATTGCTTGATTAGAAGTGATTTTATGTACATGTAAGACAGTTGGAGTTTTCTATTATTAGTCACAATTTGTCTACAATACAAATATGTAAGTATATGGTAAAGATAAGAAAAATAAGGCGTGTATATATATTATTGTATGGATGTTTCAATTTTGGGGGGTTATTGTACGACTTTACCAATGGAATAATGAAAACTATTAGAGAATCATTTTACCTTCATATAATGGTTGATTTAAGACGAGTGATAAAAGAAATTAGTTTATCTATTTTGGACACCTTAGTTGAGTAAACAAGTGGTAACTAATGAGACAAACAGAAGTTACGAATAGTGTCAACCTTATATATACTAAATATATCGAAGTTGGTTTACAAGTCTACTAAATGATAAAAATACTTTTATAATGATTAAACACTAAAACTAATTAATTTTGCAACTTATCAAAATTTTAATATAATTAGTACTTGACACATCGAGCATGTAGTGAACACATAGTATCATTGTGTTTCATAGAAAAGTGCACTTGAATAACTTTACAACCGTGCCATTGGCACTTGAATAACTTTTCAACCGTGTCTTTGAACCGTTATAGAGTAGTTCAAAATTTTAAATTGAACATGACACTTTCATGAAAATAAATTCCAACATAATTACGTCTTTATAAATGTCAAATTCAAACAATGTGCTGATACTCCCTTGGTGCATAAAATTACCTACTACTCTATAACCATTAAAACTAATAAATTTGAAGAATAATAAATCATTAAAACATTTTCACCGTGCCATCGGCACTGGTACACCCTAGTATATATATATATATAACAGGACATGAATGATATTTAATGCATGCATACAAGCTTGAATATGCACAGGTACCTGCATGAATACATACATATATTAAGGAGAAATTCATACCCGATTGGTTTTTGAGATCTTCCCATGGTGGTTTTGCTTGGGTATATAGGTGTGAGGAAGAAGATAATTTGGTTTTTATTTTTTCACTCTCTCTCCTTTCTTTCCTGTGTATGTAAGAACATGTGGGGGGTTGTGTTGTTCTTTTTTGTTTTGTCCTTTATACATTTTAGGAGCTTAAAAAAATAATATAATATTTAAAATATCTCATATATTTATTTATAAGTTCGTGATTTTTACTTTTAATCCCAAAGTTTAGTAAAGTTTAAAAAATTTAAACTTGGCCCAATCATTGGATTTCCTACTCGGCTTAAAGGCGTAACGACGTCGGACATAAAATTCGAATATTTATATTTTTGAACTCGGTGCTTTAATATAAAAATTTTAATGTAATAAATAAATTAGAAAAATTTTGTTTCGGTATTTGAGTGTCACAGTGACATTTATTATCGAGTTGGTTAAAAATAATATTTCGAGTCATCATTAATTCATTTAAATAATAAAATAAATCACGAGTTATTACATGGTTTGACGGAAGATCGGAGCCAATAGAGATCCAGGCAAAAAAATCGGGGTATACAATCATACTTAAGAGGAAAAAAGATGATTTTTGGGTTTATTTTGAAGGAAAGAGGAATATTTTTAGTATTCTTTTTTCGAAAAAGGGGAAACTATTATTTTTTGGAAAGTGAAAAAAGGAAAATCCTCAACATGGTTATTATTATTAGGTTCCACTTGTTTGAGTTTTCCCTAGGATGTAAGAAAATTATCAAACAGGACCCGAGTCTGGGAAAAAGATAGGGTACATGATGAAATATACGATTTGACTTGTTTCTAGACTCATGGATAGGGTCCTATTATAAAATGGGCCAAATAACACGTAAATTCGAGCGGTAAGGTGACCAAAAATTTCGCAAAGTTTTGCATTAAATTGGCAAACTAGGTACGAGTGTCCTAGGGTAGAGGTATACATAAGGTTAATGCAATTGGTGGGTTAGTAGAAAGGTCCCCCCTTTGGCATGACTTCCATGATAAACCTCTTGCCTATAAGGGTAATCGTTCATCTGTACGTGTGGACAAACCATTTGATATACCCGAGTGTATATGAATTGCCTCATGATAAAACTTGTGGAGATGGTACGTGTAAGAGAAAATTCGATATACTCTATGTATGTGAACGAGTTCCCTGCTATATATCTCCCATCTTGAGTTCGGTACAATGCGAGGAAACTTGTTCAATATACATTTAAGGTACGAGGATAATGAAATGTGGGAATCATATCGCTTGGTTAATCGCGGCCCATAAGATCGGCACCCATCATGAAGTATCACTGTCATGACCCCGATCCAAATTAGTAGTAGGGAACGAGTGTCTTGACATGAAACCAAGGTAACATATATTCTGACTTAAATTATTTCCTTAATTAATTGCAACGGAAATCCAATCACATGGTTATGAATCGTAAATTGCTGAAAGTAAAGGAATTAGGTCATCAGAGCTTTCCTAAAGGAAACTTCATTTACATTAAAAGTAACGACGAGTTGCAACTTAAGACAAAATTTAAAAACTTATTACAAAAGAGCCAAATATGCTCTAAATAATAAAACAAACATAATAAAAAAAAAGATCTCTAAAAGCTAAATCTTCAACATAGTCCTTTTTCGTTCCCTCCACGAGCCTACTTATTTACTGAAAAGTGGTTAGTTATACAATGTCAGCTAAAAGCCGAATGAGGTTCAATCTCTAGTTATTCTAAGGTTTTTCATAAAATAGATACCTATTCAAGAAAGAACAGAAGGCATAGATATATATAGACAGGAATTTGCAGTAGTATATTTATATGTGAATGACAGTATGTAGAAATGAATAGCTCAGAATAGAATAGATACGATAATTCATAGGCAATATCTTTTTCTTTCAATCATATCATTTTAATGGCCAAGTACACTCTAATACCGTATTATTCCCCAGTAGTTGAGGGCCAATAGAACTTGTTCGTCACAACGCCTTATTTAGGGCACACCAACGATAACACGGATGGGAAGGTCAGTCAGTAAAAGAGGTCCCTTAGGCCGAATCTTATTTTCCAATATTCAATATCATTTTCAAAACTCATTTTAATCGGCATGTCTATATGGACAAATATAAACATATCACAAGGAATCAATCATCGGTATCAGATGAATTTTGAGAATAAAGAAGTTCACAAAATATATATAGTTTGCATAATATCATATAATTGAAATTCACAAGGAATGTCATATTACTCACCTAAAAAGAGGTTAGAAGTGACAGGTATCGGGTCTTGGATCACTAAGACGAAATTTCTTCTTAAACTTCCTCGTACTTTCTCTCACTATTTCTTTCTTATCTTTGAAATGAATTTCGTGTAATAAATGACCCCAAGGTCTTTATTTATGGTTTCTCAAAGTCATTTGGGTGTTGACACATGTCTGGGTGACCAAGCTTTCATTTTGGTGAGTCAGCATTGACGTATCGCGTAATAAAGCGGTATTGTAATCTTATTTCACCACACGTCGACACGTGTTTTAGCTTTTCTATATGCATGACATGTGTTTTAAGCTTTATTTCTATGGACGACACGTGTTCGGTGGAGGTGTCAAACCAAGCACGAGATGTCAAGCACGAGGTGGAAAGGCATTAGGGGTATACGGGTCATTTTACACATAAAGGGTATTTTGGTAATTTCACACTATATTTTTAATATTTCTTAGAGGTCCCTAAAAATATTTTATTCACAAAATGGTCCTTTTATACTTTCATTTTAGTCCCTAAAACTTTCTTAATTAAAACTAAGTCCCTAAAGTTTCATAAATTATATTTTATACCCTAAAACTTAGCATTTAGGTTTGAATATGCTATAAGACTTTGATTTGATCCAATTTACAGTTGATTATTCATATTTAAAAACGTGTCTTGTTATATAAAGGACTCAAAGTACTACAAGTCGCTAAAGTTTATAAAATTATATTTTCTACCCTGAAACTTATCATTTTGCTTATGATGTGTCATAAATCTTCAATATAACCCATTTTACAATTTATTCTTTAAATTTAAAAATGGATTTTTGTCATATTAAGAACCTATAATATCACATTTGTAAGAATACAAAATTTATTAGATAATAAGTGAGACGCCATTGTAAAAACAAACTATATATGAGAATATAAAAGTGGGGTCATTACAGTCCCCCCCAGTACGGGACAAAATTTTGGTAAATATTGCAATGCTCAAGTGATGTAGTGTGCAAAAATGCATGAGTCTTGATTAGTAATTTATGGAGTAGTTTTATATATGCTAAGAGGGAGAAATATTACCACTATGATGGAGAGCATGAAATATAAAGTAGCCTGGGATAAGCGGAATAAACATGGAGAGTCAAACTATAAAGTATGTACATGAAGCATGGAGACTATACAAAGCATCGTGACAGATTCAAAAGTGTGGGATGTGAATATACGAGTGAGTGAGAAATATGTGCAAAGTGAGAGAGTGGTATGTAATATATATATATATATATATATATATATATATATGTGTGTGTGTGTGTGTGTGTGTGTGTGTGTGTGTGTGTGTGTGTGTGTGTGTGTGTGTGTCAAAAAATCTGGGATATGGGGGGGTGACCGTGTACCATGATGCATGTACCATAATAAATAAAATGTAATAACCCGAGGTCTTGGAGACGAGGATTTATTTATTTTGGGAGAAATAAATAATATTTTATTGGAGAAATAATTAAATTGGCAATTGAGGTCAAAATTTGAAGTTGTTAGAAAGAGTGTCGAATGTCGATTCTGAGGGTACCATAGTGTCCGGAAGGGTCGAGAAAGTCGAAATGACTGTACTTGAGGTCTATTTAGATTCCAAAATAATTTAGTACCGTTTGACTCGAATTAAAGTCACCGAGTCATTTAAAGTTTGTATTATCATTTAAAGATGTGTACCTTGGGATTTAGGGCTTATTAAGCCTACGGGAGATACATTTCTCCAAAGAAAGAAAGAGAAATAGAAAGAGAGAAAGAGAGAAGAATAAAGAAGAAGAGAACGAAGGAGAAAAGAGAGAGAAAATGTACGCGATCTCAAGGCGGATTCAGACCCTACGAACCCGAGGCAAGTGATTAAACTTGCTAAATAATTGTTGTGTACCATTCATTGCATGATTTGTGGATGAAATTTATGGGTTTTAGGTTTAGTTTAACAAAACCTAACTTTTGGGTATAATCTTAGATTTGATATGTAGATCTTTGATTTGACGATAGAAATTGGTTTAAATGTATTCTAGGATGAATATTAATGATATATATGTGATTGGGTTGAAGAGAAATGGAGAGAAAATGATTAAAATGAATTTTAAGAATTTTAGGCTTACAAAAAGTAGCCATTTTCGAGGTTCCTAAAGGGCCGAATCGATTCGGCCTCTTACCGAATCGATTCGAAAATATGCAAGTGCCCAAGTCTGAATGACCGAATCGATTCGGACTGAGACAGAGTCCCAGGTCTGATGACCCGAATCGATTCGCCTTCCTGGCTGAATCGATTCGCTGGGCCGAATCGATTCGGAATTGGCTTGAATCGATTCGGAAACAGGGATTTTGGGGGATTGTTTTTCTAAAAAGAATTTCATCTCGTTTTGTTCGAGGTTATCGATTGGGGATCTCTATAGGAGATATTTGGAGTATGTTTTGGAGACTTTTAGAGAGTTTCCCTTATAATAAATAAATGGAGTCATATTGACTAAATTTGAGGAATACCGATTAGATATTTTGGTATGTTCTAAGTGGGGAAGCCCACCTTGTTTTGAGAATTCTATTTGGAGATAATTATGATATTAATGGGAATAATTTAGAGATACCGGATCTTAGGATCCAATCCCAAATGGGATAATTTTAAAGGTTCATAAAATGAATTGAACCCCATTATGGATGGAGAACTGTATATGCTAATTGAGGTGGATTCGGATATAGAATATTCTTAACTTAATTGGAATTAAGAGACAATTCATAAATAGAAGCGACATGTGAGCTTCAAGTGAGAAATAGTATCGCGTATACTAAGTGGGGAAGATGTGTGAGAGATGGCGATTAGTGTATCGAGAGAGAGAGATACTAAACAATGACATTAAATCTATTGCGCCTATGAGTGTATAATGAATATGAAAATGATGTGGCAGGTATACCTTATATGATGGTATATCTTTATTATGTGGGATGTATGTATACCCTATATGATGGTATATATGTATGGTTAAGCATACCCCCTCCTTGCTATCATTGGGAAGTTACGTGCGTAGAGGGTGAGCATCCTGGCTAGATGAGCCGGGTGTGGATATTCCCCAGGTCATAGTCGTCCGTGGTGGTCAGCAAATGACATTTATATATTTATTTATTTTGGGGGTGAGAGGTCGTGGGTATGTGTCGCTCTCACTTGTCGGTTAGGAACTATGACCACTACCCGGGACATTGTGTGCGTGAGTTGATCACGAGGTGGGTGTCGTTGAACCCCACCAGGTGACCCCAGTTTGCTACGTATATGGGCGGCTGGAAGATGATAGCATGTGAGCCTGCGTCCTTCGAGTTATAGCTCGGTTGGATGGTTATTATTGCTTATGCTTGTACTTGGGTATGGAGGGAATAATGGACCTCAACGACCTACATTGCCAGGATTAGTGTATCGGGGGAGTTCCTTGTTTGGATTTCGTCTCGGCGAGACGTCCCACGCACGAACCGCAGTGTAATGTTGGAACTTGGGGGTAAGTTAGTCCTTAATGCTCATATTTATATATATATCACCTATCCCGACAATCGACAGTGCCAGGAGTAGTGTAACGGGGGGGTTCCTTATTTGGGTTTCTCTTCGGCGAGACGTCCCACGCATGAAACGCCGTGTACTGTTGAGAATTGGGAATATTAATTAATTAAAATTTGGACAATAAATTGGGTTACATGCATCTTGTATTGAGGGCATAATGAGCCTCGAGGATCAATACGGACAAGAGTAGTGTAACGGGGGGGTTTCTTGTTTGGATTTCTCCTCGGCGAGACGTCCCACGCACGAAACGCAGTGCCGTGTTGAGAATCGAGAGGAGTTTAGTCCTTAACTCTTGATGCTAATAACTCATATATAATAATTATATATATATATATATATATATATAGTGTTTACATGCCATACAAGGGCGTAACTAGAATATATGAAATTCTAGTAAATGATATTGTTGATGTATTGTGATAATGTGGTTATGAGATGGATCATGTAACTTTATATGTTCAACAAATGAAAATTATAAAGATAATTATAACTATTACATTAAAGTTAATGTATATAACTTATAGATTATAGAAATAAGTGTAGATTGGGAGATAGGTTAGATGGCTTCACTTAAATACTTCAATTGGGTTTAAGTTAGAATCCTCTTACCTAAATTAGAATCGGGCATCCATTTGGAGATAACGTGCATACGCTTAGTGCGCGCTTTAGTTGAGAGGTGAGTTGAATTATTATGGAGAGTTCGATTCCACCTTAATCATGTAATAATGCATTTATAATTATTATGCATTTTAATACACTTGAAATAAAATGTTTTTCAACTCGGGCTCTGACCCGTTTATATTTTCTCCTCCTGTATATATTGTACTACTTCAGGTGTTCCTCCTCAAGGACGCCTTTGATGTCCATCCATTCAGGATTCGTGGAGCTGTGGCATTACGGACTATCTCAGCGCTTTATTTTAGTCGATTCCTGTCTTTGTATATCTAAATTAGGATTCAGTTTATATATTGAGTTAGTATTCAAGTGTTGTAGATTAACACTTTCATATTTCATTCCTCAAATTATTGTATTGTCTGTGACCCGACAGCATATTCGGTATTTCATTGTTGATATTTTGGTGTACATTGTATTGCAATCTTGTATAGATTAGAGTTTGCACTTATCACTCATCATAGTTAAATTGTATATTGTTGGTTATGTGCATTATTGGTTTTGTTGTTGTTGTTAAATAAAAAGTTTTAAATTTTTGACAATTCGCTTTTAATAGTTTCAGGTAGTTAGCCTTATATTCTTAGCATTGTCAGTTGATGTTAAGACTGTGCCATATGGGATACCTGATTTACTGTAGTATAGGGCTGGCCACCCATTATTATTTTGAGCGGGTTGTCACACAAAAGAGAGATAAAGATTCACGTGGTTCGACCATCAATGACCTACGTCCACGGGGCTGCTGTTGTGTTCCATTAGAATGATGAGAGAGTTTACATGAATGTGTTTCTCTAGATTCTTAACCTCTTTCACAATGGGGGTGTCCTTTTAAATAGAGTTAGGGGTTACATTAGGGTTACGAATATGGATGAGTCCTATGTTCGTGGAGTTTGATTTGACTTAAATACTGCTCCTCGGTCTCTTAGTTTATCAAGGACTCTAGTCGTCCCAATCTTGTTGGAGCATATGTCGCTCGCCATCTTGACCGGGGTGCTCGCCACGTGTCATGCTATTATGTAGGCATATTTTTTCCCCCACAGGTCGCAGTTAAACTGAGATGATTTCGAGATGAGCTGGGAGCTGGTCCATAATCTCTTTAAGCGTGTGTAGTTGCCGATGTGAACTGGACTGGCGTTATTTGAGTTATCGTTCAACTTTTAAGCCTTCTTTGTTTGACCTTCTTGCATTTATAAGTTTTTAGATGGATGCTTGGCTTGAGTTGAGAGATGTTCAATTTGGTATGGGAACCGGAATCGAGAGTGTCGAGCTGTGATTAGGCATAAATTCTTCCTAATTTATCCCTTGATTTAGTTACTTTTAACATCTCGAACAACGTAGTCGAGCTGACTTTATCTCCTAATCTTGCTACTGACTAATCCTAACGAGTACACCGAGTTTTTGGTATTTCATAGTGATTTTACATGTATTTGATGTCAAGAAACGGAAGAAGGAAACCGGAAGAGTAAAGAAAGAAAGGAAGGAAAGTCAAAAGGGCAAAAGTGTAATTTCTACCCGAAATTCGGATGAGGTACCTAAAGAGAAGTTGAAGATATCACATTCATGAGCACATAGGAAGAAACGCCACCTCAATCGGAGTCCCGGAACAAAAGATATGAGCAGTGAAAGTTGAGCAGAAAAGTCAAATAAGCAGACCGGTCCGCCCTTATCCCGGACCGATCCGCTGTGCAAACTCCAGTAGACCTCGGATCGAAAGTAAACCGAATAAGGCAGAAATTAAAATAACCGGTCCACCCCCGGACTGGTTCGCCCCAAAATAAAAAGAACCGATCCGCTTTAGAGGCAGACCGGTCCGCCTAAGGCCCGGACCAGTCCGGGTATCGAGATTTGCAAATTTGATCTTCTCCTAAAAGAGTCCTAGTGCAGCTGAAATTCCGAAATTCTTAGAGGGTATAAAAACCCATTTTATTTTTATTATTTGGAGGGAGATTTTAGGGAGAATAATAGATTTTTCCTTTCTTTTCCAGCAAACCCTAGTTTAGATACAATTTTCGTTTTAATTCCAAGATTGAAGCTTTATTCAGAATTTAGTTGATTACCAGTTTTATTCCTTGCTATTGTTACTGCCTTAGTAAGAATTAGTGAGTAATTCTCTCTTTTCAATTCTATTCTACATCAATTCATAAGTTTTCTTTAGATTAATCATGAATTCCTACACATTAAACATTGTTTTCATTAACTTCAGCATGTTAGGCTAGATTTTCTAAGGCCGGGATACATGAACCGATCCTGATGTGTTAATTGCACGTGTATAACATTAATCCTCTGAATTTAGTGATTGATTACGACCGTATTGCGTAGTAACATAACATATGTAGGTCTTTATATCTCGTTTGCCTCTGGATAACCGTGATGATTTAGAATGCAATTCGAGTGTTACTATCGCGATAATGATTTACTCATCCTCAGATTAAGTATGACGCGGGCTTGAGCCTCGTATACGTAATGCTTGGGAAAACTAAATTCCGGGTCAAATCAATCAGTTAAATTTATGATTAATATTATAACTGCAATTCACTAGGGTTGGGGGATTGTGTTCCCGTCCTGTTTTTCTCATCACTTAGTTAAAAGTTTCAAATCATTTTTCAATCATATTTTAGGTAGTTTAGTGTATTTGCATCTTTTCATCATTTCATACTTGCATTTAGTTATAATCATTCCTAAAACCAAATCATTTTCCCTTTCTTTTTAGAGTCAAAGTTAGGATTCATCCGTCTTTTCTCGTCGTCACAACTTCGTTGTCCTTTTTCCCTGTGGATACGATCACGACTTGTCGGATTATTACTTGAGCGACAGGCTTGCACTTGAGCCTAGAGTGAACGCATTTTTGAGACACATTTTCAGTCGCGTCAAGTTTTTGGCACCGTTTCCGGGAAATTAGGTAGACTTAGGATTAGATCAAGTCAATCCAAAGCTTTGACCAAAAATCTCCAAAAATCCAAAAACATATAAAAAATTCAAAAAGCACAAAAAGATTCACCATCATCTCTCACAAGCTATTAATGCAAAATTCTGAACTCACTCCTACACCCCATAATACTCCAACCAACATTCAGGAAAATCTAATCGTCGAGTATAACCCTGATAGCCCCCACACTCCTAACGCCCCACAGTTATGGATCCCACCTCCCACACCGTCACACTCAATCTCAAACAAGACTCTGTTTTCCTTCTTAGGACACACCCCCAAGTACACCTCGATCAAACCAAGTGAGAGCACCGAGTCATTAAGAGAGAGGGAGATGTCGCAACACGGTAGTGCAGCTACCGGTGAGGAAGAGCCCCCATATTGCTCGCTGAGAGAATTCTTATATCCCGAGTGCACTATCACTCCGGGATGCATTATACTCCCGTATAATGCCGGGCAATTCCGTTTCAAAAATGGGATGATACAGATGCTACCTCATTACCATGGTATGGATTCTGAGAAGCCATACCTCCATATTAGGGAATTTGAGGATGTGTGCGATACTCTCAATGATCAAACCTGCACACAAGAGGTGATCGGCCTCAAACTCTTCCCTTTCTCGCTCAAAGATAAAGCTAAGACCTGGGTATGGTCTTTACCTCCCAGATCGATTCCATCTTGGAACGAGTTGCAATCGAGATTTCTCAAGAAGTTCTTCCCAACACATCGAACAATCTCCATAAAGGCTCAAATTCAAGAGTTCAGACAATCTGAAAATGAGCCATTTCATCGATGTTATGAACGTTTCAAGGAGTTAATTACTTCATGCCCCCATCATGGATTTGATTCAGCGCAAATCATCTATTTTATCTATAATGGGCTGAATCTTAACTCCAAGCAACTTGTTGAAACCATGGGAAGTGGTCTGTTTGTCGATTTAGATGCCCACGATGCCGAGCTTCACCTGAGGTATGTCGCCGAGACTACCCAATCCTGGTATACTTCTGATTCTAACGCTCAAAATCGAAATCATCAAGTGACCACCACTCCGTCGGCGTCCAGTCTATTCCACGTAGATAAGAACTCTATGACGGATAGTCGATTGGAGACCCTTGAGAAAGGATTTCAGGACCTATGCGAGATATATGGAAAAGGACCAGCTGGATCCATACCAAACCCCGTCGAGAAGGTGTGTGAGATTTGTGAGGCGGGACATTCAACTGAGGAATGCCCGACCATACCCGCCTACAAAGTAATGCTTCAGGAGCAAGTTAGTGGTATAGGAGGATTTAAGGGTAATTTCGGTGCACCGTACGGGAATTCATACAACCCTTCGTGGAAAAACCATCCCGGTTTTAGCTATGGGCAACAACATGCCGTAATGAACCCTCCTTCACATGTTCCCCCTCCTCCACCACAACACTTTCAACAAGATCCACACATGCAAGGACATGTGCAAGCACCACCACCTCAAGGATCTTATATCCCGCCACCGCGGAGAACTCTCAAGGATACCATTAATCAATTCATCACAAGCCAGACAACAACCAATGCCAAATATGATCGTCTGATTGGCGACATAAATGTAAGTCTGTCAAAGATACAATCCTCATTGAGTGTTCAAGAGAAGGGCAAGTTTCCTGCCCAAGGCCAAAGACCTCCCCAAGGTCAAACTAGTGTTAGCTCCACCTCCACTGAACATCAAGAGCAATTTAAGCTGTGACCACTCTTCGTAGTGGGAGAGTCGTTGATTTATCACCTCCTCCACACGACACAACGAAAGACAATGAGATTTCGCCTCGCACGAAAGAGGCTGAAGATGTCCCCTTGAATGAGAGTGACAAAGAAGACACTAGTGAGCCTGAGGTAGTAGTGAAACCACCCTCAGCGGCACCGTTTCCTCAAAGGTTGATTCCCTCCCATAAAGGAAACCCACGTGAAGACGTGCTAGAAGTGCTAAAGAACGTAAAGCTAAATTTACCTTTCCTCGATGCCATTAAGCAAATTCCAGCTTATGCTAAAGTCATCAAAGACTTGTTGACGGTAAAGAGAAAGATGAAGGTAAATAAGAATGTCTTTCTAGCACAAAACGTGAGCTCCATTCTACTAAATGATCTCCCGCCTAAATTCAAAGATCCCGGTGCACCCACCATTTCCTGCATCATTGGAGAAAACAAAATCGAAAAAGCCTTACTTAACTTGGGAACAAGTGTAAACATACTCCCTTACTCCATTTATAGGAAACTTGATTTGGGTGACCTCAAGCCCACAAAGGTCACTCTCCAATTAGCGGATCGAATCGTGAAGATCCCAAGAGGCATAGTCGAGGATGTGATCGTCTCAATTGACACTTTCTACTTCCTAGTATATTTTGTCATTTGGGACACGGAGCCCTCCTTCAACTCGAGCAACCATGTTCCCATCATCCTTGGGCACCCATTCTTATCTACGGCTAACGCAATCATCAATACTCGGAATGGGAGAATGCAACTCACTTTTGGAAACATGACCTTAGAGACCAACATCTTCCACATAGCCTAACATACGGGGGAGGAAGATGATCTTCACATGGTGAGCCTCATAAATGAGATAGTAGAGGAGTACTTTGAGGAGAATTACTGTGGCGACGCTTTAGAGTCCTGTTTAGCGACGAGACACGAGAGAGAGGGGGCGTACACCGATTTCGAGAGGGAGGTTAGGGAGTTGAGTGAGTTACTCGATGAGAGTGCGTCGGACGAGGACGCGAGAGATGTTAATTGGGTTTCTAGATTTGAGGAGTTACCTCCGAGGGATACACGCACGGTTCCCTCCAGTGAAAAATTTCCAACCCTTGAATTAAAGAAACTCCCCTCCCATATTAAATATTCATACCTAGGAGAGAATGATACATTTCCTGTTGTTGTCTCCTCTAGCCTAGACGAAGAGAAGGAGGGTAAATTGTTGAAAATTTTGAGGAAGCACCAAGGTGCTTTTGGTTGGTGCATCACTGATTTAAAGGGGATAAGTCCTTTGATTTGCACTCACAAGATCCATCTCGAAGAGGATGTCAAGCCCTCTAGAGAAATGCAAAGAAGACTAAATCCCAACATGAAAGAAGTTGTGAGAACAGAGATTATCAAGTTATTGGATGTTGGGATTATCTACCCAATCTCGGATAGCAAGTGGGTGAGCCCCATTCAAGTCGTCCCGAAGAAGTCGGGCATGACAGTGATCGAGAATGCTAAGGGAGAGATGGTTTCCCAACGTACCACCACCGGGTGGCGCATTTGCATTGATTATCGGAAACTCAATGCGGGAACTAGGAAAGACCATTTACCCTTGCCATTTATTGATCAAATGCTTGAAAGAGTAGTGGGCCATCCTTGCTATTGCTTCCTTGATGGTTATTCCGGATATAACCAAATTGAGGTGGATGTACTTGACCAGGAGAAGACTACCTTCACTTTCCCTTTTGGTACGTTTGCCTACAAACGTATGCCATTTGGTTTGTGTAATGCACCTACGACCTTTCAAAGGTGCATGTTGAGCTTATTTAGTGGCATGTTTGAAAGAGGACTCAAAGTGTTCATGGACGATTTCAGCGTTTTTGGAACCTCTTTTGACCTTTGTCTAGAAAAACTGGAAAAAGTACTTGCCCAGTGTGTGGAAAAGAACTTAGTGCTGAATTGGGAGAAATGACATTTCATGGTCACCGAGGGAATAGTTCTTGGCCACATAGTATCATCCAAAGGGATAGAAGTTGATAGGGCTAAAATCGATATCATAGTTGATCTTCCCCCACCAAAATAGCTTAAGGATATGCGCTCATTCTTGGGCCACGCGGGGTTTTATCGAAGGTTCATTAAGGACTTTAGCGCCATCGCTAGACCCTTAAGCAACCTACTCATGAAGGACACACCCTTCGAGTGGACGGATGCATGCCAAAACTCTTTTGAAAAACTGAAAACCATGCTTGTGTCCGCTCCTATCATGCAATTCCGGATTGGTCCTTACCATTCGAACTTATGTGTGATGCAAGCGATTATACGATCGGGGCTATTTTGTGCCAAAGAAAAGATAAGCAAGCTCATGTCATCTACTACGCTAGCCGGACCCTTACCGAACCTCAACTCAACTAATCTACTACGGAGAAAGAGTTACTAGCGGTAGTTTTTTCCCTTGATAAATTTCGGTCATATCTCATCGGTTCTCCTATTATTTATTTCACCGACCACGCGGCATTAAAATACCTTCTTGCAAAAGAAAGATGCCAAGCCGCGCCTCATAAGGTAGATCCTACTCCTACAAGAGTTCAATCTCTCCATCAAAGATAAAAAAGGAGTAGAAAACGTCATTGCCGACCACTTATCACGGCTTTCGTCCGATGTACCTAGTGATCCCGTACCCATAGACGAATACTTTCCGGATGAGCAACTTTTTGCCACCTCTCCTTTACCCTGGTTTGCGAATATAGTGAACTACCTTGTCACGGGAGCCGTCCCTCCCGACTGGACACCGCAAGATAAGAAGAGGTTTATTACTTGGTCGTGCATGTTCTTCTATGACGATCCTTTCCTTTTCAAATATTGCGCCGACCAGATCATCCGACGATGCGTACCGAATGACGAGATCTCGAAAGTCATCCAGTTTTGTCATTCGGAAGCTTGTGGAGGCCACTTTTCAAAGAAAAAGACGGTCGCTAAAATTCTGCAATGCGACCTCTATTGGCCCACAATATTCCGGGATGCAAACAATGCTTTCAAATCTTACAATAGGTGACAATGGATGGGAGCCATTGCTCGACGAGACATGATGCCTCTTACCCCCATACTCATCATTGAGATCTTCGACTGTTGGGGTATTGACTTCATGGGCCCATTCCCCCCGTCCTTTGGTTTCCTATACATCCTTGTCACGGTAGACTACGTTTCTAAATGGGTGAAAGCTATAGCTACCAAGACGAATGACAATAAAGTGGTGATAAAGTTCCTACAGGAATACATACTTTCCCGCTTCGGTGCTCCGAAGGCGATAATTAGTGATAATGGCACGCACTTTTGCAATAGGCCATTCGCGAAGCTCATGAGAAAGTATGGCGTCGTTCACAAGGATGGAAAGACTTATCACCCACAAACGAATGGGCAGGTCGAACTAGCAAATCGGGAAATCAAGAACATTCTTGAAAAGACCGTCAATCCTACCCGGAAAGATTGATCACTTAGATTAAACGATTTGCTATGGGCCTATCGTACCGTATATAAGAATTAACTCGGCATGTCCCCTTTCCGCTTTGTGTATGGCAAACCTTGTCATCTTCCCGTCGAGCTAGAACACAAGGCGTATTGGGCAATTAAGCAACTGAATTATGCCATGGATAAGGCCGGTGAAGCCCAAAAGCTTCAAATCAATGAGTTGGAAGAGATATGCAATGATGCGTATGACAATGCTAAAATTTCGAAAGAAAGGATGAAACTCTCTCATGATAGCATCATTCGACGCAAAGAGTTTCATCTCGGGCAAAAAGTACTTCTTTATAACTCTCGGCTTCATCTCTTTTCGGGCAAATTGCGGTCACGATGGTCTGGCCCGTTCGTAGTGAAGAATGTTTTCCCCCATGGAGCTGTTGAATTAGACGATTTAAAAAGGGGGAAATACATTCAAAGTGAATGGACAACGCCTAAAGCCATATCTAGAGGCGTGTGCGGAAGAAGTCGACACCGTTTGGTTGTCGGACCCGATTTACGGGGTAGAATGAGCTGTTACAGCGAGGTCGTCGCACCCCCGACGCGTATGGGGTGAGAGTCGTGTGTGTTGTGAGAGTCGTGTGTGTTGTGAGAGTCGCGTGTGTCGTGAGCATCGATAGGATTAGGTTTCATTCGGGAAAAGCATTTGTGTGTTTCGGGAGTATCGAGTCAAACGGCGTTGACCAGCGAAATCGAGAGGGTTTTAATCCAGATTGATAGGGAATATGTTGTGAACGTGAAAATTTTCGAAAAAGAGAGATCGAAATTGAGTTCGGGGAAAATCCAGCCCAAAAACCTTGGGCCGGATCGGTTCCTTTAATTTAAGGTCGGACCGGTCCGCCCCCGGACCGGTTCCTTTAATTTTGAAAAGGATCAGTCCGCTAGTCGAATTTCTGAATATTAAAGTACCTGAACCGGTCTGCTCCTACCCCGGGCCGGTCCGCCTTCTGCAGGTCTGTTTTTATCCCCTTCCCAAGATTCACCCCCTTCCCCCAATCCTCTTCCTTCCCTCCAATCCGTTTCCCAACTCCCAACCCCAACCTTTCCCTCCCAAATTCACCCCCTTTTCCCTCCAAACCCTTTCCCTCCAATTCCAACCCCTCCACTCACCCTCTCACCTATAAATACACACTCAAACCCTCCCTTTTCCTCCACACCTTCAACCAAATCCTCTCTTCTCCCTCCCTAATTTTCCAAGCAAAAATCCCTCTTGTTTTCATGGCTCCACGCATTGCCCCCGCCAAGTATGAATCCACCGACATCCAACCCTCCGGTGATGGAGAGTTCCGCTCCCGCCAAGAGGAGCGATAGTGCCATTAATTCTTCAGTTTGGATCACAAACTCCATATGGAGCGCGCTGTCCAATGGGACAGGCTGCCAAACTCCGTCACCGCCCTATTCATGGCTCGGGGCTGGTGC
Organism: Sambucus nigra; assembly: GCA_949130495.1. Classification (NCBI taxonomy): domain Eukaryota; kingdom Viridiplantae; phylum Streptophyta; class Magnoliopsida; order Dipsacales; family Adoxaceae; genus Sambucus; species Sambucus nigra. The sequence goes on along the minus strand of OX422220.1, from coordinate 220,297,403 downwards.
TGATTCCTCAACAAACCCTACGAAGCGGTTTGGGCAACCGAAGTCCACTCCTTCTATGGCACCCTAGTTCGGACGGGCCAATTCGAGGCCCAAGCTTACGTGGATGGGAATGTCATCCCATTTTCTTTGGCCCGTCTCACGGCCAAGTTGGTCGAGTATGACGTCCTGGACGTTCAAGAATTCACCTATCCACGGAACGTCCCCCCAGTCGACAAGGACATTATCATGGACCGCATTCCACCGAATGTGGCTTGGACGGGGCAAACCGTCACCGTTGGACGCCTTAACGAGAAGGCGCGCCTCACATTTCAGATTGTGTGCACCAACATATTACAAACGTCCAACGATTCCGCCATGCGTCCCTGGCAAGCCACTTTGACATATCACCTCTTTGAAAAACGTGCCAAAATTGATCTCTAAAGTTAAATTCATCTCGAAACGTATATGGTAACGCAATTGGTATTTTGGACAATCAAGTAGGCCCTCGTTTGTCACCCAAAAATATTAGCCATAAAAAAAATCGTGAAAAATCACCCCTTTTGCAACCCAAATTGAGCTGAATAAATTGTCCCTTTCGTTTGATAACCCGAAAAACCCAAATAGCCCGAAATTGTAAAAAATGAAAAAAATCAGAATTTATGTCCAAAAAGTGCATATAGAGGGGCAAGAAAAAAATAGATATGCTCAACAAAAATAGCAAAGAAAAAAAAGAAGTGAAAAACAGAAAAAAAAAATAGAGAAAAAGAAGAAAAAATGAGCAAAAGTCCGAAAAAGCACTAACGAACATCATAAGAAAGTTTCCCAATTCCGAAATTCGTAACCTTTCTCAATTTTACCCCATATACCCTAAAACTCGAAAAAGTCCTAACCGAGTCTAAATTGCGCAATTGGTTACCGCGTGGAGAGTTAATACATCAAAAGATAATAAGAGAGATTAAGTGCGCGAATAAGAGGCAATGTTCCCGATTTGAAAACCGTAATCCGTTGATGAGATCCTTTCACTATGAAATTTTTGTCTTTCTAATTGTATGCGTGATTTTGCTTCCATTACATTTAATCTTTATATCACGCATAATGAGAGAATAGCCACATTCTGAGTGATTCGTTTGAGAGAGCACTCCGCGAGAATTTGAAATCAAATCGAATTTTCAGATAAGTTACGTAATGATCAATCGGTGAAAATTGGCGGTTATATTTCTGGCTTCGCACACACACACTGCGGTTTGAGACTTGTACATATGACTTGATGATGACTATTTTCTGGAAAAGTTTGAATTGCACAATTTTTGCGTATTTTGAATTTTCTTTGAGTCGAATTTTGTGGGTATATTCTTTGCAAACCCTCATGAGACACACCTCGTCCTACTAGGGTGACCTAGGGGTTTAAAGGCTTGTTGCATACGCTAAATGCAATTACTCGCCCGCGAAAAAAGTATTCTATCCCAATAAAATGTTTTCAAGAGTTAAGCCGTGCCAGGATTCTTTTACATTGTTCGGGACGCGCAAAGTTCTAAGTTAGGGGGGTTTGATTAGACATAAATTCATCCTAATTTATCCCTTGATTTAGTTACTTTTAACATCTCGAACAACGTAATCGAGCTGACTTTATCTCATAATCTTGCTACTGATTAATCCTAACGAGTACACCGAGTTTCTGGTATTTCGTAGTGATTTTACAGGTATTTGATGTCAAGAAACGGAAGAAGGAAACCGGAAGAGTAAAGAAAGAAAGGAAGGAAAGCCAAAAGGGCAAAAGTGTAATTTCCACCCAGAATTCGAATGAGGTACCTAAAGAGAAGTTGAAGATATCACATTCATGAGCACATAGGAAGAAACTCCACCTTAATCGGAGTCCCGGAACAAAAGATATGAGCAGTCAAAGTTGAGCATAAAAGTCAAATAGGCAGGACGGTCCACCCTTATCCCGGACCGATCCGCTGTGCAAACTCCAGTAGACCTCGGATCGAAAGTAAACCGAAGAAGGCAGAAATTAAAATAACCGGTCCACCCCCGGACTAGTCCGCCCCAAAATAAAAAAAACCGATCCGCTTTAGAGGCAGGCCGGTCCGCCTAAGGCCCGGACCGATCAGGGTATCGAGATTTGCAAATCTGATCTTCTCCTAAAAGAGTCCTAGTGCAGCTGAAATTCCTAAATTCTTGGAGGGTATAAAAACCCATTTTATTTTTATTATTTGGAGGGAGATTTTAGGGAGAATAATAGATTTTTCCTTTCTTTTCCAGCAAACCCTAGTTTAGATACAATTTCCATTTTAATTCCAAGATTGAAGCTTTATTCAGAATTTAGTTGATTACCAGTTTTATTCCTTGTTGTTGTTACTACCTTGGTAAGAATTAGTGAGTAATTCTCTCTTTTCAATTATATTCTACATCAATTCACAAGTTTTGTTTAGATTAATCATGAATTGTTGCACATTAAAAAATTGTTTTCATTAACTTCAGCATGTTAGGCTAGATTTTCTAAGGTCGGGATACAAGAAACCAACCTGATGTGTTAATTGCACGTGTATAACATTAATCCTCTGAATTTAGTAATTGATTATGACTGTATTGCGTAGTAACATAACAATTGTAGGTCTTTATATCTCGTTTGCCTCTAGGTAACCGTAATGATTTAGAATGCAATTCGAGTGTTACTATCGTGATGCCGATTTACTCGTCCTCATATTAAGTATGACGCGAGCTTGAACCTCGTATACGTAATGCTTGGGAGTACTAAATTTCGGGTCAAATCAATCGGTTAAATTTATGATTAATATTATAACTGCAATTCACTAGGGTTAGGGGATTGTATTCCCGTCCTATTTTTCTCATCACTTAGTTAAAAGTTTCAAATCACTTTTCAATCATATTTTAGGTAGTTTAGTGTATTTGCATCTTTTTATCATTTCATACTTGCATTTAGTTATAATCATTCCTAAAACCAAATCATTTTCCCTTTCTTTTTAGAGTCAAAGTTAGGATTCCTCCGTCTTTTCCCGTCGTCACAACTTCTTTGTCCTTTTTCCCTGTGGATACGATCCCGACTTGTCGGATTATTACTTGAGCGACAGGCTTGCACTTGATCCTAGAGTGAACGCATTTTTGAGATACATTTTTAGTCACGTCAAGATGCCTACGTACCCTTGTGGGATCAGGTCAAACGTAGTTCATTGTTATGTTTTATTGCATGGACCAATTCTTGAGGCCGACCATAGGCGTGTTAAGAATTCATTTGCTGAGGCTTTATCAAGCGTGTATCTAGTTTAGGGCATCTCCCTATATTTTGATCTTGTATGTTACATTTGGCGAGGCTGACCACAGGCCTATGTGTTGAGCCTTGCTCGAGCATGTACCTAGTGGGGGTAAGACCTTGCATTAGGTTTCTCATATGGTCCATTTGGTGAGGCCGACCAAAAGCCTATGTGCTGAGCCTTTCTCGAGCATGTACCTAGTAGAGGTAAGACCCTGCATTACGTTTTTCATATGGTGCGATTGGAGAGGCCGACCAAAAGCCTATGTGTTGAGCCTTGCTCGAGCATATACCCTGTAGGGGTAAGACCCTGCATCAGGTTTTTCATATGGTCCGATTGGAGAGGCTGACCAAAAGCCTATGTGCCGAGCCTTGCTCGAGCATGTACTTAGTAGGGGTAAGACCCTGCATTAGGTTTTTCATATGGTCCAATTAGAGAGACCGACCAAAAGCCTATGCGTCGAGCCTTGCTCGAGCATATACCTAGTAGGGGTAAGACCCTGCATTAGGTTTTTCATATGGTCCAATTGGAGAGGCCGACCAAAGGCCTATGTGTCGAGCCTTGCTCGAGCATGTACCTAGTAGGGGTAAGGCCCTGCATTAGGTTTTTCATATGGTCCAATTGGAGAGGCTGACCAAAAGCCTATGTGCTGAGCCTTGCTCGAGCATGTACCTAGTAGGGGTAAGACCCTGCATTAGGTTTTTCATATGGTCCAATTGTAGAGGCTGACCAAAAGCCTCTATGCCGAGACTTGCTCGAGCATGTACCTAGTAGGAGTAAGACCCTGCATTAGGTTTTATAACATGTGATATGTAATCGTTATGTTTATTGTACTTAGGCCTTTCCCGCAAGTCAATGTAATACCAACTTTGTTTACATTTTTCCATTTTCTAATGCCTCGCATGTATATATCCGTCTATTTTACCTTTTAGGTTGTGCCGTCACACTTACTTAGGCCTAAAAGACGATGGAAAAATGCACCTAGTCTAAGGGCCATCCACCTGTTCAGGATTTTAACCGACCAACATATTTGGCGACCAACCTGAGTTGGATTTTTGCTTAGGGATCCCTCGTAAGGCTTTTATTGTTATCGGGACAACTCGTGAGGCCATTTTGTGTTTGAGGATGACAAAGACCCGATGACTTCCTTAATTTAATTGAAACAAGCAAGATAGTTGTTATAATTAAATCAAGCTTAGTCTTGATCGTCATTTGAAAGCCTAATGCCAATGTTAACCATGATGGCATCCATCCTGAGTTGGCCTCTTCTGTTTTTCTTTAAATGTTGTGGTGAATTTGGTCATGTGTCATCGTTGTCGTGGATCCCCCAATCAGGCTGTGAAGAGAAGACTGTCTGACCATTCATCAAGTTATTTAATCTATATAAGCGAGATGATAAGTGTGCCCGACCGTTCATCGGGGCTTTGTTGTGTTGAAGAATATCGCATCAATTATTCATCGAGATGGATACAATTAAGGCATATCTTGACCCTATAGCTCTATGTAATGTATCGTTCCTCGAGGCACACTTGTTCGCCGACCATGCATGGTGGTTCCTGGATGCTGTGGAAAACTCCATATAGCTCGTACATCTGAGGAAATTGACATGAGTTCAAATCATCTTCGTGCAGAAATACGTTAATTTTATATGGCGTTCATGAAACGCCATTCCTCTGGAGTGGATATCTTAGTGCTGATGACACCCTTTCGACGTCGACAAGCAAAATTTCATTGCTCAGTGATCGCCGATCACCATGGGTTGTCCGACGATATTGTTGATACATTCATGGTGGTTTAGTGTTGCGCCAACACGTTCTGTTCGTCACATGTGTCGACCAGTAGGGGCAAACCCAAAAACAGGCTGAGGAGAACTTGACATAGGATTAAAAGGAATGTGTGGGACTTGGTTATGACAACCCCAGTTCGTAGGTTAACGGGCCAAAAATTCTTAAGTCAGCAGACCACGAAGCAGGTCGGTGGAGATGAGACGTAAGTCGTCCTTAAACCATGAGATCGTTGGTCGGAGTGGACAAAGAGGAATCTGGTGATGCTTGGCTTCAGTCCTCAACAACCACAGTTGATTATAATCTTGCTGGATATGTGACTTCCTACATGTTGGATTCATTCTTGTTGATGAATATAGTTAATCGCTGCACTCCATAATGCTTCATGTGTTATTATATATTTATTATACAGATTGCCCAACTTCCCTTTCGTCAAGGTTGAATTAAATAAGAATTGCATTGCCCAACTGTACATTGGAGCTTGAGATATGATCACATAATGTTGACTATCCATCAAAGCTAAGGGTCCATCGAAGCAAAATTGCAAAGGATCTAGTAAATGTTGCGAATGATCCATGCTCGAGCACCTCCTGAAGCATTGATAAGATAAAAGATGCCTGAGCAGCCGTCGAGACAAGATTATCAAGGGTCGAGTAGATATTACTAACGATCCTGCAATGTTAGTGAAGAGTAAATTTCCAGATTAAATAAATGACGCATGAATGCCTGTCGAGGTGAAAATTGTAGAGGATCTGGTAGATATTATGAGTGACCCATGCTCGAGCATCCATCGAGGCAAAACGGACCGAGCAAATATTATGAACGATCCTACAGTGTTGGTGAAAACTAAATTTCCAAACCATTTATTAGAGTTGAATAACAATAATAAATGTAATGTCGATCATTAATGGACTGTGATAACCATCTGTCGGGACTGAATATAAGAATTATCCTGACCAACCATTTGTTGGGGATAAAATGTGACATGTGTGGAAAATATCTTCGGGACTAAATATAAAGAAATATTTTGCCGATCATTTGCCGAGATGAATCTTGAATATGCGTGTCCATCCATAGAGCTGGATAATCAATACTGAATGTTAAGGAAATATCATCACCCGAGCACCCGTCGGTTAGCGTGCTCGATCATGTGTCGGAGCAATAAAAAGATAAATAGCGCTCGGCTAGTCTATCGAGACAACGCGGTACAGTATCGAGTAGATATAGAGAGCGATTCGTGCTTGAGCATCTAATGGTGAATTAATAAGATTTCCAAGAGCTTAAGATTGTGGTCGAGCATTCGTCGGGACTGAATCTTGTACCTGTGGAAGTTAATAAGTTGCTCGACCATTTGTCAAGGCTAAATCAAATAGAATTTATCATTCATCAAAATCTCATGGGAATGGCCGTGCCCGAGCATCCGTCGGGGCTTTGCTAATTACTAGTAAAAATATTATACCAACCATCCATTGGTATAACCAATAATAGCTAGACGATAATATTGAAAATTAAATGATCGATTAAATGACGTGAGGGCTATACAAGCACGCCCCACTATTTATGTGAACAAAATAATTGTAATAAAGTCGAATAAAAGTTACGAAATTTGTCAAATATATCCAGATGTACGACATGGGAGTTAATTTGGAATTTTTGCAAATATCTCTAAGCAAATACTCAATTGTGAGTTGGTTTCAAAAAATTATTTTCATAGAAAATTTGTGTAGTGACAAGTTACAGTATAGATAGCCCCCTGCTGACAAATTTATGATGATAAAAATTGTGTGCATAATTTGTGAGCAAATAAAATATTATGAGACAGAAATGAACAATGCACAAATAAATGTGCGTATCCATCAACAGGGATTGTGCAATATATAAGAGTTATCCTGACCAACCATCCATTGGGGATAATTTAAGACTTGTGCGGTAGATATCTTCGGGACTAAATATATAGAAATATTTTGCTGATATGAATCTTGGATATGCCTGGTCGTCCTTCAGGTTGAGAATCATAGAACCCGAGCATCAGTCGGAGTAATAATAATTTTTCCCGAGCATTTGTTGGGTCTAAGGTTCTGTAGTGTGCTCGACTATCCGTCGGAGCATTAATAAAATAAATGGTGCCTGGATAGTCCATTGGGGAAAAGTTGTACGATACCGAGTAGATATAGTGAGCAATTCGTGCTCGAGCATCTGTCGAAATATCGATGAGATTTACAAGAGCTTAAGATTGTTGTCGAGCATCCGTCGAGACTGAATCTTGTACCTGTGGAAGTTAATAAATTGTCCGACCATCTGTTGAGGCTAAATCAAAAAGTGATTATCATGAGACTGATTTATTTGGTCAAATAAAATATGGTATGCGGCTGCTCGACCACGTGCCTAGGAAAAAATTCATAGTATCGTATGAATGTAATGACTTATCCAATGATTTTTATGATAAAAATCCCACTGAGATAACCGTGCCCAAGCATCCGTCGGGGTTGAGATAAATAACCAATAATCTCCTTTTGGTGAAATTAAATAGATGTAGCCGGATGACGATATTGAAAATTAAATGATCGAATAAATGATATGAATCATCTATAAGTGCGCCCCACTATTTATGTGATCAAAATAATTTGTAATAAGGTCGCATAAAAAGTGCCAACTAAAATCATTGTAATAATTCATATAGTCCCTCAAAAAATTTCCAGCCGAACAGAGCAAAAATTGGTCAAATATATTCCAGATGTACAACATAGGATTAGATTCAGAATTTTTGCTAAAATTATTTGAAGTCCAAACAAATAGTCTAATATAGGTTGGTTTAAAAAATTTATTTCCTCGTAGAGCTTCGTAAAGCTGCCAATATAGGCAGAAAATAGCAAGTGTTGCCCTCAAAATAACAATTTCAAAGACTTTTAAAACCCAAGTGGACTTGTGACCCAAATAGATTACAAATGTGTTTATTAAAACATATGGAGTTGAGCTGGTGCTACTGACCAATAATTATGGTCCGGTGGTCGCGATCTGAAGAGATGGCCCACAAGAACTGCTGCCGCCTGGCTCGTCGCCGTAGCATAGTGGTCGCCGACCACGAAGGGTAGTCCAAAGGTGTCTCTGATACAACTAGGGAGGCTCAGTGGTGATCTCCCTAGAGCTCGTCGCCTATTCGCGGGTTTTAAGTTGTCCTCATCATGTTTGACAAAGAAAACCAACCCCAAGGAGATTTTGTTCAGTGTTATAACCTTTGCACGGGGGCGAGCTTGTCACTGCTCATCCTTGTCGCTGACCAGTTGATGTTGTGCTCGTCCTTGCTTGTTTCTGCCGCCGACCAGCTAATGTGCTCGTCCTTGCTTATCCTCAGCACCGACCAGCTGATGTGCTCATTCCAGCAGCCGACCTGCTGATGGTAGTCAAAAACTGGTCACCGACTACCAGGGACTCCGATAAATCCCTCGCTGGTGTTCGATTGAAGAGACATAGTTGGGCGGTGAGTTGGGGCTTCACCGACGAGGAGTTGGGACACGGAGTGGTTGTGATTTGTAAAAGACACTAAGAGTCTTGAACCCAATCGAAGATCGGTGTGGTTTACAGAGAGCAAATTTTTTGAGAGAAATCTTCTAGAATCTTATCACTTCTTAAAATTTGGGAAAGATATAAACGTGTTGGGATTCAAAAAATTGATGTAACCCAAGTATTGCGATAGTCCTTATTTTCATGAACTCATCCCTTTTCCATTATTGTTGGTTTTGCCCATCTGGACAACAATCCCGGATTACCGGTCAGAGACAACCTGAGGTTGTAGTTCGAAGATGATTGAAACTCGAAATCGTTGGTTTCTGTGATTTCTCTTTTTTCGTGCAAGATTGTGATCACACCTGATTGTGCACCCAAATCTGTATATCTTTTCTGAACAAATACACCAAATATGCTTGTAAAGATTTGGTTAATGTCTCTGTGAGAGAGGGCCTTTTTTAACGTTTATCACAAAATCTGGGATATGGGAATCATAATATATGATGTACCCAGAAAATAATTTTTATACCCAGAAAAACATCAAAAGAGTCCAAATATTTGTAGAGTCTTCATAGACATCTCCGATAGTAAATTTCATCTGAAACAAACAATGAAAATTACCTAGAATAAAAATTGAATACACAAAATGCATGAATACAAATGTGCAAAGAATCGTGCATCAATAAAACGATGTTTATACAAAATATATAATCATTCATACGGAGATAAAAAAAAAAAAAAAAAAAAGCAAACTTAGCTCTTGATTATCGTGCGTGTACACCATGCGCTCGCAACGTAAATCTCCATTTTGTAAACAGGAAGGAAAGACTTTTTGTGTCGTTTCTCATAGACGACGTCAATTGTGGTGTCAAAAAATCTAGGGTATGGGGGGTGCCCATGTACCATAATAAATAAAAGAGAGGCAAAGATTTACATGGTTCGACCATGAATGGCCAACATCCACGGGGTTGCTATTGTGTTCCATTAAAATGATGAGAGAGTTTACATGAATGTGTTTCTCTAGCTTCTAAGCCCCCTTTCACAATGGGGGGTGTCCCATTTATATAGAGTTAGGAGTTACATTAGGGTTACAAATATGGATGAGTCCTATCTTCGTGGAGTTTGATTTGGCTCAGATATTGCTCATCGGTCTTCTAGTTTATCAAGGACTCTAGTCGTCCCTATCTTATTGGAGCGTCTGTTGCTCGTCACCTTGATTGGGGTGCTCGCCACGTGTCAGGCTATTATTGTTGATGTAAAAAACTAGATCGCTCTAATTATTTAATCACAGATAAATAAATAAGACAAATATTTTTAAAGTGGTTCGGCTAGGAATAAAGCCTACGTCCACTGTTATGTTATTACTGAGTGTTTGTGGAATTCTTGATTACAAGTTCTCTCAAGAAATTCCGGTCCCCTTGAATTGAGGATGATACAAGGTATTTATAGCCTTTAGGCTGTACATGAAAGGTCAAATACATTAAATGATATACATATGAAAGGGTAATACATTTAATGCAGCGTGTGCGTCAAGAATATAATGAATAGTTGAACAGTTGTCCGTCTGGTAATTAATGATACGGCCGAGATGCAGTTCGGACCGCCTTAGTTGCTTGTTGATCAAGAGTTCCTCGGAGTACTTAGAGTATCTCGGGATGATAGAGTTCCTCGGTATGATAGAGTTCCTCGGTATGATAGAGTTCCTCGGTGTGATAGAGTTTCTCGGTGTATTCTCGTTGTTCGGAAAGAAGCACGGTTGGTCGGGAAATGATCTTCTTCGCTGCTATTGTGCCATGTAGATTGACACGTGTCTTCATCTTATTCGTCCACATCAGCACATTAATTTTGGTATCAACAGAAGCCCCCAATGTTTCATATTTTGAACTTTGAAGAGTATGGAACATTCTTTCTCGGTATATGGCAATATTAAATGTACTTCCCGGGTTTCAGGAACATTGTATTCAAATTTCCTTCTTATTTCGCAGTTTCCGCCTTTTTGATAAGCGCTTTGATATTCGTGCAAATTTTGTCCGTTTAGCCGCCGAAAGTTTAGTAGTTTCTTTTTGGTAATCATGGTAATCATTTCTTTCGCCGCTTCCCAATGCAAAGTATTTAAACTTCTTTGGTAACCATACCGTCGTCTACGTTTTTCATTCTCTGCATTCAAGCTTTCTATTCTCTTCTTCTCTTGTGCGTTCATCCTTGTTTCCGTTCGTTGTCAACACATCTCCTTTCTTTCTGTAAGATCTTCTTTCTTTCTTCTGTATCTCTTTTATTCAATATGGTTTATATTGTGGAGTCTATTGAGAAATTCAGTTCTGATTTTTCCATTCCTTCGTGGGTAACTCTAGAGGTTCTTTCTGAGCCTTTAGATTACTTTCGATTGGCTGAGGGACATTGGTTCCCCAGTCTTTTTGTTGCTGAATGCGGTTTTTCCTTTCCACCAAACTCATTATGTCTTGAGTTTTATCAATATTTTGATCTTGTTCCTGCAAAAATAGCCCCCAATTCATGGAGAATAATTAACGGGGTGCACAAATTAAATTTAACTCATGGGACTCGTATTGGGATCCCTGAAATTATGTTTTGTTATAAATGGGCTGTTCTAGATAATATTTATTATTTAAAAACTAGGTATTTGAATAGGGCTCTTGTAGTTAATCTCCCTGACTCAAATAGGGATTATTTTGAGCATGGGTTGGTCATAAAAAATTGGCAACATGCGCCTTTATCTGGGAATGAAGTCTACAACGGTCCCAGATGCCCCCCATACGGCAATGGGATAGGTTTATTTTTCATTTTATTTTACTTATGAAGTTATGCTTTCATCATGTTTGACAAAATGTATGACTGATATTCCATTATGTATTTATTTGCAGTCGATAGCAAAAAAAAACTCCAAAAGAGTCAGAAGTGAATATCAAGCATTTGAAACTTATCTGGAATTTGCATAAGACCATTGCTGACGAGCATATTAGATCTGCTTCATATTTACTACAGTATAAGAGTTACACAACTTCTTATACTGCTCGCCCTGTTGAACCAGCTTCAACACCAGAAAGTTCATCTTCAGATTCTCATATCCCCCTATCTCAGAGAATGGGCAAGAAAAGAGCTCCTCCTGCTCTATTTGGTGACACTTCTTCTGCTGTTGGAGCCCAGAAAGGCAAAATTGATGTCCCAGAGGGGACTAAAAAAGTAGATGCTGGTTCCTCCAAAGTTGCCGAGAAGCCCCCAGTGGCCCCGAGCAAGAAAGATGCTCCTGCTGATGTAATTTCCATCTCTCCGACCAAGACTTCTTCCTTGGTTGATGCTGGTGACCGTCCTTTGAAGAGATTGAGGAAATCATCCTCAGTTAATCTTGCTGGAACTGCATCTTCTCTACCCGCTGGTGGTAGTAGTGTCTCAAAAATCATTCTTCTGAGTTCTTCAACGAGCTCAGTTATACCCGAGGTTCTCGGGGTTCATGAAAAAATTCCTAGGGATACACTGACATCCCTAGCTGCTCGCCATCTTTCTTCAGTAAATTTCTCATACCTTTGGTCTTTCTTTCTTTTTCTTGAATTCTTGTATTTGTGTTGACTCTATTGTTTTTCTTATCTTTCAGCTGGTGAACTGCTTCAATACCATCGTGAAGAAAGATCAAGTTATTAAAGCTTCCACTTCCTCGTTCGATGTTGACGATGCTTTGTTGGGTTTAACCCAATCTGTGAAGGAATCTCTCCAACAGTACATCGAGGAGAAAATTGTTTAGGAGAAAAAGCTGGCTGTGGCTGAGGCTGAGAAGATGAGGATGGCTGAAGCCTCCAAGAATTTGGAGGAGAAAGTTAAAGTTTTGGAGGTTAAGCATCAGGAATCTGATGATAAATTGAAAAAGGCAGAAGAAGAATTATCTACTCTGCGAGATATCAAGGTTAAGAAAGAGGAACTGGAGGTGAAGCTCTCCTCGGAGAAGTCGAGGAGAAAAGTTGCAATCAAGAAACATTTCAGCGTTGGTTGGGAGAAAGGATGGGAGAGAGGGATAGCTGCAATGACGTCCCAAGTCCAATATGGGGAGTTGAAATACTTCCATGATGGTTGGGTAGCTGCTCTACAAGAGCTAAAAGTCCAAGACGATTCTGAGCTATTCCAACGGCATCTCCCTGGTCCTCCTCCACCAATTGTGGAAGAAGAAGAAGATGAACCTGCTTCAGATGAGTCTTCCATGGCTATGGGCGATCAAGTTTCTGCCTCTCAACCCTCTGCCACCGAGGACGTTTCCTCCATGCCTCCTCCTCCCGAGAAGATTCCTACCGATCAAGCTGTAGTTACCACCGAGCAACCGAGCTCCTCGTCCCAGCCTCCCGAGAAAGTCTTGGGAGACAAGGAAAAGGTGTGAAGTTGTTCGGTAGCATTTCTGTATTTCCTTGTAATCGAACAATGTAACTTTTTGATGATCTAATAAAATATATCTTTGCTTATCTCTGTTGTTGATAACTTGTTTTTGTTGATTGTTGTCTTTTTCTTGTCATTAGTTTGTTGCTAGAATGGACTTGATCTCTTCTCATGATACCGAGCTGATGCAGCAATGTCATCAATACTATAAGGCTGGTCATACAGATCTTAGTACATCGGAAATTGCTGATATCCTTGGTCATGGTGCTTCAGAGCAGGCTATTGAAGCTTATCAGTACTTGAAAGCTTTACTCGACCGAGCAGTGGCCAACAATGTCGCTTACTATGAGTTGATTGAAGAGCTTCATGGTTCCTTAGAGGATCTTCAAAATCAACACAACGAATCAATGGCTTCGTTGCATAAGGATTATGAAAATAGATACCAGCAGCTCTCTTCAGAAACAGGCCACAAGAAGATCATTGCTGGGTATGACGTCAGGGAGAGGACCCTAAAAGGTGAAGTTGAAGCCTGTAGACAAATTGCCGAGATCCTGGAACAAGAAAATAATAATTTGCAGAAGAAATTAGCTCAATATGAATCTGCTGCTTCATCTTCTACTGCATTAATACCAGTTACTGATGAAGGCTTCTCGTTCTTAGAGGTCGAAAATGCCAAACTGAGGCAAGAGCTGGAGGACTTAAGAAGATCTGCCATTTCTGGAACTGCTCGGGGACGAGGAAGAGGTTCTCGGGGGCGAGGAAGAGTCAGCCAAAATGTTGAAGAGGCTCGCACTCAGTCTACTCTGGAAACTCAAGCATTCCAGTTGAAAGCAAAAGACCGTGCTCTGACTGAAATGTCCAATAAGAATCTGTCTCTGGAAGATCAGCTGGCATCAACGAAATCTGCCTTGCATAATAAGGATATCTTTGTCAAAAGCCTTCATGAACAATTGGATAGATTAACCTTCCAATTCCATAAACAGCCAAGGGAATTCTGGATGGCAGGATATAATGAAGCTCTCGTTCATCTTGACGCTCGCATTGAACATGCTAATAATGAAGGTTACAAGCAAGGATGGTTAAATGCATTGGGTGTGTTAAAGTTGGAGCAAGGGCATTTTTTATGGGACTATCATGCTCCATCATTATTAGACTTGCCTGTACCACCTTTCAAATTGGATATGGCATGGATCCCAGCTCGTTCCATTCCTCGCAGCCTAATTTCAAAATACCTTGGTGATTATAGCCTTCACTCCCAAGTTGAATTATCTCGTCCTGAGCATCTTTTGGATACACCTTCTGTTATGAACGTGAGAATGCTCAGAGATGTTAATTTCATCAATTCTCCCCTTTGCCTAGAAGACCCTCCTGCCGGCGAGGAACCTGTTTCTAAAGCACAGGGCAAAAAACCAATAGAATAGTAATATTCATGTAACAATTTAGTACCTTCTTGTAACTTGTAACTTGTAACTTATTCTAGATTAATGAAAAGATTTTCATTTTCCGTTTGCCAATTTTGTTAGTCTTGTGTTTATCAAGCACATTTATATTTTTACATATGTATCTATGTATCTGTTAAAAAGATAACAATATTATTGTTCAATAAGCAACTTAATAAAAAGTTACAAGTATTAGTAATGTTTCTCGATCACTTAATAATAAAGTAATGAGTAAAAATGTTCAAACTGTTTCCAACCAACCAAGATGGGTGAATAATGTTTGTCGACCAATTACAGCTGATGGGTTTTTTTTATCCCCGACCAGCTATACTTGGTTTAATTATAAAATTGCATCCGACCAACTAAGATCAATAAGTTGTCCTCGCCGACCAACTACAATTATTGGGTTTTTATCCCCGACCAACTATACTTGGTGTATTTTTTGAACATTTTGTTCTTCAAAGAACTCATTGTAATAATATTACCTCCCGACCAACATAAGTTGTAATATGAGAGTATATTTTTATCTTACCAACCGTAGTTGATCATACTGGTGTACACTTTCTGGCTCCTTAAAGCTTTTGGCTCCTTAGAGCATTTTTTGGCTCCTTAGAGCATGTCCTCCTAACCAAAGGAGGTTGGCTACTTATAGCACTTTTGCTCCGTAGAGCTGTCCTCCTAACCAAAGGAGGTTGGCTCCTTAGAGCACTTTTGCTCCGTAGAGCTGTCCTCCTAACCAAAGGAGGTTAGCTACTTATAGCACTTTTGCTCCGTAGAGCTGTCCTCCAAAGGAGGTTGGCTCCTTAGAGCACTTTTGCTCCGTAGAGCTGTCCTCCTAACCAAAGGAGGTTGGCTACTTATAGCACTTTTGCTCCGTAGAGTTGTCCTCCAAAGGAGGTTGGCTCCTTAGAGCACTTTTGTTGTGTAGTGTATTACACTAGTATTCCCCGAAAAATTTTCAACCAGAAAGAACATGGAGAAACATCCTCATTTTATTCATAATGAAAGAACTGCTTTACATTTGACATCACTGATAATACTTGCGCAGGTGTTCAGCATTCCATGCGTTCTTAAATTCCTCTCCTTCTAGAGTTGCTATTCTGTAAGTTCCTGGTCGAACAACCTCTGTAACTCGGTAAGGTCTATGCCAGTTTGCTTCCAGTTTATTCTGCTTCTGAATGACCTTCTTTAGCACATAATCCCCCTCCTTTAAATCACATTTCTTTACCCTTTTGTTGTAAAACAGAGCTGTTCGTTGTTGATAAGCAGCATTCCTAATGGCTGCCTCTTCTCTGACTTCCTCGAGCATATCCAAATCCATCCTTCTCATCAAATCACTGATCGGAGAATTGAAATTTAACACCCTGTGTGTTGGTAGGCCCAACTCGGCAGGTATTACAGCCTCACTTCCAAATGCTAGCATATATGGTGATTCACCTGTTGCTGCTCGGGGAGTTGTTCGGTAAGCCCACAAAACTGATTGTAGCTCATTAATCCAATTTGCTTTAGCCTCACTTAACCTCTTCTTCAACCCATTTAGTAATGTTCTATTCGTTACTTCAGTCTGTCCATTGCTTTGGGGATGGCCTGGTGCTGAATGAAACTTCAAGACGTTTGACTGATGACAATAGGCAGCAAATTCTTCATTATCAAATTGCGTTCCATGGTCTGTGATGAAAGCGTGGGGGAGACCATATCGACAAATGATATTCTTCCATATGAACTGATACACCTTCTCATACGTCATATCAATTAGTGGTTCAGCTTCCACCCACTTAGTAAAATAGTCTACTGCCACGACGAGATACTTGAATCTTCCTCAGGTCGTCGGCAGTGGTCCAACCAGATCAATCCCCCACATGGCAAATGGCCAAGGTGATGTTATGGGTGTCAACAATGCCTGTGGAGTTCTTCGGATGGAAGAAAAACGTTGGCACTTGTCACACTTCTTAGCATAGGCTATACAATCAGCTCTCATCGTCGGCTAGTAGTATCCCTGTGTCATCACCCTTTGCAGAAGAGTCTGACCTGCTACATGAGCTCCACAAGATCCTTCATGGATTTCTTCAATCAATTCTTTGACTTCTGATGGATGCACACATCTCTGCAAACCTGCCATAATTCCTCGTCTATACAAAACACCATTAGTTAACACATACCGAGCAACTTTAAACTTCAATTTCTTGGCAGCTAGTTTGTCCTCCGGTAGTACTCCTTCTTCAATGTATGCTCTGATAGGATCCATCCAAGATGGTCCTAAATCAAGGGTAATAATCTTCACCGTCAGATCTTCTTCTATACTCCGACTTTCAAGTACTTCAATTGGTATTGTTCTTCGCAGCTCGGTGCGCGTAGCTGACACTAGTCGGGCCAATGCGTCTGCTCTAGCATTCTCCAATCTTGGTATCCTCATCAATTGAATAGCATCAAATTCTTTCAATAACTCCATCACTTTTTCATGGTACTTCACCATTAACTCTCCCTTCACTGCATATATTCCCATCATTTGATTCACAATTAATTGAGAATCACTGAAAACAATTACTTGACGTGCCTCCATAACTTTCGCCAAATGAAAACCTGCTATCATAGCTTCATATTCAGCCTCATTATTGGAAGCTTTGAATTGGAATCTCAAGGCATACTCCATGTCAATATCATCTGGAGAGTTTAAAACAATCCCTGCTCCACAACCAGCCGTGCAAGATGATCCATCTACATATAATCTCCATGTATGCAACTCGTCTTCAAATTTCTTATCTGTTAGAGTTCCTTGGTGAAATATCATCTGTTTTCTTTCATCATCCCCGGGTATCCTTCGTTCCTCGTCGGTCATTTGTTCGCGCCCCTCTACCAACCGGAGTTGGTCGGGGTTTGACTATGATGATTTTTCTACATCCACAAGTCCTTTTACCAACCTTGGTTGGTTTGGATTTGTGTCTGTTGATTCTGTA
The DNA here is from genome assembly GCA_949130495.1 of Sambucus nigra. NCBI lineage: Eukaryota > Viridiplantae > Streptophyta > Magnoliopsida > Dipsacales > Adoxaceae > Sambucus > Sambucus nigra. Next base: position 220,280,097 of record OX422220.1, on the reverse strand, counting down.
TCATCCACAGGTAGGTCAGCAAGCAACTTTTGCTCCTCGGGGGTATCAGGGTATGTGAACTCTGCTATAAAATCTGCCACGGCTTGCCCTTTCAACGATGATCTGGGTTCATACACAATATCATATTCACCGAGCTCTATTGCCCAGTACATCAATCTTCCTGATTTTTCTGGCTTGTGAAGGGCTTGTCTTAACGGCATGTCGGTATACACAATGATGGTATGGGCCTGGAAGTATGGCCTCATTCTTCTACTTGCTTCAATTAATGCCAGTGCCAATTTTTCCAGCTTTGGGTATCTGATTTCCGCACCTCGGAAGGCCTTGCTTGTGTAATAAATTGGCTTCTGGACTCCATTCTCCAATCTGATCAACGCTGAGCTAACTGCATTTTCTGATACTGCCAAATACAAGTACAGCTTCTCTCCAGTTATTGGCCTAGACAACAATGGTGGGGCTCCCAAATACTTCTTCAAATCTTGAAAGGCTTTCTCACATTCATCAGTCCACTCAAAACTTTTTCGTAGTGTTTTGAAGAATGGGAGGCATTTATCAGTTGCTCGGGATACAAATCTATTGAGTGCTGCAACTCGTCCGGTAAGACTTTGCACTTCTTTCTTCGTCGTCGGGGATCGCAGCCCTAAAAGAGCCTTGATCTTTTCTGGATTTGCCTCAATACCTCGTTGGTTGACGATGTATCCGAGGAACATTCCTTCTCGTACTCCAAAGGTACATTTCGTCGGGTTAAGCTTCATCTGGTATTTATCTAGTTGATCAAAAGTTTGACTCAAGTCAACCAAATGATCTGCAGCTCTCTTGCTTTTGGTGAGCATGTCGTCGACATAGACCTCCATATTACGGCTGATTTGTTCGGTGAAAACCTTGTTCATCAACCGCTGATATGTTGCACCTGCATTTTTTAAACCAAAAGGCATAACATTATAACAATAAGTTCCCCTTGGGGTGATAAAAGAAGTACTTTCCCTGTCTTCAGGTTTCATTTTGATTTGGTTGTAGCCAGAATAAGCATCCATGAAGCTGAGTAGCTCGTGTCCCGAGGTAGCATCCACTAGTTGATCAATTCTGGGCAATGGAAAATGATCTTTTGGACATGCTTTGTTGAGATCAGTAAAATCAACACACATTCTCCATTTGTTGTTCTTCTTCTTTACCATCACCACATTCGCCAACCAATCTGGATATTTCACATCTTCAATGAATTGGGCTTTCTGGAGTTTCTCGACCTCCTCTTATATGGCCTGGTTCTTCTCGGGACTAAACACTCTTCTTCTTTGCTTCACAGGCTTGATCTCCTTATTCACATTGAGTTCATGACATAAGAAGTTTGGATCTATTCCTGGCATGTCTTCATGACTCCAAGCAAAAGTATTCTTCCTGCTTCTCAAGAAAGTTATCAACTCCTGTTTTATTGAAAAATCCAACGACGATCCTATCTGAGTTATTCGTTCAGGATGCTCATCGTCCAGGATAACAATTTCTGTAGATTCCACAACCTGCCCTTTTACGAGTTGAGATTCATCCCTAGGGTCAAGAGTTTCAATTTCTGTGCCTTCCTCCACTTGGTAAGTAGTAGTCTTTTTCTTTGATTCTTCAAGTTCCTCTTGCTCGGCAGACGAATAATAGCATTCTCGAGCTACTTTTTGATCACCTTTCATAATTCCTACTCCAAAATTCGTTGGGAATTTCAAACACTGATGTACTGTAGATGGAACTGCTTCGAACTTCTTCAATCCAACTCTTCCCATGATGATGTTGTAGGCGGACTGCACATTCTTATCCATCACAAAAAAGCATATTCTTTCTGTTCGACAAGCAGGCCAAGTTCCAATGAGTATATCCAACTTGATCGTCCCAAGTGGAAAAACTTTCTCGCCAGCAAAACCCAGAAGGGGTCTGTGATAAGGTTCTAATTGAGATAATTTTAAATTCAAGCTATCAAAGCATGAATAGTACATGATGTCTGCCGAACTACCATTGTCTACTAACACCCTTGAAATGACCACATCCTTCATCCTCATTTTGATCACCAGAGGATCATCATGAGGGTAAAGAACACCTGCCAGGTCGTTTTTTGAAAAACCAAGCACTAGCTTCTCTTTGTTTACCTTCCTCGGACGATCATCCTCGGCCAGGTTTATTCGCTGAATGTATGAACAAGCTTGAGCCTCTCCGAGATAAGCTTTTCTTTCTGCAGTAAGGTCTCCTCCTCCTGCATCTCCTCCTGTAATAACATTACAATCAAATGATCCAAAACGTATGGAAAATACCTCTCGTTCAGGTTTCCTTGGCTTCTTGGAAAGATCGGGGTCATCATCTGGATCCTCTTCATGGTCCCTCCTCTTTTTCTCCTCTGCACGACGAGGAGATCTAGATCTCTCTCTAGTTCTATCATCATTCTTCCTCTCACTCCTGCGATCTACGTACTTTGATAATTTTCCTCTTCGGATGAGTGTTTCAATCTCGTTCTGAAGGGCTATACAATTTTTGGTCATATGGCCATGATCTTTGTGAAACTCGCAATATTTGGCCTTATTCCTCAGGTCGGGATCTGTCTTCAGTTTCTCTGGCCACTTGATTTCCTCGTTATTCCTGATTTCTTCCAAAACATGATTAATACCCATTTTCAATGGAGTATAATTATCATACTTCTTTAGGGCTTCCAACTTCATCCTGTTATTCTTGGAATGTTTATCACCACCATTACCTTTCTGATCTTTCTTCTTAGAATTGTCGACCTCAACTTTAACTTCTTTGTCCATATTCTTCTTCGCAGCCATAGCCTCCTCGGCATTCATGATTTTGGCCGCCTTTGCCATCAACTCCGACATATTTTTAGGTGGATCTTTGGCCAAAGTGTAGTACAGCTTGTTAGGCAGCAAACCACTCATCAGAGCAGTGATTGCTGTCTTTTCTTCATAATCTATGACTTCCAACTTTTCGTTATTGAAACGAGTTATGTAATCTCTAGTACTTTCACCTGATTTTTGTCTAACACTTAGCAAGTGTGCTACTCGCTTTACCGGCTTTGCTCCAAAACAAAAATTGCCAATAAACAATTCGGCTAACTGAACAAAGGTTGAAATCTTACCCCGAGGAAGATTATTGTACCATATCTGTGCAGATCCGGTAAGAGTTCCTGAGAATGCTCTACACCTCATCTCGTCAGGGACAGCGTAGATATCTGCAGCAGCTTGGTATTGTTCTATATGAAGTACGGGATCTGTCTTTCCATCGTACTTGGGAGTCACTACGGGTGCTTTGAATTTCGACGGTGTAGGGAAATCCACAATGGCTTGCACAAAAGGTGTTCCTTGAACAAAAGTTCTCTGTAAGGGGTTCCTCGCCTTAGCCATTTCTCCCAGTCTATCCTCCAACCGTTGAATGGAACCTTTCCATGCTTCATTCCCTTCCTCGGGCCGCTTAGTCCGAGCAACTGATTGCTCTGACGTAGCTTCCTGAGATTTATCTCGACGAGTGGTTGGTCGTGATTGCGCAGATCCTCCTCTCAAACCTGGTGGTGGTCGAAAACTTCTTGATGGAGCCCTAGGTGGACTCATTTTCCTCCTTGGTCCTAATCGACTGAAAGGAGACACTCTGCTTAACCTTTCCAAAGCACTAGTTCTCTCCGGAGAGAGAGTGATACGTTGATCTGTATCCGTAGCCCGTATTGATGAAGTTCGCCCAGGTTGATAAGAAGAATCATTAGACTCCTCATTGCGATATGACCCGGTACGTCTAGATTGCGATTGCCTATGATCACTCCTTTGCCCTGAATAGGTAGGTGCACCGCCCTGAAGAGTTTGAATGAGTTGCCTCATAGATTCTTGCATGGCGGTTTGTCCTTGAGCCAGATTCGTCATAATTCCAGCCAGATCTGGGGATGCAGATGGATTTGGAAGATTTCCAGTATTTCCAACATTTCGATTACTGGATTCTGGATTATCTGCCATTGGTGATAAATGATTTTTAGGAAAAATGATAATAACAGTCGTTTCCCACAGACGGCGCCAATCTGTTGATGTAAAAAACTAGATCGCTCTAATTATTTAATCACAGATAAATAAATAAGACAAATATTTTTAAAGTGGTTCGGCTAGGAATAAAGCCTACGTCCACTGTTATGTTATTACTGAGTGTTTGTGGAATTCTTGATTACAAGTTCTCTCAAGAAATTCCGGTCCCCTTGAATTAAGGATGATACAAGGTATTTATAGCCTTTAGGCTGTACATGAAAGGTCCAATACATTAAATGATATACATATGAAAGGGTAATACATTTAATGCAGCGTGTGCGTCAAGAATATAATGAATAGTTGAACAGTTGTCCGTCTGGTAATTAATGATACGGCCGAGATGCAGTTCGGACCGCCTTAGTTGCTTGTTGATCAAGAGTTCCTCGGAGTACTTAGAGTATCTCGGGATGATAGAGTTCCTCGGTATGATAGAGTTCCTCGGTATGATAGAGTTCCTCGGTGTGATAGAGTTTCTCGGTGTATTCTCGTTGTTCGGAAAGAAGCACGGTTGGTCGGGAAATGATCTTCCTCGCTGCTATTGTGCCATGTAGATTGACACGTGTCTTCATCTTATTCGTCCACATCAGCACATTAATTTTGGTATCAACAATTATGTAGGCATATTTTTTCCCCCACAATATATATATATATATATATATATATATATGAGATAAATGTGGAAGTGTGTGCTAGTGTGACTAAGCATAGAAATCTACAAGTGGTTTGTTAAACGTGTGAGTAAGCACAAATCTATATACAAGTGAAAAGAATGTGAGAGTGCGTGCTAGTGAGACTAAACATGGATATCCTCAAGTAACGTGAATCACATGCAAGTGACAGTAAGTGGAGTGAAGCATGATGAATATATAAAAGTGAGTAAATAGTGAAACATATGATAAGAAGATGATATAAACATGTGATGAGAAAGATCATGGTAGAGAGAAAGATATATGACATGAACAAGTCATATATACAACATGTAAGAATGCAAGTAAGAAGAACATACAAGTGAAGTAATATGTAGACATGTAGAAAAGTTGAGATAGTGGGGCAAAGGAAACAAAACCCATGTGAAATAGAGTCTAGTCCTCTAAAAATAGTCACTAATAGAGTCGCCACTGTGGCCATCCGGGTCGAATTCATTTGGTGAGGGCCAACCCTAAAATTGGAGGGGAGAGAAAATAAGAGAGAGAGATCTCTCCATGCACGTAGGGATTCGAGGATAAAGGGAATCCTTTTTCTGCCACTCATGCCAATCTTCGCGGGCTGCCATGAATATGAATCAATCATCATCAAAAGGGAAGAAAAATATTGAAATGGAGTCGCCAATAATTTTTCTCAAAATAAGTAAAAGAAATATAGATGTCACGAGAGAATGGCATCAAAGGACATAGTGATGCATACGAAACCAAATGAGTCAAGGGTCCGGGGACTAAGTTTCAGAATGAAAAGGTGTTAGGCACCCATTTTGCCCTTTCGATCTCTCATAGACTATGATAATGTTCTTTTTTTCTCCAAAATTTAATGCGTGTGTACTTGTATGCGGTGTGAATAATGAGAGAAAGAAATCATCTGACTCACGTCATGGGAAATACAGAGCAGGATCATCCTAAGGAGTGTAAAAAGGAATAACATAAAAATATAATGTGAGTGCACGTCAAATCACAAATCATTAACGCAAAAATTATCCATCTACGAGAACCAATCAGAAAAGGACACGTGTCATCCTATGTGGAAACATTCGGCACCCGAGGAGAGTTGGTCGGCACCCGAAGAGTGTTGGTCGGCACCCGAGGAGTGTTAGTCGGCACCCGGGGAGTGTTAGTCGACACCCGAGGAAAGTTGGTCGGTACCCGAGGAGAGTTAGTCGGCACCCGAGGAGAGTTGGTCGGCATACCAACCAGGAAGATCAAAGGATAACTACGCATTTAATGAGCATTAATGTACATTTATATTGTAGATGACAACACATAGCATACCAAGCAATTAGATTCGTTGAATGTAGACATAATGTATAAATGTCTACATACAATGAATCTCTTTATCTCCCATCACTATAAATACATGTATTCCCTTAGCCAAAGGGGAGAGAGATCCAAGAACCGAGAGACACCATACACAAGATCCATACCTTTTTCTCTCTCTACACCACATTGTGCTATTGTAAACCCCTGAGAATAAAATAACAGTGGAGGTAGGCTTTTCCTTATAGCCGAACCACTTTAAAAATCTTTGTCTCTCATGTGCTTGATTGGATTGCTTTTATCTATTTATCTGTGATCATAAAAATGGGATTCGGTCCAGTTTTTTGCATCAACAGATTGGCGCCGTCTGTGGGAACGTGTTACAAGCGTTGTTCTCCATCAAAAGCTAATTTTTTATTTTCTCTACGTATAATCAATTATACATACATCTTTTGATTCAATCATGATTTTTATGTTTATATACATAAATTAATTGTCCAATTTTTATCTGCAAAATGTTGCATATCATGATTTTTAAATCATAACTGTTAGATTAATTCTTATTTAGAAATATGAAAAATAGTAGATTTCATAAATCATAATTGTTTGCTTGATTCTCAAGTTTCAATTTTATATCATGGAATAAATATTTTAAATGATTACATATACCAATATATATGACGGTGGTAAGATTTGATAATTTTCATTATAAATTTTGTAAGATCTTTGATGTCTATTCAAATTCCGATCATATTTTTAATCAAAGAATGGGAAAAGGTTAAAGACAATAAAAAGTTTTCTGATGGAAATCATGACCCAGATCTATTTTCTCTCTCTTTAAGTTTGAGTCTCTTTGTATTCATTTTTATGAACTATATACTTAATTTGGTTCATCTTCCATCTATGTCAATAAAGTCTCATTGATTGATTTTTGATATAAATTTGGTAATAACTTCGATCATTCAGCATATTTTTATCTCTCCAAATAGGGAATAGGAAGGGATCAATATAAAAAATAATGTTCTCTCACCTAAAAAATCATTACCCACCTCTTGTAAAATATATATATATATATATATATATATTTAAAGACAAGTGATAAATAATTTTCAAACATCAACTTATACATGATTAGTTGTTGGAGATTAAATAACTTTACAAAAAACTCTACGTCTTATTTATGGCGCATATCTAATAAAAATTTGTCCATCTCACACACATTTGGCACAAAACATATTATTTCATATTTTGAAATTTTTATTACCTTATGCTGATACACATCACATATTGTTTGGCTGAATAATTATTCTCATGACTAACTATTTGAACTAGTCTCAACAGGATTTTGAGCAACTTATTAAAATTACTTAGGTACAAGATTCAATCCCGACGAAAGCTCGACCACAATCTTAAACCTCTGGAAACTGTTATTGCTCGACATCAGGCAATTTCGCCTCGACAGATCAACCGAACATAAATTATTTCATATGTTGAAATTGACATTTTTATTGCTCAAGCATATACATATCATATATTGATTGGATGAGTAAATTATTCTCATGACTAATCAATTCAGCCTACACATATGGTAGAGCAAATTATTAATTTTTACAGGTACAAGATTCAATGCCGACGAATGCTCGGAAACAATCTGGAAACTATTATCATTTCACTCGGAGATATCGGCTCAAGCACAAATTATTCTATATCCGTTCGGATTCATATTTTATATTTATCTCAGCATGGAGCTCGAAAAATTTCTTCTCTCTCTATATATTCAGCTCCGAGGAAAAGCTACAACAGTTATTATATTTCACCCCCAACGGATAGTTGGTCGGGGCAATTCTTATTTATATTCAGGCCCAGATATCGGCTCAAGGACAAATTATTCTATATATCCCTTGGGATTCATATTCTATATTCATCTCAACATGGAACTCGGCGAGATACTTATTATCATATTCAGCTCCGAGGAGAATTACAACATTCGTTGTGTTTCACCCCCAACGGATAGTTGGTCGGATAATTCTTATTTATATTCAGGCCTGACAACGTTCTCGGCCATATTCTTATGTTCTGGAAGATCTTATTCTTATTCGGCATTATGCAATTGTGCCTCGACAAGATACTTATTCAGCTTTAAGGAGAATTACAACATTCGTTGTGTTTCACCCCTAATGGATAGTTGGTCGGATAATTCTTATTTATATTCAGGCCTGACAACGTTCTCGGCCATATTCTTATGTTCTGGAAGATCTTATTCTTGTTCGACATTATATAATTCTACCTCGACAGATGAACGAGGAACTTTATTATTTTTAATTATTCTTTATATCTATTTGGATGCATATTCTATTCTTATTTCAGCATGGAGCTCGATGATTGGGCATAAATATTGTATATTTATCCCCCTAATTTCAGTACTTTTGTGAACCCGAATGATGTAACATATATGGATTTGATTCACTTTTATGCTTCTAACCTTCTTGGCGAGTATTGCGTGTTTCGTGCTTCTCCTATTGGTTTTACAGGTTAATTATGCAAGCAGTGCAAAGGAGGAAACAAGACTGTGCAAGAAAAGTTAAGAAGGCAAGTTCAAGGGCATATCGGTAATTTTTCAGCCCGATCCGGAAGAAGAAGTCAACTGGGAAGTTGAAGATCTCGGAACAACGAGAACACTGGAAGAAACGGCACCCAAATCCGAGCTACGGTTGAAAAGTTATGCTCAGTTGAAGTTGAAGAAAAATCCAAGAAAAGAAGAGAAAAACCAGAAAAAAACTAAGTGTTGAGAGCAAGACCAGGCTGGTACATGCGAACCCCACCCCGAACCGGTTCAGAGGGGCGAACCGGTTCATTGTACCTGACACGCGAATTTTGTATTTTATTTTAATTGGTCTCCAAGTCTTCTAATAGGTTTTAAACACTCCAAACTTGTGGGGAACGAGGGCACTAACCTAGGGGCAGCCTTTAGGGTTATTTTTAGAGAGTTTTTGATAGAAAGAAAGGGGAGGAACATCTAGGAACATCAAGGGCATAAATTACTTCAAGAATTCATTGTTTCGGGTTTGTTTTTGCAAGTTTTAATTCAAGATTCTTGTTTCTTATTATCGTTCTTGCATGCTTTGTTTTCCCATTAGATTCAACTTGTTTTCGCATTCATAATACGTATTTACATGTTTAGATTTAGTTTTATCATGAATTCATACACATGCAATGTTATTATTTCATGCATTAGTCAAAGTAACATGTCCGGCTAGGTTTTTCAAGGTTGGGATGCATGAACCCAACCTGATGTGTTAGTGCATGTGTATAACGTCGATCCGCTGAATTTAATGATTAGTTTTGATCGTATCGCGTAATTTCATAAGAATTGTAGATCTTTATATCTCGTTTGCCTATGGGTACTCGTGATGATTTAGAGTACAATTTGAGTGTAATTACCGCGATACCGATTTACTCATCCTCAGATTAGGTATGACGCGGGCTTGAACCTCGTATACATAATGCTTGGGAGTACTAAATTCCGGGTTTGAATTAATCGGATAAATTTATGATCAACGTTGTCACTGCATTACACTAGGGTTGGGGGATTGTATTCCCATCCCGTTTTCTCATCATTTAGTTAAAAGTGTCAATTCAATCCTTCATTCTTAATCTAGGTAGTTTAGTTAGTTGCATTTTTCATTATACTTTCGTAATTGCATTTAGTTTAATCAATCCCAAAAGACCAAATAGAGTTTTTTCTTTTCTTCTTAGAGTCAACGTTAGGATTCCTCTATCTTATCCCGTCGTCACAACTCCGTTGTCCTTTTTCCCTGAGGATCGATACCCGACTTGTCGGATTATTACTTGAACGACAGGCTTGCACTTGAGCCTAGAGAGTACACACTTTAGAGACACATTCTGAGTCGTGTCAAGTTTTTGGCGCCGTTGCCGGGGAATTAGGTAGACTTAGGATTAGATCTAGTTAATCCAAAACTTTGACCAAAAATTCAAAAAAATAAAATTAATAAAAATAAAATAAAATAAAAATCCAAAAAGATTCACAATCATCATCTCTCCTGAGCTTAATGCAAAATTCTGAAACCACTTCCACACCTCATAATACTCCCACCCATATTCACGAAAATCCTATAGTGGAGTATAACCCAGATAGTCCCCACACTCCAAACGCCTCACAGTTCTGGATCCCACCTCCCACACCGTCACACTCAATCTCTAGCAACACTCCCTTCTCCTTCGTAGGACACACTTCGCGCACACCTAGTGAGATCACCGAATCGTCAAGTGAGAGAGAGATGTCACAGCATAGTAATGCACCTACCGGTGAGGAAGAGCCTCCGTACCGCCCGTTGAGAGAATTCTTATATCCCGAGCGCACTGTCACTCCGGGATGCATTATACTCCCGTATAATGCCAGGTAGTTCCGATTCAAAAATGGGATGATCCAGATGCTACCACACTATCACGGTATGGATTCAGAGAAGGCATACCTGCATATACGGGAATTTGAGGACGTGTGTGATACCCTCAACGATCAAACTTGCACACAGGAGGTGATTCGCCTCAAACTCTTCCCGTTCTCGTTAAAAGATAAAGCTAAGACCTGGCTTTGGTCTTTACCTCCGAGCTCGATTCCATCCTGGAACGAGTTACAATCCAGATTTCTCAAGAAGTTCTTTCCACCACATCGAACAATCTCCATAAAGGCTCAGATTCAATCGTTCAGGCAATTGGATAATGAGCCATTCCATCGATGTTATGAGCATTTCAATGAGTTAACTGCTTCATGCCCCCATCATGGATTTGATACAGCCCAAATCATTTCCTTCCTCTATAATGGGTTGAACCTTAACTCCAAGCAACTCATTGAAACCATGGGTAGTGGTCCGTTTATCGAGCTAGATTGCCACGATGCTGAGCTTCACCTGAGGTATGTCGCCGAGACTACCCAATCCTGGGATATTTCTGATCCTAATGCTCAGAATCGAAATCGTGAAGCGACCACCACTCCATCGGCGTCCGGCCTACACCAAATAGATAAGACCTCTATGTCGGAATGTCGGTTGGACTCCCTTGAGAAAGGATTTCAAGATTTATGCGAGGTAGTAGGATCTATCAAGAATCCCGTCGGAAAGGTGTGTGCGATTTGTGAGGCGGGACATTCAACTGAGGAATGCCCGACGATACCCGCCTGCAAAGTAATATTACAAGAGCAAGTTAGTGGTATAGGAGGCTTTAAGGGAAATTTCGGTGCCCCGCACGGGAATTCATACAACCCTTCGTGGAAAAATCATCCCGGATTTAGCTACGGACAACAACATGTCGCAATGAACCCTCCTTCGCATGTTGCCCCTCCTCCTCCACAACAATTTCAACAAGCTCCACACATGCAAGGACATGTGCAAGCACCACCACCTCATGGAAATTATATCCCGCCACAGCGGAGAACTCTCGAGGATACTGTGAATCAATTCATCGCAAGCCAGGCCGCAACCAATGCCAAGTATGATCGTCTCATTGGCGACCTAAATGAAAATCTGTCTAAGATACAATCCTCGTTGAGTGTTCAAGAGAAGGGCAAGTTTCCTACCCAGGGCCAAAGACCTCTCCAAGGTCAAACTAGTGTTAGCTCGACACCCCACGACCATCTTGAGCAATGTAGCGCAATCACCACTTTACGTAGTGGGAGAGTTGTTGACTTGTCACCACTTCCACAAGACATACCTAAAGACAAGGAGATTTCACCCGGCACGAAAGAGGCCGAAGATGTCCCCTTGAAAGAAGGTGCTAAAGACGACACTAGTGAGGCCGAGGTAGTAGTGACACCACCCACCGCGGCACCATTTCCTCAAAGGTTGATTCCTTCACAGAAAGGATGCCCACGTGATGAAGTGCTAGAAGTACTTAAGCAAGTGAAGCTAAACTTGCCCTTCCTTGATGCCATCAAGCAAATTCCAGCCTACGGCAAAGTTATCAAAGATTTGTTGACGGTAAAAAGGAAGATGAAGGTTAAAAAGAATGTCTTTCTAGCTCAGAATGTGAGCTCCATTCTACTCAATGATCTCCCACCTAAATTCAAAGATCCCGGTGCACCCACCATTTCCTGCATCATTGGAGAAAACAAAATCGAAAAAGCCTTACTTGACTTGGGAGCAAGTGTCAATATCCTCCCTTACTCCATCTATAGGCAACTTGACTTGGGCGACCTCAAGCCCACAAAGGTCACTCTCCAATTATCGGATCGAACCGTGAAGATCCCAAGAGGCATAGTCGAGGACGTGATCGTCCAAGTTGACACTTTCTACTTCCCGGTAGACTTTGTCATTTGGGACACGGAGCCCTCATTTACCTCAAGCAACCATGTTCCTATCATCCTTGGGCGCCCGTTCTTGGCTACGGCTAACGCAATCATCAACACTAGGAATGGGCGAATGCAACTCACTTTTGGGAACATGACTTTAGAGACCAACATCTTCCATGTCGCCCAACATACGGGAGAAGAAGATGACCTTCACGCAGTGAGCTTCATAGAGGAGATCGTAGAGGAATACAACGAGGAGAATTATTGTGGAGACGCCTTAGGATCATCTTTAATGATAAATCACGATAATAAAGGGTCCCACAAGAGAGAGTCGTTAGGAGTGTGCCCTATTTCATCAAGTAACGGTGGTAGTTGTGACGCAGAGAGAAAAGTGGAAGAGAGGTGTGTAGTGACCGCAATAGAGCGAGAGAGAGAGGGGTTAGAAGAGAGAAAAATGGTGGAGTTAGAAAGCGAGCAAGTTAGAGAGGACGTTGGCACCGCGAGAGAGAGAGATCTAGGGGACATGAGCATGGAAGAATTTGAAAAAGAATTCGGTCCGGTGGATGAGAGCCTAGATGAGAGCCTTAACGATGAAGTCCAAACTCTAATGGATTCATTTAGACACCTAGAAGAAAGCAAATGGGAAGATAAAATCAATGAATTTCTTCTTTGTGACCATCCACCCATACCACTAGAGGTCCCGAAGGCGAGTGAGGAGAAAAGTTGTGGTTCATCCGACTTAGAGCCCGACCCATGCGTCTTAAAAATTGAAAGAAACCTAGGTGTCCCCTTCGAGTCAGTGCACGTTGACCATGATTTGAGTCAGCATCACGAGGATCTCTTTCCAATTAGTCACGACGAGTCTCCCGGTCTATCCTTTATCTATGGGCGAGGTCCCAACTTGTTCCGATTGTTGGAATATGATCCTAGGACGGGAGTGACAAGGAGAGCATCAACCCCCATAAGTGGGGTCGGGTGAGTTTATGGAGAGATGAGAGGTCGTCGCATCCCCGACGCGTATGGGGTGATTGTTGTCGTATTTTTGAGTCATGCATGAGTGTCATATAGTGTCTTGTTGCATTTTTCATATTTGTTTGTTTTATTTTTCCGCACTTTTCATTCGCCTTGAGTTAGATTTTCGTCCTTTTTGCTTGAGGACAATGCAAAAGTCTAAGTTAGGGGGGGTCACAAGTGCGTATTTCTAAAACTTCACAAATTTTCAAAAATGCCCAAAAATTTCCAAAAAAAATCATAAAATTTTGAAAAATTCAAAAATATTTTTGTTCAAAATAAATAAAAATTGGAATTCAAATTTTTCAAAAAAATCATTAAAAGTCAAATTGGAGTCTCAAACTGTAAAAATCCAACATACACAAGCCGAAATTGACCAAAGATGGAAATTGAGCGAAAATTGACGACTTAACGAATAAATGTGGAGATTAACAAACCCGGTGAGATTCTAGCCTATCACGTTTTGTGAGTTTTTAAATCAATCCGAGTTAAATGTTAGCTCAAAGTTCTTTTCAGCATTTAAAATAAGTTGTCAAGGATCTCAATCCTTTCATTTTGACCGGTTTTGAAAAATGTGTGCAATGTTGCCTTGAAAATCGTGCCAAATTAGTCTCTAAACTTAAATTCACCTCGAAACGCATATGGTAACGCAATTGACATTTTGGACAATGAAGTAGGCCCTCGTTTGTCACCCCAAAAATATTGGCCAGAAAAAGTAGCGAAAAATTACCCTTTGCAACCCAAATTGAGCCAAATAATTTTCCCTTTTGTTTGACAACCCGAAAAACCCAAAATAGCCCGGAATTGTGAAAAATGAAGAAATTCAGAATTTAAGTCCGAAAAGTGCAACAAAAAGGGGCAAGAAAAAAAAATAGAAGAATGCTCAACAAAAATAGAAACAAAGAAAAAAAGAAAAAAAAAAATAGAAAAAGAAAAAAAAAATGAGCAATAGCCCGGAAAATGCACAAATGGACATCACGAATGACTTTTCCAATTCCAACCTTCCATACCTCCTCCATTTACCCAATGCAACATTCAACCCGAAAAAGTCCTAACCGAGTCCAAATTGCGAAGATTGATTACCGCGTGGAGAGCTAAGACACCAAAAGATAATATAAGAGATGAAATATGCGCGAAATAGAGGCAATGTTCCCGTTTTTAAAATCGTAATCCGTTGAAGAGATCCTTTCGCCATAAAATTTCCTTCTTTCTAATTGCATGCGTGAATTTGCTTTAATTACATTTACTCTTTATATCACGCAAGCCGAGAGAATAGCCATAATCCGAGAGGTTCGTTTGAGAGAGTATTCCGTGAGAAATTGAAATCAAAACGAATTTTCGGATAAGTAACGTAATGATCAATCGATGGAAATTGGCGGTTATATTTCTGGCTTCGCACACACACACACTATGGTTTGAGACTTGTAAATATGACTTGATGATGACTATTTTATGGAAAAGTTTGAATTGTACAATTTTTGCATATTTTGAATTTTCTTTGAGTTGAATTTTGTGGGTATATTCACTGCAAACCCTCACGAGACACAACTCGTCCTATTAGGGTAACCTAGAGGTTTAAAGGCTTGTTGCATACGCTAAATGCAATCGCTTGCCCGCGAAAGTGGTATTCTATCCCAATAAAGTCCTTGAAGTGTCCTTAACTCTTACTTTCATTCTTTTATATTGCTCGGGACGCGCAAAGTTCTAAGTTAGGGGGGTTTGATTGGGCATAAATATTGTATATTTATCCCCCTAATTTCAGTACTTTTGTGAACCCGAATGATGTAACATATATGGATTTGATTCACTTTTATGCTTCTAACCTTCTTGGCGAGTATTGCGTGTTTCGTGCTTCTCCTATTGGTTTTACAGGTTAATTATGCAAGCAGTGCAAAGGAGGAAACAAGACTGTGCAAGAAAAGTTAAGAAGGCAAGTTCAAGGGCATATCGGTAATTTTTTATCCCGATCCGGAAGAAGAAGTCAACTGGGAAGTTGAAGAGCTCGGAACAACGAGAACACTGGAAGAAACGGCACCCAAATCCGAGCTACGATTGAAAAGTTATGCTCAGTTGAAGTTGAAGAAAAATCCAAGAAAAGAAGAGAAAAACCAGAAAAAAACTAAGTGTTGAGAGCAAGACCAGGCTGGTACATGCGAACCCCACCCCGAACCGGCTCGCTGTACCTCCGAACCGGTTCCCTGTACCTGACACGTGAATTTTGTATTTTATTTTAATTGGTCTCCAAGTCTTCTAATAGGTTTTAAACACTCCAAACTTGTGGGGAACGAGGGCACTAACCTAGGGGCAGCCTTTAGGGTTATTTTTAGAGAGTTTTTGATAGAAAGAAAGGGGAGGAACATCTAGGAACATCAAGGGCATAAATTACTTCAAGAATTCATTGTTTCGGGTTTGTTTTTGCAAGTTTTAATTCAAGATTCTTGTTTCTTATTATCGTTCTTGCATGCTTTGTTTTCCCATTAGATTCAACTTGTTTTCGCATTCATAATACGTATTTACATGTTTAGATTTAGTTTTATCATGAATTCATACACATGCAACGTTATTATTTCATGCATTAGTCAAAGTAACATGTCCGGCTAGGTTTTTCAAGGTTGGGATGCATGAACCCAACCTGATGTGTTAGTGCATGTGTATAACGTCGATCCGCTGAATTTAATGATTAATTTTGATCGTATCGCGTAATTTCATAAGAATTGTAGATCTTTATATCTCGTTTGCCTATGGGTACTCTTGATGATTTAGAGTACAATTTGAGTGTAATTACCGCGATACCGATTTACTCATCCTCAGATTAGGTATGACGCGGGCTTGAACCTCGTATACATAATGCTTGGGAGTACTAAATTCCGGGTTTGAATTAATCGGATAAATTTATGATCAACGTTGTCACTGCATTACACTAGGGTTGGGGGATTGTATTCCCATCCTGTTTTCTCATCATTTAGTTAAAAGTGTCAATTCAATCCTTCATTCTTAATCTAGGTAGTTTAGTTAGTTGCATTTTTCATTATACTTTCGTAATTGCATTTAGTTTAATCAATCCCAAAAGACCAAATCAAGTTTTTTCTTTTCTTCTTAGAGTCAACGTTAGGATTCCTCTATCTTATCCCGTCGTCACAACTCCGTTGTCCTTTTTCCCTGAGGATCGATACCCGACTTGTCGGATTATTACTTGAACGACAGGCTTGCACTTGAGCCTAGAGAGTACACACTTTAGAGACACATTCTGAGTCGTGTCACTCGACAAATATTTATAATCATATATTCAGCTCTAAGGAGGTCTCCAACATTTATATTATCTTATTCCCAAAAATCTGTTGGTCAGCGCCGAGGAGGTCTCTAGCATTTATATGTCTCTAGCATTTATATTATCTTATTCCAAATAATCTGTTGGTCAGCGCCGAGGAGGTCTCCAGCATTTATATTATCTTATTCCCAACAATCTGTTGGTCAGCGCCGAGGAGGTCTCCAGCATTTATATTATCTTATTCCCAACAATCTGTTGGTCAGCTCCAAGGATGTCTCCAGCATTTATTATATCTTATTCCCAACAATCTGTTGGTCAGCTCCAAGGATGTCTCCAACATATATTATCTTATTCCGAACAATTTGTTGGTCAGCTTCAAGGATGTCTCCAGCATTTATTATATCTTATTCCCAACAATCTGATGGTTAGCTCCGAGGAAGTCTTCATCATTTATTATCAATTACACCAACTCCGATTGGTAGATAAAATCCAACTCCGGTTGGTAGACAAAATCCAACTCCGATTGGTAGATAAAGTCCAACTCCGGTTGGTAGACAAAATCCAACTCCGGTTGGTATTGGTCGATAAATCTCATTCAAAGTTCACATTCCACAGTTGGGGGCTTCTATTACAGATATATTTGTTCATTTGGTGGCACATTCTTATAACATCATGCAGTCGAGCATCAAATTCAACTCCACAAACTCACACGGTCGAGGCCCCGACTAATCATCATTCAGGAGTTGTTTTTCTTGCTCAGGAATTACTTTTGATATTGAAGTTCAGGAGGTATATTGAAGTTCAGGAGGAATATTGAAGTTCAGGAGGTATATTGAAATTCAATAGGTGTATTCAGAAGTATCAGGACATGATGAAAGAAAGCGATAAGTATTCCACCGAGGAACTCTGTCAGACCAGAAATTAGAAGACAAGTTGCCTATATGGAGGCTATATGTAGATGGCTCATCTTGCACTACAGGCTGTGGGGCAGGGATCGTTTTGAACAGCCCAGACGAAGTCGACATGGAATACGCCCTACGTTTCTAATTCAAAGCTTCTAATAATGAGCCAAAGGAGAATTGATGATCAAGTATCAAGCAAAGGTGATGGATTTAGTATCAGAGTTTGTTGTTGTTCAACTGGTAAGAATATCAAGAATGAAGAATATGATAGCATACGCCTTGGCCCGATTAGCATCAGCTACTCGTACCGAGCTGCGAAGAACGATACCAATTGAAGTATTAGAAAGTAGGAGCATAGATGAAGACCTGACGATGAATATTATTACCCTTGATTTAGGAACATCTTGGATGGATCCCATCAGAGCATATATTGAGGAGGAACAATTACCGGAGGATAAGCTCGTTGCCAAGAAATGGAAGTTTAAAGCTGCTCGGTATGTACTAATTAAAGGTATTCGGAGGATAAGCTCGCTGCCAAGAAATGGAAGTTTAAAGCTGCTCGGTATGTACTAATTAATGGTATTTTGTATAGACGAGGAATTATGGCAGGTTTGCAAAGATGTGTACATCCCTCCGAGGTGAAAGAATTGATTAAAGAGATCCATGAAGGGTCCTATGGAGCCCATGTAGCAGGTCGGACACTTTTGCAAAAGGTGATGACTCAGAGATACTACTGGGCGACGATGAGAGCTGATTGTATAGCTTATGCCAAGAAATATGACAAGTGCCAACGCTTTTCCTCCATCCGAAGAACTCCACAAACATTGTTGACACCCATCACTTCTCCTTGGCCATTTGCCATGTGGGAATTGATTTGGTTGGACCACTTTCGACGACCCGAGGAAGATTCAAATACCTCGTCATTGCCATCATCACAGACTACGAAACACAATTCGATAACGAGGAGTTTGCCGCTTATTGTCATCAGTCAAATATTTTGAAGGTTCATTCAGCACCAGGTCATCCCCAGAATAATGGACAAACTGAAGTGACGAACAAAACATTACTAAATGGTTTGAAAAAGAGGCTATGTAAGGCTAATTGGATTAATGAGCTACAGTCAGTATTGTGTGCAACACTACGCTGCCCAGCAATAAAAGCAAACACCGATAGTTCAAACCCACGATCAACTACGGTTGGTAAGATAACTAGTGGATAGATAGTTCGAAAGAACCAGATAGTTCGAAAGAACCAAAAAATATACTCCTTTGGTTAGGAGGGGTACACTAGCGTGACCAACTACGGTTGGTAAGATAACTAGTGGACATATAGTTCGAAAGAACCAGATAGTTCGAAAGAACCAAAAAATATACTCCTTTGGTTAGGAGGCGTACACTAGCGTGACCAACTACGGTTGGTAAGATAACTAGTGGATAGATAGTTCGAAAGAACCAGATAGTTCGAAAGAACCAAAAAATATACTCCTTTGGTTAGGAGGCGTACACTAGCGTGACCAACTACGGTTGGTAAGATAACTAGTGGACAGATAGTTTGAAAGAACCAGATAGTTCGAAAGAACCCGATAGTTCGAAAGAACCCGATAGTTCGAAAGAACCCGATAGTTCGAACCCATGACCAACTCCGGTTGGTAAAAGGGCAAGAACAACATTCTTAAAAATGCCAATCTCGGTTGGTTTGAAAACAAAATATGCTCTCACATGCCAACTTATGTTGGTCGGAAAGTAAGATTATTACAGAAAATATAAAAGTTCCTCGAAGAACAAAATATTCCAAACTGAACCAAGTATGGTTGGCCGGGGATAAAAACCCACTAATTGTAGTTGGTCGACGAGGAGAATTTATCGAACTTGGTTGGTCGGACACATTTTATGAAAAAGACAAAAATTTACCAAGTATGGTTAGTCGAGGATAAACTCTCACTAACCATAATTGGTCGATGAGCACAATTTAACAACCTTGGTTGGTTGAAAAAAATTTAAACATTTTTATACTCATTACTTTATTATTAAGTGATCGAGCAACGTTACTAATACTTGTAACTTTTTTATTACTAAGTTGGTCGATGAACAGCACAATATTGTTATCTTTTTAACAGATACATATGCATAAATGTAAAGTGTTTGATATTTACAAGACAATAGCAATTAAGATTGCGAACAAAAATGAAAGTCTTTCATTAAAATAAAAAACAAAATACATTGAGAATGAAAATGTATACTAACTATTACATTGAGATTCCTACTCTATTGGTTTCTTTCCCTCTGCTTTTGAAACAGGTTCCTCGCCAGCAGGAGGATCATCCAAAGCATAAGGGGAGTTTATGAAGTTAAGATCTTTCAGCATTTTGATGTTCATCACTGAGGGTCTGTCCGAGCTGCTCTTGCTCATCCCCGAGAACCTCTTGCTCGTCCCCAAGCAGAGGTAGAAGTCAAAATCAGCATCTACAGCACTGAGATCTTTGCTACTACTGTCTCGACCAATAATCAAGAAAAAGTTGTGTGAAAATGTTTTGAAGTCCACCACTAGCTTGGTACTAATCAGATTGAAGAGTTGGGTTCAAAAGCTAGTATGTTACTCGACAAAGTATTCAGAGGATCATAAATCAGAAGAATCAAGCACGTGAAGATAGCATTCAGTTGCTCGACACAGGAAGCATTTGGTCGGCTCGCAAACCAATCAACATACTTGAAGATTATGACAAGCTACAAGTTGCATACTATGGCATGGCTGCATCGAAATTCCCAGGGGTGATACATAGCACACAGAGTTCCTCAAAAGAAAGATTAGCAACCATCGATCAGCCTGCATCATATGTCGTCCAAGAGATAATGCACTTTATCTTGAACAAATCAAGAAAGTAGATCAAGATTTTCACGAGCACCGAGAAACACTGCAGAATAAATACTCCATCCTTTCAAGTAAACCATCAAGCATGGAGCATTGGGGGCTTCTGTTAACGCAAAAATTATCCATCTACGAGAACCAATCAAAAAGGACACGTGTCATCCTACGTGGCAACATTCGGCACCCGAGGAGAGTTGGTCGGCACCCGAAGAGTGTTGGTCGGCACCCGAGGAGTGTTAGTCGGCACCCGAGGAGAGTTGGTCGGTACCCGAGGAGAGTTAGTCGGCACCCGAGGAGAGTTGGTCGGCATACCAACCAGGAAGATCAAAGGATAACTACGCATTTAATGAGCATTAATGTACATTTATATTGTAGATGACAACACATAGCATACCAAGCAATTAGATTTGTTGAATGTAGACATAATGTATAAATGTCTACATACAATGAATCTCTTTATCTCCCATCACTATAAATACATGTATTCCCTTAGCCAAAGGGGAGAGAGATCCAAGAACCGAGAGACACCATACACAAGATCCATACCTTTTTCTCTCTCTATACCACATTGTGCTATTGTAAACCCCTGGGAATAAAATAACAGTGGACGTAGGATTTTCCTTATAGCCGAACCACTTTAAAAATCTTTGTCTCTCATGTGCTTGATTGGATTTCTTTTATCTATTTATTTGTGATCATAAAAATGGGATTCGGTCCAGTTTTTTGCATCAACAACTATAAAGAAGTGAATATGTATATTGAGTTGGAATACTAATATGTAGGAGTACGCGTATTCGCAATATTACTAAATGCAAGAAAACATAAAAATGAATAAATCATAAAATATGACTCGAATCCGAAGATTGGCTCGAGATGCCTACGTAGCCTAAAGAGCATCAAAGTCTACATAGTTTGATAAAACGCATGGGTAGGGTTTAACCCATAAATCATAAATTAGAACTTCATTTAGTTTATTTTTAGAAAATGTGCGCAAATGTAGGAGGTGTGGAAAATGAGGAAATTCTAGTTTAGGGTTTTATGGGGAAACCCTCTTTTTGGATTTTTTTTTATATTTTATGAAAGTCATATTTGTATGTACTAAATTATAAAAAGTGGGATAAATTTTGAAGTGAAGGAATGAAATAAAAGATATATCAAAGTGGAAGGAAAAGTGAATAACTATCAATAATTAAACGAGTTATAAATGGATAAGAGTAGACCTTCTATGCAATTTTAATTATAATTTTGTTATAGTAGAGGCCGATTTTTAGGTGGTTAGATGATGGTAAGGTAATAATAGAAATTGTGATGAAATATTGATGAGAGTGATGCAAGAAAGTGGAGAGAATATTTGGGAAAAGGGAATTTGAACGCACTGATTTCAAGGAGAATGTCTCGACTTCAGAAAGGGACCCCAAGGAATGAAGTCATGGCCTCCTTAAATAGTAAAAAATTAGGATTTCAAGGGTTACCGATCGTCATGTACTCTAGCTTTCCTATAGTCACAGTCTTGCCTTGTTGGTGAAGAAAAGTACACCCTGTCAATAAGCAGGGGGTTTAGGGTGCCTATTAAGCATAAAATGCAAATCGTATGTCTAAATCATGCACGTCCAGGAACATTGGAAAGGGTATGGAGAGATCTAAAAGAATTCACTGAGTCACTCATAGCTTTGAGAGTTTACCGAAGTCAAATGGGTCTCAGAAGCACCTGACAACCTCTAAACGGGGGGTTCTCGGAGTAAAAAGGCAAATACACACGAACCGTGAGACTGATTTGTGCACAATATGGACTGTTGGATAGAGGATTCAAATCCCTATGAGGTCCAATGATATTCTCTCGATTTGGAGTTTAGACCGAGGAAAATAGGGCTCATAAGCACTCAGTGGGCTCTAGATCAGGGTTTGAAGTCGAAAGGTGAATAACCGCGAATCGTGAGGCCGATTCGAGCAAGGTACGGAACATTGGAAAGGGAATTCAGGGCCCTAAGAGATTTTAATAAGTTTCAATCGGGTTGGAGAGTTTATTGAGGTCAAATGGGGCTTGGGAGTGCCTGGTGGCCTCTGATCTAGGGTTCGGAGTAAAAAGGTGGGTACGAGCGAACTGTGAGGCAGATTCGCGCACGGTATAGGAAGTTGGAAATTAGATTCAGAGCCTTATGAGGTTTCAATGAGCTTTGCTTGGGTTGGAGAGTTGACCGAGGTCAAACGGGGCTCAAAAGTGCCTAGTGACATTTAGATTAGGGTTTAGAGTAAAAAGGTGGGTATGTGCGAACCGTGAGGCAGATTCATGCACATTATGGACCGTTAGAAGTGGGATTCAAATTCCTATGAGGTATTATTGATCTTCGCTCAGTTTGGATGGCTGACCAAGGTCAAACGGGTCTCAAAAGTGCCTGGTGGCTTCTGGATCAAGGTTTGGAGTAGGACCTAGGGTATTATGATGGGAGGAGGACCATTAGGGATTTAAAGAGGTATTTAGGGGTACCAGCATGGGGTGTCTACCAAGTCTAGCCAAGAATCTGAACCCATAGGTGATCCAAAGTTATAGAGACGATCAAAGTCTCCTTGCAACGGTATGGATGATAAGATAATAGTCAGAGATGAGGACTTAGATGATGGTACTGGTCTTGATTTGCCTAAGAAACCCAAGGATCCGATAGAGAATGTTTGTAGAGGTGATGGACCAACAATGAGGAAATTATACTTGAATGAGGATAAAGCTTGTGCACACATCATTGAGATGAACATGGCCGAGGCAGTAGAGACCCGCCCCTACAAGGTAAATAAAGACCATCCCGTTTCTTTAAAGATGATCTATCTGGATTGTTATACCCATATGACGACCTGATGGTTGTCAACATGATGGTCTATGAGAGGAACATTCAAAGGATTTTAGTGGATAAAGGTAGTTCCACGAATGTGATATTTTATAGTTGTTTTAAAAGATTAAAGATATCATAGAGAATACTTCAGGTGTATCATCACCCACTTATTGGTTTCTTAGGGGATAAGGTGCACCCCATGGGAACCATTGAGTTATAAGTTATTATCGGGACTTGGTCGACCTTTCAAATAGAAACGATGCGTGTATTTATCTTAGACAAGAAAGTATCATCGGCTTATAATACTATCTTCGACAGGGTTAGTTTGAAGAAGTTTAAAGTGGTTTCCTCTACTATCCATCAGTGATTTTAGTCCCAATGCATTATGGAGTGGGGGTTGTGAAAGGAAACCAAGTAGAAGTACGAGAATGCTACTACACATCTGTTGAATAGTAAGAACAAAATAAGATGACTCAAAGTTATTAGATCGAGACATTAGATCCTCAAGATGAAGATAAATTGGACACATGTGAAGTGGTCGACTAGATTAAACCTATAATCTTGGATGACGAGCACCCAAAAAAGACAATCGAAATTGCCCGTATTTGGACCCAGTATTAAATCAGGAACTGGGAAACTTCCTTAGGCAAATAAAAAGTTTGTTTGCATGGAGCCATGAGGACATGTTTGGAATAGATTCAGAGGTTTTCTATTATAAACTCAACATTGCCAAGGATGTGAAGCCTATAAAACAAAAGCGCATGGTGTTCTGAGAAGAAAAAATTATGGCCATTCAAGAATAAGTAAGAAAATTGAAGAAAGAAAGCTTCATCGAAGTTTTGAAATATCATGACTGACTCTCAAATGTTGTAATGTTACTAAAGAATAATGATAAATGGTACATGTGTATCGATTTTATCGATCTAAATAAGGAATGCCCAAAATATCACTATCCGCTATCTTGAATCGACCAGTTGGTCAACGCTAGTTTAGGCATGACTTTCTTGGATTCGTGGATGCTTACTCGAAATACAACCAAATTAACTAAGAGAAGTCCGTCCAAGATGCTTCGATCTAGAGCAGTGATATGCTGGAATCTTCTATCAGCCAAGAGGAAAGATCTTGAGATTTTGGAACAAATGAAGAATCTATTTAAGAATGACTCACTAGTTGAGGCAAGTTTTGAGAAGGAGCAACTTATTTGGCAGTTATTTATTGATGGTTCCTGAGAAGGGGTATATCCCCCAAAACCCGATTAGTTATTTTTATTTCACTTTAAATGCGAAAGCAGATTTTAAACCAATTTTATCTTTTTATCCTAAACATGCAATTATGTGATAAAACCGATAAATTAAACTAAGCAAATAACTTAGGCTAAGTTTTAGGAAAAAACCCCTTTCGGGTAAAACATTTTATTCACTTAGAAATTTACAAGGGAGTTGACTTATAAACTACTTGAGTTCCCTTATAAGCATAACACACTATTCTTCAAAAATCTATAATGAACAACTATGATTCTTGTAAGAATCATATGACTGACTCCACTAAGGTGTATGCAATAAATACAAAACTTTCTAGGGTTCTAAACTAATTCAAAAGAAAAATATTCAAGGATGCTTTGTTGTAAATTAAAACAATGTTTTGACACATAAAATTTGAAGAGATTTTGCTGCTGATATACAGAAAGGTAATTAACAAAAGTCTAAAACAAACTGAATCACGAAACAGGTATTTATAAAAAACCTTAAGTCGGCGGGTCGTTCGAATGACTTCTGCATGTCGTTTGAACGACAACAACATGTCGTTTGAATGACTGTGCAATGTCATTTGAATGACATCAAATGTCATTTGAACGACTGAAATGACATTTTTTTTCTTGAACTCCGCCTACAGGTCTTCCCAAAGCATATTTTTTCAAAGTATACAACCCTGTTCATCTTTTGATAAAAATTAAACATCCCAAATATGATTATATGAATTAATTCAAACTCTAAATCATTTTATACATTTTAGGATGGCGGGAGTCTTCAAACTTGGAGATGCTTGAGTTCGGTTCGTCTTGACGGTGCATGGCGTTTTGTAACGGGATACACCAAACTAACCTAAAGTTATGCTATGAACAATGATAGAAAAATTGTTTTTACAAATCTCCCCCTTTGGCTATTCTGGTATAAAATAAACAAATAAACCGAACACCAAATTAAAATCAAAATATCATATTACAAAACAACTAATACCCTTCCCAACCCTAGAACGGAACGACATAAGATTCTTTATCTTCAAACTTTAACTTCTTCCCTTTTAAACCTTTTCTGCATTCGTGTGTCAAGTTTTTCTTTAAGTATCTACACACATGAGACCAAAACATATACCCTCGTGACCATCGAGTTTGAAACAAAATAAAATTCATAAATAAATATTCCCCCATAATTCAAACTCATAAAAAAAATCCATTTTAAATTGTTCTCCCCCATTGTGTTTATCAAAATAGTCAAATATATAAAGAAGTAGAAACAATAAACATTAAGTGCAAAGCATCATAACGAAGAAAATAGACCATCAAAAAATATGAAAATCAAGTATGTGTAATGATCATCTCAAAGGCAAAACATAACCAACCATTTTTGAATTTTTTTCAATTTTTCCAAAAAAAAGTAAATTTCACAAATACAACAAGCATACCATATATAATATATGCAAAATACATCAAAGAAAAATGGGCACACATATATAAGTATAAACGACCACAAAACATGATAAAAAAACATAAGCTTTACACACTAGCATAGTATCGATGTGTCCAAACATGTGGAATGAAATGAATGGGTGTGAAATAGAAAAAAAAATAATTATAATCCAAACACTCAAATATGTTCAAGAAGTTCTAATTGATTGCGAAACTTTATCAAACTAAGCTTTAGCCTCAAGTGATAAATAAAGTTGAACTTAATGAACAAAACAAACACAATCCACACAAGCCTAGAATTTTAACGATTCTACAAATCAATAGCGTCATGACAAAATAAACATAACTAGGATACAATGTTATTGTGCAAACCCGTTGATATTTCCATCCAAACTCTATCAAAACAATTAATTTCTTTTATTTTGAATGTTCACGTCAAACTAAACAAATTGGCCCTTTTTGGCATATTATTCTTTTTATTGCCTTTATTTTTTCTTTGTCTCTTTTCAAACGGTGACTTTCATGACGATTTCATTATACTCTCGTAGCCCTTTTTCGTGTACACTCACAATTTTTTTCAATACTAAACAAATCCTCACGGGCAACAATTCTTACATGAAAAAATCCTCCATAGTCAAATAAATATATAGATGAAAAATTGGTAGAAGAACGTCTCACCAAGCTCAAATATACATCATTAAGTCAAAATCCGATAAACTCATGCATGTGTGTGTATAGGCATAAACAAAGTCGAATCCATAAAGAAAATCAAGTTCCAAATAACTCCATAAACATGCTTAAGATCCATTGAAGCATCTAAAGTCATAACCAAATGTCCCAACCACATGGAAATTACATAGTGAATATGATTCAAACACGCCAATATGCCATACTAAATGTATACGACTAAAAAACACAAAGAACCGAAAATCCTTTAGATTTTTTTCAAAATATTTTTCAAATATGACTAAATAAAGAAAAATATAATACAAAAATTGCACATGTCATAACACTAGCAAGATAATATCACAAAGCACAACTAGCGTATGACAAACATGCAAACACAATCATCCGTAAGATATAGCAAGAGAAGAATGATTTGCAAGCAAACGAGAATCAACTAGTCTAAAGTTATGCTATGAAAAATGACAGAAAAATTGTTCTTACAGTTCCTCATATGAGAATGACATTGGTGATTATCACTACATATGAAGGTGCAGACATGGAATATGCAATCAGGTTTAATTTTAAAGCCTCCAACAATGAGGCAAAATATAAGGCTCTCGTCACAGGACTAGGGCTTGCTTAATCATTAGGAGCACAACTTTTGTTGGCTCACGGTGATTCTCAAATGATCATGAATCAGGTGTTGGGTGTTTACGAGGAAATAGAGGAGACAATGTCTAAGTATTTGCCAAAGGTAAAACTGTTACACCCAAAAGTTTCTCCCATTTAGAAGGTAAAGATCCCAAGGATTGAGAATGGCGGAGCCAATGCATTGGCCTATCTGACATCGTCCACCAGGGCTGGGCTCAATAGGATTGTCCCATTGGAGATACTACTGTAACATAGCATTGATGGAGAGAGTTTGCAGTTGATGGAGTTAAACATGGTTCCATCTTGGATGGATCCCATCAGTTTGTACAAGATGACCAACATAGTTTCGAAAGATCCTAAAGAGGCATGCAGACTCCATTATAAGGCAAAAAGGTATGTGTTAGAAGGTGGGATCCTATTCAAGAGAGGTTTTGTTATGTCCCTACCGCGGTGTCTTTTTCCCAAAGAGTTTCTCAATCTGATAAAAAAGGTTCACAAAGAATCCTTCTAGGCACATTTGCCAAGAAATTCACTGGTAAAGAGGGTAGAAACCCAAGGATATTACTGAAAAATAATTGAAGAATAATGAGAAGACTACACAAGGAAGGGCGATAACTGCTAGAAATATGCAATCATTCATTTAAGACACTCTAAATATTGATGTCGATCACATTCTTGTGGACTTTTTCCATGTGAGGAATAGATATGATCGACCCTTTGTCGAAGACCAAGGAAAGATTCAAGTATTTAGTCATGTTTTGAACTACTTTACTAAGTGGGTTGAAGTTGAGCCATTAGTAAAGATGACTTATGCTTAGGTTTTCCATTTCATATGGACGAACACTATTTATCATTAGGGAATACCTTACGCGCTCATTATAGATCACGACACACAATTTCACCACTACTAATTTAAATATTGATGCTTCGTATCCAAGAATAGGACGTTGTGTTCTTCACATGGTCATCCCGAATGCAATGGGCAAACTGAGGTCACTAACAAAACTATTATCACTGGGATCTAGAAGAGACTAGACTATGTAAAGGAGAACTGAATCAATGAATTGTAGATTATTCTCTGGGCATACAAGACAGCTATAGGGATAATCATTGGTAAAACCACTTTTATGTTGGTGTTTAGTACAAAAGTGATAGTACATATGGAGGTTGGCTTACCAAGTCGTAGAGTGATGAATTGCAATTCACTGAGGAATGATTTCATGCATTGACTAGATTCAGATCTAGTGGAAGAAGTCAAGGAGTATGTTACCCTCGAATTCGTTATGTGCCATTAGAGAACAAAGAGATTTTATAAAAAAAGAATCAATTCGGTCATGTTAAAAGATGTAGATTTGGTCTTAAAGAAGGTGATGTAAAAGGGGAACAAACTTGAGTCTAACTAGCATAGAGTTATAGAGTCTCAATAGATGTACTACCAGGAACTTACAATATTGAAACCCAACAGGAAGGTAAACAATTTAAGAACCCTTATAATGTCGAACATCTTAGAAAGTAATACCATTAAGATGATCAAAATAATTTAAGAGCATAATTTTCATGTAATAAAGTAATGTCTGTAAATAGTTTCACAAGTTATCAATGAAAATTATTTTCCTCTCTATTGTGTTATTTCTTTGAGTTTTCAATAATTTACTGCAAACTCCATTAGTACAAGAGATATGTAAGTAGCTCAAGGCAAAGTCATCTCTAAGATGAGAAAATTCATTTGAATATGACTAAACCACACTTCATAAGAGGCCTGATCCATTAGACAAGTAATGATCAAGAAGTTTATCGACATGGAAAACTAATGTTGTTATAAGGTCAGGCCAATCGAAATCTAAACTAGCTGACCAGCAACTTGACTAAAGCTTCAATAAATCCCCGGATAAATGATAACGTCACTGACCACGACCAAACATTGTATGTACCAAGATGAAAGGGGGCCTTAATTTTACATTTAACAAAACCCTAACATAAAACTCAGGTTCATCCAACTAGTAGCTAGTAAGTCAGGTTAGGTCGACCATAAGACCATATGACTCAAACACTAGTAGGTCTACTCTATCTTAAAAGCATTATTTCCAAAAAAAATTCAAGGATTATTTATGTTGAAAGTATTTTTCATGCTAAGGTATACCTTAAAACACATGATTAAAGGTGGGGGTTAATAACATAGCCGAGCAAAAGAACTTAGGTATAAAATCAATAAGGATAAACATTACATGTTCACATAGACAAGTAGAGAAGAATGGAAATAATTTTCATTCAAATAAAATAATTCATTGAAATCGATCATCAATAGACGTGTCCAAGTCAAAATGATTACAAACATATTATTTAAATGATATTGTTCCTAAAATACAGACAAATCATTATAAAGATAAACAACTCTGGTAATAGGAGGATCGTGGATAGTTGGAATATCTTGATCAATGTTGCCATAACTTTCTTTGGTCATCAATGTGTTTTGAGGATTTTATTGATCTACCTCTGGAGCAATATGAAGGGTTGACAAAGTGGAAGCAGCGTTTTTGGTTTGTACGACACTATGATCTTGAGGCATTTGATCATCTAGCTCCATGGTAGATTCAACATTGGCTAAGGCCATGGCTCCTCATCGCCTCCCTCCCATTCACTAACAACATCGATAATGTACATGTAATGCTTCATCACCCTCTTCTTTAGCTCTTCGTAGTCCTTAGAAAATAAAGTCATTGTATCCATAGAAAATTCAGAGTAAGCATTATATTTCTTGAGGACATTCTCCTCAACTATAACTAATGCCTCTTTGACCTTGACCAAGGCTTATTTTAGAATATGAATTTTAGCAGTGTCAATGATGGACTGATATTTCAACTTCTTGATCTCCTCCTCATCTTTTCTAAGAGACTTCATCTTCTTCATCAAATAGTTATCCTTTTACACTAGCTCCTCATCCTTTTTCTTCAGGTCATCCCCGACCTTATAGCTTCCTCTTGCAAGTTGATCACATGTTGACCCAAACTATCAAACTGAGTCTGAAGTTCTTGGGACATTTGATTTTCTTGATCAAAATTAATGGCATGATTTGTAGATGCAATGGCTTTTTCCCAGATCGATCGTTATGCCACCTTGAAAAATAACGAAGTGAAAGAGGTTTGCCAAGAATAAATATCTTACAAAGTGAAAAAGTATTAAACCTTACCAAATACATTGTGTAGTGAGAAAGGTCCACAAAGATCTAGGATTCAGACTCCCGAGAAACTCAAAATCCATGTTACCCCCACGATAAGTGAGCATATCGAAAGCATTGTCCATGTCATAGACGACATCTCACAAGTAATGGAACTTTTGAGATCCCACTTGTACTCTCCTGTCACTAGGGATCAACATGATGTACCAACCTCCTTGGCCAATCGACGAGGTGGATGCTCGTTAATTAGTACATTTACTAATTAAGTCCTCATCCTCCTCGACTCTTCGATCCTTGGAGGTTTTGGATCGTTTTGGGAGGAGGAAGCCTCTATCGTCCTTTTATTACTAGAAATAGGGGATCGATATTGATTGTGGGACCACTTAAAAGTTTAATTGGGATTGGAAACAACCTTTTTTTCTCTTTTAACCTCGAATTTAATACTATTTTTGTCCTTGGATTCATCCTTTTATTGGGCTTGATCTTTAGTTTTTTTCTCGACTTCTTAACCTTTTATTAATAAAAAAAGGAAAGAGTTTGGCAATTAGTGGGACTTGTTCCATCTCCCTAGACTTTTCAACTTGGAAACCTGAGGTGGATGGAGTACAGGCTGCACATAAAGCACAACAGTCAGTAAAACTATAAATCAAAAATGAACTAACAATTGAAGAAATTTATTACCCTCATCGACCTCCTTCTCAGATTATCATTCGGCTTCAACTGGATATGTGATGGGACAACCTATGGAACTTCACCTGATGTGTGTGGTCGACTATAATTAAGTTCGGTGAATTACTCTAAGTTAAGAACGTTCTATAAGATAGGAGGAGAAGACACATAGGCTGTCTTCACCAAATTCTTAACGGCAGGAAACAACTTAGGACGACCTTATCAGTAAATGAACAAATGTTAGTTACAATATAAATCAACTAAGGGAAAGGAAAAAAAATATTAAAGGTATATGCCAATTTTTTTTGTCTCGTTCTCGTTACAAGGAACACTGGAAGATCTGTCTCTTTCATTTGGAATGAACTCCCAATTCCCCTTTAAATATACAAACTTATGTTTCCAATGATGGTTTCTCATCTAAGATAGCTTCACCAACTTTTGGTGAGACTTTTGGGAGGGGATAATAGTATTTAGGGGCTTTAGCAGTTTCTTTTATCCCATAAATGAAGTTGAACACCACCTCACTAATATCAAACACCGAGTGCTCCATCCAAAAGACCATTTATCCTAATATTGTCGTATAGGCATTAAAATGAAGTTAGGTCGAAGCTATTCCATACCCCTTTAAAATTACCCTTATGATCGGTTAAAGTGGAAGTCGAACATCGACCTGTAAATTATAGAATGAAAATAAAATCTTATCAGCTGGACGTCGATCAAAAAACCTACCTACAGGGTTAGGCACTCTAGATTTTATGTCTAGTGGAATGTTATAAAAATATTGTAAGCAAATCAACTCGTCTTCAAAGATATCGCAAGCATGATATCAGGTCTATGTGGTCATAACACCATATGAACTCTCAAAGTTGGAGTAACCTTCTTCATCCACTGAAGTAACTACAATATAAGTAGAAGGTTAAGAAAGAGATTCATAATCCATAGCCTCTTTTGTAGATGTCCAAAGGTCAACTATAAACATCTCTGAGGTTGTATGTCTGTAATTCCTGCCACTAGATTGAGGGTTGGCATCGTAAAATCTTGTAGAAACTTGAAATTCAGACCTACAACACTTATGAACGGAGGAATCGACATAAATGGAACATAAGGAGTGAAATTGGGATGATCTGTTTCTTCCTCGGGATGAATAATATGTAAGGGAACTGTTTCTTCCCTAAAAAAATTGAGGATAACTCTAGTTTAATTCATGAATACGGATCAACATCCTCTCAACCCGTAAGGCCTCACTCATAAAGGGTAGATTTTCAGAAAAGAAAAAGACTTGGGGTTGTTCACTTTTAAAAATGAGGAATTTGGAAGATTAAAACCAAGAAAACCCTAAAATCTAAGAAATCCTATGCTAGATAACTCAATGGCCACCTAAATCGATAATTTCACCAACAAGAATCAAATCATCATTAACAACAACAATACTTAGAAAATTACAAACCAAATGGCAGAGAAATTGTTGAAAAGCCAAAAAATTATAGGAAAATATGGAAAGTGGTACTTGGAGTTTCAAACATCAAGAAACGAATCAAGAAACCATCAATGAATGGGTAATGAATGCTAAAAGGAAGAACTCTTACTGAAAATAATCTTTTCAGGGAAATAGGTAACTGAAAATGGAAAAAAGCGGTATGATAGTAACCGGGAAAATGAAAACTTGAACGAGAAGGATATCTTTCTCTATCTAGATTGAGAATTAATGATATGGGTTATAAAAGATTGAATGGGCGGGTGTTATAGTTATTTATAGGTTTGAGGAGGTAATCACTACTTTTTGAAAAGAGGCGTGACATAAGTCTCAAAAGGACAAACTGATGCCTCAAAACTGCGAATGCACTGTCTTAGGCACACACGCATTAATTATAACCTGATGCCACTGCTAGTGTTTGACACGTGGCAACCTCAAGTCCAAACAATTCGAAAATTTCATAAGTAAATGTGTTTGGCAAGGGACGATCCGATGACCTCTCGAGCTAATGAGACCATCAGCAAAAAACAATTTATATATAAAACTTCACTCACACAATTTCCTAGCATCTACCCAAAAGACTCAACATTGTAGAGAATATTTTACAAGATATAGTCATGATCAATGTCATTGGGGATATTATTACATCATAAATATGGGATGAATCTTGGATTAATTAGAACAGGACACCTGGACACACATATCGTAGTAATAAGGTCAACCTCAGCAATGAACCTACTCAACCCCGGAAAGAGGTCGGCTTGGCCATGCTTGATAGACCTACTAACCCTGTAAGTTGGCATCAATAATATTTATTTCACATGTACATGGAGGAGATATACAAATATTCCCTCCCATGTGCCAATAACTAACTTGTTATTCTTCTCTCACTAAACATGTAAAACGTGTACTCACCTAACCTATAAAGGTGAGCCATGTGATGCTCTATTTTCTCTATCCTTTAAAAATCTATAAATATCACACACCACCCATATTTGGGTGGATCCGAGATTATTCCTACTGTTATGCTGCTAAACTGTATAGAGAACTTGAGAGATTCATTCTTGTACCTGTCACGATTTTTTCAAACTGAATCAATACAACCAACACTGCATATGTGGACGTAGGCACCATTTTGGGTCGAATCATGTAAATCTAGTTCTTACTCTCTTCCTCTCCTCTCTCTATAGCTTACTCCTGTGTTAGTATTTCAATAATAAATCTCTTATATGTTATTTACCATTAATTAGTATATTCTAGCTAAGACAAGTTTTATACCAATTATAGGCGATAACATATACATTTTTCTTCTCAAACATTAGTCTGAAAATCTACCAAATCTTAACAAAAATAGTTTTTGCACAATATAAGATAAATACTTTATTAAATATGACTATAGAAAAATAGATAATCCAAATTTATGAGGCTTTAAAACAAGTGCTAACGTTTAATGTGTACTAAGTGTGACCCTTCATTGACCTGATAATAGGTCATATCGAGTCAATGAATGTTTATAAAATTATTTTTGTTCATATATAAATTAAAAAGATTGTATTTCAACTACTTTACACTCAATGTAAAACCATTATCTTTTGTAGATATATCAACCAAAATGGATAATATCCAGAGTTATAGTGACTTTAGATAATAATATTACTAATGTAAAAAAAGATAGATAGTATGTAAGAGGGTATTAGAGACATGAGATAAGGGGATATATATATATATATATATTACAAATACATATAGATGGATACCTTAGTATACGCATCCTTTTTCTAGGATATTTAAAAGTGGCATCCAAATCCACTCTTATGGATTTCTATTTAGATTTTTATCTACAAAAAACAGATTTAAATACCAGATGTATTCAGATTTTTTAATATCCGTTTACACCCCTAGGAATGAGTTTCCTTTCTCAACATTACAAGCCAAAATAGTCATGTATCATTGACACAGTGATCATTTTTCATCTCACAGTAGTCACCAAAACAACTAGAGTAGACTTACATTTCATAAGATAAGATTTGTGATCCAACCCAGTAAGTGACGCAATACCCCCATCTCCTGCTATCACCCACATGAGGATCAAATGGCGAAGAACAGTGAGCTACCCCAATCCAACTAGATATCTCGGGTCACGGATGCATACGATCTATGCCTCCATGAACAGGAGGCACCCACCCACACACCACCAATAGGAGGAGAATACCTGCCTCAACATCATTTGCAAATGATGCAGAAAGATCTCCACAGAGACAAACGTAAGCGCCATGAATTCTCCCACCCCTAGACCTCAAATGATCAAGACTCCAAACTGAGGAAAGAGTTCACGGCATGAACAAGTCCTTTACCACCATAGTGGGTAACTAAAAAGGAGAGATCGCCATAGAAGTCATTGTGACAAGAAGATCATCACAACGCTATACGAAAGGAGATGGACAATCATCAAGCTCATTTAAGAGATGGAACCACTAATGAACTTTCTAAAAGGGCACTCATCTGCCAAATGAAGTCTCCATTTAGCAGATTAATCAAGGACTTTGAACCTCCTAAGAAGTTAAATGCTCCTAGATTCAGGATTTACGATGAAAAAATTGTCCCACCGATTACTAGTACCTCCAGGCTTTGATGGTCATGTGCCAGACCTTTCTTTCCAGTTTAGGGGACGGAGCATAAAAATAGTTTAAGAAACTACCACATCAATCCATATCCTGCTTTAAATAGCTCATAAAAGACTTCACCTCAAGGTTTATCATCAAGATCACCCATCCTAAGAGGATGGAATCCCTCCTAATATTTAAGGACAAGCCCTAGAAACCTTACATGAATATGTTGGGCAATATTAGGAAATATACAACAAGGTGAAAGATTTGTCCGAACAAGCAGCGGTACCCTAATTCAAGATAGGCTTTCCAAATAAATCCAGTTATACCAATACCTCACCAAGAAGGAGGAGACCACTATAGATAACATGTTGTCTCAAATTGTGAAGTATGCCAAAGTAGATGATGTAGTGGCAGGCACACAACTTGATAATGGTTGCCTAAAGGCGAATAAAAATAAATACAATGATAAATCTCCAAAAATGGGGGGCAAGAAGTAGAATAGTGGACCTTTATCATCCAATTGTGTTTTGAGTTCTCGTAATTCCAAAGGATCCATACAATAAGGGGGTATTGAGACAAGGGAGGTATTTGGCAACAAATTGATAAAACAATCAATTTCTCGAGGTGGGGTTTTTTTGGTTAAATCTTCGGGAAACACATCTTTATATCTGGTCAAGATGTTAGAAAGGGAGTCGATTTCTTTTTCACTTATCCAAAAGAGTAAAAGTTGGTAGGGATTTTGTCCTTAGAAATGAAATGAAGTTTGATAGGGTGGTTTCAATGTCACCGTCTTCACAAGATAGTCACTGTGAGAAAAATTCGAAGATAAAATGTCCATTCCTATTATTAAATCGAACTCTGTTAGATCGAGGGCTATTAAATCTAGGGTTAATGTCTTGGTTCCAAAATTTAAAGTGTGACATTTACAAATCATATCGGTGAGGGCTATTTTTCCTGTTGGTGTTCCTATAGTAAAAGGGTGAGCTCATGGACTAGAGGATAATTGCAGACGAGTGATACATGAATGAATAATAAAAGAGTGCGTAGATCCAGAATCAAATAATATATGTGAGGAAATATTATAAAAAGGAAAATTACCTTAGACCACACCATGGTTATTTGGATTTTTCGTTGGGAGAAAGGATGAATTTCGACCTTGGTTCCTATTGAGTGGTTCTTGTTTTTTTTTCATGGGATTTTATTGTGGTGAACAGTTAAAGTTATTGAACGGATTCATGAAAGGATATTGGATAAAGTTAGGAAAGATGTCCTACTTGGTTGCATTCATGACAACACATCAAAGTTCTACTGTGACTGTGTCGAATCTGACTGAATACTCAATCATCCTTGGGCTTATTATATGGATGATTTCATTGATTAGGTTGGTTCCTAATACCATAGGGATTTTG
The DNA here is from genome assembly GCA_949130495.1 of Sambucus nigra. NCBI lineage: Eukaryota > Viridiplantae > Streptophyta > Magnoliopsida > Dipsacales > Adoxaceae > Sambucus > Sambucus nigra. Next base: position 220,243,591 of record OX422220.1, on the reverse strand, counting down.
GGAAGGAGTATAGATTCGGGCTGTGTTAGTAGATGCGGGATATTTTTCTATAAGGGAGGTTATTTCGATCATTCAGTTAAACTCTTGGAATTATAAAGGAATGATGGAGGATTTGATGTTCTGGCGTAAACCTCATTCAAAATTCTTGCACCTGTGACACCCCGCCTAATAAAATATCGGGTGATCAATCCTATACCAAATTAAAACAGGAGTTTCATATGGTTCATTCTCAGCATCACTGTCGAAAACCAATTTAATTACTAATAACCTATTAGGCTGGCATCAAAATTTTAATTAACTAAACTTTTTAACCAAACCATTTAAATAAATCCATCACAACAGTTTATATACAACAACTGAAATGAAATAAAATAACCGAACACTCGGTACAATATAATACAACCAAATTGAATGTCGCACAAAAGGCGGTAAAGAATAAATGAATACAATTAGGTCATCGGCCCGAATGTTTCTACAATACCTCCTATCTAGATCTCAAGGATAGAAGCGTCTATAATGAACCTACATGCATCCACATCTGCTGCAGCGAACGTCTGACTCGAAAGAATCATCATCCAAGCGTCCCTGTGTGTGTACACCTAATATATATATAGACATAGCAAGAGAGGAAAATAGAGAAACGGGTCAGAGCCCGAGTTTGAAAATTATTTTTGCAAGTGCATAAATGCCATATTTTAAAATATGTAACTTCTCATATTTAAATTGGTATCGCACTCTCGTGAGATACCCCTTACCCCTCTGCTAATAGTGCACAACTATCGCATACCTTTTAAAACAACTTAGTTAAGCTACCCTGCCTAACTAATTCATTCACCCATCTTATACCATCCTGTATATGTGAATAGTTCTCACTAGAACCTATGATCAATATACATATAAATCTGGATATAAATCTACCGGAAGGATAATATCATATTATTCATCCTTTAATATATTCTAAGCTATCGCCTGAGCTTATATATCATAATCTCTCACTTATGATTCATCCTTTCATCATGAATAACTTTCACTAGTTATTTACACTATTCACGTTTTAGTGTTATTAACCTCGTATATAATATTCTCATCATTATATACGTATATCCCTATTTTTCTTCCGGATTTTACACTCCCGAAAAATTCAGAATTTATCTCACATTCCATTCTTTATTATATCCGTATATATATGTTTCACATATCATATATATATACACAATATACTATACACATCAAGTATATCCATACTTATATATATATAAGTATAATAACCATCCCTCAGAGCTATAACTCAATGGATGCAGTCTCTCAATGCTATCACCTTTCCTTGAAAGCCGTATAACATTCACTAGTTATATAAATAATACAATTTTCTCCATGTATTTAAAGTTCTCGTATATAATTATTTATCCCATTATATACGTAAAACCATATTACAACATTCACACATATGTTGAATATAAATAAAACCTCTCTTAAAAGCCATATAACATTCACTAGTTATATAAGTAATACAATTTTCTCTTCATGTATTTAATTACCCGTATATAATTATCTACTCCATTATATACGTAAAACCATATTACAACATTCACACATATGTTGAATATAAATATAACCCATTCTCCCGAGTAATAACTCACCGGATGTATTCTCTAAAGTGCTATCACACTAGGTATACTCACATAACCTAGTTATCCCAAGTCAGAATCGCTCACTAACTTGGCCAGAAATATAAACATTGGAGGCGGTCATATTCCTTCCCTGAAAGTGAGATAAGCTCCTCACCCATATAACGGACGCTATGATCTGGGGATATACTCACCCTACTCCTCAAGCTAGGGGATTCACCCACATCATGCAACCTCCCCCGATATCACAAGAACATATAAATTAAATAAATACCTAGTCACCGGTATTTATGGGGACAATATATATATATATATATATATATATATATATATATATATATATATATATATATATATACTATCTGTAACAACCCAGGCTTTTGAGGGACTATTTTATATTATTTTACCCGATGGGCTAATTTTATAAAATAGGGGAAGTTGGAGTAAATATTATTTCCCGTGATATTAAGGGATAATATTTACTGTGTTTTGTCTATTTACCGTCATAAGAAGGTAAATATCATTATATTGTGTTTTATTGTGTCGTTATATGTTATACGACGGTTATGACCCATATATATATTAGAGTATAATTAATGAAAAAAAATGAATTTGTAACACAAAAATAGTTCACATTTTTCCGAATGCCAAAATAGGGGGTGCGGTTGTTTTTAGAATAGTCGAGAAAGTCAAAATAAGTGTCAGGTTGTAATTTTGAGTTTCGGGCACTTTTTGGGGGTTATGACTCAATTATGTGGTTACGAGTCATTTTAATGGTGTATTGGCAATTAAAAGAGGGGAATTATGTTTTAAAAGCCGTTTAAGTCTCCCCACCCCTTTTATTTTCTCAATCTTGTATTAGAAGCCAAGAGAGAGAGAGAGAGAGAGAAATAGAGAGCTTGGGAGAAATGGGAGAAATGGAGATTTAGGTTGAAATCCGTTGCCACCGGAGGAGAATCCGAGACTACAACCTCGAGGCAAGTTTCTTACTTGCTAGATATTGATTTAATGTGATGAAATTGCATGTATAGTTAGTTTTTGGATATTTAAACCATTTATGGGTTTTGGGTGTTTTTGGTGTATAACCCTTAAATCTTTGTTTTAATTTGATTTGAGGAGAAAATATAAGTTAGTTGTATTATCGTAATGATGTAGTATACTTATTTGTTGTTGATGTTGGAAGAAATCAAAGATTTGGGGTTTTGGGATTTTTAGGGTTCATCAACCCGTAGCCCAAACTGGGCAAATTCGCAGGGCAGAATCGATTCGGCTCCCAGGCGAATCGATTCGGTTAGGGGGAAGGATACAAGTCTGGGATACTGAATCGATTCGGGTTAAGGCCGAATTAATTCGGACAGCGACAGTTTTCTAGTTTTTTCTCACCGAATCGATTTGCTTTTGGGTGAATCGATTCGCAACCAGGGGCGAACCGATTCGGCCCTAGGGCGAATCAATTCGGCTGCCTATTTTTTTGAGATTTTTCCTAATTTTGTTTTAGCCCTTTTCTTTTAGGTTCAAGGTTTAGGAACATTCCTCTGGGAAGTAATGGGGAGTCCTAAAGGGTTGTCTTGAGTAGACTAATGTCCTAGGATAAAATGAGGATATTTGGGCTAACCCCGAGGGTTAGTTTGTATAGGTTAATATCCGAATGATATAGGGAGTTAACCTAAAATTTATGAGAAGATAAAATGTTAATGTTGAGACTTTTAGGAGACAATTATTGAGGGAGACTCACTTTGATGGTTTATGAAATTATATGAACCCTTGGAGGCTAGTTTGAGGATAAGGGCACTTCGGGTCTTAGGTCATTAATAAAATATAACTTAATGAAAATGAAATACATAATCTAAAATGTGGTACTAAATGAATAAGTACAAATGATTTTTGAGAATGTAAAAATGGATGTTTTCAAATGGAAAAAGTAATGATTTTCATAAATGTTAATTTATGGACACACACCTCTCTAAATCGCTATCATAAGGGAAGTTACGTGCATATGGTAAAGCCCCCTGGCTAATGAATGCAGGAAGGATATAGTCATAGGCCATATGAGTATTTATTGTATATTTTCTGCGCTGGTGAGGTGATTCTGGGTGTGGTCATGACTCTCCCGCAGGCATATGGCCGCTTCCCGACGTTTCGGTAGGATCCCAGGATGTCTTGATGATAGTCCCTGAAAGATGATAGCCATTTAGGGGCGCGTACAGTGGGGAAACCTGGAAGGGCGGTCTTAGATTACGTTATATAATATGATATATAACTATGAATAATAATGTGGGACATTATTGTTATTAAAGCATTTTATGATAATGAAATGGCTTTAAATTATATTTCACGGATGGAAGAAGGGAAATGGGATGTTAAATACATTTTTCAGATGGAAGAAGGAAAATGGAAGATATGATATGAAAAGGTTAAAGCATTTTTATGATAATAAAACTTGCTTTAAATTATATATTTTTCGGATGGAAGAAGGAAAATGGAAAGTTATGAAATGAAGAGGTACATCATTTTTATGTTGATAAAACTTTCTTTAAATTATATATATTTTTACTAGATGGAAGAAATGAATTAAAATTGGTAAAGAAAGTTTTGAAATGAGATTTATTGGTAAACATTTGATAAAATGAATTACCATTTATGTATATTCCTAAAGAAAGAGATAGGAACTGTGCCTTTTGATGGTGAATGGATTTATTTGTGTCTCCACCAGTAGCTGTAGATGAGACCTCCCATACATATACACATATATTTATTTTGTGCTAAGGGTCTAAAAGATCTCGACGATCAACCTAGCCTAGTAGTAGTGTATCGTGGGGGTTCCTAGTTTGGATTTCACTTCGCGAGACACCCCACGCACGAATAGGGCATAGTGTTGAGACCGGGGAGAAGTTAGCCCTTAGTACTTGGGTTAACTAGAGCATCATCATTGATATGGCGCTAGGTTGTGCTTTTAGATTGAGAGGTGAGAAATATTATTGTTAATTGCGAGAGAATTACGCACTTAATTGTCATGCATTTTAGTCATATGTTAATCATATCAAACCGGGCCCTGACCCGTCTATATTTCCTTATTTTTGCATATACTCCTTGTCGTTAGGGTGCTCTACCGCATGGAGACCCGCATTTACATTTCCATTTTGATTATCTTGGAGCTATAACATTTTGCGGATGTTGTAGGTTATTTATCGTAGACGCTTCTTTCCATTGTACTCTAGTTATGTTCAGTTTTATATTCGGGTGTACTGCCCAAGCTTTGCATTCATTATTTATATTGTAATAATTGAATTGTAATACTCGGTGTAACTATTTGTATTGGTCTGTTCACCAACAACTTATTCGGTGATTATTTATTATATTGTCGTTCTCTATACGTTGATTTTTTATATCCACCGTTTTTTGCAAATGGGATTGTCTAAGTGTTTATTTTTATTTTCAAAGTTTTAAATTTGACAGTCCGTTTTCTAAAATGATTGGTGGTTATATCATACTATTATTTTAATCGACAGTGATGCTGAGGATGGACCATCTATGATTCTTGTGATTATTAGAGTATCGGGCTTGCCACCTATTATTTTAGTAGGCCGGTTGTCATAGATTATATTAGAGCATTAGGTTCTAGAGTCCTTAGGAATCTGTGCGGACGTACTACGCCTTTTGCGTTACTTTTGATTTGATATAGAGCCTTAAGATTAAGATCATTGGCTTCTCTTGTGAGATTTTGTCCTCCTGCTATGATGTGAGAACCCCGAAAATCTTTTGTGCATTCGTGTGAGACTCGTAAGTTGATAGATGAAGGGCGTCAAGGAAGGTCGTTGTGAAGACGTCATGAGACGGGATAACTAAGAGCTGTGAGCTGTAGTCGGGGATGAGGGACGCTTTAGAGGTCGCTCCCTTTGTAGCATTATCCCATATTGCTACCGCAACTACTAAGTACAGTAGATATAGTTTTCCAAGTGCCGCTGCCAGCAGAGAGTGGTACTAAGCTTGAGATTTCAAGCGACGTCAATTTGAAGTTGAGAGGTCCTTGATGAGGACCACTTGTTGAAGTTCGATCGGTTGGAGGAAGTGTAATCTCATTCGGTGAGAGTATAAGGCCTAGGATTTTTGGCCTAAAGAGGGGTATAGAAGTGCCTAGGTGCGAAGATTGGAGGAAAATCTTTCACCCATAGGAGTAAGGTTGAAGTGGCAGAAATGGTAGTCGCCTTATTTGGTGAAGCAGGAGGTTTTGCCCAATGAGAAAAACGGTAGATATTTTCAACAGCGAGTTTCTCTGGGATAATAATAATGATGAGGAATTAGATCCTCAATTATTCACGTTAGGTTCGGTCAGAGGCCGACCGTGAATGAACAGTTACAGGGTTAAGGAAAGCATTGAACCGAAGTGGGTTGGTACAAGGAGGAGAGAGTCCTTCAGTGGAAACGATAGGCTCACAAGTAAATGTTTCTAACACTTTTAGAAAAGAAGTGTTCATGAGACCCTATTGTTGGACATCCACCCGGGAAAGACTCATTGAACTAAGGCCGGGGAGGCTAGTAGAATGTTCTTTTTGCTGAGGAAGTTAAGGGGACTACGCGTTTTGATCTTGTCGATTGGAGAACAAGGACATGAATAGGGTGCCTAGTTGGGGCATAGATGGAAGTAGTTTGGTTCGGTTAAGACTAGAATAATGTGTCGATGAACCATTAGCAGTGGCCAGAGATTGGCAAGTATGTTGGTGGGAATTTCCACCTTAGTTGAGGGTGGAGAAATTCCTTAACATAAGATGGAGTAGTATGGTATTAACCCTAGATTTGGGTGTATATCGAGCTTGTGGTAGTACCGATATTATTATAGTGAATGTATCTATATGACTTCCATAGAAGGGAAGTTCTATATTTTTCCTTCACTCCTTATAAGGAGGGTGATGATATTTTAAGTATGTGTGTGATATGTGCTACTTGTATTATATGTAATTATATGAGTAGAAATATTTTTGGTTTGGTTGGTGTTATGGCAAGCAAATAAACTACGAGGCTATCATATTTCTAGTTCTAGAGAAGAACTAGTGATTCTATAATATCTCTCCTGGATACTAGTTGAGACTTTATAGAGGTGGATTGAGGTATGTAAGATATTTTCATTACTTGTTTTGTTTGCTTTGTTTGCATAGGATGTTGCCTTATCTCCATGACCAACAAAATATAAGTAGTAATGTATAGGAAGGGTTCCTTGTTTGGATTTCGATTTTGCGAGATGCTCCACCCATGAACCTTAACGACGTTAGGAGTGGAGAGACGTTGTATTTATTTTTCCCTTTTCTTTCTTTCTTTTTATGGGTTAGATGCTGGGTTGGAATGTTTAGCCGAGAATCACGTGATTGAGTGATTTAAGGGACAAGTTGATGTGCAATATAGGAGCACTATGATAGTCCTTTCCTCTGATAGATGTGGGGAAGACTAAGATAAGAAAGTCGAATAGATACTTATGGTTGTGCCTTAATGAGAAGGCCATTTATAAAGATATATGTGTGTATTTTGAGATAAAGTGTTGGTGGCATTTTACAGAAAGTAAATGCTAGGTTAGTTAAATTTTTAGTTAATTGAGATGGTAGGACTTAGAAGTAGAAGCGCGTTAATAGGATTATGAGTTAGTATTTTAGCAATACCGATTATGTGTCTTTGACCGTTACATCTCGACAACCGACGATGCGAGGTAGTAGTGTAATGGAAGGGTTCCTTATCTTGATTTCGCCTCGGTGAGACGTCCCACGCATGAAACCGAGCGAATGTCAGAAGTTGGGAAAGGTCTGGGACACTAGGGATATAATTAGTATAATACTTACACGACTTGATTAGGATATAGATTGACCTTAGGATTATTAGGACGTAAGGCCCTTAAGATATGTGACATTATTTTAGGAAGGCGGTAGGGAGTTGACTGCAATAGGTTTGTGGGTTAACTCTAAGTAGGATTAGGTCCCTAGAATGAAGAAGTATAGGATCGCAAGCTATGTGGAATGTTAGGAAATAGAAGGTGGGGCCTCACTTAGATAGTTCTCTACGTCGGTAACTTAGTTTTCGAGGAGTTGAAGTGTGAATTGACTGTTACTCTTGCGCTCGTGTTGTTAAGATCGAGAGTGGATTTAATGAATGAGTCTCTGCCAGGAATGGGAAGTATTAATACTGGAGTATGGACCTATTATTTATGCATCTCATAGACTTAAACTCCGTGAGAAGTATTATTCCCCACTTGATTTAAAGTTCATAGCGGTAGTACTCGCCTTAAGGGAATAGAGGCACTACTTCCTGGGCAGGAAAATTTGGTATTTTTACGAGAAACAATTTGGAGTTCGTAAAGGATTATCAATTGGATATTCCCTTTCGCTGAGGAAATGCGGATGGGGTAACAGTAGCACCGAGTAGAAAACCCATCGAAAAGATTAGTTGAGGCATGTAATGCAATGTGGAACGAGCTGAACCGAGGAGACACTGTAGTAAGAGAGTTCATGTCCGTGGTTGACCAATTTTCCAACTAGTGTGAAGAGACTAGTGGTGGAACGGGGTAGGATTGGAGTAGAAGCTTTTATGAATCGAAATTTCCGTACAATGGTTCGGATAATTTTCTAAGTATGGTGACGTGTGTGTGGCCTAGCATAGTTGGCTGAGTACTTTACCTGTTCGTTTGAATGGAACCAGCGGACAATATATTCCTTGGGCTTGAAGTGGCTCGAGAATATTTCTTTAACTATTGGGATCATTGAGCCGCATACTTTTAAGGGCTACGCCAACGCGAATAAAAGTGAGTAGCATTGGGGTGAGCGATTAAGTGTTAGAGTAGTTATTCCATGGAAAGGGTATAACGTGATTTGAGAAGAAAGGAAATTTGAGCCGAGTTATGTAGGTATATCCTTCCGTAGTAGAAAGGTAGGATCGATAGTTCATGGGAACGATTTGGTGCTATGTTAGAGCACGGGGGATGTAGACAGAGATCATATAATGATGACCTTAGTCCGAGTCCAATGGGGACGCTGTACTGCCGAGGGGTTTGCTAGGAATGATAAAACGATAGTTTAGTATAGTATACCCTTTGTATGGTTATATGGCACGCCTGAATTTTGAGGGCAAAATTCCCTTCTGGGGGGGGGGGGGGGGAGTATGTAACAACCTAGGCTTTTGAGTGACTATTTTATATTATTTTGTCTGATGGGCTAATTTTATAAAATAGGGGAAGTTGGAGTAAATATTATTTCCCGTGATATTAAGGGATAATATTTACTATATTTTGTCTATTTACCGTTATGAGAAGGTAAATAGCATTATATTGTGTTTTATTGCGTCGTTATAAGCTATACGACGGTTATGACCCATATATATATATTGGAGTATAATTAATGAAATAAAATGAATTTGGAACACAAAAATAGTTCACATTTTTTCGAATGCCAAAATAGGGGGTGCGGTTGTTTTTAGAATAGTCAAGAAAGTCGAAATAAGTGCCAGGTTGTAATTTTGAGTTTCGAGCACTTTTGGGGGATTATGACTCAATTATGTGGTTACGAGTCATTTTAATGGTGTATTAGCAATTAAAAGATGGGAATTATGTTTTAAAACCCGTTTAAGTCTCCCCACCCCTTTTATTTTCTCAATCTTGTATTAGAAGCCAAGAGAGAGAGAGAGAAGAGAGAGCTTGGGAGAAATGGGAGAAAGAGAGAAATTGGAGATTTGGGCTGAAATCCGTTGACACCGGAGGAGAATCCAAGACTACAACCTCGAGGCAAGTTTCTCACTTGCTAGATATTGATTTAATGTGATGAAATTGCATGTATAGTTAGTTTTTGGAGATTTAAACCATTTATGGGTTTTTGGTGTATAACCCTTAAATCTTTGTTTTAATTTGATTTGAGGAGAAAACATAAGTTAGTTGTAGTATCATAATGATGTAGTATACTTATTTGTTGTTGATGTTCGAAGAAATCAAAGATTTGGGGTTTTGGTATTTTTAGGGTTTTTCAACCCGTAGTCCAAACTGGGCAAATTTGCAGGGCCGAATCGATTCGGCTCCCAGGCGAATCGATTCGGTTAGGGGGCAGGATACAGGTATGGGGGATCGAATCAATTCGAGTTAAGGCCGAATCGATTCGAACAGAGACAGTTTGTTGTTTTTTCTCACCGAATCGATTCGCTTTTGGGCGAATCGATTCGCAACCAGGGACGAACCGATTCGGCCCTAGGGCGAATCAATTCGGCTGCCTATTTTTTTGAGATTTTTCCTAATTTTGTTTTAGCCCTTTTATTTTAGGTTCAAGGTTTAGGAACCTTCCATTAGGAAGTAAAGGGGAGTCCTATAGGGTTCTCTTGGGTAGACTAATGTCCTAGGATAAAATGAGGATATTTGGGCTTACCCCGAGGGTTAGTTTGTATAGGTTAATGTCCGAATGATATAGGGAGTTAACCTAAAATTTATGAGAAGATAAAATGTTAATGTTGAGACTTTTGGGAGATAATTATTGAGGGAGACTCACTTTGATGGTTTATGAAACTATATGAACCCTTGGAGGCTAGTTTGAGGATAAGGGCACTTCGGGTCTTAGGTCATTAATAAAATATGACTTAATGAAAATGAAATGCATAATCTAAAATGTGGTACTAAATGAATAAGTACAAATGATTTTTGAGAATGTAAAAAAGGATGTTTTCAAATGGAAAAAGTAATGAGTTTCATAAATGTTAATTTATGGATACACACCTCTCTAAATCGCTATCATAAGAGAAGTTGCCTGCGTATGGGAAGCCCTCTGGCTAGAGAATGCAGGGTGGATATCGTCCTAGGCCATATGAGCGGTTGTTGTATGTTTTCTGTGCTGGTGAGGTGATTCTGGGTGTGGTCATGACTCTCCCGCAGGCATATGGCCGCTTCCTGACGTTTCGGTAGGATCCCAGGTTGTCTTGATGATAGGCCTTAAAAGATAATAGCCATTTAGGGGCGTGCACAGTGGGGAAACCCGGAAGGGCGGTCTTAGATTGTATTATATGATATGATATATAACTATGGATAATAATGTGGGACATTATTGTTATTAAAGCATTTTATGATAATGAAATGTCTTTAAATTACATCTCCCGTATGGAAGAAGGGAAATGGGACGTTAAATACATTTTTCGGATGGAAGAAGGAAAATGGAAGATATGATATGAAAAGGTTAAAGCATGTTTATGATAATAAAACTAGCTTTAAATTATATATTTTTCGGATGGAAGAAGGAAAATGGAAAGTTATGAAATGAAGAGGTAAAGATTTTTTATGTTAAGAAAATTTTCTTTAAATTATATATATTTTTCCTGGATGGAAGAAAGGAAATAAAATTGGTAAAGAAAGTTTTGAAATGAGATTTATTGCTAAACATTTGATAAAATGAATTACCATTTATGTATATTCCTAAAGAAAGAGATAGGAGCTGTACCTTTTGATGGTGAATGGATTTATTTGTGTCTCCATGAGTAGCTGTAGATGAGACCTCCCATACATATACACATATATTGATTTCGTGCTAAGGGTCTAATAGATCTCGACGATCAACCTTACCTAGTAGTAGTGTATCGCGGGGGTTCCTTGTTTGGATTTCGCTTCGCGAGACACCCCACGCACGAATAAGGCATAGTGTTGAGAGACTGGGGATAAGTTAGCCCTTAATACTTGTGTTAACTAGAGCATCGTCATTGATATGGTGCTAGGTTGTGCTTTTAGATTGAGAGGTGAGAAATATTATTGTTAATTGTGAGAGAATTGTGCACTTAATTGTCATGCATTTTATTCATATGGTAATCATATCAAACTGGGCCCTGACCCGTCTATATTTCCTTATTTTTGCATATACTCCTTGCCGTACAGGTGATCTACCGCATGGACACCCGTATTTACATTTCCATTCCGGTTGTCTTAGAGATATATCATTTTACGGATGTTGTAGGCTATTTATCGTAGACGCTTCTTTCCATTGTAATCTAGTTATGTTCAGTTTTATACTCGGGCGTGTTGCCCAAGCTATGCATTCATTTATTATATTGTAATAATTGAATTGTTATACTCGATGTAACTATTTGTATTGGTCTATTCACCGATAGCTTATTCGGTGATTATTTATTATATTGTCATTCTCTATTCGTTGATTTTTGATATCCACCGTTTTTTGCAAATGGGATTGTCTAAGTGTTTATTTTTATTTTCAAAGTTTTAAATTTGAAAGTCCATTTTTTAAAATGATTGGTAGTTATCTCGTACTATTTTTTTAATCGACAGTGATGCTGAGGATGGACCATCTATGATTCATATGATTATTAGAGTATTATGCTGGCCACCTATTATTTTAGTAGGCGGGTTGTCACAGATGGTATTAGAGCATTAGGTTCTAGAGTCCTTAGGAATTTGTGCGGATGTACTACGCCTTCTACGTTACTTTTGATTTGATATAGAGCCTTAAGATTAAGATCATTGACTTCTCTTGTGAGATTTCGTTCTTCTGCTATGATGTGAGAACCCAGAAAATCTTTTGTGCGTTCGTGTGAGACTCGTAAGTTGACAGATGAAGGGGGTCAAGGAAGGCCATTATGAAGACATCATGAGACGGGATTACTAAGAGCTGTGAGCTGTAGTCGGGGATGAGGGACACTTTATAGGTCGCTCCCTTTGTAGCATTATCCCATATTGCTACAACAACTACTAAGTAAAGTAGATATAGTTTTTCAAGTGCCGCTACCAGTAGAGAGTTTTACTAAGCTTGAGATTTCAAGCGACGTCAATTTGAAGTTGAGAGGACCTTGATGATGACCACTTGTTGAAGTTCGGTCGGTTAGAGGAAGTGTAATCTCATTCGGTGAGAGTATAAGGCCCATGAATTTTGGCCTAAAGAGGGGTATAGAAGTGCCCAGGTGCGAAGATTGGAGGAAAATCGTTCACCCATAGGAGTAAGGTTGAAGTTGTTGAAATGGTAGTCTCTATATTTTGGTGGAGCAGGAGGTTTTGCCCAATGAGAAACTCGGTAGATATTTTCAACAATGAGTTTCTATGGGATAACAAGAATGTCGAGGAAGTAGATCCTCAATTATTCACGTTAGGTTTGGTCAGAGGCCGGCCGTGAATGAAGAATTACAGGGTTAAGGAAAGACTTAAACCAAAGTGGGTTGGTACAAGGAGGAGAGAGTCCTTGAGTGGAAATGATAGGCTCACAAGTAAGTGTTGCAAACACTTTTCGAGAAGTGGTGTTCATGAGACCCCATTGGTGGACATCCACCCGGGAAAGACTCATTGAACTAAGGCCGGGGAGGCTAGTAGAATGTTCTTTTTGCTGAGGAAGTTAAGGGGACTACGCATTTTGATCTTGCCGATTGGAGAACAAGGACAAGAATAGAGTGCCTAGTTGGGGCATAGATGGAAGTAGTTTGGTTCGGTTAAGACTAGAATAATGTGTCGATGAACCATTAACAGTGGCCAGAGATTGGCAAGTATGTTGGTGGGAATTTCCACCTTAGTTGAGGGTGGAGCAATTCATTAAGATAAGATGGAGTAGTATGGTATTAACCCTAGATTCGGGTGTGTATATCGAGCTTGTGGTAGTACCGATATTATTATAGTGAATGTATCTATATGACTTACATGGTAGGGAAGTTCTATATTTTTCCTTCACTCGTTATAAGGCGAGTGATGATATTTTAAGTATGTGTGTGATATGTGCTACTTGTATTATATGTAATTATACGAGTAGAAATATTCTTGGTTTGGTTGGTGTAATGGCAAGAAAATCGAGGCTATCCTATTTCTAGTTCTAAAGAAGAACTAGTGAGTCTATAATGTCTCTCCTGGATACAAGTTGAGACTTTATAGAGGTGGATTGAGGTAGGTAAGATATTGTCATTACTTGTTTTGTTTACTTTGTTTGTGTAGGATGTTGCCTTATATCCACGACCAATAAAGTTAAGTAGTAATGTATAGGAGGGGTTCCTTGTTTGGATTTCGCTTTTGCGAGACGCTCCACGTATGAACCTTAACGACGTTGGGAGTGGAGAGACGTTGCATTTATTTTTCTTTTTTCTTTCTTTCTTTTTGTGGGTTAGATGCTGGGTTGGAATGTTTAGCCGAGAATCACGTGATTGAGTGATTTAAGGGCTAAGTTGATGTGCGATATAGGAGCACTGTGATAGTCCTTTCCTCTGATCGATGAGGGGAAGACTAAGATAAGAAAGTCGGATAGAGACTTAGGGTTGTGCCTTAATGAGAAGGCCATTTATAAAGATATATGTGTGTATTTTGAGATAAAGTGTTGGTGGCATTTTACATAAAGTAAATGCCAGGTTAGTTAAATTTTTAGTTAATTGAGATGGTAGGACTTAAAAGTAGAAGCGCATTAGTAGGATTACGAGTTAGTATTTTAGCGATCCCGATTATGTGTCTTTGACCGTTACATGTCGACGATGCGAGGTAGTAGTGTAATGGGAGGGTTCCTTGTCCGGATTTCGCCTCGGTGAGACGTCCCATGCATGAAACAGAGTGAATGTCAGAAGTTGGGAGAGGTCTTGGACACTAGGGATATAATTAGTATAATACTTATACGACTTGATTATGATATAGATTGAACTTACGATTATTAGGACGTAAGGCCCTTAGGATATGTGATATTATTTTAGGAAGGTGGTAGGGAGTTGACCGCAATAGGTTTGTGGGTTAACTCTAAGTAGGATTAGGTCCCTATAACGAAGAAGTATGGGATCTCGAGCAATGCATAATGTTAGGCCATAGAAGGTGGGGCCTCTCTTAGATAGAGCGTTACATTTGTAACTTAGTTTTTGAGGAGTTGAAGTGTGAGTTGGCTGTTACTCCTGCGCTCGTGTTGTTAGTATCGAGAGTGGATTTAACGAACGAGTCTCTACCAGGAATGAGAAGTATTATTACTGGAGTATGGACCTATTTTTTATACATCTCGTAGACTTAAACTCCGTGAGTAGCGTTGGGGTGAGCGATTAAGTGTTAGAGTAGTTATTCCCTGGCAAGGGTACAACGTAATTTGAGAAGAAAGGCAATTTGAACTGAGTTATGTAGGTATCTCCTTCTGCAGTAGAAAGGTAGGTTCGATAGTTCGTTGGAACGATTTGGTGCTATGTTAGAGCACGGAGAATGTAGATTGAGATCGTATAATGATGACCTTAGTCCGAGTCCAATGGGGACGCTGCACTGCCGAGGGGTTTGCTAGGAATGATAGAACGATAGTTTAGTATAGTATACCCTTTGTATGGTTATATGGTACGCCTGAATTTTGAAGGCAAAATTCCCTTCTAAGGGGGGAGTATGTAATAACCCAGGCATTTGAGTGACTATTTTATATTATTTTTCCTGATGGGCTTATTTTATAAAATAGGGAAAGTTGGAGTAAATATTATTTCCCATGATATTAAGGGATAATATTTACTATGTTTTGTCTATTTACCGTCATGAGAAGGTAAATAGCATTATATTGTGTTTTATTGCGTCGTTATATGTTATATGACGATTATGACCCATATATATATATTGGAGTATAATTAATGAAAAAAAATGAATTTGTAACACAAAAATAGTTCACATTTTTTCGAATGCCAAAATAGGAGGTGCGGTTGTTTTTAGAATAGTTGAGAAAGTCAAAATAAGTGCTAGGTTGTAATATTGAGTTTCGGGCACTTTTGGGGGGTTATGACTCAATTATGTGGTTACGAGTCATTTTAATGGTGTATTGGCAATTAAAAGAGGGGAATTATGTTTTAAAACCCGTTTAAGTCTCCCCACCCCTTTTATTTTCTCAATCTTGTATTAGAAGCCAAGAGAGAGAGAGAGAGGGAGAAGAGAGAGCTTGGGAGAAATGGGAGAGAAATAGACAATAGAGATTTGGGTTGAAATCCGTTGCCACCGGAGGAGAATCTGAGACTACAACCTCGAGGAAAGTTTCTTACT
Organism: Sambucus nigra; assembly: GCA_949130495.1. Taxonomy (NCBI): domain Eukaryota; kingdom Viridiplantae; phylum Streptophyta; class Magnoliopsida; order Dipsacales; family Adoxaceae; genus Sambucus; species Sambucus nigra. The sequence continues at coordinate 220,228,006 of OX422220.1, read as the reverse complement.
TGCTAGATATTGATTTAATGTGATGAAATTGCATGTATAGTTAATTTTTGGAGATTTAAACCATTTAAGGATTTTGGGTGTTTTTGGTGTATAACCCTTAAATCTTTGTTTTAATTTGATTTGAGGAGAAAATATAAGTTAGTTGTAGTATCATAATGATGTAGTATACTTATTTGTTGTTGATGTTTGAAGAAATCAAAGATTTGGGGTTTGGGGATTTTTAGGGTTCAACCCATAGCCCAAACTGGGCAAATTCGCAGGGCCAAATCGATTCGGCTCCCAGGCGAATCGATTCGGTTATAGGGAAGGATACAGGTTTGGGAGACCGAATCTATTCGGTTTAAGGCCGAATTGATTTGTACAGAGACAGTTTGTTGGTTTTGCTCACCGAATCGATTCGCAACCAAGGGCAAACTGATTCGGCCCTAGGGGGAATCAATTCGGCTGCCTATTTTTGTGAGATTTTTCCTAATTTTATTCTAGCCCTTTTCTTTTAGGTTCAAGGTATAGGAACCTTTCTTTGGGAAGTAATGGGGAGTCCTAGTGGGTTGTCTTTGGTAGACTAATGTCCTAGGATAAAATGAGGATATTTGGGCTTACCCCGAGGGTTAGTTTGTATAGGTTAATGTCCGAATGATATAGGGAGTTAACCTAAAATTTATGAGAAGATAAAATGTTAATGTTGAGACTTTTGGGAGACAATTATTGAGGGAGACTCACTTTGATGGTTTATGAAATTATATGAACCCTTAGAGGCTAGTTTGAGGATAAGGGCACTTCGGGTCTTAGGTCATTAATAAAATATGACTTAATGAAAATGAAATGCATAATCTAAAATGTGGTACTAAATGAATAAGAACAAATGATTTTTTAGAATGTAAAAATGGATGTTTTCAAATGGAAAAAGTTACTAGCCAGGCAACCCACTCTATGGGGTACGTTATTTATTTGGAGAGCAAGGACACTCCTTTAGTAGTTTCCCTAAGGTGTTTCAGGCTTCCCGTGTTAGATTTAGCAGGGGAAGCAACGAGCTCTTCTATCCCCACCCTAGTTTAAGTCATTCCCTCCCCCACCATAGTATCCAATGTTACCCCCTCCTAGAGACCAGGTGAAAGGACGCCAGTAGCTGCATCATGGATGTGTGTTCAATGTCTACTAGCAAAACCATTCGGTAAGGCCCTAGGTGATTGAAGGTATGTTTTATGTTCTTGGTAGTTATGCTCGGGTAACTTTTAATATGAGAACGCAAAAATCTTTTACCACTTATATATTTTCTTCTACCAAGGGTATGGTAGATATATCATGTCATGGGACTATGCACGTGGATACTCTAATGGGTGGGTGCGTTTCCATACACCAATTATGTATAGGCATGTCGGTTGAAATAGACTGGTTGTGCTTCTCAACTGATTTACTATTATTGGATATATCTACATACAATGTCATTTTGGATATAGATTAGTTAGCAAAATATCATGCCCAGGTCGACCGTAGCGGGAAGGCTATCATGTTTTTCATTAACATGCAGGAGATGTTTCTTATAGCTCTACCTAGACTAGAGGGAGATTATATAACACACTTGTACTTCATCGATGTGAGTACATCTATGGAAGTTACTTTGTCATTAGATTCTATCCCGATCATTTAGGATTCTATAAACATGTTTGAGGAGGTCCTCGGGTTACCACCTACGTGGGAGATAGATTATTTTATTAATTAAACTTTGGGCACCCGACCTATAGCGAGAGCACTGTATCGCATGGATCCATTAGAGATGAGAGAGTTGGGAGAGAAGATTCAATAGTTCCTAAGTCAGGGTTTCATCGGGAGGAACACCTATCCATGGGGAGCCCTCATATTATTTATAAAGAAAAAGGATGCGTCACTTCGACTATGTGTGGATTACAGGGAGTTGAATGAGGTCACTTGTGAATGTAGAAAAATTCATAATAAAGGATTTACGAAAACAATCACAAAAGGAAAAAAGTAAATGGAATCATACAAACAAAGATGTGCGTGGTTCGAAAACTTGCCTACATCCACGTAGAGGTTACTTGTTCTTATTAATTGTCTCTCAACGATTATAATTTTTCATCCATTTTCCCCTGGTCATGGTGTACAATTTATAGATATGCATGTTATAGATTTGAGTTGTTTAAGGAACCCCATCATAGTTCGTGGATTGTCCATAAGTCGATTGAATATCTCGATCGAGATTCTTGGCATCTGATTTGACCATATCTGAGAGTATCCTCTTCTAACCAAACTCCCATGTAGAAATTAAGTTATGATTTGGGCTGTTGATGTAAAAAATTAGATCACTCTAATAATTCAATCACAGATAAATAAATGAGACAAAAGATTTTAAAGTGGTCCAGCCTTATAAGAATGGCCTACGTCCACTGTTATTTTATTGCTGAGTGTTTGGGAATTCTCGATTACAAGAAATTCCGTTCTGGATCCCAAAGTTTGGATTCAGGATCAGATCCCCTCTAATGAGGATTGTACAATGTTTTTATAGCCTTGATGTTGTCATATGAAAGGGTGATACATTAAATGATATACATATGAAAGGGTAATACATTTAATACCCTTTAAGCGTGTGCGTCTAAATGATAAGCATTTAATGAACCAGTTGAACTGTTGGTTATTCATTAATTAATGCTCTGTTCGAGATGCAGCTCGGACCGCCTGAGTAGTTCGGACCGCCTAAGCTTTTTGATATTCAAGAGTTCTTCGGAGAGGTCTATTCCTCAGAGCGTATGAGTTCCTCGGAGAGGTCTGTTCCTCGGAGGGTATGAGTTCCTCGGAGAGGTATGTTCCTCGGAGGGTATGAGTTCCTCGGAGTAACATGGTTCCTCGGAGTGTGTGATTATCTTGGAAGTGCATGTTATTGCCATGTAGATAGCCACGTGTCTTCATATGATTGATCCAATTCAGCAGATTAAATTTGGTATCAACAGAAGCCCCCAATGTTTCATAGTTCGAAATTTGAGGAATATGGAACATTCTTTCTCGAAATACGGTAGCTTTAAATAGTTCTTCCTGATTTTTAGGATCATCTCCCTTGTATTTATTTCTCCATCTCAATTCGTATAATCACGCTTTTTTGGAATTTTCTGCTCCCTTCGTTTCCCGCATCACTTTTCGCCTTTTTAGCCGCTATTGTTCGCTTTGATTCCCGCGCTAATATTTAATGCCTTTTTTGCCGCCGGTAATGTAATCATCCTTTTTGTAATCATTACTTCTCTAGTTCCCAAGGCAAGGTATTTAAACTTCACAGAGACTCCCATTGTCTTCTATCTTTTCAAATTTTCGTCTTCGAGTTTTTCATTGTCTTCTACTCTCTTGTGCGTTCATCTCTTTCGTCGTTCATTGTCAACAACTTCAGTCTTTTTTTTGTAAGATCTTCTTTCTTCTTCTTCATTTCTTTTAATTCATCATCATGGTTTACCCAGTTGAGTCTCTTGACAAATTTCGATCTGATTTTTCCATTCCCTATTGGGTTATCTTGGAAGAGCTTTCTGAGCCTTCTAATTATATCAATTTGGCTGAGGGACATTGGTTCCCCAGTCTCTTTTTTGCTGAGTGTGGATTTTCTTTTCCACCAAATCCTCTGTGTCTGACATTCTGTCAGTATTTTGATGTTGTTCCTGCCCAAATAGCCCCCAACACATGGAGAATAGTTAATGGGGTGCATAAATTAAATCAAGTGCATGGAACTCGTATAGGAATTCCAGAAATCATGTACTGCTATAGATGGGCAGTTAATGATAATATTTAGTATTTGAAAACTAGGTTTATAAATAGAGCCTTAGTAGTCAATCTCCCTGATGCCAACAAGGATTATTTTGAACATGGGGTTGCTGTAAAAAATTGGCAACACCCTCCTTTAACCGGAGATGAGGTTTACCAGGGTCCCAGATGCCCTCCTTATGGCAATGGGATAGGTTATATTTATTTTATTTTATTTATCTTGAAATCATGTTTGTTTTATGTTTGAAAAAATGTGTTACTGATAACAATATATGTTTATTTGCAGTTGATAGCAAAAGAAAGTGCCCAAAAGAAACAGATGTCAATCTAAGGCATTTGGGACTTATCTGGGGTCTACATCACAGGGTTGCTGACGAGCACATTCGATCAGCCTCCTATCTGCTCCAATACAAGAGCTATACAACTTCTTTCACTGCTCGTCCAGTGATCAGTGAAGCAGAGCCAGTACCACCCTCTGCAAGTTCTTCGCCAGAATCTCACGTTCCATTAAGCGAAAGGATGAAGAAAAGAAGGACTCCTGCTTTGTTTGAGAAAACTGCCTCCGGCTCTAGGGAGGTAAAAAGGATTAGGATTGATGTCCCAAGGGAGGGGACAAAGAAAACTGTTGCAGCTCCTCCAGCTGCTCCTGTGAAGATTGTCGAGAAGCCCGCAGTGGCTCCGAGCAGCTCCGCTGCTCCTGGAGAGGTGATTTTGATATCACCGACCAAGGATTCTTCCTTGGTTGTACCTGTTCCCCCGAGGAGGCTGATGAAGAGCTCCTCGATCAATTTGGCTGACACCACCATTCAGCCCCCTGCTGCTGAGACTGGGGTTCCCACCTCTGTTCCCCCGAGCTCTGGCATGAGCTCGGTAAAGTCCTTGACCATTCCCGAGGTGCAAGGTAATGAAGACAACCTTACTCGGGATATGGTTACTTCTTTGGCTGCTCGTCATCTTGCTTCAGTAAGTACCTTTACTCTGAAATTTTCGTATTTTCTTTTGTTATTTCTCATATTTGTTTCTGACTTTGCTTTCTTTGTCTGTTTACAGTTGACGAGCTAATTCAACATAATCCTTAAGAAGGATGAAGCAATCAAATCTTCTTGCTCCTCGTCCAGTGTGGAGGGAGCTCTGGAAGAAGCTACCAAGTCCTTGGAGGAATCTCTCCAGAGGTACGATACTGATAAGGTAGTCTGGGAGAAAAAACTTGCTTCCTCCGAGCAGGAGAAAACTCGGGTTGCTGAGGCCTCCAGGGATTTGGAGAGGAAAGTGAATGCCTTAGAGAAGGCTAATAAAGAGCTCGATGTGAAGCTCAAGACTGCTGGGAAATTTGAAAATAAACTCAAGGCTGCTGAGGAGAGATTGGTCCAACTCCAGGAAATAACTCGGTAGAAGGAGGAAGCTGAACAAAAACTGAAAGTTGCTGATGTTTTGCTGTCCGAGAAGCTTGCCTTGGAGAAGGCCAAAAGGAAAGGTGCCGTGAAGAAGCCCTTCAGCTCTGGCTGGGACAAAGGTTGGGATAAGGGATGTGCTGCCATGGTCTCTCAAGTGGATTATGGCAGTGTAAATTATTTCAGGGACGGATGGGTTGCTGCCCTTCAGGAATTGAAGGTCGACGAGTCATCCGAGCTTTTCCAAAGACACATCCCTGGTCCCCCTCCCACTCCAGAAGAATTAGAAGAGGACGAAGCTACCTCTGAAGAGTCTTCAATGGTAGTGGGAGAACATGCCCTAAGCAGCCAGCCTACTGTCGAGCAAGTAGTTTCTTCTTCCGAGAAACATCTGGTGCTCTCCGAATAAGTCTCAGTTCCCTCCGAGCAACCTGCCTCATCTTCCCAACCTCCCGAGAAGGTTTTGGGAGATAAGGAAAAGGTCTAGTGTTGTTCGGTTTTCTCTTTCTATTTGTTTTTGTCAAATGTAATCGAGATCTTCATAACTCTGCACTATGATCTAATAAAATTTGAGTTTTCTTCCATACGGTTGTTTCTTTTTTATTTGTATTCTGTCTTGATCTTCTTTTTTATGATTGTCTTTTCTTTCTCTGCTAGTTTCTGGCCAGAATGGATCTGCTATCTGCCAATGATACAAAGCTGATGCAGCAATGTAATGAATATTATAAGGCTGGTCACATAGACCTGAGTGCATCAGAAGTTGCCGACATCCTTGGTCATGATGCTTCAGAACAGGCAGTTGAAGCATATCAGTACTTGAAGTGTCTGCTTGATCGAGCGGTAGCCAATAATGTGGCCTACTATGAAATGATCGAGGATCTCCAGTGTACCCTCGAAGACCTTCAGAATCAGTACAAGCAATCAACTGCCCTGTTGCATGAGGGGTATGAGAAGAGGTATCAGCAGCTTTCTGCCGAGAAGGGCTACGAGAAGCTCCTTGCTGGGTACGATATCAGAGAGAGAACCTTAACGGGTGAAGTTGAAGCATGTAGACATATTGTTGAGCTGCTGGAGTAAGAGAATAACAATTTGCAGAAGGAACTAGCGCAGTTGAAGTCTGTATCTTTTTCTTCAACAGCCCTAATCCCAGTGACTGATGAGGGGTTTTCATTTTTAGAGGTTGAGAATGCCAAATTAAGGGAAGAGTTGGACACCTTGAGGACGTCGGGCACTTCCACATCTCCTCGGGGATGAGCAAGAGCTTCTCGGGGTCGAGGAAGAGCAGTTCGGGTTCTTGTCGAGGAACAGAGGACAACATATGCCCTAGAGAACCAGGCCTTCCAACTAAAGGCGAAGAACCAGGCGTTATCTGATATGTCAAAGAAGATTCGAGACCTGGAAAAATAACTCTCTGCAAAGATATCAGTGTTGGAGACTAATGAACTTTTTGTCAATAGTCTCTATGAGAAGCTTGAAAGGCTAACATATCAATTCCACAAACAGCCCAGGGAGTTTTGGATGGCTGGATAAAACGAAGCATTATTTCACTTGGACGACCGTATCCAGAATGCCAATAATGAGGGCTACAAGTAAGGCTGGATGAACGCCTTAGGTGTGCTGAAGCTCGAACAAGGACACTATCTGTGGGACTACCATGATTCGAGGTTGCTCGACTTGCCTGTGCCACCGTATAATTTGGACATGGAATGGATCCCAGCTCGTGCCATTCCTCGGAGCTTAATTGCAAAATACCTCGGTGACTACAATTTACATTCTCAATTTGAGGTATCTCATCCCGAGCATCTTCTAGATCGACCTTTTGTGATGAACGTCAAGATGCTGAAGGATTTGAACTTCATCAATTCTCCTCAGTCTTTAAATGATCCGCCTGCTGGCGGGGAACCTGTATCGAAAGCTGAGGGGAAAAGACCAATAGAATAGGAATTTTTGATGTAATAGTTAGTATACATATCAATGTAATTTTCATTTTATTATCAATGTAACTTGTAATCTATTTTGAATTTAATGAAAGACTTTCATTCTTGCTTGCAAATCTCATTTGCTATTATCTTGTAGTTATCAAATACTTTATATTCATGTATCTCTTGTTAAAAAGATAATAATATTGTGTTGTTCATCGACCAACTACAGTTAAAAAGATAATAATATTGTGTTTCTCGATCACTTAATAGTAAAGTAATGAGTATAAAAATGTTTAACATTTTTCCAACCAACCAAGGTTGTTAAATTGTACTCGTCGACCAACTACAGTTAGTGGGTTCTTATCCCTGACCAGCCATACTTGGTAAATTTTTGTCTTTTTCGTAAAATGTGTCTGACCAACCAAGGTCAATAAATTCTCCTCGTCGACCAACTAAATTGGTACAGTTTGAAATATTTTCTCCTCGTCGACCAACTATGTTGGTACAGTTTGGAATATTTTCTCCTCGTCGACCAACTATGTTGGTACAGTTTGGAATATTTCATTTCCTAGCCAAACATGTTGGCATTTTTAGGAATATTTCTCCTCGTCGACCAACTACAGTTAGTGAGTTTTTATCCCCGACCAACCATACTTGGTACAGTTTGGAATATTTTCTTGAGTAGTCTGCTGAGTGCCGAGTAGTGCATAGCACTAGTATTCCCCGAAAAATGTTCAATAAACAGAGAGACTTGCAGAATATTTTCATTTTATTCATACTGATGGAAACTGCATTACATATACATCACTGATAATACTCGCGCAGATGCCCTGCATTCCATGCATTCTTAAACTCCTCGCCTTCTAAAGTGGCTATTTGATAAGTTCCTGGTCGAACAAATTCTGTAATTCGGTATGGTCCATGCCAGTTTGCCTCCAGTTTATTATGTTTTTGAATTACTTTCTTCAGCACATAGTCTCCTTCTTTCAGGTCGCACTTCTTCACTCTCTTATTGTAAAACAAAGTTGTTCGCTGCTGGTAAGCAGCATTTCTAATGGCTGCTTCTTCTCTAACTTCCTCGAGCATGTCTAAATCCAGTCTTCTCATTAAGTCGCTGACATGGGAATTGAAATTCAGTACCCTGTGTGTTGGGAGACCCAACTCGGCAGATATGACGGCTTCACTTCCAAACGCCAGCATGTATGGTGATTTTCCAGTTGCTACTCGGGGAGTAGTTCTGTAAGCCCAAAGTACTGATTGTATCTCGTTGATCCAGTTTGCTTTTTCATCGTTCAATCATTTATTCAAACCGTTCAGCAGCGTTCTGTTTGTCACTTCAATTTGTCCATTGCTTTGAGGATGGCCTGGTGCTGAATGAACCTTCAAAATGTTTGATTGATGACAATAGGCGGCAAACTCCTCGTTATCAAATTGTGTTCCATGGTCTGTAATGAAGGCATGAGGGAGACCATATTGACAAATGATGTTCTTCCAAATAAATTGGTACACCTTCTCATACGTCATATCAATGAGTGGCTCAGCTTCTACCCATTTAGTAAAATAATCCACTGCGATGACGAGGTACTTGAACCTTCCTCGGGTCATTGGCAGTGGTCCAACCAAATCAATTCCCCACATGGAAAATGACCAAGGGGAAGTTATGGGTGTCAACAATGCTTGTGGAGTTCTTCGGATGGAGGAGAAACGCTGGCACTTGTCACATTTCTTGGCATAAGTTATACAATCAACCCTCATCGTCGGCCAGTAGTATCTTTGTGTCATCACCCTTTGCAAAAGCATTCGACCTGCTACATGTGCTCCACAAGAGCCTTCGTGGATCTCTTCAATTAATTCTTTCACCTCGGAGGGATGTACACATCTCTGCAAGCCTGTCATTATTCCTCTTCTATATAAAACACCATTAGTTAGTACATACCGAGCAGCTTTAAACTTAAATTTCTTGGCTGCGAGCTTGTTAATTGGTAATTCTCCCTCCTCGATATACGCCCTGATGGGATCCATCCAAGATGGACCCAAATCAAGGGTGATAAAGTTCATCGTCAGATCTTCATCTATACTCCGACCAGCCAACACTTCAATTGGGATTGTTCGTCGTAACTCGGTGCGAGTAGCTAACTTTAGACGAGCTAAGGCGTCTGCTCTCGCATTCTCCATTCTTGGTATTCTGACCAGTTGAATAGCGAACAAATTATGACACCAGCTCCTTTGCCTTTGCATGATATCTGATCATTAATTCCCCTCTAACTGCATATACCCCCATCATTTGGTTTATAATTAGTTGAGAGTCACTGAAGATCATAACTTGCTGCGCCTCCATAACTTTTGCCAAATTAAGTCCTGCAATCATGGCCTCATATTCAGCCTCATTGTTGGAAGCTTTGAATTGGAAACGCAAAGCGTATTCCATGTCAACCTCGTCTGGAGTGCTCAAAACTATCCCCGTGCCACATCTTGTATTGCAAGATGATCCATCTACATATAGCCTCCATATAGGTAACTCATCTTAAAATGTCGAATCAGTCAGAGTTCCTTGGTGAAATATTTGCTGCTTCTTTTCATCCTCCCCAGATTTTTCTCGCTTCTCTTCGATCATTTCTTCTTGCCCTTTCACCAACCGGAGTTGGTCCGGGTTCGAATTTAATGATCCTGTACCATCCACTTGCCCTTTTACCAACCGGAGTTGGTCTGAGCCAGTGTTTGTTGATCCTGTAACATCCATAGGTTGATCAACGAGCAACTCTTGTTCCTCGTCTGGAGTTCTCCCAACTATCTCTGCATCACATCCTGTAACATCCACACACCCTTTTACCAATCGGAATTGGTCTGGGCTTGTGTTTTTTGATCCTGTAACATCCACAGGTTGACCAACGAGAAACTTTTGCTCCTCGGGGGTATCAGGATAGGTGAACTCCGCTATGAAATCTGCTATAGCTTGCCCTTTTAGTGATGACCGGGGTTCATACGTTATATCATATTCACCAAGCTTTATTGCCCAGTACATCAATCTCCCTGATTTTTCTGGCTTGTGAAGGGCTTGTCTCAATGGCATATCGGTATATACTACTATGGTATGAGCCTGAAAGTATGGCCTCATTCTCTTACTCGCCTCAATCAGTGCCAGTGCCAATTTCTCCAGCCTTGGATATCTGATCTCTGCTCCTCGGAAGGCCTTACTTGTGTAGTAAATTGGCTTTTGTACTCCATTCTCCACTCTGATCAACGCCGAGCTAACTGCATTCTCGGACACTGCAAGGTACAAATACAATTTTTCTCCCATCACCGACCTGGATAACAGTGGGGGTGCTCCCAAGTATCTCTTCAAGTCTTGAAAAGCCTTCTCACATTCATCATTCCACTCAAAAGTATTTCTGAGTGTCTTGAAGAATGGGAGACATCTATCAGTTGCTCGTGACACAAATCTATTGAGTGCAGCTACTCGTCCAGTGAGACTCTGTACTTCCTTCTTCGTTGTTGGAGATCGCAACCCTATTAGAGCTTTGATCTTTTCAGGATTTGCTTCAATGCCTCGTTGATTGACAATGTACCCGAGAAACATGCCTTCTCGTACTCCAAAGATGCACTTCATCGGGTTCAGTTTCATTTGATATTTATCTAGTTGATCAAAAGTCTGGCTTAAGTCAACTAGATGATCGGCAGATTTCTTGCTTTTTGTCAGCATGTCGTCAACATAGACTTCCATATTGTCACTGATTTGTTCAGCAAAGACCTTGTTCATCAGCCTCTGATATGTCGCACCTGCATTTTTCAAACCAAAAGGCATAACATTATAACAATAAGTTCCCCTAGGGGTAATGAAAGAGGTACTCTCCCTATCTCCAGGTTTCATTTTAATTTGATTGTAGCCAGAATAAGCATCCATGAAGCTCAGCAACTCATGTCCCGAGGTAGCGTCCACCAGTTGATCAATTCGGGGCAATGGAAAGTGATCCTTTGGGCATGCTTTGTTGAGGTCGGTGAAGTCCACACACATCCTCCATTTGTTGTTTTTCTTCTTTACTATCACCACATTGGCTAACCAATATGGATATTTAACATCTTCAATAAAGCAAGCTTTCAAGAGCTTCTCGACTTCCTCCTGTATGGCTTGATTCTTCTCGGGACTGAATACTCTTCTTCTCTGTTTCACAAGTTTGATCTCCTTATTCACATTGAGCTCGTGACATAAGAAGTTTGGGTCTATCCCAGGCATATCTTCATGACTCCATGCAAAAGTTTGTCTTCTGCTTCTAAGGAAAGTTATCAATTCTTGTTTTAATGAGGCTTCCAACAATGAACCTATTTGAGTAGTTCGCTCAGGGTGCTCATCATCCAGAATGATGTTTTCAGTAGCTTCCACCACTTGACCCTTCACGAGTTGCGAATCATCTCGAGGATCCAATGTTTCAATTTCTGCACCTTCATCCACTTGATAGGTAGTAGTCTTTTTCTTTGATTCTTCCAGTTCTTCTTGATCGGCGGATGAATAATAGCATTCCCGAGCTACTTTCTGATCACCTTTCACAACTCATACTCCAAAGTTTGTTGGAAATTTTAGGCACTGATGCACTGTAGATGGTACAGCCTCGAACTTCTTCAATCCTAATCTTCCCATGATGATATTGTATGATGATTGGACATTCTTATCCATCACGAAGAATCGTATTCTTTCTGTCCGATAAGCAGGCCATGTACCAATGAATATATCCAACTTGATCGTCCCAAGTGGAAATACTCTCTCGCCAGCAAAATCGATGAGGGGTCTGTGGTAAGGCTCCAATTGAGATAGCTTTAAATTTAAACTATCGAAACACGAGTAGAACATGATGTCTGCCGAGCTACCGTTATCGACCAGCACTCTTGAAATCATTACCTCCTTCATTCTCATTTTGATCACTAGTGGGTCGTCATGAGGATACAGAACTCTTGCAAGATCATTCTTTGAAAACCCAATGACCAATTTTTCTTTGTTCACCTTTCTCGGGCGATCTTCCTCAGCTAAATTTATTCGCTGAATGTACGATCAAGCTTGAGCCTCTCCGAGGTAAGCTTTTCTTTCTGCAGTAAGGTCTCCTCCTCCTGCATCTCCTCCTATAATAACATTACAATCAAATGACCCAAAGCGTATTGAAAATACCTCTCATTTTGGCTGCCTTGGTTTCTTTGGAAGATCGGGGTCATCATCTGGATCATCTTCATGGTTTCTCTTCTTTTTCTCCTCTGCTCGACGAGGAGATCTAGACCTCTCTCTAGTTCGGTCGTTGCTTCTTCTTTCGCCTCCCCAATCTACATACTTTGCTAGCTTTCCTCGTCGGATGAGTGTTTCAATCTCGTTCTGAAGAGCTATGCAATTTTTGGTCATATGGCCATGATCCTTATGGAACTCGCAGTATTTCTCCCTATTCCTCGTGTCAGGGTCTGACTTCATTTTCTTTAGCCAGTTTAACTCCTCGTTGTTCTTAATTTCCTCCAGGACGTGGTTGATATTTTCCTTCAAAGGCGTGTAATTATCAAATTTCTTTAAAACCTCCCATGACAACCTACTTTTGGAATGTTTGTCACCACCATTGTTCTTATGCTCTTTCTTCTTAGCTTTATCACCTTCCACCTTGGTTTCTTTGGCATCCATATTTTTCTTCGCGGACATAGCCTCCTCGGCATTCATAATCTTGGACGCTTTTACCATCAGGTCCGACATGGTTCGAGGTGGATCTTTGGCCAAAGTATAGTACAACTTATTTGGCAGCAGTCCACTCATCAAAGCAGTAATCGCCGTCTTCTCCTCATAATCAATGACTTCGAGTTTCTCGTTATTAAAACGAGTTATATAGTCTCTAATACTCTCACCAGATTTTTGTCTAACACTTAACAAATGTGCTACTCGTTTAACTGGCTTTGCTCCGAAGCATAAATTCCCAATGAATAACTCGGCCAATTGAAGAAAAGTTGAAATCTTACCCCGAGGAAGATTATTATACCATATCTGAGCAGATCCGGTAAGAGTTCCCGAGAATGCCCTGTATCTCATCTCATCTGGGACAGCATAGATGTCGACATCAGCTTGATATTGTTCTATATGAAGGACGGGGTCAGTCTTCCCATCATACTTGGGAGTCACAACAGGTGCTTTGAACTTCGATGGTGTTGGGAAATCAATAATGTCCTGGACAAAAGGTGTTCCCCGAACAAAGGTTCATTGTAGAGGGTTCTTGGCCTTAGCCATTTCCCCTAATTTATCTTCCAGCCTCTGAATAGATCCTTTCCAAGCATCATTTCCTTCCTCGGGCCTATTGGTTCGAGCAACTGATCGTGTTGTCGTGGCTTCCTGGGATTTATCCTGACGAGCAACTGGTCGCGACTGGGCAGATCCTTCCCTTAAAGCTGATGGTCGTCGAAAGCTCCTCGACGCTGCATTAAGAGGACTTTTGTTCCTCCTAGGGCCTAATCGATCAAAAGGAGAGGCCCTACTTAATCTTTCCAAAGCGCTGGCCCTTTCTGGGGAAAGGGTGACATGTTGTACAGTATTTGTGGTTCGCACAGACGAAGTTCGTCCAGGTTGATAAGAAAAATCTTCAGATTCCTCATTGCGATATGAATTAGTATGCCTAGTACGCACAGAAGGCGCACGAATATTTCTTTGAATGCTTCGTGATCCGAAATGGGCTGGCGCACCGCCATGGAGGGTTTGGATGAGTTGTCGCGTCGTTTCTTGCATGACGGTTTGGCCCTGAGCCAGATTCGCCATCATTTCGGTCAGATCTGGAATAATTAGTGGAGCGGGTGGATTTAGAGGGGTTCCAGTGTTTCGATTACTGGATTCAGGTATATCAGCCATTGGTAATGGATTGTTTTTTATGAGAAAACGATTTTACCAGTCGTTTCCCACAGACGGCGCCAATATGTTGATGTAAAAAATTAGATCACTCTAATAATTCAATCACAGATAAATAAATGAGACAAAATATTTTAAAGTGGTTCATCCTTATAAGAATGGCCTATGTCCACTGTTATTTTATTGGTGAGTGTTTGAGAATTCTCGATTATAAGAAATTCTGTTCTGGATCCCAAAGTTTGGATTCAGGATCAGATCCCCTCTAATGAGGATTGTACAACGTATTTATAGCCTTGATGTTGTCATATGAAAGAGTGATACATTAAATGATATACATATGAAAGGGTAATACATTTAATGCCCTTTAAGCGTGTGCATCTAAATGATAAGCATTTAATGAACGAGTTGAACTGTTGGTTATTCATCAATTAATGCTCTGTTCGAGATGCAGCTCGGACCGCCTGAGTAGTTCGGACCGCCTAAGCTTTCTGATATTCAAGAGTTACTCGGAGAGGTCTATTCCTCGGAGCGTATGAGTTCCTCGGAGGGTATGAGTTCCTCGGAGAGGTATGTTCCTCGGAGGGTATGAGTTCCTCGGAGTAACATGGTTCCTCGGAGTGTGTGATTATCTCGGAAGTGCATGTTGTTGCCATGTAGATAGCCACGTGTCTTCATATGATTGATCCAAGTCAGCAGATTAAATTTGGTATCAATATGGGCCGAGCCAAATAATTCAATTTACTTGATCGGCTACTCTCATAAACTTGTAAAAAATTGGCTCCCACAATTGCCCTTGAAAATTTGGGCAAATAACGATGGGCCAACAAATCTCAACTGGGTCGGATGTCCAAGGGCTTAGAATGTAGTGAGAGTATATGATGGCATCTTTGTAATAGTAAGGCTTACACAAAGGGCATGATCTTCTTAAAAAAGAAATTGGAGTGCCGAAATCTTCCTGGGAAGTTAAAACTCATCATTAGAGTATTGTAGTGCTCAAGTGTTGTGTACTCAAATGTTAGTTCACTGTCTCTGGTCGTTCTTGTGCATACTCCATTCCTAAGCTCTTCATCTGCTTCAAAAGTCAAAATTCCCCTTCTTCTGTGATTTTTCAAGGTTCTGTTACTACCTATAAGTTATAGTCTTTGTCCCTTTTTGGTTCCTTTTCTTTGTTTTATCTAGTTACTATAGGGTTTCCTCTTACTTGTTTAGTTACGGTGATGTTAGATGGTAAATCTATAGAAGAGTTCAGGCAAAATTATAACATCCCTAACTGGGTGATTTATCGACTGTTCCCCCTTCCTCGTAATGTTCGTAAGGTTGATGGGGGCACTGGATTCACACCCTGTTGATAACTAAAGGGGGTTTGACATCCCCCAAAATGAGTTATTTCTTAGATTTTTTATGTACTTTGTCATTGTTCATGCTCAATATACCCCCAACATATGGAAGATAGTAAAAGGTGTCCATAGGATATATAATCTTTATGGAACAAAGTTGGGTCTTGCTGAGATATGTTACTGTTATGTGTTCTCGAAGAGCAAAGAGGGTTTATTGTATCTGAAAACCAAAAAAGCCGAGGGAGTTTTGGTGGTAAATATTTTGAATTCCCACAAAGACTACTAGGAAAGTGGGTTTATTGCAAGGAAATCGCAGCACCCTCCACTATTGGAGGGGGAGAGACCACGCGACCTTCCTATTTTTGACTTTGAAGAGGTCGAAATAGGCTGCTTCCTCTTTTTTTTCTTGCTAACTTCTTATGTACTATTCTATTTATTATGGTTGATATTAATCTTCTTTGTTATTGCAGATCGTACCAAGAACCAAGAGCCCAACATCAGTGAAATTAATACTGAAGAGCTCATGAAGGCTTGGAGCATAAAGGAGAGATTAGTAGAAGGTAAGCATCCCAGGTTGGTAGCCTTTCTCTTGGAATACAAGAAGACAGGTACCAACTTTATTGCTCGACCAGTTAATCAGGTCATAATTTTTAAAGCTCCAGAGGTGGGCCCTTCTGATCCAGCTCTTATTGAAGAAGAAAATTTTGAAAAATAAGAGGAAGATAGCAAAAAATAGATAAGAGGAGGAGTAGAAGTAGGAGGTGAATACGAAACAGAGGAAGAAGAATAAGAAGAATAAGAAGAAAAAGAAGAAAAAGAAGAAGAGGAGGACATGGATATTCTAGTTAAGAAGAAGAGGTTAAGGCTTTTTGATGATGATGACGATCATGCAATCTTTTCTGATAGGATTCCATCTCTGAAGGTTTCTGCTGTAGGTTCTCCAAAGGGTAGTGGTTCTGGCCTATCTGATAAAGAAAGAGAGTAAGAGAATGAGAGAAAAAAAAGAGAAGAAGAAGAGAATAAGAAAGGGAGAGAGAAAGAAAGAATAAGAGAAGAGTAAAGAGAGAGAGAAGTCTGAGGCTAAGAAGAAGTTGGCCTTGCAATTTACTGGAGTGACCAATGTCTCTAATCTTGAGGGGAGAGTGTGGGTGATTCTCCTTTTTTTTCCCTTGACCTCCTGAAGAGGTCTATGCTTGTTGCTAATCGCGAGAA
Source organism: Sambucus nigra (assembly GCA_949130495.1). Lineage (NCBI taxonomy): Eukaryota > Viridiplantae > Streptophyta > Magnoliopsida > Dipsacales > Adoxaceae > Sambucus > Sambucus nigra. The sequence goes on along the minus strand of OX422220.1, from coordinate 220,211,538 downwards.
TTCCTCGAGGCTGGGGCTAGATCAACTCTCCCTCAAGATCGCACAGGGAATGTCTCTGGTAAATCTTTCCTTTTTGTTTCTTTTCTTTTCTTTTATTCTTTCTCATTTATGTTATGATTCTCTATTATTCTTCCCTATTCGTAGATGTTGTTTGATTTTTCTACCCTTCTGGACAATCAATCTAATGGCTTCAAAAAGTAGGAGGAGCTAAAAAAAAGCCTTGGAGGCCGAGAAGGTGGCCTTTGCCAATGCTCACCAAGAGTGGAAGTGTAAAAAGAACAAGATGTCCAATTCGTATGATACTCTCAGGGCTGCTTAAAAGGTACTGATTACTGAGAAGTTCGAACTAGGAGGCCAACAAAAATTTGACTGACAAGGTTGTCGAGATGGAGAGAGACATACCTCAAGCCAAGGATGACAACTACCGCGAGGGTTTCAATAAGGCTTACAAGGATGTTGAATTCCATATGGATTATGCTTACAAGGTCATCTTCAAAAATGGATGGGACCAGGGTTTGAAGGCTACTTAGGATTTTACAGATTTCGATCTTTTCAATCTTCACTCTCCCAATATTGACCCTTATATTGAGGAAGAAGAAGGAAAAGGAGGTGACCAAGCTGTCGACAACATTGAGATTGTTCGTGATGCGGTTAGCAGGAGAGTTGGTGCCGGCCAAGAACAATATGTGGTCGACAAGGGGAAGTCGATAGTTGAGGGAGACTAGGTGAAAGACTAGGACTCTGTAGACTAGGAGTTTTTATTCCCCTTATAAAATTTTAGTCTTATTGATATGTACCCTTATTTTTGTGAACTTCATATATTGGCCATTGGCCTTTTTTCATATTATGTGGTAATGAAATTCTCCCCCTTACTAATGTGTTGGTTTGTTTTTATTTATGCTAATTTACTTGCTTCTGGTTTAATTTGTATTGTTTGTCGTCTGCTGATTTAGATTGCTATATTTCTCCCAATTCTCAACTGGGGAGAATTCTTGGACCTGACATCAGCTTACAAGCTCATAAAGCCTTCATAAAAATTTGTAGTCATTAAGATCTAAGAATGAACAATACAAAAACCATACAGTAGTGATTGCAAAACTGAAATATTATCTCCTGGAGATGAAGGAGATAGGGGCCTCTGTTAAAAAGGAAGTTATTTCCTTGAGGGCTCAATTGCTGGAGAGGACTGAGGTCGACCAAGTGGGTGAGAACCTGTAGTCCAAAAATGATGCTCTGCGAAAAGGGGTGGCGAGCTTGAAATCTTTTATAGGAGTACTAAAAGACAATATCAAGAAGATGAGATACTCCTTTAAGATGGAACCCATAGAGGTCTAGGGGGAAGGTTATAATGTTGGTTGGGTAGATTCCCCCAACAAAACTTAAGGAGACTGAAAGCACTGCTTTTTTTAGGATGGATAAGTGCTATTAAATAGGTGAGAACTCCAAAGGAATCCAAGCTTTGGTACAAGTACCGAACTGAATGTCCTGCCTATAGACATAATCCCTTCTCAAAAGATGATGAATGGATTTCAGCCGATGTTATTCCTCTCAAACTCTTGGATCAAGATCTTGACGAAGATGTCGAAGACTTTTTGCCAAAGATAGACGATGGTCAGAGGGAAACTATAGCAGAATATCTTGCTCTATGCCCTGGCCCCTCTTAGGATTTTATGTATATCTTTTTGGTCTGCGATTGTAACCTTATATTCTTAATAAAGAACTTTCTTATGTTTTGAGCATATGCTGACTATACATATTTTGTCTTTATCTGCTCGTAGATTACTTAGCATTTTTATTGACCAAAATGATATTGATTGACCAATTGTAGGCTCTAGGTAGACCCATATTTAATTTGAATCATTTGGGGCTTTTATAACTGACTACATGATGTTTGGGTTTTGGCATTCTGCCTTTCATATGTTTGAACATTTTCCTAGTCCAATATGCCTGAGCAGTATCATTCCATTCACTTTACCTTTTAGGTCGTGTCGCCACACTCCCTTAGACCTAAGTGAGATGATGGCAAGAATGTACGTAGCTAGTGGGCAATCTGCCCGAGCAGGCTTTTTGTGACCAATAGAGGTTATCGACCAATGAGAGTTGACTTTATTACATAAGGATACCCTATAGGGATTTTTTTATTTACCGAGGCAACTCATGAGGCCTCTTTTGTTAACGATAAGGTCCTGAGGGTGATTCAAAGTGTTCGTCCTTAACTTTCTAACCCTGTTCATTAAACATTTTAAATACGCACAAAGGAGATATCATTGAAAAAGTTGCAAGTTAATAAGATATAATCAAGATGAATTTAGCAACCAATGTAAACTTTTGAGAATCGATGGTCCAGTCTGGCCTTTATTCGTTGCAAATTGTCTTATCAAGTGATGAAAATTGCAAAAAACTAAAAATTCTGCTAACTTAAAAGATAAAAAGGAAGATCTAAAAGTAGAACTTCTTGAGATTGGCTTCCTTCCATGATCTTAGTATCTCTCTGACCTATAGTGTTTCCAAATGATATGCTCCTTTAATATCATCTTTGATTACTTTGGATGGTCCTTCCCAATTTGGCACCATCTTTTAGCTGGACATAGTCCCGTATTGAGAACTTCCTCAGATTGATCCTTTTGTTATATTGCTTGGCTAGACACTGTTGGTAAGAGGCCAACTTGATCAAAGCTAGCTCTCGTCACTCATTGCTAGGTCAAGTTTAGTGCATAGGGCTTAATCATCGAGGCCTTGGTCAACTAGTGGTGTTCTCATAGTAGGGAGGCCTTCTTCTAGAGGAATGACAACCTCCATGCCATAAGTGAGGGCAAATGGTGTTTCCCTAGTTGATCTCCTGGGCGTTGTACGATAGTCCCATAAAATATGAGGGAGTTCATCCATCCAAGAGCCCTTAGCTTTTCTAATAATTTTTCATCCCATCGATAATGGTTTTGTTGGAAGCTTCCACTTGCCCATTGCTTTGGGGATACACCACATTACTGAAATGGTTCTTGATGGTGTGCTCGTCGCAACAAGATTGGAAGAAACCACTTTTAAATTGTGTAACATTATCGGTGATAATGTTCTTTGATGTCCCAAAGCGAGTTATGATGTTCCTCCATTTAAACCTGGTCATGTCAGAGTCTCTAATGTTTTTTAATGGTTCTGCCTCAACCCATTTAGTGAAGTAGTCAGTGGCGATAAGTAGATACTTGAGATTTACAGATGCAGTAGTTAGTGGTCCCATGATGTCTCATCCGCATTGAGAAAAAGGCCATGGACTAGTAAGAGATTTTAGATCGCTGGCGGGCTGGTGAACAATAGGCGAGTGCTTTTGGCACTTTTCATATTTGAGAACAAATATGACAGCATCTTTCTACATGTGAGGCCACCAATATCCTTACTTTATCACTTGAAAGGCTAGCGATCTTCCACCTGGGTGACTCCCATATATACCTTCGTGAAGTTCACTAAGTACTTGCTCGACATCTTGTAGGTGAACTCACTGGGGGTAGGGGCATGTGAATGACTTCTTCTATAGCTTTTCCTCAGGGCTAACGGAAAAAAGAGCAACCTTGACTTTGATTTGGTGGGCCAACCTCTTATCGCCTGGTAGTATGTCGCTCCATAGATAATTAATGATGGGATTCCTCCAACTTGGGGCTTTATCTATGATGAGGACTTGCTCAGCTATGACTAAATGATTGATACTAGACTGTACGAGGAACTCAATCTGGATTGTCCTTTGTAGGTCACAGTCGATTATAGAGCTTAGTGCTCATTAATACGAGAAATCAGACACACGTCCTTCTCATACCAATAAGTCAAGTATAAAATAGATACAAGCAAGTAAAGAGATACAAAACACAAGATATAAAGTGGTTCGGCTATTAAAATGAACCTACGTTCACTTTATTGCCCAACTCATTATATACATGTTATGATACAAGTTACATAGCCATGACAGTCATATAATAGAGTTAAGATAAGAGAATACATGATCGTGGCAATTCCGGGCAGGCCGGGATGAGATCTACAAGGTAAATATATAGCCCCCAAGCTGGATTGGGGTGGCATAGAGTGTTTGACATGGATTCGCCTAAGGTGATTGTGTTGGGGTTTAGATCTCGAACCCAGAACCCCTTTCTTGAGGTGTGGACCTTTGTTTATAGGAGGTTTATAGGCTGTGTCACATGCTCGAAGCACGTGACATGTGAACAAGTCTGAAGAGTAATCCATTTAATGGGACAACAACTGTGAGTAAGGGTTGTGTCATGTTTGGTCCCAGGCAATAGCTATGTATAAGGGCTATGACCTCTTTGGTCTTAGGCGGTAGATATGTATAGGGACTGCGGCATGTTTGGTCCCATGTGGTAGCTATGTATAGGGGTTGCAACCTATTTGGTCCCAGGGATCTACCATGAATAGGGGTTGTGACTCTTTTGTGCACAGGTGATAACTGTTCTGAAGGTGCTGTGGCATACTGGGTAGACCAACCCGACAAGTGCCGCGGCCTATCTAGGACAAGGCAGTGACCAGTGGCTGATAAAAGGGGGGATATATAAGCATAAGGCTGTAACTACCTTATTCAATGGAAGAAGCCTTTTATTAGTCTCTTTTGCGATAGGGGACCATATTGGTCATATCAATAAGCCCCCAAGCCCTAGTGCCAAGGGGTGATTTGGTGCTTTGACTTAATGTGATATCGTGGCTGGCGTGGTGTGTAATCTTTGCAGTGAAGTCGCTTGCCAAGTGACGTTTCACCTTCTCGCACCCTCTTATATAAATGGGTCTGGCCGTGACCTTCATTACTTTTTCCAAATTCTTGAGAGCGAATCGAGAGAAAATCTTTGTCTTTCCTCTTTGAGTTTCCCAGTGAGTTTTTGACGGCGGTCTGAGGCTGAGTAATCATCGTCGACTGATTTCTAGGCGACTTTCGAATCAACTCTTAATTTCTCTTTTAGGTTTTTTAGGATTCCTATTTGGCTAAATACTTTTGACTCTCATTCTTGAACCCATGATTAAAGAATTGATTGCACTGAACCCTTATATAATTGAATCGACTGTTGTGATGTTTAAATGAAACTGAATCCCGTTATACTTGAATCAACTGTTGTGGAATTTGAAATTCTTGGATTTGTTTAGAATCTAGGATTTTTTGGATAATGTAGGTATTTGAATAGGATTAGGATTAGAACACAACATCCATTTATGATGCTCTTGGAAAAGAACTTTAGGGTTTTGAATCCTCTGAATCTGAGAGTTTGAACGTCTGATTTGTTTATCTTTCGATCGCGATAAGCTTGGGGTTTTCATACTGTAATATCTGCTACAACCATATTTTAACCTTTACCAACAATTACTTTAGGATAGGCCTCTACGGAAATACTTGCAGCCTTTAGTGAACTCTAGTGAAAACACCCTTTGGATGCAGTTTGTCCTTTTAGATTGATTGGCCTCTTTCTTATGGTTGCAGCTTCCACATTGGCTACAACACTTTCTTTTCCTTTACTTTAATTATTTTAGAATTTCTCTGGACTCCTATTTTATTTTACAAGTAAATACCGCAGCCTCTACGAGGCTATTCTAACCATAGCGGTTGTGGCACCTAATTGCGGAGCCCTTCTGCTTTTTAGGTTTTATTGTAGATCTATGAGTTGGGATCCTTGAGAGTTTCTGAATGACTTATGGAAAAGGTAATTCGACACTTCCCCTCCTGAGATTCCTCCGATAAGGCCTTTCTAGGTTATTAGTCCCTGCATGCTCAAAGATTTTTCGACTTCGTAGAATCCTTGGATTGTAGGGACAAGACCGAGGCTGCAAAAGCTATGGAAGAAAATACAAATTCCAGTATGAATCCTCATATGGAACGAATTGCTATAGTAGCTGATGTGACTTCTATTACCCCAGTGGAAGTTAGAACTATACTTGGGGAGTATTATGGTCGGGCTAAGGATAAATCTCCTACGGCCCTGAGTACAGGTGCATAATGAAGAAGAGTGTATTTTCTAAGTGGCTGTGTAACTTGAATTACCATCATCCGTTGTCGGCACACTTCCTTCCGCGGAACAGTGGTCATGTTCTGCGGTACCAAATATGGGAGTTTGTTTTCCATTGCATTCCTTCCTCCAAGGGTTGTGGCTTTCGGTTCCAAGCCTAGTTAGGAGAATTTTGGGTAAAATGAATTTGGCCCGAGCTCAATTAGACCTGAATGCTTGGAGGGCCATTTTTGGGTCCATGCTACTTTGGAAGAAGAAGTTCAAGAGGCACATTACTCTCGCGGCGTTCTTCATCTTTTATATGCCCAAGGAGAACTCCGTGGATCTTCCGTGGTACTACTATTTCATGCTACGGAATAATAAGGAGTACCTATACACTAAAAGACCTTCCATTGTCAAAAACTGGAAAGGAAATTTTTTCTTCATTTCTGGGGATGACTGGGAAATGCACCCCGAAGAGAGTGCGAGGGAGAAAACCTTTAGGTTGTCACAGACATGGGGGAGTCCTTCCAAGATAGGTCTCATTATTTTTTCTGCTGACCTTCGTATATGTATTTTCATAACTGTTGATACCAAAATTAGTATGCTGATATGGACGAATAATAAGAAGACGCGTGTCAATCTACGTGGCACAATAGCAACGAGGAAGTTCATTCCCCCGACCAAGTCAGACTCACTCCGAGCAACAAGTACACTCCGAGGAACTCCAGCTCTCCGAGGAACTCCAGCTCTCCGAAGAATTCCAATGCTTCGAGGAACTCTATCGCTCCGAGGAACTCTTGAACGACGAGCAACTAAGGCGGTTCGAGCTGCATCTCGACCGCAGCATTGATTGCCAGATAATCAACAGTTCAACTATTCATTGAATGTTTATCATCTTGACGCACACGTTTGAAGAGCATTGAATGAATTACCCTTTCATATGTGTATCATTTAATGTAACACCCTTTCATGTACAGCCTAAAGGCTATAAATACCTTGTATCACCCTCATTCAAAGGGACCGGAATTTCTTGATAGAACTTGTAATCGAGAATTCCCAAACACTTAGCAATAACATAACAGTGGACGTAGGCCATTCATATAAGGCTGAACCACTTTAAAATTCTTTGTCTCATTTATTTATCTATGATTGAATAATTAGAGTAATCTAATTTTTTACATCAGCAGATTGGCGCCGTCTGTGGGAACGACTGTTGTTATCGTTTTTCACAAAACTTCATTCATCATCAATGGCAGATAATCCGGAATCCAGCAATCGAAATGCTGGAAATACTAGAAATCCTCCAAATCCTTCTGCTCCTCCAGATCTGGCTGGAATCATGATGAATCTGGCTCAAGGATAAACCGCCATGCAAGAAACAATGCTGCAACTCATACAAACCCTTCATGGCGTAGCACCGTCACCTTCGGGACAACGAAGTGGTCAGAGGCAAACCTATTTACCTTCTTCACGATCCAAGCGAACAGAGACGTATCGTAATGAGGAATCTGAGGATTTCTCTTATCAACCTGGGCAAACTTCGTCAATAAGGGCTACAGATACTGATCAACGTATCACTCTCTCTCCAAAAAGACCCAGTGCCTTGGAAAGACTGAGTAGGATGTCTCCTTTCAGTCGATTAGGCCCTAGGAGGAATAGGAGTCCACCTAAGACCATGTCGAGGAGTTTTCGATGACCATCAGATCTAAGAGAAGGATCAGCACAATCACGACCAGTTGCTCGTCAAGATAGATCTCAGGAGGCTAATTCAGAACAATCAATTGCTCGAACTAATAGGCCCGAGGAGGGAAATGATGCGTGGAAAGGTTCCATTCAGAGGTTGGAGGATAGATTGGGAGAAATGGCTAAGGCAAAGAATCCCCTACAACGAACTTTTGTTCGAGGGATACCTTTTGCACAGGCCATTGTGGATTTTCCTACACCGTCGAAATTTAAAGCGCCCGTGGTGACCCCTAAGTATGATGGAAAGACAGATCCTGTTCTTCACATAGAGCAATATCAAGTTGCTGCCGACATCTATGTTGTCCCCGACGAGATGAGATGTAGAGCATTCTCGGGAACTCTTACCGGATCTGTCCAGATATGGTATAACAATCTTCCTCGGGGTAAGATTTCAACTTTCTTTCAGTTGGCCGAGTTATTTATTGGTAATTTCTGTTTTGGGGCAAAGCTAGTAAAAAGAGTAGCACACTTGTTAAGTGTTAGACAAAAATCTGGTGAGAGTACTAGAGATTACATAACTCATTTCAATAACGAGAAACTGGAAGTCATAGATTATAAAGAAAAGACAGCAATCACTGCCTTGATGAGTGGGTTGTTGCCTAACAAGTTGTATTACACTTTGGCCAAAGATTCACTTACAACTATGTCAGAATTGATGGCAAAAGCAGCCAAAATCATGAATGCCGAGGAGGCTATGGCTGCGAAGAAGAATATGGATAAAGAAACCAAGGTGGAAGACGACAAATCCAAGAAGAAAGAGCATAAGGGCAATGGCGGTGACAAGCATTCCAAGAATAATAAATCGTCATGGGAAGTCCTAAAGAAATTCGATAATTATACTCCTTTGAAAATGGGTATTAATCATGTCTTGGAAGAAATCAAGAATAACGAGGAAGTAAAATGGCCAAAGAAATTGAGGTCAGACCCTGACCTGAGGAAGAGGGATAAATATTGTGAGTTCCATAAGGATCATGGCCATATGACCAAAAATTGCATAGCTCTTCAGAACGAGATTGAAACACTCATCCGAAGAGGAAAGCTAGCAAAGTATGTTGATTGGGAAGCTGAAAAAAGAAATAATGACCGAACTAGAGAAAGGTCTAGATCTCCTCGTCGAGCAGAGGAGAAAAAGAAAAGGGATCATGAAGATAATACAGAGGATGACCCCGATCTTCCCAAGAAACCAAGGCAACCAGAACGAGAGGTATTTTCAATACGCTTTGGGTCATTTGATTGTAATGTCATTACAGGAGGAGATGCAGGAGGAGGAGACCTTACTGCAGAAAGAAAGGCTTACCTTGTAGAGGCTCAAGCTTGCTCATATATTCAGCGAATAAATTTGGCTGAATAAATTTGGTGAATAAATTTGGCTGGAGAATGTGTGTTGATTTTACTGATCTCAACAAGGCCTGCCCAAAGGATCATTTCCCATTGCCCAGAATTGACCAACTAGTCGATGCTACCTCGGGACACGAGCTTCTCAGCTTCTCTAGTTACAACCAGATCAAAATGAAACCTGAAGATAGGGAAAGCACTTCTTTTATTACCCCTAGGGGAACTTATTATTATAATGTTATGCCTTTTGGTTTGAAAAATGCAGGGGCGACATATCAGCGGCTGATGAACAAGGTTTTTGCCGAACAAATCAGTTGCAACATGGAAGTCTATGTCGACGATATGCTGACAAAGAGCAAAAAAGCTGCTCATCATCTAATTGATTTAGGTCGGACCTTTGATAAACTGGATAAAAACCAAATGAAGCTCAACCCGATGAAGTGCACCTTTGGAGTACGAGAAGGAATGTTCCTCGGGTACATCGTCAACCAGCGAGGCATTGAGGCAAATCCAGCAAAGATCAAAGCTCTTTTAGGGTTGCGATCTCCAACAACGAAGAAAGAAGTGCAGAGTCTTACAGGACGAGTTGCAACGCTCAACAGATTTGTATCTCGTGCAAATGATAGATGCCTCCCATTCTTCAAAACGCTTCGAAAAACTTTCGATTGGAATGATGAATGTGAGAAAGCCTTTCAAGACTTGAAGAAATATTTGGGAGAACCTCCATTGTTATCCAGGCCAGTAATGGGAGAGAAATTGTACTTGTACCTGGCAGTATCAGAGAATGCAGTCAGCTCGGCATTGATCAGATTGGAGAATGGAGTCCAGAAGCCAATTTATTACACAAGTAAGGCTTTCCGAGGTGCAGAGATCAGGTACCCAAAGCTGGAAAAATTGGCATTAGCATTAATTGAAGCAAGTAGAAGAATGAGGCCTTATTTCCAGGACCATACCATCGTCGTGTATACCGACATGCCATTGAGACAAGCCCTTCATAAACCAAAAAAATCAGGGAGATTGATGTATTGGGCAATAGAGCTTGGTGAATATGATATTGTGTATGAACCCAGATCATCATTAAAAGGGCAGGCTGTAGCAGACTTTATAGCAGAATTTACATATCCTGATACCCCCGAGGAACAAAAGTTGCTCGCTGACCAACCCGTGGATGTTATAGGATCAACAGACATAAGTCCAGACCAACCCCGGTTAGTAAAAGGACTTGTGGATGCAGAAAGATCATCAAATTCAAACCCAGACCAACTCCGGTTGGTAAAAGGGCGAGAAGAGATGGTCGACGAGGAGCGAAAATTGCCAGGGGAGGATGAAAGAAAACAGCAGATATTTCACCGAGGAACTCTGTCAGATAAGAAATTTAAAGACGAGTTACCTACATGGAGATTATATGTAGATGGGTCATCTTGCACAACAGGTTATGGGGTAGGAATTGTTTTGAAAACCCCAGACGAGATTGACATGGAATATGCCTTGCGATTCCAATTCAAAGCTTCCAATAATGAGGCTGAGTATGAAGCCTTGATAGCAGGTCTTAATTTAGCAAAGATTATGGAAGCGCAACAAGTGATAGTATTCAGTGATTCTCAATTAATTGTGAATCAGATGATGGGACATATGCAGTTAAAGGAGAATTAATGGTCAAGTATCATGCAAAGGCGATGGAGTTGTTGGTAGAATTTGATGCCATTCAGTTGATCAGAATACCAAGAATGGAGAATGCACAAGCAGATGCACTGGCCCAATTAGCATCAGCTATTCGTACCGAGCTGCGAAGAACGATACCAATTGAAGTATTAGAAGCTCGGAGCATAGATGAAGACCTGACGATGAATGTTATTACCCTTGATTTAGGACCATCTTGGATGGATCCCATCAGGGCATATATTGAGGAGGGAGGATTTTTGGAGGATAAGCTCTCAACAAAGAAATTGAAATTTAAAGCTGCTCGGTATGTACTAACTAATGGTGTTTTGTATAGACGAGGAATCATGGCAGGTTTACAAAAATGTGTGCATCCCTCCGAGGTGAAATAATTGATTGAAGAGATCCATGAAGGATCCTGTGGCGCCTATGTAGCAGGTCGGACACTTTTGCAAAGGGTGATGACACAAGGATACTACTGGACAACGATGAGGGCTGATTGTATAGCCTATGCTAAGAAATGTGATAAATTCCAACGTTTTTCCTCCATCCGACGAACTCCACAAGCATTGTTGACACCCATAACTTCTCCTTGGCCTTTTTCCATGTGGGGAATGGATTTGGTTGGACCACTGCCAACGACCCGAGGAAGATTCAAGTACCTCGTCGTCGCAGTGGATTATTTTACTAAGTGGGTAGAAGCTGAGCCTCTGATTGATATGACCTACGAGAAGGTGTACCAATTCATTTGGAAGAACATCATCTGTCGATATGGTCTCCCTCATGCCTTCATCACAGACCATGGAACACAATTTGATAACGAGGAGTTTGCCGCCTATTGTCGTCAGTCAAACATTTTGAAGACTCATTCAGCACCAGGCCATCCTCAAAGCAATGGGCAGACTGAAGTGACGAACATAACATTACTAAATGGTTTGAAGAAGAGGCTAAGTGAGGCTAAAGATAATTAGATTAATGAGCTACAGTCAGTATTGTGGGCTTACCGAACAACTCCCCGAGCAGCAACTGGAGAATCACCATATATGCTGGCATTTGGAAGTGAGGCTGTAATACCTGCCGAGTTGGGTCTTCCAACACACAGAGTGCTGAATTTCAATTCCCCAGTCAGCGACTTGATGAGGATATTAGATTTGCACATGCTCGAGGAAGTTAGAGAAGAGGCAGCCATTAGGAATGCTGCTTATCAACAGCGAACAACCCTGTTCTACAACAAGAGGGTGAAAAATGCGACTTAAAAGAAGGAGATTACGTGATAAAGAAGGTCATTCAGAAGCACAATAAGTTGGAAGAAAACTGGCATGGACCTTACCGAGTTACTGCAGTTATCCGACCAGGAACTTACCGAATAGCGACTCTAGAAGGAGAGGAATTTAAGAATGCATGGAATGCTGAACATCTACAAATATTATCAGTGATGTAAAATGTAAAGCGGTTCCATCAATATGAATAAAACGATGATATTTCGCAATCTTCTCTCCTTTTATTGAAAGTTTTTCGGGGAATACTAGTGTGTTTAACACTATGCTGCTCAGTACGCAACGCTGCTCAGCAGTAAAAAGAAGACGATAGTTTAAACCCATGACCAACTCCGGTTGGTAAAAGGGCGAGAACAAACTACACTCCTTTGGTTAGGAGGCGTACACTAGCGTGACCAACTAAGGTTGGTAAAAGAACTAGTGGACATGATAGTTCAAACCCACGACCAACTCCGGTTGGTAAAAGGGCGAGAACAAACTATACTCCTTTGGTTAGGAGGCGTACACTAGTGTGACCAACTCAGGTTAGTAAAAGAGCTAGTGGACATAATAGTTCAAACCCACGACCAACTCCGGTTGGTAAAAGGGCGAGAACAAAAGATGATCGATGAAAGGCCAATCTCGATTGGTCGGGAAACTTATGTTTGTCGGGAAGTAAGTTTATTACATAAAAGTTCATCGGAGAACAAATATTCCAAACTGAACGAAGTATAGTTGGTCGGGGATAAAAACCCACTAACTGTAGTTGGTCGACGAGGAAAAATCTTTGACCTTGGTTGGTCGGGTACATTTTATGAAAAAAACAAAGTTTACCAAGTATAGCTGGTCGGGGATAAAAACCCATTAACTATAATTGGTCGACGAGCTCAACTTAACAACCTTGGTTGGTTGGAAGAAATTTTAACATTTTTATACTCATCACTTTATTATTAAGTGATCGAGCAATATTACTGATAACTTTTTATTACTAAGTTGGTTGATGAACAACACAATATTGTTATCTTTTTAACAGAAACATATGCATAAATATAACGTGTTGACAAGCACAAGACAATAGCAATACCGATTTGAAAAACAGAAAATGAAAGTCTTTCATTAAAACTCAAAATAAATTACAAGGTACATATGTGTACTAACTGTTATATTGAAAATTCCTATTCTATTGGTTTTTTCCCCTCAGTCTTCGATACAGGTTCCTCGCCAGCAGGCGGATCATTTAAAGTCTGAGGAGAATTAATGAAGTTCAAGTCCTTCAGCATCCTGACGTTCATCACAGAAGGTCGATCTAGGAGACGCTCAGGACGAGATACTTCAAACTGAGAATGCAAAATATAGTCACCAAGGTATTTAGCAAGTAAGCTCCGAGGAATGGCACGAGCTGGGATCCATTCCATTTCCAAATTGAACGGAGGCACAGGCAAATCAAGCAATCCAGGATCATAGTAGTCCCATAAATAGTGTCCATGCTTTAGTTTCAACACACATAAGGCATTCAGCCAGCCTTGTTTGTAGCCCTCATTATTGGCATTCTAAATAAGAGCATCTAAATGGAATAGCGCCTCGTTATATCCAGACATCCAAAACTCCCTGGGCTGTTTATGGAATTGGAATTTTAACCTCTCAAGTTTCTCATGAAGATTCTGGATGAAAAGCTTATTAGTCTCCAACTCAGATTCTTTTGTAGAGATTTCTAGTTCCAGGTCTCTAACTTTCTTGGACAATTCAGACAAAGCCCGATCTTTTGCATTCAATTGGTACGCTTGAGTTTCCAATGTTGACAGAGTACGAGCTTCTTCAATACTACGACGAGGAGTTCTTGATCGACCCCGAGCAGGTGGAGTACTTCGTTCCTCGACAACATCCTGGGCAACTCTTCCTCGCCCACGAGAACCTCTTCCTCGTCCCCGAGTAGAAGTAGAAGTACCAGACCTTCTCAGGATATCCAACTCTTGCCTTAATTTGGCATTCTCAACCTCTAAGAAGGAAAATCCCTCATTAGTCACTGGGATTGCCGCTGTTGAAGAAGAGGCTGCAGACTTATATTGTGCTAGCTTTTTCTGTAAATTATTATTCTCTTGCTCCAGCAGCTTAGCAATTTGTCTACAAGCTTCAACTTCTCCCTTTAGGGTCCTCTCCCTGACATCATACCCAATAAGGAGTTTGTCATAGCCCTTCTCGACAGAAAGCTGTTGATACCTCTTTTCATACCCCTCGTGCAGAAGGGCAGTTGAATCTTTGTACTGAGTCTGAAGATCTTCTAGAGTATATTGAAGCTCCTCGATCATGTCATAGTAAGCCACGTTATTGGCCACAGCTCGATCAAGTAAGCCCTTCAGGTATTGATAAGCTTCTACTGCCTGCTCTGAAGCATCATGACCGAGGATGTCAACAACTTCTAATATACTCAATTCTGTGTGACCAGCCTTATAATATTCATGCCATTGCTGCATCAACTTTGTATCATTGGCAGATAATAATTCCATTCTAGCCACAAACTAGTAAAGAAGAGAAGGCAAGAGTTAATAAAAAGCAGACAGAGCATCAACAATGTAGAGGAACAAAAAGAGGTGATTTTATTACATCATCAAAAAGAGTACATCGTTTAGAATACAAAGTACAAGTAAAAGAAAAACAGAAAGAGAATACCGAACAACATCACACCTTTTCCTTGTCTCCCAAGACTTTCTCGGGAGGCTGGGACGAGGAGTTTGGTTGCTCGGTGGGAACAATGATTTGATTAGCAGAAGCTAGGACTTGTTCAGGAGGAGCAGGCAAGGAAAAAATCTCCTCGGTGGCTGTCTGATTGAGTTGTGGATCAAGCACTTGATCACCCACTATCACTGAAGACTCCTCGGATGCATCTTCATCCTCTTCTTCATCCTCTTCTTCATCTTCAATAGCTGGAGGAGGACCAGGGAGATGTTGTTGAAATAGTTCTGAATCCTCGCTCACCTTCAGTTCCTGCAGGGCAGCAACCCAACCATCTCGGAAGTATTTCAAACTCCCATACTTGACCCGGGTCATCATTGCCTCTACCAACCTATCCCATCCTTTGTCCCAATCGAAAGGATTTCTTCACAACCACTTTTCTCTTTATTTTCTCCGAGGAGAGCTTCTCGGATAGAAGATCCTCGGTGGCTCTCAACTTGGCCTCCACCTCCTCCTTCTGGCGATTTACTTCTCGCAGAAGGGTCAGCTCTTCCTTGGCCGATTTCAACTTATTCTCAAGCTCCCCAAAGCTTGTGAGCTTCTCGGTATATTTTTTATTCGCTCTCTCCAAATCCTTCACTTTATTTCCCAACTGTACCTTCTCTGCCTCAGACGCAGTCAACTTCTTTTCCCATTCACCCCTATCCTCGTAGTATTTTTGACGGGATTCCTTCAGAGATTGGGCCAAACCCTGGAAAGCATCCTCTACTCCAGACGAGGAGCTTGAAGCCTTGAGCGCTTCATCTTTCTTCACTATGGTGTTAAAGCAACTCACCAGCTGAAAAAGAAGGTAATGATAAGTCAGTGCCGAGATACATATATTGACTGGAAAAAAAAGAAAAATTCAGGATACGAGAAACTTACTGAAGCAATGTGACGAGTAGCTAGGGATGTCAGCATATCCCTAGACATGTTTTCTTCAATTCCTTGGACTTCAGGAATATTCCAAGTCTTTACCGAGCTCATCGCAGAGCTCGGAGGAATAATGGTTGGAACTCCAGCTCCACTAGCTTGGAGCTGGGGAATGGTTTTAGAAAAACTGACCGAGGAGGATTTCTTCAATCTCCTCAGTGGTACTTCAGCAATTTCAGCCAAAGAACCTTTGGTGGGGGAAATTGTGACCACTTCCACGGAAGTACTTCTCTTGCTCGGAGCCACTAGAGGCTT